>CM075692.1:33293357-35738357 GCA_037954015.1 Psophocarpus tetragonolobus | reverse complement strand
GACCAAGAAGTGAGTTATTTATCAACCAATTTCTCCAAACCCCCAGGAAAAGCATGAAAAAAAGGTCGAATGGTACGATTCTGCCGTCACCCCAGAATGAAAAGGGCGATCTCGTAGTTCTTGGTCTGTGAAGATACGTTGTTAGGTGCTCCGTTTTTCTTTTTCCATTGAGGCCGAACCTAAACCTGTGCTCGAGAGATAAATGTCCATATACTGATAAGGGATGTATGAATTCTCGAGAAGAGAGGAGCCGTGGTGGTCCCCACCGGATCACCCGGATCCCACGAGTGAAGAGAAAGTTGGATCTACATTGGATCTCACCTGAATCTCCCCATCTATCCTCCGGAGGATAAGTTTGGTTTCAAACCCCAATTCAAACAGGAGAAGTACGCCATGCTAATGTGCCTTGGATGATCCACATCTCAGGGTCAGGCGTCGATGAGCACATTGAACTATCCATGTGGCTAAGAAGTACGCCATGCACATTGAACTAGTTAGTTTAAGAGGAATGCACAAGATAAATAAAAGGTGAGTTTGTTTAAGATGATCAATAAGTGATTTATTTGTAAGCGAATTTTATAAAAGTAAAAACTATTTATGTTTAGGTATAATTATAAATTTTTTTTTTTTAAATATATGAACTTCTTGTTTCTTATAAAATAGCTTTCACATTAGCTTATTTTGAAAAACTATTTGCAATAACTTATCAAAATATGTTATTTTTAGTTTTTTTTTAAAAAAGTTAATTATAAATCTAAAAAATTACAATAAAATGCGTATTCTGTTTAAATAAATGTTTATTTATAAAAAGTTTAAACAAACTCGTCAAAAGTTTTAATTAAAAGGGTATTTAAGTAATTTATCCTTTAAAAAAAAGGAAAGTATATTAAAAATAACGGTAGTGAAAATAGAAAAAACCTATAAAATATATTTGATATTACCTTAGTTGATTTATATGAAATTCATAAAGAATTTGCCTTTGTATAAATATGACTATGTGGGTTGGCGGTTCATCAACCTATTTTGAATTTTGTTATATTTTACTTTTAAAACATGATTCTTTTCATTTTTTTGTCGAACCCATGTATTCTTCTGAAAATATTGCAAATTCCTTCGCATCCACTATTTTTTTTTTTTGTTTCAATTAATTTTTCACCAAACCCTCTTTGAGAGAAAAGAAAAAACAAGATCAAATGCACGCAAAAGAGTTAAGCGATAAAAAATATGGGATGCAAAATTAAAATTCAAAAAATAATGAAGATGAAAAATAAATTTAAAATAATAAGGAAGGTATATTAAAAAGTTTAGCTTTAATTATTTCTATAAGGAAAGATAACTTTACTAATATAATATAAAAAATAAAAGGGGTGCAATTATGAATATGATTGATGTAAACATCAAAACGTATGATGTAAACAAAAAATGAAAAAAACAATTCTGGGTGAGTGATAGACATTAGAAGGCCTAATGAGTTACAACGTGTGGGCTTCTACGTGGCCCAGCAGAGACCACGAAACCCTAACTCTTATGTTTCTGGTTCTACTATAGCACCGGAAAGTGGTAGGCGTAGGTAACAGCTGCAGGCAGAGAGAGGAAGAAGAAGATGGTGTCGTTGAAGCTTCAGAAGCGGCTCGCCGCCAGCGTACTAAAGTGCGGCAGGGGCAAGGTCTGGCTCGATCCCAACGAAGTTAATGAAATCTCCATGGCCAATTCTCGTACTCTTCCTATCTCCTTCATTTGCTTTCTTTTTGCTTTATAAGATTTTCGTTGATTTTGTTCTCGTAGATTCTGTAAAGTTATGTTGATATGATATGATACATGATTCTTGTGTCTTTTAGGTCAAAACATCAGGAAGTTGGTTAAGGATGGTTTCATTATCCGGAAGCCAACCAAGATTCACTCTCGCTCTCGTGCCCGTCGAATGAAAGAGGCCAAGAGGAAGGGGCGCCACTCTGGTTATGGTTCGTATTTATATTTTTATTCTCACCGTTTCTGATGAATTCAAATTTAGATTACGTGTTCGCCCTCTGTAAGCCAGTGCTATTTATAAACTATGGTAAATTTGTCTTTCATTCTAATTAGAAAGACCAATTTCATGTCGTAATTCTTCAAAATTATATATCAAGAAATGTTACGGTAGATTGTTACCTTGTTCCAAGTTAATGGGAGGGAAATGGTGAAAACGAGATTTTGTGGTCTTCTCTGTTTTCTCTGTGAATTGTTGGAAGCAGGAAGTAATGTGAAGACATGAAGTTAAATTATAGTAGGTATGTTGGTTATTATTAATGAAAACAAAATAAATCAAACATCTTAAATGTGTATTAGCGTTGCTATTTGCTGGTTGGGCTGCACTTGAAAGGAATTGTTCTATTGTCCTTGGAGGGAGGTATTGTTATATTTTAAATCTTTGATGATAATTGTTTGCCTAAATACCATTAGGTAAGCGTAAGGGTACAAGGGAGGCAAGGCTTCCCACCAAAATCCTTTGGATGAGGAGGATGCGAGTCCTCAGACGCTTGCTTCGCAAGTACAGGGAATCAAAGAAGATTGACAAGCATATGTACCACGACATGTACATGAAGGTCAAAGGTAATGTCTTCAAGAACAAGAGAGTCCTAATGGAGAGCATACACAAGTCCAAGGCTGAGAAGGCAAGAGAAAAGACCTTGTCTGATCAGTTTGAGGCGAAGCGTGCAAAGAACAAGGCTAGCAGGGAGAGGAAAATTGCACGGAGGGAGGAGCGCTTGGCCCAAGTGAGTTCTCTACTGTTTTGACCTCTGAGAATGTATATGTGTGGAGATTGAATTTATATTTTCTAAGCCTTGCACTTGGCAAAATTCCTCTAAGGAGTATGGTCACTCCACTACTAAAGTTGATAATGAGCAATTTAAAAGTCCTTTTCCTTTTAATGTCCAGGGTCCAGGACAGAGGCCATCAGCAGCACCAACTGCTACACCTGCAACAGCGTCCCAGCCAGCTCAGTGAGTATTATGTTTATGCTTTTCTGCTTCTGGTTCTGTAATATTGCTTATTGCTATGCTGTGTTTGTTGTGATCTAAAGGAAGGCTTTTTTATGCAGAGTACCGAAGAAATCCAAGAAATGAGTCACATATCCAGAGATTTGGTGGATGGCAGTTCTTTAGCTTTGCTGGCATCTTCAGTTACTGTGCTAAAGTAATTTTTGTCACGTCTCTTTTATATTGGTTTTAGACTTTAGTAACTCTGCCAATGTTTGACATTTATATAGTCAACATAGAACTTTGTCGGATATTTTATGATATGCATTAATGATAATTTTTTTCATAATAGTATCAATGGCAAAAATACGACTTCATTGTCGGAAGTTTGTTATTATACTTTTTTCTTTGCTATGATTATAAGATTTTGATTAAACACTTGTGCCATCTTCTGTATACTTATGTTACTGCTGATGTCACATTTTTGCTAACTCCAATTAATTGCAAATTAGTTGATTTTGTACCTTTTCTTACCCCAGAAACAATAAAACAAGAAAATTAGACAGATGCGTAGCGACTAAGATTTGCTATTGTTATTGTCATTGAGATAGTCTCAAGTCAGACAAAAATGAGCAACTTTGTGGAATCTCAGATTACAATTAAGGGCCGTTTGAGCTTTGCATCTCTAATCAAGACAATCTTAAGGTTTGAATTTTAAATTAATTGATAATTGAGAAAGAAAGAGAGGATAACCAATGATTTTTGCTTCGACCCTCTCAAGAAAGCATATCCTTGACAAATTGCTGCTAACAAAATTGTAAAGTAAATCGACATAGATTTTATGCAGATATGAAACTATATTAGCAACCATTATATCTTTCATAAAGAAACCATATTTTGTTCCTATATTAAGCGAGGAGCCTTCAAATAAATTGAATAACGGTAATTATTCGTGAAAAAGCAATTCTAAAAGTAATTGCCAATCATTGGATAGTATTTCAATATTTCCACATCAGAACTTCAGACGTTTAGAGTGAGCATTGGTTGCTTTTCAATTGTTGGTGGGTCGAATAGTTATTTTTAATATTCGGTTTTTGTTATAATTATATATATAGCCTTTTGATGATTGAATAAAATTGATGTAATAAGTTTGGAGGTTTAGTAAAAATCATTCTTAAATGTAATTTTTTTTTTATGAATTTTATGCGTAATAAGAAATTATTTGACTACTAATATTATGTGATTAGCTAACTTGTCATGTAGTGGTAAAGAATAAAAAAGAAATATAGCGATAAAAAATACTAAAAATTTTGTTTAAAAGCTAAAACGAAACTTGTTAAATATTTGGAATAAAATGGTGCGATAGATAAGAGAAATATATCTATCAGCCTTAAAGAAAAAGAAATTGTTTCACGACACTCAAAGTCCTACTCCCACTTAGCTTAAAAATTTTAGTTAATAGTTTTTTGTAAACACTTTTTACAAAGTTTCTTTTGGACAAAACTATAATGGAGTCATCAGGTTTCAATACAGACAATATATTTAGAGATGATAATTATGTCTGTTTATATGAATATTGATGACAATTATAGTTGCTCTTACAAGTACTACCCCGTCCTTATCTCGATTTTGATGGGGAAAATCTGGGTTATTAGTCCCTGCTTAAAAACATTGCGGATGGGAGTAGGTCTATTGGTTCCCATCCCTACTCTACTTCTATGTTAAACAAAATTTTATACGTATTTTTTTTAATCTCACATGCTTATGTACAAATCAACATCCTTGTGGACCAATAAAGCTAATATATAGTTAATAGTTTAACATATAATTAATTATAGTTACTAAATTAATATATAATTTTTTTAATGAATTATAAGTAAATTTAAATTATAAAAAACAATATAATGAATACTCGCGGATTTATCCGAACTCAAAAATACCTAATGGAGATTAAAATTTTATACTTGTCTACTTTATACCGCCCTCACCTTGCCCCGTTTGTAACACCCCTAAATTTCATGATTACTTTAGTAGATAATGTGATAGAAATAGTTCTGTATGTAAACAATTATTAAAATAAGTTAATGGTAAATTATAAACATTTCTACTAAAATTTTCTCTTTTTTAGAAATTCGTCCAGCAAAATCATGGTAGAGACTAATGAAGTTTTCAAAGGTAAAATTCGCTTAAGCAAAAGTATGGTGATGAGTGTTTTGCTTAGCGAGTAATGGTGGTGCAAGTAATAGCAGTGCCAACTATTTCGCTCAGTGAAAAACATTTTGTTCAACAAATGAGCGCAAACTTCTCCTATAAATAGATGCAACTAGCATGCGAATTGAGAGAGAAAAATCAGAGTTAGAAAACGAGGAAACAAAGATAGAGAAGCTCTGGAGAGTGAGAGAGAGATTTTTGAGAGAGGAAGAAAGGAGGAAAAGTAGAAAGAAGATTAAAAGCTTCAAAGACTTTTCACCACTCTTCATCAAACTTTTATCTAGTTAAGGGGGAGTCAAATTTATAAACCTTTGTTATGTTAGTCTTAATAAACTTACGTGTGTTATTGTTTTGATCTATTATTACTTATTATTTCATCCAAAATTTTTTTTTGGTCATTTGATTGTTTCATCCAGATATTTCTTCTGGTCATTTCATTGTTTCATCCAGATATTCCTTCTGGTCATTTCATTATTTCTTCCAGATACTTCTTCCAGTTAGTTGATTATTCTTTTTAGAATTTACTTTGGTCACATCATTATTCTTTCCAGATATCACTCTGGTCGCTTTACTATTCGTTCTAACTAAATCTTCGAGTCTTCATTTATTTTCTTCAGATATTATTTCTAGTCCATTGTTTAAATTTCTTTCCATATGTTCCTTCTAGTCCTTTATTTTTTATCTCCAAATACTATTTTTGGTCCTCTATTTATTATTTCCAATTATTGCTTCTGATTCTCTATTTACTATTTCCACATTTTACTTTGATTCTTTATTAATTAATTTGATACTTTTTTTATTGCAAATGGATTCTCGATACTATCATATTGGTTCTCTATGCTAATTGATTTATTAATCAAAGTTTTCAAAGTTAAATTTGTGAACCTTCTATAAAATTACTCTTTGCCATTTCTACATAATACATTTTGAATTCATTGATATTATCTAGTAAAGTTTTTGTCTTAAATCTTATCTTTCTACTAACAATATGATGAACTTGATTTCCATGAGTTTTATTATCTCTCTCAATTGACTAATAACCTTCTTAAAGTTTCATCTATGTTTTCAAAGGATAATTAGCTAAATGACTGGTATTCATGGTAATGTATGTCTTATAAAATACTTAAAAGGATTTTATGAAAATTGGTAAATATAATGTTTCTTGAAAGTGTTAGAAAGGTAATCTGAGTATATGTCTTTTAGTAATAAGAATGTGCTAATATTACAATTGATGTTATCATAGAATTTTTTTCTTAAAAACATAGAATTTGAAGAAGTTAATTTACTTATTCTGATCTTCTATTTGAAAATGATATTATGCATGATCATTGAAATATAAATGCTATGTGATTTGTGATTGATGAATTGGTCACCTTTGGGAATATGTGGAGCAGTTGTAAAGTGAACCTAACAAAAGTCCTAGGTTCCTTGATGGATGTACCATGCAGGTGCATGAGTGCCGTGTTTAGGAAGTCATAGCTTGGTATATTGCGAGATGAAAGGCAGGATCAGGATGGATCCTAAGATTGTTTTAAATAAATGAATATTCAGAATGATGAATGTTGACACTTGGACTGAGGATGTTCATCAAGTGAATAAATATCCAAGGTGGTCCATGCTGGTACTTAGATGGGATATTCATAGACTTAGAACTTTCCATAAATGCTCAACATCTCATGATTGTTAGGATATATTTTTCTCGGGCTGAAAGAGTGTTTGTTTGTGATTATGAGGGTAACAAAACCCGATTATGAGTTATGATAAACAAAATGCCTGGTTGGCAGATAGCCAGAAATTTGTTGTGGGCAGATGAATTGATTTCTCGAGAAATTATTGTACCAACTAGAGAAAGATATATAACTATTAATCACTTCCCAAACAGATCATTGATGATTGAGGTGAGTTATCATGGATGGTTAAGGATCCATACATAGAGTCCAGTGGGATTGAGTTTAGTCACTGAGATAAGCAAGATTGAGTCGTTATGATGGGTTATGTGAGACTGAGACTTAGGTCAAACCTTGTCCTTGTTGTTTGTTAAGTTTATTAAGATTAAACATTTATGGTTTAGAAAAACCTCACTCATTTTGTGTGTTTTCTCACACTAAATGTAAGAAGACTATGATTCTTTATGTAATATCAAATTTTGAAAATTTCTCATATTTGTGTAAATAACTTTGACAAACTTTCTACATTTTTTTAAAAATGTTGGCCAGAGAATTGGGTCATTACACCATTGCCATCCCTAAATACCCTAAATGCGGTGACCCACCCTAATGATGTGCTGAGACTAGCGGTAGGAACATTAGTACACCCAAAGTCCCACATTGCTTACAAATCCAAATCAAGAGTCATTTATAAAAATTTTCCTCCTTTAACCCATTGAAGTGTCATTTTCAAGACAAAATAATGATATTTATAACCACTCTCCTCCTTTAACCCACTGAAGTGCTTTTTTCAAGAGTTTCAAAGCGGACAGTACCTTAGACGCGGTGACCCACCCTAACAATGTCCAGGGACTAATGGTAGAAATATTGATGATTGACGATAAAAACATTGATACCCACTGTAGGAACTTGTTCTAGTATACTCGAAGTCCTACATCGCTTAAAGATAAGAAATAAAGGATAAGACCCACACAAAAGTTCAAAATTTTGCTTACCAATTCCACCAAACCAATCAAGAAAAAACTATTTATGAACAATATTTTTTTCAAAGAGTTTATGAGCAATATTTTCATTTGATTTCCCGACAATCAAACATGATCTCAATGAGTTAAATAATAATTTTTTTATGAAAAGTTAACTTATTTTCACCCATAATTAAAATATTTTGTTTTCTTTCTTATAAATAAAACTTAAAATTAAAATACTGGACGTAGCCCGCACCAATCACACAACGCGCCATAAACTCTACCTGCCACCTTACAAGATAGAAAAACATGATTCATTGATTATATCGTTTCTCCACACCAGTCACACCTAGTGTCTTCCTGTTTAAGAATCTCCTACTTTGTTAAATTATCTTTGGTGGGTAATCTATTAGCATCCATCCTCCAAACCAACATTTGAGTCTTTGAGGGAATTCATTTCTTCCACATTGTTTTGAAAAAAAAACCATCATAGACTTAACCCATCTCAACTGACAAAACCTATACACTTAAGACACTAAATATTGTCTTTACCTATCTGTCTTTCATACCCAACCATCTTGACCTCCCACTAACAATACTATCGTGCCTATTTGGCTTAATAAGTCAGCCAACATATCAACTTCCAAACAAATAACTCCCTATGGCATCCTCACCTCTAACCCTTCCCCTTCTGGTCTCAGATATCTTTCACTGAAGCATTTTGATTTGCCGAAACTCTATTGTATCTTTGGTATTCCTCTTGAAAACTTCGATTTCCCACCCACACCTCCTTCCAAAAAGAGATATTTCCCCCATCTTCAATGCTATGCCTAATGTTGTTAACCCACCAGCTTGAGTTCCTTTCTCCCCCTAACACAACAGAATGCAAATCTACCTACCCATTTGGAACAAGGAGAGCCTCTGTATTCCCAATTTTCATCTTCGTGTCCATACTTAGCTTTCAACAGCTTCACTCAGAGACTTTCGTTTTCTACCTGTAAGTGTCATTTTCATTTTCCTAATAGTGCCTTATTGAACTTACTCAAATCTCTCAATTCAATTCTTTTCGTAAAAAAAGAAAAAAAAAACTTAGTTAAACTTAAAATGTGCTATTGTCACATTGTGCTTGATGTCACATTTTTAGTTCCTATGATAACTGTGGAACTTAATAATAACTGTATACTTGAATTTAATGGTATTAATAGTATTGTTTATTAAAAGGTAAAACAAATTAAGATTTTATTTTTTTAAGGCAAATGATAATATGTATTATATATAAAGGTAGGATGAAACAAAAAGTTTCATACCCTATATATTTGCAAAAAGTATAAGATCATCTGAATATTTCTAAAAACCGGACGAAATTCACATCCTTGCCAATCCTTTACCTAAAAGAAAAGCTACCTCAGAGTATCTACTTCATATTTAGAAGGTACCATAGAGGATTTTACACCAATTAGAGAAAAAACACTCTTATTAAAACCAAATTTGTATACTAATCACTTCCAAGACAGGACCTGAATAGACAATATGATATATAACGACTCCATAGTTCTACCGTTAAAAACTATGGAGTCTCTAGATAACTATATACACCAATAGACCACATGCGAAAACCGATACCTACATTTACTTTTGTATTTACCAACTATCCATGTACTAGATGGAACAAATGAGGTAAATAATTAAGTAATGGTGAATCAATTTCAATTCACTTCAGAACTCGATACCATAGCGTTTAAGAAAAACGATAAGATAGAAAAAGATGCTTACTTTCCTCTACATGGTTCTTACACTCTACCTTTCTCTTTAAACATCTACTAAAATGCTTCACCACCAATGTTTTACTTCTGGGACACTATCCACCTAATCGTTTTCTGATTCGACTGCCAATATGTTATTCATGGAACATCTCATCTTAAAACAATTGTGGAAGTACTTTGAATTATTATCACCATGTACCGCCCACCCTACTCTAGATTTTTGCAACATGGTATTTTCCATCACCCTTGCTCTTCCCCAATATTCATTTAAGATGACAGCTCTGGATATATGGGATGCATAAGC
Source organism: Psophocarpus tetragonolobus (assembly GCA_037954015.1). Lineage (NCBI taxonomy): Eukaryota > Viridiplantae > Streptophyta > Magnoliopsida > Fabales > Fabaceae > Psophocarpus > Psophocarpus tetragonolobus. The sequence continues at coordinate 35,728,490 of CM075692.1, read as the reverse complement.
CCCAACCAATAATTGTTGATCCACCTTATCCAATTCCTTTACCTTTTCCTCAACAATATTTCATTCTTGAGCAAAACATTTGAATTCCATTTTTTTATTGCCACCTTCAGACCTTTCAATTTATTAACAAATTGAAAAGCATGCCACCCTGAACCACTAAAAGTACTCCAAAAATTTTTCACCACTTTGAAATCATATCCAATGATAAAAGTACTCCAATAATCATCTGCCTAGCATATAACTCTTTGAAAAAGAAGGTTGATCTAACCAATGATAAAAAAACTTAAAAGGTTTAGCCCTCATATCCAACATATTATCTTTAGTCAGAATCCAACAATGATAAAAAAACTTCCTAGATCCAATCCATTAAGAGAAAATATTCCATTCATCCATTAAATCTTGAAAAAATAGAAATCTATCTAACCTGCTAGAAGCGGTACCATCAAGAGAGATCCATGAGAATTGCTTCCATAACAAGGCACGTCCACTAGCCTCATCTGCTCAATGAATTAACGAAATTCAAACATCTTTGCCCCTGACTAATAATTAGATGTTCACACCACTTTCATCCTATTAATCACAACATTAAAGTATCCTGCTAAACACCATTGGACATCAGGGATACTGCTTCAAGTCATTAACAAGTCACCCCACATCTTACTCTTCTTTGCCAAAGAGCATGGTGTATATAAATTAATCAGATAGCAAGTCGAGAGCGATACATATCCTTTAATCCCTAACCCCAGTAAACCCTCTCCTTGGATATGCCAAGGAACCTCAAATAACCCTTTCTTCCAAATTATTAACAAGTCACCGCTAAGGCCAATGGATGGTAAGGACATCCACTCACATTCAGCCTGCCCCTAAACCTCCTTAACTTCCGAGTCATTGATTTTGGTACATTTTGTTTCCTAAAATAGACGAATATTAATGTTATGCTTCAACAAAGACCTCCTTATTCTAAAATGTTTAAGCATGTCCTAAAACCCCCTTATATTCAATGACATAATCTTCATTAAGAGATTATGAGAACTCCTTCCTTCCTCTTCTCGTTCCTTTTTTTGCATTATCTTTGCTATCTAGATTTTCCAGTTCCTCAATATACACATCATCTATGCGAGTCCCTACCACTCTAATTTCTTTTATAGTGCTCCATACCCTTATTGGATCCACCTGGACACAATGATGGGGACTTTGACTATGACCATAATTCGAAAAAGGCTTGGAAACCAAGACTGACTTGGTTGGGTACACAAGAAAGCTAGAGCAATCTTGAGCAGGGCCTCCCCTCCGATTGTCGTTGCGCAACTCACTTCCATCCAAACTGTGCCTCCGCGCTTCCTGCCACACTACAACCAAACTTTGCTCCTTGTCATCAGACATAGCTTATGGTCATATGGTTTTGTCATGCTAGACTCCCTACTGTTGCTGCTTTGCATCGATATCTCCTTAAACGGCTTAGCTGGTCATGAGTGTGTTGAGCTTATATAGATGCAGGCATCAACTCATCAATGCGATTCCTTTGATCTCCAATCACGATCGTCGCTCCACTAACCTCGTGTGTTCTAACTTCATGCATGCAATTTTTGTCCAACCTGACCCAAACAAGGTGATCATTTGCTTCCTTCAATGGGCTTAGGCCCAAACTACAATGACTCCATTCACACACATTGGTGTCCTACTTGAACAAGTTGGATTCTCTTTCTTAGGGACGTTAATCAGAGGTCAACATCTAAGCCTCTATGAACATCAAAGTTGGAGCAACTTCTTGGATTTGAATTCAAATTAGGCTGACTATGTTCTTGCTTCTCACCTGCATCGAGCAGCTCCCTCATAAATGTCTGCACTCTCTGTTCAACCTAGAAGATCTCCGCTACTACGTCTTCATCCTGGCAAGAGCTGTCTTTGAAGCATGGCCATGACCTATTAGACTTAATATCTTTAACGACTTTTATCTATTATTTTTAATAAAAAATATAATTAATACCATTAAATTCAATCCTACAGTTATTAAATCCTCTCACTTCTCAAAACAATCATTTTTCTGTAATTAAGTGTTTAGTTCTTATTATTTCTAAAAACAATCCGTTAGTAACGTTAAATTTAATTACTGTATTACTTTTAATAATAAATACAATCAACACTGTTAACTTTAATCGTACCGTTATTTTAATTTTTTTTTTCATTTTCTCCAATAAACTTTCTTTCTTTTTCGCACAATTTTATGACTGGGTAAGATTTGTGCGTGCAGCGGAAGTATTTTAATTTGACCTTTTATTGAATTTGGACCTTGTTGGTGATTCGCGAGAGAAAAAAAAAGGATTGTCATTAATATACTATATTTGTGTTTATTTGTATGGAAGTTTCTTAATCAACTCTTTTGGGTAAGATCCATGCTTACTTTAAACTTTAAAATTTGAAGTTTCTGTTTTTGACGAAACTATTTTAAAGTTTTATTCGTGTATTTTCATAGGAAGAATATAATTTTACAATTTAGTAATATAATTATATATCTTGAATTTAGTTTAGGAGAGAGTAATGACACATAATTTATTTTTTTAATAAATTTTAACCAATTATATAAAGTGTATTAGACATGTACGTTAAAGAATATATTGTTATATTTTTTGTTTTTTAAGTTTATTTTTGTCTTTCCAGTGAATGTAGAAGTAGTTAAACCCATATTCTGACATTTTTTTAATGAGAATTTTTTTTGTTGATGAGTTTTTTTTTATGAATAATGAGGAGTTATTGATACATTTATCTTTTTTCTAACAATTATAAAAATTTGTAGATGAGTGCTATAAAGAGTAGTATTTGAGAATGGACCAATGTCAAACCCAATACAGGCGTATAAACATTTTCAACGAGGCCCTTTGATGGTCAAATTAAAATACCTTGCAGTGCACGCACAAAAAAAAAAAAAAAAAAAAACCAGCAAAAGCTAGGGTTTGTGAAAGATATATATATGGTGCCTCATTAATTCGTCTTTCTTTCTTTTTCCCAGGAGAGAGAGGGAGGGAGAGGGAGAGGGAGATGGTGTCTCTGAAACTTCAGAAGAGGCTTGCTGCCAGTGTTCTCAAATGTGGCAGAGGCAAGGTTTGGCTTGACCCTAATGAGGTCAATGAAATCTCCATGGCCAATTCTCGTACGCACTCTCAATCTATCTCTGTTTCACTTAACTGTTATTCTCTCAGTTTAGTTAATTTTACATAATTTTTTAATCATTTGAATATATAAATTTCTCACTGTACATAACTAGTCGAAGTTACCCAATATCTGTGGTGCAAGGCTTGTCATGCCATATAATATATTGTTTACAAATTGGCTTCATAGTTTTGTGGGTTTGTTTTTGCAGGCCAAAACATAAGAAAGTTGGTAAAGGATGGTTTCATTATCAGGAAGCCAACTAAGATTCACTCTCGCTCTCGTGCCCGCCGGATGAAGGAGGCCAAGAGGAAAGGACGCCACTCTGGATATGGTATTTACTGTTTAACTGCTTTTCGCCTTCAGTAGGTTTATTTAATAGATTACTCGTCATCAAATATTTACTCATTGTAGGATTGCCAAGGTTAAGTTGGATTGCTTGCATTTCAATTGGAGAGACTATTGTAATAAATGAATTTGCTATGCTAATAATTTATGGTGAACAAGCTATTCTAGACTAGTAGAAACTAAAATTAGAATGAAAATGAAAGAATAAATTATTGATATAGTAGATTTGTTGTAATTTTAGTCTCTAGAATTAACAGTGTTATCAATGGTGAATAGAAGGCCAAAATTCTATCATAAAAAAATATACCATTGCCCCTTATGATGCCGCCACCTTCACAAATTCTGTATAGCGGTTGACAGAAAATCTGCAATGCCATAGCACCACTATTGCGTTGGCATGGCGGTTATTTAACAAATCTGAGAATTAACCCAGTTCAAATTATACATGCAATGAGAGAATTTGGTGATAAGATTAGATATGTCTAGGGATCAATAGGTGTTTAAATTTTGGAACTTACATGAAACGGGTTGTAGTTTCAGGATTTTCCTTGAAACCTAAGAAATAGACAGAAATCACAATTTCAAAGACTAAATTGACCATTTACTTGAAAATTAAACATTGCTATGTGGACATGATGACATAAATTTCAATATGGTCGGTCCTAGGCACTATAAAAAAGCATCAACATTTTTTGGCTAAATATAAAATTATAAATTAATAGGAAAGCGTAAGGGTACAAGAGAAGCAAGGCTCCCCACCAAAATCCTTTGGATGAGGAGGATGCGAGTCCTCAGACGATTGCTTCGCAAATACAGGGAATCGAAGAAGATTGACAAGCATATGTACCATGATATGTACATGAAGGTAAAGGGTAATGTGTTCAAGAACAAGAGGGTCTTGATGGAGAGCATACACAAGTCAAAGGCAGAGAAGGCAAGAGAGAAGACTTTATCTGACCAGTTTGAGGCCAAGCGGGCAAAGAACAAGGCAAGCAGGGAAAGGAAAATTGCTCGGAGAGAAGAGCGTTTGGCACAAGTGAGTTCTTTCTCTAATGTTTTCGGAGTCTGTGTTTTCCTAGTCAGTCACAGCCTGGCAATTTACATCACTTAGAAGAATTGCTGCTGAAGTTGATATTGAAGAATTTGACCCATTCTCTCTTAAATGTGTAGGGTCCCGGAGAGAAGCCATAGGCGGCTTCTAGTGCTCCATCTACAACAGCATCCCAGCCAGCGCGGTGAGTATCTGGATCACGCATATTTGCTTAAATACTTGATTTTATATGTTGGCGGTGTTTTTATCTAAATAAAATCCGCCTTGTGCAGAACATCAAAGAAGTGAGAGTTTGAGATTGGAATGAAGGAGCATTGAATATTTGATGCGGCTAACATGCTGAGTTACGTGGCTAATGTATTTTTGACTAATCTCTTGTTATTTTAGACAATGTTATTTTTTAGAAATTTAAGTTGTATATCTGCAATTTGCATTATGTAATTTGTCTGTCTTATTTTGGTGTGAAGGCAGAGTTGCGCCTGTCTTTCAAATATTTGCTTGTTATTTTTTCTTTTTTCAATTATCAAGTTTCTTGGGTCGATTTAAAGCTAGATCTTCCACGTGGATGAGCTTATAAATGGTCCATCGGGTGGGCCATTAGCTTATACCTGAACCCTATTTCAAGCAATATCTTTCATAATTTCTTGATGAAATTATACCATGCGCAATAAATTTTTTTACCGAGCCCTTTTCAACTTCAGGAAGTAACCCTTTGAAAGAATAACCTTGCATCCACCCTTTACACTATTCTATAAGGAGGGATCAACTGATTTTAGACCATATGCAATTCTCTGTATTATTTGTATTCACTTATGAAGTACGAATGCCAATTTCTTTTTTACTGAAATATGCAAACTCTACCTAAAGTTGTGTTTAACTTGTAGAGATAATTAAAAATTCTATAGGCAACTGAACAATTCTGCTGACACTACATAGATATAGGGTAGAGGGGAGGTGGATCACATTATAGAAGAGGATGCCAACTTGAAGACCATTGTAGTTAGGTTACTTTAATGACCTAATCATAATCAATAGATAACTATATGAAAGTAGTTATAATAACTATAATTATAACCATTCTATCAAAACCTTTATAACTAGTTATCATCTGGTTATTCATTTATAACTAATTTCATAATCGAATATATATATATATAACCTTTGATTTAACTTATTATTTGTCCATAATCATTTAAATAATTAATTTTGTAAAATAAAATCATTCTAAAAGTTGAGTTTTCTACTTAGCATGTTTTCCACAAGGATGTATAACCAGTGCCATGAAGGTGTGAGATATGTCAAAGAAGGTGTTTTTTTTTTTTACTTTGCTTGTCACAGAAATGTTAGCGTTCACGGATAGCTTTTTTGTTTAGTTCATTATTCACAAGGTTATGGACACTTCAATAAAGTTGTGGAAGATGTCAACAAAGTTTTTCCTTCTGACCATTTTTTTCACATGGACGTGACTATTGTAACAGAGATATGAACGATGTCAAAGAGAATTTTTCTACTTATGTTATAGGTGTGTAGGTATATTTTTTTTTTGTTAGTAGGTTTTTTCACAAGTTGTGACCACTCTCACATAGACAATGGCAAAAAAAGTTTTCCTTTTCAACATATTTTCCACAAGGATGTGATAATTGATTCAGAGGTGTGAATCATGTCATAACTATAAATAACCGATTATGAAACCAAGGTTAATAATTTTTTTTAAAAAAAAAACTAAAACTAAAAAAAATTGACAATAACTAGAAATAATAAGTTATGAAACTAAGTTTAACCATAACCATTTCTTTAATTAAATTAAGTTAATTCCATTAATTATATCCACAAAACAGTGTTATTATTTTATAATCATATTAAAATAATTGGTTATTATATAACTAGGTATTACTAATTATGATTTTTTTTTTTTGAAATTGGATATTTTGAGCACCCTTGAAGACCACACTTTAAATGTTGCGTAAAATTTTAACGACTTTGTATTAGTGATTTTTCTAAGAGTAGTCATCACCTTATTATCAACATACGTGACATCCTCTTTTTTTTTATTTAATTTTTTAAATTAAAAACATTTGTGGAAGTTCATATGTGAAAAATAGTTGTGTGATTCTATATATTAGTTTGGTATTTCACCAGAAGTATAAGAACTTTGAACAATCAAGTTATTATAAAATAATGAAATTTTGGCTTCATGTTAGTTTGAGATTTTAGTTCAATGCTAACAAAAGAACTTGCAAATTGACTTGGTATTGATTTTATTTTCTTTGCTCTTTTTAGTGGGAAATGGATTATGAAGGGGAGAGACATAAATTGATTTTTTTATTTTATTTTCTAGCAGGTCAAAACCTCCACAAATGTTTTTTAATTTTAAAAAAAAAAATGTCATGTAAGCAATTGAATTGTTACGTATAAGAGAGAAAAAATGACAACATAACAGTTAACTGTTGAGTTGTTTAATATCATTAGTAACTAAGGGACCTATGTGCAAACGTCAGGAAAATTGAAGGATCTAGATGTATCTAAAAATCTTTCAAGGACCTTAATGCTTGTAAAAAATCTATCAAGGATCTAGATGAGACAAATTTAATCTTTTGAGGACCAAAATTATATTCTCACTTGAATGACTTTGATTCCTGTAATATAAGGACTAATATGCAAACGATAAAATTATTCAAGGACCTAATTGCCTCTAAAATTTTTTAATTTAGTCTTTCAGGGACCCATTTGATATTTCACTCTTATTTTAATGTCATTCAAGTATTTAACCATGCTATTTCAAGTATTAATGTAAGTTATGTTTTTATTAACTTTATTTATATTTTGTTAAATTATTTGTAATACCTATTAAATATTATTTTTTTCGAGAAAATTAACCTACTAAATAATTAATTTTTTTGAATTTGAATTTTCTCATTTACCTCTAATTAAATAATTATAAAATTAAGATTTAAATAATTAATTATGTTATATTTTCTTGTTACTAGAGTTTGGTGGTTAGATTTAACTATATTAGTATTGTAAATAGACAATATATAAAAAATTATAACAGATAATTCTTAGTATTTGGTACAAAGATAATATTATTTCACACCACAATAGCTACAATGTTTGCAACCACAATAATTACTTCTGCAAGCACAAGCAAGTTAAAATCTTGACAATGTAGCCAATGATGAAACAAGGAATTATTAGCTCAAAAAAAGAGGAGCTAGTCAACCAGATGGTCCAAGCATTTTTTCAGGTACTACAAGCTTGTCAAAATCTTCGAAGCTCAGCACTCCCAGTTTCATTGCAGCTTCCTAAACAATCATTTCAATCTACATATTTAGCTAAAATTCGATGGACATCCACGAATAACATATAAATTATTAAGAGGGAACCAATTCATTCATATAAGTATCACAATTTGGAACAAAAATAAAATATATAAACGTCGCAACTATCAATGACAGAAACCAATGCAAGAGTTCAAATGGTTCTGCAAGGATACTCGTATCAAGAACATGCTTCTTAAATTAATTTAATAAGAATTAATATATGCCAGTATTTTATATTCTTGTTCAAAAAGATAAAGTCAAAATATGCAAGACAAACAGAAAAAAGTAACATGGTATTATCACCTTAAGAGTAGTTCCTTCTTTGTGGGCTGTCTTGGCAACTGCTGCTGCCTTGTCATAGCCAATTTTCTGAAACAGACAAATTAAATTCAGTGCATCAGTTTCAAAGGAGTGTGAAAAGTAGGATGTTAAAGGAGTGGACAAGAGGAAACTTACAGGGTTTAAAGATGCGACAAGCATCAGAGACTGCATGGTGAATTGAAAGTGAAACACAAAGTAAATTAGCATAAGGATCAAAATCCGACTTGGCATCATGTGAGATTTCTTTCAAATAAGTCAACAGCTCACCTCATGCAGTAATTTTGATATTCTTTCCCTATTAGCTTGAATACCTCTCACGCAATTTTTTTCAAAGGAAGCAGATGCATCTCCCAGCAATCTCAACGACTAGTAGAATCAATATAAAGATTAAGCATTCTAGTATATCTTTTAGGTAATGCAGTAGGATGTACTATTTCATATTGCACAAAATTTTGGAATAACATAACAGCCAACGTGATTTCTTTTTATTGCACATACTTTTTTTTTTCGGTAATACCATAAACCAATTCCTCACGCAACAGAAATTAACTGCTCCCATATGCCAAGCTTCGTTAATATTTCATGAACAATCTCTGTTTTTATGCACTACTTTAGGTGTACTTTGACTAGTTTAGAAGCCCATGTATAAGCATATAGAAAAGAATTGAGTTTCCTTTTGATAATATCATTCCAAGAGCAAAAGTACTCTTTAACTAGGCTTTTAGTTGTTCTAATATCGCTTTAAAATTTTGAACCAAATTTACAGCTACTCATAAGTTTCAATCTATGTGATATTTTTTTATTGGCAAATTTACATTAAAACAAAAACATAACATTGGCAATCATTAAAAATAGCATTTGATCTACTAAATTTTGAGCTAAACTTTATGTGATATTGATAAAGTAGAAACAGAACAAAAGAAATATATAAAACATACATGTAGGAGACAATTGGCAATCATTGGCTTGAACACATTGAGCTCAAAATGACCATTTGATCCACCCACTGTGACTGCAACATGGTTTCCCATGACCTGAAATTCATGAATCATGATACCAAATCAGAAATTGCTAGTCACCTTAAATTTTAAATTGTGACTTTATTATTACAAGCCATAGAAACTGTTTGCTTATCGGTGCTCCATTAGTCATAGAATTTAAGTGTTTTAGTAAACTGAAGGGAATTGTAGTCTACCTGCGCACACACCATTGTCAAAGCTTCACACTGGGTAGGGTTAACCTTCCCCTGAAATATAACAAGGATGTGGTTTACAGTCAAATTCCAATTGTGTAAGGCAAATAAAATAGTGAGCTATAGCAAGTATTAAGAGAACAACTCAGCATGAAGATCTTACAGGCATTATACTGCTTCCTGGTTCGTTTTCTGGAAGAATGAGCTCACCGAGACCGCAACGTGGACCACTGTAAAAGGATAACATTACAAAAGCCCATAAAAGAATATGAATAATTTTCTATTGAACATAAGAATAGCAATTAGATAATCAGTGATATTACTAGCAACTTACCTTCCTAATAACCGTATATCATTAGCAATCTTCATCAAAGAAACCGCAACAGTGTTAAGGGCTCCACTAGTTTCAACAAAAGCGTCGTGGGCAGCCTACAAAAGTAGAATGTGAGCACAGTGCAAGACAATCTTTCGTTGCATGCAAAGCAAGTTCAATGAAACAACTAATGTAATGAAATAACATATGACACATAAAATACAAGGGAAAAAAGTTTTAGTAACAAACCAAGGCCTCAAACTTATTTTCTGCCGTAACAAAAGGCAGATTTGTTTCCTCAGCTACTGCTGCTGCTATCTTAGCATCAAACCTGAATTTCATTCAGAAAATTATCATATTTTCTTCAGTTAGGCCTGTGTTATTTATTTTCATAATAAAACAAACTCACATCCGTGATATATCTAGAGGGTAGAGAATGTCTAAGTTTAAATATTTACATTCACAATAAATTAAAATCAAAGGTGGAAACATGCATATCATTTCAGGTAATGTTCATTCCTTTTCGCTGTTGAAAGATAGTAGGAAAATAGACCATATTTGATGAAAATCTCATATAAGGAATAATTTAAGGAACAGAATGAAAAGCAATGTGTCATCAAATTCACTTTGGTAAACATCAAATAGATAAACAGAAAAATAAAACAACATACTAAATGTTACAGAAAGATAATATAAGAACCATCACATAGCTATAAAAAAACACATACCCTTTCTTTGTATTCAATCCTGTGCCTACAGCTGTGCCACCCTGGGCAAGCTGTTCAAGTGACATCTGTGTTTAGTAGAACTCCAAAAGGAAATAATGAAGAAGAAGAAATTAACGTTTGTACTTGAGTGTCCAACCTGATACAAGCGTGGCAAAGTGTCAATTACTCTATCAATACCATATTTCACCTGCAGATAAAGGTAAAAATAATGAGAAATCACTCCCCACAATCCGTCAGGATTTTTACATTGCACCACCAATCATACCGAAAATACGAAACAACTTTAGCCAAACATAAGCAAGCTTACTTGTGTAGTATACCCACTAAACTCTTGTCCAAGAGTCAAAGGTGTTGCATCTTGAGTGTGGGTGCGTCCAATCTTGATAATATCTTTGAATTCAATTGACTGGTATTTTTGTTTTTTTTAAAAGGAAAGGCAAACAATAGATTAAAATTGATAAAACAAAAACATTGATAAAATTTATTTGAAGACAATCAGTTATGAAGCCAAATGCCTTTAGTTTGTAAATTTTCATCTTAGTCCACATATTTTATCAAAGTTAAATAGGTTCCTAACATGTTTTCTGTCTCAATAAATCATTAGTCATTTGCAAATGCAAAATGTATACTTGAAAGCCCAAGAAAAGCCAAAGAAAACACTTCCCAAGTGTAATTACACATATACTATTTGTTATTTTTTTAACTATTATTTTATATCTTTTTAGAGAATATTAGTGTAAGGTTAAGAAGGAGTTTGAAAAAAATACTAATATAGTGTTTTTAAATATACAGAGGTGTTAGTGTAATTAGAGTTAATATAGAAAAAAGAAAACTATATATAATTTGATAAAAATTGAAAGATGTCATGGAATTTGGCAATTTGCTCAAATTTTATCATGCAATACCAACGGAGCCCTGTTTTAACAGATCAATAATGGTAACATGGCAAGAAGCCGAAAACCAACATAAAATTAATGCTTTCTTTGGTTTATAGAAGAAAGGCAGAGGAAAGAAAAGAGTAGAAAATGAGATGATTTTTTAGGCTTTTAACTTTTAAAAAAAGTAAAAAACAAAACAAAAGATACATGTGTATAAAATTCCATATAATAAATAAGAATATTTTTGTCGTTGACGTTGTATCCGTTTGAGTTTTCTTATGATCTTTCTCTCCAAGTTTAAGAGGAAAGAATATTTGAGTACACTGCATATATTTTTCTTTTCTTTTCCCCCTTTTCTTGTATATTAAATAAGAGAAAATATATTAGTAAATATATATTCATTGAACTCCTTTGTGTTCTTATTTTCCTTCATTCCAAAAATATGGTGAGTTTAATACACACAAAAGTATAGAACAAGGAAAATTATGACACATAGTTATAGGACAAATTTTTATTATTTATAATATTTGATAGATAAAGAATAATGATTTCTAAGTAACAAATTTTTTTTTTTTATATTTGTTTTGTTCATCATCATTTAATTTGTAGTTTTTCCTGACTTATATTTGAAAAAATAGTACAAATATATTTGTGTTTTTTTTATAGAAAAATATTAATTAATATAATTTTTTTTTACATATAAACTTTGTTATTAAAACAATTTGAAATAGACTAATAGTGTAACATAAAGAATAAAAAAACATGTCAACTATCCAGACTTATCACTAATTTCCATATATCATGGAAAAATGGTGTCAGGTATAATGCGAATCACTCAAAATCCCCTCTAACCATGGCAACACAACTGACGAGTTGGCAGGAGGGAAACAGTACTCTATCCAATGACCAATGTTCTATAACTAGTCGGCAAGAACTAAAACTCAAACCTTTGAGTTTAGGGTGTCAAGTAAGGTTTTCAAGCCCGGAATTAGTCTTGAATTTATTTCCATTGCGGCTGCAATATGCATTACCTGAAAAGAATTGAAATCAACATTTTAAATAAGGTAAGACAATAGCTGGTAGGTAAACAAATTATAAGCAACAATGTATGAGATTTTGTAACCTATCAATGTTAAGAGGCTTACAGTTGGGAATGTATCATTAGAAGACTGTGATCTATTGACATGATCATTTGGATGTACAAACTTGTCACCGCGCTTGTGGCCAAGAATTTCTGCTGCTCGGTTTGCAATAACCTGAAATGTTAAGAAACAGAAAATGGGAACCTATTGCATGAGAAATATTCAATGGAAAAAACAAAAATGGATTCTGAAGATAAATAGAATGAAGGAATTATGTACATGAAAATGAATAGTATTTATTATCAGAATTCAGAAGTAGACTAATGTGTGATTTAAAAGTAGGAAGGAAGGAAGCAGTGATAAACCTCGTTAGCATTCATGTTACTTTGAGTACCACTGCCAGTTTGCCATACAACCAGAGGAAAATGGTCGTTTAGTTTTCCCTCAGCTACTTCTTGTGCTGCTTGCATGATCGCTTTTCCAACGTTGGGATCAAGACCATACTCCATGTTCACCTACATAAGGTAAAAACAGGGCTGGAGCTAGATCATTTCTATCGAGGGACTAAATATTAAAATTCAAATTAAATTATAAATTAAAATAATTATTAAATTTAATTAATAATTAAAATGTTTATAAAAATTAATTATTTATTAAAAATTACAATTATATAAAAATTAGTTATACATCTTATATATTTTTTAAGATTAATTACAACCTTTCTAGTTTATAGGATAGTAGTATAATATTAAGATTGTCGATATAATATTTTTGAACAATTAGAAAGTTAATTTCAAAATATCTTGGATGCTAACATAATTCAATCCAAATTAAATAAAAGATACTAGAAGTAAAAGAAAGATTACAAAATTATGTTGGATGATATATCAATCTGGAATGACAAGAGAAACATAAGTATAGAAAAATGTAATATTTCATGAGAGAATAAATTAGAAAAAAGAGAAAGATTATAAAAAAATAAAATAAAAAATTTATACGAAATAAAATTTCATAAAATTATCACTGAAAATTATATTCACGCGTATGGCATAAAACATTCAATTGATATTAAAAACATAAAATATATTTAGGAGCTAGAAGCGCATTTGAATTTGAAGATAAAATATATATTTAAAATTCATTTTGATATTAAATTATAGTTTGTTAAATTGTTATGTTGATATTAAAATGACCGGAGGATATATCATTTGCATATTACAACATCTTTGAATATTTTGAAAATAAAAACACACACATAGGATAAATACATGCCAAATGAAAGCATTTAGATCGGATGACAATTTTACCTAAATTTTATGGGTATTTGTAAAAAAATAAAAATAAAAATACAATGTATAGGATAAATACATGCTCAAATATGAGAAAGGATTTGGATTGCTTATTTATCTATAAAATTTAATAAAAATAAGTATGAATACGAATATTAGTACTCATCCCACTCCATACTCACCCTTCCACACACATCTACACACAAAATATTAAAAGATAGGTTCTAAAATATTTTATTTATTTTTAAACATAAAGATATTGCAAGAAATACAAACAAAAAATAAGATTTTAATTTAGATGAATTATTTAGTGTATAAATACTTATACACATGCCCAAACAAATTTTACCATGTCTTAACATTATATTAACGAATAGAATAACATGAAAAATAATCAAATTTTTATTATTGTCTATGCAAAAACTTTTTGCACTAATATTGTTTGTAAATTAAAATATAAAAATAATTAAACTCCTAAAAATAATAAATTATATAAAAATATTACATATATATTCAAATACATGTATTTTAAAATATTATTGAAAATAATGGCAATTATTGTTACTGTGAAAGGTAGTTTTTCAAAATTAAAATTATTTAAAATTTATTTTATATTAAGTGTTAAAAGATATATTGAATTTGTCTTTTTATATATTAGAAGTGAAATGTTAGAAACATTTAATTATAAAACTTTGATCAACAATGTTATCATTGATAAAAAATAAAATTTGAATTGATATATTTATTAAATTAAATATTGAATATAAGTTTGTTTTTAAAATTTTATAATTTTTTGTCACAGTTATACAGGGATCATGTTCCCCTAAATTTATAAATTAGTTTAAATTATTATAAAAAATATAAAAATTTTTAATATTTAAAATAAAATAGATGATTTATAAAAATTAATGTTAGTTCACATTTAAAAAGAGAAAAAAGTAAAATAAAAATGTGATAAGCAAATTATAAATTATAAATGTTTTTTCTAAAAATTATAAATATTAAAAAAGTGTATATAATATTAAGATATTTATATATAATATAATTATCTAATTTTTTGTAATATAAATAATATTTTTTTATTAAACTTTTACTTTAATCTTCCTCAAACAAAGTTTATTACTCCGCCGTGCAATTATATATATGCACTTAGAAAAAGACGCAGGTAGCAATGTGAATTCAAGTATACAGGTATCCTTGAAATAAAAAATCATTGTAACAAAAAAAAAAGTATATATGTATTTGGTACAAAAGGTATAAATTTAAATTTGCTATCCACCATGAAAGTGTACGATCATGTACATGTAATTTTTTGAATTTTGGTACAGGGTTGGTAATGTACAAAGTGTTGGATATTGAACTCCTTTTTTATGTGGAGAAGAAAATGCCCAAATTGAGAAGCTCACTTGATATCTTATTTAAGTTAAGTGGAGAAGGTGATTTGAAACAAGAGAGTTGAAAAGAGAAAAAGAGACATAACAATCTGCAATTGTGAATTCTCCACCCAGATTCGTTCACCGTTGGATAGGACTGATTTTTGGACAGCATGTTCAGAATGTATGTTTCTCCATTCTAACCGTTCGAATCATTGAAAGACTTCTTTGTTGAGAGGTATTTAGTTCATATGGCAGCAATGTGTTTGAGGGTTTTCATCTTCCTTGTTCTCTATTTATAAGTTTATTGCTTTATTGGTGTTGACATTGATATTATCGTTGATACTTGATTAAGGCTCTTTTGTACTCTTTATTGATAATAGTAGAGCTATTTCTTTGGTTTGGGTGACCCGTGGTTTTTACCCTTGCTTTGAGGGGTTTTCTACGTTAAAATCTTGGTGTCTTATTCCAAAAAGAGTGGTGATAGTTAGTGTTATATTTTGTTATTGTTCCTCATAGATTCTTGCGAGACCAGAGGATTTATTTCTGCTGCTTTGTTTATATTTGTTGCAAACTTATCTTATTGCCCCCATTACAAAGTACCTAAACGATAATCTCAAAAATTCTCTCTTAGGCTTAAGAGAGTGTTTGGTGGGTTATTTCCAAATAACCTTTTTACTAGGTAGATCAATATTAGATGTAGTTCTTGTTTTTTTACTAGCCACGTAGGCTTCAAAAGTCTTGTTTTATCTTTAAGATGGATTTTGAAAAAATTTATGACTCAGTCATTGATAATTTTTAAATTATATGTTTTGCAGGTAAGAATTTGGTAAAAGATGGAGAATATGGATCAATAATATAATTAGAAAGAGTTACATATCTATTTTGATAAATGAAGGTCCAACAAATGAATTCAAGTCGGGAAAACAAGGAGATTCATTATCACCATTTCTG
This sequence comes from Psophocarpus tetragonolobus, assembly GCA_037954015.1. NCBI lineage: Eukaryota > Viridiplantae > Streptophyta > Magnoliopsida > Fabales > Fabaceae > Psophocarpus > Psophocarpus tetragonolobus. The sequence goes on along the minus strand of CM075692.1, from coordinate 35,712,494 downwards.
TTCTTGGTGGTGGTGGAGGGGTTATTGAGACTTGTACAAATCAATAATTAAAAAGAGTGTGTATAAATAGATCAAGATTGGTGATGACACAAACTTTTCAGTTATACAGTATGCAGTTGACACAATTTTGATGGGAGATGCAGACTTTCAAATAATGTGGATTTTGAAGGTATTAAGAAGATTTGATTGGTATTGGGGTTAAAAGTGAATTTATTTAAAAGTCACTTTTATGGCCCCCTTTTTTTCACACGCGGTGGGGTGCTTACTAAATTATACTATTAGTTCACCTCATTTTATGTTTCTAGGGGTTTCAATAAGGGTTAATCCAAGATGTTCGATTGCATGGAAACTAGAGTTGACAATCTAGGCGGGTTGGCTCGACCCGACCCATAGTTTGTTCGAGCTACAGATTTCTAAGCTTAACCTAGTCCTATATTGGATCATCGGGCCAAAATGGTCTTTTTTTAAAAAAAGTAAAAATTCAAATTTTTATAAAAAAACTTATTTTATAATACAAGCTCAAATCAATTCAAAACAATATACTAAATCAATAAAAAACACATAATAAATAAGTCTAAAATAACATAAAAATATATTTATATGTATATTTTAATTTAATATATATTTTAGAACAACATAATTTTTATTTGTTAAAAATATATTATTAAATAAACATCAAATGTACTTTTATATGATATATATATATATATATATATATATATATATATATATATATATTAACAATATGTATAAATTGACTTCACATCAAACATACTTTTATGTTTATATTTTTTATTTAATATATATTTAATTATATATTATTAATATGTATTTTTAAAATTTATGTATTTATATTTGTATTCAAGTCGGCTCAACCTAAGTCTATTTACATAGTTTGACCAAATAGAACAAGTCAAAAAAACTCACTTCTATTTGAGTATCTTTTTTATAATCCAGTCTGACTCATATTTTAGGCTTGCATGCTACACCCATTTTGATAGTTCTAATGGAAACTAGTGGTAGACCAACTCAAAAAAGGCTAGCAGGGTAGAAAGGAAAGAACATGTCATTTGGAGGAAGGTTGGTAATGATAAATTCAGTTCTTATCAGTCTTCCTATGTATTTCTTTTCCTTTTACAAAGCTCTAGGAAAAGTGGTCACATCTCTAATATTTTTGCAGCATAAATTTGTGTGGGAAATGGGGGTGGGGGAGATTTTTACATGATAAAAAAGCTATTTGGTGTGGCTTATTACGTAGTAGATATGAGTATTTCCAACTCAACCCGTATCATACTTTTGGTTGGTCAAAATGTTCCATTTGGTGGAGGGATGTTTGAGCAATAGATAATGATGTTGTTGTATACCCTGGATGGATTGCAAACAATGAAAGAAGGAAATTAGGGATAAGAATGATACTTTGTTTTGGGTTTACAATTAAGGTGGAGGTCCGATGTGTCAATTATTTTTGAGATTGTATTTTGTGGCACATGAAAAGAATATCACAATTCATGATAAGAGAGGTATAGAGGATGGGAAACATTATTGGAAGTGATCTTGGCGGAGGAACCTGTTTGTATGGGAGGAAGAAATGTTACACACAATAGTGACATTACTGAAAAATGTGAAACTTGAACAAAATATTTTTTATGACTAGGTGTGGATTTCAGTTGCAAACAATTAGTTCACTGTGGCAGATACATACAGGATTTTATGTGTAGGGGAAAATGAGAAAAGTAGGATCATTGTAGAGTCTCAAGTGTTCAAGTGGTTGTGGAAAGACAAGCTGTCGTTTAAAGTAATAGTTTTCTCTTAGAAGTTACTGCTCAATCAAATCCCAACAATAGACAACATACTGAGGAAAGGAATAATTTTCACGATGAGCTTTAAAGCTACATGTTATGTAAAGAACATAAAGAAGACTGTAAGCATATTTTCTTATCTATAGAATTTCACAGATGTTGTGGTATAGATAGGGTCATGATCATTGGTTAGGTATAGCATCACCTTTACTTAATGATATAGTGCAATTGTTTCATATGACTAGGTCATAAGTGTTGGGTAGATTTAAAAGAAGTTCAAATATATGTTTTGCCAGGTGGTATGTTGAGGTATATGGATATTTAGGAATTTCATTGTGTTTAATAATAAAACTTTAAATTCTTTAAATATTCTATCTTTCATCTAAATTACTTCATAAAAATTGTTACGGTTTGAGTTTGATAAGGGTCATGTGTACTCTAATTAGTGTAATAATCCTTCATTGTGTTTATAAAATAGGTAGTAGTAATTGAGATGGAGAGGTATATTTTGTATGGTAGATTGATGATGACTAGGAGGATTTTTTATTTTAAATCTTTTTTTATATCGTAAAGAAAGTGAAATAATTTGTTTCGTAGCTTATATGTATAGAGAGGGGTTTATTGCCTTAAAAAAAAATGTACGTAGTACCTTATTTTTCGCTGTCATCATGCATTCCTAGATATGAAAGTAGGTATTTTCATAACTTTCAAAGGATATATTCACACATTGCATTATTGGTTTTGAAGAGAAAAAATGAACGGATCAACACAATCACTTTGGTTTGAAGAGCAATTATCATCAAATTGCTTTGTTTTAAAATTTAAATCTATCTAATTTGATCTAATACGATAAATTGTAGTTTTAATCTTACTTTTGTTTTGTATAAAACAATAAACAAATGGTAAGTATATGATAAATATAATAAAAATAAAATATAATATAAAATATTTATTTAAAATTAATATTATATAATCAATTTGTTATTAAGTAGATCTAGCTTGTAAATTTCCTGACACTATTCTTAACTCTTATACAAATGATAAAAAAAATTATTATTATATTTATAATCTTAGCTCAATAATTACTAAAAAATATTAAATTTAACTAAATGTATTTTTAATATATAGTATAAATTGTATGATAATATTTTAAATATATAATAGATAAAATACAAACATGCATAGTGATATTATAAATTGGATTTGAATTGGAGTAGATTGATTATGAAAACCAAAATCAAAATTTCATCTAAATATTTTAATTTTTAGTTTTGATTATATGAATACAGATTGTTATAAATCTAAAAAACTATGAGACTAATTGAGTGAAGAAAGAATAGATGAGTTAAAAAAGAACTGGGTTAGTGACATCAGCTAATTAGGGTTAAATGATTTATTGTGATATGTGTGAAGAGGTCAAAATATATATTATATGTAATCGATAGTCTCTGTAACTGTATTAAAACTAACACAAGTGTCTGAAAGTGAGACTCTGATTTTGGTAGTGGTGAGTGGTGAGTGGTGAGTGGTGAGTGGTGAGTGGTGAGTGGTGAGTGGTGAGCACAGTGATGGGAGATGGTGCAACTGTGAAAGTAGAAGAGATGGTGAAAATGTTGAATGAACCTTAGCAGCGCATTTCTTCAAGATGCCAAAGGCAAGAATGATGGGTTCGGGCATGCGTTCACGGGGGCCACCGATATCGAAGTTGTGCAAAGATCTTTGAGTTTGTGCTCCCCATAGTCTATAAGAAACCCAACACACTGAAAAATATAATATTTGTTTTGAGAGGAAAAGAATTGAAAAAGGAGGCAGAGAAGCAGAAGGAACTTGTCAAAGGGAACTTGAACAGCTCCAAAGGTATCTCTTTCTTCCCTCAAGGAAAGGGCCATTCTTCAATACTTCAATTAGTCACTAGTCACCAATACGTACCAAGTTGATTCCACGCGGTCTTCTTGAAACTTGGAGCAAGAATCCTTGTATATATAGTACAATTTTTTTACAATGTTCCCAGAGGTTATATGTGTCATTCTCTCGTACGTAACATCTTAAAACTCTTGTAACCTCACCATTCCCGACCGCAGGAAATAAAGCACTTTCATAATATTGTCGAAACAATAATGAGCAATGTTATTGTAGCAACCCTGCCTGACCAGCCTTCAATAATACAGACCAATAATGCTGATAAAAACACTCCATATATTACATGATTTAACACTTCAAGTTTTTTAACTTATAATTTCATGTATAAATAGTTTCTTGTCGTTAAATTTCATGCAATCTACACTCCCACTAATGGCGGAGTTTTGAAGGGACGACGAGCAGCCATGGCACTCCTCCCCCTCTCTTAATTTTTTTTTCTACAATTACATATATTGGGTATTAAATAATAAAATATAATTAATAAAAATATTACATTTTAATAGTTTATTAATTTATACTTACTTTTTTTTTAGAATAAATAAGTTAACAACTTACATCTTGAGTGTATTTAAATAAATTTATAGATATAGTGTAACTTACTCTTTCTAAAATATATGTGGAATAATTATAAAGATTTGTTAATTTACACCCACTTAAATGTTATAAAAAATAAATTAACAAGTTACATATATTGAGTGTATTTTAAAAACTTTAAGTTATAATTTGTAAATTTATTTTTTCTAAAAAATAAATTGATGTAAACTAGTAAATATTTACATTTTAATATTTAAAATATTTGTAGTTGATTATATCATGATTATGTTTTTTATTTGTAAACAATGACAATAAAAATTCAGATATATAAATTCGATCAATAGAAAGAAAAATTATAAATTTAAAAAAATAAAATTTTTATTTTAAATAGAAAAATCAAAATTATTTTGAATAAAAAATTTATAATAAATATATAAATATAATTTATTTTGGTACCTCAAAATTTTGAGTCACTCCACTCCCATGCCAAGTTGCCCATGCAGTCTTGAAAGTTTGAATATATGTGCATAGCATTTTTATATTATGAAGGTGATTTACATGATTGTTCGAATTGTGTTATTTTATTGAGTTATATAAAATATAAAAAAATGTTTATTAAATAACGTGATTTTTATTGATTAATGAGAAAAAAAACGACATCAATTTGAAAATAAAGATTTTCATCTTATTAAATGCTTGAATAATTAAATAAAAAAACTAGTATTTATTAATTAATTAAACTTTCCATGTATTTAAGCAAATCACTAAGTAATTTCTTCATCAACTGAAGCATATACCATATTTTCTCTTAAGTTTCATTTTTTTTCTAGGGACTGTTTATTTCAAGTCATTATATTTTTAGAAATCCCATTTCTATAAATAATAAAAATATTATATGTGGATAAATTTAAAATTGTATTTGGTTATTTTTTAAATTTTTTAGAATGTTTTTAAATTTTAAAATAATTTAATTAAAAAAAGAAAAAATAAAAATGATATATATTATTATATATAAATTCCAATATTCTCATATAAATATAACTTTTCCAATAATAATAAAAAAAAGTGAAACATTCTTAATAATAAAAAATGTTAAAAATAAAAATTTTAACAAATATAAAAATATTACAACAAACAAATGATGTTTTAGTTAACCAAACAAACTCTCCTTATATCTCAACTCGTATTACTATTAAGTTATCCACTATTTTTTTTTTTATTTGTTATCCGTAACAGCTCCGGACCGGGCGGGAGGTGAAGGCCATAAGATAAGATTGTCCTTCCAGTAAGGAAGAGGAAAAAAGGGTACTGTCATCTAATCTATCTCGTAGTTTTCTTTTTGAAGGCCAGTGAGAAGAGAAATTATTGGTCAGTTTTGGATCATTATATAATTACATTAATAATAAAGTTTAATTAGTATCATTTAATAATTTTTTTATTAATATTTTATCTTAATCTTTTATACATGATAATTTTATTAATCTTTCTAATTAAATTGCTCACCTTTGCATAATTTTTCAATTGTTCATATTAAGTTTATCGTTCTACAATTTCATCCAATAAGTATTAGAAATATATAACAAACGTGAAACATATCATTAATTTGTATATGTTTAAAAAACGATAATTTTATCAATTAATATTTTTAAAATAATATAAATAAAGAATTATGATTAAATAATTATTATAATTTGATTAATTGATTACACATTATTTCCACAATTTGAGAGATAATTTTTTATAAAATTAATTAATTAATTAAATATGCGATAGTCGGGGGAGCACAGGTTACGTGATAGTTTGAAATAGTATAATTTCTTGTGAGTTGAAGTGTTGGACTCCCAAATTTGCGGATGAAATAATGTATTATCATAATAAGTTTGAATTCTATATAAAAAAATAATAAGGAGTTTTAATCATTCACGTGCTGTGTTGTATATACTTGTATACAAAAAATAAAGCATTTCGTGTTGTTAATTTCATCACGTGTTGGCAATAAAACCATAACGTGTTGCATTATTTTATATGTAACAAACAAAAATATTGAAAATACTTAAAAAAGAAGAAGAAAGAAATACACTTATACGTATACGATGAATTTGTTAACGTAGAACTCTTTTATATTATTCATGTTTAAGTGGTAAACTCTAAAAAAAGTCATTAAATAAGTTTGACGGTTAAACTCAAACAAATACTTAAATTTATTTTTTAAAGATGAAATAACATAATTTACAAATAATAAGAGATATATATTAAAATTGTTCAACTAGATTATTTATATAAATATTAATCTTCATCAATAAAATCGTTGAATATTTTATGTTTAGGATAAAATAAATTTTTAATTCTTTATATATTAATTTCAATTACATTTAATTTAATATTTTATCTTTTAAAAATTTTAAGTATATATAATCCTTTATGTTTTTATAATAAGTCAAAATTATCATTTTAAAACAATAGCCATGGTTTTGAACCACATTTTTCTAACATATTCAAGACCTATAATAAGCTTGCATGTGCAAATTGTGTGAAAAATGAATCGAATCAAAATAAAAAAATTGAAAATATAATATTATATTTATGGATTTTTTGTTTGAGCATCAATATGGTTTTATACTTTATATGCAAGTGAATACGACACAAATTTCATGTCTCGATTTAGTTTTTTTATTTTATTTTGAAGGATGTCTTGAATTAATTAAAAAGGATTCAAAATTATATTTTAAAATCGAAAAACTATCATATCTTAAAAGGACTATTTTGAATTACTTTAATGAGTAAATTTAATTTTTAAAAAAATAAAAAATTATAAAAATTAATAAAGAAAACTGAATATAATAAAAACCTAAAGATATAAATTGTGTTTTATCCTTTTATTTACAATATGCTAATAAAAAATTAACTAAATAACATCACAGCACATCTAGATGTGTCATCATATATATCTCCTTATACTTATATTTTATTAATTAAAATAATAATTATTTCTATTTAAAAAGGATAATATTTTCCTTAAAATAATGTTTAACATTAGCTAAAACTTTTTAAATGATACATAAATAAAAATAATTGGTATTCAATAGAGCCAGTTTAAAAAAAATCAGAGACGGTAAAACTTTTTAAAACTTAAACCCCTTGTCATTAGAAGGACTAAACCAAAAAAGAAAGATTATACGGATTTTTAATTCTTTATTTCACAAAATTTATTTTAATTTTTTGTGTGAATAAATTAATTTAAATTGATTTAGACCATTTTAATTTAAAAATTAATTTTACTAATGTTAAACTTTATTTTTAAATAAAGTGATCTCATTTTAAAGTAATTAATATATATATATATATATATATATATATATATATATATAGACATACACCAATAATAGGTTTTTCTATCTTTATCTAAATAGGGTTATTAAGTTATTGTGAACTTCTTGATCTTATATTCAATTTCTGTAAGATAAAAAAATCATCAGAAACTTTCAATCCTTAACTGAGGTATCATCTCAATTTACTATTTTTTTTTTATGTCCCAAATAATTTAAATAATATTTATTTTAGTTTTATATAAAGTCATTAATAATAGTATGAATTTATTTGGTATCCATTATCTATTAAATATTGACATTCAATCACAACTCTTTGTTTATGTTAAATTTATTGACTTTATTTATTATTACTTTAAAAATCATATAAATAAAAAGTCATGACTGAATATCATTAAAAAAATCTTTTACACTACAGTGTATATCAATTAAACTCTAATAATATTACCTATTTTTTTAATAATGATATTTGTGCATGGGAGTATTCATCAATTTGTTAAAGAATAATGTTAAAAATCAAGTTAACACCATTAAATGTGATCTCTTTCTTGAAAATGGTTTTTTTTTATATATAGATAAAGAACTTATTTAAAAAAGAATAAGTAATAGCTTGTAAGATGTTATGGTGTGAGTCAGAGTTATTACACCCCAAAATATCACACTCGTACTCACGTCATTCAACTTATCATCATCGCTCGCAACCACTTATCAGCATTCAGTGGTCAATTATCTTATTAACTTTGCTCATCCATTTTGTCTCTTTTCGTTTCAGTTTCTCGGATCCCAATTCCCAAATCATCTTTCTCTTAAAATTTTCCATCCCTTGAACTCAAAATCTAGTGAAGTGGATAAAGCAATAATTTTTTTATTTATTTAAACTTACAAATTTTATTGATTAAAAAAATAAATATATTAATACCATAAAATTAAGAGAGTACCGTAAATTTATCCTTGTTTTTAATGATAACGGCAATCTTCAGATAATTACCTAGTCTATAAACAGTATTACATCTTTTAATTTTTTAAATAATATTTCAATTTTATTTAATTTTGTGAATACTTTCTTTCATTAATGTTGAGTTTATATAATTAATATTTTTAAATTATCACTAATTAAATAAACTTTATACGAATTAAATTAATTTTTAATAGTTTGAATTTTGAACTTTATATTAATTAAGTTAACCTTCTTGAAATATATTTTAATTTATTTATACCAGAAAAAAAGAGGCATTTATTGTATCTATAATTTTAAAAGAAAAATAAATAAAAGATAAATTATGGAGGTGAAATATGAAATAAGAACATGTATATTTATTTTGAAATTATGAAGGTTTCTATTCAATATATCGCTTTGTTTCGGAAGGTCACGTGAATGACGCTCGCTTCCCTTGCCCTCTCCCCAAAGGCCAAAAGGCCCAAAACCGTAATCTGGTGTATAGAAATTTCAATTACTACTTACTCTAATTTCAATTCATATTTACTTTTATAAAAAAAAAATTGATATTTTTATTTTATCCTAAAGTTAGTTTTTCTAAAAATTTTTTAATTCTTCAGCAAGAATTCGCTAGAGAAATAAAAATATTCAAATTTTTTTAAGTGTAAATGGCAATGGAAATTTTTGCATAATGGGTTTTGAAGGATTTGAAGAGGTTGGAAAATAACTTTTTCCAAGCAGGACTTTTTTGCTGACCGAGAAGGAAGGGGTCTTCGGGCTCTTGCGAAGTGTCAGTTGGATGAGATTTTGACATGAACTGCATGATTTTTGAGTATAAGTATGAGTTGAAATTCTATATTTGTAAAAAATTAAGAAGTTGAATAATATATAAGTGAGAAATATTCATAACACAATATCTTAAAGTTTTAGGTTAAAGATAGTGTCATGTTCTCTTATATATGTATTCGTATCCTATAGTTATACATCTCTTCGGTATTTAACCTCCTTACTAAGAAAGACCCGTCCTCTCAGTTTGTCCCAGCACGTGCACCATTGTTTGTTGACTAAAAAATGATGATGTTGACTTGTATGTTCTGTGTGAGTCCAGCCTCTTTGTTTATGCATACAAGATCATCATGGGACTAATAAGTTGCTGTTTTCTATCCCAGCCATATTGAAGCTTGGCTCAGGCACCATGGTTTATATATTGGGCGGCCAAGACAAAGCATAGAATTGGCATGTCTGCTCTGCCTCTGCTCAATCGTGCAAAAATTCACCTTTAAGTTGGTTTTTACTCTCTTGAGAAAAATTTGTTGGAGGGTTAAAAAAATTTCAGAAAAAATTAAGTTTAGGAATAAAATAAAAAATTGAAACAAAAATTAAAAAAATAGTATGAATTGTAGGTATTAATTAAAATTTCCCTATTAGTATTATTGTTGCGGGTCCCAATTTTGTTTTGTATTCATTATTAAAGGGAAAAATTGGGAATCATAAATTTCTTGTTCTTGATTATATGTTAATTACTCCATAAATTCTCCAACTATTTAGGCTTTCAATTATTGTTTGATTGGATTCTTAGATTTGTATTTATTATTTAATTTTAATTAGGTATTTTTGTTTAATTATCACCACAAAAAATTCACTGTGCAAGACTGCGAGTCAATTGTTTAAGTTTATAACAAATTGTTGTAGAAAAGCTTAGAGAAACTTGAGACAACATGCCTGGATTGAGTGGACAAAGGTAAGAATATTGTTGAAACACATGGTTAAGAATATTGCATTCGGAACCTGTAGTGGTGATATACATTATATAATTACTGATTTTTTGTTTTCTTATATACAATAATAAAATGTCAATTTAGATTAATGTGATTATTATTTTATATTTTATTTAATCACTAATTTTAATAATATTTTGAAACATTTATAAAACATTTGAACTTTTTTCTTCCATAAGCCAAAAAAAAATTATTAATATAAGAAGAAAAGTACAGTACAAAAAAAAACACATAGAAAAGAAAAATATACGCCTACAACAAACAAAAAGCACTACTAAATACAGTTGCTTACAGTTTGGTCTGGTTTTGTTATGAAAAAAAAAAAATCAAACTAATTAATTTTACTTGGTTTGGGTTGTTCGGATTGTTCAAATTTTTCCCCTAACCCGAACCAATAATAACTGGGTTGATTTGGTTCGAATTTGAAAAAAATCGATAAAAAAATAATAATTCTTTTCATTAAATCATGAAAAATAATTTTATACTTTAAACTAGTCAAATCTATTAATCTATTAAATTTATAATTTTATAACAAAATATTAAATGCTTCATTTATACTAAATTAGTCAAATTAAACTACTAAAAAATCAAACTAATTAATTTTACTTGGTTTGGGTTGTTCGGATTGTTCAAATTTTTCCCCTAACCCGAACCAATAATAACTGGGTTGGTTTGGTTCGAATTTGAAAAACATCGATAAAAAAATAATAATTCTTTTCATTAAATCATGAAAAATAATTTTATACTTTAAACTAGTCAAATCTATTAATCTATTAAATTTATAATTTTATAACAAAATATCAAATACTTCATTTATACTAAATTAGTCAAATTAAACTACTAAAGCAACACAATGCAATATAAACAACAAATTGTATATATTTAAAGCAACACAATACAAACAAAATATAAAATACAATATAATAATATATATTTTTGGTTTAGTTTGGGTTAAGTTAGAGTTTTGAAGTGCTAAACTCGCAAACCAAATGAACATAATTAGTTTTGTTCAGTTTGGTTCGAGTTCAAACCTGATTAAGTGAAAAAGCCGAACCAAATTAATTGGTTAGTTCGGTTTACCGATTTCTTCAAATTGACCAAACCGATGAACAACCCTACTACTGAACATGATAACACCATTCATGATGACTCTAAACGTAAAACTAGGGATTCATTATTCATTTGACATGAGAGTATGTTGTAAATTTAGCTATGATGAACCATTCACATGAACTTAATTAGTTGCACTACTCCAACAATATGCTACATATTTGGTCTTTGTGCTTTGCACACTGCAACTCTAGCCTTCCATATGTCACATCCCAACAAATCAAACAATAGAGTGTGCTTGCCTTTTGTTCGAATGTCCATTGACCAAACCCAAAAATTGGTAATGTTGTCCTGTGATTTGATTTGATAGGGTTAAGGATAACATCCACCAACGACATAGTGTGATGCTTGCCAAATCCTGTAAGATATATGCAGTTTAGGAAGAGATGCTCACTTGTTTCTGCCACATCGTCGAACAAACCACATACCTCTTAGTAGAACGTACAATGTTCCTCCCATGCAAATAACTTCCGTCTCGAAGCCCACTTCTATGTTGACACATTCGCTTATTTGTTTGCAATTGTAATGTTCTTATTCAACGCTAGTATGCATAACCATTGGTACTCATTTCTAAAGCTAGCTCCCCTAATCATTTGTCCTCTCAAAATGCAACCTTAGTACCTGTCCCTACACTTCATTGAACATTGGTTGACCACAAATTAAGCTCTATATGGAATTTAAATAAGACCACCATGTAGAACATTACTTACCCCTCACATCCCAACCCTCACCTACATGTCCATATTTAGACTTTAATACTCTAACCACCACTCTTAGATTTCATCGGCAACTGCCATTTTCATTTACTTAATATAGCTATATTGAACTTGCCTATATCTCACAAGTCTAGTCTCTCCCTCCCCTTCGCCTTGCACATTTTATCCCAAGCCACCCAATTTACTTTTCTGTTACCCTCTTTTCCATCCCAAAAAAAAATTTTTTTTAACAACTATTTGAATTTAAAATCATGTTTTATACCATAAAATGGGGTAGAATAAATAAAATATTATTAAAATAGTTTAGTTTTAGAATTTTGAAGACTTACTAATAAAATTTCATAGTTCTAAATAGTTTATGATTATGTTAGGAACTATATAAAATAATTTTAAAACTCATAAAATTGAAAAAAAAGGCTATTTTATCTTAAGTTATATATATATGTAAAAGTATAATTTCTATAAAAATTTGAGAAAATTTAAGGTAAAGATAAAATTAATATAAATTCTTCCGTGATAAATATCTTATTAATTCAAATATTACTAATATTTAATTTTAATTTTTTATAGTTAATAATTTAAATCTTGCAAAATTTAAAGTCAAAATAAGCTTAATTGGTTTAAAAGTTAAAAACAATGAATATAAACTTACAACGAAAGTATAAATTATATCTATAAAAAAAAATATTTTTAATGTAAACAAGAAATTAAAGACTTAAGATTAACCATTTTTCACAATGATTAGAAGCAATTTGGTATTGCAATAGGGGAGGGGGATCTCTCAATGGTGGAGGGATACTTTAAAGGTGACATCAGCAGACGGAGAAGAAGAATGATTTGTTCGAAATGTGAGACCTATGGTAGGTAATAGTTGTATATTTAAATTTTGGGATAGGGATGGAAGGGAGTTTGGAAGATTGAAGCTTTCTACCCAAAAATATGCTTTAATTTCTAAGGTTGGGAGGTGGTGGGACAATAAATGGGAATGGTAGTTACAATGGAGAAGAGCATTATTTAGTTGGGAAGAAGATTAGGTGAGTGAGTTGGAAAAGGTTCTGGAGGAGGTGTAGCTAAAACAAGACTTGAATGATGGATGAAGTTGGAGAGTTACACAATCAAATAATTTAAATTTCTCTGTTAAAGATGCGTATGGACTAATTCAATGTGAGTCTGTTGATTTTGACCTTACTTCTAAATTTTTCTAGAGGATTTGGAAGTCAAAGGTTCCCTCAAAGGTTTTTACATTCTCTTGGAAGGTAGCACATAACAGGATTCCTTCAAAGGCTAAACTCGTTAAGCGGAATATTGTTCTTTTAGCCAATATGGTATGCCCAATTTGTCAAAATGCATAAAAAATAGTGACACATTTGCTCTTTTGTTGTAAACTAGTTTACCTTGTGTGGATGAGTTGTTATCATTGCTTGGGCTACACTACTACCCTATATTCAGAATATGAGGAGCATCTATGGTAATTACTTGGAATTCATAAATCAAGGATTAAAAAGGCAAGACATATACTTAGTATAATCTGGTTGGCTACCATGTGGAATATTTGGCTAGTTAGAAATTCCTTAGTGTTCAAAGGAAAACCCTTCTAAAAAAAGTTTGGCAAGACCATTTGCAAAGATCATGATTATAGATAAAATGATACTTTAAAAATTCAACTATTTTCTTTTATGAATAGTCTGTTCAACTAGTATATTGCTTTGATAAATTGAGATAATTATCTGACTCAAAATTTGATCTTACACATGTACTTGGGTCAAAAGTGGGGAATTATATGTATGGTGGGAAAGTGGTTATTCGTTTTGACTATGTATTAGTAGCTCCTCCCTAGAACTAGGAGGTACCATATCCAATAAAAATTTTGCCTTTAAAGCAAAAACAATTTTTACACCCAAACACATAGTTTACTCTATTTTTTATCCTTTTAATTTTAAATATAAATAAAGCAGTATAATAGGGTAAAATATAAAATATAAGTAGAGAGTTTCAAAAATAAATTTTGAACCATAAATATTTATAATAATTTTGAGAAATTTTTTAAAATTAATTGAGACATATTTGTATAATAATCCGTATATTCTATGTTACTTAAAAATTAAACGAACTGGTTTTTTAATAAAAATATATAAATATTTTTGGTAAAATTATTTTGTTCTAAAATTATTCTAAAAACGTAATTAAAAAAAAAAAAAAGAAGAAAAAGAAACTGTCGGCGCTAAACATGAGTTCTTGCTTTTGATGATGATTCACGTTTGAATAGCAATGTCACGTGGAAAAAAATAAATCTGCCAGATTCATGCAAGAATATTTTCCTCATGTAAAATGTTTTCGTTGTAACTTTAACAAGTTACAAATTTCAATTAAAAACAAAATAAAATGGCCAATTTTTCCTATAAATAGCATGAACTCCTACTCTAATCCTCACACAAGAGTCTTACCCGTTTTCATACATGCATTTAAAAATTGACTCTTACATGTAAAGAATAATTTGATTTCATTCCTATATTTATTAGGTATTTATATATTTATACATGTAATTGAGACTTGCATTTTTTTATGTATAAAAATAATTTGTCAATTTCATATATACAGACAACCATAATATGAAAAAACAAAAGTTAAATGTTAATTTTGATTTATTATGTTTCAGTGTGTTTTTCATTTTAATACATTAAGTTTTAAAAGCTTTATTTTGATTTTTTATGATTTTGAAAATTTTATTTTGATTATTTATAAAAAATATATGGACGTTTGACCTCTCAGCACCTTATTTGTATGAGTCTCTGTACAAGTTTCGAGTCCCTAAAAAAAACTATTGTGTTCAATACACTTATTGTGAATTTTTCATATTGAAAATAAATTGTATCAAAGAAAATGACAGTAGCTATGATGAATGTAATTTGAGAAGAAAAATGCGATTGAAATAAAAGATAGTAATGGGTTTAATTATAGAAAAAATTTAACTGTGAAAATTAACAGAATACAAAATAAAGATCAAGAATTATAAATAGTTAGAATAATAAGATTGAAATAAAAGATAGTAACGTTAAATTTCACCTCTTCTCCGAAAGATCGTCACTAGAGTACTTAATGAGGTAAGGGAGACTCACATTAAACCATTTTAGTTAATATTAATAGACTTTGTATTTTTTACTTATTCTATTAATTATTTTTAACTATTTATCATTGTGATCTTTAATTTAATTATTTGCTTCCTTATCATATAATTTATTTTTGAGTTATATACCGATACATTTTAACTTTTGCGTCTAATTTTTTATTTGATTTATTTCTTTAATTTTTATTCTTATAGCTTTCTATTATTATTTTATGTTATATTTAATTTTGCTACACATCTTATATTCATTTATGATATTAAACAACTTTATTTTATTCGATGTGTGTTCTAACATTTCATTTTTTTAGAAAAATAATTTATTCATAAAAGGGTGTAATTTGTATTAGTATATTAAATTAATTTATTAATTGTATTTATTAGAAAAAATTAAGAATTGATTTTATAAAATAATAAAATAAAGGCTAAATTATAATCTATGACTTTCAATTTATTTTATTGTTGATATTTTGTTATTTTATTTTTAATTGTTCACATTTTTTATTTTATATATGGCATTGAAAGCTTATGAGCACTTGAAGTGTTTGTCGATAACATGTTTTGTGTATGTGATGAATATATTATTCTATTTAATTAAAATTTTGTATTTAAATAATGGAATGTTTTGCTAAATTAGAATTTAGATGTAGTTGTTCTAATGTAATACTTTATTTTCTTGTGTTCTTGAAGATCATAAATTATCGTGTAAAATAGACTAAATACAGGTACAATAATTATTTTGGCATTGACGTTTTCCATTTTTATACACTAGAAATTAGCATTCCTCAATATAAAAGTAATGTGTGTATTAATCTATTAATGGAATTGTTGGTGTAGTGTCCTTTTGTGGTTTTTCATGATTAGTTATAACAATTGAGTTTGTTGAAGATGAGATTGTCTTTGCTTTATTATTTATTTATATTTTTTTTATTTTAAACATCAATTAAGAACAATTTAATTTCAATTTCATGATTTAGAATGTGTTTTAAAGGATTAAGAAAGCCTTATGACTTGGGAGAGAGAAATAATGGAAAAACCATAGTTCATATTTTACTGTCAACAATTGTGTTCTTTCAACGAGAAAACCGATAGAAAAAATAATGAAATTATAGAAAATAGTCTTCATAAAAGTTACATCCAAGATTATCAAACTCGAGATTCTATGTAAACTCATGGAAGTTCAATAAACTTGACCCATGAACTCAACTCATAGACTCATAAAAATTTATTTGATATAAAAAAAGTAAATATTTATAAATAACATACAAGTAGTAAACTATACATTTCACGGAAAAACTTCTCTCCAACTACTGAAAATTTCCAGTAGTAGAGAGAAAAACTCATGGGGTGTGTGGACCCACTTATGTAAGTGTTAAATGAAAAATTATTTAGGTGGGTAAATGTTAAATGAAAAAGGAGTAGATATGAAATAAAAATTCTTTAAAATTTTCCTTTTACCTTTTAGCAAACTTCAACGAGGAAAAGGATTAAGGCTGTTGCTATTTGCATTCACTTTGAATACTTTTACACTTCCCTTTCTTTTTATTTCAAATTTGTCCTCCTAAAGCTAGATACACACCCCTTCATTTCTTTTCCCCACCTGCATATCTCTATAGGACAACACACACAACCCAATTGCCGAAAGTGTGAAAAATTAAACACAAACGTTACCGTTCGCTGCAACCCCAACAGGACCACCGTTGCAATGATTGTGGTGAAATAAAGGGAGTCCATTTTGAAATTATAAGGTTAATTTAACAGTAAAGTTCATATAGAAAGAGGAAGAGTTGAAAGATTTAAACTCCTCTATTAACAAAAATTACTAATATTATCAACCAAATTTAACCTATAAAAAAAATATAAGTTCATTCTATTAACATCATTAACTCAATATCTCTTGTAATTACCTTTTAATGTTTTTGTAATCATTAGTGATCACTCCTATAATGAGGTACCTAACCAGCAATAACGGTATATAAAAACATGGAATAGTTCTTCAAACAAGGTTAAGATATTCTAGTTTTCTTCCATTATAAAATGTCACACCCTGTAAACTTTACATCATGTTTGTTAATTAATTTTTTAAAAAATATAGGAATCGGAAGAAATGGATAAAAAGAAATTGAAGAACACTATTGATGCTAGTTTTGGTCCAAGATGCAGGCATGTGATCTTCATGACATAGACAGCCACGTAAAAACCAATAACCTAAATAAATTAAACAATCCAGAAATCATGGGAAATATAATGCAAGGAGAATAAATAAAAAAATGCCTTTTATTTTGGGTCAGTAAATTTCTGCAATACATGATCTCGTTACAAATTTGGAAGATCTCTTCCCTCAAGAATATCAACTGAGTAAAAATTATTGGTTATTGGATTGCCATTTCTCAATCCAATCAACGGGTGTGACTAAAAGATACTACCTCAATGCAGCCGATGTTGAAACAAGAAATTAATAGAACATAATATTAGGAGCACACTCAATCGGATGGTCCAAGCATCTTCTCAGGTACCACAAGCTTGTCAAAATCTTCAGAGCTGAGCACTCCGAGTTTCAATGCAGCTTCCTAAACAATAATTTCAATTTCCATATTTACTCATAATTATTGAACATCCACGAGAAACACAAAAATCCATTCATTAATATAAACATCACAACTACTAATGCAAGAAACCAACACAAGAGTCGAAATGGTTCTGCAAGGATACTGTATAAAGAAATATGTTTCTTAAATTTAATTTATTTAGAAAATAAATGCCAGTATAACTTTTCAATATTAAAAGAAAATGTCAAAATAAGCAAAGACAAATTTGTGACCTTTAGAGTAGTCCCTTCTTTGTGGGCTGTCTTGGCAACTGCGGCTGCCTTGTCATAACCAATTTTCTGGAGCAGACAAATTGTATTCAGTTTCAAAAAGAATGTAAAATTTACAAACAGGAGTATTCAAGAGGAAACTTACCGGGTTCAAGGATGTGACAAGCATCAATGACTGCAAGGCGCATTAAAAGTGAAGCACAAAGAATATTAGCATAGGGATCTAAATCTGACATATGTCGTTAGAGATTTGTTTCAAGTAAGTCATTAACTCACCTCATGCAGTAATTTTGAGATTCTTTCCTTATTAGCTTGAATACCTCTCACGCAGTTCTTTTCAAAGGATGCTGACGAATCTCCAACTAGTCTCACCGACTATTAGAGTAAAAAAAATAAAATAAAGAATCAACATTCAAGTACATCAATTGGATAACGCACGAGGATATATTATTTCATATTTTCAAAACATTTTGGAATATAAAAGGAGCCAACGTGATGTCATTACGATAGACACACAAGTAGTGGGGAAAAAATCATAGAACATACAATGGTATCTAAAGTATCTTTCCATCCCCAATTCCTGTTTCAATGACATAGCAAAGAGCGTCTAACTTTCTAGCCAAGTCCCACCTAACTTGTATCACAAATATTCTAATGCCAAACTGACAGAGGGACATTATAGCAATTAGCTTTTGCTCCCATATACCAAGCTTATTAATGCTTCTTGAACAATCTCTGCTTCTAACTTACTACACAGCATGTGTGATTGGAGCCTTGGACCAGTTCAAAAGCCCAAGAACTAATATATACAAAATAAGAGAAATGCTAGCAAGTAGTAACACACTCTTTTGAACATATTATCTATAATGATTGAAATTTATTGAAAAATAATAATTTATACGATTCGAACTTGCCATTAAATAACACTTTTTCCTAATTTTTTTGTTTTAAAAAAATTCCAAGCAATAACGTGGATTAGGAGCACTGTGTTGATCTAGAAAATAATTCAGTTTCCTAGTGATAATATTATTCTAAGAGCCAAAGTAATCTCTAACTGAGGAATGTTATCTGTACTACAATTTGTACAAGTGAAAGAAAGACAGAAAAGAGATGCAATAAATTAAGTAATGAACGATGTGAAGAGAGTAGACATGATATTTTGAATGAATAACACAGCTCTCTGACTAAGTTTTTAGCTGTTTTAATATCATGTAAAAAATTGAACCAATTAACAGCTAGTCAGAAATAACTTATAAAACACCAAAGATAAACATAAAATTTTTGTATGAATAACACATAGCTCTCTGACAAAGTTTTTAGCTGTTTTAATATCATGTAAAAAATTGAACCAAATTAACAGCTAGTCAGAAATAACTTATAAAACACCAAAGATATATAAAAAACATACATGCAGGAGACAACTGGCAATCATTGGCTTGAATACATTGAGCTCGAAATGACCATTTGATCCACCCACTGTGACTGCAACATGGTTTCCCATCACCTGGAATTCATGAATCATGACTCCAATTCAGAAATTGCAGGTCACCATAAATTCAAATCGTGTGATTTTGTTACAAGTATAGAAAGAATAACTGCTTGCTAATCAGTACTCAATTAGTGATATCATAAGATTAAAGTATTTTAATAAAATGAAGTGAACGGATGTCTACCTGTGCACACACCATTGTCAAAGCCTCACATTGGGTAGGGTTAACCTTCCCCTGAGACAGAAAAAGGTTGTTCTTTAAAGTCAAATTCCAATTGTAAGGCAAAGAAAATAATAAATTATACCAAGTAACAATTAGTTTGTGCACAAATTTAAATTCAGTCAGAATCAGGATCTTACCGGCATAATACTGCTTCCTGGTTCGTTTTCAGGAAGAATGAGTTCACCAAGACCACAGCGTGGACCACTATAATAAGAAAACCCATAATATGAATAATTTTCTATTCAACATAAAAAAACAATTCATCAATCAGCATCATATAACTAGCAACCTACCTTCCTAATAGTCGTATATCATTAGCAATCTTCATCAAAGAAGCTGCAATAGTGTTAAGGGCTCCACTAGTTTCAACAAAAGCATCATGGGCAGCCTGAAAAGGATAATATAAACACAATGTCAACCAATCTTTTGCTGCATGCAGATTGTAGAGTAAGTTCAATAAAAGAAACCAACGTAACGAAATAACATATGATACATTAAATAGAAGGGGGAAATAGTTTTAGTAACAAACCAAGGCCTCAAACTTATTTTCTGCCGTAACAAAAGGCAGATTTGTTTCGTCTGCTACTGCTGCTGCTATCTTGGCATCAAACCTGAATTTCATCCAGAAAATTATCATTATTTATCAAAATTTATTTATTTATAAGTTAAACCAGATGTTTTCTTCAGCCTAAAACAGCAGGCTCATGGTATTTATTTTCATAATAAAACAGTCTCGTATCCATAAAAAAAACCTTTAAAGGTGTGGAGAAAATATCTAATATTTTATTATAAACAATTACATCCATAATAAATTAAAATCAATGGTGAAAAAGTGCATGCCACATGCCCCAGTCCACTGCTGTATTATGAAAAACAATACATACCCCTTCTTTGTATTCAATCCGGTCCCCACTGCTGTACCACCCTGGGCAAGCTGTTCAAGTAACATCTCTGCTTAGTCAAAACACCAAAAACAAATAGTTGAAGGACAAGGAATTAACATTTGTATTTGACTGTCTAACCTGATACATGCGAGGTAAAGTGCCAATTACTCGATCAATACCATACTTCACCTGCAGATAAAGGAAAATATAATGAGAAATGACTCCCCATGAACAGTTAGGGTTTTACAAAGCAACATCAATGATAGCAAAAATACAAAATATAAGCCAAACATAACCAAGCTTACTTGTGTAGAATACCCACTGAACTCTTGTCCCAGAGTCAAAGGTGTTGCATCTTGAGTGTGAGTGCGTCCAATCTTGACAATATCTTTGAATTCAATTGACTGGTAGTTTTTCAAATGAAAGGAAAAAAATTAAAACTGATAAACAAAAGCAATGATAAATACCATTTAAAAAATTCAATTACAAAGCAAATGCTTTCAGTTTACAAAATCTTAAGAGACCGTGTATGTTATCTAAGTTTAAAGGTACCTAACATGTTTTATGTAATAATAACTCATTAGTTATTTCCAAATGCAAAACACATACTTGGTAGCCGAAATGGAAAATTGAGATAAAGAGCCAGAGAAAACCACAAGATTAGAATAGAACTAGAAAATTTTATCAACCAAAGGGAGCCCTGTATTATAGATTTGAACTGGTAAATGGCCATAAGCCTAGAACAGATTTGGATCCCCTGCAGTTGAAAAATAACTGCAGCGAATGGGGTTTAATATCTCACCACATTCTTCAGTTTTAATGAAACAAAATATTAATAAAACAATAAAATAAAGAAAAGTATGAGTTACGAACTAGAATTCAAACCTTTGAGTTTAGTGTACCATGTAAGGTTTTCAGGCTGGGGATTAGTCTTGAGTTTATTTGCATTGCAGCTGCAATGTGCATTACCTGGAAAGAAGTAAACAAAGATCTGGACGAATCAATATTTTAAATATCAGAACAGTAGGCAAACAAAAAGTAGGATTAACTGGAATTTTGGTCCCTATACTTGCACAATCTTACATTTTCTTCTCAGGTAAGTCCCAACACCTACACTTTTTAATCTGTTTTACTCCACACAATTTTGGACGGCATGGACTAGGATGGATTAAAAAGTGTATTTGATTAGTGGTTTAGGGACTAAAATATGAAAATTTTGTGTAGGTATAGGGATCTAATGAATAATTAAACCCTAATAACAACTTTAGTGAGAGATCTTAAGATGATTCTTAAACTTAAGATCCTTTTTTTCTCAAAATCCTCCCCCTATAGAGTCTAGCCAAATCTCCAAGGTAGAAGATTGGTTTTATACCAAGAACTGCTAAGATGCACCCTTTTTAAGTGAAACATGTGGGGCTAATTTGAAATCACAACATGTTCACCATTGAAGTAAGAAAAATAAGTAGAGTTGATGTGGGACGGTTAAACCCACAAAAGATATCTTAAGAACCATGGATTAGTTTGCCATAGTGAATGCTCTAAAAGTATAGGAAAAAGTTTATGAGGACTACACACGTAGATAACAAGTGAATTCAATATGAAATTTGGTAACCTATCAATGTTAAGAGGCTTACAGTTGGGAATGTATCATTAGAAGACTGTGATCTATTGACATGATCATTTGGATGTACAAACTTGTCACCGCGCTTGTGGCCAAGAATTTCTGCTGCTCGGTTTGCAATAACCTGAAATGTTAAGAAACAGAAAATGGGAACCTATTGCATGAGAAATATTCAATGGAAAAAACAAAAATGGATTCTGAAGATAAATAGAATGAAGGAATTATGTACATGAAAATGAATAGTATTTATTATCAGAATTCAGAAGTAGACTAATGTGTGATTTAAAAGTAGGAAGGAAGGAAGCAGTGATAAACCTCGTTAGCATTCATGTTACTTTGAGTACCACTGCCAGTTTGCCATACAACCAGAGGAAAATGGTCGTTTAGTTTTCCCTCAGCTACTTCTTGTGCTGCTTGCATGATCGCTTTTCCAACGTTGGGATCAAGACCATACTCCATGTTCACCTGCAGTAAAACACCAATTGATCAATTGAATGAGAATAGAATGATAATAATGAAAAGGAAAATTATTAAATAGAAGTGGACAAGAAAAAAACCTAATAATAATTAAGTTAGAAAATGATTAGAGAGGAAGTAGAAGAGGTGAAATGGTAATAGGACCTTAGCAGCGCATTTCTTCAAGACGCCAAAAGCGCGAATGATGGGTTCGGGCATGCGTTCGCGGGACCCACCGATATCGAAGTTCTGCAACGATCTTTGAGTTTGTGCTCCCCATAATCTGGCAGATAAAGAATCAGATAGAGAAATAAGAAAAATAAAAGGAGGCAGAGAGGGGAGAGGAAAACGAACTTGTCGGAGGGAACTTGAATGGGTCCAAAGGTATCTCTTTCTTCCCTGAAGGAAGAGGAGTAGGATCTGGAAGAGGAAGCAAAACGCACGGCGAGGAGTGTCGTTGAGTTCGATCCAGCTGATAAACGACGCGACAGAGCGTACAACGCCATGGTTCAATTTGAGTGGAGTGGCCTGTGGGCTCTGGCCAAGCAAATGAGTCACCGGAGAAAAGTAGTAGTCTCAGGTCTCACCAATACACTGCTGCCAATAAAAACGGCCGTGTATGCAGCCAATCACGATACGCTACTGCGCTGGAGCAGAAATTAATATTACAATGTCTACATTTATTTATATTTACAGTCTCATTAATATGTATTATTTTATAATTATATTTTTTAACATAATTAACCCATATATCTCTCTTTTTTTATACTAATATTTTTGTCAAACTAATATAAACAGAAATTTTATTTAACCTTTAGTAACAGCTATTTATGTGTCAACTTTTTCTCTATTACACAAACAAAAAAACAACTCAAAATTTGTCTTAACTAAAGTGAGATCGATTGATTTAATTTTGTTATTTAATTTTTTAAAAAAAAAATTTAAAAATTGTTTTTATAAAAAGAAAAAAAAATTATTTGATAAGTGTTATTTAAAAACTGTTTTAAAAATATAAAAATGAAAAAAAATTATTTATATTTACTAAAATTTTATTAATAAAAAATTAAAAATAAAATATTCTTATTATAATAATAAATAAAAAAATTGAAAAGCAAAATTGTTTTAAGAAAACAATAACTAAATAAATTTTTTAATTTTTAAATATTAAAATATTTATCACTTATATGATATATTGGTCATAATTTATAAGAATGTCCTATAAGAGTTAAAGAATTTATCGAAGTGTGAATATCAAATTGTTCCAAAAGCACGTGATGGTAGGAACAACACGCGTGTTCTAGTGCATTTTAAATTCTTATCCAAAATTTAGTCATTTGAAAATTTTATTTATTCTTTAACTATTTTGTACTTTCAATAAATTATTTTCAAGTTATATATTATCAATCATTCTCTGCTATTTTTAAAATTTTTATTTTTGTTTTATATTTTGTCGATCTTTACTTCTATTTTTATTTATTTAGTGTTATATTTTGATTTTCTATTAACAATTTCATTCTTACTGAATAAAATAAATCATAACTAAGTTTGTTTACGAGGAAGAGAGAATAAATTTATTTATTACAATAAAAGTAAGTATAAATATCATATTTTTCATCATATCATTTACAATTTTAGATGTGAACATAAGTTATGTTGGGTTGAATAACACTCAATCCACTAGAATCACAATTTTAAAAAATATTTTTTAATAAATTTTAAAAAAAGATATTATTAACTTTTTTAGAATTTTTTTAAAAAAATAGATTATATTATTATTATAACATAAAAAATAAACATTAAATTATAGTTACAAATTATATATCAAAACTAAAAAAAATAAAATTATCATACAACTAAATTGTCAAACAATAATAATTAAAAAAACATTGTCTAAAATAAATATAAATACAATTTTGTCTAAATTAGTCAAATTATATAAATAAATACAAACTATATAATATATAAAAAAATACATAATAATAAAATATATAATTTTAAATAATAATAATTTAATATTAACTCAAAAAGAAATCAACACAATTAATTTAAAGTAAATTAAATCTTTCTGGCGATCAACGCATCCGCATCTTCTTGAAATAATAATTAGTTAAGCTAAAAAGGCTCTCTTACACTTACATGTTCTCACACCAGGCAAATTAACCCATCATTATGTCTTGAAATTTGACTACGTAAATTTTGGGTATTCGCAAGGAGGTTTCATAACGCGTGTAGTATAGGAGTTGTTTATAAATATATGTAAGGAATGTGGTCTATGCCTTACACTCTATGCTTTCACGCTATGCAAATTTTTTGTATGGTTTGGAGCTGTTCTTGTGCTCTACTTCAACAAACCATAAATGAAATTAGTTTCGCTTTAGTATCAATGTAATCCATCTCTTTAATTGTTGATTTTCAATTTTTGAAATGATGTAATTGGGGTTCTAGTCACTGTAGCCTATGATGCAATTCGAAAATTTGCAGATACAGGATTGCATTTTTTCTTGAAGAATTGAAACAAAAAAAGTATTAGAGAGAGTGGATGTTTACAATGGTAATTTTGGTTGAAAAAAGAAAAAGGGTGGAGTGTATAAGTAAGAATGGAGAGTGGAAAATAGAAACTTCCAAAAAAGTTGTGACCCATTTTCATGAACAATTTCAACACAATTGGACCTTTTTAGCCCGTGGTTACCAAATCCAACTAGACTTGGGAAAATAAGTTGCGGTCAATTTTCATGAACACGATAGAAAAACTTAGGTTGATGTTTTTATGGTTTTCATGATTAATATACCCTTTCTCATTTATTTTAAATATTTTCTAAAATATCCTAAAGATATCTACTTGAAATACCCTAGTGATTAATATATCTCTTATAATATTTTCACATCTCTCAAAAGTCCACTTTTTACATCTCTAAAAATCTCATAATACACCTCCTTTAATTATGTTTAAAAATTAGTGTTTTGTGTCCGGGGTTGTCACGGGTTTAAACGAACTAATTGCTATGATTCTTATGCAAAATATTAATATGTAACTAAAAAAATAATAGTTAATATAAAAAGAAGTTAATTAATGAAATGAACATGAGTTACATTACGTAAGAATTAATTAAGACGTTTTCATCACAATACCATAAACAAATGTAACATATAGGATTGTACAATGTTCTCATTTTTTTTTCAAATGATTCACATCTCTATTAGAGTATACACATGGTTATATGAGATGTAAAAAACTATAAAAAATAATACTACACATCAATTAAAAAGATATACATAGTAACCCATAAATTAAATTTTAAATATAGATTATCTAATAAAATGTAGACCAACATATACATAAAAAAATAAGTTAACTATAATAATACTTATTTTTTATAGCATAAGTGCATGGCTACATTTTTTAAAATATTCTTCATATACAATATTTTTTATGATAGAAATATGTTTCACTTTTCATTACAAATTACTAATTTTAATTTATAGTTAACAATTAACACATATCAAAGAAAGACAATACTTAAAAATAGAAATTAAATATCAAATTTTAAAAATAGATATGTGTAGTAACTTTAAAAATAGAAATTAAATTAATAAAATAAACATACTTTTCTAAACTTTCTCTTTGTAGAATATTTTTTATCACCTTCACCATCACAAATTAAAATCTTTAATCCAACTCTACTTTTTACTCTACAAATTGCAACATATAATTGGTCAGGAGTAAAAACGAGTATTGGGAGAAAAACTCTAACTCTGGACAAACTTTGCCCTTAACTCTTATGGTCATAGCAAAACACACAACTACGTGAAACTGGTGTTTTTAAAATTTAAAAGGAATCAATTTATCACATGAAATCATATTTAATTTTGGTATATATACTTTATTGCCAATGTTAGAACCTATAAGAATAACAACTCCAATTATATTAATACCCAATTCATCAACTATGAGTCGTGTTTTGTTACACAGTTCAAGGGATATATCTAAATTTCTCGTAAGCATCACGTGAACTCCTTTTTTAAAGCTGGAGAATGATTTGGAAGACCAGAATACTTGATACCATTCAAAAACTCTACAGTCAACCAATCACTTTTTATATCAATCTCATCATCAACTTTGACAATGAAATTTGAACTTAAATAAATTTTAACATCAACAAGCAATAAAGACATAACAAAATGATTGACTGAAGAAACAACCTCTACCTTATTAACATCTAGGTAACAATCTACGAGTTTGGGATAAATTGATTTAATTATCTTTTCAATAGGATTTTCAGTAGATCTGACAAAAAAAAAAAATCTGGGATTTCAATTTCAACCTCTTCGACATCAAAGACACTAATATTAGCACCACCTAAAGCAAGAATCTACTTCGAGAATTCTTTTTTTTTTCTCTTTCTTCAACTTCATTTGTGCATTTTCCACACATATATATTTGACAACCTTAAAACTTTACAATGAGTCAATAACCTAGATGAATTTATGGTTGATGGAACAATTTCTTCTCAACTTACATTAGGAACTACTAGAAGAATTTGTCTAAAATCACCTCCAAGAACAACAACTTTACTACCAAAAGGTTTTTCTAAACTATTCTTAACATGAAAATGCATAATATCTCTCAATGTTCTATCAAGCGCTTGAAAAGCCTACTTATTAACCATAGGTGTCTCATCCCATATAATTAATGAAGTATGTTGCAACAATTCAGCTTTAAGACTCACTTGCTTAATAGAAGAACAAGAATCTTTATTCAATAAAATTGGTATCGCAAAGTGAGAATTAACAGTTTTAACACTAGGAAGCAAAAAGAGGTTATACAGTTGGAAGCTACATTCAAAACTATCTTCTTTTGAGTTCTTAATTTATACGAAAATTCTTCCATAGAAAAGTTTTGCTTGTACCCCCAAAATCATATAAAAAATATCACCACTTTGTGAACCACATGCTTCCATTACTTGATTGTAAACTTGTCTTTTGGTCTTCATTTAACATAACAAAATTTTCATCAAACAATAGTTGTATCTGAGACGAATCCTAGTCTAATTCATTGAAAAGTAGCATATTGCAAAATTGATTCATATGTTTTCCATTTGGATATAATATTGTAGAATAATCCTTAAGCGACATTCCATTTGAAACCAATAGTTTCTCAATCTCAAGAAGACATAAATTTTTTAGTTATGAATCTTCAATCACCAAATCTAGTATAAAATTATAAATTATTAATAACCAGATAAGGGGGAAAATATATTGAGTTTAACTGGTTCATTCTTTCATATAAAATACCATAAGATAAGAACTCCTAAGTGTTCTCTCATACATCAAATGGATTATATATATCAAGTTTGAAATGAGTAAACTGACAAACAATCTCCTAAAGTAATAGCCAGATGCAAAAAAAAAAAAAAGCTTCAATTATTCCATCAACAAATTTCAGAAGTTAACAAACCTAATGTATTACACGTATCACAAAATGTATCATAAATTTTCCCGCCAATAGTTTTCACCTCATCATAAGATCTACACCCAGTTTATATATTGAGCAATAAACTCAAATAAAATTATTCACTAGATTTAGGAGAATAATAACTCAATCTTCCAATTGAATAACCATTTTTTTATAAGTTGCTATTATCTAAATTGGCATCATACACAAAGGACTCAGAAAATTGGCCAAATGTCAACATGCTTAACATTAGCTTCAATCCAAGCAATAAACAGTCTTTTATCAAAACTACAACAAAAAACATTATCAATTATTTATGAATCTTGAAAGTGGACAGCTTGCACTTGTTCTAAATGAAATAGTAACCTCTGAACAGATGGCCACTTCAAATGAATATCAAATTTAAATATATGCCAAATAGACTCAGAGAGATAAAATACCTACAAAGATCATCAAGTGTAAATAATGTAATTTTGTATACTAACCAATTAAAAAAATCACTAACAAAAAGTATATCATAAGGTTAGTACAAATACACTATAAACTTACCTACAATCATAATATTGTTGAATTTCATCAATTTTGCTCTAGAATTATCAACAATTGGATTACTCGACAATCAGGATTATATTAACTTTTTTATTTATATATTTAAATAAATACTTGATTGAGTTACTTTTATTGAAAAACTTAATATTAATATGAGAATGATACTTTATCAACAACAATGAATTATATTGAACAAAAAATCTACTATCCAATTCAACAACCTTACGAATAATATGAAAACTTGTATTCTTCTTCTATGTATGGCAAACCATCACCATCAGTGTGGTAGATGACACATACTTTGAAAAAAATTGGACCACCTACCATTAGTCATATGTGGTGAATTCTTGTTAGGAATGTCACAAGGGCCATGGGCCATAAATATTGAAACAACTTGAAAAAATCAAGGAAATTTATCTTGATTAGGGAACTTAGCACAAATAACTGAGTCAATTTTTGCAATCAAACCAGTTTTGTCTTTCGAATCTAGCCACAAAAGAACATGAGCCTGAGGTAATCCCCTTTTTTGGAACTCAATAGTACACATACATGTAATATAAAAATTAAATAGACTCATAAAATTACTTAAATATCAAAACTAATTCAAACACATACATATAAAAAATAATATGCACCTGCAATAAACTTTACAAAAAACTGACTCTTTTTTCAAGTAATCAATTAATTGTTCCAATTTTATATGAAAAACACAACACAAGATAGCATGTTTATCATGCCAATTAACTTCATTTCCTTGACATGTATCTCTACATTTCAGGCCATTTATGATTACATGTCATTGTTAAAAACAAGTTAGGATTCCCAAATTTGGTGCCTAGAGCCATGACATCTTGACAGTTATTAAACATATATCTATAACCACCAACAAGCAACATAACTCTTATC
Organism: Psophocarpus tetragonolobus; assembly: GCA_037954015.1. Taxonomy (NCBI): domain Eukaryota; kingdom Viridiplantae; phylum Streptophyta; class Magnoliopsida; order Fabales; family Fabaceae; genus Psophocarpus; species Psophocarpus tetragonolobus. The sequence goes on along the minus strand of CM075692.1, from coordinate 35,682,855 downwards.
CCAATAGTTGAAGGATCAACATCAACATGATCAACTGTTTCATGTATAACACATAAAAATTCTTTTCTTATACTTGATTGATTTTGTCTAATATATGACAATCGTTGAAATTCAATCATTGAATATGCATCAACAACAAATTGTTGGAACACTTTTTTGCCTTTAAGGATTAATCCAAACTTAAGATTTCTATCTTGAATTTATATACGATATAAATTCTCTCAATGAAACTCACTTTCTTTTCACTCCCCTTTGGCCTTGGTATGTGGGATGAAAAGGAAAATCTTCTTGGTAGTCATCTTTGCCATACGAAAAAAGTAGAGTATATTCCAATGGAATAAAAGCAGTGTGTGTCTCGTCAGTGAATTTTTTGTAAGAGACCACCTTGAGACATAACAATGATATCTCGTCCATAGTCTGAAGTATCAAAATCATCACATATCAAGGTTGAAACCTCATCTATAGATGGTAAATTATATGTTTGTAGATCATGATTACGCTTTCAAAATAATCGTAATAATATTTTGGTGACTAAAAAATGTTAAACACTTAACTCTTCCAAATGATTTACCAAAACATTATGTTAATCAATCATGTTTAAGATTTCAGTAACAAAAAATTTGTTAAAATTATTTAACAAATCTGCACCCATAAAAAAAGAAATAAATAATTTAATGTTTAAATAAAATAATTTGTTATAGTATGAAAGAAATAAAAGATAGGATATAAATCTCATACCGTGAGCAATTAACTCGATCTATTTCATTTTGAGGATCATATATATAAAGTTGAGTAAATTTGGGAGGATTACCAAGATTAGGTAACAAAGTGTCAATTCTATGGTGATTTTGTCCATTGATAATAAACCAAGGAAGACCAACACCATTATTATTATTATTATTATCATTATTATTATTATTATTATTATTATTATTATTATTATTATTTTATACCTTGCTCTAATTGACGTAAAAGAAAACATAAATTGTATGTTCTGACTTCTGATGTTACTCAAGAAGTGATTACTTTAGGTATGAACACCAAAAAGAAATCACAAAGTAATAAGGTAGATACTTAAAAAATGGTAACCATATTTTACCTTTCATACAATAGAGAGAACTATTAGAATTATGTGTTTCATACTTTTTGAGAGTGTACTCGCTAAACCAATAATTTGAACCACAATATTTGCAAATGAGATACATATCTATAAAAAAAAGAAATTTAAAAGTTATTTAGAAATTACGGACTAAATATGCCTAAAATTGTTTATACTTAGTTTAATCTAATAATTAAATATTCTTATGTATAAAAAATGAAAAAAAAGTATATAACATCACTTGTTTATGGTAAATAAGTAAATTATACATAGCTTGACTTTGACGCAAAATATGTAGCTCATTGTCAACGTTACCATCCATACACAATTCATCAACATCTAAGCAATAAAAAGAAAAATATTCTTTTATTTAAATAGAAAGAAAATACTATATGAAAACAAACATAATTAAGTATCAGGTACAAACAATAAATAATATATCATAATAATAAATAATTTACCTTGACTTAACAATGGATTGGAAAAGGTTTGAGCACATTCGTAAACTAACTTAGCAACTTAAATACTGAATGTGGTTAACTACAAAAAAAATATTATTCACAACAAAAAAGAAATCACAACAAAAAATAATCTATCTCAAAGTTAAATTTTTAAATACATAAAACATAATTGGTATTACCAACAAAAAATTTATATTTAATTATAATCTATTAAAATATTACAAAAAAAATGTAATTCAATAAAAAAAAATATGTTATTAGAATGTATTATACAATAAATTTGAAAAAAAAATATATAAACAGAATAGTTTTGAATTAATAAAAAGGTTCTTAAAATAAAAATTTGACATAAAAATTGAATCAATTAAATAATATAAAAAAATTAATCAATAGTAAAATCACAAAAAAATATATTTTTATTTATTAAAAATAATAAACATTATTTCTATTTTTGTAGCGAGTTTAAGTCAAGGTATTATAAAATATTAATTGAATAATTACTCACTCCAATTCAGTATAACATTTTATGCTAGAACCAATTTTCCAAAATTAAAATACTAGAAATTAAAGCATATTAAACAACACCTACCACAAATAAGAATCAAATCTAAAAACTATATGTTGTACACATAATAAAAATGATACTAAAAAAAATTACATAAAAAATAGTATTTTTCATGTTAAGTATACAATGAATTTACACGAAAAAGTCTAAATATTCTACTAAAAATTTTGAACAAATAAAAACACATTAAAATACCGTTATTAGGTTAGATTATTAAATATATGTATAATTTAATTTAAATTTATGAAACATGAAATATGAAACATATTTGATTTTAAATATTTTTATTTAATGTATAAAAAAATTTTATATATATATATATATATATATATATATATGTATATACATAAAGGGGCGGAGCCAACAATTTTAAATTAAGTGGAAAAAAATAAAATAAAAATATAATTAAGTAATTTTTATATTTTTTTAAGTTTTTAAATTTTTTAAAAAATGAATATGTAAACAAAGATTCTATTATAAGGGAGAAAATAATGATATTGAGTATAAAAAGTAATCACAAAAAAAGTGTAATATGTATATAAATGAGTAGGAGCAGAAGATCAACAAATACTATAAAATAAAAGAGCTTTTTTCAAGGATAACTCCTTTTATACGATGAAACCTGAAAATATAAAATCCAATAATTAATATATAATTTAATAATTAATTTGAAAATATTGAAAACAAAATAAATTCATAATTTCTAGAATGTTTTTATCAAACAAAAAGATTAAATATAAACCTTTAATTTTAAATTTGTGCTCGTCTTTCTTTCATAGAATAAAAAACATCAATTATCATATCTATAGAAAATTTTTCAACAATTTTCTTTTTAATATAAACTATCATGTAATAAAAAAGAAAATCATCTTCTATCTTGTTGTGTAACCTTGTCTTGATAACATTCATGGTTGAAAACAAAGTTGCAGTTGATACAGGGAGAGTTAAAACAAAGCCGTAGCAATTTATCAACCAAGGGATAAATATTGAATTTTCCTGTCTCAACTAATTTTTGACATAATTCACAAATAGTGGATATGATTGTTCTTGCAAAGTTTAACAACTATTTGTGAATCATGTCAAAGATTAGTTGAGACCGGAAAATCCAATATTTATCCCTTAGTTGATAGATTGATATGACTTTGTTTTAATTCTCCTTGTATCAATTGCAACTCATATATATAACATACTCTAATACATAAACTATTTCAAACACAAAATGAGTAAATCCACAACTGCCACTAATCCATTGTTAATCTTGCTAATTCTGATCTCCACTGCTTCTGTGCAAAGCAAGATCATCACAGTCATACAAAATACACAGAGATTGCAAGGATAAACATAATAATACATGAAATTCCCAATATAGAAAACTTAAAAATCACATCAGTAAAATCAATCATACTTATATTCCTTGAATACAAGCATTTCATACAACATGTTTAGACTCGACACATTCTAGAATATCTACATTGAGTTCGGACACCGAGGCGGCTTAAGACTCCTTCCAATTGGCGATAAACGTCCAAGCTGCCTGTATTACCACTAATTTAAGTTTAAGTAATACTCATATGACAATCACAAACTTATGTCTAGTATCTACCTGACACTCTGTAACACAGTCATTTTCTGAGTACGTCTTTTAGGCACCCTCTTGCATATCTAGTACCAGGACCACAATGTAAATCACAGAAATATCTCCTCGCATATTTGATACTCTAGATTACATTGACCCCAGTTGTGTCTTTAACATCAATGTACCCCACCAAACGTATCATCCAAAGTTAAGTTATCCGACTGTAACTACCCACAACATAAATAAATATATCATCATTATGCATTTCAATCATATGTATTACACCACAATTCCAAATAATACATTGTCAACCCAATAAATTCAATTCTCATCACTGAAAATCAATTTAACCAATATCACTCACCAATCACCACAATAACAAATTTCACATAACATCCAAAATCAATTCAAAAGTTAATTCAATCACAACTAACAACCTTAATATTCTTAAAATCATAATTTTTCAAAGTTAAAACCAAGAAAAAAAACTTTTCCTACCTATTTCTCCTTTTCAAAGCTGACTCAAAAGAAAATGAAGAAATGCACTTGAACAAATTCACAAGAACTTGGCAAAAATCCCAATTTAAATAGGAACCTTAGAAATCAAGATTTTCAATGAAATTTCCTTTTTAACGGGAATGACAGGATAAAAAACGATCAGAAAAAGGTTCTTTGATTCAAGATCAGACTTACCTATAACAACAATCACTAAACAACAGAAGTTATGGAAGGGATTGCGTCGAAATCCGTCAATCAAAAGTTTCACATGCAAAGGACGCAAGAAAACGGTGAGTGGAAGAGTAGAAGCGGTTGAGAAGAAAAAATTGAAGAAGGAAAGAAAAAAAAAAAAAAAGGCTAGAAAAGGAAGAAAGAAAAAAAAGAAAAGGGAGTAAGTTGAGTTTAGCAAGTTCTAACTTACTATTTGCATCCCCTCCTAAACAGATTTATGAAAACTCTTTGAAAATCAATCAAAACTCTCCGAAATCAATAAATAATTCTTATATTTCACTTCTCATCTCTCAACTATTTAAAAAAAAAATTAACTAATATTGATATTATAAATAAAATCAGTTATTCTCTCACTACTATATTAATATAAGATAATTAAATATTTAATTCCAAATAACATTTATTTCTTTTCATGATACAATCCATTCATCTTCATATTTAATCAAATTAAATCAAATTTGTCCCGATTATACATAGAGGGGTTCATATATCTAACTAAATCAGCTAAATTCATGAACCCGTGTGGCGTTGCAATAACGAATTTAAAGTTTCATTTGAATTCTCGAACACATACATCAATCACTCACCGGGTGTTGTTTCTACCAAGCTTTCTCTTCCCTTTTTTTCTACTTTATGTCTTGGCTTGGTGGCTGTCACTTTACTGGTATTCTTAAGGATTGTCTTTTGCTTGTGTAAGATTCTGTTTATACTGCATAGTTCATCAAGACAATTTTGATAATATAAGGCGTGTTTCATCATCACTCACTCACATGCTTTACTTTTTAAACTGTCTGCATGCCCTTGTTACACATTCTTCTCCAAAGCTAAAAGCACCATTGATTTATTCAACTCGTATAAGTCCTTGCCACTTGCCCTTTGCATGAAAACGAGCCTTCACGTTTTTTGCCACCAAAACTTCACTTTTATGCCTTACACCAGCATTCGCAAAAACATGATTGATGGTTCGATCGATCGTGGCCTAATGGGGCCATTGCTGGTCCACACTCCACTTTTTATTGTTAGTTGAATGTCCACCCGTCACTGGAACATTACATTTTCAAAAAACAAAACCTTAAATGTAATCGATCCCATCAATATGTGTCGTTATTGCTTACTAAAATTAATAAATGAAAGACTATAAAAAATTACGATCAAATTATATTTAAAAGCATGATAAACGCATTGGCAACACATCCATTCCCGTTAAAATTTTCTATTCTTTTTATCTAGGCTATTTATATTAGTACGTGTTATCGAAGTAGAACAGCGATGCTCGGATGGGATGCGGTTTGGATAGGATGCATAGAAACTTTTGTCTTTTTACATGTAAGAGAGATATAAAAAATTCGAACGATAATCTACAAAAACCACTGCAACGATCAAGTTGGTTGAATCCGAATTAGGCACAGTTTGAAACTAATTTGACTTCCATTAGAATAATCTAAAAAATTTACGTACTGATTACCTAGTATTTATAGGTTGGAGGGTGATTAAGATCATGGACTTTGATTAGCAAAGGCTCAATGATCCACTAATTTGGTTTAGGCTAATTAATCATGGTTTAGGTTAATCTATTTAGTTCATCCATAGTGTTTATGTTATACAACGTCTAAAAGGTCTAGGCCGAGATGAGCTTGGCCAAGCTCGGTCCAAGATGATTTCAATAAAAGACTTCGGTCCAATACATAGGCTCCGAGACTTATACAAGGATTAAGAGGCCGAGGTATAAGTCTTGAATGAGATGTACCAAAGTAAGCTAATAGCCGATCATTAGCACATGCTATATGTCCAGATGGTTCCAAAGTCTTTGATTGGTGGAACTTGGAACGTTGGGCGATTATCTCTTGACACGTGGTCTATTATGGATCGTTGGTCCCACGAGAATGAGTGGCCTGGATCGTTCGCCATGTTGGGTCGTGGGTCGTGTGCCTATTAATAGGGATGCGCCTGCTTAGTGTTGTAGGTGTTCTTACTGTGAAGATTGTCCAAGCTCTCTTTACTGAACAGATCTGAAGTGTGAATCAAACTTCATTATCCTCGTCAAATTAAGGTTGGTTCCATGTCCTCTTTGAGCTCTTCTATTTTTGGTTCTTCCGAGGAGTCTAGTTCCGAGAGTATTTTCAGTTCTCAAAACTCTAGGATAGGGAACACAAGTAGTTTAATAGTCTCTAATAGGGAGCCAGTATGATCGAGCATGGATGAAAAGACAGTTGTTGTTGAGGTCGATACCGAGGTCATCCCGGCTTTCGATTATTCTTGGGTGGACGAGACAATTTTGAAACATGAGTCCGACGTTCAAAAAAACTGAGATATGGAGTGGATTATCTGCAATGTGGATCTTTTGGAGGATGAAATTGTCAAAGATGCGATCATGGTGTGTTGTGCTCGATCTACAGACCGTATTTGTCATGGTCGGGATGATGCCAACACAAATTTGTGATGATGTATGAGCACCTTTTTACCAAGTTTCATGTTCGGCTTCCATTCGACTATTTTACTATGGGGGTGTTGCAAGTTTTAAATGTAGCGTCATCTCAACTTCATCCGAACAGTTGGGCGTCCCTTCAAGCTTTCAAGGTTCTTTGCAAAGCGTTTTATATTGAACCAAACCCAAGAATATTCTTGTACCATTATTGCATTCGGATCGACGAGCCGAAATGGGTCTTAATAACTAGACAACCGCAATATTGTATTCTTTCCCTTTATACCTTTTCTCTTAAGGACTTTAATAGCTTCTTTAAAGTTCTGGTGGTTCGAAATGACCATCGTCATTTTTATGACGATAACAGTAGGCCAAGGTTTCCTTTTTATTGGACTCGAGAACGTCGGTGATTTAGCTCATGGTTGAGGTTGAAGATGTTGGAAAGCGACTTGAAGCTTTTAGCAGTTCTTGACAAGCTCCCTCGATGTATGCTGACCAAAGACCTTTTGAGCATGACATTATTGTCCAACCCTGACCCTAAAGTAGAGGGTGAGTCCTTTATTCTTACTATTTTTTGTTATTATCTTATTTCTTTTTAACATAACTAATGTTTGTTTATTCTTACGTGCAACTCTGATGGCTTATGACAATATCATCGAGTTAAACTCTCTGTTTGACTTCAAGAACATCCATTCAACCTAGGAAGTTGAAAGCCGAAATAAGGAGGTTGAGGTCGAGGTGGTTTCCTTCGACCATTCGGATTTGATCCCTCCTCCTCCCAAAAATATAAGGAATAAAGGTTCAGCTAAAACAATGGTTAACCAAAAGAAAAAAGAAACCAAAGGTTCGACTCCGGCCAATATACGTGCTGCCAAGCAGGTGCCGACAAGGAAAGATCAAGCCTCAAAGAAGTAGAAGCATTGCTTTGGTTCCAACAAGAGGGATGATTCGTACACTCCGGTGTTGGAGTCTTTCCTCCAATGAAACCTAAAAATGAGGAGGAAAATAAAGATTTTTGAGCTGTCATTAGAAGAGATGACTATAATAAATACTGCTGGGGTGAACGAGGTATCATCCAGTTTTAGTGAGCTTCAAGCCTGGGCTTAGGTGTTAGCTCAAAAATTGATAATTAAGGCAAAGAAATATGTCAATGTTGTAAAAGTAAAAAAAGAGTTTATTGACACCCAAGCATCCCTTTCAATAGCTCTTGATGTCTCGACCAAGTTACTCGAGGTGAACTCGAAGCTAGAGAAGGAGAAAAAAATATTTACAAGCACAACTGAAGTCGGTTGAGGAGACTCAACTTTTTCTCCAACAACAGTTGAAAGAAACAGAGGAAAATGCATCTGGGATGCAAAGAAGGATTTCCAAGCTGAGATCGGAGATATAAGACCTATCGGACTACTGGGACCAGGCTGCTTTGGAGAGGGCTACGTTGATCCAGCAGGCTCAAAAAGCCATAGAAGCAGCCACATTCAGGGCTTCAACAAGATTGTTCACCAGGTTTTCGTTCTATTTGATGATGTGAAAAAAGAGTTTGATGTGGACAACGATGTCCACAAGGGTTGAATAATGTGTGAAAGGAACATTCCTGCTGCCAACTCTAAGGTAGATCTCTCTACCAAAGTTATTGCTTAATACATATTTTATTTTTAGCTGTTTCTCTTACTGAACTTATTTTTCCTGACTTCAGGTAGTTCTTCTCCAGACTTGGAATTTTTGCAATTTCATTTTAGCATTAAAGTTAATAATTTGGTTAGTAGTTGTAATGCTAATATCAGCATGTTTCTCCCGAGATGATTTTGGATAATACGACTTGTAAAATGTTACTTTACATGAACGATCACAAGATTTATTTGAAAGTGATTATGGCATGAATTTTTACGCGACTTCTCCGATGTGAGCTTAGTCATAGGTTCTTGTAAGATTATTTTACGCGAATGATTACATGGTCTTATTTGGGAATGATCTTGATGGATCAGTGCGAGTTTTTACACAAGTTGTCCCACATGAGCTTGAATATAGGTTCTTTCAAGATTATTTTACACGAATGATTATATGGTCTCATTTAGAATGATCTCTATGGATAGTGCGAGTTTTTAAGCAAGTCATCCGATGTGACATCGAATATAGGTTCTAAATTGAGTGGAAACTGAGTTGATATCGTAGACTTCATTACGTACTGGGATGCTTCATTAAAACCTCATCAGCCAAAACCCCCTTGGAAAAAAGACCGATGTTAGAAAAAAGAGTACACTTGTCTACATATGCTTTTATATAAAGGATGGTAACGTTGATTAACTTAAGATATGTATCATTCCATGTTCTTGGTATGTGTTCGTGTAACTTGTATGCTCCGTTGTCCAGGCATTGATTCACCCAAAATAGGCCCTCCAACTTTGATGCGAACTTTCCTTTGGGATAGTGCTTCCGAGCTTCTTCATGTACCCTACAGACGAGGTCCCCTTCCCGAAAACTTCTCAGAACGACTTTGTTGTTGAATCTCTGAGTTTCTCTTTTTTTCAAAGCTTCTTCCTTGATTTGAGCTTTATCTCTGAGTTCTTAGGCGAGGTCGAGGTTGACTAGCATTTCCTGTTGGTTTTGGTTTGAGTTGAAAAGGCTGCAAGAAAGTTTTGGTTCTCCTAGCTCAACAGGAATGAGGATGTTTGTCCCATACACGAGCTTTTAGGGTGTCTCTTGCATGGTTGTTTGGGGTGTGCATCTGTATGCCCATAATACTTCAGTCAAGTTTTCGACCCATTTTCCTTTAGATACTCCAAGATGTTTTCTGAGTTCGGTAAGTATTATTTTATTAGTTGTTTATGCCTGACTGTTGGTCTAAGGATGTTCTACTGATGTATTTACATGCGTGATTGAGAAATTTTCTAAAAGCTCTTCGAACTTCTTATCTGTAAATTATCTTTTGTTGTGTGTAACTATTGTATAGTGTATACCGAATCTGCATATGATCTTCCAGAAGAACTTCTTAACATTTTTTGCTAAAATATGGGCTAATGGTTCAGCTTCTACCCACTTTGTAAAATAATCAATCCTGACCACGTGAAATTTACATTGTCCTTTGGCTAGTGGAAAAGACCCTAAAATGTCAAAGCCCACATGGCAAACGACCAAGGGGAAAATAAACTTCAGAGTTGTTCAAGAGGAGTTCAGATTAGATATCCATGTTCTTGACATTTTTTACATTTTTTTACATAGATCTAGGCCTCTTTCTTCAAAGTTGGCCAATAATAGCCCGATCTCATCACCTTTGCAGCTAGGGTGCATGCTCTAGAATGAAAACCACATATTCCATCATGCAATTCTGTTAGGACGTAAGCCCCTTGATATAAAGTTAGGCATTTCAACAATGGTGTTGAGTAGTCTCTTTTGAATAATTTCTGTCCCACAATAATGAATCTCGCAGAACAAGCTCGTAAAGCCTTGGCTTCCTTTTTTCAACTGGTGGTTCTCCTCTTTCTATGTAGGCTCTGATTGGCGTCATCCAATTTATTTCTCTTTCGATGAACATGATACATAGCACCTTAATGCTCGAAAACTCTAGAGTTTATTGAATAACAAATTTATAGTGTCTGAGTTTCTTTGTACTGGCCAATTTGGCTAAAAGATCAGCTCGTTCATTATTCTCTCTAGGTATGTGCTCAATGATGACTTCGACAAATAACTATTTCAGGTTCAGTAATTTGTGATAGTATTAAAGAAAGAGCGAATCTTTAACTTGATATTGCCTATCGAGTTAAGACACCATTAATTAGGAGTCACTTAGACATCTTATTTTTTCGGCCCCCATTTCTTTGGCTAGGGTTAACTCAGCAATGAGGACTTCATACTCATGCTTCTGACTCCTAATCCAGCCTTTTTGATCAATTTGAGACAATCCCATTGATGGATATGAAGATAGGTGACTTGTATTTCTCATTCACAAATCCCTCTTTGTTTATGCTATTCACTCTCAGTGATTATTGGAGACATGAAAGTTGAATTTTAGGGACTGTTTGAAGAAAATATTATCGGGCCCTTCTAGCACAATTTTGGCTTCGCTCTCTTACTTATTTGATGATCCGTCAACATACAACATCCAATAAGCTTCAACTTCAGATAGTGGTGATAACTCATTTATAAAATCAGTAAGGCATTGTACCTTGATAACACCTCTCAGCTTGAAGCAAAGTCCGAACTCCGATAATTCTATCGACCATGATATAAGTCTTCTAGCGAGCTTGAGTTTTCAGAGGAGTTTAGCTATCGGATAATTGGTCTTGACTATTACTTGGTGGCTTTGAAAATATGGATGAGTTCTTCTCACCGTCGTTATTAGGGTTAAGACAAGTTTTTCAATTATCTGGTAACAAATTTTTGGACCGTGTAGAGTTCGGTTGATGTAATATATCAGTTCTTGATGAGAAGAGCATTCTTAGACAATAATGGCACTAATGGTTTCATCTGAGACATACATGTATATGAGGATATCCTTTTCTATTTGAAGTTTTTGGAGTATGGGAGGTTTTGCTAAAGACATTTTCAAATCTTTGAAACTAGCTTCAAATTCATCAGTCCAATCAAATTTGTTGTTTTTTTGCAGTAATTTTCCCATAGGTTTTGTCTTCTCGGCTAACCTTGGTAAAACCTTGACAATGATGTTAACCTCCCCACCAGTCTTTGAACTTCTTTCTGATCTTTTGGCTTCTTATTTCAATGACAACTTGACACTTACTAGGTTTGCCTCAATGCCCCTTTGAGATAGCATGAATCCTAAGAATTTTTTGTCCGTCACCCCGAAGACACACTTATTAGGATTTAGATCATGTTGTATTTTTGTAATGAAGTGAAAGTTTCCTCGAGGTTAGTCTTGTGATAGTTATAGTTTTCAAATTTGATTACCATGTCATCAACATATACTTCTACATTTCTACTGATCTGATCTCGGAATACACGGTCTATCAAAAGCTGGTAGGTCGCTTCGACGTTCTTCAGTCCAAAAGGCATCAAGTGGTAGCAATAGTTTGCATCGTCAGTAATAAAGTCAGTACTATCCTCGTTGGTTGGGAACATTTGGATTTGATTATATCTGGAGTAAGCATCTAGGAAGCTCAACACTAGGTGTCCTACTATGCCATCAATTAGTCGATCTATGCTCGGTAAAGGGTAGCAGTCTTTTGGGCATGCTTTATTCAGGTTGGTATAATCAACACACATACGCCATTTCTCATTTGGTTTGATAACCATTACAACATTTGCAAGTCAGGTCGTATATAAAACTTCTCAGAAAAATCCTGCTTTCAATATCTTGTTTACTTCTGCTAAGGCCGTCTTTCTCTTCAACTCTCCCATCTTTCTCTTCTTTTGAGAGATCAGCTTGGCTTGAGAGAACACAGATAACTTGTGACACATAATGCTTTGGTCAATTCCTGGCATCTCAGTCATTGTCCATGCAAATAGGTCTACGTTTTTTCTAAGAACATCGCAAATCATAGCTTCGCTTTCTTTAGTCATTTCTGCTCCTATATTTGTAGTCGAGTCTCGACCTTTTAATAAAAAAGGGTGAGTGCTTTCAATTGACTCAACTTTAACCACATCTTATGCCATGAGGTCTAAGTCTACCATGCTGACCATATTTGCTTGAGACATACTCGGTAAACTTCTCGGCAAACTCATAGGAAGCATCTTTAGATTGGCAAGATAACACTCTTAAGCAGTCTTTTGATCCTGCATGTACAGTTATAATACTTAATTTTTCTGAGTAGAACTTCATACTGAGGTGGGGTGTGAAAACTATAGCTCTAAGCCGATTTAGTGAAGGTCTTCCTAACAAGATGTTGTAGGACATGCTTGCATTTATTATGATGTAGCGAACAAAGATGGTCTTGTAATCTTTGCTTCTGCCTCCCAATTTCGTGTAAAGATCTACATACCCCTTGTTATCAACTCGTTCTCTTGAGAACCCAACCAACTGATCACTGAACAGATGGATCGAGGTCTTTGAAATGCTGAGTTATCTGAATATTGACCAATAAAGTATATTAGCGGAGCTTCCTTGATCAACTAGTGTCTTCCGAACAACAAAATGAGCTACTTCTACAGTTATCACCATCGGGTCATCTTGTAGTGGGTCAATTCTTTGGAAGTCACTATCTGTTAAAGTAATGGATGGGTAGTGATAGTGATGCTGAGATGAATTCGTAGTAATGAAATTGACCTGTTGTATTGCTTGGAGGTGTGTTTTTCGGGTTGAATGGCTTGTCCCACCTCCAACAAACCCTCCTGTTATAGTAGTATTAATAACTCCTCTCAAGTGAGAGTTCTCTTGTGGTGTTCAATGGTCATCTCGGGCTTCACTATATCGGGGTTTCCTATTGCCCTTTGACTCGGTTCTTTTTGCTTCTCAATGGTCATCTCTTAGCCGTTCTCTCGCATGGTTATGTTGGCTAACAAACCTCCACAGATGTCCAGCTTGGATCAACTCTTATATCTTGTCTTTAGCGTAAAACACTCACCAGTAGTATGCCCATAATTTCCATGATGCTGACAATGCTTACTACGGTCAGCGTTCTGCGGTGTCGAGAGCCTCTTCGGGGTGACTATAAGTTTGGAAATGAGGGGTCTCTTCAAGTATTCTAGCTCTGTTTGTGACTAAAGGGGTATAGTTTGTGAATTGGGATGGTTTTGGTTCTCGATGGGGTCTGTCTTTCTTTTGCCTCATTTATCTTCAGCTCAGTCTTTCTCGAATTGCTCGATTTGGGTCTATTTTCTGAATTCAGCAAGTTTTTCCATCTACATATACATGGTTGCTCTTTTTCTCAACTTATCTAGGCTTATGGTCAGTTTCTTGCACAGACTATCCGCAAACTTCCCAGATCGGAGCATAGTTACCATGTGGTGTAGAGCAACCTCAGGGTTGAGATTTCTAACACTCATGGCAACTTTGCCAAAATGGTCCATAAAATCCCTAAGGGGTTCCTTCTTTTCTTGTCTGATACCCACCAGTGCGATAGAAGTAAGTGAGGTTGACTGGTGGCGAATTGTATGCCGAACTTGACTGTCAAAGTCTCAAAGCTATCAATTGATTTAGGTGGAAGTTTAGTAAACCAACTCAGCGTTCCTTCCTTCAACGAAGTTGGAAATACCTTGCACAAGATTGCATCATCCATGATGTATAGACCTATTTATGTTATATACACATCTAAATGTTCATCAGGATCAATGTTCCGTCATATCAGTCTATCATAAGCAGTTTCCAATTGGGTGGTAAGGGAACATCTATTATATCATTTACAAATGGATGTCGGGACTATGCAGCTGGGACACTATATGTTTGTCAGCGAGAAGTGGCTACCTGATATGTACTGTCCTTGGATTGTATCAACCGACTTCATATATCTTCATTCTCTTTTTTGAGAGCTTCCAACTCTTCCTCATTGCGATGTCTCATTCTTTTGATCTCATCTCGAAGTTGGGCAATTAGGGTAATGGGAGTTATGTGGTCGGACATTTCTCTAGGTGAGCTAGCGCATTCGGTTTGCTAAGAATTGGTCTCTTCGGCTAGTTGGGGACCAATCCCCGTCATAGTCTATCCTCGGGTGGTAACCATGTGGTCAAAGGGAAAGTTTCACCAGGCTCCAAGATGGGCGCCAAATGTTCTCATCTTCAAGTAGAATAGCGATGCTCGGATGTGATGAGGTTCAGGTAGGATGTATGGGGGCTTTTGCCTCTTTACATGTAAGGGAGATATTGAAAATTCAAAGGACGACCTACAAAAACCACTCCAACGATGAAGTTAGTTTGAGTCAGAATTAAGCACAGTTCGAAGCGAATTTGTCTTCCATTAGAAATTAGAATAATTTAAAAAAATTATTTGCTGATGACCTGATATTTATAGGCTGAAGGGTGATTAGGATCATGGACTTTGATTAACAAAGACCCAATGACTCACTAATTTAGTTTAGGCTAATTAATAATGATTTTAGGTTAATCTATTTCGTTAATCCATAGTGTTTATGTTATAAGATGTCTGAAAGATCTAGACCGAGATTAACTCAACCAAGCTCTGTCCAAGATAATTTCAATAAAAAACTTTGGTGCAGTATAATATGTATAAAATAAAATTTTAATACAATATTATCTGCTATCTTAAAATAAATAAATAAATAAAATCATACTAGATCGAAGAAAATACTGTGATTTTGATTTAGGAAGGTTAATTATACCTTTCCAACAATTCAAATCTAGGATGCAACAACCAGATGAAAATCCTCCTTTTTAAATGCGTAACTCATTTTCTATTTTAATTCATCCATATTATCTAATAAGATAAAAAATTTAAATAACATGAAATGAAAAATATAGATATGATTCGGCAACGAACCATGCGTTATTGTATAATATATGAATAAGTGATGCAATGAGTTGGTAAATGTAAAACCCTTGGATTCTTTGTCTTGGAGAAGGATGGGCCCTGACGACGCTGCCGCAAATAAGCCCAACAACGAGGGCATCTTTAGAAGAGTATATAGTATATGACAAAATGCCACATTAATAATCACAGCCAAAATAGAAAATACGTTTTAAATGACGTGTGATGCCAAATTTAAAACGGTGCACATGTTGTGTTTCCTGTACAATGCATGCACCTGCCAATCTGATACTTAATTAATTACGTGTGCTATTCCGAAATAGACTCATTCAACTTTGTTTTGTGGTACACTCCTGCCAAATGCCAATTTAGCATCACCTCAACCACTTTTTTATATATATATATATTAATTCATTTCTCTCTTTCGGTTTCATATCACAAACCATCATTCCTTCTAAAACTTAAATCAAGGTCTGAATCTGATACATATCCTTCCAATTTTCCGTCAGCTCACTTCAAAATATAGAAGAAGACTTTCGAATATTTTCATATTATTATAACTCTTAATTTATATTATTTTTAAAGTATTAATTAATAAAATTTGTAAAACTTTTTACGCTAAATCAAGTTAAAACCCTAAATCTTTTAAGACTCCTCGCATTAATTAAATGATGTATAACTATAAATTACATTACGCCGAAACCGTAATAAGAGAAATATAAACTATAGAAGATCTAGGTTTCAATAAAATCTCAGCAAGAGTTCCACCCAGTATTCCCACTAATCACACTTAATATTTCAAAGAACGACAGTATAGCACGTTTCTAGGGAAGTGGATAAAATGGAAGGATATAAAAAGTATAAAATTGTACGACTATGGTCAGGCAACACTTAGAAGAAGGAAAACGGAACAAGTTGATTTTTTGTTTTTAGTATTTAACATGAATAGGTGGGAAAAGGGTATAATCTTCTACCAAACAAGAGGGAACCTTATATGGCCCGCCCAGGTAAATAACATTTACCTTTTCCTAAAATTATGATAACATATCATATGTAATTTTGTCACTTAATTACATTTTTATTTTATAAAATATATATACTGAAATTTTGTTAAAAAATAATATTATTCTTTATATAAATATTTGGTGTTTGTTTGTGATAGATTAAAATTTTATATTATCGATTATTTTGGTTAAAAAATTATTTTGCAAAATAATAAGTATGTTTTGACAATTAAAATTTGAAAAAAAATAGGCTATTTTTTATAATATGAAGATTGTAACTTACTATTATTTTTCAATTATTTTTATACTATTGTATTATATAAAACTGAAGTTTTATTACATCTAAATAAGATTAATTATTTTAACATCATTTTTTAATAAATTTACTTAAATAAAAGTTAATATATAATTTTTTTTGGAAGGTATGAGGTTGAACCATCCAGATGATACATATAATTGATTATGGAAATAATATATTTTTTTAGCTATATCAAACACTTCTTGTAATAAAAGGGTATTACATCTATCAATTTTAAAATAATATTCTAATTTCCTTAATTAATACAGTGAGTATAATAAATATTTATGAATTATCATTAATTAAAGTAATTTTATATTAATTAAAAATAAATATTCTTAAATTTTAAAGTCATACTTATATTTTGATTTATAATTTTTTATAAACAAATATTAATTATTATAATTGTTAGTTTTGGTTAATAGTAGGATTAATTGTTCTTACAACTTTCTTCCTCCTTCTTAACTATCTAATATACTTTATATTAGTTACTATTAATCTTAGTTTTTTTCTTGTTATTTAAAAGTTAAAACATTCTTCTTCTTCCCTTTCTTCTTGAGAGCAACTTTAGTGGAGAATTTAAATGATTTTTAGGTTTAAGTTTTTCTTAAAATTCTCCACTATACAACCTAGACAAATTTATAAGGTGAAAGATGGATTCTTAATTTGTGAGAATAATTTGAATTCATAATAAGTTTACCGTTTAAGTAAAAAATACATAAAGTTTCTTAAAAATGACATGAAAGTGTGAAAAAAAATAAATTAAGAATTCTTAGATGAATTTATCATTATAAGTACTCTGACCATCAAATCTACCTTATATTTTAATTTATAATTTGATATTATTAATAGAATAATCTTATATTAGTTAACTTAACCTTCTTTAAATATATTTTAGTTTATTTATTTATATTTTACCTATATTTGCTACTACTCACCTTAGAATATATGTGCATTACAATTTTTAATTTTGTATTTTTGTTTGGAATGCACAAAAAATGATAGTTTCACCTTTAAAAAAAAATCACGAGATAGTTTCGTTTGATATATTACACTGTTTCTTTTTAATAATGAGGTATGTTTCTCCTTTTCACCTATTAGAGTAAAGTAGTTCCTTCAATTACAACTATATTCAAACTAGAGATCGAATTCTATACTTAGTTTGATCAAAGTGCTAATCACTTGTGTCAATAACTTTTAGTTGAGTATTAAAAAAATATAAAAAGACATACATTAAAATAAGAATGGTAAATATAGCAGGGGAGAGAGAACTGGTGGTCCGAGAATGTGAAACATAGGGTTGGGGAAGGTAGTCAGGTATTGTTTTGGAAGGACAGGTGGTTGGAGGATCAATCGTTAAGTATGACATTTGACCGGCTGTTTGGGTTAGCAGAGACCCAATCAATGTCAATTAAAGATATGCAAGGCTTAGGGACAAGGTAGAGGTGGTCATGGAGACAAAGGTTGTTTGCTTGGGAGGAGGAACTGGTGAGAAGATTGTCAAAAAGTTTAGAGGGAGTGGTAGTGAGGGAGGGAGAAGAAGATAGATGGGTGTGGACCAAGGATGGTTCTGGTCGGTACACAATTACCTTAGCTTACAGGGTACTATCAGAAGGATAGTCGATCCAACCTCAGTAATTTTTCCAACTATTGTGGGGCTCACGAGTTCCATCAAAGGTTTAGGTGTTGGTGTGACAATTGGATATGGATCGACTTCCAACTAGGAGTAACTTGCTATGACGAGGTATAATCCAACAAGGTGAAGCAGGATGCGAACTATGTAGGGATGTAGAGGAGACTGGAGCGTACCTCTTTTTCAGTTGTGATGTTTCGGTTCGAGTTTGGCAATTCCTCTGTAATTGGTAGGGAATATCTATAACCCTGTCTATGGAAGCCAGGATGCATTACTACCAATTCGTGGGGTTGTGGACGAGTCACAGATGGTTAGTAAAACATGGTTGTTCGTGTGGTTCATAGAGATTTGGAAAATATGGATGTCCAGAATTGCGGCAGTATTCAAAGCTTAGGAATGTGACATTCAAGAACTTATTCCAGCTATCCAACTATTCTCATCTGAATGGTGTGAGGCGAACTCTTTGACCTCTCACTCTCATGCAAAATGGGTGATGATATGACTTTTTGTATCATTTAATATGCTTACTCCTCGTAAATATGGACTTTTTTTGCTGTTGTGTGCGAAGTGCATTTCTTGTGCTTTCGTATACCCGTAATAAAATTGCTTAGCTTATAAAAAAAAAAAGAATGGATTTGGTGGGACACAAAAATGTTGTAATATTAATATATGTTTTATTGTTATGGGTTTGATTCTATTTTTATGATAAATATGTTGTCAAGTATTGGGTTTAGTTATTTTTTCAACCATCATAGTTTAGTGTTTATCTTGCAAACAACTTGTGTTTGACAATTTTTGTAAATATGATTTAAAAATAAGTGATTTATTTAGAAGTGATTTTTATGAAATAATAATTTATTTTATATTTTGAGATAGGGACACCTGCACATAAACAGGGGGATTTGACATGTTGTTGAGAAGTGGAATGTTGTAGGCACCAAGAGACCTTTAATCACATATCCTACGTTCGTCCTTTCAAGATTGCCATCGTCACATGGGGAATCATATAGAGGTTCATCTCGTACATAAAAACCAACTCGAAGTCAACATAGACTTGGGTCGCACTGGCCCACAACTTGGTCTGCGTGGTCCTTGATTACCAAAGCCTCTTCGCCACTCTATGGAGAGAATTTGAATTAACATCTACCCTAATTTGAAGTAGCACTTACTCCCATGGTAAAAAATTTATATATCTTTCATTTTATTTCTCTTATTACTCTTCGGCAAATGGTTGTTGGAGAGTTAAAAAAATTTGCAAATTTTTTTACTCTTCAGGTGGTCAGAGAGTAATAGGAGAGATAAAAAAATAATAATTATACTAAAAATATAATTCATTAAGAAATTAAATTATTATACTAAAAAAAAGAAATTAAATAATTATACTACACTACACTAACCAAATATTTAATTAAATAACTATACTACAAGTAGTTAACTACACTAACCAAATATTTAATTAAATAATTATACTAAACACGTAATTCATTAAGTAAATTGATATAATAAACATATATTTATTATAATAAAAAAATAATAAATTAAATAAATATTCTAAAAATAATAAATTAAGCACACTAAAAATTAATTAAAGTACTATACTAAAAAAAGAAATTAAATTACTATATTAAAAAAAGAAATTAAATAATTATACTACATGTATACACTAACCAAGAGGTGATGGGAGAGAAAAGAGAGGGTGGAGACAAAAAATAAGATGAGAAGAGAGGAGAGAGTCAGAGTGGAGAAAATTATGTAAAAGAGAGAGGAAATGATGGATAAAATGAGAATTTAGGAGAAAAATTTAAAAAAGTAAGTGTTACTTCAGATTAAGAGTTGATGTTAATTCAAATTCCCTCTATGAAAGAGCTTGTGGGCCACAGGAAGACCATACTTGACCTAGGCTTAACTGAGTGTCAATCCACTAGTTGACACTTGAAATTCATTCCAATATAAATACACGATCACACAACTGTACGAAGGAGATCTACCAGGTATCATTGCCAAAAAGGGTTCAAAAGAATAGGAAAAGAAAACCAAAACAACTAATACAAAAAAAAAAAAGACCTATTTTACTAGATAACCCACACCAAATATTTGGAGCATATTTAAACACAATTATAGAAGTATTTTTATTTTAAATTATTAGCTTTCTATTTTTCATAAATTATAATAAATTATTATTTTGTTTAAATAAATCATTTTTCTCTTAAAAAAATTTAAACAAACACACCAGATTTAGTACGGCGTTTAATTCCATTAAACTAATAAATAATCCAATAAAAAGTACAAGTAAATTAAATTCTAAGTATCGGTTAATTAACCAATTCCAAAGATTCACCATTATTGCAATTTGCAAAACCCTGTTGAATATAAATGTGGCATCAGGTTGTTACTGCAATCGCGCGCCATTCCCCTTCCCCACGCTTATATGCATGCATTTCGATCCTCAGTATAAAAGAGAATACATAACCCCTTTCAGCTCTCATCATCACATTTCACAAATTTCATCAACCTCTCACCCTTCCATGTACTATTCTCAAGAGCCACCTAAAGAAATCCCAAGATTCAAATTCCAGTCAGTCCAACACCTCCTCTCGCTTTGTTTCATTGCCAATATCATAAGATCAATGTTGATTCATCTTTTACTCAAACTATGTTTAGGATCAAATTAATGACTCGGTTTATAAAATTTTCACATTATTATATGATTAGACAAGGACACATGCCAACTATTCCATGAATGCCCTTAATTTGTGCATAGTCATAAAGAAGGAAAGATAACGACATAATCTAGATTCTCTTAAAATAGAGACAAAAAGGATTTCAGATTTCAGTATAACTGAAATAAACACCAATACACCCTCAATACATCAAGATTAAATTGGATTTCAGCCATATCGAAATCAAGAATCAGTATGGCTGAAATTTGAAATAAGTAGTAACCTGAAAACACCAAATGAAAGGGAGTTACAAAGATTTTGGCAGGATAAAAAATTGAAATATAAAGAAGACATCGTTCAAAGGAGGAAGTGATGCTAATAACACAACATGTTTCAACTTTGTTGAAAACTTTGTGTCTATAATAAACTAATTAGCCAAATTAATCATATATTGATTAACATAATTACTTATTAACGTTATTTTCAATAACGGTAAGTCAGGTAAACAAAATATCTGTAGGACAAAGACAAAACATAACAAATAAAACGTGTCTTTAAACAAGTAATACCTATCATGTCAGAATCGTATTTTTACTATAAATAGCTAGTTACGAGGTATTTCTCTATCATCGATTCATTGAGTTATCTTTACTTTCTATTTCTCATAATTTGTATATTTTCTCAATTGAACATTGGATTCCTTTTCTGCAAGCTCTCCCCATTATAGACAAATAATATCTTTAACAGTTTACTATGAATAGTACCCAAATACATTTCGACAGGAACAATTTGATTAATAATTTTATTTTTTTATCTTTTATAATGTAACATAAGATACTTATGGTCCTCTAG
Source organism: Psophocarpus tetragonolobus (assembly GCA_037954015.1). Classification (NCBI taxonomy): domain Eukaryota; kingdom Viridiplantae; phylum Streptophyta; class Magnoliopsida; order Fabales; family Fabaceae; genus Psophocarpus; species Psophocarpus tetragonolobus. Next base: position 35,661,188 of record CM075692.1, on the reverse strand, counting down.
TTTTATAATTATGCAATTTAAAGTAATATATATTTTTCAAGATTTAAATTTCACAGTTACAATGCACAATTAATTTAATAATATATTTTGCACAATTAAAATTGCACACTTTGGATATCCAATTGACACAATTAAAATTTAAAGACTAAAATTGAGAAAACAAAATCACACAATTGCAGACTTTATTTTTAATGGAAGTGCATTACAAACATAATAAAAATATTTAGATGTAAAAATCAATCTTTCTTATAAAAAAATATAACAAGGACATTATTATTTTTTATACTTAATTTTTAAAAACTAAAAATCTCCATTTTTTTCCTATTTTCTCTTTCATTAATTACATATTAATGAAATCTTAATGCATTACATATTTTCTTTCATTATCTGTTAAATAATTAATATTTTACTTTAAAATACATAGTTAATTGTTTATATATCAAGTGAAAAAATGTTTATTGTGAAAAATAAGAAAAGTTTAATAATAATAAGAGGATTAAAAAGAACAATTAAAATTAAAATAATTCACTATACTTGCATCCCTATCCCACCACTATTGCGACTACCATCACCACCATTGTCATTGTCGTTGTGGCGGTGGTGGCGGTAGTAGCGATAGCGAGGAGGTGGCAACAGTGACACCACCAATGGTGGTGGTAGAGTGGACATGCATGTATGTTAGGATGAAAGAGATACATGATATCTTTAAGTAAGTTGTTTTAATTCAAACATTTTTTTTAATCTTATGATTATTATCCATTCTTCTAATTTTTCATAATAAACATTTTCTCACTTGATATATATGACTGAGAAACATATAAATTTGAGGAATCTAATAACTTTTTTTTTTATCTTCAATTTAAATTATTTTTCAATGTAAGACAGAAAAAATAAAATGAAAGAAAAAGAAGATTAAATATAATAGAAAATTTAGGAATGCATTGGTACATAATAAATTAGAAGAAAGGGGAGAGAAAAAAAAGATTTTTTAATTTTTAAAATTGAGTATTAAAAAAATCTTTTATATAAATTATTAAAATAATAAATATTAATTTTATTTGTCCTGAATATTTTGGTTATGTTATTAATAAATAGAGTGTTTGAATATTATCATTTTCCATTTATAAATTTATATAATTAAAATAAATATATTGATCTTTTTATCTTTTTATAATTTTTATTTAACAAATATAAACGTACACTAAGAAGACGAAAGAGAAAGCAGGAAAAAAAAAAGTATATTTGCAAGCTTAAAATTGATTTCAAACAAGAAAAAAATGCTAACTAAAGCAGCATTTCTAAAATATGTTTATTATATAATAGCAATGATTGAGGGAGAGAAAAGAACTGATCAGAGCTGTCACTTGTTCACAATAGTCACAACAGGTTACTCAAGTGGGAATTGTGTAATTAATTAGTTTACACATTTAACCAAATCAATGAGCTCACCAAGTTATTTCCTTAAAATTCGTAAGCCATTGACCCTGATCCCCTTCCATTTAGTAGCGCGAGTAAATAGATCCAAAGGTTGATTTGTGTCGGCAAAACAACTATAAAATTGATATTTTCTCTGTAATAAAAAAATTAACAGTAAACTAAAAGAATTTAACACTTATTCACAGTAAGTTTTATAGTTAAATCACAATCTTTTTGTTTAAATAATTTTTAAAATATTAATTTAGTAAATAAATTTAATAAATACAAATAAGTATGAAAAATTATAATTAAATATTAGTGTAAATTTTTTCACACAAACAAATGTATAAGTGTTTTTTTTAAGAGTTTAATGGATAAGTACTAAGTAGATTTTACAGTAATATTCAATCATATATCTTAATTTATATTAAGTTTGTATGAGTTTATCAACCAATTAATACTTTAAAAGTTATAAAAATCTTTTACACTGTGAGCATAAACGGATTAAACTTTTTTTAACTTAAAAACTATTTATTTTTTTTATGATAATTATTCATATTTTATAATTTAGTTTTCTTGTTTTTTTAAATTGTCTTTAATACAACAATAATAAAACCAAAAAATATGGTACATAGTAAGGAGGAAAATGTAATGAAGAGCTGGCATTTTTTCTTTATAGCCATCACTTTCTGCTACCTTGCCCTGTTTGTTTTATTGTTTCTAGTACTTGGTTGGCATTATATACGAAATAGCACTTGCTCTCTTCCTCCTGTTCTGTCCTTATGTTCGTGTTTTAGTTCTACCATCTTCACTCAATACTCTTCATCCCTCACTGTTCAGAGCTTGCTATTTCTCTTTGTTGGGGCTGAAGGACAAGGGAGCAGACCCATGAAGAGGATAGTAAGTACGTTGTTAACAAATTTTAAGAAAATGATTTTTTCACCGTGGGGTAATTTTGTTTTGAATTATGTTGTTGGCAGTAAAAAAAAAACATTTTCTTATTTTAATTATTATCCCGACATTCGCAATTGATCTTGTTGTTTGTTGTCACTTTAAGGGTTAAATTGTGTTATAATGTCTGGGATTTAATCGGAAATTACGTCAACCCCTAGTTGATTTTGCTGAAGCGAATTTGGTGAATATAGGTTGGTGGTTGATTACACCGTTGCTGATTGGCTGTGACATTGTTTTCTTGTCTGGGAGAAATGAGTCTAGAGATCCTTTTGGTCAATGTTTATGGTTTATTGCTTTCACGTTGCCTTTTCATTAATGTGTCTAGCTGGAAATTTTCTATTTAATGCTTTGCTAGTTTGAATTGCATCTTTCAATTTAGTTTCTAAATATCCTAATTATACCTGTTACCTGTTATAAGTTAAGTATTCACCTTGAAATTTTCCTTTTTTTTTTTTTTTTACTGCAACCAGGTTGCAATTTTCCTGGAACGTCTTTGAAATTTATATCCAATTTAATTTGTTTGCTTTACGTATGTATAGTGGTTCAATTGCATCTTTTGTCCTTCTGTAATTACTACTGTCTACCAATGGCTTGGTTCTCTGGGCCAAAGGTACAAATCTCTTTAGGAGGGAGTTGAAATGGAGTATTTATTTTGCCCTTTTATTTTTTTGGAAGTTTTGATGATTTTAATTGCGTCACATCTTCTGTTTTGGTGTCTACATTTTCTTCTACAGTTCTAGCCCAACTAGCAGTGTGCTTTAAATTTTCTCCTTTCCTTTTTTCTGTTTAGGTAACTGCTGTGCTTTTACTTATAATATCAAGCACTGCTCTGGAAGGCAACGGAGAAGATGATCAAGGGCCATGTAAACAGAAAAAGTTGGATCCTAGGCCTCACAGTGTGTCTATCTTGGAGTTTGGGGCAGTTGGAGATGGAAAAACATTGAATACACTTGCGTTCCAAAATGCAGTTTTTTATGTCAAGTCATTTGCTGACAAAGGTGGTGCGAAATTATATGTTCCATCTGGAAAATGGCTTACCGGAAGTTTTAACCTTACCAGCCACCTCACTCTCTTCCTTGAAAGAGGTGCCACCCTTATTGCATCACAGGTTTTAATCATTATCTTAAATTTAGTCCCCATTCCAATTTTCTTCCATTTCATAGAGAAACTGAGGATTTACCTAGCAGATTTGTTTCATGTACTCAAATTATGTCGCAGGATATTCAATCAGGGTGGAAAGTCATCCATGTAGTCAGTATATTTATCATTTTATATTTTTAATCAAATTTATGTTGCACTCATGCTGAAAAATAAGTAGGTTCCCTTATTCATACTAACGAAAACAGAAGCGATGTTGCGTCTTTATATTCCTATTTTTATTTCGCTATGTCAATTAATTATGTTTAAATTTGATATAGTATATAATATTTTCATAATTTTCTCCACTATTTCAACTTGGATTGTAGTTGTATGTGTTTTAGATGCTTGTAAGATATTTGAGGAGAGTGTGAGGATAGAGGTAGTGGGATAGAAAGATGAAGAATGTTTTGATAAACTAAATTTGGAAGTTAAATAAAGGGTAATTTTGATATTAATAATTGTGGACACCAATATTCTCTTTATAAAATGGTATAGATTCTTATATTCATATTCTTACTGGGTAGAGTGCATTTAATAACTGTAAAAACATGGAAAAAGAAATTGAATAAACTTGTCTGTCACACTGCTGCAGCATACAAAAGCATATAGGAAGTGAATTTTTTTATGCAATCTACCAAAGGAAACTGCCAATGAACAATATTTCCTGGAATGCCAATTTTGCTTGCTCTGGAAAATTTTACATGGGCCTATTGTTTTATATCATTTCAGGATTATGCAGACTGGACTGCAATGGATCCTCTACCCTCCTATGGTCGAGGAATAGATGTTCCTGGTGGGAGATATCGCAGTTTGATTTATGGACAGAACTTAAGTGATGTAGTGATTACAGGCAGGGATTGTCATCCATAATAATATAATATATTATTTTTTTAAGTATTTTTCTGATAGGATGAACAATGTTGTGCTACCATACTCAAATTGATGTATTTAATAAATGCAACAGGTGATAATGGAATTATTGATGGGCAGGGTTCTGTTTGGTGGGACCTAGTCCTTGCTCATTCCTTAAATTACAGCAGGCCACATATTATAGAACTTCTTGATTCTGATAATATCATAATCTCAAATTTGACATTTTTAAACTCTCCTGCCTGGAGCATCCATCCAGTATATTGCAGGTACAAATGTTCATGTTTGTGTCACTGACTTATTACTTTTCTTATTTATATGTATCTTCTTTACACTATGCACGCAGCAACATTCAAATCCAAAACATAACAGCTCATGCACCAATTGAGTTCCCTTACACAAGCGGTATAGTTCCAGGTAAATTGAGAAAGTGTTATGTGACTTTCAAATTAGTCATACAATACTCAACCCTCAGACATTGAATCAAGAACTTTTTAGTTGTCTAATCCCTTTCACAAGTTTCATGTACCTTGGCTTACCAAAAAAAAAGTTTCATGTACCTTGCTTTTGCTGGAGCCTGTTCTATGAGCTATTTTTTGAAGGTACTGAGTCTCATCAGTGTTCCCTACTTGCAGATTCTTCAAAGTATGTTTGCATTGAAAACAGCAATATTAGCACGGGTCATGATGCAATTGTGCTGAAGAGTGGTTGGGATCAATATGGAGCTGCCTATGGCAAACCAACCTCAAATGTCCACATGAGGGGTGTTTATTTACAATCATCATCTGGTGCTGGCTTAGCATTTGGAAGTGAGATGTCTGGAGGTATATCTAATATAATTGCAGAGCAGCTCCATATTATCAACTCAACTATTGGCATTGAATTGAAGACAACCAGGGGTAGAGGTGGCTATATGAAAAACATCTTCATTTCTGACGCTATATTGGAAAATATTTACTTGGCTATCAGCATGACGGGATACTCTGGCTCCCATCCAGATGACAAGTATGACCCTAATGCACTTCCAGATGTTGGTAATGTTACGTTTGAGAATGTGATTGGTGCAAATATTGCAGTTGCTGGGAATTTTTCAGGAATAGTTGATTCACCTTTCACTCCTATTTGTCTTTCAAACATGACTTTTAGTAGTTCTGAGTCGTATCCTTCATGGTTTTGTTCCAATGTAATGGGAATCTCTGAAGAGGTGTTTCCTGAGCCATGCCCTAATCTGCAGAACACATATTCAAACCTTTCCTCTTGCTTTTCTACTCTACATCCACCGTCTAGGTACATCTCAAGCGTATGAGCATCTCTAAGAATCTAGTCATTCCTTTGGTTCAACCTGTACATGAGACACAATTCGTATTCCATAAGAACTTCATTACAATTTTCCAATAAAAGGAAATTCTTGATGTAAAGATGTTCTTTGCTCTTCAACATTTCAATAAACCTTTCTCTTGTCTATGCATGAAAGTCTGTCTAGAGGGTGTCAATTCCGAATAGTATATTTTTATGTACAGCCTTAATTTCTTAATTCATGTACAAGAAATTTTTGGTGTACAGCCTAAGACACTATTTACTTTTAGTTTGCCATGTATAATACAAAATGCCATTGATTTGTTTGTCCATGGCTGGGCATTGTGAGGGTTCGTGGTGTGCTGGTTTTTGACAAAACTACGGTTTTCTTTGGTTAGTTACCTTTACGTTACACCACTGGATTAATCTAGAGTATCTTTGTTCATTGTTTCTTAGCATTGCATTTTGTTTTATGGATTAATAAAATTTGGAGAAAGAAGATAGTGCTCCAGTCCAAGGCAGGGAAAGTTTTTGGACAAGAGCGCTAACAAATATATTACATTTACCCTATCTCACAGAGACTGGTCGTCACTTGAATCTGCGACCAATGAGATGCGGAGATCCTATTTTACTTCACTCGATCAACCATGTCTTGACATTTCAGAACCATATTTGATAATGACATGATTAACTTTGAATTTTAGGGTGTTATATTTTGTTGTCTCGACATGACAAGTACTACTAATCCTTAACTAATAATCTAGATAGGGATCATCGGAGTGCTCCATGCTCAAAGTTGAATGATTCTTGTCGTAACTCAAAGTTGAAAGATTCTTGTCCTGACTTAGGATAGTGATTTTGATTTTGGAATTATTAGACAATTACTCTTAACTTACTGGGAAAGAAATACAAGTCCCACATTGACATTACTCTTAACTTATTGGGAAAGAAGTACAAGGTCACATTGACATTTCACGATGACCAGTGATATAGCTAACAAAATAGTATATAAGTGAGTTACAAACTTTACCATAATCTAATTTTACCACTAATTCCATCAAGAGTGTGACACATTCCATTAATTCTTGTGATTTGATCAAACATCTTAGGGTTGGTTGATTTTCTTTTGCTTTTCAGTTCTACAAAATTGTTTTGTAAAACAAATTTATACTTGCCACCAACTAATCTCTCACCCAATATCTATTGATTTTAAATGTAGTTTTCAAAATAGATAATTTAAAAAGCAAAATACGGGAAGGAAGAGCTCAAAATTGTATTCTGTTTTCAATTTTTTAACCTTTTACATGAGCTAAAGAAGGTTAGGGGAAGAGTAACTTTCTTCTGGTTGGCTGGATCTTTAAAGTTTAAAGAGTAACACTGGTTTGCTGCAGCTTCACAAGATTTTGGGATCTGCGAATAGAAATTTGAGGGTGTCAAAAGTATTTTCATCTAAGTGACATTTATCTGTTGTGAGAATCAAGGGTGAGTATACGTGTAGATCCTACTTATTTAAAAGGCTTCCCTTGCAAAGTCCACATTTTATATGAGTTGAGTTGGATAAACACTGACAGTTAGATAAACAATTTCTTTTTTTGTTTGTAACGGTTTAAAACACGAACAATCTTATCTTTTCTTGTTTACATCTTTTTAAAACACGAACATGCTGCTTAGGTGGCAAATATTCGGTTTGCTTTCATCTATAACATTTTTTACGGCTCTGTTACCTAGTAATTTGGATTTTTTTATTTTCACAAATTAAAAAAAGAGTGCATTTTAGAGTTTAGCCTTTACCATTGTTTGAATTGATGGTGTTTGATTTATTTAAAGAGTTAACATTATGCAATAACTGTAAAATAATTTTATATTGATATTTATTATAATTTATTATTTATATATTTTTAAAATATTAATTGTTAAAAATTAATAAATTTGTAATATACCATTAATGTAAAATGCTGACAGCATATAAATATTTTTTTCTTAGTTAAATTATGATGGAGAAGATGAAAAATGAGAATGAGAAAGTGTTTAAAATTTTTTATATTAATAAGAATTGAATACAATGTTAAAGAATATATAACAACACATCTATGACGTGATTAAAGTGAAATTAAGTTTTAATAATTTTTAAATTATTATTTTAATTATAAAGTTTAATTGATATACATTATTATTATTGTAAAAATTTTTATCCTGACATTCTATCACAATTCTAATAATTTATTAATTTTATTGATTAATTATTATTTTAAAAGTCATATAAATAAAAAATAAATATAGATAAGTATCGGTGTAAAACTTACACTAACCGTATATACTAATTAAACTCTTAATTTTATTTAAAATTTATAATTAACCAAACAAAAGTAATATAAAAAATAAAAAGTTATAATACATTTTGTTCTATTATATTTATAAATAATAAAATAATATTTTTAATTCATTTAATTCCTTATCATTTGCTCTATTGTATTGATATATTTCACTCAATTCTTTCTATTTTAAACCGACAAAAGAAATGAGAAGATAAACTTTACAAATCAACTCAGACCATTATTGCAATTTTAATCATTGCAGTAGTTTTGAAATTTTTACATCACCTAAAAGCTACTGTAAAATGAAAAAAAAAATGTCATGATCCCCATGGTACAAGCAACGGCCATTATTGCTCATCTGTGTAAATACAAGTTAAAAAAACTTACAAGCATAAACCAAAAAAATAAAAAACAGATATTATTGCAAAAGCCCTCGATCTAAAAAATTGAAAGAAAAAAAAAAATCACCCTTTCAACGTTCCAAATAAATAACTTGTTTACTTTCTACTACCAGTTTTACGTTTCATGTCAACTGGAGCTGGGTGTCTTGCAGTTCTTTGTGAGACACTGTTTGATTGTTTCCGTGAAGGTGAAGGACCAAGAGAAGAATGAATATTATTCTTGCTGCAAAAATTGCAAAAAGATTATATCAAACAGTAAAAGAAAAAAAAAATGTATGAAGTTGTGAGCATGCATGTTTCTTTCATCTTTCATGAATACAAACACACATTTGTTGATTTTGAGTACAAAACAAAACATCCTTGCATTACCTTAATCCTGGGCTATTTGTTGGCTTTGAGACAGGTCTCCTAGCCTTTGATCCATTGGCTATGCCGGTAAGTTTGGAATGATTAAATTGCCAAAGCAAGTCAGGTTCCGAAGAATCAGTGGTAGTATCATCAAGATCATCCATGTCATCTGAACCAGCAATGTTAAACTGGTTGCCTCCCATGAACATGTTGTAGGATCGTTCTGAGTACATTTTGGAAGAATCTTGGAGATATTTCTGATAAAATACCTCGGATAAGTTCCCACTATCTGCTTCCCAACACCCTAAGATGTCGGTTTTGTTTGCATCTTGCTTGTTTACCATGACTTTATCAACCCACTCTCCTGAACCCATTTCTTTGTCATCATCCCCATAGTTTTGGCCAGGATTATTCACTGGGGGCCAGGGTGGTGAATTTGCAGACATCTCATCAAAATCATAAGTTTTTTGTCTCAATGGGGTATTACTGTGAAGCTGCAGGATCAATAGTTAAATTAAAATTCAATTAGCGTTCAACAAGCAATAGATAAACTGATTGATCAGATCCATGCAACTGTTAGGGTGTAACATGATTTTTGAGGATCCATCTATTTCTATTGATAAACAAGAATTTGTTCCTATACTACATGGGTATTACTGTGAAGCTGCAGGATCAATAGTTAAATTAAAATTCAATTAGCGTTCAACAAGCAATAGATAAACTGATTGATCAGATCCATGCAACTGTTAGGGTGTAACATGATTTTTGAGGATCCATCTATTTCTATTGATAAACAAGAATTTGTTCCTATACTACATAAAACTCTCTTTTAAGAATCACATTGTACATTTGTATTTTATTATCAGCACTTGTGTTCTAAACTTCTCTGAAAATTTAAGGGGGTTGCTATTTTCCTATACACCAAACCATTTTGCAAAATTGAGGAAATTAAAAGTTTCTTTTATAAAAAACAAAAAACAACCAGCAAATGAAATATTCATACCTCTATGTTGCCTACATCAACCATTGGTTGCCGGCACCCTAGGCGATCACTCACAATATCTGCACCACGTTGATTTGCATGATAAGGTGATAGCTCACCAGTCATTGTCCTATATTTTTCAGAGCTTCCCGAGAAAGAATGTTCAGATTCGCATTCCTTTCTTGCTAATGCAGCCTTGAGACTGGCTATCTGAAACACAATTAAAAAAGTTAACTTTACTGTGACAAGGTAAAACTTTCTAAGATTATTATGGAGAGATCCAGCAGTAAAATTTGGATATCAACCTGTTCTTTGAGCTCTTTGACATCTGCCCCATCCTTGTTTACCCGCGCAGCACCAAGTTCAACAGTTGCAACTCTTTCTGCAAATTTTAAGGTGCTAATTGTTTCTCCAATAGCATCAATCTCTGGACTTATGTGAACAAACATCAGTGTCTTGGCTTGTCCTCCTGAAATAAACGCAACCAACATAATGAGATATTCAAATTGGAGAGATTATTATAACTCAGGAGTAAAAAAGAATACAGTTACAACTTACAACTACCCGAAAACAAACTAGCGTCTTAAACCTTACCTAGTGAATCTTGGAGTAACTGTGTGAGTTTGCTATTTCTGTAAGGGACATGTTGGTTTTTCTGAGCAAGGGAAGCAATGACATCACCCAAAGCAGAAAGAGATCTGTTAATATGTTGTGCCTCTTTCAGCCTATCTCCCGTGGCCTCGGATTTGTCAACTCTCTCACTTCCTGCCAAGTCAACCAGATGCATGCATCCTCGTAGGATAGTTCCAGATGTCAAGTCTCTTCCTTGAACATGAACAGTCAAGCAACTGCCAAATTTGATAATTTAAGAAGCCAATGGTTAATTGTTTCATTTAAGAATAAAACACAATAACAAGAGTGGATAACAAGACAATGAATAGGAAATACCTGTGTGATCGGCTACTACGGTCATTAAGGGCTGTTGCTCCGACTGCACGATTCCTTTGGCCCAGGTTCATTAGTTCAATAACATCTTTTGTTGATGATACTGGGACTTGGCATGCATCTGGTACACTGAGCCCTTTATGAGAATTACTACGAATCTCTAACGTATAAATGGTTAAGGGCAAGCATCATCATAAAGGCTGTTGTCATCTTAAGTATAACTAACCAATATTAAACAAAAATCAAAGCTGAATCAATTAATACATATTTTATAACTTTAAGGTAACAACTTAAAAGGATATCTTTTGTTTGATCCATCAGTAACCAATAGATCTCTGACTTGCTCATTATAAATCTCAATCATTTGAACAGACACGTCATAGCAAACAGTGTCTCTTCTTTGATCTGCTGTAATAAACAAATCACTTAGAGCCCTGTAATTTACACCTTGACTTTTCTCTGTGATTTCTTTTGGTCCAGTCTACAAGTAAAAAGCATAAATAAGGAAATGTCCTTAAATTTTCAATTTTATGTAGGTGACAACTAAGTGTAACTTACCATAGTGTAAGTCTTTCCTGATCCTGTTTGGCCATAAGCAAATATGCAAACATTGTAACCATCAAGAACAGACCTAATGAGTGGCTGCATATCAGAGAAGACCTCCGCTGAACACAAGACAAGAAAATTGTTCAATATATAAAATATAGTTATCCTGGAGATAACTGAATCTGAAAACCAGTCCCACCTTGGGCTGCAGACGGTCCAAAGACTTTGTTGAAGTTGAATGACCTGTGCCCTTTTCCATTCTTCGAAGGAATATTAATTGTGATAGTTCCATCTTCTATATTATCCACTGAGCTTGAATAATTTGGTTTTCCAGATAAGAAGGGTCTTACTCGACAGTACACCCTAATACTTCCTGATCAAACAAAATTAACCATCTTAATTTTATTTTGGTACAAAATCCTTCTGGAAGATATGACTTGTATATATAATAAGCTTATAGCAGTCATCCAATCACCACTTTACCCTTGAGATCCTGGACTTGATTGTATAGTTTACGATTTTCTTCAAGAACTCTATGATATCCAGAAGCAGCATGAGCTAAGCCATGAACGTGTCTGCCTATTGAAAAGAAAGGGAAAATCAAATAAGATACAGCTCCTCATCCACCAATGATAATGCAAATTAGAAACGAATGAAACAATATAGCAAAGAACTTATAACAATGTAATCATAATCAAAATGTTACCTAGATTAGAGAACTCCTCGTGAAACTTCATTTGCAGGAACTGCATACCAGCTTTAGTGGTATGAATTGTGTGTTTTAGTTCCTATAAAAACATAAGAATGTGATATTTTACTAATATATAAAAACAATGCAAAGTTAAAAAGATTAATATCATCTTAGCTGCTTCCTACTTGAATATCTCGTTGCTGCTGATCAAAGAGCATTTGCTGCTTTAGAAGTTGTCTTTCCGATTTATCATTTTCAACACGATTTTTATGGAGGAATCCCTCTTTCTTTGTTACCATAGGAATCTTGTTATCCATCTAGACAATGAAGAACTAGATAAGTATAAGCATTTTCAAGTTTCATGAAGGTTCTGAAATATGTTAAACTTGAGGCTTGACCTATTATTACCTTTGTATCCGCAATAACAAACTTCGATATAGATCCATTGTTTTGGGACACAACACCTCTTGAAACTTTTGTCTGTAAATTAAATTATAAATAAATAACCAACAACACAACTTGTTCTAATAATCAACTATAGCTAGAACAAGTTTTTCTTTCCTACGAATGGATTGATATAAAGCACTAAAATTTACCCACCATCACCTAAAAATTAATGACTTGACATTACTTAAAAGGTGAAAAGTATTGTACCTGTTCACCCTGGCTTGCAATGCGATGCTCAAACTCCTCTACAACCTTATTCAAGACAGATTCAACCAACTGTTCCATGAAGAAGAACAATTTAACTTAAAGCAAGTAATCTCAAAAGCTCTCCAGCATTACGAATGACAAGATTGAAATGCTATAGTGCGAGGACTAGTGCAGTAGTTCTTTTTGTGCATTTAGGATAGGATTGTTAATTCAGAACTTTCCAAGTAACAACATTATTCAGAAGGGGAGAAGCCCTTAATAATGATTACAAATATGAAATATCCATATAATTATTAAATGCATTATAATAATAATGTTGATGCACAACTCTTACAACATATCAGACTCACTCCATTTGTCTAATAAATATAATTATTTTGAGAAGCAAAGAACAAGATAGTCCCTTACCAATGGAACTTCTTCAGGCTTCTTATCTAATAGTACTGCACGAACAAGCATACTCAAAGAATGAGATCCTGACTGCAAGTGTAAAAATGAAAAAAATAAAATAAATATCCAATTAGTTATTCTTTCTGTTAAACAATCCAAAGAACAGACAAATTTCAAAGATAAAGCTTACCAACCATTTTATTAGACTCAACATCAGAGGAAAGAGTAGTCATGGATTTTTCATTGATGGATGAGTTCCTCGACAAGGAATTACTAAATGGTTCAGAATTTTTTCTAACAAAAGATTTTGCCGAGATTGTGGGTTTGATAGTTCCACCAAATTTCCATACACCATTACCCCCAGTTTGTTTCCATTCACTATAGGACTTCAAGGCTAATATGCTGCTCACAATCCTTGCTGATTTTCCTCCCTAAAACACAAACCAATAGTTTAGCAAAAAACCAACACAAAACATTATTAAACTTAAAATGTACACAATGTTGTCAAGTGCCAAGGTATTATATGGTGTTGTGCTGTGTCATTAACAATTCAATTCATACTTGTTCCAGATCAGATGCCTCAAATGTAGGAATTCCAATTTCCTGCCCAGCCACCAGAAAGTTCCTCACGTTTTCAAAATACTGAAATGCTGACAATGGTGCTCCATCAGGGATTTGCGCAGAATCAACAGGACTTTCTACAACCTTTAAGAATAATAATAATACAGAGTTTACATTAGCAAAAAAACAACAACAATAATATGAAAGCCACAGGATATCTTAAGACCATGGTCACCTTGGGTACAGCTCCAGGTTGAACCTTATTAAGAACATTACAGAGAATGATCCCACTTCTCAAACCAAGCCTAAACTCCTCCTCAGAGGGCTCTGCTGGTAAATCTTTGGCTGCAACAACTCCAACCATTTTCCTCAGCCACCCTGCTGCTTCATACCTTCTGAATGCTGCATTTTAAAAACATTCAGTATCAGGATAACAAATACAAAATCCAAATTAGTTTCTTACAAGAAATTGACGGCCATTAGCCTTTAGTAAAGCACAACTATCATAGAGAAAAAGGATGATAATTGAACACATTAATGGAAAAATATGGCAAAGGATCATTGTTAGAGCCAAACATCCAATGAAAATGCATAGAACCCTGAATTCAAAAACTGAATTTTGACAAAATCCAACAGAAAAAAAAGGAAATTACCAGCTTCTTCAGCTTTTCTGGATTCCAAGTCAAGATCTTTGAGGCGAGTACCGTGCTGTTGAAGCACATCTTCCACCACGGATGCCACTGAAAACGACAATGCCGCCATAGCAAACAACACCAGGCACTAACCGAAACTTAAGCTGACGCTTCTATCTCTCACCAGAGAGAGTGTTCAACAATTCAACTCATCAACATTGTCCTCACCAGAGAGCTGGATTCCACAGCACCCAAAAAGGAAAAGGAAAAAGAAAGAAAATTGATGCCGAATAACAGAGAAGAAAAGATGGAGAAGCGATAGAACAAAAGTTGAGTCTCTTCTCTCTATCACTCTTTCTGTCTCTCTGACTTTAATGCTTGATGATGATGATGATAATAGTGGTGTTGAATGTTGCTGAGGTTTCTTTGTTAGCAATTCAAATACACACAGAGAGAGATTCTCTCCATCACCTTTTACTTTATCTCTTTTCCTCTGTACAGATACAAAGTGGTACTCAAACAACGCAAATACTTCTCCTTTCTCTGTTTGTATCCACTTTATAGTCTCTACCACTCTTGCTTCGCACCTTTCCGAGCCTCACCTCCTAACCTGTCTATCTTTCCGATCCTGTTTTAAACTCTAATAAATAGCTACTAATGTTTAGTTTTGTTTCCTAACTCCGTTGTGATTTTCCTCCATAATGTGTTCTTTCACTTCGTTTCAAAGCGCGTGTACTTCAACCAAGGAAAATCAATATTTTGGGGGCACTTCAATTTTTTTACTTAAAAAAGGAAATTTTTGTTGGATTTTTCGTAAATCCTTTCCACTTTTAAATAAAATATAGAAATAAATAAAAATAATTGAAAAAAACTCTTCAAAATTTCTCTTCTTCTAAACAATCATCTCTTATTTATATATGAGATAAAAAAGATGTGTGTATAATGTTACCTATAATACTTTTATAAAAAGTCATCGACTTACTCATATGTGTTCCTAAATCAACCATGATTCTAGTTATAAGAAAATTGATTCTACTGTAAGATGTGTTGTTCTCAAAGTATCTAACCTAGCCCTTTCGACCTCTCTTAATGAGCACATAATGGTATAGCTCAAAATCAAAAGTGAGATATTATATTTTCTAAAATAATACTTGTTTACATAATAACTGGTGTGTCGGGGTAAGTAGAGTTCTCTCAAATGTTATAACTATTCACTTGAGCACTTACAAGGCTAAATAAGGATATTTACTAAATTTGCTTAAGTGGTCTGAGGGTCCACTTAAGTGAGCATTGTGAGTCCACAATTTTTCCAAGTGTAGAGCTCACTTAAGCGAGCTTGATGTCCGCTCTTTGAGGTGCTTCTCCTCTATATAACTTTTTTTTAAGAAGTATTAATGTCCAATTTCTTTGTCTTCTTTACACTCCTCATTGCTCTTCTCATTATCCAATTGGTTCCAGTATGAGAATTTTTCTAAACAAACATTATTCCGCAATAAAATAAATATCTACCTAAATCATAACTTAAGATGAAATAAAAAAAAAGTTAATTTCAAGGTTCATAAGCATAACAAGTGTAAATGATTACAAATTTTGTATATTAAAACATGAATATTCAATAGATATCGGTGCTATAGATTATATGACACATGGGTATAGTGCATGTTCAGTATTATGAATATACTCAGTCATGTCAATCACACCATTGTGGTTAAATTCACAAGGGTGTGGAAAAGGCAACACAAGCTTTTCTCTTATGAATGAGTTGAACACATTTGCATGGGACGTAACACAAGTGTGTGGTACACATTTAATATTCTGGATATATTCAAGAATGTTAGTCACACTATTGTGGGTAAATTCATATGAATGTGGAAAGAATGCTGCAGATTTCACTCTTAAGTCGACTCGACCACAACTATGTAGTATATAATACAGGGGGCGTGATGTGTGTTCAATATTTCGAATGGATTCATGCATGTTAGCCATATCATTATGGATAAATTCACAGGGTGCGGATAGGACGCTGCAAATTTTCCTCTTTGGGTTGAATCGACCACAACTATGTGGAATGTGACATAAGAGTGTAGTGCGTGTTCTGTATTCCAAATGTATTCAGGTATGTGATCACATAATTGTGGGTAATTTCACAAGAGTATGAAAAGAGTACTACAAACTTTCCTCTTATGGGATGGCTAAGTTGACCACATTTGTGTGGGATATGTCACAAGGTTGTGGTATGTGTTAGAATTAGATCTTGAATTTGTTTAGCCATATCAACCACAACTTTGTGGGAACAATAATATATATTTTTTTATTATTATTGAATTAACCACATCTTTATAAAATATGATACAAGCGTATGTATATTTAGTTTTAAATTCTACTTTTAATAAGATTTGTTGCTTAGTATTTATGGTTAACTAAATTATTAAACGTCAATTATCCACTTTTGTATTATTTCTCTGTATTTTTATACCTGTTTAGCATGTATTCTATTTTGTTGAAAAAAAACAACTAATAACATGGTAGTAAAAATGGCTTATATAATGAATGCTTTTCTCATATAAACAAAATAATAATTTATTATAAATAATTTATTTGCATTGTCCTCATCTTATCTTTGTCCAAATTTTCTTTCAAATTACTAAAATACACTTATGCTAATTTTATTTGAAATTACATATTACTAAAATTCATTCACTTATTTTATTTGCCTATCTTTACTAATATTTTTTTTTTGAAGAGCAAAGAATTTATTAAAGAAGATAAAGAAACAAAGTGTTTCCACAATATACAAGCTCAATTGAGCATCATTCCTAATTCTATTGATGTTCCTCAATCAATTGGAAATCCTATTTGATGTTTAACATGCGCATTCTAGGATTTTCAAACCAATCCAAAAAAACACACCCCCTATTAAAACTGAAGGAGTACATTAACCATTTCCACGAGATTACTTTTATAGTCATCATAATATCCACAAAGTCCGGTCCTAACCTATCAAAAGCAATCTGGTTTCTAGCTATCCAAATACCCCAACACCCGGTAAGCCAAAAAATGTACCTACATTTCTTCTTCCGCTTCCCTACCACCTATGTAGAAGATGAGAGGAAAAGTTGTATCAAGTCCCCCGGGAGTGGTCCTTAAATCCCTAACTAGCTAATTATTTTATTCCACACTGATTGAGCGTGGGGACACATTAAAAAAATGATTTCTACTCTCAATGCCACTCCTACAAAACACACATTGAGCATCCGATGTTGGAATTTCCACTCCTCTCTTCAATAGATTATCCATAGTTGGTAATCCATCTAACAATAACCTCCAAGACAAAGCAATTGCCTTAGATGACAATTTATTTTTCCATATTCGTTGCAGGTCCTTTGGTTCAACCTCAATTAATCTTGATGGGGTCTGTTGAGCACATAGAACCCTATAAGCCTTCGCCACAGAGAACCCCCCATCCTTACTTGACCTCCTCCCCATACATCCGAAACCTGGTCAAGAATCACCACTGGCTACAGCAAGCTTTCTAAATACCGTAGTTGTTCTTCCTCCCATACAAATAACTCCCTCCGCCATACCCATTTCCACCCCAATGTTGCTGGTGAAGACTCCCGTTTGTCTTTAATTGTGATGAGCTTATCTACCGTTATCCC
The DNA here is from genome assembly GCA_037954015.1 of Psophocarpus tetragonolobus. Taxonomy (NCBI): domain Eukaryota; kingdom Viridiplantae; phylum Streptophyta; class Magnoliopsida; order Fabales; family Fabaceae; genus Psophocarpus; species Psophocarpus tetragonolobus. The sequence continues at coordinate 35,643,388 of CM075692.1, read as the reverse complement.
ATACAACCTGGGAAACATTAAACTGATAGCTCCATTCCCTAACCAGTTATGCTTCTAAAAGAAGGTGTCATTACCATTGCCTACAATTTTGTTGACGCTACTCTCAAACCACTCTGGTGTCACCGCTTTCGGTCCATCAATAGCCCATAAATCCCTCCACCACTAAGAAGTTTGAGAAAAAGTACCAAGTGTATTGGTGAATTTGTAGGACTCACCGTACCTACTTTTCAGCAGCGGCCCCCATATTGCATTATCCTCTGTTAACATTCGCCACCTCCACTTTGCTAGCAAACTCAAATTAAGTTTCCATAAGCACTTTACCCCAATACCCCCTTCTTCCTTTAGGCGGCACACATTATCCCAGCTAACCCATGCAATTCTGGTCTTTTGATCTTTTCCCCCCACAGAAAGGAATATTGTAGTCCCGTAATAAATTTCAGAACTTTCTTGGGCGCCTTATAAAGAAGAAATACAGTGGGAGACTTGACAGGACTAAATTAACCAGAACTAACCTTTCTGCAGAGGACAGATGGGTTGCCTTCCATCTTAACAGTTTCCTCTGAAATTGCTCGACAATTGGCCTCCACACTTCTGCCTTCATTGGATTAACCCCCACCGGTATCCCCAAAAATTTAAATGGCGATAAAGACATCGCACAATTCAAGAGACTATTTACTGCACACCTGAATGGTTCATCCACATTTAAACCAAAAAATTGGCTTTTGCTAAAATTCACCTTTAGCCCCAATGTCATCTCGAAACCACGGAGAATTACCTTCAAGTACCATACTGATTGCAAATCTGCTTCCCCTATCATAATCACATCATCTGCATATTGCAACATTGAGAACTTTGCCTTGTCGCCAACAGTGAGCTCTTTGTACACCTCTTTATCAACTGCTGATTTAAATAAGCCGGATAGGGCTTCTACTACCACTAGAAACAAAAAAGGGGAAAGCGAATCTCCCTGCTTCAGTCCCCTCCCTGGTTTAAATTCAGCAGTTGGACTCTCATTTACTAGAATAGACACATGGCTATTCCTGACAATGCTGGTCATCCACCTTCTCCATCTACTCCCAAACCTCATCCTAGCCAACATATAATCCAAAAAATTCCAATTGACCGAATCATAGGCCTTTTGGAAGTCCACCTTAAACAGAAAACAGGATTTTCCTTTCCTTTTTTGCCCAATCAACTATTTCATTTGCTATCCAAAATCGATCTACCTGGCAAGAAGGCTGACTGACACTTAGAAATTAATCCCCCCATGACTCTCTTCATCCTTAAAGACAAAAATTTAGAGATAATCTTATGAATGCTCGAAATTAAGGAGATTAGTCTAAACTGTGCTAACCTCTCTGACCGTGCCACCTTCGGGATCAAGGTAAGAAAAGATGAAGTCACCCCTCTTGGTAGTATGCCTGATTCATGGAATTCTTGCACTGCCTTCACCATATCCTCCCCTAGATTCCCAACATGATTTATAAAAATTGAAACCAAATCCATCCGGACCCGAACTTTTCCCCCCTCACATGCCCAGACTGCCTCTTTTATCTCATCCGCTGCAAAAGGATCCTCCAGCATTAGCCTCTGGTGGTCATTTAGTTGATTAAAGTGTACCTCGTCCATGCTTGGTCGCCCCACCTCTTTCTCAGTAAAGAACTCTGAGAAATGATTTAGTACATGATCCCGAATGTCTTGAACTTCCTCTAGCCATCCTGCCTCTAATTCAATTGCTAGTATGGAATTTGCATAACATTTCGCCTTGAAACATTTGTGAAAGTACTTGCTATTGTTATCACCGTTTAAAGCTCATTTTACCCTGGATTTCTGTAAAATGGATTGTTCCATCCTCCTTGCCCGCCCCCAATACTCTGATAAGATATCCTGCCTATAGTTACCATTCGCTGAACCCCTTCACCCAACTGTTGATCCACCCTCTCCAACTCTGATACCTTCTCTACCAGGAATTTCTCATCCTTGCCCCAAATCTCTTCTTTCCACTTTTTAATCATCCTCTTCAAGCCTTTTAATTTACTTACCAACTGATACATCTTCCACCCTTGAGACTGTTCCGAGGTCCAAAACTCTCTCACCAATTTCACAAAATCTAACTCATGCAGCCAGTGATAAAAAACTTAAATGGTTTTGGACCCCAACTCTGTTTGTTATCTTTTGTTAAAATCCAGCTATGATCCAAAAACTCTCTTGTGCCCACCCTTTGTGCTATAACTCCCCACTCCTCCATCAGATCCGGAGAAAACAAAAATCGATCCAATCTTACTAATTTACTAAAGTGCTTTTAGTTACTTAGGTATAATTAGAGAATCTAAATATTTTTTATTTTTAGGAAAGGATATACTTAGGTATATCAAGGATAGAAATAAGGACGAGATACAAAATTGAAGAACATAGTAAAATTTGAACTCATCCCAGCCTATTTCCATCTCATGTTTGTTTGACACAAACTTTGATTCTTACAAATCACAGAAAATTTGTTTGATTAACTTTATTTTTTCCTTTAAAAAATACAAGATTAACTTTAGTTTATCCTATATTTTTATAAGAAAAACTCATATTTATGGATATAAATTCCTATTTCAAGCAAATAAAAAGAACTTCCATACTGGGATTGGTAATTTGTTACGCGACTAAACACCATGAACAAGAACGAAGATCCTAAATGGAGGGTGGTAAGGACGGAGGGTGGAGGGTGGTAAGGAGAAGAAAGGACGTCAGACAGTGGAGTGACAAGGAAGGAAGGCAATCAATTCGGAAAGAAATGGGGCAAATAACAACTATCTTCTTCACTCACTTTCCTGAGGAGTATATGGCAAGGGAAATGTGGGAGATCTTTGGGAGATATGCTAATATACACGATGTGGTCATACCAAACAAAAGAAACAGGATGGGGCAGAGGTTCGGTTTTGCCAGATTTAGGGAGGTAGAGGATGTGAAAATGCTGGTGGTGAAATTGGACAATATCTTCATTGGAAAGGAAAAGTTATGGGTTAATCTTCCACATTTTGAACAGCGGGCTGAGCAGAGTAATAGGATGATACACAGAAGGAACAAGCAACAAGTAAATGGAGGTGGATGAATTAAACGATGACGAGAAGGGGAAGGAAAAAGAGGTGGATGAAATGGGTAAAATATGGAAGGCTATGAAGGAAATCAGAATTTCTGGTAACCAGATGAGGAGTATATACAGGAACTAAGAGACATGGAAACGATGGATAAGGTGGACAAGGAAAGAAGGGATAGGAGGATAGATTGGAATAGCTAAATGAAGATTTTTTCATTAAATGTGAGGGGGTTCCGAGATCGGGCCAAGCGAAGAAATTCAGGAGAATTTTGAAGGAGAACGACATTGATATTTGTTTATTACAGGAAACAAAATGCAGGATGGTGAACGACTGGGAGATTAAAGAGGTATGGGGGTCGACGGGGTGTGAATGGAGAGTACTTCCATCAACAGGGCTTAGTGGAGGGTGTCTGACAATTTGGTAGGGCTTTCTTGGAGTTGGATTAAGAGGAAAGAATCCAAATGAAGTTAATTGTGAGGTAAATGTGTATGCTCCATGTTCGTTAAAAGGGAAAAGGAATGTATGACATGATTTAATGGTGACAAATCGTGGATTTTCGGAGGTCAATTGGGTAATTGGGGGAGATTTTAATGCTGTGGTGGATAGGCATGAGTTTATGGGGAGGTCAAATTATCACTCTAGAACTGAGATATCTGACTTTAAATTCTTTATTCAAAGAATGGGACTTCTGGATATTCCAGTCATTGGGAAAGGAGTGACATGGATAGCTCTGAATGGAGAATCATCTAGCAGGTTGGATCGATTTCTATTTTCTCCAGATCTGATGGAGGAGTGGGGAGTCATAGCTCAAAGGGTGGGCACAAGAGAGTTCTCAGATCATAGATGGATTTTAACAAAAGATAATAAACAAATTGGGGTCCCAAACCTTTTAAGTTTTTTTATCACTGGCTGCAGGAGCCAGGTTTTGTGAAATTGGTGAGAGAGTTTTGGACCTCAAAACAGGCCCAAGGGTGGAAGATGTATCAGTTGGCAAGCAAATTAAAAGTCTTGAAGAGGATGATTAAAAAATGGAAAGAAGAGACTTGGGGTAAGGATGAGGAATTCCTGGCAGATAAGGTATCAGAATTGGAGAGGGTGGATCAACAGTTGGGTGAAGGGGTTCAAGGAAGTAGTAAGTGTAGACAGGACATCTTGTCAGAGTATTGGGGGAAGGCAAGGAGGATGGAACAGTCCATGCTACAGAAATCTAGGGTAAAATGGGCTTTAAATGGTGATAACAACACCAAGTACTTTCACAAATGCTTCAAGGAGAGATGCTATGCAAACTCTATACTGGCAATTAAATCAGAGGCGGGATGGCTGGAGGAAGCTCAACACATTCAGGATCATGTGTTAAATCACTTCTCAGAGTTCTTTACTGAGAAAGAGGTAGGGAGACCAAATATGGAATGGGTACACTTTAATAAACTAAATGACCATCAGAGGGAAATGCTGGAGGAGCCTTTTGCAGCCAATGAGATAAAAGAGGCGGTCTGGGCATGTGAGGGGGGGAAAAGTCCGGGTCCCGATGGATTTGGTTTCAATTTTTATAAATCATGTTGGGAAATCATAGGGGAGGATGTGGTGAAGGCAGTACAAGAATTCCATGAATCAGGCATACTACCAAGAGGGGTGACATCATCTTTTCTTACCTTGATCCCGAAGGTGGCAAGGCCAGACAGGTTAGCACAATATAGACCAATCTCACTAATTTCAAGCATTCAAAAAATTATTTCTAAATTGTTGTCGTTAAGGATGAAGAGAGTCATGGAGGAATTAATTTCTAAGTGTCAGTCAGCATTCTTGCCAGAAAGATCAATTTTGGATGGGGTAGTGGTAGCAAATGAAATAGTTGATTGGGCAAAATGGAAAGGTAAATATTTTTTTTTTTTGCTTAAGGTGGATTTTCAAAAGACTTATGATTCGGTCAATTGGAATTTTTTGGATTATATATTGGCCAAGATGGGGTTTGGGAGTAGATGGAGAAAGTGGATGAACAACATTGTCAGGAATAGCCATGTGTCAATTCTGGTAAATGGGAGTCCAACTACTGAATTTAAACCAGGGAGGGGACTGAAGCAGGGAGACTCACTTTCACCCTTTTTGTTTCTAGTGGTAGTCGAAGCTTTATCTGGCCTATTTAGGTCAGCAGTTGATAAAGGGGTATTCAAAGAGCTCACTATTGGTGACGAGGCAAAGTTCTCAATATTGCAATATGCTGATGATGTTATTATGATGGGGGAATCAGATATGCAATCAGTTTGGTACTTGAAGGTAATTCTCCGTGGTTTCGAGATGACTTCGGGGTTAAAGGTGAATTATAGCAAAAGTCAATTTTTAGTTTAAATGTGGATGATCCATTTAGGTGTGTTGTGAATAGTCTCTTGAATTGTGAGGTATCTTCACCGCCATTTAAATTTTTGGGGATACTGGTGGGGGTTAATCCAAGGAAGGTAGAAGTGTGGACGCCAATTATCGAGCAATTTCAGAGGAAACTGTCAGGGTGGAAGGTAAAACATTTTTCGTTTGCAGGAAGGTTAGTCCTGATCAATTCAGTACTATCAAGCCTTCCACTGTATCTCTTCTCCTTCTACAAGGTGCCTAAGAAAGTACTGAAAGTTATTACGGGACTACAACGCTCCTTTCTGTGGGGGGAGGAGGGAAAGACCAAGAGACCAAGATTGCGTGGGTTAGCTGGGATAACGTGTGCCGCCCTAAGGAGGAAGGGGGTCTGAGGGTAAAGTGCTTATAGAAATTTAATTTGAGTCTGCTAGCAAAGTGGAGGTGGCGACTGTTAACAGAGGATAATGCTATATGAGGGTCATTGCTGAAAAGTAGGTACGGGAGTCCTACAAATTCAATAATAGACCTGGTAATTTTTCTCGAACTTCTCAGTGGTCGAGGGATTTATGGGTTGTTGATGGACCAAAAGCGGTGATACCAGAGTGGTTTGAGAGCAACGTCAATAAAAATGTAGGGAATGGGAAGGGCACTTTCTTTTGGGAGCATAATTGGTTAGGAATTGGAGCTATAAGCTTAAAATTTCCCAGGCTGTATGGGATAACGGTAGATAAGTTCATCACCATTAACGAAAAAATGGAGTCTTCACTACCATCATTGGGGTGGAAATGGGTATAGCGGAAGGAGTTATTTGTATGGGAAGAAGACCAGTTACGTCATTTAGAAAGTTTGCTGCAACCGGTGGTCATTCTGGACCAGGTGTCGGATGTATGGAGATGGAGGTTAAGTAGGGACAGAGGGTTTTCTGTGGCGGATGCATATAGGGTTCTGTGCGCGCAACAGACTTCATTAAGATTAATTGACGTTGAGCCAAAAGACTTGCGACGAATGTGGAAGGATAAATTGCCATCTAAGGTAATTGCTTTGTCGAAGAGGTTATTGTTAGATAGATTACCAACCATGGATAATCTATTGAAGAGAGGAGTCGACATTCCAATAGCGGATGCTCAGTGTGTGTTTTGCAGGAATGACATTGAAAGTAGAAATCATCTTTTTTTAACGTGTATCCAAGCTCAATCAGTTTGGAATAAAATGATCAGCTGGTTGGGGATTCAAGGACCAATTCCAGGGGATCTGACACAGCTCTTCCTTTCATCGTCTGCATGGGTGGTAGGGAAGCGAAAGAAGAGGTGTAGATATGTTTTTTGGTTTGTTGGGTGTTGGGGTATTTGGATAGTTAGAAACCAGATTGCCTTTGATAGGTTACCGGCCGATTCTGTCGATATTATGATGTCTGTAAAAGTAATCTCGTGGAATGGTTAATGTACTTTGTTAGTTTTAACAGAGAGTGTGTGTTTTCGGATTGGTTTGCAAATCCTAGAATGTGCATGTTAAACATGACATAGAATTTCAAGATGGTGACAAGCATCAATAGAATTAGGAGTGGTGCGCAAGTCAGCTTGTATAATGTGGAAACACTTTGTTTCTTTTTTATTGAATAAATTCTTTGCTCTTAAAAAAAAAAACACCATGAACAATCGTCTTTACGCTGATAAAGAAATAAAAAATGAATTGTCGTCTTTGCTAGGTGCCTCGTTTTTACAGCTCCTATATTTATTTAAAAATAAAAGCAACTTATGCACATGAAGGCTTGCTAGTGTTTTGCTCTCCCTTTGTACAAGGGCCATTACTACAACTATTTTCATTTTCCCGAACTTTCTAGTTCAAGGACTTATTTAAATATACATGCATATATTTTTCGCACAGCACACATAACATGGACCCTGTTCCTAATACTCGTTGGTTATAATGGTTGTTGACATAACCTATTTTTCTTTCTTAAACAAAGGTAAGTGTATTGTTTAAGAATTGAGATATGATGACAGTCACTTAATGCTATGACCATTAAGACTAGCCTCCTTATAATCTGTTGCCACTCGGAAAGAATTAAGGGGAAAAAAAGACAATCGAGGAAAAGAAAACTGAAGTACTATGTTCTGCCTAACTTAGAATAAAATCCCTCCTATGGGGTTCAAAAAAATATTCAAACTCTTAAAAAATCTCATCGAGAAGTTGGAGGTGGTTGGGTTTGTCTACTTCGTTAATGCTCGTCCACAAAACACCACGTTCAGTCAATCAACTTTGTTTGAAAGTATTATTTTGCTCTTTGATTTCAAAATGCAACAATTTAGTAGGTCCCTATCATACTGTTGGAATTTTAAATTAATCATAGTATTACTATAATTCTAAAAATGAGATGATATGATGAAGATGATAATGATGACAAGCTTGTATCTTTAAGATGCTCATAATTGGCTTTATTACAGATACTCGAGTGACAAAACGGCTTATTATCATTATTTAATCAAGCTAATTAATTAATGTGAGGAATAATTAAACTAAACCAATCTGTGTTAATTGACGAATTGGAATTTTGTGACAAGGCGTTTAGGGAGTGTTAAGTCATTGTCTGAAGTTAAGCATGTGAGTATTTTGTGTATAAGTTAATAAGCAAGATGAAGATGCACAAAAAGAAAATTAAATCAGACAGATTATGGATAGACCTCACCGAAATTGCCACACAATGTTGGCTTGAGCTACTTAAAAAGGTTGAGAGCAAGCATTCACAATTTCACATCATCTTTTGCAATAAATAATAGAATATTGATGTAATGGTGAATGGTGAATGGGGCAATGCCACCAAATCATTTTAGTAGACAGAACGTCTCTGTCGGTTAGTGATGTGGTTGTTGGAATACAGTTTGCCTTTGCAGCTTCAACTCTAACGGTACTGCCTCAAATTTTATCAATAAAAAATAATAACTTATTAGTCACTGTCATCTTATATTAAAAATCATAATAAGAATGTATTCCTATTTTAATTTATTAACCAATATTAAACATAAAAAAATAAAAAAAATAATACATGAATACTTCATATGTTATTATATACCTAGTGAGAAGAAAAAAAAATATATAAATAAAATAAGATTTATGATATAATAAAATAAAAAAAATAAAATATATTAATAAGATGTATAAATTAAAAAGGTATATGTGTATTATTATTAAAAAAAATATTCCAATGCAATCCAATATCTGATTAACTGTTGCCATCTGATGAATCTAATCCAAGTAAGTAGGCTTTGTCCGTTCAAGTTCAAGCAAACAGAAGCTATGCTTTATGCTTGTTGCGCCTTGTTTTAAAAGTTTAATATTGATATAATGTAATTATAAAAAATATATTATTAATTATTAAATAATATATTTTATAGTAATTATTTTTAAATCAATAATTTTTAATGATACAATAATTTTTATATCATTGCGCAGTATATTTTAATTAAATTGATTTTTTAAATAACATTATAAGCATACTTACATTACATGTTACAAATAATTACACTCATTTTCTTAACGGATAACAAATTACAAGATTTTTGTTTATTTATTTTTCAAATACCATGATCTATTTTTAATTCTAAAAAAAGTTAATTAGTAAACTAAATTAGTTCAGTTGGCATCATATTTGTATCCTTACAAAATACTCTTTTGGAGATAGATGAAGAGTTATAAATATGATTAAATTTTGAGTTGAGTAATTATGATTATTGTTAATAAAAAATGTCTTCAAAAAGTTTTTTAGAATGTAATTTTTTTTGCAATCTTATTCAAATTCTAAAATTATTCACTAAAAAAATATATTATATTGATATTAAAGGTTAATCAGTTTTACATTAAAGAAATAGATTAAAATAATTCATTGAGTCTCTATATGATTTATATACTATTTTTAATTAAATATCTATACTTCGGAAAGCTTTTAAAAATATTTTCATAATTCTAAAATTTTATACTCCCTAAGTAAGTTTCAGAAAGCTAATACCATTAAAATTTCTTTAAGTATTGCAATGACACGATGGGACATCCCAGACAAAGGATGAATATCTAATATTTACTGTTACTTTATCATTATACATTTAAATCATCATCATCTCTTAAAAAAAAAAAACAAAGTGCGAAACATATTTTCTAATCATGAATTTCACTCCAATTTTAAATTTGATCTATTCCTCAAATTTCTTTCTTATTTTCCATTTTCTCTTCTTTCTCTAAAATCTGAAAGTTTGGACAGTTTCATTTTTATTAGAGGAATTTTTAGCTCCATTCTTTTCTTCTTAAAATTATTCATTTCCTAAGCAATTTCATATTTTTTTTCCACTTAGTACATTTGCATGAGCGATATGATCATAAGATGATGGACAAAGGATTAAAAAACATTTTTGGTTGTAAAACATATATATATATATATATATATATATATATATATATATATATATATATATATATATATATAATCTTCTTAAGCGAACAATTGAAAGTACTACTACAACTGCATAATGAGGTAAGGCGACAGGTAATTTTGTTATGGTTTTTACTATATAAGAGCATCTTAATTTAGTGAAAATTAATTAAATAATTATTTAAAATTAAAAATAATATTATAATGTAAGTTTTACAAAAAAAAATTCTTATTTTTAAGTGAAATTCACATTAAAATAATAATTTTAATGTAAAGTGATTAAAGATGTTTCAATTCGAATTCATGTTATCTCATTGTGATAAATTGAAATTTATCATAAGATTATGAAGTTTATGGAAATGTCAATGTCCTTAATGAAAGGATTAAAGACTTATAAATATAAAAAATACTTAATTGAAATTATACTCGTACGATTTTATGTTACATTAAATTTCTAAAGTAAAATTCCACTGATTAGTCAAGACCCTTAATTAATTAAATATATATATATATATATATAGTTATTAGAGAGATTAAGTTATTTTAATAACCTAATCAAATAAATTTACAATAATTATTAAATTAATAAGTAGTTATAATATAATTATAATGGTTTTTTCATAAACGATTATCATTTATTATAGTTTGATATCATTATAAATAATCGATTATACAACCGATTATATATTTATAATTAGTTACTTAATCGGATATATTTACAATCAATTATATAATTAGTTATAAATAGATAATTGGTTATTTAACCAGTTATATGTCTAGTCAGTTAAATAATAAATTTTGAAAAAATTATTTTGATTTTTCTATTTAGTACATTTTTTACATGTTGTGACTAGTGGCACAAAGGTATAAGATACATTAAGGAAGATTTTTTATACTTAGTAAATAATCCATAAGAAGACTATGCAATGAGAGGGTTAGTGAGAGAGTGAAGGGGTGGGTGGATTCTGGAGGTTGGAAATTGGCTTCGCATGCCCAAAGGGATTTGTCAAAGGATTTAACAACTTACCACTTCTCTCATTTTGTTGACAACTTTGATGAAAGAGCTCTAAACAAAATTTTTAAAAGATGGGGAGAAGTTGGTGATATTTTCTTGGAGAGACATCGAAGGAGGGATGGGGCTCGATTCGGGTTTGCCCGTTTCTTCGACGTGAAGAACCCACGAAATTGGAGAAAGAGTTGGATCAGATATTCATAGGAAAAGAGAAGTTGCCAGTAAATTTGTTTTTTTATCAGCCTGGAGTAGCTCAGAGGGGTCCTTTGATTGAATCACTTACGATCGAATTTTCAATAGTTTCGGCGATGGAGGCCAGTGGAGTCTAGGATACTAGGTCATCCGGGTAATTTTAAGCACTCAACAGAGGATCCTGTAAAGGCCAACTAGTGGAAGGTAAGCTACGAGTGGGAGGTTCAAGAATCTAACATCAAACAGCTATGTAGATGCATTGTAGTTCACCTTAGAAATCCAAATCATTTGAGTAAAGTAGAGGTAAGATTTTATATGTAAGGGTTGGTGTCTATCAAAGTAAGACCTTTTGGTGGAGACATGGTTTTATTGTCAGGATTAGAGAATATAGACCTTGATGATGTTTGGGCGTCTGATGATAGTTTGTGGAAATAAATGTTCATTTCAATTCAACTATGGGAACCAACAATGTGTCCCAATAACCATCTGGTTTGACTTCTCTGCAAGGGTTGCCACTACAATATTGGAGGTTTTTTCAAAAGTTACGTGTGAAGTAGGATTGTTGGTGGATGTTTCGGAGGAATCCTATTCGCTGGAAAATGTGGAGTTTGCTCAGTTATTGGTAAAAATGTCTTATATGGGAACAATTTGTTGGAATAAATCTATCCAGATTAATGGGAACTTAGTGTCTTTTTCAATAATAGAGTATATGCACTTTGGGGCCACAGTTCATAGAGCTATAAGTCTCCAATGCATAACAATTTTGGAGATATAGATGGTGGATTCGTAAGCTCTGTAATGTCTCAATAGGAAGGAGGATCAGAAGTTTGGTAAGAGGATAATTTGGAATTAGATTTTAATGGATTGGCGGAGGAATGTGGGCAGTGAATGGAGGGAGGAGTTGACAGAGTATTGTTCGTACTGAACATGGATGAAGTTGAACAGTCTAGTTAATTTCCACCGCAATTAATTTCGACTCAAAGTCTTGAAAAAAGAATTGTGGTTGGGCACGAGTTGTGAAAGGTGGTGCCTCGGTCAAACCATCTATTAGTGTTCTGAATAGATTATTAAATTCAAGAATGGCTAGAGTTTGTACCTAATAACTTCCAGCTGAACTTGAATAAAGATTACTCAAACCATTGCTTTATTATTTTGAAAAAGTCCAATACTAACTAGGGGGGTTAAACCTTTCAAATTCATTAATAGTTGACTTCAATGTAAAGGTTTAAGGACTTTATAAAGCAAAAGTATAGCAATATTAAGTTGATGGGTAAGGTGCCTTCGTCCTAAAAAAATAAATTAAAAGTGCTTAAAGTAGACATAAAACATGGAGTAAATTAAATATTAACAAGGTGGAAGAGACAATCAATAAGCTGAAGATTAAAATTGATGGCTTTGATAAACAAATGAAGGATGGAGATATTGGAGAAGAGGAGATCCATCTAAGAATAGAGGCTATTAGGGATTTGAAAAGGTGGAGTTATTTTCAAGAAACCCTATTGGCCCAATGGGCAAAGCTTAAATGGTTAAGAGAAGGTGATGCAAATTCTCTTTTCTTTCATGCTTCAATTAACCGAAGGAGGAGATCTAATGGTATATTAGGCTTAATGGCCAATGGGAAATGGGTTGATGATCGAGTACAAGTTAAGAAGGAGGTCAAACAACTTTTTCAAGATCGATTCCAATGCCAGGAGGATGGAGGGGTGAGATTAGATGGAGTGAACTTTAATAGGCTTTCGAAAGCCCAAAGAAATGAGCTAGAAAGGAAATTCTCTAAGGAAGAAATAAAAAACGCTATTTGGGAGTGTGATGGCTCAAAAGCTCTGAGACCGAATGATTATAACATGATATTCGTGAAACATTTTCGGGGTTTTTTGAAGGGGGGCATTATCAAGGTATTGTCAGACTTTCATCAAAATGGGAAATTGCCCAAGGGATTGAATGCCCCCTTTATTTCTCTTATCCCTAAGGAGGAATGTCCAGTGGACCTGGGGATTACATGCCCATTTCTTTAATTGGTGTTATTTACAAAATTATTGCAAAGGTGCTTGCTCATAGGTTACTGAAAGGGTTGCCAACTATCATCGAAGAAACACAAATTGCATTCATAAAAGGAAAACGATTACTTGATAGTGTTGTTGTAGTGAATGAAGTCATTCAAGAGGTAAAGCAATATAAAGAACCACTTTATTGTTTAAAGTGGATTTTGAAAAGGCATATGACTTGGTTAGTTGGTATTTCCCATTTTACATGTTATGGCGTTTTGGATTTGGGGAAAAGGTAGATAGGTTGGATTCAAAGATGCCTACAATCTTCATTTGTCTCAGTACTAGTTAATGAAACTGCAACACAAGAATTAGGTATGCAACGAGATTTAAGGCAGGGGGATCCAATGGCCCAATTTTTATTCTTGATTGTGACTGAGGGACTTGGGGGTTAATTAAGAAAGCTCAGTCAGCAAATCTCCTATCTAGCATTAAGCTAGGAAAATAGGATCTTCGAGTGGTAATTCAATAGTATGCGAATGATACCATCTTCATGGTATCTTCGGAGATGAAAAATGTAGATTCACTGAAGAGTTCTCTTAGATGCTATGAGTTAGCATCAAGCTTAAAGGTTCATAAGATTAGTTTGGGAGGTATAGGGGTGAAGAGGGAGAAGTTGTTGTTCTTTGCTTCTATCCTAAATTGTAGGGTATTGCAGCAGCCATTTTCCTATTTGGAGGTTCCAATAAGGGCTAATGTGAGGAGTGAGTGTGTCTAGAGGCCAATAATAGAGAAAATGAGAGCTAAACTAACTCTGTGGAGACATAAAAACCTATCTTTAGAAGGGAGGATTTGTCTAATCAAATCCACACTCTCGTTCATTCCTCTTTATTTCTTGTCTTTTTACAGGGTCTCAACGAAGGTTACTAAGATAATTTAGTATAAAGGCAATTTCTATGAGGTGACTCAGAAGATAGCAAGAAAGTAACCTGAATCAAGTGGGAGCAAGTTTGCAAAGAAAAGAGCCATGGAGGTCTAGGAATCAAAGTTGTGGTAGCATTCAATAAAACTCTTCTTTATAAATGGTGTTGGAGGCTTCTTCAATAGGAAAATCTCTATGTATCAAAGTGTTGAAGGCTAGGTATGGGGAAGATATTAGAAGAAATCTAGTCGAGGTAGAGAACTGGAGGTTCCCAATAGTGAAATGATATTCTTAAGGTAACTTCTGAAGTGGGGGGGGGAGGGAGTGGTTCACTAGTATGGTTAAGCCTTTCGTTGGGGATGAGTCTATGTTTAAGTTTTGGGATGGATAGTGGAAGTTGTTGGGAGGACTCAAATCAAGATTTCCTAGAATTTTTGCATTTTCCAACCAAAAAAAGGCAACATTTCTGAGGCTGGGGATTGAAGGGATCATAGGTAGGTTTGGAGGTTTACTTGGAGAAGGGGCTTATTTAGTTGGGAGGAAGAGTAGGTAAGGGAGTTGGAGGGGGTTTTGGAAGGGGTATCTATGAGCTATGACATGAAGGATGGATAAAGGTAGGGAGACAGGAAGAGGATGGCTTATCGGTACTCTGTGAAGGATACATATCGGTTAGTATATGGAGGAGTTCATGCTGGCAATTCTATATTTTTAAAAGATTATGGAAGTCAAAGGCACCACCTAAGGTTGTGGCATTTTCATGGAAGGTGGCTCATAATAGGATCCCTATAAAGGTGGAATTGGGAAAGAAAGATATTGTTTTGGCAGCTGATATGATGTGCCTGTTTGCAGTGTGAATCCTGAATCTATAAGTCATATGTTATTTACCTGTAAGTCTAGCTATCTTGTTTGGATGTGTTGTTATAGATGGTTAGACTATTTGAATGTCTTGTTTATGGAATGTGAATCGAGCTTCTAAAGCCATTTGGGTATTTCTTCGGTAAAAGGAAAAATTTCTTTGGACATTCTTAGTGTGATTTGGCTAACTACTTTGTGGGGTAGTTATTTTTAAGAGTCAACCCTTCATTGCAGAGGAAGTATGACAATTATCCTTGCAAAGGGTTTGGATGTGATTAAAAGGGTTCTTTAATGCCCTTTTAGCTTCATTTTTCGAATGGTCTACTAATCTGGAATTGTGTTTCACTAGGATTGGTAAAAAAAATGCATAATTTTCTCAAAAGTAACCCTATTTTCTGCATTCTGGTTACTCTTTGTACTTGGAGGGGGAGCGGGGGAGGGAGGGGGGGATTGTTTGCAGGTGTATATGGATGTATTCTCAGTAGGGTATCTTAAGTTGTTGGGTACTTTTAATTGGTAAGTCTTCCATATCATTCCTTACAACTTGTAGAAGTTCTACCCCTGTTTCATTAATAAAAAATTGCCTTTACCAAAAAAAAAAAAAAATCCACAATGTTATAACATTTATCACAAAGGTGTGAGAGGTTTAAGGGTAACTTTTTTTGTTTAGTGCGTTATTTGCAAGGTCATGAACATTTTCACAAAGTTGTGACCAATGTCAAGGAAGTTTTTCTCACATAAATGTGACTATTGTCATAAAGGTGTGAGTGATGTTAAAGAAAGTACCTAGTGCTATAAAAAAGTATTTTGCATTGACTAGCTATTATTCAACAACATTTTTTATTAAAAACAAAAACTAAAAAAATTTTACATAACATCTACAAATAACCAATTATTAAATCAAGTTTAATATAATAATTTTTTTAATAAAAATTAACTATATTCATAAAATATAATTTCATTTTCATATTTTATTATATAAATAGCTATTAATAGTTATGATTATATTTTTAAAAATTGGATTTTTTTTAAGAGTCCTAACCATTACCAACGTTACAGGGCATATTGAACAGCTATAAAAAGGCCGATAAATTGCAACATGTGATGATAAATTTAACTGATATGATGTTGATGAATAATTTAAGAGTTAAAGTGAAGATGAGTACGTTAAAGACTCTCACGAGCAAAAAGAAAAGTTAATAGGTAAAGGAGGAATAGTTTCATAATTAGTAATCATAAATGTGTTGGAATAAGAAGTTTCTTTTTTTTAAGCCAACATTTTTTAATTAATGATTAAAATTACTTACTCTATTTTTAATTATTGTATGAGTCAAAGCTAAACTTTTATACGTACGTAAGATGATTTAGAATGTAAGATACCTAATTAATGATATGTGATTGATTAATTATCAATGCTTATCATATATAAAGATGTCACATATAATGATATTTAATAGGACTTAATTGATTTTTGTCTATACGAAACATAGACATAAAATATGAAAATTATAAGGACTTAAGTAAAAAAAAAACAACATAACACTATATTTTAAATATAGTTAAAATATACAAATTTATAGAATATTTTAACTAGAACTATATAAAATTAAATGAAATATTTTAAGAAAATGAATTTTTTTGAATAAAATTTGATTAGTTATTTGTAGCCCTCACTCACACAACTTATATATGAAATTTTTTCAATGTTTTTTGTCTTACTGATACACTCTTTAAGTCAACTATATTTAACCATAAAATTTTCAATTGTACATATGTATAATTTCTGGATCTCTCATTTTAATTAGTTTGGGCTGTTACATAAATAATATCCCAAAATTATAATATTAAAAATCAAGTAATAATATATATATATATATATATATATATATATATATTATATGGTTAGTATATTAAAGTGTTATTTTTACAGTGTCGTATAGTTAAAAAATACATTTCATGTAATAAATATTGTTATCCTATAATAGTTAATAATACATGAATTTAAACATTAGTGTAAATTATATTAATTATAACTTTTCATTCATATGATTTTTAAAATATTAATTAATAATAATAAATTTATAATAAATAAAAAATTGTGATTTAATATTGATATAAAAACTGTTGCATTGATAATATATACTAATTAAAATCATAATTCGTTTATAAGAACAGCAAAACATAATAAAGATATTTTAATACTATTATTTTGAAGTAATTGTCTTTCATAATACATACGTGAAAAAATCTTTGAAATCAATCGATATAATATATAATTGATTGATTTAGTAAAAAATTGTTAAATTATCAGTAAATAAAACACTTCAATTAAAAAAAAATTATACTGCAAATACATTCTAATTTAATTTGTTAAAATAACCTGAAAATTTTCTTAATTTTGTTTTTTTATTCTGCCGCCAATAGAAGAAAGACACGTGTTTAGAAAGTTGAGGGCATGGCAAAGAGGGGAACCGTAACGTTCAAAATATTCAAAATGGTGGTTCGGAACCGGAGCAATGAGGTTGGGGAGCATGGTTATGCGAACAGAGTGGAAAATCGTTTCGACGTGGCGCCTTTATTTTGCATCATCATAACAGCGGGCAACTGGCAACGTGCTACTCACTCACTCACTATTCCCACCCCTTCCTTCATCCAACCACTCGCACCCCAAGCGCGTGCATACCCAATTATGATTTGCTGATGCAAAAATTATGCTTCTTCCTCTTTCCATAAATCAGATTCATCCATGTCTTACAATTGTTATGTTACATTCAAAACAAATTTAAATTTAAAATAAAACAAGATCAAGATGCAGTTTTATTTTTTTTTTTATCATCATAACTACGTTGTTGTGAACAAGATCATTATTATGTCTTTCACACTCGGTAGTCGCTGCAGTCCTGCTGTTTTTTTTTTTTTTTTTTATCAGTCAGAAAAAATATGCGATTACTCAACCTTTTTTGTGTAGAATGATGATAATTTTCTTCAATAATTAATATATCTTGAGTCTTTAATAAGTTTTTAAATTTTTATTTCATGTAACAAATTTTTTTATTTTGTTTTAAGTTTTTTAAAAAGACTATCTAAATTATTTTTAAAATATCTTAAAATAACATGTTTTTAAAGATAAAAATTTTAATATATATAATAATATTTTTTTATAATACCTGTAAACTACTTAAAAAATTATATTTACAATATTTTTTTAATTAATTTATAATATAAAAAAATATTTACACTAACAACATATAAAAACTAAAGTTATGATCAAATATTGAGTACATCATCATGCATCAACTAACATGAAATTATTTTAATCAGCTAGAAGCGTTGAATTTGAGTATTCATATAATTAATTATATTAAATACTAAAAAAATTATTATTTATAATGGTCCAATTTAAATAAAATTATCTTTTGCATAAGATATATGTGGCTCATAAACAAAAAAGAATAAACCATTATTTCAGTGCAATAAATGGTCCAAGTTTTTAAAACTTTGGATCCTGGAATAAATATGAATAGTTATATTAGTCATTGAAACTAAAAAAAAAAGTTCAAATAAATTCTGAAAATTTTAATTTTTCATCGAAGTGCTTAAATTTAACTATGTCTAGTTAGTTTTTAAAACTTTGGACCCTGAAATAAATGAGTAGTCGTATTAGTCACTGAAACTAAAAAAAAATAAATCAAATAAACTCTGAAATTTTTAATTTTTCATCGAAGTAACCGATTATTATTATTATTATTATTATTATTATTATTATTATTATTATTATTATTATTATTATTATTATTATTATTATTATTATTATTATTATTATTATTATTATTATTATTATTCACATTTCTATTTTAATATGTTATAACACTTGTAATATTTTAATTTAATATCTTTTGTAAATTTTTATATTTTGAAATATAAATTATTATGTGATATGTTTTGAAATATATTTTGTTAATTTTACATTTTTTGTTTATAATAATATGATAAAAACATGTGAGATTATCAATTTATATGTCAAATATGCAATGAATATGAAAAAACGGAAAGAGAAGAGTTTGAATAGAACTCAAACTATTGTTATAACTGTGTATTTATAATTAAATGTAGGCATATATTAATATTAATAGGGGGAAGTTACATCTGTGAAAGTAGAAACAGTCATAAAATGTTTAAAAGGTAAAATAGTCATAAAATGTAGACATCAAAAGATCATATTCTCATTATATAATATATAGTATATAATATCATATATTATACATTATACATATAATTGGACGATTATGTATATTGGATATCAATATTTTAAAGTAATTTTTTATTTAAAGTTATAAGGTTAGTCTAGTGGTAAAATATATGTTTAAAAAATAAGAGGTTATGGATTTAAGTCTCTCTTATCACAAATTAGTTTATTTTTTTAATTTTAAAATAGGTGTAAGGGTAGAATAGACATTTTAAAAAATA
This sequence comes from Psophocarpus tetragonolobus, assembly GCA_037954015.1. Lineage (NCBI taxonomy): Eukaryota > Viridiplantae > Streptophyta > Magnoliopsida > Fabales > Fabaceae > Psophocarpus > Psophocarpus tetragonolobus. The sequence goes on along the minus strand of CM075692.1, from coordinate 35,624,106 downwards.
GACATAAAAATGAATATTTCCTTTATAGTATAGATTATTATTATTATTTTAGTCCTTGAGCATATGTTAATTTTAGCTTTTAAGTTACAGATTTTCTTTAAAGTTTTGGATTAATACAATTAGCTTGTTTCGTTTTCAGATTTTCAGGAATTTATTTGAATTTCTTTTAGTTTTAGAAATTAATGTAACGACGTAGTGCATTTTCAAACTATGCAAAACTAAAAGTAATTTGTTTTAAAACTGTAAATAATTAGAATCCGTCTAATGGTGATTTAAGGTATTCTTCAATTATTTTATTAAAATATTCTTCAATTATTTTAGTTTTTTGGAATAATTAACATAAACTTTTATATTAATGTTTTGTTTATTTTATAATATTATATAATTCTCTTAATTTAAAATATACTCTCTTTAGTGTTATTTATAATATTTAAATTAAAAATATAAATTTAATAACTCTGGTTAATGTATAATTGGTATTATAAATGGGAGTGGAGGAGGAAGTGTTTATTATTCTTTGACTTTTTTTTCTAGTTCCTCAAAGTTTGGACGTTTTTTAATTAGGTCAAAACAGTACTCTTTTTCATCACTTTAAAACAGACCAGCAGATCAAAACCGTGAAATAGCGAATATAATACGCATGGGACTTGAAATATTCATAATCATTTAAAGGGTACGGCTACACAAGGTAAATTAATTGTTTGATTTTAGATATAAACTTGGAATGTTGGATAATACTTTATCTGGTAAGAAAGCTTCAAAGTTACGGTTATTATGCATGGAAAGGTTGAAGTTATGCGTTATTGCTTTTTCTTTATGACTTTCACATGTAAGGTGAGCCCAGGTGCTGCCTAAAATATACGATTATATTCATGAACTCCCTTTTGTGAGGTTTACATCACTTTCCGGTGCACAAATGTGCAGATTCATGCTGTCAACTCTGAAGATGGCAAGCCACATCAAACCATAGAAGCACATGCATTCTCATCTTGTGGAAAGCAATGCTTAATCCCCATGACCAAAAATAAAAAATACTCAATCCCTGCACCTTCCCAAAATAGAAGAAACAAAAATATTTTATATTTTCCATGTTTAAATATTTTAGCTTAGAAGGATGAATGAGATATTTGAATACAAATCTATTAATTACTATTCTCGCAGAGACTAATTACTATGAGATAATGAGTCGATGACCATTTGTTTGACATTGTTGAAACTCAAAAGAGGACAAAAATGCGAGCATTATTACAATCTGGTTGGTATTCCTCTTTAGTCTTTATGAAATGTAGGTGCACCTTTTGGCCATGATCCATAACCTGACCCCAGAACATAAGAAGATAGTTACCTACTCTATTCATCATAGCAGTGACTTTCTGGAGGTTAACTTTAGGTTGAGAGCCCGATTTTAATGTCATAGTTAGCACATTCATCACACTGTGTCATTCCTATGAAATACTTATTATATTCCATTGGCCTTCCTCTGAAAGATTAAAGTCGCCAGCAATAAATTGCGTGCACAATTTCTTACAACCTCAAAATAAAGTGCACAAAACTTGAATATATGGCATGTAAATATTTTATAAACATATTCAAGAGAAGCCCGACCTTTACTCTTAAGTGAAAAACACAGGTTGTTGTTACATTACCAAAATGTGGCAGTAGGTACTAGGTAGGTTTAAATTCTTTCTTTGAAAGAGAGAAAAGGTTAATTGCTTAGTTAATTAACAGAATATCAGTTCTCCAATGGAGAATGGTCCTTCAAGAAAAGGGGAAAATAAAAGGTTAAACTCTTTCTCCCCAACAAGCACCACACTTTCTAAAGAGGTGGGGTAGCCAGCATTCCAAAAGGAATCATGAAAGCATGGCACTCCCAGTTGTTTTAATGGGTTTAATTAGGCACTTTGGGCCGACCAGACTTTGATGAAGGTGAAAGTGTGGGTGAAACTAAAAGATCAGTGCACTGCTCTGATCCTCATATCCTAGTCCTACTCCTAGGCCCAGCCATATGTTTTTTTTCATAGTTATCCTAAGTATGTACTTGTCCTGACATATTGTTTCTTATCTCACAACAACAATAACGCCACTGACAAAACATGAGTCCCCAATGTCAACTAATGCCATCTCTAACTTTATTCCCTCTCTATCCATCCCCTATATCTGAACAAAAATTATATATAAATCTTGCAGATATAAGTTTATGAAAGCTGAAAATAGCTAGAGTCGCAGTAATTTTTCTCGTGTTCCCTTTGGATGTGATGGAACACGACAAACGAATCCAATCCTATGTGTCTTGTCCAGGGATGTCTCAACTTTGGATGCCAAAGACTGGAGGCTAATCTATAGTCTTTAATCTTCACAGTTTGTTAGTAATAATTATATATATTCACTAATGAGTTGTCCAATTATGGACCATCATTACCTTAATTTGCATGAATAAACTGGCATTCTCACGGAAAAGGAGGAGATCAATTTGCTAATCTATGATCCAGCGTTAAATTCGAAGCCATATTTCATGTTTGAGAAAACCACTAAAAAGCTTCATTTGGTAGTAAATGTGATACTTTAAAGGTAATGCAAAACTAAGCCTAGCTAGTGTTGTAATGAGGAAAGGAAACCCATCACAGTCCAAAAGATAGCATGCTTAGCAACACCGTTTACTATCCTACAACAACTATGACCTAATCCCGTGTTTAGATTGATTTTTCTAAATGGTTTAACAGTCTTTTAGATCAAGAAGACAATCTTTAAAAAAGCCTCGATCCACCATTCTGAGTTACTACGTTTTGTTTCTTTATTTCTTTTAGACATCCGATCGAAAGGAAAAATGATGATTGACACTTTTAGCTAGATATTTAATTTTGCTCTTCTTTCAGCCTCCGTTACGAAGAGGATCTCCCCCGTACTCAATACAATAATAACAAATGAGACTAGGTGTTTTTCTTTTTAGGGTTGTTGCGTTCAACCTAAGTTTGAGCATGCCCTACCACTAGTCCTCAAGGTTGGGATTGCCCCTAGTTTCTACGCCTTTCTGGGGCAAGATGGTAAGGGGTCACATTCAATACCTCCCTATGGCACACACAACATCCCATTACCGAGCACTTGAGCAACAACGGTGCTGAGTTGTAGCATAGATGCCCTGTGTGACCAAAGTCGTGGTCCAGTTTCCTAGTAGCACTAGACACTAGTCATATTCCAACCTAGGGAAAAAATTAACAATCCACTGAATCCAGCTCGACTGTCAGAACTTCTTTGTGACGGTTTAACTAATTAAAATCCTTGTTATACACATATCCTTGTTAATTGGTAAATATGATGTTCTTACTTGTATATATTATTATACAGCGTTCACTAAGACTAAAGTAAAACATGAATCCGTCACCTAATTAAAGGTTCAGCAGATCTCCTTATCGTCCTTTGGTGTTATTCTAAATCTAAAACATCCCAGCCACATATATACTGATCATCAACCACTCAAACAAGATCTTTTGCTCCCTTCATTGCTCTGGCTTTAGTCTTGTCATGTATATTATTGTGGATATCATTTGGTTGGTCACAAAATCTCACCACTGTTGAGGATCACATACAATCTCTCATTTTCTTTTCAAGTAGACCGGAAGGATACAAAGAATGATGGATTGGGCCATCCGGCCCAACTGAGTCCCACTCCGTTAGGAAATTGGACTAGGTACATCCAACGAAAATTTAAAGTGTCTAGACCGACCAAGGAAGCAAGATCGACGAAGTACCTTATTTGGGCTGCAAAATGAGAGCCTTAAGTGGGCCCATGAAGGAACATATAGATTGTGTTGCTCTAACCTCTAACTAAATTAGTTTCATGTTCTTTTTGAGAGGGTAACAGGATAGCTAGTGAATAATGAATTCTCTGCATCAGGAACAGCGGCATTATCATGACATTAAGTACAATTACATTAATAGTTACTGATACACAAATATGAGTTTAACTCTAGAAGGAACATGAGTTCATTGATGCATTCAAGATATGATTAGAATCTATAAGCATGAGTTGTGAAGCAGTAATTGTGGTAGAGAATGTTTAACTGGATCTGATTATTCGGCTGTGCCATAATTACAAGCGGTAATCTGGATGAAAGGCACTTTACTAGTTACTATTTACTAGCGAAAGAAAGACACTCTAACCTATGCCTCGTTTTTTAGTGAAAGAAAAGAGAATAAAAAGTGAATAAAAAATGGGAAAATAAACAATTATAATATGTAATTAAAGGATAAAAATGTTAAGAAAAATAGAAACTAAAATTGACAGTATTTATTATTGTTATAGTTAAGATCTCAGACTAACTAAAAAGCTCAATCAATTTGCACAAATTTTACCGGGGAAAACAACTCCATGTAGTTTAAATTTCAAACCAGGTCAAATGAAATCTACCATATATAAACAAACAATTAAGAATCACAAAGAATGAGATCTCAAAGAAAGATCAGTCCACTATACTAGCATGTTTTTATTGAAACCATTCTACTAATACAGATTATAAATTATAGACAGTCATCGTACTCTATCCAAATGTGGCTGTGGGTCAAAAGGAAAAGGTGAAATAAGAAAATGGTACATCATTTCATATTGAAATTTGGTAGCGGGTGTTAAGCATGTGAGAAATAGGTAAGATGAGTCTTGTCATAATTAGCTTCAAAAGCTAACTAATCAAGGTTAAGCTTTCTTAATACTTAACGTCTAAACTAAGCATGTGTTAAGCATGAGATTAGCACTCTCTCTAGGAGACAAAGAGAGTCTACATGTTGATCATGTTTTGTGAGTGCAAGGAGGGGTACAAAAACAAGTCAAGAGGTATGGAGATCAACTACATGTCCACTACTCATCTAGTCCACTTCTAGCATACACTCTACATACTAACTAGTAACACCTTTATGCTCTAAACAATTAAAACAAATATCCCTAAATACATAACCAAAAGAAAATGACAAGAATGCCCACCTAATTACTAAAACAAATAAAATATATATAAGCAAACTAAATTAGAATTATGGTTTAAGGTCTTCAATGTGCTTCGTACTTGTCATGTCTTCCTTCATCCTTCTAGCCATAACTCATGCTAGATAAGATTGCATGAGCAGGGTTGTCCTTGAAAGCACACCAACAATAAAAACCACGAAGTCGTTGTTGAAAATTGAAATACCTTTCTAATGTAATTGGCGGCACCACCACCGTTGCGCCCTTTGTTCTAGTAATGTCAAAAGAACAACCTTCATACAAAATACAAAAACTGTGAAAATGCATGGTTCAAGAGAAAGGAGAAAAAGAGGTTAAAACAAAAAATAATTAGAAAAGGAGAAGAGAGAAAAAGGATAAAGGTAAAAATGGATATTACTCAAAATGAGCAAATCAAATTTTACATAAGAGTAATATAACTTATATAGAAAATCATAATACCCTCTATTACCTCTATTTCTAATATCACTCACAAGTTGGAAGTGCTATTTAGCATTTACAACTTGGAGTGAGTAATATAATACAAAATAGAGAAAATACAATGCAACAAAGAATGAGAAATGTATCAAAAATAGAATCAAGAATGCCAAAATAGGCAACCAAAGCTTAACCATCAAGTAGAAACTATTCCTCAAAGTTTAACCACTTGATAGAAGCACACTTAACCATCATAGAGTAGAAGCTAACAAACTAGAAAATATTTAACCATCCATAACAGAAGCTCAACACAATGCTTAACCACCATGGACAAAAGTTATCTTCAAAGAAAACTAAAACCAAACACCTTGTGAGTAATCTTGAAATGGTTGGACTAATGCTTAAACTAGTAATCCTCTAAAATCAATGATAAAACCAGTCATCAAACAGTTGGTGTACAAGAGATACCAAACAATTTGATGAACCTCTGGTCTGACACTCTGGTTTTGACACCTATAAACCTTTGGTGCTCATAAAAAAACAAATGATAGACACTACCTCTGCACTCTTCTTACGCATCCTACAAGGCAACCAGGACAAACACACAATTTGATGAAAATGTATGGTTCAAGAGAAATAAGAGAGAACAAGAGGTTAAAATAGAAATTAGTTAGAAAATTATAAGAGAGAAAAAGAATAAAGGTAAAAATAGATATTAATCAAAATAAGCAGATCAAATATTACACAAGGACAATGTGACTTATCTAAAAAATCTTAATATTTATCTCTAATAAAAACATTTGTTGTTTGTCTCTTCAAACAAAAGCAATGAGGAATAGAGAATTATGAATCCTTCTCAAGACACTACAGGTACATAGCATCAATACTTTGTAGACTGACAATTAAGTACAAGAAATTTATCAAAATAATAGTAACTATTAAGCTCATACTATTCAAGCAAAATATTTCAAACAAATAACGATATGCAGTGAAACCCACATTATTCTAAAGGGAAAAGTGTATTTATTCCGTCAAACTTTGGATCATTTATAAAATATCATATGAACTTTGAGTTATATAAAGCTGTGTGGTAAAATCTTATCCATCCATACGAGTTAAATCTGGACCTTTGATTAGTTTATTTGATAATTTTTTTATGAACTTGAAAAAAAAAAAGCAAAAAATTAAATTAAATTAACAGACTTTGTGAGCCACACATGGTCTTCTTCCACACAACGGTCAGTTCTACTGGTTTGCCAAGTTTTCTGCTCTTCCCTTTTATTTCCTCCTAGATTCATTCTTCATTTTCTTTCTTCTTTTTTTTCTTTAAGCCCGCATATTTTCATTTTTTCTCTAAAGTCTAAACTCTTCAATTAAATTTCTACATACAACATTCTTCTCCTGATTGTCTTCGTTTGTTGCACGCACATCAACATGTTACAACCGAATTAAATTTTAATATATGATTAAAAATTTATTTCTAGCTAATCATGCTTCTATGGAATTATATTCCGAATTAATTGTATTTCAAGTTTCTTCCTACTTCACTTGGGTGGCACAACAAAGTCTTGTGTTTAAGGCTGAGACAATACAAAAGAGCAGCCAAGAGTCAAGAATTTTCTGCTTGTTGCCTTCTTTCATTGTATTCTCTTGATCTCTTTTGTAAATAATACATTTTCAATATATCTCGACTCTTAATAACCAATTAATAAAATTTCTAATTTTATTAGCTAAAATAGGAATTCTAATTATTATTCTGCCAAATAAAAGGAAACACGAATAACATATCATAATAAGATTATGTTGGGTATCTAACAAAATAATAGCTCACGGATAAAATAAGATAGGAAAAAAATAAGAACTAACACACAATAATTTTATGTGAAAAATCCTCAATTGATAAGGGAAAAATTACGACTAAGACTAGAGAAATAATTTCACTAAATGGAAGAAATATTACAATTTCTTTCTAAATACAAGGAAAGAACAATTCAACTCTCTCTTATACTAGGAGAATACACTCACTTAGGATTTGATTGGTTTGATTTTGTTTTTTAGTTTTTGAAAAGATTTTTGAAGAATAGTTTTCAAAAACTATTTTTGGGAAGAAAAGAAAAAAAATCTTGTTTGACAAGTGTTATTTGAAAACTATTTTAAAGATGAAAAAACTTGTTCATATTTATTAAGAATTTCATTAATAAAAAGCAAAAAACAACATATTCTGATAGTATTTTGAGTTTTCAAAACAAAAATAGAAAACTGAAAAACAAGACTATTTTCCGTTGTTCCTATTTTTTAGTTTTTAAAAACTAAAAACTTGCTTGGGTAGTGTTTTCTGAAAACAGTTTTTGAAAACAGTTCTGGTTTTTTAGTTTTTAAAAACTAAAAAACTGGAACAGCTTAAAGTTGTTTTGTTTTTCAGTTTTCTGTTTTGTTTTGAAAACTAAAAATACAACGAGAATATGTCTTTTTTTGTTTTTAATTAATGAAATTCTAATAAGCATGAACAAATTTTTCCATTTTTACATCTTCAAAACAGTTTTCAAATATCACTTGTCAAACAAGTTTTTTTTTACTTTTCTTCCCGAAAACAGTTTTTGAAAACAATTTTTGAAAATTCTTTTCAAAAACTAAAAAACAAAACCAAACCAATCAAGCCTTAAACTCTCTTGTTCCTAGCTTTCTCAATGAGGAACTAATGGTGGTAACTACACTTTGTAGTTAGATGCAAAAATGAGCAAATAGTGTGGCTATTTATAGCCAAGGACGAGAGCTCTTACATTTAATGTCAATGTTAAAATTTTCTACTTCCTAACCAATTCATAGGCTAGCCACATAGAGTTTAATTGTCTGTTTGGCAACAGTTTTATAAAACTGTTTTCAGTATTTTAGTATTTAAAAACTAGAAAACTCGTCTGGGTAATGTTTTCTGAAAATAGTTTTTGAAAACAGCTATGCTTTTTTAGTTTTTAAAAACTAAAAAACAGGAACAACTAAAAGTAGTTTTGCTTTTTAGTTTTCTATTTTTTGTTTGAAAACTCAAAATACAATCAGAATATGTTGTTTTTTATTTTTATTATCGAATTCTAATAAATATAAACAAATTTTTCCACTTTTATATATTTAAAATAAATTTCAAATAACACTTACCAAACAATTTTTTTTTTCTTCTCTCCCCAAAAATAATTTTTAAAAACTCTTTTTAAAATCTAAAAAAGAAAATCAAACCAATCAAATCCTAAATTTCAATCCCTCCAATTTTTTACTTTTACCACAACCCTCACTTTACATTACATAATTTCACAAATTCCTTGCTAACATCCTTCCTCAAATTGATGATGTGAAAGCATAGCAGAAACTAATGATGGGGATGCAGAACATTTTGGTAAAAATATTTGCAAATTGAAGCAGCTGCAAGTGATATTGAGTAAGTGTTAATTATTTCATTCAAAAGACACCATTTTGTTGAGTGTACAGGAAAAAAGAATGTTGAGGAATAATTTCATTTTATAAGAATTGTTAAAATTCATGAGAAATATATTCTCCATTAGAATTTCTACCAAATAAAAGAAAACAATAAGAATACAGACCATATAAGATTTCTCGCTTGAAGTTCATGAACACGCAAAAATTATTTTGTGAATTAAAGTGCTCCTTAATAGGAACTGGGTGGTCTACTATGACCCTTCTTCGCAAGACACTAACATAGTAGTTGGACTATTAAGAATTCATCTCATTTTGTTTAATGGAGGAATCCTCCAATTTATTTATTTTTTTTATTTAGGCAGGATGCTTCATAACCTGGATCTACTTTTCTGTTGTGTCTTTGCTTTTTCATTTTCTTCCCTTACAAAAAGAAAATTCTTCCTAAGCCAGGACATGGTTAGAGAATGAAAGATATGTATAATTTAGTTTTCATGTAGATTCAAAATTCTAATTAGGAAGATTTGAATATTCATTAAAATCAGAATGCAATGATAAATTAATCAATGTGTCTAGATTAACTAATTAGGATGGATAAAATTTTATCACAAAATTGTTGTTACTGATAAAAAAAAAATGAACCAAAGGATCTATTTAAGTATTAGTTAAAGTTTTTAGGGAATAATTGAGACACATTTAAGTTCATGGTGGTAATTTTAAACAAAACCCAAATCCTAAAAATTATAAGATACACAACATTGTTAACCAACACAATATAAAAGGAGATATATGTATGGCACACAAAACCATTTACAACAAAATAGGTATATGTAAGATACACAACATGCCACGTAGTATAACTAACACAATAAAGAAAGACAAATCCAGTAGACACATGTTATGTGGTGTAACTAATCTATGCACCCAAAGAAGATAAAAGCTATAAGTTATAAAGGATATAATCATGGTTATCAAACTCTCGAGTTAACTCGCTAACTCTTACGATTTTACAAGTTCACTTATCTATGTGAGTTTGTAAACTCTCTTTTTAGTAAACTCAGTAAGCTATATCCAAATTCTGTAGAATCTCGAATTTTCTACTAAGTTACCAAGTCAACAAATTAGGTTATTTTTTACGTATTTAGGGTTAATATATTTTCACTTAATGTGTCATTTTTTTAATGCAAGAACAGTTGTCTCTATGAACTCAAACTTTATTTTCCAACAACACCAAACATTGATGAAAATGTTTTACCATTATTATGACCTTTGTATGCAATTTGTTATCTAATAATGATGCATTGCTACATTTAGTTATTTAAGTATTATGAAATTTATGGGTTTACTATTTTGATTTATTATATTGTTGGAATGTTTAATTATATGTTATTTATAAATATTTTTTATTAGTTTTATATAAAGTAATTTTTATGAGTTTATGAAACTCTCATGAGTCTACATAAACTCTCAAGTTTGATAACCTTTGATACGATACATAAAAACTCTAATAAGAGTATACAATAATAGTCCACACACTTGAACACCAAATGGTCCACGGCTGACGCTCCCATTAAGATTATCTCAATAAGAAGTTGTTACGAGATGCTCTCACCAAACACACTCTCACCCTAAATGGAAGTTGTTACGTGACACATTCATAAACCATAAGAAGATTCAACCTTCTAATGATTTGGAGTCAACATCAACTAGGAATGGTAAAAAAATCCGCGCCCGCAAATACCCGTGGATAAAACCTGCAAAAATATCCGTACGGATAGTATAAATGGGTACCTGTCACCCACGAGTACAGGTTTTTTTCTACCCGCTCCTTAATAGGCACGAGTTTGGTATCATAGTACCCGTATCCGCGGGTACCCGCTACCCGCTAAACTAAAGTAATATATATATATATATATATATATATATATATATATATATATATATATAAGTTAAAAAAGATAATAATTTTGAAAAATAAATCAAATTAAAATATTAATTATCAAAATTCATTGATATCAATCTTCTTTTTTTTATGAAAACTTCATAGTTAATAAAATTATTTATTATAAAAGTGCCGATAATATAAAATAAAGATTTTATTTTAGTTGTATTAAATATTTTCTTATAATATATTATATTAATCTACTTTTAGATCTAATTAATCTTGTAGAAACTAGTATAATTTTATTTTTAGATTTTTCAAAAAATAAATGATTTATTTGATAAAACTTCTTATAAAAAATATTTAATTTTAAAAAAATTATTTTTTTAAAATATACATGGGTACCCGTGGATACCCGCAGGTATTAAAAAAACTTGCGAGTATTTCTATAGCGGGTACCCGACGGGTTTTTAGCGGGTGGAGGGTTTTGTAGTGGGTCAAGTGGCGGGTAACCACTATCCGCGCTTGCTCCAACCCATTGTCATTCCTAACATCAACCATCTCCACCTTGAATCTAAATTAAGGGTCAACGTACCTTGCTCCTCCCTCTTATTGACCTCCACTACCAGCTCCTTTAGACAAAATTTACCAAGTTCAAGGACTTCTTGAACTGACACCTTGATAGAGACTTGGTAAACAAATAAGTAGGATTATCTTTTGAAGCAATCTTTATATCCCTCGCTGCCCCTGTTTCAACCACATTTCGAATAAAATGAAACTTCACAGCAATGTTCTTGGACCTCTCGTGGTACATCTGATGATTAGCTAGATGAATAGTACTCTAGCCATCACAATGGATTGGGATGCACTCTTGCTCAATCCCTAACTAACCTAACATATCCTTCAGTCACAACCCCTCTTTCACTCATTTCACCAACAAGTTATCCTCAATCTCTATAATAGTCAAAGTCAACATTGACTGAAGATTTGTCTTCCAACTAACAACAGATTTGAATAGCATAACACATACCTTGATAGGGACTTTCTAGTGTTCACACTTCTTGTGTAGTCAATATCTACAAAACTTTCTAAAGAAACTCCACTTTCATATCTCTCTTGATGTAAAAGGCCTGAATCTAGAATTTCATTAAGGTGTCTTTTAATTGCCTCTAATGAGCTTGGACTTGGTTTCCATGAACTTGCTAACAACACTCACATCATGAATAAAAATAGAAAGAGAAATCTCAAAACCAAATTTAATTATTTTTCGAATGAGATAGAAACTCTTTAAAAATAACTTAAAAATAAACCACAACTATTTAAAAAACATTTCTATTTTTAAAATTCTTTTGAAAATAAAAAATCTTACAACCACCTGAATGAAACCTTACTTATATAAGTATCGTTATGCTTATCGGAGAAAACCAAATTGAAGTTGTTTTCTTTTTTTCACCCAAATTTAAGCTAATGTGATTAAAGTTGTGCATGAATAGATATGCAATATGCATATGCAATATTACGGATCAACTGAAGTGTGATATGATATATACACACATTACATATCAGAAGATCACAATATACATAAATATATTGCAAATGGTGTAATCCACAATATAAATATGAATATCATATATATATATATATATATATATATATATATATATATATATATATATATATATATATATATATAAATTGCGAATCCCATGATCATAGTTATATAATTCCATAGTTACAAATAATATAGTACATAATCTACAATTATGTATCATGTGATTTTCTACAAAATATTTTATGCACTTTCACCTTTTTGGATTAAGTAACCCGCAATCCAATGATGTGTGCAGCGGATCAAGCAATCAACAATTCACGTTGGTGTAGCACGTCACATATTGTGGATTGAAGTGTTATATATGGTGGATTCAAGTTCGTGCAACATATTCCTAGGCGAAGTTGGTGCAACATATCACATTGTAGATCAAGCAGGCCACATTGCAAAGCAAGTATGTCACATTGCAGATATCATTATCTACAATATGTGAATGCTTATGCATATACATATTGTGAATCTTGTGATTAACCATTATAGAAATCTAATTTTATCCAGATTTTTATGTCCTTTATTAATATTTGACTTTCATTTTTTGCCTAAAGTAAGGTCTTTTTAGCCCAATTTAATAAAAAAAAAAGAAAATAAAAAATAAAAACTTGCTATGTACACTCACATCTTTGCTATGCATACACACGAAGATGTGGTACAGTTAGCAAACATGGTGGTGTAAACAACAAGAATCCATAAAGTTCATTTGTCTAAAAAGTAGTAGAGGAGTGTATTTAGCAAGATTCATGGGTATTTATAATACATTTCTGAAATTAAAATTTTTTTTAGGCCCTTAAGCAAAAGTGGGTATAGTTAACATGATAGGTGGTGCAAATAGTAAAATTTTAAAAAATAAAACAAAATGTTCTTTCTATTTTCACACACAGTCCCAATTACAAACAAAATTATGTACCAACGAAACCATAACCTTAATTCAATCAGAATGCTAGAATAAAGAAAATAAGTAAGAATAATAAAAATAACAAAAGAAAAAGGGAGAAGAAAAAAATAAAAAAGGTCAATACGCCCCTTTCCTCTACCACTATCATGCATCTTCCTTTTTGCCATCTATAAGCAATAGAGATTTAGTTTCATCCACCAACATGATCCCATAAAATTCTAGATTTGCAAGATTTATCTTAAAAAGATTAAAATTATCCTAAACAAAAATTTAGAAACTATGTCTATAAAATGAGGTATCTGAATTAAAGAAGGGTGAGAAAATTTTTCAAGAAGGAGAAAATGAGCTTAAAGAAAATATAAGGTTGAAAACAAATGAGAGTTAGAGATTTGACGCATACAAAATAAGTATTAACTCACACTTTCTTTTCTATTCTAACTCATAACTTAGTCAAAAAATAACAAAAGGAGATAAGAAAATTTACTTATCACCATTAGCCACCATATGCATATTTTGTAGAGACATCACCATAAACGGCCCTGGCCTGTGACCCTTCCGTTCTCGCCATTTTCTTTTTCTTTCTTCTTGCATTACACCCTCTTTTTTTCTCCTTGTGCTGCTCGACTGTATCTTTAGGGATTTCAAATTCCTTTTCCTTCATTTATCGTGCAGGCACATGTTTCGGCTTTAATTTTTCTCTTTTTTTGTGTTTTTCTATTTACACCCTCATAATGTACTAAATACACCCCTTTGACTCAAATATTCACTTAGGCTGTTTATTTACCATTTGAACCTCTGTTTTTTGCTAAGTACACCCATTTTGCTTTAACGCCCAAATTATTTTATTCTTGGATTCCTATTGTTTATGCCGTCAATCTTTCTAAATGTAAATAGTAAGGAGTATTTTTGTTGTTCTTATATTTTTTATCTATTTTGTATTTTTTTTTATTAAATACTTATTTTCATCTAGTTAAGGTTTGATACAAATATGTGAAACTGTGAGTAGTAAGGTAACAATTAAATTTGGGTCTTACTAAAGCAGCAAAAATAATAATAGTAATAATAACAATAATGATAATAATAATAATAGTTAAAACATAGTCATTTTAGATACACTTCTAATTTGACTATTGAAAAAAATCTTATAAGAAGGCTTATAATAGTCACTTTGGATGCACTTCCGATTTTTTTATTGAGAACTCTTTTCAAACTAAAATTTTAAAATATAAAATTAAAATTAAAACATAACAAAATTTTAATTATAACTACTTTGAATCTACTTTTGATTTAGTCATTATAAAACTACTATGATTTAGTAATTGTCATCTCGAATGCATTTATAATTTGATAGATATATCAAAAGTTGCCGATGACCACTTTGGATTCACTTCTAATTTGTTCATCATAAAAATGTCTTTCTAACATGAACAAAAGAATATTAAAATTCAAAAAAATAAAAATTTCCACTATTCAAATCTCAAAAAATACGTAAATTCTTATTCTCCTATACACTTGGAGATAGGAGTAAGAGTCATTTCATGTCGAGTCCTCAAAAAATAAAAATAAAATAATTTAATTAAAAAATAAAAAACATAAAAAAATAATTCTTCATAAATTATATTTTTTTCTCAATAATAAAATTATCCTTGTTAAAATGTTAAAATCAATAAATAAAATAAAAAATTGTCTTTATGTTTTTAAGGGGTAAAATAAATATTTTAAAGTTATTTAATTTTGTAATTTAATTAGAGGTAATCGTCTTTATGACAAACATTGTAAGGTATTAATACCTTTTCTTGACTTAATTGACTCTCAAACTTAAAATCTAGTTTCATAGACCACTTTTTTTTATAAAGTTTTTTTTATATTTTTCTCAATAAACATGAATGAAGACTCATCTGATTTTTAAATAATTTTTTGTTATTCTATCAAAACCCACGTGTCAATAACAATATGCATGCACGTATTGCGGATTCCAAGATTTACTATATATCATAGTTTATAAATATTGTATACCATAAAATCTAAAATATACCATAATTTATGAACATTGCGAATCATGAAATCTATGATCCGTAATATAATATAATACATCGTGGTATGCATTATCTAAATTGTTTTTTTTTATGTTTACATCGTAAATTACATGATTCCTAATCCTGGAATTACATAATTGCTTATCATGTAATCTATAATGTTTTTCTATCCTTCTACCTTTGCGGAAGTAGATATACTAAATTTAAAATGATTACAACAATTTATAATATGCATCCATGCGAAATCAGTTGGTAGAGGGATAAGTATCATCATTAACCACGTGGGATATTAGTGGATGAAGTGATAAGTATACATTGCGCAATATGCCAATACATCACGTCATTATTTCACAATAGGGGCAGGGTTTTGCAAAAAGAAGGATAGGTTGAGGATTTAGTATAAATGGGGATGCAAAAAGAAAATCAGGTTAAAAAAGAAAAGGCCCCAAAGCATTCCTCCACAAGGCACCTCTGTCTAGATCTTCATGTTTGCTTCTCTACTACTCCTTTAATTTTCACTTACCAGTTTCCTTTAATTGGCCTTTTTTCGTTCTAGTTAATTAGTTTGCATATAATATGTTTGATTTTGGACTTGTAACCATGGAGTGGGTGGAACACTCTATGTACTGTTCATTATCGCATTAGTTAACTTGTCTGTTTTCAAACTTCATCATAAAAAACTATTGTTTTACATTTTGGATAAGTAACCCGTAATACACTAACGGTATTTCGAATGAATTGATCCATAAATTAAATTTGAATAGTTTTTTTTCACATTTTGAATCAATAAATCTAAAATATATAACTAATAGGTTCGAAAAGTAATTCAAAAATTGAACAAATTTGTTTCATTTTGTATAAATAGATGCAAAATTTATAAGTAATGAGTTTTGAGTCACATGATAAAAACCAAATAAAGATACTTTTGAAAGTTTAAAGTGGGAAAAGAAAATTTTAGAATTCATTACAAGTTATGAATGTAGACATGAAATTCAAATAAAACTTGCTAGTGTTAATAGCCAAGAAACAAGGAATGACAAAAAAATTTATGTCTATATATATCTAAAATAAAAGTCATAAAAATTCACATAAATGTAGTTATTATTATTTAAATATATATATATATATATATATATATATATATATTATTGTATAAATATGAGAAATATTAAGATAAAAATGTTAATGCTTGAATAAAGGTTTGAATTAATGTGTAGTTAAAGGTTTGAGCTTGGGGATTGAAATGAGTAAATATTTAAGATGAAATATTCTTGTATTCTTTAAAAATCATAATAAAGAAGTTCATTTATCTTGACTAGTCACTACAAAAATAATTCAATTTTCTCTAAATAATTAATTAAGAATATTAACATTATTATAAAAAAATATGTATATATATATATATATATTACCATTTTTATCCAAGTTGTCAAAATCGGACAGAACTGGCCGGTTTAATGGGACGGAACTGGCCAGTTCAATCAGTTGAACTGGGAACTGAATAAGTGTCTGGTCCATTGTTTCCAAAAATTCGAGCATGAAGAACTGGTCAAACCGATCAAAAACTGAGTGAACGACCAAAATTGACCGCTTCAAGGGTTAGACATTTTATTTTTATTTTTCTAAAAAAATATATAAAATTGAAAATTTGTGATTTTTAAAGTTTTAGGTACACATACGAGATATTTAAAAGAAATTTTTGCAAATTACTAAATGTTGACTACAATTTAGAATATAAATATTTCTCAAAATACCATTTTAGACAATGTGAAATTTTACCTATGTATAATATTATAAAGACAATAACACTTAAACTTAATAAGATGTATTATATTTTTTTATTATAAATCATATATATCTTTTTTTTGTTTAGTATATTACCACATAAGTAAAAATAAATATAAAAATAATATTTTATTAAGTTCGGTTCAACCCTAGTTAAACCTTTGAACCCTAAACCTATGTTTTTGCCGGCTCAATGACCGGTCTGGTTTTGAAAATCTTGATTTTTATAAATAGTTGCATATAGAACCTTTGAACCCTAAACCCATGTTTTCGCTGGCTCAATGACCGGTCTGGTTTGAAAATCTTGATTTTTATAAATAGTTGCATATATATATATATATATATATATATATATATATATATATATATATATATACACATATAGATTTTTTTTCTTTGATTATCTATACTAATATTATTTAAATTATTTATATGATATTTGTTCTCACTCATTTATATTTCTTGTCTCTTATATATATTTTAAAAAAAATATGGAATGCAAATTTAAAAAGATGGATGCGCCAAATTATCCAAATCCTTTTTGCGCAATCATTTTAGCATTTTTTCACGATACTAGTTGGAATACGAATGTAATTACAAATTCATTACATTCAGAGGCACTCGAGTCTCCACTTTTGTATTTTTCAATGATCAAGGAAAACCGTTGATGATAAGGACCGTAACAGTCACTTTCGACGTCTCACCTGCTAATTAAACAAATCCACTAATGGACATTTCTCCACTAATTATGTGAAAACAATAGTAGGATAAAAGGGGAGATTTATACATAGATAAATTTTTTATTATCCTTTTATATAGTAGAATGGACATATGTAATATTAGAAATGTGGCTTTGTTTATGATTGTTTTTTAATTTAAGTTAAATAAATAACTAAAGAAAGGTAATTAAAACAAGGGAACATGACAGTAGGAGAACATGCTTCTAAGTTTGAAGAATTAGGTAAATACTTTACTTTCTTCTATCACCTAGATGAGAGAATGAAGTGTATTAAATTTGAATATGGACTTAGGCTTGAACTGAGAAAGGCAGTAAAGATACTAGAAATTTCTGATTTTCCTACACTTATTCACAAGTGTCGTTTTCTGGAAGGTTTTGAAAATAATCAACATAATAAACCAAATTATTTTGGCCCTCAACCAAATAAAAATAGAAACCATGAAGGAAAATCTTATAATCGTTCTCAAGGAAAACCCCAATCTTCCCAATTTTTCTCAGGAAATTTTAGTAGAGCTATAACTAATCAGGTTAAGTGTCTTAAGTGTGGACAAGGACATTATACTAAAGATTGTCATCCCAAAGGACCTGTTTGTTTTAAATGTGGAAAACCTGGTCATGTGTTTTCTAAGTGTGGACAACCCAAAATGCATTTTAACTCTGTTGCACACAAATCAAAGTCTACTACAACTGGAAGAGTTTACACCATGATTGAAATCGAAGCCACCCAAAACAATGATCTAACTCAAGGTATATGTCTCATTAAAGGTAAAACTTTAAATGTACTGTATGATTTAGGTACAACTCATTCTTTTATCTCTAATAGTTGTGTTCAAAATCTTAAACTGTCAGTTATTTTTAGATACCATTCTAATTGTTTCAACACCTA
Organism: Psophocarpus tetragonolobus; assembly: GCA_037954015.1. NCBI lineage: Eukaryota > Viridiplantae > Streptophyta > Magnoliopsida > Fabales > Fabaceae > Psophocarpus > Psophocarpus tetragonolobus. The sequence continues at coordinate 35,605,450 of CM075692.1, read as the reverse complement.
CAAATAAATCTATGATTACTAATAAAGTTTGTCTAGATGGTCCTATTTTCATTAGAAATAGAGAATTTTTGGTAAATTTGATATGTTTACCTTTATCACAATTAGATGTGATTTTGGGTATGGATTGTTCATCTTCTAATCATGTCCTTCTCAATTGTGCACAAAAGTCTGTAATATTTTCGAACTTTGAGTATTTGTTGGTTTCATCTATCAATTCAATGAATAAGTTTTTAAGGAATGAAGTTCAAGGATATTTGTCATTACCTTCCATGGAAGAAGAATAAAAATAAAAAGAAGAAGTAAATTTAGAAAACATAGTAGTTGTTCAAAATTTTTCTGAAGTTTTTGCCAATGATATTTTTGGTCTGCCACCTGATAGAGAGATTGAATTTTTAATTGATTTGATGTTTGACAAAAGACCAATTTCAATGGAACCTTATAGGATGTCACCTTTTGAAGTAGTTAAACTAAAAAAACAACTGGAAGATTTGTTTCAAAAACAATTCATTCCCCTTTTGTATCACCTTAAGGAGTTTTTGTTTTATTAATTAAAAAGAATTATGGAAGTTTTAGGTTGTGTGTACATTATCATCAACTAAATAAATTCGCTATAAAAAATAAATATCCTCTTCCTAGGATAGATGATCTGATGGACCAATTGAGAGAAGCTACCATGTTTTCTAAGATAGATTTAAGATCAGGATATTATCAATTAAAGTAAAAGCAGATGATATTCAGAAAATTGCTTTTAGGACAAGGTGTGACCATTATGAATATCAAGTAATGCCTTTTGGTGTCAGTAATGCTCTTCAGTGTTCATGAATTATATGAATAGGATTTTTTGTCCATTGTTAGATCATTTTGTGGTTGTATTTATTAATGATATTCTTATTTATCTTAGGACTCATAAAGAGCATGAAGAACATCTTCATATTTTGAAAGAAAAACAACTATATGTTAAAATTTCTAAGTGTGAATTATTGTTAGATGAAGTTAAGTTCTTAGGATACGTGATTTCCAAAGATGAAATATCTATGGACCCAACTAAGGTGGAAGCAGTTTTAAAGTGGGATACACCAAAACAGTGACTAAAATTCGTAGTTTTCTAGGTTTGGCTGGATACTATAGACGAATCATTAAAGGATTTTCTAAAATATTCATGCCTTTAGCCTAACTCACAAAGAAAGGACAAACTTTTGAGTTGACAGAAAAATGTGAAAATAGTTTTCAAGAACTCAAGAATAGGCTAACCACTTCACCTGTTTTAGCCTTACCAAATCCCAATGAGCAATTTGTAATATTTTTTTATGCCTCCAAAATGGAATTAGGGTGTGTTCTTATGCAAAAGGGGAGGGTAGTGGCATATGCTTCTAGGAAACTGAGACCACATGAGAAAAAGTATCCAATTCATGATCTAGAATTAGCTAGTATTGTTTTTGCACTTAAAATATGGTATGTGTATAGTAGTAAGTTTGAGATTTTTAGTGATCATGAAAGTTTCAAATATTTGTTTGATCAGAAAGAATTAAATATGAAACAAAGAAGGTGAATGGTATTTTTGAAAGACTAAGATTTTGAATTACATTATCACCCAGGAACACTATTAGAAAAGTCACATTCAACATCATTTTATCTACATCGGTTTAACCTAATAACCAATGTAGACAAATGCGCGGTGGAAAATTTTTAAATAATTAAACAATTCTCAACATTGGGTCCCCTTAAACTGATGTAGGTAAAATATTAAAAATATTATCATGCAAAGGTTTTAGGCTTAATCGTGGTAGGCTTAAAAAAAAGTAAATCTGCATCGATTTAAGACTGAACCGCGGTAGAAAAAAAATATTATTTTAGAAATAAAGAAAAATAAAACATTCATTCTTCACGCTCTAAAACTCTCCTATTTCATAAATCTCACTTTCTTCTTCCCAAATCTTCTTCCATTTTCCATCCATTTGAAGAAGCTCTCTGTTTCATCACGTTCGTTTTGTCGTCATTGAAGAAGCTTTCCCTCATTATAAGTTCCTAAATCTTGAAGGTCTCACAAGTCTTATCGTTTCCATTGAAGTTCTCGTTTATGTGACTTTCGACGCCATTAAAGCATTTTTTTAAGCTCTCTTTCACTATAAGTTCCTATAAAACCCTTTCAATCTCACCTTTACTCTCACTCCCACTCTCACAAAGTCATGCCATTCAACCATCTCTCTCACTCATACTCTCTCATAAATTGGTTTTCCTGAACCCTAACTTGTCTTTGCGAACCCTCAATTTCACGAACCTTCATCTTCACAAAACCCTTGTGTTAAACCCTCAATGTTCTTTTGTACATTCAAAAAGTTTTGGATAAATGTTCAATGGTTAGTCCCTATACTTACATGTTTTTGTACATTCATCGAGTTTCCTCCCATTATGATTGAAATTTAATTTTCCATATGGTCCCTATATGGTGTATTTATTGTTTTTTGAAATATTTTAAAAACTTAATATATATATATATATATATATATATATATATATATATATAATGTATGATATTTTGAAAGTTGATCCAACAGGTAGGGCGGGCCAGTCTATTGCCACAAGTTGTTGGCTTGAATCCATTCACCGCCTTAAAGGTATTGGAATGACTAACCAAAAGCAAAAAGGCTATTATTCTACTGTATTATGTTATGTTCAACATGTATTGTCTCTTACTTTGTATATGATTTTGTCTTCAAACTTTATATGCAATAATTGCCTTGCAATCCATTGTTATTACTATTTCTGATGTTTGTAACATATTTTGCCATACCAATCTGCATTCATGAAATTATCTATTAGCCTAATCCGTTGAGCTTCAAGAAACCGATAATATTGAGTTAATGCTTGATAAAACAATGTAGGGAGTAAGATTTGCACTTTATTTCTTGTACTGCTACTATTAGTATCCCTAGTTTGATGTGTATACTGTGTCATAATGTGGTTTGATTGTGCTATTTTCACTTTAAAAGAAAGAAAACTATAAATGAGAATGATTCTTATATTGAACATACAACTTGTATGTGAGAGGAAACATCTGCAATCTGTGTTTGATTCTTATATTGTGCTAAGTATTAATATAATTTACTATTTATTAATTTAGTTAGAATCACTAATATAGTGTGTTATATCTGACATGCATTTAGGGACAACTCACTATTGGAGGCAAGAAGAATTCGAGACATTCGTATTAAGTGGGCAAAGTTCTTTTTAATTATTAAAAATAGGACTTGTACTTATTAAGTACTTTTAATTTGATTCAGTTTGGTCATGTAGATCTAGTTTGTTTTGACCACTAATTTGATTTTTGAATTATTAACTATGGTTGTTATAGAGTTCTTATTTTTTAATTTTTGTTGTTGATTGTTTGTTATCTTTCAGTTTACATGCAACAACCATCTAAACTTCTAATTGTAAGTTCTTAGATGACCTCCTGAATTGTTGAACCAAAATCTTCTACTATAATTTATTGTTATGTTTTGGTGCATGTTACTATTGACTACTTTCGTTTATGACTATAGTGTTTGGTGACTATGTAATGGTTTTCTCTATCTGCTTTACTCTAGTTGTTTGTATATTCAGATTCATGGCTATTTTATTTGCTGCAAATCCACATAATGTCGAGTTAAGAGCAATTTCTCCATGTGTCAATGCTTTCTTATAGGATAAATCATTTGTAATAATAATTTTTTAATTTGTTGTTATGTTTGAGTGTTTAAGTCTCATTGGAATTCTTTGATATGTCCAACAATATAGATTATACTTTACATATTAAATAGTTCTCGTGTTTATGTTTGAGTGATGCTCTCTTGCAGATAAGGTAGGCCCAACTGTGTGGTTGTTTTGAGACAAGATGTTCACAAGAATATCAAGATAGAAAATCTTTAATTTTGAACTCTCAATTGATTAAGTTCATTTTACTTAAAGGAAAAGAAAAACTAAAATCCTTGCATAATAATTATATGGATCTTCTAAGCTGTTGTGGTTCTTGTCTATTTGTATAAGGTGTATTGACAGCTAGCTTCTTAGTTAACATCTAATTGAACATTGATTAACTACCAATTATTGGCTTCAATTATTAAGTTCTATGTATTCTACGGAGGTAGAAAAAGAAAATTGAGTGTTAATTTAGAGTGATGCATAGAGTGATTACTTATTATTACTCGTATATTATATGTATATAATTGTACTCACCATTTTAGACTTTTAGTTCAAACATATGATTAATTGAATCCACACAAAAAATGTCACACATACAAGCAATCATGTAAACCTATAACCCACTATTTTCTTATCTTGACGGAGTTTAGAATAATATTCAACCATATTACGACACTAACACGTAATCATGCAATCTTCAAATTCCCTAATCTCACTTTTCTATTTTTATTTTTTGTTTTACATTTTGTTGTACATTTTGTTGTGTGTGAATTATCTGATATTGTTATTTCAACTTAATTAATAGTTTTAAATTTAAGTTCTTAATATTAATATTCAATCACATTAAATATTATTAGAAGAGTTTATTATATAAAAATGAAATAAAATTGTGTTCATCCAAAGATACATGCATTGTATATAAAATAAAAGTAATTGGATAATTTTCTATAAAGAGAGAAAGTGAGTCTCCTCCATTTTGTTGAAGCTGCTAAAGCCCAAAAGGTTTGAATATGAAAACATGGTCATGGTCACTAGCGTATCCTCCCAAAGCTTGGAGGTACTTAATTAATTTCTTATTAACATAAAATAAGTAAATTATATTTCTCATTATTAATATATTTCATTTAGAGAAGAATTGAGTTACTCAAACTTTATATTCACGGTATATTTTTCTAAAATTTAATGGTCTTACTATTAAAGCTATCAAATGTTAAGAAAATAAACCATAAAGATAATAATTTCCTTTTCCTTCCACTCTATATTGATAATTATAGATATACGTATATATTAGTTGTGTATCAAACAAAGAAAATGGGTTATAGATATAAAATTAAAGGTTGATAAACCCACAAAAGAAAATGGGTTATATCATATGTTTTATCCACCTACTTACATGCACAAAATATTAAATATATCTAAATATAATAATTATCGACATAATAAATTATAATATAATTGTAACTCTCCTGAAGCCTAATTCAGTTACTGCGTAAACGTATTAAAATAATTGGAATCTAGCTTCAAGCCTAAAGAACATAATATTTAGATAATTGAAAGTCCAATATTTTATTTAAAAATAAAAAATGTATTGTTATGTTAAATTCCAATATTGGTACAAAGTTTGTATTTGTTTTGATAGAAATATATTGGATTTATATATGATTAAATTGCAGGTTGGATTATTTAAAAAAATATAAAAACTAACATCAGTTATTAAAATAACCAATGTAGGTTTTCATTAACATTGCATCGGTCCAAGCCTACAAACGATGTAGGTTTATTATCACTTTCATGTCAATTATCAACATTAGTTCATTAACAACCGATGTAGGTAATGTACTACCGCGATTCTTGGAAATTGGTGTAAAGTTGTTTTGAATCTACATCTGCAGCGATGACATTGGTTCAAAACTGATGTGGTTTTGTCCCAAGGACCGATGTTAAATCCTATTTGTTTAGTAGTGGAAAAAAATGTAGTGGCGAATGCATTAAGTAGAAATTTTTTACATGTTTCTTCATTAATGATTCATGAGATGAACTTGATTGAAGAGTTTAGAGATATGGGTTTATTAGTTGTAATAAGTCATGATAGAATACAATTGAAATCAATTCAGATTTCTAGTGACTTACAAAAGCAAATTTATGAGACTCAGAGGATTGAAAAATTTATTCAAAAGAAAAAGAGGTTGTTGGGAGAAAAGAATGGTGAAAAGCTTAGCTTAGATAAAGAAAGAGTCTTGAGATTCAATAATAAAGTATGTGTCCTTAATGATATAAAAATTAAGAAAAAGATCTTGGATGAGACACATAAGAACAAGTTGAGCATACATCTAGGTAAAACAAAAATGTATCAAGATATTAAGAAAATGTTTTGGTGGCCCAAGATGTAGAAGGAAGTAGCTCAATATGTGGTCATGTGTTTGATTTGTTAGAAGGTTAAGATAGAACATCAAAAACTAGTGGGAATGCTATAATCTTTTTATATACCTGAATGAAAATAGGATAGTATAACAATAGATTTTGTAGTTAGATTACCACGAACAATGCACAAATTTGATTCTATATGGATTATAATGGATAAAATAACAAAATCTACTCACTTCTTACCCATTAACATTAGGTATTCATTGGAAAAAATGACAGACTTGTACATAAAAAAAATTGTAAGATTACATGGTATTCCATCTAGCATAATATCTGACAGGGATCCTAGGTTTACTTCTAGATTTTGGGGAAGTTTACCTCAAGCCTTAGAAACTAAGCTTTGTCTTAGCTCAGCCTATCATCCTCAAACAGATGGACAATTAGAAAGAACCATACAATCATTAGAAGATTTGTTGAGAGCTTGTGTGCTAGAGGATTCAGGTAGTTGGAATCGATACTTACATTTGATTGAATTCACTTACAACAATAGTTTCCATTCTAGCATAGGTATGGCACCCTATGAGGTTGTGTATGGAAGAAAATATAAAACACCTATGTGTTGGTTTGAGACTGGGGAAAATTTTATCTTAGGTCTTAAAATGATGTAGCAAACCACAGAGAAAATCAAAATGATTCAGAAAAAATGAGAATGACTCAAAGCAGACAAAAAAGTTATGCTAATAAGAAAAGAAGGTCACTTGAGTTCCAAGAAAGTGATCATGTATTCTTGAAAGTTACACCAAAAACTCAAATTGGTAGGGTAATGAAGTCAAAGAAACTCACTCCCCAATTTATAGGTCTTTATGAGGCTGTGTATGGAAGAAAATACAGAACACCTCCATGTTGGTTTGAGACTGGGGAAATTTGATCTTAGGTCTTGAAATGGTGCAACAAACCACAGAGAAAATCAAAATGATTCAGGAAAAATTGAGAGCGACTTAAAGCAGACAAAAAAGTTATGCTAATAAGAAAAGAATACCACTTGAGTTCCAAGAAAGTGATCATGTATTCTTGAAAGTTACACCAAAAACTCAAATTTGTAGGGTAATGAAATCAAAGAAACTCACTCCCCAATTTATAGGTCCTTATCAAATTCTAAAAAAAAAAAATAGGTCTTATTACTTACCAAATTTCTTTACCTCCTTTTTTTTCTAATATTCACAATGTCTTTCATGTGTCTCAATTAAGAATGTATATATATATATATATATATATATATATATGTGTGTGTGTGTGTGTGTGTGTGTGTGACCCTTCTCATATAATAATGTTTGATACAATACAAATTAAAGGATAATCTTACATTTGAAATAATGTTTGCATAGATCGCAAACAAGAGGATCAAGCATTTGAGAGACAAACAAAATTCACTAATAAAGGTCATCTTGATGATGTCACATGAGATGCTAGATGGAAATTGGAGGAGAATATTAGAGCAAAATATCCTCATTTGTTTAATCAATAAAAAATTTTCAAGGATCAAATTTCTATAAGTAGGGAAGAATTGTAATATTCCAAATTTATAATAAAATATTTAATTATATTTTTAAATTTAATATATATTTAGTAATCGAATAAAATTTAAATTATATCTAATTATAAAATAATTAAGCTATTTTAAATTTTTAACTATAATATTTTTTTTTTAAATATCATAAATTTTTAGTACAATATTATATTATTATTATGAAATGTAAATCTTTAATATTTAAATTAGAATTTTTTTAGAATATATGGTATAAGAAATAAATTTATAACTTATTTTGAATCTTTAACACATATAAGTAAATATTAAAAAAAAAATAGGGCTAAGAAGATAAACTGCACAAAGTATATATATATATATATATATATATATATATATATATATATATATATATAATTTGTACAAAATGATAAAGAAATAAACCTACAACTTTGATAGAAAAAAAAAATTAAAGATAAGAAGATGCGATTGCACAGTACCAACACTTATAAAAATCTTATCTATAACAAATGTAACTATGTAACTAGTAATTAGAATAGAAAAGAAGGTAATTATTGCAAGGGACTTATAAATATGAGTTTTGGAATAAGAAAAAAAAAACATTACTTCTTAGCCGATAGTAGTGAGAAGAGTGACTATTTGGAGAAAAAAAAACTCTTGTATTACTCCAATTATTAAGGTAAGGGGGAGAATACATTTATCATTTTTAAAATATTATATTTACCTACTTATTGATTTTATGGTATTTTTAGTTATAATTATTCAATGAGGTATCTCTAACTTTACTTTATTTATGATTTTATGTAACTTTTAGTTATAATTATTTAGTGAGGTATCCCTATTACTAGAAAAATCCCATTTAACATAGTTGTATCTACATTGGCTGAACCTAATAACCAATGTAGACAAATGTGCAATAGCAAATTTGTAAATAATTAAAAAAATTTCAACATTGGGTCCCCTTAAACCGATGTAGATAGAATATTAAAAATATTACTCTACAACGGTTTTAGGCTTACACGCGGTAACTGACAAAATAATCAAACTTGCATCGATTTAAGAGTGAACTGCAATAGGAAAAAAATATTATTTTAAAAATAAATATAAATAAAAGATCTATTCTTCACACTCTAAAAGTCTCCTATTTCATAAACCTCACTTTCTTGTTTCTAAATCTTATTCATTTTCCATCCATTTGAAGAAGCTCTCTGTTTCGTTTTGTCACGTCTATTTAATTGTTATTAAAGAAGCGTCTATTTCATTGCCATTAAAAAAGTTTTCCCTCACTGTATTCCTATAAAACCCTCTGAATCTCACCCTCACTCTCACTTTCACTCTCACAAAGTCACGTCATTGAACCATCTCTCATTTGTACTCTGTCACAAATTAGCTTTCATGAACCCTAGCTTATCTTTGCGAACCCTCAATTTCGTGAACCTTTGTCTTTGCAAAACCTTCGTTTTAAAACCTTTGTTCTATTGTGGTTTATTTTTTTTCTGTTGTCACGTACGATAGAGTATTTGATTAGTTACTTCAATGATCATTCCCATTCTAAGATTAGTTGAATAGCATCCCTATTTTCTAAGTGTCATCAGATCTTCCATTTACTAAAAAAGAAGCAGAAGAAACACATGGATTTCTAGTTCTTTATGACAGTAATAGACGATATTTCCAGTTTTAATTGAAAGATTCAAACAGATTGAATGATTACCCAACGATTTTACTTGGCATGATCGTCAATTTCTGCTTTTCCAACTTATATTTGCTTTTTAAATTTAAACTGAGAACTTGGATTTCTGATACTTTATCGCATATATTTTGGGTTGACACTTTATAACATAAATATTAGTCTACTTTTAATGACATATTGTTTAGAAACAAAAGCCAAGTATTATAAGATAACAACCGAATTTATATAAAAATAAGAAGTGGTAGAAACTAACCTATTCAAATAAACCATACATCAATAGTATATAGCTATTAGAAAGGGCTTTTCCAATAGAAGAGGACAGCCAAACATTTCTATTCTTAAAGCAAGCAACCTTGCTTATATTAAGAGAAGGGAATCTTAGCAATGTAAATAATGAACAGAAAAAACAGTGTGAGCCACCTGAGGAGTTCAGTTCATTGTGATAAAACAAAAAATAATTGAACAAATTTCTCATTCTAATCTTCTTTTGATTATGAATGCTTTAGTAACAAGTGTCTAACGATATTTTAAGGAAAAATGTCTTGCATGTTATGTAGTCTAATGAAAAATGATGCATTGGGATTGTTGGATCTTTTTTTTTTTCTGTAGTTTTGGAAATTTGTTATATGCATTAATATATCTATATTTAGTTAATCTATTTCATGTAATTAGTACAATTGATTTGGTATTGACAACTAATTATTTTATTAGAAATATAAGATCGATCCAAAAATTATATTTTGTTCCGAAATTATCTTGTCTATTTAAATTTAATAAAAAGGGACCATAAAAGTGGTGAGATAATCTCAGCAGAAAACCTTTGAATTTACACCCATACTCTTTATTGTCTTTAACTTTTGATTTGGTGTTTTACACTTCTCTGAACCATGTCGTGTGGACTATGACTAGTCACTAAAAAAATAATTTAAATGTCTCTAAATAATTAATTTAAGAAATATTAAAATTATTATAAATAAATATGTATATATATTACCATTTTTATAAATAGTTGTATGTCTAAATATATATTATATATATAAATTTTTTTCCTTTAATTATCTAGATTGTTATTATTTAAATTATTTATATGATATTTGTTCTCACTCCTTTATATTTCTTGTCTCTTATATATATTTTAAAAAAATATGGAATGCAAATTTAAAAAGATAGATAGGCCAAACTATCCAAAAAAATTTTACAAAGTCATCTCAACGGTTTTTTCCGACACTAGTTGAAATATGAATGTAATTGCAAATTCAATTACATTTAGAGGCACTAGAGTCTCCACTCTTGTATTTTTCAATGATCAAGAAAAATTGCTAGTGATAGAAGGACCATTAATAATCGCTTTCTACATTTCACCTGCTAATTACACAAATCCGCTAATGAACATGTTTTCATTAGTTATGTGAAAATAATAGTAGGATAAAAGAGGAGATTTATACATAAATAAATTATTCCCTATTTTTCTATGTAGTGGAATAGACATATGTAATATTATAAATGTTGACATATGTGTGTGTATATATGTATGTATATGTGTATATATATATATATATATATATATATATATATATATATATATATATATATATATAAGTGTAGCTTTGTTTATGAATTTTTTTTAGTTTAAGTTAGATAAATAGCTAAAGAAAGGTAATTATACATTGAAATGAAATAAAATCAATTAAGTAAATAACTTATTTTCTTTTAATTAATAGTAAGTTAGAATTAATATAAAGAAGATTTATCATGAAAATGAGTTATAATAAATATCGTTACATTTGTCACTTTTGAGTATGAGTGATGCATGCCTCCCTTGATCTTTTTCTAGAGGTTTTCTTCTTTGGTGAAATGGTTTATGGAAAGGTAAAAAGTGAGGTGGTTTTAGGCGCCACTTAAGGTAAGATAAGCCTAGGAGGGAAAGTTTGTCACAAGGGATGGAACCCTTGATAAAAACCTAAGGAATTCTCAAAGAGAGAAGGGTGGACACTAAGAGAATTTTGGCCAACTCAAGGTTTTTCCATTCAATAAAGTGTAAAAAATACAAGAGTGTGAAGAAACACCTTTTTATAGAGGGAGCTAACCTCTTGGACAAGTCAAGAAGGAAAGGAAGGGCTAGGATTAAAAGGAGTCATCCAAGGGAGGAGGATTGAAGCCCAAAGTCCAATCAATCCCCTCCTCTAGATGAGAATTGGTGCTCAAGCTACCTCATCCAAGGGCCAAGATTACTCCTTTATTAGTTTTGGGTTTTATTTAGGAAAAGAGGGTGTAGTTATCAAAATACCCCCTTATTTCCTAAATAAAGGCCCAAAAGTTAATCTTATCCCTTCTTATTACTAAGACACCTCCTAGAAAATTAAATAGACTAATACATGTCCAAAATAAAATCCTAGGTTCCTAAAATAAAAATTACAAGTAAATAAGTCATGACTTGCATAACTTGATGGTCATATGGAGGTGAGATCTTCCTCCTTCTACTCTAGCCATGTCTTCTTCTATTCTCCTAGTCATGGCCCTAGTGATAGGCCCTTGCTTGGGGAGAATGCATCAATGAGTTTTTTTTATTCGTTCCTTAACGAGCACAAGTAGATGTATCATAGTACTCATACCATTTAAATGGGTAACAGTGAAGTCAGAGATGCATCCTGGTCAAATGCACACGCGACTTTAATAGACAAAGACGTAGGCAAGTCAGACCTACATAGTCAAGACTAACACATATGCATCTCTTGAAATAGAAGAAGTCATTTATGAAGACGCATCTCATAAAGTGAAGATGTAGATGAAGACAAAGGCTTATTCGATACAAGTGAACACAAAGCTTAAGAAAAGATACATAATAAAGAGAAGATCATAATATGAAAAAGATAACATAACGCATCAATTGAAATACACATCTCATATAAAGAAAAGGATGTAGTGCTTGAAGAATGAAGATGAATCACAATTTATAAAAGATGCAACTCATCAAGAATCAAATGCAACATATGAACAATTAAAGTCTTAAAGTCAAGACAAAGCTTATCAAGGATAAGTTGTTGCTTAAAAAAAAATAGATTTCAGTATGTGTTTGTACCTAGAACAAACTATTTTTAAATGTTTGTGCCTAAAAAGGTGTGTTTTTTTAAAGGTTCTTATCAAGCTTTTTTATGTGTTTGCAAAAGAATTATGGTAAACTGCTTACACTATGTACCTTGATTTTGAAATATTTTATTCGCTTTCAACTTTTCAAATATTTATTATTCAATTTTAAGTAAAAGTATAAGTATAATGGTAAAAAAATAATTAATATAGTATTAAATTTTATAAATTATAAATATAAGCAAAAAATTTCTAAATAACATATACTAAAATAAATGTAGGAAATAATGTTCAAAATTTAATTAAATTAATTAATGTGATTTCTTTTTTTTTTAATGTAAAATATTAATTGTTAACGTGTTATTTTTTATTATTCGAGAGATAGAAAACTTTTTTCTTCTCACATTTTCTTTTCTTGATACTTATCCATGTTTGTTAATTTCTATATGATTTTTATCATGATTTTACTATAAGGTTTAGATATAAACTTGAAATTCATATAAACGTGGAATTAGTATAAAATTTGTTGGTAGTAAAAGTCTAATTTCAAAAATAGAAGAATGTAATATATTTATTTAATTAATTGACTTATTGTAATTAAATGGATTTAATGAAAATTATTAAAAATTAAATACTATATTCAGAGTTTAATAAAAAAAGGGATGCCACTACATTTTTTTATCCTGTTGCTTAAATTTGTTAAATTTGGAATGTCTCATAAGGATATATCACAAGCTTTGAATATAAACAGAGGATTAAAACCAACTAATGATAGCAATTCAAGTACTTTAAAAAAATGAGTAAGTGGTTCAAGTTTATTAGAAACGAGGGATGTAAAAGTATTTATTTAAAATTTTAATATTTTTATTTACTATTCTGTCAAAAAATACTTATTTACTATTGGGTAAAAATTGACAGAAATATTAAAAGCTTTTAATTTAAAAACAATGTTTAGAGGTTTAATAAAACTAAGGGGGTCTGTAAGGTTTAATAAAATAACTTAATTAGTATACACTCTTAGTGTAAAAGACTTTTACACTGACAGTCAATCATAATTTTTTATTTATATGACTTTTAAAAAATACTAATTAGTAAAGTCAATAAATTTATTATAAATGAAGGATTATGATTATAATGTAAAAATTTTTACACTCATTGTGTATACCAATTAAATTCTTAATAAAACTTATGAATGAATTTTTTTTTTTTTTTTATCTTTATGCTTGACATACAATACTAACCAACGTCAGTTCGTTTCATCTCGATCATTTACAAGATTTAACTGTAAATAGGAAATTCACATAAAACACGGAAGTAGTCCATAAGAATTGAAGACGTTGTAAAAGGGTGTACAACAAGGAAGGTATTAATTATTAATATTTATTTTATTATTTTATTGTATATGTTACTATTGAATCAAAGTTAGTAAAACTATTAAAAATTTAAAAATAATTCTTAGAGTTTAACATAAAAAAAATGCAATTTTAATTTTTATAAGGGATTTACTTACTTCAAGAATAAGTTTAAGAGATTTACTTTTTATCTTAACCTTTTATTTTGATTAAAATCTAATGATTGTAATTATTAACTAATCTTAACCATTAAATTTCAAGAAAATGAAAGGTTATGATGAAAATAAGTCTTTTAAAGTTATTCTTGGAGTAAGTGTTCTCTTCCCTTAATTCCTTATTTTAATTCTTAAAATTATTTACAAGAGATTTTTCATCATTATATTTGGTTTATGTTTGAGGAGAGATCTCTGATAATTTGTTTTACTATTTAAAATTTGTTTAACTTTCTACTACCAAACTTATTTAAGAATTTCTAGTATCTTTTTATATTGTAATTCTAGTCATATTTTTTAAAACACTAGCTTATAGCTTTTGTATATTTTTTTTACTTTTTGAATATTTATTGGATTTTATTTTTAATATATTCTATATGAGATAAAATTTTGTTATATTTTTCTATTTCTATCATTTTATATATTTTCAATTACTTTAACAGATCATTTTATCAAATACTTGTAATTTAATAAATTATTTAACAACTTTCTACTATCAATTAACTTTTTAAATTTTAACTAATTTTTTAATTAATTTTGTGAAACATAACTTTGAATGTAAACTTCAAATTCATGTGGTCAAAGTTTAAAAAAGAAATTAATATAATAATTTTCATCTAATTTTTCAACATATTTAATTTAAATCTAATTCATAAATTATTTTTTTAAGGAAAATATAAATCATTTTATTTTTAATTAATATATATATATATGGGAGAATATCCATTTACTCCAAGAGTAAGTATAAAACACTTACCTTTCATCCTCACCCTTTATTTTCTTGAAATTTAATAGTTAAAATTAATTACTCATTACAATCATTAGATTTCAAGAATGTAATTTAAATTTATAATTTATTTTAAACATAAATTATAATAATTTATGTTAAATTTTAATTATTATTTTATTTTCAACTAATTTTCTACAAAACTATTTTCTTAACTAAAATATAAATTTACATTGATTTTTATAAAATATAAATTTCATAAAAATATAAATTATATGAACATAAATTATAATTTATAAATTAGGTAAAGAATCATGAAATTATCATCATATATAATTATTATTTATTTAAAATTATATTAATATTCTACGTTAATAAGATTAGAGAAAAAAGTAAAAAAATAAGAATTTATTTAGTATACACTAACAGAGTTTTACACTAACATTCAATTATAACTCTTCATTTATATGATTTTTAAAGTATTAATTATTAAACTTAACAAATTTATCATAAATAAAATATTATAATTGAATGTCAATGTAAAAATCAGTGTATATTAATTAAATTTAAAAAAATTATACTAAAAGAGAAAAAAGTATTGATAATAAATTTAATATAAATTACAATTTGAAATCAGTTGTACTTAGAGATGAAGTAACATTTTTTTTATATATAAAATTAGATATTATAAGTTCTTTATTTAAAAATTATTTCGGCCGTGTTAATTTTACTCATGTATGGTAAACGTTTAATATAAGCAAGGTAATATCTTTTATTTGGTTTTTTAATACCTTGGAATTACAAACAGGAGGGATAGAATTGATGATGAGTTATGATTATATATAGTCTTGGATTTTGGATCACCATGTAATTTATCTCCCAACCAATAAATATTTAACTTATAATTATTTTATTAGTATAATTTATAAGATAAATTGATTGATGGTTTAAATACAGTTAAATTGTGTTTTAATTTTTTGTAATAAATTTTTTATTTTAATACATATAAATTTTTTTTAAGTTTTAAATCGGTATCTTTCATTAAATGTCATTAACTGATCATGTGGTAAATGAAAACATTACATCATTAAGTCTGCTTAATTTTAAATTTTTGAGTTAGCATTCACGTTATTTTTATAATAGGTACATTTTTTAAAAGTAAATTTTTTTTAAGTATCAAATTCAAAATATAAATAAATTTTAGGTACAAAAATTAAAAATGATTTTTTTCATATGTACCAAAAAATTATTTAAACCTAAAAAAAGTTAATAATTATTATCATTGTATTACATGTTATTTTAAGACTTGAATATATTTCATATTCCTAATATACTAGTGAATTTGTGTTGAGATGTTATAAAGTTGTTGCTTTTAGACCTGATAATTTTTTTTTATTTTGTTTAGAATTCTTAAAGCCTTGTCTAAAACATTTTAAAAGCATTTTAAAATAATTTAAAGTGCTATTAAAACACTTCAAGGATCTAAAATAAAATAAAAATGATTGGAAATGAAACATAAAGAAAAACTTTTATTTGAAATATATATATATATATATATATATATATATATATATATATTTAATTAAGTCTTCTTTAAATATAGGTTATATTTTGTCTGTTAAAAAAAAAGAATTCTCATGTAATTCATTAATTATTTAAAAAATAATGATTTAAATAAAATTATTTCACGATCTAATAAAGTTTTTTTGTTGACTTCATTGTTGTCGTTGTATTCCGCATTCACCATAAGGAGAATAATTAAGGTGTATATTCTATGACAAAGAATGCGTGATATAACAAAAATTATTATGCTTAAAAATTTTTATTTTTAAAAAAAAGTATCCACTAGAAAAATCATGTGACCTTGAACTTAATGACATGATATTTTCGTTAGTCACACAATCGTTAACAAACGACACTTAACAACAAGTACTAATTTGAAATATTAAAAAATGTTAGATACTAAGATAAAAAAACTAAAAATTTAGTTACTAAAATTAAAATAGTCAATTTTATAGGTGCTAGAAAGATATTTAAATATTGATTAATTAATTATATGTTGATGATTATTGGTTGAAATTATTTTTTAAAAATCAGGATAAATCACTTAACGTGGCATTTATTAAGGTTTATTTTATATTATGCAAGATTGTAGAGTTTAAAAATCCATAGTAAATTATAGAAGAGAGAATTAGTGGTATGAAAAAAATTATTATTTACCAAAAAAATTTTTAATTAATTTTAATTTAATTAACAAGTTTTTTCTCACCTAATCCAATATATATATATATATATATATATATATATATATATATATATTACTCTGAATAAAATATTTAATAAAATTTAGTAACAATGGGAAAAAAAGTTATGTGCTGATGTAATTCCATTTCCTTATCAATACAACTTGGGATAGGGATCATCAAAATACTTTACAAACTAAAAATATAAACATGAAATGGTAATGATCAATACGAAGAAATGTAGCAATATGTTTTTTACAAATGTAATGATACTTTCTTTCAAACATTTTCTATGAATATGTTGTGTTAAAATTTATTAAAAATGGTAACTTTTTTTTTCATCTCATTTTCTCTTTCATAATTTATAAGTAGGACAAATTAAAATATGAGAAATTTACAAACTTTAAGGTAAACATGAAATTCACATAAAACTTGTAAGGGAAAGGGTTTAAGTTCAAAAAATGAGCATTTAATAATATTTATTTATTTATTTCAGCACATTAATTACTATAAATAAAATTTAATTTAAAAATTTAATAATGTTGATAGTTTAATAAAAGCGAGAGACGTAAAAGCATCTTTATTGTCATATCTTAAATGAAGATATTAAATTTAAAATATTTGACATTAAAGGTGAAAAAACAAAATCTCTACGATGAAAAATAAAGTTTTCTAGTATATTCTTGAATATCTGGTTGGAGGTAGAAATTTACATGTGTATTAATTAAAAAATTAATATTTTAAATTAATAGTATATTATATATTTTAGAATTTTAAATTTAAAAAAATAATGTAATTAATATTTTTATTTTTAATTAATAAATTTAATTAATTAATTTTTATTTCTAAAATAAATTTTATATTCTATAAAAAATAAATTATAAATAAAATTAAACAGTAAATCTACTGTGAGACTCATGCAAAATGTTTGAAAATGTGAAATTAGATTTTTCACGAAATAACAGTTTAACATCTGAAAATGAAATATACCCCGTAAAAAGATGCCCAAACTCAATGTTTTTTGTGATGATGCTAAACCAGATTTGCAAATTTCGAGATGTCTCCTCAATATGCGTTACAAACTCCAAACACGTTAGATGTAAGGTGTGTTTGAATAAACGTCCGATCAATGTAACAGACGTTTTTTTCCATCCACTTACATTGTTACTTCTGAGCTGCGTGTCCTAGTGGTCCAAGTTTCAAAAATGATAAAGTTATAATCTTCATTTATTTTTTCACTATATTTATTACTATTGAATAAAATTTAATAAAAAATATTAATGATCTTTAATAAAATTTAATATCCATGTTTAGAATTTAATAAAAGTAAGGATGTAACTTCTTTTTTTTTTTTGTCCTGATGCTTAACAATATTTGTCAATTTTGAATGTACGTTACACTTTTTTGCTTTTCCACAGTGGACTCATTTCTCTTTTAATTGATAGTTGAATTATTTTAAACATAATGTTATAAATTTCCCCTTTTGCCCTTCTCAGGATGCAGTTAATTTTTTAAAAAGATATCTCGTGATAAAATGTCTTGATTTACTCTACCCTATGGTAAAAGGAGTATCCTGATACATAATAAAAATTGAGTTAGTTTGTTTGATTTTATTTCAGATTATTCCAAATTAAACCAACTCGTTGAATTAATTTTTTATGAATATTCAATTAATTTGATTTGGGAGAATTAGTCTACAGAATATATAAGTTATTTATTTTAATATTAAAATTTATTTATTTTAACTATTCATTTTCAAATATTATTGGTTATATAAAATATAATCAACATTATTATAAATTCATATTTGTTATTCTCAAATAATTTTATAAAGAGAAAAATATATTTCTATAATTTTATATGAGACTAAAAAATATTCATTCTCGTTCATATTTTTAAAATTTAATAGTTATAATGTATAACTAATCTTAAATATTAGATACAAAAAATAAATTATTAGAATAACAGTAAGTATTTTAAACTTACTTTTATATTGAGTAAATCTCTTTCCTCTATTTGTCTCTATATATAATCTATATATAAATTAGAATAATTGTCTTAAATTAAAAATATTTTAGCTATTATTCTTTTAATTACAGCATATTTAAAAAACTTTTCATCATTTGAGTTTCCATTTTTAATATTTTCAATCTAATTTAAATTTTCATATTTTAAAAAAATTATCAATATTTTAAAATGTATTATAATATAAATTAATCATTACAAATGTAAAGCATAAATTATATTAAAAAATATATTTTAAAAAATTATTAATTATAAAATCCTTATCTATTTGTAAATTAAAATAGTTATTGTGTTTTTAGCTGTTATTATTCAACGAGTGTATTTTAGCTTCTTTTTTTTTTATCAATAAGAGCATTTTTTTACGGGACTCTTCTTAACTATTTATCTCTTTGAATCTATTATTTTTAATATCTTTAGTTCTATTTTCAAATTTAACATTTTTTAAAAATCTTCAGCAATTAAAAATAGAGAAATGGTATTTAGTACGAAAAATACTTTGTAAAAGCAACACCAACTTGTATTCTATACAATTACTTTGTATTTTTTTTTATGATTTATAAAAAAAACAACCGTTGATATATAATTCGTATATCCTTTGTTCAAAACTAAGAGTTTAAATATTATATATTATAATTATTAAAAATATAATTTCATTTAATCATAATTCTTTATTTATAATAAATTTATTAATTTTATAAATTAATTTTTAAAATTTATATAAATAAAAAAATAAAATAAATATAAAATTCAGTATATATTAATTTAAACTTCAAAACTAATTCATACTCAATATAAAATGTTTATCATAGCATAAAACTAATTTTTACTCTTAACAATAAGATTGTTTTTTGGTGAAACATTCTTAACAATAACAATGTATCATAGTATAAATCATTTATCATAAATATAAAAAGTAATATATGTTGAAATATATATTTATTATTAATTTTAAATTAATAAAATTTATATATTTCAAATTAGTAATCTATTACAAATTTTTTTAGAAAAATAAATATTTATTTTATGCAAAGAAAATGTTGAAATAGTAGTAATTTTTCCATTCAGAAATATAAAATAAATATTTATTATATAAAATGCACAAAGAAAAATACTAGTTCAATAATAAAGAAATGGAATAATACACTTAAAAATATAAAATAAGATAGCCCACATAAATGAGAAAAATAAAAATAGAGGAAAGATGTAATATATTTTAAAATATATAATTGTAAAATTTTTAATAAATTAAAACAAAGTTGTTGAATAATTAGATTAGTATGATTTAAAAAATAAAAATAAAAATAATTAATTAATTTGATTCAAAGTAAATAAAAAGGGTAAATCATGAAGGGACGTTATAAAGTATACCTTTTAGATTATTAAAATTAATTGATGGATTTATTTTTTATATTGTTAAAGTAAATTAGATGTACACAAATATCTGTATAAAATATCTGTATAAAAATATGTTCTAATAAATTAAGCTATTAATTTATAAAAAAATGGCTAATGATTTTGAATAATATAAATTATTTTTATTAAATATTTTCTTAAATTTGAAAATGCATATATATACAGACATACATACCACATCTTAACAATAATACTTTTTTAAAGATTATTACATTTCAAGATAAATAAAAAAAGCTTAAATTATATTTACATAAAAATGTAAAAATACATAAGGGAAAATATAAAAAAAAATATTATGCCTATTTATAATTTTGTCCAACTAAAAAAAACTGCATTTGTCTACTCAAATATGTGCAAATTTGTATATACTCATTATGCACAACCATGGTAGCATATTTTTTTAATAAATTAAAATAATAATATGTAAATATGTATATAAAATCTATTATTATTTGTTTTTAAAATAAAAATATAAAAATACTAGAAAATGTAATTATTTACTTGTGCATAAAAAGGGTAAAATGGTCAAATAAGGAGTGAAACATCATACCTACTTTTTCTTTATAGAGGGTAAAATCGTCAAATAATTAATTCGGTTTTCTTTAACGCTTTCCTCTATATATTTATGGTCTCTACATACTCCATCATTCACCGCTTTCACTGAATCATAGACCTAATGGTTCTCTGAAACTTTTAGTGTCGAACACTGCGTTGATCTTTACATTTCTTTACTCGCGCTATTTGTCTAATCCATGGGGTCTGTCTAGTATCACTGCATCTACATTCTTCACGTGTTATGCCTCAACGAATTTTCCTTAGCCTTACAACAAATTCAATTTTTGGCTCTTGGTTAAATAAGGTAATCAATCAGCACTAAAAACCATGATTATTATAGTTTTGATTGTAGTTTGTTGTAAAATGGAAATAATTATTTTTTATTTGCATGCTCATTTTTGTTATGCATATGATTTTTCAAATTTGTGTGCACCATTAACTTTAATCTATCTCACATTCTAAAGGGGAAAAATAGGTTATCTGGCCTGATAGAGATTGCAAATCATAGTAGGTCAATTAAAAAATGTTCGAATGCAATTCAGTCCTCTAAAATGAAGTTGTCCTCTAATGAAAGTATTTTTATTTTTGGCATTTATCCTGATTTCCACGGGATCCCACATCTAGCCTTGCCAAATTAGAGTGAAAAGACTTTCCTTAAATTGAAACTTAAAAATAAAAGTGTGAGTCTTGCATTTAACCGAGCAACTTCAGGCAAGCCAGATTAGCTCGACCTATCTCACCATCTTTAACATTTGTCAAATGTGATCTTTTGTTTGCAGCTAAAAAGAAATTGGACCAATTTGGCCTAACTTAACGAGCCAAACGAGTCAGGCTAGACCAATGAAATGTAGGCCTAAAAACTACTAGACCTATTCAGCCCTTTTTTTTTTTTTACCTTTTAATTTTCTCATATAAGGCACATCAATTATTGCAAAATAAAAACCAGTTAAACAGCCCAGCAAATTAGTGGCCCAAATAAAAATCAAGCTCAAAAGCTTTTCACATTTTAAATCGTTAGATCCAATGACTTACTTTTTACAAAGGAATTTAAATTAACACATCCTATAATTTAAACTAATATTTACTTTCATGGTAAAAACCTTATATGTCTTTTATTTCATCTTTCATATTACTTTCTAGCAAACTATTTGTTGAGAGTAAAAAAATTTGCAATTTTTTTTACTCTCGAACAACCGTTCGCCATCCAGAAATAGTTTTCCAGATAGTAATAGAAGAGATAAAAAAAATAATTATTATACTAAGAATGTAACTTATTAAGAAATTAAATTACTATACTAAAAAATAAGAAATTAAATTACTCTACTATAAAAATAAGAAATTAAATAAATATATTACATGTAATTAACTACTCTAACCATATATTTAATTAAATAATTATACTCAACTATAATTCATTAAGTAAATTAATATAATAAATATTTATTATTATAATAAAAAATAATAAATTAAATAACTATACTAAATATAATAAATTAAGTACACTAAAAATTAATTAAATTACTATACAAAAAAATAAGAATTTAAATTACTCTACTAAAAAAATAAGAAATTAAATAATTATACTACATATAATTAACTACACTAACCAAATATTTAATTAAATAACTATACTAAATACGTGATTTATTAAGTAAATTATTATAATAAGCATATATTATTATAATAAAAAATAATAAATTAAATAAAAATATAAATAATAAATTAATTTTTATACTACATATAAAAATTATACTAAAAAAATATTTTAGTGTACTTATATACCAAATATTTTAATACTGTAAGTAAATTAATATTATTAATTTTTAGTGTACTTATACTAAAAAAAATAATAAATCAAATTACTATACTAAAAAATAAGAAATTAAATAGTTATACTACATGTAATTAACTACATTAGGAGAAGAGAGGAGAGAAAGGGTGAGAGCAAAAAATAAGGTGAGGAGAGAGAGTGTCTGGAGAGAAAATTATGTATGAGAGAAAAGAGAGTGAGGGAATTAGGGATAAAATGAAAATTTAGAGAAAAATTTTGAAAGAATAGATGTTAATTCAAATAAGGGGTAGTGTTAATTGATTTTTTTTTTATAATTTGATAAATTTATTCACAAAATGGGCCACATGACGCATTTTTGCTTAATTGTCAAGGTGTGATAAACATCTAAGAGTAAAACAATTTTCTATAAGGCCATGTTAGGGATGGCAAGAGACCTCATACTTGTAGGTACTTGAAATCATCCCAACTTTGATGAGAATAATCATTTTGGCCTAGTTTAGGTATACGCAATGGTGTTGCCTGATATTTTTAAACCAAGGACAATGATGAGGATGTATGTATAATTACTTGCCTACACCTGCTGCAAACACATACAATTGCTAAAATGTCCTTATTTGTTTATGCATATTATAAAAATGTCATTAAGGATTAATCTAATTATTCTTTTGAAATGTGGAAGTAAAACATCAAGGTGACAATAAATATAGATTTAAAGTCATGATCCTTCAAACTTTTCTCCTCCCTGTTAATAAATATAGATTTTAAAAAAACTGTAATTTCTTTTGTAGTATATCTTTCTTCTTTTTTTACACTCCCAAACTTTTTTCCCCTAACAAATACAATTTTTTTAATAAAAATTTATAATTTTTTAAAAATATATCTATTTTACTTTTTTTATTCCTCCAATATCTTTTGTCAAGATCCATCACTAGTGACAATTAATCTCACTAGAAATTTTGACACTAACACTACTACTCATGTCTTTGTTGATGTTGCAACTTATCTATTCACTAATACTACTTTCAACCTATTGTGTTATTTTTTTACCTACTTCAGATATTATCTTTGGATGTTTCACTTTGCCAAATATATACCATTGGATTTTTTTTATTCTTTAATAATTATATGTTTTGTATAAAGTAAGGATGTTAAAGATTGATAATTAATTATTTCGTTTGCTTTCTAAATTAAACTTTTTTAATAAAAAAATGTGATTCGATTTGGTTGTGATTACAACAAGTTTTATTAAGTGGCCTACAAATATAAGAAGTTTGGTTACTTTCAATTGAAGTTTGAGTTTTGTTCTCATTTTTAATTTGATTCATCTCAACTTAAGTGATTTGCTATTTATATAACCATACTACTAAAGGACTTACCACCTTTGAATATTATTTTCTTAAGCATGCTATACATTATTCTATTTATAATTTGATACGTAGAAAATATCATTTGAAAGTTGAAACGTGGTTATGATTTCAAATTCATTTTGTCGACATGTTGTGGTTAAAAAAAAGTCAAAACCTAATATTTTGAAACAATAGGATTGGATGCTAGTTTGAAAGTTTGGGATGGGAAATGTAAGACCCATTCCTATGTTTTTGTCATGTTTAGTTGGCTTGGCTTGACCAATGAGAATGGCCATATTAGCCTATATTTTTTTACATAAATTTGTATACATTTTACAATAAAAAAAAGAAGAGATTTTTAGGCCAAATAGGCTTCATAGTTTTTCCATTTTCATTTCTTGGATTGATTCAAATTTGTCCATATTTTTCTCAACCTTAAATTTAAAAGTCCAACCGGATAACATTAGGTTGGCTTGTCATGCCAATATTGGAAACTCTAGCTATCTCTATCGTTTTTCTACTACCTTTTTCACTCCTTTAACTATATTTTGTTAATTTATCTTAAAAGTTATTTTTTATAATTTCATAATTTTTTTTTACAAAATTAACGCCCACAAACACTCATCATGTTTCATTTCCACAACCTTTTTTCACTTTTTAGATTATAAAATAACAAATCTGAAAAATATAAATAAAAGGAAAGACTTATATTTCGATAAATTATACTACCTTCAATAAAAAAGAACCAACAAGTGACACTTAAGTTCAGTGAGGTCATTGCCTTTAACACACACTTCTGCTTATGCATATACATATATCATGATGCTTTAACTTTTATGGTATAAAAACATTTAAGAGTGTAAAAAATATTTTAAAGCATAATATTTTATATACTTTCAAATGATATAATTAACTTTTATGGTAAATGGCCAGTTCAAATGATTAGAGACGAAGCTACAGATGAATCATCATTGGAAAGTTAACTTCACTTCAGGTAATTTCTAAAGCTTTTCTTATTAAATTGAATTAAATGGATGTTTTTTTTTTTTTAATTACGTAAATGGTGTTATTGTGAATGTATTATCATTTTCTGAGCCAAAAGTCTTGGTAAGCAACCTTAACTACCTTTCTTGGTGGACAAAAGATGTCTTTGCTTATTAATGATTAAGAAGTAAAGTGATGATTTATAGTTTTGTAATTTAATCCTTCTTAATATAGTAATTTCTTTAGAGTTGTAGAATAAAATATAAGAAATTTGATAACAAAACCCACCTTCAATAGAAAAAATGTAGAAAACTTGTGAATCCAAAAAAACAAAAAAGGAATGGGATGCATATTCCTTAACCATGAAATTTCTGTGTGTCTCCATCAATTTTATTACTCTCCTAAACTTGGTTATGTTAAGGTATATGAATTACGTATATATTTTATTCTTGTTGCATTACCCTAACCAAACATGAAAATGCTAAAAAGGTAACTTAGTACTCATGTAAGATTTTTAAGTTAGATTGGAATAAATCTAATAAGATACATTGCAAACAGATTGGTTGTTTACAATGAACTATCCAATGACATTTAAATCATGAATAACACAAAGTTAAAATTAAACTAATTAATCTCTTAGTAAACGGGTCTGAAAGCATAACCTAATATATATCCAAGCATTAACTTAGGTCTAGATTTGTAATATGATATATATATATAAACTTTTAGACATATCCACAACCTCAATAATTACTTATTACTTCACTATTGATGTCATTGGACAATTACCAATGTAACGACGCTGATGGTAAAGAAAAAAAACTTTCTATCTTTTTGGGATTTGATACTACACCGCTGCTAAATATCAGGGGATCCATTAGTGACTTCTCTATCATGAGACAAGTAAACAGTTTTTGTTGTTTCGGCCCAAAACCGCATTAATTGATCTTACCATGCTTCCTTTATCAGTTAGATCTTTTTTCCATAAAAAAAAGTATCTAGGCAGTCATGAATCAAGCATTAGAATTAAAAATACTACTGTAGAGAAAGAGCCAAAAGTATTTTCTTACACTATATTTTATTTTTCTTATTTTGTTTCTAACACATTTCTTCTATGTAATTACAATAAGTTTCTCTTATGATTGGAACATTTTTTTATTAATGTTATCCAAAATCATTTAAGTGATAATTCTTTTTATTTTATGTTACTCCTTTTTTTTTTATCTTACTTTATCTCCATGTTATACCACCCTTGTCTTCGACCTACTTGAATTCATTAGAGTATGCTGTTGTTTGAACTTAAAAGCTTGTATGACATACTTAAACTTATCTTACTTATTAATACATTTATAATTTCATTAATTTTATTCTATATTAGAAATATCTCCAAACATCTTTAATTTTACTAATTTAATATTTAACATATAATTTATATTAAAGATGAACTAAAAGCAATAGAATAAAAAAGTAAAAACACTAAAATATAAAAAAGAAACAATAATAATTTTTAAATAAAATTATAATTTTTTAATTATATTTTTTTGCATAAAATTAATAATTCTTTTAATAGTTACAGAGAAAATATTTTAAGTAAATTATTTAGAAGTTTTAATATTAAGCTTATAAAATTTAAGTTATGTTCAGATAATTTTTTTTTCTCAAAGTATTTGTAGAGAAGAAAGGAAAAAATAAAATAAAATAAACTTCTTTTATAAATCAAAAGCAATTTGTATATCTTAAATTTTAAAGAAGTTAAGTTAGATAAGAAACTTTTATAAAAAAATCAAATGTATAAGTTGTTTTTAATTTATAACAAAAACTTAATTAAATTTTTTCTTATTTTTTAATAAATTTATAGAGAAATTTATCTAAGTAAGACTTTAATAATTTAGTTAATCAACCATAAAGTATAAGTTTAAAGCTAATTGTTTAGTAACATTTAATGAAAAGAAGTTTGCCAAGCCTCCTAATACACATTAGTTTGTTTTACACAAATGAGAAAAGATAACTATATAATATCTATTTTTAATTCTCAAAACAATCATATTATAAAAGTATGTAAAATTTTACAAGGAAGGTTTAACACTTTAACCACTAAACCCAAGGGTACATGCGTCAATTGATCTCCAAGGTCATTATAGGAATTACAGTGACACGTTTTGTTCGAACCTCAAACCTCAAAAGTCCACGGAATTTACGGGTTTCAATTTAAAAAAAAAAAAAGAAAAAGAAAAAACATTGTCTAGTGTAGTTCTTTCCCTGATCTTCCTTCTTGAGTCGTGTTACGATTACGACCCTCACCATTCACTATTTAAAGGCACACTCGTTCACTCACTCATTCACTCTGCTTCAGTGCTTCTTCTCCCCAAATCCAAACCTCGCAACACATAGAGAAAGTAACTTCTCGTGTTGATGCACTCACAATTCATCCAAAAGCAAAAGCCCTTCGTCGCTGTTCTAAGCTTTAATCGCTGATCCTTTCATTTCCGTTTATATCATCACAATGTCGAACTCCACCGCCTCTTCCACCTCAAGGACCACACCCTCCGACCGTTTTTATAGTCCTCCGGCTTTCCGGAAACACCAGCAGAGACGCTTCGACTCCCACTCGGTCGAACCGGATTTCAGAACCGGTTCTTACAAACCGGCATTGCCCAGCACTTCTGCTCTAAGTAATTTGGATCGTCTCTTGGATGCACTCTCCCCTTCCTTCCCTCCTCAGTCGTCCTTCGAGGTTCTGCAAAATTGAACGGTTTAATTAATTCACTTTGTTTCATTTTTTGTGCCTTGTTCCATTCGAACAAAAACGGTGCTGTCTAATTGTATGCTTGGTAATGGTTTGTGTTAACTTATGGGGATTGGCTTGGCTTTGGATTGTGCAGCCTAGAATGAAGGGACGCAGAGCTGATGAATTTTGCATCAGCACCAGCACTAACATTGGGTCATCATGCTATGTGCTGGAGGATCTCTGGGAAACTTACAGAGAATGGAGCGCCTATGGTGTAGAGGTGCCAGTGAGCCAGGATGGAGAGGAGGACGCCAAAATGTACTACGTGCCTTCTCTCTCCGCTATTCAGCTTTATGCTGTAAGGTAGTACGTTTCTCTCTTCATTTTCGTTCACCAATGCTTTATAATTTCAACCTCTCATCATTTTTCCATTGATTTTGCTTGCACACTAACTTTTCTTAAAATTGGTTTTTACTGATTTCCTACCTCTGCTTTACTTTATTTCTTACTGCTCATCATGGATATGTACCAAATGCTTGGTTAGATGGATTTTTTGTCATTTTCTGTGATACTTGTTGTACTGGGAGGAGTAATCCAGCAGAGCAGCTATACTTTTCATCCAACTTTACATTGGAAGTGCTGCTGTGCTAATTATAGTATCTCACGAGTTTGTTACAAATGGCTATCTGTTTAGTCTTATGGGATAAATTGGTATGAAGCATGATTCTTGATTCTTTGGTAATTCTAAGGACGTTCGGTTCTAGCCTTCTAGGACTAAAAGTTGGTTTCCTAAACTGATAATAGATTTTTCTATATGCAATTCACATTGACATGGTATTTCTCAGGTGTGAAGTTAACCCAAATGTTAGCATGCTCATCTAAAAGTATCATATGAAAGTATGCAGGACAACCATTTTGTATACATTTGATCACCATACTTGCTGTTGCTGTTATCAATGCCATGTTTGTTTGATGATGGATTTTTGTGGAACTCATTTGTAAATTTTGTTTCACAATTCACTCTTTCATTTTTTCTCAGTCGGTTTCTTACTTCATAGTGATTTGATAACTTTCTTGTAGTGTAGGGATTACCTTCGTCTATTTAATGCTGTCTAAAACAAATTATGCTTCCTGTTCTTGATTTTGTTTTCTATTATTTTCTTTTAAAACAAGGCATTATTATGCCATCATTACAACATTTAACATGTCTGGTTATTAACATCTTAATTGTTGCTGTGAAATTGTAGCAGCAGGCTTGGCGAGGATAGTGATGCTGAGCTTTCAAATGAGACAAGCAACTCACCTGGGAAGCTTGTCTACGAATATCTGGAAAGAGCTCAGCCACATATTCGTCCTCCTCTACACGATAAGGCAAGTCCTGTCATTTGAAATATACCTATTAAATTTTAAACCCGAGTTGGACACTAACAATTTATTTTTCCTCTCAGGTTTCCATTCTTGCTTCTGAGTTTCCCTCACTAAAGAAGTATAGAAGCTGTGATATATCACCTTCTAGTTGGTTTTCTGTGGCCTGGTAGGTGTAAAAAATTGATCTGTTGTCATTTAAGTTATCTCTAAATTGTTCTTTGTCCTCATAACAAATTGAACTTGGGTCCAGGTATCCAATATATAAAATACCAGTGGTGTCATCAGTGAGAAGGGTGGATGCATCATTCCTAACCTTCCATTCGCTGACACCTCACCCGAGAAGTATGTTTGTCTCTTTCATTCCGAGTTTCTGAAAATTTTGTATCCACAAAGTGAAGTTCCCAATAATTGTACCTGATTTGGTATCTATTTATTTGTCGCAGGAAAAAACCAATCACAGCTTCATCCTTCTAGTGGCAGGAAGGTCCATGGTGATCAGGGATCCTTAAATATATCTCTGCCCGCATTTGCCCTTGCTTCTTACAAGTTGAGAGGCTCAATGCTGGCTCCTAGTACAGACTCTGAATGGCAAAAAGTGGACTCTCTATTGCAAGCGGCTACTGACTGGCTTCAGAGTTTGCAGGTCAAACACCCGGATTACCTATACTTTGTTAGCCGTAGTCCCTAGTAGCGGTGAAAGTCAGAGACGTTTCTGCAATAGATTCAATCCCAACTTCAGTACCTTTAGGTCTGTCCATAGGAGATGCGGGTATAGTACAGATGTAACAGATCATCACCTCTTAGAGTTTAGTTGTAATTTACTGACACGTTGCTTATGATTTGACTATATTAAAGTCCATGAAAGGCAATAGAAATATGTATAAGGGAAAGGCATGAATTAAGTGCCTTATAGGAAATTATAAGGCCCCACATTTTTGTTTTGTACTTGTTTAGGGCAATTCAAATTTTTTATTCCGGGAATGAGGATAAATCTGTATCTTGTCAATTTGCTTTGGTTTATGGATATTAAATTTGGCTAAACTTGTTGAAAATTTGAAAAAACTTCTCGTCATTTTTCCATTATAGTTTGAGCATTGTGGCCCTCATGTTCTAAATAATCAATGACTCTTTTTGCAATTAATTATAGAAACAGTTGTTAATTCTCCAAATACTTGCTGTTTGGGCAAGAATGGCTTCTTTTCTTTTATTGAGTAACAAGGATAATAAGAATTTAGCAAAGGGGTACCCGCAATCTACATGTATTATTTGTATGACATTGAATTCAGACATATGCTGTTTTTACAGTGGCCACATCGTGGCATGCCCCCACGAAAAGTCCCTCTTTGACATCAGAGGAAACATTTAAACATTCGCATTGTCGACGTGGTGGACCACCGTCTGAAGAACCAAAACATGAACGAGTTCTTCTTGCCAATATTCTAATTAAATTAGACACGTTAGGTGTTTTGTTTTTTATCGTTTTTAAAAATGAATAATATAAATATTTATTTAATTCTTTTAACATATTTATTACTATTGAATAAAATTTAATAAAAACATTTAATAAAAACTAACAATGTTAAGATTTTAATAAAGTTGTGGAATGTATCTATTTCTTAATATTGAAATATTTGTTAGCATCTTAACCAAGGATAGAACTTAATTTCCTTGTCCAAATGGTTGATCTTAGTTAACTTTATTTTCATTGTCATGAATAAAATCACAATACCAAATATTCAAACTTAAAAGATTTTGTAGACCTTACTCTAATCTCCCACCACTAAAATAGTTCTTAGCATCATTATTAAACTTTCAACTTAACTTTAAGTGTTTCGACTCTACTAATTCTTTGTGAGTTATCTTGTATGAATTTTCTTTTTAGTAAATTCTTGATAAATTCAGTAAATTTTTTGTAAACTCTCGAGTTTATTACTGAGTTACCGAAACATATTGAGTTGTTTTGTACGCATTTAAAGTATTTAGTGTGTCATTCTTAAAACTAAGAACACTCACATCTAATAACATCAAACCTTCATTTTCTTACAATACCAAATATCGATGAGAATGTTCTACCATTATTATCATCTTTGCAATTTATTATTTGATAGTGATTTATTGCTAGACTTAGTTATTTAAGTGTTGTGAAATTTATGATTTACTATGTTGTTGAAACGTTTAATTATATATTATTTATAAATATTTTTTATTATTTTATATAAAGTAAACTCTTACCTAAACTTTGGAGTACGATAACCTTGAGTTCTAGTTGTTCAAATATTTGCTACCTTTAAGATGCCTTATCAAGATACTTTACAAATTAAATGTAAACATCAAATTTAAACTCACATAAAATTTCCTAGAGGAAGTGGTCCAATTTCGAAAAATAAAAAATGAAACGACATTAATTTAATTTGGAAAAATACTTGTTATACACTTATTCTTAAAAAATTTAATAATAAATATTAAAAATATTTAATAAAATTTAATAACAATGTTCATAGTTAAAAAAAAATTGTAACTTTGTTAGGGTTGCTACTGCACTAGCTAAAGAGCTACAACGACACAAAGGAAGAGATAAGAGAAAGGAAAATAAAGTGGCTTTTTCATTCTGAAAAATCCTAGTTGTCCAACCAAAGATAAATACTAGGGTAACATTACAACCAAATTGAACAACGCAGGAATAAAAACAATAAGGCCCAACAAATAAATGCAAAAATTTACACAATTTTTCCATCCAACTAGGTTTCTTCACTCCTCTTTTTGGTCTCTGTTGGGCCTTAAAATTACCACCCCATTAGAATATACTTTGTCCTCAAAGTGGTGAATGGGCTGAGGTTTAAAAGGTAGGGTTAATTGGTCTCGGTGGTGTGTAATTGACTGAGGGTGAAAAGATGGGATAAGTGACATGGCAACTTCAGATGAAGGGTTGTGATTAAGTGGCTTTAGATTGGATGTTAGACATGTGAAAGGGTGGTTTTCTACAGCTAGGCCTTTAATGGGTGAGGTTATCAGGGGAGCTTTTATTGTTTAGGAACTTGTGAGTAGGGGTGTAGGTGAGGTCAAGGGCTGAGATTGAATAGGGAGCGGGGTAGGGGCCACATGAGCGTCTAAGTTAGGGTTAAGTAGGAAATGGGTATCATATTGCGCTATTTATGTATGGTTAGGTTTCGTGCTGCTCCGATGTGGTTGTTCATCTGAAAAGGAATGCAAAAATGACGTGCCAGCTTCTGGGAAGGTCGTCGTTGGATAGAGATCTGGTGGTAGGCACAGATCTTCAACCAAACCCAATCACCTTCCAAAAAGGTACAATCTACCCTTTGCTTATTGGCCTTATTTGTCATCGTTTGCCTTGTTCTGCAAAGATTGTCTTTGATTTGTGCTAATATCTGGACCGATTCCTACAAAGTGGTAGTAAGAGGGACTATGTTGGTGGAGGAACCAGAACTGGCAATAAAGGTGCTTGTTGGCAAAGCAACGAAGATAAGTTTCTAATCCACTATTCAATACCTAAGATTGGCTATCCATTTTCAGATGGTATGCACTACTGTATTTCAATTGTGTGCCTTGTAACTTGAACAAGGTCTTCCAAAAAGAGCTCATAAAAATGGGGTCACAATCTATGATGATGGACTTCAGAAAACATGTAGGCGGCAAATTCTAGACATAAAACGAGAAGCTAAGTCTAGTAACGAGAAGGCAAGGCTAAAAAATGAGCATACTTAGGAAGCCAGTCGCAGATGACCCAAATGACTGTATGACCATAGGAGTCGGGAAAATGCATAATGAAATCCATGGTTAGTTCTTCCCACACTTGGTTTTGAACTAGAAGTATATGTAGCAACCCTTGCTTCTTTTTCGACATGTATTTGCTTTCTTGACAGATTCTTCAATTCTGAATGAATTTCTTGGTGTCTTTGTAGAGCCAGGGCTAGTAAAAGGAAGCAACTATTCTTATCAGTGTGGGCTTGACGTTAGAATGCCCTGCAAGTGGACTGCAATGGAATTCATTGAGGATTAAGGAGCATCATTCTGCTTTGTTAGATACAAACAATCTCTCCTTAAAATATAACATGCCATCTATGAAATTGAATTTGATTTTATCTTTGAATCTTCCTTAAACTAATTGATTAATCTCTTTCCTGCTGCATAAGGGGTGTAATATTCCTTGAGGGAGGAAAGGAATGCTGGAAATGAGGTGGAAATGGCTGCAAAAATGGTTGGCTCCTTAGAGTATTTGCGGTACAAAGCATTGACCACTATGTTGGAACATCCAGGTTTGTAAAATATTGCAAAGTGAAACCCTTCTAATTTGTTGGTCCATTTTTTCTGTTCCAATGTTTGGATAGTTTGGGTTAGGAGAGTGTTTAGGCTCTTTTTATAAGTGTAGATATGGAAATGTCTCCCTCAGAGGTACTGCCACGATTTTTGACAAATTTTTGATGACATACATCTCCCGAACATAGACTAAAGCAAGATGTATGCAGGGGCAAAGTTTCTTGCTGAAGAAGGCCAAAGGATGGCGTTTTTGGATCAGTATTGCACCAATAGTTGTTGAAGAAACGTCTATTTCCAAAATAAATAGCTTTGTAAAATTTGGCAAAGTTGGTGTAGGAATAGTGTTCATGTTTTGTTTTAGTTGTGTAAAGGCCTCAACTACCTCCAAACTCCATGTAAACTTATTAGAACTTAGTAAGTCGGTGAATGAAGAGGCGAGAATGGCATGATGGTGGAAAAAACATCTATAGAATTCGGTGAGACCCAAGAAACCGCATAGAGTCGTGTTGGAATATGGCTCCTACCAATCTAGGATAGTTTGGATTTTATCATTATCAAGATTAACACCATTAGATGAAATAACATTACCTAGGTAATGAACCTTAGAGACAACAAATGAACACTTAGTAAAATTAGCAACATAATGATTGGAATGTAATAGGCCCAATATAGTAGCCAAATGTTCTAAATGGGAATTAAAATTAGAACTATATATTAAAATGTAATAAAAAAACACAGGACAAATTGACATAAAAATTGTCTAAGAAAATCATTCATAACACTCTGAAATGTGGAAAGTGTGTTAGTTAGGCAAAGGCATAACTAGGAACTCATAATGACCATCTATAGTCCTGAAAGTTGTCTTATGTATATTAGCAGGGATGATTCTTATCTAGTGGTAGCCTGATTGTAGCTCAACTTTAGAGAATACAGTAGCATTTCCTAACTCATCCAGTAGCTCATCCATTATGGGAATGAGAAAATGGTCCTTCACAATGACTACATTGAGTGAGTGGTAGTCTGCACAAAACCACCAATTGCCATTTTTCCTTTACTAATAACACAGGGGAAGAGAAGCGGATTGTATTGGGTTTGATGATATCCTTTTCAAGCATGTCTTTAATTAATTAGGTCATGGCAAACTTTTGGGCATAAGGGTATCGGTAAGGTTTCACGTTCACAGGTGGAGTGTTATGTAGTAATGGAATCTGGTGGTCATAATGATGCACTCCCTTGATCTCTCTCCAACCAAGATTCTTCCTCTTTAGAAATGGAGGATGAAGAGGCTAGAAAATGGGGGTGGGAGATGCCACTTTCTCTTAGGAGAGAAAGATAAGTAAAAAATTTTATGATAGCTTGCCACAAGGAAGAAGACATTTGATAAAAGCTTTAAGGAAGAGACTTTTCAAGAGAGAATATTCTCAATAACGCTCTACTAAGAAAAATTACTCAAACTAAGTCAAATTATAATTCATTCCAATAGGAGGATACAAGAGAGTGGGAAGAGTATAAATAGCCCAATGGAAGAGCTTGGACACAAAATCCAAGGCAATGTGAGACTTGAACTTAATTAGCATTAAGGCTTATAAAGCCTAGTCTTAAGGCCCTAAGAAAGTGGCGCCTAATCTAAGCTCAAAGGGATGCAAATATCAACCTAAGGGTAAGGGGAAAATAGGCCCAAGACGCCTAAGCTAACTCCTCACATTAAGCCTACTCCTCAAAACTCACTAAAGACACATCTTCTTCCTAAACTAAAGGTAAATGACCAAAATACATGGCCCAAATGAAATTACAAGAAATTTTAATATTTACAAGAATAGAACTAGAAATAATGGCCTATGATCTTCATTCAATCAAGAGTTGAGGTCTTGTGAACTCTTTCCAATCCATGTCCTCTTCTATCCTCCTAGGCATGATGACCCTAGTGATAGGATACTCAGTAGAAGGATTGCATCATCTCCTCCCCATTCGGGAGGATTTGACTTCAAATCCAAAGTCTCGCCCACTTCCTCGTCAACACCTACAAAAGGAGTCAAATAAAAAATGTTAAAAGTAATGCTAACACTATAATCCTTGAAAAGGTCCAACTTATATGCATTATTGTTTACTTTCTCTGGAAGGGATCATCTCCTCTAGGGTTAAGTTTGGACTTCCTCTTAGAAGAAAAATTATCCTTTTTAGGTGAAGCCAAACCTAATCCCCTTTTTGGAAGATGACTTTCTTCCCTCCCTTGTTACTAGTTGAAGCATACCCCTTAAATTAGTTCCTAATGTTGGTTTTTACAATCTTATGTAATTTTTTAATAAACTCAACCCTAGATTCCCCATCTTTATGAAAAAAGTTGGAATTAGAAAGAGGCAATAAATCCAAAGGGTTGAGAAGATTAAAACCATAAACAACCTTAAAACAAGAGTGTTTGGTGGTCCGATGAACCACCCTATTGTATGCAAACTCTATGTGCGGAAGGTACTCATCCTAAGACTTATGGTTCCCTTTTAAGACGTCCCTCAACATAGTGGATATGGATTTATTCACTACTTCAGTTTGCCCATCCATTTGAAGATGACAAATGGTAGAAAAAATTAGCTTAGTTCCTAGCCTTGCTAAAAAGGTTTTCCAAAAATGGCCAAGGAACTTAGCATTCTATCAAAAACTATGATTGAGTGTATCCCATGCAAGTGGGAAACCTCTCAAAAGAAAAGCCTTGTGATGTGACTCGCATCATCCACTTTGTGACAGGGAATAAAATGATCAGTTTTACTAAATCGGTCTACTACCACAAAGATGAAGTCTACACCTTGTTGGGTTCTTAGGAGCCCAAGGAAAAAATTCATGCTAATGTCTACCCAAGGTGTACAAGAAGTAAGTAAAGGTGTGTAGAGTCCATGAGGTATCACTCGAGACTTTACTTGCAAGCAAGCTATGCAACTCAAGCAATGTCTTTGGACATCCTTTTTCATGTAGGGCTAAAAAAAATTTTTCTTTCCTTTTTCTCTTCTACTCTTCAATCCCTAAACTCACTCAAATTTATCCATTATGTTAAATTAAGAAGACCCTTCTTGATTAACACTCTTATTACTAGATGTGTGTAAGCTCATTTTTTAAAGTGATTTTGGGGGAAGAACTTAAGGCTTACACTCCTCACTCTTTTTCTAGTTTTCTCCCTAAGTGAAATGTTTTAGAGTATTTGAAACTCAAAAACACTTCAACTAAACATAGAAAGCAAATAAAAGAAATTAAAGATAAGATTAAGGAACTAAAGTCGTGCACCTAAGGTGGAAGGATGGGGTACCAATTCCTTCCTCCACCTAAGCGAGAAACTAACAACTATTAAAATGGCCTTTATAAAAATTACACCCAATTTAATAAACAAAAATAAAGAAAAAACTTGTTGTTGATGTTGAGACTTCTCACTCCAAGTGTTTGTCCTCTTTAGTGTGTCTCTCAATCTCTTTTGCTCTTCTTCTTGAAAGAACTCTTCCTTGGCTTCGATTCAACTCTCCTCAAGATGCTATCCTCGTGTAAAGCTTGACTCAATCTCCTTTTTCCTACAAAAGTGGTGCACCCAAAAGAGACCAAGAGAAGTACAGTTCCAAGAAAAAAAGCAAGAAAAGTTCAAGGAATAAAAGCACACATCCAAATGGATAGATTGGTTTTAGACAAATTCAAAGAGGTTGGAAACAAGAACAATTAAATGCTACACAAAGAAAGCTAAGACTCAAATGAAACTTAGAATGACACTAAAGTAGAATGGACTAAAAGTAAAAAAAGACTCAACAAAATTCAATGATTTTCACAAACAAGATGATCAAGGTTGTGGCATACATTAGAGATTTCAAGCAAGTTTTGTGCCCTTTTAACACTTGAAACAACTTTGAGGTGCACTAAAATTTGTTTTTGTTTTTTTTTACTTCTTGTTAACACTTTTGCTAATACTTTTTCTTTTAACTTCTTTACTTTGATTTTTATTTTCTCCTTTTTTTTTAAACTAATCTTGATACACCTCTTATTTTTTTATTTTAATTAATCTTGATACACTTGAAACAAATAAAACTCTTGAACAAAATAAAGAGATAGCCATAATTTTTTTTTAAAAACAAGGTGCAAATCAAAGAAATCAAGCAACTTAAATGGACTTAGCAATTTTAGGTGTATAATATCATAGGCACAAAAGAGAGTTCAAATGGTCTTTAGGCAAGCTTGATTGCTCAAGTTTTAAGCCGAATTCACACACCCAACACTCTCAACAATATGAATCAAATTCACCGAAGAAAGTTAGCATCAATTCAAGTTACTATTAACAATTGAAAAAAAAGAACATTGAGAAGGAATTTAGTAGTATTTTTTTGGAAAAAATTTTAAAGAGTATGCTAGATCTAATAGCATGTGAGACTCCTTGGACATGAACTTGTACAAGAGGATACTCCTCTTGGATGTTCAATTCCTCAAAAAGACAACACACCTTTTTATAGAGAAAAAAAAAAAAAGGCTAGACAAGGAATTAAATGATAATATAAGGACCAAACATAACAATCCAAATGACAAAACTAGAATATAAAAACTGAAAATAAAGTGCATAAAAAATAGGCAAACTCACGCCCAAACACTAGGAATAAAATGCGCAAAAAGAAAAAAATGAACAAGGCAAGAACAAAGTTGTGAATCCAAGAACCTAGACCACACTTGGATGGCTTCTTTCACATAAAAATGTGAAATCATTATCAAAGGTTCTCTTAGGAATTCAGAAGAATAAAAGAAAATAGATGAAAGGCGAGAATAAAGAAACCTAAAACATGACAATGATTCAATGAAAATAACAAAACAATTAAACCATAAAGAATAAAATTGCAAGGAAATTAAATGACAAGAATATAAAACTAAAAGACTATACTAACAAGACATAAAAAGAAATTAAAATGACAATAAAGGAAACATAAAACTAAAGCAAAAAAACTGAAAAAAATTAAGGAAAAATGATGCCTAGCTTAAAGAGAAAAGAAGAAGAATGAACCTTCATGAAAATGACTCATGATACCAAATGATGCACTCTCTTTATCTTTCTCCAACCAAGGTTCTTCTTCTTTAGAAATGGAGGATGAAGAGGCTAGAAAATGGAGGTGGAAGACACCAGTTTCTCATGGGAGAGAAAGATGAGTAAAAAAATTTATGATAGTTTGTCACAAGGGAGAAACCCTTGATAAAAGCTTTAAGGAAGAGACTCCTCAAGAGAGAGGATTCTCAATGACACTCTACTAAGAAAAATTGCTCAAAATGAGTCAAATCATCATTCATTCAAGTGTGAGGATACAAGAGAATGGAAGGAGTATAAATAGACCAATGGAAGAGCTTGGGCACACAATCCAAGACAATGTGTGACTTGAGCTTAAGCAGCATTAAGGCTAATTAAGCCTAGTCCTAAGGCCCTAAGAAAGTGGCGCCTAAACTAAGCTCAAAGGGGTGCAAATATCAACCTAAGGGTGAGGAAAAAATAGGCCCAAGATGCCAAAGTTAGGTCCTCACATTAAGCTTACTCCTTAAAACTTACTAAAGACACATCTTTTTCCTAAACTAAAGGTAAATGGCTGAAATACATGATCCAAATGAAATTACAAGAAATTTTAATATTTACAAGAATGAAACTAGGAATAACGGCCTATGATCTTCACTTAAATCAAGAGTTGAGGTCTTGTGAATTCTTTCCAGGTTATGTCTTCATCTATCCTCTTAGGCATAGTCCTAGTGATAGGACCCTTGATAGGAAGGATTTCATCACATGGGTGCATGAAGGGGGTAGATTCTAGGGTTTTTGAAAACTTGCTTGTAAGAATGTAACAAGTTTTGAATAGGGTGGGAAGGGAAATTTGACTTAGGTTGGGTGAAAAGGTCAAGTAAAGGGTCATTAGAATGTGAATTGGGTAAAGGTTCAAAGTTTAGTAAATGGAAGGATGCTATAGAGTATGTATGGATCAATTGGCATAATTGAGAGTAATTAGTCTGGGAAGGGATAATGGGGTTGTCTCCTTTAAGGGTCAAAAGGTTGTTGTCACGGGTAAAAGATAGGTTGAATATGGAAAAGTCTACAACAATTGGGCCCAATGTGCGAAGCCATTCCATTCTTAGAACCACATTTACACCCTCAATAGGCAAGAGATAGAGTGGGATAGAAAACATCACCTTCTAAAGACAGATAGTCATACTATGACAAAATCCTTAGCATTGAATCTTTTCACTATTGCCAACCATCACTGAAAAAGGGGAGTGAGTAAAAATTGCAGTTTTAAGTGTTTAACAATTCTTTGTTGGAGTATGTTGTGGTCAATTAATATGGTAACTAGAAGATTCTAAATGAAACCTTCAAATTTAAGGGTTTGGGGATATGAGTTTCTAGTTAGGGCCTTTGAGGAAAGTTGAAAGTGGCTGGTAGGTTCCCTAATGGGGGAAACATCTAGTTCTTGTGGAAAAATAGGTAGGTCATTGAGGGGGTCCTCATAAGAGTCATTTTCCACTAGTAGAAAATGAAAACGATCCTTGTTGCATTTATGGCCAAGGATGAGTTTCTCACCATAATAGTAGCATGGGCCCTTAGCACATCTATCTTGAATGTAGTTAGATGTTAAATGCTTGACTGGCCTAGAAGAAAAAGGTAGGAGTTGAGGGTTAGGAGTTGTGGTTTGGTGGTTTGTGGGGAATGGACCTGAAATGGAAGTGGTGGTGTATGGTAAAAGCGTGTGAGGCTAGGTTTAGAGTCTTTGATTTTAGCTTTCATTAGCATGGCAAGTGATAACTGCCTAATTTACCTATTTTTACATAGGTAAAATAGAGCAGTTATCATAATCTTTCTTATTTAAGACCTTATTTTCCTTTATTTTCACTTAAGATTAGATTTCTTTAAGAATTTAGGTTTACGATTTAGTTTATGCATATTTTACATTTATTTTCTTGTTCTTAGTTTATTTTGATTTTCATATTTTCTTTTGATTTATATTATGTTTTGGGTTATACAAAATCATGTATGATGATAACACTATAGGATACCTAAAGAAAATGTAATATGTGAATACGTGTAGACTGAATCCTTTAAGTATGTCATGCATTTTATGAGAATACGTATTTGTGTAAACTCTATGATGTAATCACTTAAGTGAAATAGAGTATTATGTGTGAATGAATGGATTGTATGTTACAGTTTTAAGTTGAATTTATCAACAAAGGTTTTGTTATCTGCAAAGTCTCGCTGGGTAGCAAGTTTCGTCCAGCGAGCTTTAGCCTCTATAAGACCTCTTTTTCAACTTTGTGCACAACAAGAGGTCTTGCCTAGCACAAAGTTATCTTGCGTTGGAGTTAAGTGGCATTTGTGTCTAACAAAAGGTCTCGCTCAACGCAAATTACTCTTTGTTTAAAAATAAACAGGATTTTCTTATAGTGACATGTTTCGCTGAGTGAAGTCCCTTTTACTGGGATAGTATGAAACAAGGTTCGTCAAGTAAATTGATGTTGTATATGCTATGTTGTATTTAATTGAAATTTTAGTTACACCTAGACGTTTATTATGCTAGACTGGTTGTATTGTAATATGTTTAGAAAATAAGATGTTAAGGGTTGTTACAATCTACAAACAATGAATTGCACTTTTATATGCAAGAAAGAACAGGGAAAATTATTAGTGAATTGTTTAATTGTAAGAATAATTACTTGATGTTTTCTATTTAGTGGTTGCTATGTCTTCATAGTTTATGAAGCTAACTATGAAAGAGAGTTAAATATAGTTTACTTTAACCATTATTTGTGATCCGCCCCATCACTCTTATAGTTTACTTTAGTTGGACTTTGTTGCCACCCTATATCCTAGGGATGTGGCCCTTTAGTTCCTTTAAATATTTCCCGATAATAAGTATCAGTATAACAAGTTTGTTTTAATATTTCCCTATAGGGCAGGCATTCAGTCTAGGGTATGGAGGCACATCGATCAAGGAAATATAGGAAGTAACATAAGTCATAGGATTATTATTGGTGGTGATGGTTGGTACTCCAAAAGTTGGAGAGAATAGTGTTGGGTGAAATGAGAGTTGGAAAGCGAGGTTTATGGGGATTGGGAGGGAAAAGGAAACAACTTGTACAGAAATGTCGAGGTAGGACTAGTAGATGGTAATGGAAAGTTCATGGGTGAGGAATATTAGGGGTATGAAGGATAAAGTACCTACTTGTAGACGTAAAGTTTATAGTGGTGGAGGAAAAGGTGGGTAGAATAGTATTGGGGATGCTGTTTAGGTTTGGAGGGTTTGTGGAAGGATTACAATAGGTAATGGAATAGAATAGCTAAAAAGGAAGGGAGTTGGCAAGAGAAAGATGAAACTCGTTCTTAGAGGTCAATTATGATGGTTGTGAGGTTATTGTCGCTGTTGTCCATACTTACTTGGATCTGTTGTTGTCTTTCATCCTGACTGGCAATTTGGCCTTGTAATCCAACAAGCATCTCTTGAATTGTTTTCAGTGGATCTTCACTATCCTTTGTAGTGTGAGACATTAAGAAACACTTATGAAAGCGCCAAGTTCTTAGACAATTTTCTACTAAGTAGTCTAAAAATATAAAGAGCAAGATAATAACATGCAAAATTATAAAGAAAGACAAAAGAAAAATAAGAGAAATAAAGTGAATTCATTCACTGCGTAACCCTAACATTCACAAATAGAAAAAATACTAGGTTAACCTAATGGGCCATGAGCAAGCCCTTGAAACAAGATAAACACAACATAAAGAAACGTGAAATTTGAATTAACACCTACTTTAATATGGAGTAACACCTACTGTCATGGTAAAAGACTTATATGTCATTTATTTTATCTCTCGTATTATTCTTCGACAAACTATTGTTGGAGAGTAAAAAAATTTGCAAAATTTTTTATTCCCTGACAAACAGTTGTCGGAGAGTAAAAAATATTTGCAAGAGAGTAGTATGAGAGATAAAAAAATAATAAGTATACTAAAAACGTAATTCATTAAGAAATTAAATTACTATACTAAAAAAATAAGAACTTAAATTACTATACTAAAAAAATAAGAAATTAAATTACTTTACTAAAAAAAAAATTAAATAACTATACTACACTATACTAACCAAATATTTAATTAAATAATTTACTAAACATGTAATTCATAAGTAAATTAATATAATAAACATGTAAGTATTATAATAAAGAAATAATAAATTAATAACTATACTAAAAATAATAAATTAAGTACACTAAAAATTAATTAAATTACTATACAAAAAAATAAGAAATTAAATAATTATACTACATTTAATTAACTATACTAACTGAATATTTAATTTAAATAACTATATTAAACACGTAATTCATTAAGTAAATTAATATAATAAACATATAATTATTATAATAAAAAATAATAAATTAAGTACACTAAAAATTAATTAAATTACTATACTAAAAAATAAGAAATTAAATTACAATACTAAGAAAATAAGAAATCAAATAATTATACTACATGTATACACTAACCAAGAGGTGAAGAGAGAGCGGGCAGAGGCAAAAAATAAGGTGAGGAGAAAATTAGGTTAGGGAGAGAAACAGAATCATAGAGAAAATGAGAATGTAGGAAAAAAATTTAAAAGAATAGGTGTTAATTCAAAGAGTTTAATTGGTATACACTGTCAGCGTAAAAAGATCTTTACACTGACAGTGTATACCAATTAAATTCTAATTCAAATAAGGGGTAATGCATTAAATTCTAATTCAAATAAGGGGTAGTGCTAATTGAAATTTTCTGAATAAAGTCCTTAAGCCAACTACTTGTTTTGGTTTCATTTTTTTAGGAAATTTCAATTAGCACTACCTTTTATTCGAATTAATACCTACTCTTTTAAATATTTTTTTTCTAAATTCCCATTTTATTCCTGATTTCTTATCTCTTTTCTTTCTCTTACATAATTTTCTCCACTTGCACTATCTCTCATCACCTTATTTTCTGCCCTCGCCCTCTGTTCTTTCTTCTCACCTCTTGGTTAATATATATATATATATATGTAGTATAATTATTTAATTTTTTATTTTTTTGTATAGTAATTTAATTTATTTTTTTAGTATAATAATTTGATTAATTTTTAGTTACTTAATTTATTATTTTTACTATAGTTATTTAGATAATTTTTTGTGTACTTAATTTATTATTTTTAGTATAGTTATTTAATTTATTATTTTTTTATTATAATAATTACATGTTTATTATATTAATTTACTTAATGAATCACATGTTTAGTATAATTATTTAATTAAATATTTGGTTGTGGACTAATATAGTTATTTAATTTCTTACTTTTTTTAGTAAAGTAATTTAATTTCTTATTTTTTTAGTATAGTAATTTCATTTCTTAATGAACTACATTTTTAGTATAGTTATTATTTTTTATCTCTCCTATTAGTCACGAAAATTGTTTGTCAGAGAGT
This sequence comes from Psophocarpus tetragonolobus, assembly GCA_037954015.1. Classification (NCBI taxonomy): domain Eukaryota; kingdom Viridiplantae; phylum Streptophyta; class Magnoliopsida; order Fabales; family Fabaceae; genus Psophocarpus; species Psophocarpus tetragonolobus. The sequence continues at coordinate 35,561,604 of CM075692.1, read as the reverse complement.
AAAAAAATTTGCACGGTTTTTTTTATGTTCTCTGACAATAGTTTTGCGTAGAGTAATAGGAGAGATAAAATGAAAGAAATATAAGGGTTTGATTTTTTTTTTTAGTTTTTGAAAAGAGTTTTCAAAAATAGTTTTCAAAAACTATTTTCTAGAAGAAGAGAAAAAAAAAGTTGTTTGGTAAGTGTTATTTAAAAATTGTTTTGAAAATATAAAAATGAAAAACTTGTTTATATTTATTGAAATGTCATTAATAAAAAGCAAAAAACAACATATTCTCGTTGTATTTTGAGTTTTCAAAACAAAAACAGAAAACTAAAAAGCAAAATTATTTTGTTCCTATTGTTTAGTTTTTAAAAACTAAAAAATCAGAATTATTTTTTTTTTTTTAAGAAAACAGTAACCAAATGATTTTTTTAGTTTTTAAAAACTAAAACACTGGAAACAATTTTATAAAACTGTTGTCAAACAAGCATTAAGTTTGATTGGTTTGATTTTGTTTTTTAGTTTTTGAAAAGAGTTTTCAAGAATAGTTTTCAAAAACTGTTTTCGAAAATAAAAAAAAAAAGTTTTGTAATTTTTATTTGAAAATTGTTTTAAAGATATAAAAATAGAAAAATTTGTTCGTATTTATTAAAATTTTATTGATGAAAAGCAAAAAACAACATATTCTTATTATATTCTGAGTTTTCAAAACAAAAATAAAAAACTGAAAAACAAAAATATTTTCAGTTTTTTAGCTTTTAAAAAACCAGAAATGTTTTAGAAAATTGTTTCAGAAAACACTACCCAAATAAGTTTTAGTTTTTAAAAACTAAAGAACTCGTTTGGGTAGTGTTTTTTAATAACAGTTTTCTAAAAAATAAAAACAACTGAAAGTAGTTTTGCTTTTCAATTTTTTATTTTTGTTTTGAAAACCCAGAATATAGTAAGAATAAGTTGTTTTTTGCTTTTTATTAATTAAATTTTAATAAATATTAACAAGTTTTTCCATTTTTACATATTTAAAACAGTTTTCAAATAACACTTATTAAACAATTTTTTTTTTCAAAAACAGTTTTTAAAAACTATTCTTAAAAACTGTTTTCAAAAATTAAAAAATAAAATCAAATCCATCCCCTGAAATTAGGATAGATGCTAATTTAAATTTTTCTTTTTTATTTTCTTGAGCCGTTTTTGTATCAGGCCCAACAACAATACCATTAGGGATTTAGGGTAGTTTTAGCCGAAGTACTATATAAAGGTTGATAGTGAAACATTAGGGCACGCAGCCAACTTGTTCTTTCTCTCGAGTTTCACAACCGCTCTCATAATTTGCTTTTCTCTTCATCAACGTCGTTTCTCATTTCCTCACCAATGTTGCTTTCAACCTGTAGTGTTGGTATTATTCTTTTTTCTCCCTTGTTGGATATTTTGAGTATTTGACCCACTTTGGACATTTTTCTCAGGAAGTTTTGCTTTGCCGAAGATTTATCACTACATCCTTCTTTGATTCTTTAATAATCACATTTTTCATATGCAATAATAATGTTTAGGGTTGATAATTCATTATTTTTATAACAATAAGACCCTTTTTAAAAGAAAAAAAAATGTTTGCACTAATATGCTTTTATAAATATAACAATTTCAATTAAATGGCTTGCAAATTATAAGTGACCACGGATTAAAATCAATCTAATAACATAATAAATTTGAACTAACTTGAACTAAAACAATTCAAATTGCTTCAAATCATCTGGTTAGATTAGATTCAATCTAAAAAATGCAAATTAAATGAGTTTGTATTAGATCTCAAATTTTGATTTTGCAAATCCGATCAAGTTGCCTGGAATCATTGATTTGAATCGAATCTAAAAATGCAAATTCTATTAGTTTGGATTAGATCTCATATCTTGATTTTGATAATTCAATCATAATGGTTTGGATCAGATATAATAAATGCAAATCCAATTAGTTTGAATCAAATATCATATTTTGATTTTGAGAATTCGATCTGATCCAATTCACATGAACATCTACTATGTTTTGTTTAACCTTTAAAGTTAAGGGCTTTTTTATATACTTCATTTTTAACTTGGAATGAAACATATTTTTTATATTATACTAGTAATTAAAAAATAGTTTTTGAGTTAAATGTATAAAAAAGCATACTATCACAACCATTGTCCTAATTTTTTTTATTATTTTAATATTATACCTAATGATCTCGCCTTATTCAACCAAATCGTAGTCGGATTGATGGGTATCAGTACATAAAAAATACCATAAATTTGATCCAATTTTATTCATCCACACCGTTACTATATGTAAAGTGGTTTTTGTTAGAATGTGTTTTTTTCCTAATTTTTAATTTCTTTCATATCAACTTTAGTCATTTGCTATTCATATAACCATATTACTAAAAAGGTTATTATTTTTGTCAAGTATGTTATAAATTATTCTATTTATAATTTGATACAGAAATAATAGCATTCGCAAATAGAGACATGATTATGACTTCAAATTTCTCTTACCCACAAATTGTGGCTGGAAAAACAACAAAGCCTAAAGAGCCCGAAAGAATTGGGAAGGAGTGTTTGTTGGAATGTCAGGGATACGAAAGGCAAAATTTTTCCCCATCTCATTGTCATGTTAGGCTAGCCTGGTCACACTCGTTGAGCAAGGCCACATTGGCCCCTTTTTAGCATAAATTTATTCGTATCTTATAAGAAAAAATAAAAAATAAAATCAGGCGGAATAGGATTTCAGTCTATACTTCACAGATTGGGCCAAATTGGTCGAATTTTTCTTAGATCTCAGATTTAAAAGCATTAGGTAGGGTTGTCACTTGTCAGACAATGCCAATTTTTTCAACTTCAGTCATCTTTATCACCTTCTACAACCTTTTTCATGCCCTAAACTTTTTTTTTTTTTAAATTTCTCTCAAAAATATTTTTTTAATGCTTTTACATATTTTTTGTACAAAATTTTCACCTCGCACACAATCATCACCAAATATCTCTTTGCGGGCCACTTTCCTTAATTTTTTAAGTTTATACAGTAACAAAAATGAAAAATATAAAGGAAAGGAAAGAGCTACGAAAAGCATAACATTTTGATGAATTTTACTATCTTTGATTTAAAAATAATAATAATCAAAAGATGAAAGTTAAAATTTGTGACTTTTTGACTTGAATATTTTTAAAAACATGGTGCTTTTTATACTTTCTAATTAAAAGTATCTAACTTAATTTTTATGGTGAATGTTTAGCTCTAATGATTAGAAGATCAAGAAGGTACAGATGATTCATTGTGCAAACTCAACTAGGTAATTGTAGAACTCATATTGTCATTAAATTGAAATTATGTATGCTTAATTTTGTTTTTATTAATGGTGCAAATCTTATAGTATGATGTTGCTGTGAATGTATTGTCTATCCGAGGACAAAATGGTTGTGTTAGTAAGCAACCTTGAGTGTCTTTTTTGGTGGACAAGAGATGTGTTTGCCTAGTTTGCATTACTAGAATTTCATTTTTTGTGCCTTGTTCCTTGGGCTACTTTGATGGTTCTTGTTCTATCTCCATTGGCATTTGACATAAAAAAAGACAGAAGAAAGAACGGTTTTGATCACTTGTGTTATTTGTAACTGTACTACTAATTTTGGGGGGAAAAAACGTGGTACTTAATTGCATTCTTGGTAATCGTTGGTGCTTTCGCTGTTTATTTTATCACTTCTTTGTTTGTGGTGTTAACTTGTGGGGTTTGGCTTTGGATTTTGCAGCCTAGAATGAAGGGACGCAAGACTAATGAATCTAGCACTGATTCATATTGTGTGCTAGAGAACCTATGGGAAACAGATAGAGAATGGAGCGCCTATGCTGTGAGGTATAGTTGGTTGCTCTCTTCATCATGTAATTTGCCCGTTATAAATTTCTGTTCGTTTTTTGCATTGATTTTGCTGGTACGCTAACTTTTGTTTCAGTTTTGTGAAAATTTGTTTTTACTGATTTCTACTTCTGCTTTGGTCTATTTCTGAAAATGCAAGAACTAAAACATTCATGCTTGGTTGGAGGCACTGAGGCATGATTCTTCACTCCTTGCTTATTCTAAAGACATTTAGTTTTAGGTGTAAAAGTTGGTTGAATAAATTGTTAATGGATTTTTCTATATGCAATTCATATATTGTTTAACTGTTTACATTGATATAGAATTGCTCAGGTTTGAAGTTCACCCAAGTATTAAGATGTTGATGTAAAAGTATCATATGAAAGTATACAGGAAACCAATTTATACACATTTGATCACCATACTTGCTCTTGTTGATATCTCATACCCTGTTTATTTGATGGATGATGCATTTTTGTGAAACATGTTTGTAAATTTTGTATTGTGCTTTCACAATTCACTTTTTCATTTTTTCTGAGTCAGTTCCTAGTGATTTGACCATTTTCTTGTAGTGGAGTGATTTGCCTTCCTCTTAAGTTCATGATCTTGTTTTCCATTATTTATTTTTTCAAAAACAAGGCATTAGCATAGGGCCATTACGACATTTAACATGCTGGGTTATTACCATCCTAATTGTTGGTATGAAACTATACCAGGAGACTAGGCGAGGATAGTGTTGTTCAGTCCTCAATAAGACAAGGAACTCACCTTGGAAGATTGATGATTGAAATCCTGGAGGAAGCTCAAGCGCATATTCGCCCTCTACTACATCATATGGCAAGTAGTTCGGGGTTTTGAAAACTACCTATTTAAGTTTTTTAAACAAGATTTGGATACTAACCATTTATTTTGCCTCTCAGGTTTCCATTCTTCCCGAGTTTCCCTCACCGAAGAAGTATAGAAGCTGTGGTATATCACCTTCTAGTTGGTTTTCTCTGGCCTGGTAGGTGTCAAAAATTTCATTTGTTGCCAATTCAAAAGTTAATTATCCTCATAACGAATTCAACTTGGGTCCAATTATCTAATATATAGAATACCAGTGGTGTCATTGGTGAGAAGGGTGGATGCATCATTCCTCACCTTCCATTCCCTGACACCTCACACTAGAAGTATGTTAGTCTCTTTCATTGTGAGTTTCTCACAATTCAAATACACAAGTAATGATTACTGATTGGTGAAGTTGCCAATTATAGTACCTGATTTGGTATCTGTTTATTTGTCACAGGGAAAAAGCAAACACAGCTTCATGCTTCTAGTCACAAGAAGGTCCAGGTGATGATGATGATGGCGATGACAGACTGTGAATGGCAGAAAGTGGATTCTGAATGGCTATATAGTTTGCAGGTCAAACACCGGATTACCTTAGGTATTTACTGTGTTGACTGGCAGAGATGAGAATCAGAGACGTGTTCAATAGTAGTAGGGCACGTGAAAAAAGTGAAAGGCCATGCATCAAACCTTGTTACTAATTACATTCAGTCTCAGCTTTCAGCCTCAGCTTTAAGCCTCCACTTTCAGCCTCAGTTTTAACCCTCAGTTTTCAGCCTCAGCTTTCAGTGATTTTAGCTCAAACCATAGATGCGAGTATCTTACAAACCATTACCTCTTGAGTTAAGTTGTGATTTACAGACATGGTGTTTATGATCTTTTACTGTATTAAAGTCCAAGAAAGACCCATAGGCAATAGTAATATGTATAAGAGTAAGGCATGAAAGAAGTGCTGTATACCAAGTTGAGATGATAAAGTTCCACTTTTTTTTTCTTCTTTAGGGCAATTCAAATTTTTTATTCCGGAAATGAGGATAAATCTGTATCTTGTTAATTTTCTTTGGTTTATGGATATTAAAATTAGCCAAAAGTTATTAAATTTTGGGGAAAAAAACTTGCTCTCGTCATTTATCCGCTGTGCATTCAGACTCAGGATATCCGGTAGAGGATTTTTCTTGGTGGCCATTGTGCTAATTTATGAACCAATTTTTTATAATCAATTGTAGAAACAACAATTAAACTGATATTTTCCTATTCATAAATATGCATGCTAAGTGAGAATGAATGTAGGTTAAAAATGATAGCACCTTTTGAATTTTTAATAAGTTCTTAAATTTATATTTATTTTTTAATTGAATCCTTATCTGAATATTGTAAATGAATGTACTGTACTAGTAAACTCTGTGAGTTTGCTGTAAAGTGAAGTTTGAATATACTTGTTAAAAAAAAAATTGGATTAGATAAATCCATAAAGATAAAAATTCTTTGAAGAATCTGATTGAGAATTAAAACTTCTAAAGATGAGAATTTAGTTTGGATAGGTGAAAATATTAGGTTGTGTTTGGTTTTCTACTTTTATTTTTAGAGAAAACATGTTTGCTTATAATTTAAAAAATATTTTCACCAAAAATATTTTCAGAAAACAATTAAAAATAGAAAATAGAAAAAAATTATTTTCAGTATTTTCAAAAGTTAAAAATACGTAAAAACTTATAACAATATTGTAACTATATAAAAAATAATATATAAATGTATTTTAAACTATATATGTAAATAATTTATAATATTTGTTTCTAAAATTGATTAAATTTAACATTATTTTTTGAAAATAGAAATATCAAGTGAAAACAAATATATTTTCTAAATGTTGAAAATTTAAAATAAAAAAAAAAACATTTTCTCAAATCAAATATCACCTTAAGTATTAACATAGAAATGTAAAAATACTCGCATATTAGCATAAGATATGATGATATATAAATTCGTGACTAATTGGATATTTAGTTAATCTTTTACAAGGATAGCTAGGAATGGAAATCCTCATTTCCAAATTGATGTCTCATTTCCAACCAATTAATAAGTATTATATCATTTAATAAGTTATATAAAATATAAAAAATTTTATAAAACAAAATTCATATTAAATGACATGGGATTTATTAATTGATGGAAGAATTTATTTATTTTTTTGGTGTGGATCAAAGAATCTTATTAAAAACAAATTCAAAGATCTAAATTAAAAAAAAAATATTTTAGAGACATAATTAAAATTTGATAAATAATTCAAAGAATTTCGGAATAATTTAACTTTATGATATTTTTTAGGGATTTAAAATAAATATATTAATAAAAAACAGATCTTTTAAGTTCTTACTGAATTAAATGTCATTTTTTGTTAATATTATTATTTAAAAATTAAATTAGGACATTGATTAATAAATTTTGGTTGAAGATACTCTCTCTGTCTCTGGTGACAATTTTACTGCATCAGATCTTAGCAAATAATATTATTTAATTTATTTTATGAAAAATATTATAAATTTATGTTAAAAAGTATGCATGGATCATGGATGAGATGCATTCACGTTACCTTCTCATATCAAATTTCATATGAGAGGAGTACAAATTTCAGGCTTAAATAATGATTGGTCTAACACTCTAATTTTTTCAGGTTACTAATAAAAACTAAATTGGGAAAAAATTAAGGTATTACAATTCCAACCATATTATTTGTTTTTAGGCCAATAAATTTGATTATGAATAAATAGTTAAGCATTCTGTCAACTTAATTGCACCATTTTAATTACAAACATGTATTCATATATAAAGTGTGATGTAGTCTTTGTGTATGACACATATTCCGGATTTTCAATTGAATTTTTTAAATTATATTCTCAAACTTATTGTTGAATTTTTTATCATCTCTTGCTTTTTAAATTTACCAAATTCTTGCAAATTAAATAAAATATCATGCTGGTTGAACCAAATTTTTTACTTGAACTATATCCTCAATCGTATCAGTTGAATTGTTATTTTATTAATTTTAGTTAAAACATGTATTCTTTTATATGCTAAAAACATGTGGTTTAATATTATTATTTAATATCATAATGCCTGAATAAGTAAAAATATTAAAATATTGTTCACCGGTTATTAGAAATAAATCAAGATGGTTTAGCTAATTTGGTTTAACCGTCGGAGTGTTCTTGTAAATTCTTTTAAAGCATATTCAACTCTTATAAATAAATAAATAAATAAATAAATAAATAAATAAAAATGTTGCTCTCTCTTTCTAAATTTTAATAATCGGGTAATTCAAACTTTTAAAAGAATTGGTACATCTCAAATAATACATAAAATCACAGTAAGAAGAATTTTTTTTTCTAAAACTACATACATATTTTGGAAAATAATGTTAAGAATTTATATCATTGTCATTTTGATAGAATTTTCTCCATTGAAAAGGCTTTAGTATTGCTCTTGCTTGAGTCAATTGAAAGCATATTGTATTAGGCCTTTGTTTAGGACTTATCCTATTTATTTGGGCCGACATTCGCAGTTGGGTCTATACGATCTTCTACCCTAAAAAAAGGCATTTACTTTCCAAAATTATTTAACACCTCCTAGGTCTTTAACAATTTGTTTATTTCAAAAATACTCTTTCGTTACTCATATAGTAAGTTAAAATTATGTTATAAATAAACTATTTTTAAATGTATATTACTCATTAAATATATATATATATATATATACACATAAATCAACTTGAGCCATTTTATATAACAAAATATTTAACAATTTTATGTAACATTAATTTAACACGTTTATACATAATACTTTAATTTCAACAAGTTTAACCAAGAAAAAAATGTTTAGTTTCAAAAAATTAAAACACATTAATCAAACAACCAAAGAGTCATAATTAATATCAAGTAAAATCACCACGTCTCATGCATTTTCTTTTTGACAGGCACTCATCTTTCAATTATATCACACCGTTGGAACTAATTGTTGATGTACTTTTTATTTCAATAGATTTTCTATCACCCATCTAATATTTATTTTTTTCTTTATTTTCCTATCATCATATCACCTGTAATATCTATATTTTTTGTATGAATTATGATACTTCATCTCTCACTATATGTCTAGCTTTTGTCGCGAACTATTATTTTCCTAAATAAATACAGCTATAGAAGCTTCAGTTATTCCCTTGATTTTCTTTCTAATTAATTTGTCTATCTGTATTGGTTTCGGTAACCCTTTTATTCATTTAAAATATATTAAGATTTGTAACCATTAACCACGTTGATGATGCAGAAAACTTACAATAATAATTATACTGATGAATAAGAGAGCAAATTAATGATGCTATGATTGCTATAATATCAAAAGGTCAATAATAATATTCACTCGTTAAACTCGTTATTAAAACTTTTTAATAATGTAAAACATTCAAGTAAATCATGTGTAGTCCTCTTCTAAGTTCTCACAGGATGGACAACTAGCAAGTTGCAAATATCATTAAAACGAATAATTTCTCCATCTAATGAAAAAAAAGTGGACAATTAATGGAGCTTTTTTCAGTTAGGTTGAACTGAAATATCATCATTACGATACTTGAAAATTGTTTTCAGAATTTTTAAGGACACAATCATAAACTAAAGCCAATTCCAAGCTGTACTAGAGTCACTTTCTGACGGTCTAATCTAAGTCAGCACCGTTATCACAAGAGCTGGGACCAGAATAATTATTGAGCTTCTTCTATCGCGATTGTTTTGGTTAATTATGCAGGAAGGGTTGTCTGTGACTATGAGTGTTAAATTATGGTCTCACATTGAAATGAAGGAAGACGAAAATGATTAAATCGATTTTACTCAATTACTTGCACACGCGTCTTTAGAGGGTTTAATACTTAAAAATAATTGAATCAATCCGGGAGCCTAATTTGTGTTGATTCACAGTACGTACTGAAACACTTTTTCAGTAATATCCACTCAGCCTATGTAATGCATGTAGATAGTTTTTCAGATTTCTTTAAATACGCAACTTTTGTTGAAGAATTTGCTATGAATAATAAATTGAAGCGAAAAATTAACCAATTTCAAATAAAGAAAATATAAAAGTATTAGCTGCTTTAAACACTGTTTAAAATTTTAATATGGAAAGAAAAATGGAAGAATTGTTTAAAAATTATGTTGTACTGTGAATGAGTTCTTTAGCGTGTGTTTGATTTCAGTGGAAAAATAATTTATAATTGCTTTTTGGTGTAAAATCAATTGTAATAAGGAGAAACAAGTAAACAACATAAGTTTAAATACTAGATGCAAAATTAAATATTAAAGATTGTCATTTATAATGATATTATATGATTTAAAGGAGAATATATTATAGCCTTATAAAGAAAATTACAACTTTCTAACTAATGCCTGACAAATTCTATGGTATGAAAATTGAAGAATTTTGGAGTCATCCCGTATATAAATAATTAGTTTTAAATAAGGAATCCTACGATATTAACTTTATATATACTATTTTGCTTCGATATTTTTTTATAGATTTTAATTGGTTTTAAAATGCATACATTATAACATTAAGAAAATTTTAACCAGTTAAAACTCTAATAATTTTTAAATAAAAATACCAATAGATAATTTCTATGATATCTTTCCTAATTTGAGAGATATGGATATTTTTCTTTTTTTAACCAATCAAAGAGTAGATTTTATTCAAGTTATCTTTTAATAAGTTAAAATAATTTTTATTTATTTGTTTATAAATAAGTAAATATGTTTTGGATTCACTATAAAATAATTTTATAAAATATTTAAAATAAGTTTTATAAATAAATCTTTAAAATAAAGTTATTTTATTGTAAATCCTAAACATATTTTACTTATTTATAAATAAATAAATAAAAATTATTTTAATAATTAAAAAATAACTTAAATGAAATCTATTATTTGATTTGTTAAAATAAAAAAAAAATATCAATACCCCTCATGTTAGGAAAGAGATCATAGATTTTCCCTAATAAAGAACAATAAATCCATTAACTAAGCATTTTACACACAACTAGGCAAATCTAGTTTAGCTGGTTAGGTAGAGAATTAGTATAAATATGTGACATGTGTTTGATTTCTTTATTAAAAAAAGGGGGCATCACTCGCATCCCATGCACGAGAATGTGCTGCTAATAAATTGCAAGTTACTCTACATATATACCAGAATTTACGTATCCTTGATCTGTGGGTTACGTGGAATGAGCATTTCCGTCATGGAGTGAATGTGTTCAAGGTTGTAGAAGCTTCTAAGGTGATATTGATTAGGTTCACTCAACAGAGAATGATTGATTGGTCCGTTTTAGGATGTATATGGATCTTACCTAGCTGGTCCCTCCTCCTATCGTGAAGGAGACAAACCCTATTAATTTGTTTTCCAAAATGGAAGTGCTAATGCACAAAAACGTGCTTCCATTGAATAATAATGACTCCAAAATATTTTTAAAATGATGTTATTTTTTATTGTAATTGTTTTTAAACTTAGATACAGTTTTTTTTTAAGTTCTTTTTAACGTTGTTATCTACGTAAAACTAGAATTAATTTTACTTTTGTTAATGTATATTTATTAACATTTAAAGTAATATTTTAATTATTACGCTGATTACAAAATTAAATTCTAGTTCAGATTAGAAACCACTAGGATAATAATATGTCTCAATTAATTCATAAAATTGTGTTTTTTATATGTACTTTCATTTTTTTAATTCATAAAATTGTAAGTTTTTTATATGTTATTTTCATAAATTTTCTTTATTTATTGATAAAATTACCTGTAGCAACAGATCCAAAATTTTTTTAATGTGGACAATAAATACAAATTTTTACAATATTAAAAATATAACATAATATTTGAAAATGTAAATATACATCATAATTATTCTCTACAAATTTTTTGGAAACAATGAATTATTTTCAAAAGTTGACTGTCTAGTGCGAAAAGTGTATACATCTATAAAATAATTTTTAAGTTAATTATCTAATGTTGATTTTCTTTTGAAAAATCTTTCCATTGCTAGAAATAAAATCAATACAATTTTAATTAATTTCATGTTCATCAAAGTGAAATAAATAATAAAGGTGATAATATTTTACATAAAAATAATAATAATAAATAAACTAATAAAAGTAATCCAAATATCCAATAATAAAAAAAGCAAATTAAGTAAGCAAATAATATAATGATAAAACAGCAACAAACGCAATGGAGCAAAAAATATTTATTTCATCATTTAGTTAAGTAAAATTAAAAATCAAATAATAAGCATAAAAATAAAAAAAACAGTAAAACAAACTTCTTTTAATAAACTATATGATACTATCTATGATTAGTACAAAAATCTTTATTCATTAAAACAAATATTGTATTACATTTGAAAATTTTAAAATAGGGATTAAAATTATACCTAATATTCTTCACTTGTTACCTGGTTGAATAGAAATTTGTTGAACTACAAATTAAGAATTTGACAAAAAAATATAGAAAACTAATAACTATTGTGATAAGTTTGAACATGTTTCTTTTCTCACAAATTTACAAATTACAATGGCAATTTATAAAGAATGAATCACAGAGCCACACTCACAGTCAAGGAAGTTAAAATTTAAATAGGTAAATAATTTTTAAGGTGAATAAAGAAAGTAAGAGGAAAATTAAAATTTATATAAACAGTGTATATCAATTAAAAATATATAAAAAAATCAAATAACTGCATTTAAGTATGAAACGCAAGGGAAGTTAAAATTTGAATGGATAAATAATTTTTAAGGTGAATAAAGAAGAAAGAAAGTAAGAGGGAAGTTGAAAAATTGAATAAAAGAGAGAGAGAGTAAGAGAGGAGTTGAAAAAGTAAATAAAGAAAGAGAATGAGAAAGAAGTTGAAAAAGGGAGCCGAACAGAAGTTGAAAAAGGGAATAAAAAAGAAAGAGAGTTAAAAGGAAAGTTGAAAAGTTAAATAAGAGAGAAATAGAAAGTCACATGCAGGTTGAAAAGGTAAGTGAGAGTAAAGTAAGAGTAAATAAAATATAATAATATATACATTAGTAAAAAGAAAAAAGCAAATCATAGTGAGGGCAATTGCCCCAGCTTTTAAGTAATAAATTTATTTTTGTTTTGCGTGAAAATTGTTTACGGGATTAAATTTGGTTAGCATTTTTTATAAGTAAATTATATTAAGTAGAACAAGTCCATTTTGTCATGAATAATCATTTTTATTGATGGATATGCCAATAACTATGTGAACAGAAATAAATTAAGAATTAAATTTATATGTAATTTTTTAAATCAGAATAATATAAATTGAGATCCTTTGCATAACAACATTCAATTTTTGCGAGTAGCTAGCTGGCGTTGTCCTTGTTTATTTAGAGACACAAGAAATAAAAAAGAAAGATTAGTAAAAATTAAATAAAAAATAGAATATTCCAATTCTGTTGTTTGTCCCCACTCAGCAGCAATCTTTAAGGACATCTTTCGTAGATTTTTGAACGAACTGTATACTTCCATCCTATGTATGTGGGTTACATCAGTAGATGGCAAACAAGACCCCGCGACACCATTGTTTGTGACACATAATAAACAAGGAACAACATATCTTTGTTTTTTGTTTTTGGGGAGGGGCTGGGGCTGGGGGATCCACCACACCACCACTAAGATGAGTGTTTAAGGGAATCCATCTTCATCAGGTTTTTGTAACCAAACTAAGCCATCACTTTATATGCTATGCGCCAACACAATGAAATTAAAGCTACGCAAATGATAGTAGCAAAAAGAAAGATACAGAAATTATCAACATTGAATAGTTGGAGTTAAAACTTTGCAGTAAGCCGGTGAGGAAAGTTTTGCATTTATATCAGAAAGGAGTTTCCACCATTAACTGCTAACTTCAGCCTTTTGACCAACCATTGACAAAAGCACTGATCATATTCATGTGTGTCATAAAACCTATTACTCCAAAAGTTAAGGTCCGCACGGGCACGTATATTCAAACACGTTAACAGCTTTGAATGGAGGGTGTCCTTTCATGTCCATTTGAGTCACATAAAAACAGTTATGTTCCAGGTAAACGAAGGGGTGTGATACTGAGGCATTTGTTAGAGAGGGAGATTTGAATCGTGCAAATGCAATGCATGTGGGTCTTCCTATGGGGCAAAGAAAGGAGAAGAAGCAACCTTGGTGGACCACGGAATTGTTATGGTCCCCCCTACTCACACCATGGTTTCTAGCTGTAAAGGTTCCAAAGAACTCTTCTCAACTTCTTGGATACTTTCTTACTTCATCCTTTTCTGCACTTTGTTCCTTTCCTTCTTGTTATGATGACCTCTGCAGACTCTCAAACCACATCTGGCACTGTTTCTAGGATCAACCATTGTGTGTGTGGCTCCATAAGCTATCTATATCTCCAGTATCCAACAAGCGTTTAATGATATATAAACGTGTAAAATGTAAATCAATTACTTCATTCACACGTCAGATTTCTCTCAGTTATACTTCTTTTGTGATATCATGTTGTCTATGGCATATATATTTTCTTTCCAATATATTACTTAATTATTCGTTAATGATTTGAGTTATATTATCCCACATTCCAAGCCATATTCATCCAGATATGAGAGACGACGCCCATAAGAGGAACATAAAAACTTTTATACATTTATATATATATTAAAATAAGGGAGAGTCTACTATATCTTCTATAAAAAATTTATTTTACTATCAACTCCCTTAAATTTAATTTATGTATTTTCAAAATAGTAAAATAATTTTTTTTAAGGATTTATGTATAAATAAATAAATAAAATTTATTTTAATTTATAAAAAAAAAGATAAAAATAAAATTTGCGATTTGATTGGTTAAAAAAAATAAAGTATCAATACCTCTTAAATTATGGAAGACACGATAAAAATTGCCTTAAAATATATATATATATATATATATATATATATATATATATATATATATATATTAATTATGATTAAATGATATAAAAATTTATTATCGTTGGTCAATTTATTATTTTATTATTAATGAGTGAAGTTTTTTCCTTCTCAATTAAAATATATCTTATTTTAGAATAAAAAATTAATCATAATTTTACAAAAATATACGTAATAAGATATGTAATTATGCACAATGAATATTTAGATATATAAAAAAAATATAAACATATATTATTTTATTTTTCACAATCATAATAATATGTGAATCTTTCTAACTCTCATGTTAAAATATTAAAAAAATCTTAAATGTTCTTTCCTTAACCAACCATCTATTATCTCACTAAATTCTAATCTCTAAATTCAATAAAGAAACCTCAAAGATAATGTCTTTATAGAGTAAACCAAATATTTTAAAATTATCTAAGTTTTGAACATTTAATTAGAGATATTTTATCTTAGAACAAGCATTGTAAGGTGTTAACTGTTAACACATTTTTTTTTTATGTATAATCTACTCTCACGTTCGTTCGAAGTCTAGTTTTATAGACAACTCTTTAAAGATTTTTTAATATTTAACAGATTCTTAAATATGCAAATTAGGTAGGCGCACGCACAAATATTAAATATGCAAATAAAGTTTTTATAAATTATAAGAAAATATTAAATATCATTAGATTTTATACCACAAAGTTTCTTTATATTATCATAAGTCTTGACTCAATATTACAAGATTTATTTATTTAAAACAAGTCTAAGAAAAGGAGGAAGGAAGAAGAAAAAACCTTTAAAATCTCAATTGAATACATCTCCAAATATTAATATATGTTAACAGTTATAGTGTGTTTGAAAAGCTTTTTTTTCTTTTCATTTCAGCTGCTTTGGTTACCATTCCACTGTTTATACAAAAATCAAGATGATTAGATAGTATAGCTTAAATTTGAAAATTTTATATTTTATGATTAATTATTTTTCAATAATTGTCTTTTCTTGAACATATAAAGTGGTGAGTTGGTTAAGAAAGAAATGAGGTGTGAAAAGATCATGAGTTTTACTCTCACCGCTAACAAAAATTAACATTACCAACAACAATAACATTTGACCTATAAAAAAAATAATTATCTAGTAAAACTTGAAATAATTATCTACAAAAATTAACATTACCAATAACAATAACATGTATTTAGTAAAACTTGAAATACTCTATCCAAACAAGTAATTAAGATTTAATAAATTTGAATTGATTTATCCAACTAAAGTATTTAAAAAAGAAAGCAATTTAAATTTTAAACATTTTAAATTTAATATGTTATAATTTTTTTAATTTGTAAATTTTACGATCCAAGATAAAGAAATTGGTCAAAACATCCTCCTAGAGGTGAAGACAATGGTTGAATTACTATAAGGATTGTTGAACATTATTTAGTCGGACACAATTGGTCAGGTTGACTGCATATTGATTAAACATTAAAAAATTTATATTCTTTCCCATGATTAGTTAATCATCCTGTCCAGCGATTTTTTTTTTTTGTCAAAATTAAACCAGAGAAAATATATCTAATTGTAAATCACATTACCTGAACTCAATAATACAATATCCTAGTTGCAAAATTAAATTGACCAGAAGTTTAAGTGCGCATACTGTAATTTAAACACCAGTTTAGAGTTTCCACTAGCAAAAACAAAATTAATTGCACTTATTTGGTGAGGCTAAATAAATTAGGGGATGGAATTTTTTTCACATGGGACCTATAATTTTTCTCATTTTTATTTTCGTACATTTTTATTTATTTATTTGGATAGAAACCACAGGTGGCCACACAATTGCAACTTATTTGGATAGAAACCACAAGTATCCACACAATTGCAATCCAAGACTCAAATTAGAAATTACTGTTTAAGCTTTAATCGTTTGTTTCAATAGTCAATAGTCTTCCTTTTTCTTCACAGCAAGAAAAAGAAAATCTTTATACTTTATTTCATATACTCATTTTTTCCTTTTATATAAATCTTTATACTTATTCTAAGTCGTTATTCAATGGGACCGAATTGGTGGAATTCTTATACATTACATATGATCAAATAACAAGTAATTTTAGTTCTCCATATAATAGTTTACTCGGAATGCAAAATAGGATTTTCTGTGAGCGTGGCCGCATAAGAACAAGGCTCCATCATCGACATCTTACCTAATTATATGAAGAAAGATTATTTGTTAATTTTATTCTGAGCACATAATGATTGATGGAACCTTCGTTGCCACCAACATGAGCGTATAGACAAGGACCGGGCCTGGGTAAATTATATCCTTCACTCAAATGTTTTGAATCGTTGTTAATTTTCCATTTAAATATCATCCTATAATATGACTTCTGAAGGAAGTAAAACCAAAATCAAGAACAAAGACACAACGAGGAGATGGGGACCGATGGATTAAAATTGGCTATTGGCCTCAACCTCCCGCATCCAGAGAGAGTAGTGAAAAAATCTTGGCATTTTGCAGGTTTGCCCACAATGGGCTTGTTTTATTTACCTTCATAAATCCACAAAAAGAGCTGCTGCAATTGGCATTGGACAACGATTCAGATTGCAATTCCAACCACGTGAATTAACTACTTTTACCCACTGAAATGCCGGTGACAACCAGTTCTTTTAAAGAACAATTGAGTTTGCTTCATGCATATGAATCCATTAGAATCCGGTCTTAGCTAAATAATCAAGGCAATGCCAAGTGTTTTGTTTAGCTGCCCTGTCTTTTGCTTCGTCTCACCTCTGTCCAGTCTTCCGTGTCCATCTTTATATTTCTAGAACCCCTCCAAACTAATACTATTAAATCTAAATTAAAAACAAAATAGTTACACAATTTTTATTATAATAATTGTGGCAATAAACATGTCAATGTCAAAAAAATGATCTTTCACCATTTGCACATACAATGAATCATAGGCCTAAGATCCGTTGCTACGTCCTAATCGTAGTGGCATTATGTTAAACCCGACAATATAACTTTTTCCATAATTTAATTTACAATCCAAGTATTATATAGCCCCAGCTAGCCTACCGAAGCTAAAAGCCAAGTCGTTGCTCACATATGCATAATTTGGAAAGATTGATTATTCACAACCAACTCTAAATCATAATTTGTGACAAAAAAAAAATCAAATGATAGACTATTTTATAACCGATCACATGTACTATTCACGATGGCTTTCTTGTATTCTGTTCTGGAATCCTATTTGAAAAATAAAGTAGATATTAAAAAACACAAAAGGAACACATGGAAGCCTCCAAGTAACTGACTACGTGTGATTCCAAGGGCGAGAGGAATCGGTCCCCGCACCCTCTGATTAAGCAGACACTTACAAGCCACTATGACATCAGGATCTGTCAATACAGATAACCATTGAACTTGATTTGTTCAACCTCCTACCTAAAGCTCTCATCATAACTCTTGAAACGTGTTTATTTTACAAATAAAACTACATTATCCACTTGGATTTATTTGTGTGGGGAAATTAAGGAGAGGATAACAGAAAGAATTGGGAAATAAGTGCCCGGCGAAAAGGACAAAATGAGAGGGACACACCGTATGAGTACGATAGCTCACAAGTGTTCCGCCGCTGCCACCGAAGCACTGCTTGCCTCAGAGTTCCCGCAAGCTTGATGCAAACGCAATGTACAAACTCATATATGGCTTACTGCTGCCGGCAAGATACCCTCCCTCACTCCTATCTTAAACCTTAAACTTAACCTAGCATCAGTGTTCATTTTGACTTCTCTCTCTGTGACAACTATGGTACCCAGCAATATAGGTGTCTTCTCCTCCTCCTTATGAACTAAAAATAACACTTTAGCTTCTCATTCTCTCTGTTCCCATTACAAAACATGCGGGACTACGGTACCAAATTCCAAATACAAACAACACAAACGCAGAATTTGCACATGGACTACCGCTACCCACCAACCTCACTCACCTAGGTACTAAAATCCGTAATTTGGTTTGTACCGCTAGGCCGGTGAACACTTACACAATCAAGGCCATTCATGAAATACGTAGTCAAAATCAAACGCGACGCCACATCAGCCATCAAACAAATAAATAAAAAGTTGTGGTGATTTAAATTAACGGGATTCTTAAAAAGCACAATTATTATGTTCTCTAAATCTAGTTGAATTTATCCTAAAGTCGATACTTGACATTTGACAGCAAAGTTAAAGTTGTAAAAACAGAGAAGGAGAAGAAGAAGAAATTAGAAGATCCACCCGTTGTTTTTTATTTTGATCTTATTTATTTTCAGAACAGGAAGCAGAAAATAGAAGATGGAATACAAATGGGGGGAGAAATGAAGTGTAGTAAAATAAAAATGGGTGGAAGTGAATAATATCTGATCTGAAGTGTCTGTTGATAGTAAGGGAACAAAATAATAATAAAGAAATTAAATTAAATGAAGAGAAGAGAGAAAACAGAGAAGGGAATTTACCAGGGAGGAGAGGAGGGGAGGGGAGGGGAGGGGGATCAGAGAGCGTGTCCGTACAAATCATAAGGAGCCCAAAGTGCATCAAGCGGACAGGGCCGCTTGGAGTCCAATCGGAGCCAGGGCTTGCCACTGCCAGACCAATGCAAAAGGCTGACAGGGCCGGCGTGGAGGTCCCGGCAACTACCCTTGACGTTATCGCCACCCAAGCCGTGCTGGTTCCACCTGTGCTCAATGGGGGCCACGTGTCCGGCGAACACCAACAGAAACGGCGGCAGCGAACCGAGCTCGTAGATCCGATCGCTCTTCTGAATCTCCATCCATCTCTCAATCCTTTTACTGTAGCCGTACTTCCGCCACCGCACCAGATCTATGACCATGACTCCGGTGTTGAAGTAGCAGGGCCTCCGGCCGGCGAAGGCCCCTGCCAAAAGCTTGTCAGACCAGAACCCCAAGGTGAAGTACTTGGTGAAGTTGGCGTGGCAGTATTCGGGGGCGCCGATGGTTCTGGAACCTAGACTGGTGCTCCATAGTTTGGCAATGTCGTCGACGACGATGAGATCAGAATCCAGGTATATAACCCTTTCGACGCAGGGCTCCAGGAGATCAGCGAGGTAGTTTCTGGCGTAGTTGAGGGGCTGCTCGAGGGCTTGTCGGACGGACGTGGAGATCAGGTTGCGGACGATCTCGGGATCGAAGTAATAGAGCTTGAAGTTCAATTGAGGGAAGGTGGATTTGACGAGGGATTGGAGGTTGGTTTGGGAGACGAGGAAGTGGAAGAAGACGTTCTGGGGGCACTGGGAGTGTTGGAGGATGGAGTGGACGGCGGCGATGGAGCCGCGGAGGTATTCGACGTCGAGAGTGATGGCCACGTGGACGAGGGAGGGGTCGCAGACGGTGGTGTTGTCGGGGGGGTTGGAGGCGCATTTGTCGGCATTGCGAAATGGAGCGGCGCGTCGGAAGGAGAGGGGAAGGCGTTGGAGGCCGTCGAGGTGGGAGGAGCGGATGGCTTCGGCTGGGTGGAATGATTGGAGAGATGGGGAGAGAAGAATGACGAGCATTGCGGCGGAGAAAAACCCCGAGAATCTCATGAGCCACAGCATTTTGAGGTGTTGAAGGAGGAGAGAGAGGGGCTAGGGTTGGTTTTATGCGGATATGGGAATGGGAATGTGAATCGGTGCTTTTCTCAATTGGAGAGAAGACGATGCCGTGGGGACGAAGCGAGAGAGGAGAGAGAAGACGACGGAGAGGAATCCATGCTAACGCTAAGGTGCGCACCGCCTCCTCTTCTTCTGTTTCCTCCCTCCTCCACGGCTTCTCTTTAACCAATGTTTCTTTCTTCTTTTCCCTCTCCCTCTGCGCCAATCCTAATAATAATAATAATAATAATAATATTATTGGAATTCGGAACAAAGGGGGTTAGCACGTTGCAGGAGCACGGACGGGAGCAGGACAGACACACACAGATACTCTCACTCCCTCACAGGTGGCCTTTTTTCTTTCTTTCCAGCTTAGCGTTTCGGATCGCAATTTCCACCATACAAATCTTTCACGACCCCAGAACACAATTTTAACTTTTTTCAGCACACACTTTATACTCTATTACTTTTATTAATTTCCAACCCAATTTACTTTTGTTAATCATAAAAATTAATATACCTTTTTTTCCCTCATTATGGAACGGAAATGGAAAGCCCTTGCGCTGTTGTCCAAGGACCAGCTGTCCCTTGCTTCTGTCCTAACTCACTATACTCTATACCCCTCTCGCCACGCCCTTACAATTATTCACTGTCACTGCCACCAACATTTAAAATATCATCACATTATTTTTCACACATATTTCCTCCCAAAAACACTAACATCTCCTAAAATTTAATACAAATAAAACTCAACCAACTTAAACCTAATTATAGGAAAGCGTATTTTTTATTTTTTAATGTAATATTTCTTTTACTTTCTTTAATTAATGTCTATAATAGAATAACGGTTAGTATTTATTATCAAGATATTCTAGCGTTAATTCAATTTTTAACTTTAAACACGATCTTCATTAAATATAATTATAGACTTATAATTAATTTATAAAATGTAGTTTATTTTTACATCAACCAACGTCCTTAATCAACATGAAATTAAATATTAGTATTTTTATATTATATTTGAGTTTAAAAAAGTAATAAAAAAATAAAAATACGAATTTTAATAATCATAGTGATAAATAAATAAATGTTAATCAATATCTAAGCATACAGATTAAAAATAAAATAAAAATACGAATTTTAATAATCATAGTGATAAATAAATAAATGTTAATCAATATCTAAGCATACAGATTAAAAATAAAATAAAATAATTAAAATATGAACAAATATCTTTTGAGTACACTTACATTCAATTATGACTCTTTATTTATGTGAGTTTTAAAGTAGTAAAAAGTAAAGACAACAAATTTATTGTAAAAGAAGCATTATAATTGAATGTCACTAACAGTGTATACCAATTAAACTCATATGTTTTACTATAACTTTTAAATCAATTATATATAATTTTCAATAACAACTTTTTATTTGACTTTCAATTTTTTAAGAGCATTGCTTAGCTTAAGAAATACAAAGTGTAAAGGAAAATATGTATTCTTAGTAGTGAAACTTTTATAGAAAAATTTATGAACTAACAATATAAATCAATTCTACATTACTATTAATCATAATCCATCATATCATCAATTTATGGAATTTTACAATAAATATATTAAAATTATACTAATATTTAAAGTACTTTATTGAATAACAATATATAACTATTTTCTAATATTAATATATGAAAAAATGATTTATAAGAACAAGTTTGCTTATCTTATTAATTAATAATTTAAAAATGATATAAATAAAATTGTGAGTTTAATCTGTATGCACTGATAATGTAAAATAGTTGATGAGGACATCAAGCTTAAAGGACTTGGAGGACCTATGACAAGGGCAAGGACAAGAAGAGCTAAGGAAACTATTCAACAAGTATTAGCAGCCCTTTTGCAAAAAGAGCCAAACATTGAAGAAATAAAGTTTAAAATTGTTAATTGTCTCAGGACTGAAGAAAGCAATACTTGACCTTAATGGAAGAGAAGTTGAAATAAATTAAACTCATTTTCTTGGAGTTTACTTAATGGTGGGCAACCAGAATTGTCTAATTAAAGTTGCAGCCACCTAGGTTATAAATTATAATTAGTATACGTCTTTAATTTACTTTGGCAGTTACACTTTGTTATTAAGCTGCCCATTATTAGTTTTTATTATTTTGTAACTTCAGCTGAATTTAGAAAGCCATTAAACCTACACAAGCTGAGTTTATTAGGCATATAAATTTGGGCAAGACTGAGATGTAAGGCAGAAGATTTTAGAAATAAAAAACTAGTTGAGTTTTCTCTCCTTTGGGTTATTGGCAATCCAAAATCTTTTTGAGATTTATCAAAGGTAATTTACCCCTTTGTGTGTGCAATATCGTAGACATATCTTCCATCCTTGGAAGTGTGGAGTATATCAATTCCAATTCCATTTTATGTCTTTTCCATTCATACTCAATTCTGCCCATTAAACTCTATGACAGGAAAGTCCTACACTATCAAAAACTCGTTTAATCGTTGAATTTCAATAACTTTTAATTTTCATTTTGTGTCTAAAAGTTTGATAGTAATTCTATTTAGTTTATTTTTTTGCAATTGTTTGCATTTCACGTTGATTAATTTTGTTAACGCAGCAAGCTAAATTCCTAGGGTCCTTTCAGAATCCTAAACTGACAGTGGATTCATATCAATAGTATTACACCGACATTTAATCATATTTTTCAATTTATAAATTTTTAAAGTATTAATTGATAAAGTTAACAAATTTATTATAAATAAAAGATTATGATCGAATATAAGTATAAATTAAACTCATAAACTATTATCATTACATAATAATTGATTCATAAACTATTATTATTGAATATCAATTTAAAACTCATTTACATTTTCAATGAACAAAAATTAAACTCTTAATGTATAGAATTTAACACTTATTTATTATCGGTGTAAAGAAGTTTTAAAATGACATTCAATTACAACATTTCATTTATATCACTTTTAAAGTATTAATAAATAAAATCTTAACAAACTTACTATAAATAAAAGGTTATAATTAAATATTAGTATAAAACTTTTTTACATTATAAATATATAAATATTTCTTCTAATATATATATATATATATATATATATATATATATATATATATATATATATATATATATATATATATATATCACTGGAACTTTTGCTTTTTTATAAGCAAATACATTAAATACACACATAAAAAAAATTGGTTGCGCTCATTAAATTGTGTTGGTGAGTGTCGTATTTTTCATGAATCTTTTTCTCTTGACGAATATTCTAGAGGAGAAGCTAGCCTCATATAACCTTGTCTAGGTTAGAATAAGATGATTAAATCAAACTTCTTAAGAAATAAATTAGGTCAATCTCTTTATTAAATCATATTTAATTAAAAAATTCAGATACTGAGCCATTTAAAAAAAAAAATTTTAGAGTTAGGAGTCTGACTTGTTTAAAAATATAAATAAATATTTATTCTTATTAATAAATATGTTACAAATGTATTAAAACTTTGTAATTTTTGTATTTTTAAATAAAGGTGACCTTTATAAAAGCTCAAGATTAAGCTATAAGTTTATTATTGAATTTAATTAATCTATATCTTATTTAAAAGAATATAAAATATGTTTTTCAATGAGTTACCATGAATGTGAGATTAAACTTTAAAAGTATGTTTACATCGTGTATGAACATGTTAGATAAGCCTACATATATAATCATTATAAATTAAAGTATTAAATCATAAATGTTTTTAAAACTAGTTGTTGTGATTTTGAAAATGTAAAATAATAAAAATAAAAATATTAAAATAGAAAATATTTAATAGTAAATAAAAAAAGATAAATATTAAAAAGAAGTTGTCATTTGAAAAACAAAATCACTTAAACTAAGGTATTAAAAAAATTTTATAAGCTAAATATAATATGAGTTTAATTAACATATATTGTCAGTAAATGTAAAAGACTTTTACACTGATATTTAATTATAATTTTTATTTATGTGACTTTTAACGTATTAACTAATAAGGTTAACAAACTTAACTTATCATGAATAAAGGGTTGTGATTAAATGTCAATATGAAAATTTTATCACTGGCTGTGTATACCAATTAAACTCATATAATATTTATCCATGAAACAAGTTTTAAACTACTAACATGGCTAAAACGTCTTGTAAAACATAACTTTAATTTAACAAATTTTAGCTATTAATTATTATTTTTTAGTTATGAACTAGTCTTTTAACTTTTTAGTTGGTTATGTTTGCCCAAATTAACTAAAAAATTAGTTAAAAATTAAAAAAACTAACTAAAAACGGTAAAACTAGTTGGCACTAAAAATAAGGTTAACAAACTAGCTTATTGAGTGTCAATTCCTTTAAAAAAATTACTAAGGTGATGTTTATTTTTGGTGTTTTTTTTTATTTTAATAAAAAAATAATATAATGAAATATGTTTGATTACAATTTAAAAAATATTTTATTGAAAAAAAAATAAAAAATAATTAAAAACAGAAAAAAAATTATGTTTAGTGTTTTAAAAAATTAAAATTATATAAAAACTTAATAAAAATATTGTAATTATAACAAAAACTAACTTAAAATTTGTAAAACTAGTTGGTAGTAAAAATAAAGTTAATAGACTAACTTATTAAATGTCAATTCTTTTAAAGAAATCACCAAGGTCGTGTTTGTTTTTTATGTTTTTTGTTTTCATTTTTACAAAAAATAGAAAGTAGTGAAAATATGTTTGGCTAAAATTTTAAAAACATTTTTAAAAAACTTTGAAAATAGAAAACAGAAAAAGCTATGTTCATTGTTTTGAAAAATTAAAACTATTTAAAAATATAATAATAATATTGTAATAAAAAAATTATATATAAAGGTATGCTAAATTGTATATATACATATTATTATATTTTTATTAAAATTAATTAAATTTAACAATATTATTTTTTTAAAATAAAAAATATCAAGTAAAAGCAAACATAATATATAAATATTAAAAAATTAAAAATAAAAACTATTTTCAAAAAATGAGAATAAAAAATAAAAACAAATTTATTTATTTTTCAAATCAAACGCACATTAGAATCTTACCCACTTTAAATGGTTTTTATCATGTCACGTTATTCACAGGTCTTTCGCACTACTTTTTTTACAAGTTTTATATCAATGACCATTATTAAATTCAACTCAAGTTTTTTATAATTATGTTAATAGATAATTGTGTAATGGTTATTTTTTAATGATTTTCATAATGGCTACATTCATAATAATGATTATAGATATTTTAAATTTATTTTTATGATTGAGATTTTATTAACAATAGATAAAGAAGAACTAAAACTACATATATGCAAATATAATTCTAGTTACATATTTTAAGAAGTCATTAGTTTTTCTTTTTGAGCTAAAATACAAAATTATTTTTTATTTAATTTTTTAATTATTTTAAGCCACAATAGCCTAAAGATATTAATTTAAATTTATTTCTTTAATTCAAAATTTTAATGAATATGCATTAAATTAAGTTATATTAAGAATCGTTGTTTATTTTTAAACAACTTACTTGGCTTGTTATTAAACAACAATAGTGCTAATAAAACATTTTTTTTCTTAGTAAGATACAATTTAAAAACCTATGTTAGAGTTGCTCTTAGTATTTTTGTCCAAGTATTATTAGAGATCTACAATAACTTAGATCAACCAAATAAATTAGATATTTTTTATGAGATTGCTATTAGTTGAGATAGTTAAAATGTAAGATGAAAAATACATAACAAAATTTTACCTTATATAAAGAATAAAAAGAAAATCTAATAAATACTAGACTTGTTAAAGTGTGCTACCTAGGTGGACTTGGTTCAGGCATCAAGCAAAGCCTA
The DNA here is from genome assembly GCA_037954015.1 of Psophocarpus tetragonolobus. Taxonomy (NCBI): domain Eukaryota; kingdom Viridiplantae; phylum Streptophyta; class Magnoliopsida; order Fabales; family Fabaceae; genus Psophocarpus; species Psophocarpus tetragonolobus. The sequence goes on along the minus strand of CM075692.1, from coordinate 35,535,410 downwards.
AAATGTGGGTTAGGTGGGGTCAACATATAGAGCTAGCCCAAATAGAACTAATTTTTTCTTTTTTATATATAAATAGATATAAATTAAAAAAACTAAAAATTAAAATAATTTCAAACTCAAGTACCTATGTGTTTCAATTTCTTAAGCTTAATCTAATTCATTTTATCAAGTCATGGATCAAGCCATAGGTCTCGTCTCAACAAATATTTAATGACAAAAAATAAATAATATAAAAAATGAGAAATTAAAAGTTAACAATTTAAATAAAATGTCACAATCTATTAAAAAAATATTTACCAAGCAATAAACAAATTTTACCGTTAATAAAAACAAATTAAAAATAGCTGAAATACCTTAACACAATATTATTCAATTGAGTTGATTCAATAAGGTCATCACACATATTGTTCAAATCCAACAAAAAAAAAATCTCTCAATAATAATAAACTAAATTAACTATAATTTAGAAAAAATATATCAATGATGTTTTTTTTTTCCAATACTGAAAAATGTTTTTCTAAATTATTAAAAAAAATATTGAACAAATATCTTGTGAATAATTATTATGATTTTGTACATATAGAAAATTAATATATATATATATATATATATATATATATATATATATAACTCCATATTTTTATTCTGATATCTTGTGAACAAATATTTTTTTTTCTCTATATGATAATTTGCCTTTCAATGGAGCTATCGTACAAGTCATTTTCTCATCGGAAAAACTAAAGAAAAATGGCGGAAGACGTGGTTTGTTTATGCCAGCAAAATCCCACGCATGGAATTATTTATATAATTCACGAACTTAATTACACATATTAATACATTACTATGATTTTCCCCCTTTTCTTTTACCTCAATAAAAACAGTGTTTTTTAATTATTCAAAATATAATAAAAATACCAAAATTTGAACTCAAAATCTTGTATGTATTATCCCAAATCTAATGAATGTTTATTTGTTTTATTATTGAAATGAAGTTTGTTTCAAAGTTTAAAAGAAATTAATGTAATTAAACCCCGTTTTAGACATAGAGCAAGTCATATATTTTACTTTTCGAAAACTTATTAGTTGTGTGAAATTTAACTAATTAGTAATTTGTCAAGATTGCACGTTAAAATTTCGGTTTCTAAAGGCCCAAAAAAGAAATTACTAAAATAACATATTAACAAAAAAAAATTGTTAAGATAAATTATGTTTTTAATCACAATATACATGACATTTTAGGGTTTATATGTAAGTTTGGGTTGATATAAGTTGTATATTGTTTTTGACATTTGGATTGAGAGGTTGTGATATTTGACTAATGTTTTTATAGGTAGTATTACTTAACCATTCCCTTATGGGTGGGTAATTCTTATACCCTTATATTTTGTTTGGATAAAAATTTTACAAATGAAAAAAAATTGAAATATATAATGAATTTAAAATCCTTTTAATTCAAATGATTTTATTTTTATATGTTTTTTGATAAAGTAATTCAAATTTATTGAATTTTTTTTTGTTTGAAAAGAGTATTTCAATCCCTACTAAAAATAAAAAATTATTTTATCAAACAATATTTAATAGTTAAAAAATATCAATTAAATTTTGTAGCTAATAAAATATATATTTTAACTTGACCATAAATCTAAATTTGATCATCAACACACATATAGAGTACCATAAAGTAAGAAAAAAAAGTGTTGTAACTTATGTTATGAAATTTTGTATGCTAAAAAATGATTTCATTAGCAAAAAAATCTTAGTGACATATCCTTAAATATTGAAAAAAAATAGTCAAAAAACAATTCTAATTAATATCAACAAAAAACTTTTAAACTATATAAAGTAAAAAATAACCTTAACCAAATTTAGTAAAAGATAATTAAGTTTGAGAATTTCAAATTTTTATTTTTTTTAAGAAATTTGAAATCCTACCATTTTAATTAATCAAAATACTTTTTAAAATGTCCTAAAATTTCAAATCCTTTTAAAATTCTTCATCCAAACAAATTATTTCATCACAAAATATTTGAAATTTCAAAATAAAATGAATTATACTTTTGAAATTTCTCCTCTTAAAATTTCTCATCCAATTTCTTTGCTTATAAAAAAAATAAACTATATATATATAACACACGTTTTAACTTAGTTTCTAGGAAAGGTTAATTCCAATCTAATTACAAAAGATAACCGCAAAGTTATCTAAAATTTTGAATATCATTCAAATGAACTTTTTTTATTGTTTTGGATAATAATTTTATATAACTATTATATAAGTTTGTAATAATTTTTGCTCTACGAAGTTATAAGATTGATTTAATAATAAAATTTATATATAAAATTAAATTTAAAACTATTACTAGGAAAACCAACACATTAATCAATAACTTTTTAAACCAACTAATATTCTCGAAGTTATAGTAAATTGGAGAGATGGAGAGTGAAATTTTAAATCTTTATTAACAAAAACAAACACATTAAAAATTAACATTTAATATTTAACATGTAAAAAAACTAATATTCTTTGATAAATATATTTTAATATGCGTTATGTATGTGGTAGTTATATATTTTAACTTTTTTTTACTTTTTAGTGTCTTACTAATATATTATTATGCTTTTTTTCATGTGTGATGTGTCTAACCATTTTTTTCTATGCTTAATTTTAAAAATAATGTCTAACCAATTTCCAAATTGTATATTTTATATATATATATATATATATAAACGAAAGAGTAAGTTTAAAAGACTTATTTTTTATTTTATTTATTCATTTTATTGAAATTTAATATTGTAATGACTAATTAATCATAATTATTAGATTTTAAGAAAATATATGATTTTTAGACTTGCTATTGGAATAAATGGATTCATCCACATATATATATATATATATATATATATATATATATATATATATATATATAATTCAAGCCAATCCGGGCTTTTTGTCTCAACATCAACCCAAATTGATCCTCGCAAAACTCATGTTTATTCTTGTCAGCACTTCTAATCTATTTATCTATGCTCTAAATTGAGATGGTTAAGTCTTAACATCTTCAATGGATGTCTTGTGTAATATGTTAACATATACCTAGATTATATAGGACATGAAAACTTGATGAGTTAATAAGAAAGCAGCAAAGATTGTAAAGCAATAAATAAAATCAAATATCAATAAAATAGAACTTATATAAGCTAAAAGTCTACCTATATAAACTTAAACTAATTAAACTTACACATTCTGAACCTATGACTAAACTTTTGTAGTATTTTTTTTATACTTTATGTAATTTTTTTTTCATCTCCCGTACTTTTAAGTTTTATATTTTTATGTATAGTCTCTGTACATTTTTTTTTATTTTCATTTTAATATTATAAGTTTCTTTTATCATTTTTAAACACTCCAATACCATGATAATGTGATATTTAACAATATAATATCAATGTATTTTTTTATTTTAATATGAGTTTAATGGATATACACCCTCAGTATAAAAGATTCTTACACTGACATTCAATTATGACTTTTTTATTTATGTGACTTTTAAAGTAGTAACAAGTAAAACCAATAAATGTAACCTTGAATGAATGGTTGTGATTAAATGTCAATGTAAAAATCTTACACTAACAGTATATATCAATTAAACTTATATTGAGATCACATAATGCATCACACGTTAAAATATCACATCACATAATCTTTTAGTAATGTGGTATGTAAGACATAATATTATGTTATTGTTAATATTTTTGTAATATAAATTAATATGACAGATCCAAAAATAAATAAAAAATACTGATTATTAGGATACAAATGAAAAAAAAAATTCAAAATATTAAAACTAAGAAACAAACTTACATTATCCAAAAAATTATTAAATGTAAAACTAATTCCATTAACAGTGTCTCGATCAAAATGATTATTTATTTATTTTATGAAATTTAAACTTTCATCCCAATAATTCCTACCCTTTTTGACTGCCAAAAGAAATTCCACTACACTCATGAAATCCTCTCGCTCGATTAAATAATTTTTTTCCAACGTCGTCTCTTTCTGACTCTCTGTTTCATTGCAAATTTTCACAAGATGTATTCTTCTCAAATTGAGTAGAATGCCGAAATGTTTTCCGATACCATGTTTTAATAAATATGATACTAATATGTTGTTTCATGGCTAATATTTTATATAAACTGAATTTTTGTTTTTAATTTTTCTAAATTTGTTTATTTTTATTATTATATATTATATTTTACTTTTTTTCCTACAACAAATAAATTCAAATGTATTTTTTTGCTTATAAGAAGCGGTACTATTTTTATTTTAATTTAAAAGCTTTTTAAATTTTATCAACAGACAGACTTATTCTTATGTATCATTCATGTTATCTACATTTTTTTAAGGTAAGTTGTCTAATGTTTTAAACCAGTTAAATCTGAAATAAAATTTCCAACTTTTCCATAAATTTTAAAACACGAGTAATTATTTTTTAAAAATAAATTAAACTAAACACGTATGAATTTCAAATAAAAACCCTAAAATGATATTTTTAGTTTGTAGTGATTGAGTGAATTTAATTATTTTTAAATATTAATATAAAAATAAAACAAATTGGAAGTATGAAAAATAAGTAAATAAAAAAATCCAAAATGGTTTTTCAAAAATAATTTGTGAATTGACAAAATTAGTGGTTGGTTCCAGAAGAGGGCCCACAGAATCTAAGCGGGTTGTCGCACGTAGTGTCGTTTAGCTCTGTGGTGCAGCACATTTAAAACGAAATTAACCCAAGTGGAGGATGAGTCGGTGGACAACGAAAAATATCAGAAATGCTGTGGATTCAATACTACTGTGATTGTGCACGTACAGCTCCATAGATCTCTCAATTTAATTCAAATACGTTACCATGTTTTGATAAGGCTTTGGATTTTTATGGATAATTTTCAATAGAATTATTAGAATAAAATAATTTATGATTAGGAATTATTGTCTTTAAAAATATTTTTATCATCATCATTTAAATTTTAATGCATATTTTTCGATTTAATTTAGATGTTTCCTTAATGTTGTCAATACTTAAGAGCAAAAATGATTAAATATGATGGTGGACAAAATGAAATAATAATAAAAAAAATTTCTAAAATAAAATGATAGTATTTTAAGTCGTTTGGAAGTATAATGGGAAGAAAAAAAGTGAAAGAGTTCTTATATCTTAGCACAAAACCAATTGGTGACATTTCTAGACCTTTTTTGGCCTGAAGATTTTTATTGGGCCACTTAATGATTTATGTTTTGTTTTGGACCTTTTAGGTTTAAACTTTCTCTTGACACTTTAGTAAATTTTCAATTTTCATTTATTGATGGTAAAATATTAAAATACTCTCAATGATTTTACTCTTCAACAATACATTACTAAAGAGTTCATTACTAAAGAGTAAAAAAATTTGACAGTGCATCGTCAGAGAAGTAAAAGAATTTGCAACTTCATTCATTCATTTCCTTTCCACTTTTAGGTTGTTCAACAATCCGCCACTCGAGGAGATTTGGTTTAGAGGAGTGCCCGCTACACCATGCATGGGCTTATCCAAGTTGTCTTTATAAGGTTACTAGAGATTGAGGTCAAAGATTGAGAACGTGACTGAATCTAACATGGACGACGACGACGATGAGGGTACCTTATGGAACTTAGTTATGGTGTTCGTTGTGTCATTAACATTTTTCACTTTTTATACTTTTTTTAAACGTTGTCTCGATTGTTAAGTCAGATGGGTCTGCTTCTCACTTTATAAGGTTACTAGAGATTGAAGTCAAAGATCAAGAACCCGACTCTGAAACTAACATGGATGACGGCGACGATGAGGGTACCCTTATGGAACTTAGCTATGGTGTTTGTTGTGTCATTTATATTTTTCACTTTTTATACTCTTTTTGAATGTTGTCTCGATTGTTGAGTCAAATGGGTCCACTTCTCGCACTATTGATGAAGATGTTTAGATTTTTGCCTTGGTTTTGATCAACTTTGCCATTGAATTGAGTGGGGATGAGTTAGGGAAGGGTAAGATTGAGTGAAAGAGAATTTAAGGTATGAGGAAGGCTAAGATTGGTATTTTAAAAAAAATTAAGAATAGTAGGTGTAAAAATTGTGGTAGGTGTGAATTCAAAATTCCCTCTCTATGTTTCATTATTTTTTCTAATGTTATCGTTAACCCCTATCGTTTGTTCCTTTAGAATTTCTTAGTTAGGTATATATTTGGTATTGAATGGAATAGAAAATAAATTAATTTGTTCTCTACTATTACAACCCTAGTTCCTTTAATAGTTTGTTATCAATTGATGTTTTCAATCATCTTTCCTGCCTCTTTAGCCAAAAGATGGGAATGATAACTTCTACCAACTCTCCAATAAAATTTAGCATCTACAAACATATATGGAAAACAAATACTACTGCAAGATAATCATTACCTTCTTCTTCAAGAGTCTCTCGATGCTTTAATGGAGACAATATCCACCTTGGGTTCTCAAACCCATATACTCAACATGTCCTCTATTTCTGTTGGCTTCTTACCAATCTTAATCACCCATTTCAACCAATGAAGCCACAATACCAATCCTAACAGTGTGTTTTGATGAAGAATTTCAAGAGGGCAACTCATTTTATTTTGAAATTTCAAATGCTCTGTGACGAAATACTTTGTTTGAATAAAGAATGTTAAAAGAATTTGAAATTCTAGACATTTTGGAAAACATTCTCATTAATTAAAGCTGTAGAATTTCAAATTCCTTCCAAATAGTAAGAATTTGAAATTCTTTAAACCTACTTTTTTTTTTTATTAAAATCGAATGAGATTATTTTTTACTTGACATTGGTTAGGGGTGACAAAACAGAGTAGGTCAAGCAGGCCGATCCGCCAACCCACCCTTTTTTTGGGGGGTTAGACTAGTGTTTTCGACCCATCGTCCAATTTTAGCCTGCCTTTAGTGGGCCAAAGGCGAGGTTGTCTGGTCCACCAACCCACCAATATTATATTTTATTTTTAAAAATTACAATATTTATATACTAATATAATAATTATAATAATTAAAATATAAAATAAATTATTAAGTAAAATTTATAAGAATGAATTTGTTAAGAAAATAAAATAAACTTTTTCATGAATTTATTTGTAATTTATTTATGTAAAGACATTATATTGTCAAAAAATATAAAACCAATTATGCAATATATGCTTTTTGTGATTTTTCTATTTATTTTTTGTAAAAACATGATTTTTTTTAGAAACTAAAAATTTATTTTTAAATGAAATTTTATGTTATTTTTTAAAAAGAACAGTTTTTTCAAAATATTATTTAATAAAATAATTTTTTATTTTAGTAGGAACTAAAATACTCTATTTAAACAATAAAATTAAAATTCAATAAATTTGAATTACTTTATCCAAACAAAACTTTTGAAAAATGAAGTCATTTGAATTGAAAGATTTCAAATTCAATGTATGTCAAATTCCTTATATTTGTAAAATTCTCTATGAAAAAACAATGGAAAGCATTTTCATGCCCATTTTCACTACCTTTCTCGTTAGCTGTAGACTTTTTGTCTCACCTTTCAACCAACATTTTTCCTATACTTAACACTTGCCACAACCTCCCCTGCCCCACCACTAATGGTGTAAGAAAGGTGTGTGATGATGTGGGTAAATGGAAACTGATAATGCCTGGACAACAGAGAAAAACAACCCAACTTCCTTCTTCTTTTTCCATTTTTCAAATGAATATGGTAAAATGACTCTTTGGCGTGATTTTAGAAAAATGTGGGGAGGTTGTGGATATTTCCATAGGAAACCATTGAAAAGATGATGGTGCATAAGGTATCATTGAAGATAAGTAACACAAGATTAGGAATGAAAACTCAAACTTTAACTAACATGGTGGAAAGGATGTTATTTTGCAGGAAGTTTGCTCTATGGTAGGAATAAAATAAAATATCACTCAAGAAAATAATTAGTCAATACGTCTTCATAATCCAATAAAAAACATAGATCTTAGCAATGGTTTCCAAAATAGAAAACCGTCAAAGTTCCATGAAAAGCAGGGTAAAAATGGGTTAGACTATATCATATCTTAACTAAGTCTAACCGACTTATTGTATAATTTTATAGTCTAAGCTCAAACTTATTACTTGTTATAGACATATTTTTTAGGTCTAGCTCAACCTTTATATAAGGCTAGTTTTGCTTATTAGTGTATTTCATATTTTTTTTTAAATAGCAAAACTTTTTATTGTTCTATTAGCATACCATACGATTAGTTGATTGATAACAATGTTACTTTAGAATATCAATTAGAATGTAAATTAGTTTTTGAATATGCAAGAAAGCAATAACATGGATACATAAAGTTAATTGACGATCTAGTATACAATGATGGAAAGTAAAACAAGCTTACAAATAGATGAAGTTCACTAAACAAGATAATAAAAAGAGATAAAGTGTAAAATATGTAATATGTAACTAGATAATTTATATCTTAAACATTAACAGCAGATAATATTATTTCACCCAAAGTTGTTCAAATAATTTCGACTATGGTTAGTGTAGAAAAGTTTGTTTAGAGTGTGTTTAGGATAGTAGAAAAATTAGGTTATTTTAATAACCAATTATAGAAAAAAGCATGTTTAGAGTGTGTTTAAGATAGTAGAAAAATTATATTATTTTAATAACTAATTATATGTGTAATTGATTGTTGTTACGATTAACTATGACGAGAATAAACTTTTGGTTTAAGTTTGTTGAAAAGATGTTTAAAAAAAAATTTGTTGGATGTAATAAAAAACTTAAGTTTTATTATGGGTGTCTAAATGAAGTGATTCCACTTGTTTAAAGATTGAACTTAGGGATGACAATTATGTCTATCCTACGGCGCTTCGTCCTCGTTTCAATTTAAAAAAAAAAAATATAATGTTAGTCTCTGTCTCGTCCCCGCACTCACCTTTGTCCCGCTTTTACGTTTAATATATAATTATATGTTAAACAAAATCTAACATGTATGTGTAGTTGTGCACAAATTCACATTCCTAAGACCATTAAAACTAAAATATAATTAATAAATTAACATATAATTTATTTAATAAACTATAAGTAAATTTAAATTATAAAAAAAATATAAGGTGAACCAAACCAATTACTTTGGTTTGGTTTTTTCACTTAATCGGGAACCCAAACTGACCAGAACCGTGTACAGTTCGGTTTGCGATTTTTGCATTTCAAAACTCTTACCTAACTCAAACCAACCCAATATATATATATATATATATATATATATATATATATATATATATATATATATTATATTTATTTTATATTTTTAAGTTAGTAAATTTAGTATTTTGTTTAGGATTCACATTTCAAAATCCTAACCTGACCCTATTTTATATTTTTAATTTAGTAAATTTATTTTATACTTTAAATTTATACAAATTGTCATTTGTATTGTATTGTTTTAATAGTTTAATTTGACTAATTTAGTATATATGAAATACTTGATATTTTGTTATAAAATTATGAATTTAGCAGACTAGTGGATTTCATTAATTTCAGGTATAAAATTATTTTTTTATGAATTAGTAAAAAAATTGTTTGTTTTATTATTTGTTTATCGATTTTCTTTGAAAGTGAATCAAATCAAGCCATTTATCATTGGTTTGGGTTAGGAAAAACAATTTTCAGTAAACCAAATCAACTCAACCCAATTAAAATTAATTGATTCGGTTTTTATTTTTCCCCAAAACCGAACCAACCAAAATAGTAAACATCCTTAGTTGTCATCCCTAATTGACTTGTGAAACACGCATTTTAAATGAATTAGACTAGTCAATTTTATCAAATAAATGATTTTTTTTTAAAATTTATATGGGACTCACAAAGTTCACAAACTTAACAAATCGATCCATATGTACATAGGTTTTTATAAGAAAAAATAATTAAAATATTTTTATTTTTTAATATTAAAATTTTCTAAAATATTACAACTCACACCAACAAATTAAAACATCTTTGTAAATCAATAATGTAAATGACAAATTTATTTTTCTAAATGAGTTACAAGTGAAAACCATAACTTTTAAGATTAGAATCAAGTTTTTTATACAATTATACTTTAAAAAAATATCTAAAATCTGCAAAACTCATAAAGTCTAAAAACACCAAAATGTATACTCACTCCTAACTTTTACATAGTAAATTAATAGAAAAGAAAATGAACTATAGAAAACTAATACTAATATGCAAATTTGAATCTTCATAAAAACTATAAAAAATTATATATTAGGTAATAATCTAAAACTTTCTTATAGTTTTTTAAAAATAGCTAAATTTTGTATTTAGTTCATAGTACACATTTCTTAATATATATATATATATATATATATATATATATTATATGTATAATAAAATATTATTAATAATATTATAAAAATTGTAACATATATGATTTATGTACGGAATAACACGTACGTTGTCAGCTGGTACAATTTTTTTTCTTTTTGATTACATTGTTAATGTTAATGAGTTTAAATATTTTTATTTAAATTTAAAAATTTTACAAATTATATTTAGTTTTATAACTAAATTTAGATAAAAAAATATTTAAAATATAAAAATTATTTAGTATACTAATATAATGCATATGAATAAAATTTGTCTGTTTTTCTAAAATTCTCGAATTTTTCTTCACTCCTGCGTGAGACAGGTTACAGCCTAGCATCCACCGTGATTTATAAATTTGGTTCGTCTGCAACCATGTGCTATACAGTCTGATCGAATCAGTATCCAGCATTCCAGCTTTTCCTTGCTTGGCTCGTAACGTACGGCTCCGTATTCCTCTCTTTGACAAATTATTGCATGCAATATATATCTTCAATTCCCAAAGGCGCGCAAAGCCACAAAGTTTGGGCGCCAAACATAACATAACATACTATCAGCTTCATATTTATTTGACGTTGATAACTTATATGACTGGTGTAATTAAAAAAGTCATCATTATGATAAAATAGCAAAATTAGTACTGCTATATATATAAATAAATAAAAATACTATTTTAAAATAAAATAACAATTATTAAAATAAAGGTAACAACAACGTTGTTACACATATTTGTATATGATTATTTATACTTATTTACTTCTATATAAAATTTAAAGTTTAAAAATAAATAAATTTATAGCATGATATACGAGGAAGAATTATGATTAAGTGCAGGAAAATAAACAGACTTGCATTATGTATAGTGTAATTTAAGAGTTTTATATTGAGAAAAAAAGTTTCATATTATTTTTCGATTCTAATATTAATTTGTAATAGAGTTTAACTGGTATAGAAAGTAAGTGTAAAAGACTTTTTAATCATTAAAACTGTGAACATCTCCATCTTAAAATAATAAAAGTATTTATGACTCATAATTAAGTTTTGTGCAGAAATGTATTTAAATTAGGAATGTTTGTGTAAATGGCATCTAGCTTAATTGGTTTAACCAGGTAGGTGGGTTGTGTTGTGAATAATCCTATACCTGTGTTCAATTTGCATCATGATAAAACAACGTAAGAGTGTTTATGTTACAAATAAACATAAATTTAGTTGTTCAGCCATATAGTTTGGTTAGAATATTTTTAGGATTTTAGTCAAATAAATTTCTAATTTATAACTCATTAATTTAGATAAAATATATTGTATTTTTAATTTGTGATCCAATCTATATTATTTAATTTTAAGGGAAATATATAGTTATAAAATTTTTTACTATATTATGTATAAGTGTTTATCACCTAGCGAGTGAATAAAATAGTATGGTTATTCTAACTTAATTAAACCCATAAATATGTGCATGTATTAAATATTTAAAGGAAGAATTTGTTACTAACCATGATCTTCTACGTAGATATGTGCGTGCGCTCCAAGCGAGTTATCAATGGTCTCCTACATAGATTATCTCCCGTAAAAAATATTTGAAATTAAACCAATAAATAAATTGGTCCAAATTATAAACAAAAGTAATAATTATTTACATGTTTTGAAAATTTGCATTAAAAAAAAAGAAGAAAATATTACCCAAAGGTATGTATTCACATGACCAGCCAAGCTAAGGTCGTATTAATGATGTTAAATATAGGAGCAAAATTTATTTTAAAATGTTAATTTTTAAAAGATTAAATTACTTACAAGTAAATTTCTCACTGATATTTTTTAAAATCTATAATTTTGGTCTCTATTTTAAAATAAAAACATTTAGTTAATCATTTTGTAAAATTGACAATCCTGTTCAATTTGTTTTTAAACAAAACTATTTAGTCTTCTAATTTTATGATTAGAAATGTTAACTATTAAAAAATTAACTTGACATGAATTAAATTTAGTTAAGAGACATAAAGTTATTTGTTAGTTTAAGTATGTGATAACAGTCGTAAGATTCTGTTTTAATTATTATTTTATAAGTGTATGAAAATAATTAAAAGATAAATTAAATTTAATTTGAGTATTATTGATTAGTTAATCATGGGGTGTTCTATGGTCTTGTACTATATTATATTTTATTTAAAATGAGAATATTTATTTGTAGATGTGCTCGAATTTAGTGTGTTTAAATAGTTGAAATAGGTAGGTGAGTTTAGTAAGGTGAGGAGTGTAGTAAATAATCTGTTGGACTAAAGTTAGTGGGCTTGTTTTATAAAAGAGGTGCAATTAGTAAAAATCAAATTTACTAAATACACCCGACCCTTTTTAAACAGCAAGCGTAGACATGTTTCACATTTCCTCTCATTCTCTCTTAGGCTTTTTCTCCTCTTTCTGCCTATTTCTCCTCTTTTCTCTGCATGTGAGTGGAATCCACCATAGAGGACTAGATGATTTCTCCAATTTCTTCCCACCTTGACCTTGGGTTCTAGTGGTAAGTTATTATTCTATTTTGTCGGACCAAATCCTTTTCTTTAGGGTTGCATGTATTTAGTATTCCTCCATGGGAGGGTTAACCTTGAATTTCTATTTTCTCTAGTTTTATATGGTTTTGGGGTTTTGATATGACTTTTATAGCTTTCAATGACTAAAAAAATGGGTTAGAAAGGCAAAAAACTTGATCCTCAAATTCTACTATTCTCCACAGTTAAGCTTAAAGGAGAAATAGGTGCGAAAAGCTTAATCTTGGTTTTGATTTGGAATGTTTTGATTCAATAAAGTAATTATGCAATTGATCAAGGATGATGGGAGTTTTGGAAGTTTATTAAAGTTTTAATGAATTTTTATTTGGTTGTGTGATTTGATGAAGTGTGGACTGTTGCATATGGCTGGAAATTTGTAAGTTGCAGTACAGTTTTGCACCACATTGTGATGGAAAACTCCACACGGGTGTAAATGACACATAATGAAGAAATCTGATCCAGGACCTTGCCCACAACGCTGTGGAAAATTCCACAGGGTTATGTAATACGCGTTGGAGAATAAAACTTGGTGTTTTGTGTTTGAAATTTTATTATTTATTATATGGGTTAATGTTTAACATTTATGAATGATGTGGAGTGAATGTATGTATGTATTGATTATGGTTTATATGAGTAAAATGGAATGGATTGCATTAAACTATGTCAATGATATATTTGGATTTAATTATTTAATGGAATGTTGTATGTGGGTTATTACGAGGAGGTAACTTAACCTTGATTTATGTGCATTGAGTTATAAATACATATAAGGTCATTGTGATCCTGATATTAAGGTTGATAGGTATGAGACAAAATCTAAGGGATATAATCATATAACAACTGATTGTTAGAATTAGGTTAGGTAGATGCCAAATAGTAGTTGGGTATCAAATAGTATGCCTAGACTTCAGTTGGTTATCAGATGGGTCAGGTAGATGCAGACACCAATCTATAGAAGTTATTGGGTCACATAGTATCTAAATTTAATGGATTTTCCAAAGAACATAATGTCATATTATTATATTGTAATGCTTGCTTGAAATGTTGTAATGATTGCTTATATGTGGGTTGTTATAAGGAGGTAACTTAGTTTTGTTTGATGTACATTGAGTTAGGAATATATATATATATATATATATATATATATATATATATAAATAAATATAAAAGATCATTGTGCTCTTGATAATAAGGTCAATGAGGACAAGAAAGAGCTTGAGGGATATACTCAGATAGCAACTGATGTCGAATGAGTAAGGTAGACGTTAGGCAATAGTTGAGTATCAAATGAATATGCCTAAACTTCAGTTGGTTGTCAGATGGATTAGGTGGATGCCATACATCAGTTGTGGGGAAGTAAGATAGGTCACTTAGTATTTGAAAATGTTGTATCCTATTATCACGTGGTATTGATTACTAATGTTAATGGGAAAACATAAGATGTTTGATTATTTGATATTGACTTACATAAGTTTTTTTCCTAAAGTTTTATAAAAAATCATTTTTAGTCCTTAAAATTCAAAAAAAAAATTTGAGTCCCTGATTCACTTGTAGTCTTTATTTTATGATTAACGTAATTAAAAAATTGTTGACAAATAGTACATTGTTGTACTCATGAATAACTCTTCTTCTCAAGCCTAATCTCCCAATATTCAATTTCACATCTAACACAACCAAATAGACAAGAACTTATAAACGAACAATGTTAATACAAAAAACAAATTAATTTCAAGGACTAAATTAAATATTTTTAAATTTCAAGGACCAAAATTGATTTTTGGTGAAACTTTAGGGACAAAAAACTTATTTAAGCCTTTGATATTTTATTGAGTAGATGTTAATTAAATTGTACTATATTCATATTCATTGGATTTCCTTGTTTTGTTGAGTTTATCCGTGCTTTTGTGTGTTTGGACATGACTATGATGATCATATTTTACACAGGAGTAAATAGTAATAATGAAGCTAATAAACTAGAGGAGTAAAGGGATGTTGGGATGGCTTTGAAAATCTTGTTATATTTTAGTTTTTTTATATCCTATGGTATTTTGCATTCATATATATATATATATATATATATATATATATATATATATATATATATATATATATAAACTATCATAGGAACTGATCTTAGTATCATGATGTATATTTTATGTTAGCGGTTTAGAACTAGCTACTTATAAGGTGCATTGTAATAATTTTGGATGTTAGTACACTGGAATAAGGATCAAATTATGGTTTATTGACATGTTAGAATGATTTAGTTTTATGTAATAGGTGAATTGTCTTTCAGTCTCGTTGGGTGAAAGCTTTCGCCTTACTTAAAGTTGCTTCCGAGGCATATTGGTGGCTTTGCGCTCAATGGTAGGTCTTGCTCGGTGCAAAGTTTTCTCTACTAGATGTTTTGTGTGTGGTTTTTTGCTTGACAAAACATTTTGTTAAGCAACATTCATTCACTAAAATACTATGATTCAAGTTCTTCGTGGGGTGACACTGCTGGTTGAGCAAGATATTCAAAATGTGACATATTTTACTCTTCTAAAATTTTAATATTTTTAGTACAATTTATAATTGAAATGGATTTAGTAGAATAGTAAGTAGTATTATTTATATACGATTTATTGGTCACTATAAAATAAACATTTTTAATTTGATAAAATAATTAAAATTAATTTTTTTATAAAATTCAGATTCTAATCATCACTATTTAAAAATAGAGAATAAAATAATAGATTTTAAAAAATAAAAGACAAGAATTATATTTAACCTAAATAAAAAAAATAATTTTTATATATTCTCATTGTGTTTTTTATGAAATTAAGATTCTAATTGTCTCTATTTAAAAATAAAAACTGAAATTATAGATTTTAAAATATAGAAGATAAAAATTATATGTAAACTAAATAAAAAATAATTTTTAAATATTCTCAAGATTGATCCAATTGGAATCAATTCATTTATATCGGATTGAATTTACAGTAAAATTATACAAACTCATGTAACCCAACCCATAAAAAATTAATTGAATTGTGTAACATATTTAGTCAATCTCAATTCAGGTTTGCACGTGAACACCTTAATTTAGAATTAAATATAATTTTCATTTTTATGTTAAAAGTTTTCCCTTTCGATATCTGCTTTGTTAAAAGTGATTATTGTGATGGTTCATTTTTATTAAAATTTTATTTTAGTCTCTTATTTCAACTATTTATAGTTCTAATTTTTTTATACAGAAATTTTGATTTCTTTGATAGTTTTTTTAGTGTATGAGATAACAAAATATACTTAGACCTAGTACTCTTAAAAATATTCTTAATTGAGACACATAAATACCTTCAATTTGAGTTTAGAATATGAAACACGTATAGATATACAAATATGGTGCAAGTATGGAGACATGATCAGTGTGTAATGATCAAAATAATTACTTATACTACTATTAAAACGAATATAATAACACTCTACCATGCCTTTTCCGTTGTCATTAGAGGTGTTAAGGATGAGATTTAATGTAACTTTGAGTTCAAAACTAGTTTAACCAAACTAAAAAAAAATTGATTTGCAATTTAATTTGATTTAGATTAATTATAAAATTCAAACAAAATCAAATTAATCTTTTGTAATTTAATTTGATTTGATTTGATTTTGAAATTTAAAATTTTATTATTAAGTCTTAAAAATATATATTGAAAAATTTTATTTTTAAAATTGTATAAAAGTTTACTTACTCCCAACAAAATTATATAAAAGTAATAACTATTAAAGTTAAAGTATAATTTCTTGTTTGACAACAGTTTTATAAAACTGTTTTCAGTATTTTAGTATTTAAAAATTAAAAAACTTATTTGGATAGTGTTTTCTGAAGACAGTTTTGAAAAACAGTTTTGGTTTTTAGTTTTTAAAAACTAAAAAATAGGAATAACTAAAAGTAGTTTTGCTTTTCAGTTTTTTATGTTTTTGTTTTGAAAACTCAAAATACAATCAGAATATGATGTTTTTTGTTTTTTATTAATAAAATTTTAATAAATATGAACAAGTTTTTACATTTTTACATCTTGAAAACAATTTTCAAATAACACTTTCCAAACAAGTTTTTTTTTTCTTTTCTTCCGAAAAACAGTTTTTGAAAACTGTTCTTGAAAACTCTTTTCAAAAACTAAAAAATAAAACCAAACTAATCAAGCCATAAGTAATCAAATCATCTAAATATTACATTTTATTTGTTGTCGTTCAATTGTATCTAGTTAAATTAAATCAAATAGTCTTGTTAAAATATTTATTCTTCAACTAACATATATTAATTAAAATTACTAATTAAAGAAAAATCCAAATCATAAAAACTTAAAAAGTAATAAGTAATTATACATGTTTTTTGTGAATGTACTAAAATAACTAAGTTTAAATGATTAGGTTTAGTTTGATGTAATTTTAATGTTTTAAATTGCAAAATAAACCAAATTTTGCAGTTTAAAAATTACAAAACCAAACCACTCAAACTAAATAGTTGTGATTTTTTATTTTTTTATACGTTTTTTTATTTGTGTCATTTTTTTAAACCGAAATCCTTACAAAATATTTCATAGAGAGACACAGATTTATGTTTTCTTAAGTAAAAAAAAAGATTACAATAAAAATTTCAAATTACTCTTATGTAAATCATTTAATGTCATATTTAAATTTTTAATAAAAATACCACATTACTGTTATTAAATTGTAGTCAATAATTATTTTTTATAAAAAATGTATACAAGTAATACTAAGATATGTATGAACTGGAAATTATGATTTTAAAGATTCATAATTTTGACGAATTATACCAAATGCTCCCTTGAAAAAACCTTAATTTCGAAATTATAGTACGTGAATATTTTTTTCATTCTATACCATATCTAAATTTTATTTTAAGAAACACAAATATAATACTTGCACGAGCTTGGTACACTCTTCAGAGTTCAGACACAATAAACAACGGAGTATATTTATGTTTTGACTTTTGACTACGCGCATTACTACGAGTCATCCATAAGTACTTGACTCTTTTGATTAGTAAATTATTGATGCCAAAAAACAACATTGTCTGGTTAAATTATAATAATTTTATGTTAGTTCATTCACATATTTAATGGTTCCTTCATTATTATTATATTAACATGATTTTCTAAATTAAAAATTATAAAAATAAAATAAACAAAATAATTATTTCTTATAAGTTTAAATTAATTTTTATACTTAAACATTAAAGTTAGATGAGAAAAATTTATAAAAATTAGTTAATAAAATTAATAATTTTATGTTATAAAAATATTTAATTTAATTTTCTATAAACATGTATGGAAAATTTGATCTAAAAATAAGTTATTTTTAGCAGCTCTAAAGCTAAGTTAAAGCTTGAGTTTGGTGTACTTTATTTTCTCAACTATTATCATTAGAAAAAGAAAAAGAAAAAAAAAAAAAACACGCGGCCCCCACGGATGTGATATAGTGCTTGTTGACTGTTTAAAATATGATAAAGAGCGAGTTTAGGGGATCTTTTTCATAAGGTGATAGAGAAAAAAAAATATAAGTTCTTTTTTTATGGTGTATGATTTTTTATAAGTTAATTTTAAAAATTTTGTATTTTTAAAAATTTTCAGATTAGTTAAAATAAATTAAAAAAAATTTATTGAAAAACTTCGTAGCTTTTTTATATTTTCTTCTTCTAAAAATATTTGTTAAAAAATTTATCCAAACAAATTTAAAATAAAGTAGCGTGAAATCAAGCATTGGTAAGATTATTATACACTAGTAGTATAGACGTTAAGTAGCCGTTGCTCGTTGGAACTAGTTTCTTGCGTTGACCTTGCAGTCGTGTAAACTTCCACCCAATCTACCTTCGCTCATAAGCAACTGTCTTTTCCATTAGACCATTTCCCACTCTCAATACACATATAACCGTTGCCTTCGCCGGGCATTTCAAATATAATATGCATTTAGTTCTATACTTTCGATTAAATTTGTTCTTTATATTTAAAAAAATATGAAAATTTACTCACTCATCTTTAAAATTATCAAATTAATATTTTTATACAAATCTTCTCTATTTCTAAGATAAAAATATTTTTAAAAATAAAAATAAATTATTTTTTTTTCAAAACAAACTACTCCTTGTATTGCCGTAATGGCTTGTGATAACTAGCATTTAGATAATTTTCACTTTTGGTTACGTCTCTGTTTGTGTTTCGAGTGTGACCTCCTCGATCACATACAAAATATACATCTTCTAGATAATTGTTTAGGTTAGTGTTCGACTTCCTGCTTTTGGTTACGCACTGGTTTATACCATGTTTCTTTTATTATGAAATGAAACATATAATAATTTTCTACGTTTTGATACGTATATCTTTTCTATACAGTGTCTATCACTATTCACTAACCACCCCGCTGACTGTGATTGTCCTCCATATATATGAGAATAAGAAGTTAGTATGGGACGACGAATGAGAAATAAGAAATGGCTCTAAAATAAACAGTCTTGTACTAGAGTAGGTTGTAACTTGTAACTGATAAACTTGCATACTAAGTGATTTGAAAGTGACCAGAGATGAGAAATGATCAAAATTAAAAGAATCTTATTTGAAATAGTCATTATTATTGCTGACTAAACAACTGGTTAATTAATCCTCAAATTTATTGAACTTAAGAATATAATATACAACGTCTATTAAACTTACTGTCCTAGTTTAGGAAACATAAATACAACACTAATCACACTTCTCACAGATATAGTATACAACATTATGAAATAAGAAATTAAGAATATAACAGACAAAATCGATGTAAACCACCGATTATAAATTAAAAGTGTCTTTATTCCATAAAACTATAATTTAATTAGTATGCATGTAAAAGAATTTACATTCAATTACAACTCTTTATTTATATTAATTTTTAAATTTTTTATTAATAAAATAAATAAATTTATCATAAATGAAATGAATGAAAGATTGTGATTTAATGTTAATCTACAAATTTTTACATTGACAATATATACTAATTAAACTATTTTATAATATATATATATATATGTATATGTATATATCACGTGCACACACACGACTACCTGAATCTCACATATTTAATATTATAATATAATATTTTAATAATTAAGTAACTTAATAATCTGTAAAATATTACATAAAACTATAAAATAGAATAACCACTAGATAACTTAAAATAAATAAAATATAAAGTAAATAAGATCTAAGATAAATAATAAAAGTCAGTACTTTAAAACATAAAAGACGACTCTTTTCAATTTGTTCACATACTAACAAAGTCAAATAACAAAAAATAATAACAAAATATTTGAATAAAAAATCATAAGTACTTAATTAGTTAATATGAAATGAAAACAGAAAATATAACATGGTACAAACCCGAAAAGGTAACAACATCATGCTTAACAAATTTTGAAAATTATTTGAAGTTGGAGTTTAAACCTGAAAAATTATAACATTAAATTTATTTAAGTCATGAGAAATTTTTAAAACTATAATATATTAAATAAATTGATTTTATTTTGTACATACCTACTGTAGATTTTAGAATACTTTATGAAAACTAAATTTGTAATTGTTGTTAGTGGTCATTTTTTTGTCTTTATCTTAAATCAAAATCTTTAAATATGTTTGCTTTACACTCTTTAAATTGCTAGATATAACAATGGCTAAAGATGGATTTAGGCAAATACAATTCAACACTTGCTAATGATTGACTTTTGACTTAATAATTGTCTTGTATTGAGTTTGAAAGGTCATGGAGATTGTGATGGAGACATTAAGGCGACATTTGGTTTGAGAAATTTTTTTATTTTTTATTTTTATTTTCTAAAAATTGTTTTATTTTCAAGTTTTCCACATTCAGAAAATATGTTTGCTTTCACTTGACATTTTATTTTCTATTTTCAAAAAATAATATTTTTAAATTTAATCAATTTTAGCAAAAATATTATAAATTATTTATATACGTAGCTTAAAATATATTTATATATTGTATTTTATATAATTATAATTTTTTTATTAGTTTCACATGGTGTTAGCTTTTGCAAACATTGAAAACATTTTATTTTTCTGCTTTTAGTTGTTTTTTAAAAATATTTTCAACGAAACTGTTTTCTGTTTTCTAAATTATAACCAAATATATTTTTACTACTATTTCCTATTTTCTCTGAAAAGGAAAATAGAAAACGGACAAAACAAACATCACCTAACATTGTTGGAATGTAGGTGAGATCTCCATTTTTGTTTAAAGATGTCATTCTAGCTTCAATCACATCACATTATCTTTTAGTCCCGTAACAATTAATATAGTACTATCATATAAACTTTCAAACTGATCTAAATTTTTGAGTTTTAAAATTATTTTGTACTTGTAATATATTTGTTAGATTTTTTTAAAAATAAATATATATTTGATACTTATATATACATATGAAATGAAAAAATAAATTGATTATTTTATAATATTACAATTATAATTTTTATTAGAATTTTTTAATAATTTAAAATGTAACATTTGCTATTTTATTTTAATATAAAAAATAAAAGACTTAAATATATTTTTGGTTCCTGATAAACTATCGAATTTTATTTTTGGTTCTTAATAATTTTTTCTTTGTATTTAGTTTTTGACGAAATTCTTTTAAAAAAATTTATTAGGATAAAAAACAAAGAAAAAATTATTAAAAAAAAAATCATTAATCTATACCAAAATCATGTATAACCAAAAAATAAAATTTAGATTTTATTTTCTCTATTTTTCCATCTCCTTTTAAAAATCTTAAAATCAAATATAGTTTTTTATGTTTATTTATGACTTTCTATATTTTAAAATAAAAACTATTTAGTTTCTTCAATTTAGAAAATTAGTGATATTTTTGAATAAAAATAGTATGTCACACACCACAATAGTGTGATTATGACTACAAAGATGTGAGAGATGATCTGAAATAGAAGGTAAGCCTGTACATTATCAAATTTTGTTTTTGGTTCTTAATATTTTTTTTGTATTTAGTTTCTAACAAAAAAAATTAATTAGGAATGAAAATTAATTAAAGAAAAAATTATTAGAAACTAAAAATAAAATATATTAATCAATACCAAAATATCTATAACCAAAAATAAATTTAGATTTTATTTTCTCTATTTTTTTCATCTCCTTAATTATATTGTTTTATGTTTATCTTTCTATGTTTTGAAATAAAACTATTTAGTTTCTTTGATTTTGAAAACTTTTAGTTTCTTAATAAATTATTTCTTTATCTTTAGTTTTAAGAAGATACTTCTAAAAAAATATTAGGGATAAAAAGGAAAAAGAAAGTTTATTAGAAACTAAAAATGAATTCATTAATCTATGCCAAAATCATCTATATCCAAAAATAAAATTTAGATTTTATTTTTATATTTTTATTTTTTTCAACTCCTTTTAGAACAAATATTAAAAAAAATTATAGTTTTTTTTATGTTTTATTATACTTTCTATATTTAAAAATAAAAATAATTTACTTTCTTATGATCTGAAATTATTATTTTTTTAAGTAAAAATAATATGATGTGTCACAATAGTGTAACTATAACCATTGACTACAAAGATGTGATAGATGGTCTGGAAGAGAAAGTAAGTCAGTGATCTCCCATACTTTCATGGCATATCACTTGGATCAACTCATGATAATTTTCTCTTCCTGGGTTTTGACGCATGCTACACAATGTAACTATTGTCATAGAGGTGTAATGCTTTGGAAGAGAAAGTGCATTATCGCACTTACCACAACATTGTAGGATGTGTCACACCCCAAGAAACCTTTTCTCTTATAAGATGTTGTGTTAATAGTCACACTTCTATTGAAAACACATAATAAATTTATATATAATTAAAGATGTTATATAATTCTTAAATTATAAAACATCCAACATTAATGTAAGATTTTAAATTAAAGATAAATATTATTAAGTCTTTGATATTTTTTTTTTCATAATAGTTTGTTCACAATAGTGAAAAGTAGAATTGTCTCAAATAATGAGTAAATTGATTGGTCAAAAAAATATTAACTAATTAAATTTAAATTTTAAAATTATTTTACAATTTTAATATATTTTTAGATACTTATATATAAAATATGAAATGATAAAATAATTTGATTATTTTATAATATTATAATTTATAATAATTAAAATACAAAATTTGTTATGTTATTTTAATATAAATAAAATAATAAAATATAATAAATAAAATAACTTAAAATGGAAGTGAAAAAAAAAAACAAATAAAGAAAAATAATTAATAAAACAATTACAATAAAATAAAAAAATAAAACTTAAAAAGAAAAAATAGAGATGAAATTTGTAATAAATTAATTCAATATTTTGTGAAATTAATTTAAAATGATTTTTCATCTACTAAATATATTAATAATTATTTTTAACATGTTATAAATAGAACATAGAGATATTGAAAATAATAAAGAAAGATAAAGATAAAAATAATTAATAAATTAAGAAATAAATAAATTAAAAAGGAAAAACGTAAAATAAAATTTAAAATTATCTTGTAAAATATTAAAATATATTACATAAGCTTATTTATATAAATTCAAAATTAAAAGAAAATAATAAAATATTAAATATAAAATTATAAGAATAATAAAGTAACATTAAAAATAAAAATAAATAGAGAAAATAAGAATATTGAAAACTAAAATAAATTAAAAGATAAAAAAATAAAGAAGAGAGAAAAATTGAAAAAAGGAAATAAAAAATAAAAAAGGAAAAGATAAAGTAAAATTTAAAATTATGTGGTAAAATATTAAAATATATTTAATAAACTTTTTTTTTACATATCTAATATATATAAGATTTAAAAATTATTTTATAAATATTAAAATATATTTAATAAATTAAAATTGTAAATAAAAACAGAAAAAGAAAATAAAAATAAATTAAAGGAATAATAAATTATATATTAAACATAAGCTTCCACCAAAAGAGATAAAAAGTAAAAGGTAAGAAAAAAGAAACATTGAAAAAAATAAAAAAATTTAAAAAAACAAAAAGATCACAAAATATTAAAAAAGCACCTATTAAAAATAGAAGAAAGACAATTTTTTTTTCTAACCTAATATTTTCTTATAAATTAGATATTAGATAAAAATTTTCAAGACTTCATTCTTTATTTATTAATTTGTTATCAAGAGATTGTATGATATCAAGATAACTTATATAAAATATTACATAATTTAATGACTTTTAATTATATCAGGCTGGCTTGGGTGTTTTGTTGGAAATGATTTCATTCTGTGATTGTAAATGCTAATCTTATTTTGATATTTTTATTTTCTTATAAAGTGCACATTGTATTAAGAAGATAACGGTGAAAAAATTACTGAGGTTATTTGAAACATATTAGGTTAAATGTTTGAAAGGAGAGTTTTCTGTTTATAGTAATTTTATAATACTTTAACAAATTGATTTCCTGTGAAGGATACATGTTATTAAATAAACATAGATACCAACAAAAAAAATGATTAAATGGAGAATATGTTTGTGAATTGATCCTGAAAAGTGTAATTAATGCTTAAGCAGATATTTAAAAAAGAGAAAGAGGTGTAGAATGTGCAGTTCCGATCCAGATATCCTGCGATGCCCTAGAGTCTTTTTCCCAATTAAAATAGGAATTTAAATAATATTTTTTAAAATTTGAATTCACACCTATTAAGATAAAAAAAAAATTGTAGATACTTAATTTTATAAGTTATAAAGTTAAAATTTATAAATTTTTTACCCGAAAAATTATTTACAGAGAGTTAAAAAATTTACAATATTTTTACTCTTCATAAAACCTTTTTTATGTTCAGCAGTTATGTTTATGTCCTCACGATTGAGCTGATTTTTTTATGTATAGCACTTATATGCAACAAAGTTTGTTTTAAATTTTTTTACTCTGCGAAAATGTTGAGAGTAAAAAAGGTTAAAAAGGATGGGTATGAAAGTTTTAAGGAGAGAAGGATTAAAGTTAGAGATAAAATAAAAATAATATTTTTTAAAAAAGAGAAGGTAAAAATTTAAATTCCCTTAAAATAACATGTGAAATGAGAGGTGCATGTGCATAAAAGCTGATTCGGTTGGGTCAAAATGGATTTTGGGTTTGGAGTTGGGCTGCTGAAAGTCCATCTTGTTCTCGGACAAGTTCCGTTGGGCGCGACAATAAATTAAAAGTGGGTGGCTGTGTATGTCCTTCATGTGATTAGAGACAACTTTTGGTTTATTCAACTCATAAGATGGAAGAGGAAATTCACATGTTTCCTTGCCATTGTAAGACTAAAGAGACAACCAAATAAAAAGGATATAAACACTAAAAATGGATACTCCACAATCCACATGACTTCTTTCAAAGGGCAATAAACTGCATCGTGCTCTCGCATTCATGCTAAGCCTGAGGTTCGTTCAGTTAGGAATTAGTGCCTTTAGTTACACTTTTATCAAGTATAAACAAGAGCAAAACAATAAAAACTAAATTAGGGATGAAATATTTTATACCATACTTTGCATGCTTTTTATTTAAAACTTAAAAATCTTGTCCACATTTTTAAAGTAGTTATTATAAAAGTTAAAAACTTACCAGAAATTATTTTAATTATTGTTAATGCACAGTGTTTTTTCTTTTTTAAATTGAATTATTATTTTAACTGAGTGATGGAATATACATTTATAGAATATGAATATTTTATATTTCAATTTTTTTTCAATAAACAATAATAAGTGTTTGGTTGATTGAAGTTTTATAAACCTGTTTTAGTATTTCAGTATTTAAAACTAAAAAAGTCATTCGGCTAGTATTTTTTAAAGAGTTTAATTAATATGCATTGACGATGTAAAAAAATATTACACTGATATTTAATAATATTTTTTATTTATATTTTTAAATAATAATTGTTAAAGTCAATAAATTTATCAAATTAAGGTTGTGATTAAATGTTAACGTACAAAATTTTACACTGACAGTCTATATTAATTAAACTTTTTTTAAAATAGTTTTTAAAAGTAATTTTATTTTTTAGTTTCTAAAAACTAAGTTCTTGTTTGCTTGGAAGAAAAGTGAAAAGTGAAAAAGTTGTGTATATAAAAAATGAGAGAAAATTACTATTTTTCTAGTTTGGTAACAAAAAAATAATAAAGAAATCACAAATTTCATACATGTTTTACTTTCCACTTAAAACAACCATAAAAAGGGAAAAAATATAAAAAAAATTGACCTTATAAATAATAATTTTTTATACAAAACAAACCATAAATATATGAGTAATTTTATAATTGTAATAAATTTAATTATAACTTTCTATATTTTCACATCAATCTTTATATGATCAAACAATTTTAATTTCCATTTTATTTCTTCTCCTTTTCTTTCTTTTTTTTCTCCTTTTTCTTTGCTCACATATTTTTTTTCTTACAACCTGAAAAAAGCCTACAAAAGGGAAACATAACTATGACTAACTTTTTTTAGTTTTATATTTTTCTTTAAAAACTCAAAACACACACAAAAAAAGTTTTTTTTTTCTTTTCATGACAATTTTGTAAATATGAATAATTTTTTTTTTTATTTTGATATCTCTAAAACAATTTTCAAGCAACACTTACTAAATATTTTTTTTAAAAAAAAATTAAAAACTAATTTTAAACTCTTTTCAATAACTAAAACCTAAAACCAACGATTTCATTACCAAGTTGAAATCGTACAGCACCTCCTATATGGCTATGTGGGCTCTGCATCCTGGGCCTTGGAATCCGTTCAACTGTATAAAGTGTTAAATTTTAAAATACTAATATTTATATTTATTATTTTCAATAATATTTTCACATTAGATCTAATTATAATTTTCATCCTGATGAAAATTACCAAATCTGTAAATTTGATTATCCTAATTTAAAACCATTCTATCTTTATTTTAAAAGCAAAAAAATTATGTTCATATATTAATATAGAAGTGCTAATCATTAAAAATTAACGTTAATAGTTAAATACCACATAATTGATAACATTGATAATTATGTTGACCATTAATAATATGATATATTGTTTTAATTTTTTAACAATCAATGCTTCTAATGTTTTTTGGTAACAATGGAAGAAGAAACATGAGTATTAATTTTTTTAACAATCAATGCATAGATGATGATAGTTACTTTTGGATTTTTTGGCACAATATTCATGGTTATGAGTAGAAATTTTTTGTATCGCGTATTTGAACCTAACTAATACTACTGGTATGACCTAGATTATTAATATATTTCTTATTTTTTACTTTTAAAACAAATATTATTTTTAAAATAAAAAATAAAATATCTCAATTTTAAAATAGAAAATCAAAACTTACATATTTGATAAAATAGGGGTAAAAAGTATTATTTTTTAAGAAAGAAATTAATATTTCTAGATACCATTGCTGCTAAATTAAGTAAAACAGGATGAGAGAACCTAAGATAGGTGTCTAGTTTACAATCCACACATCTACTTCATCAATTGTGAAATGAAATACTTCTTTACAGAATCTTCATTGAGTAAGGTGACATGAAGACTCAATCCGACCTAAACATATTGGGTTGAGTTTTTCTTGTAATTAAGTAAAAATCAATCAAACTTAATCAAACTTAATATATTACAAATTGAGTAATGACTTTAGTAAGTCAAACTCAAGACCAACCTAACTCAATCCGATCATTATTATTATTATTTGAAATTATGTGTTTTTTTTAATATTATATGTTTGTTGTTAGTTAGAATAGATTATGTAGTTTGTGTTTATTTGTATGACTTGGTTAGCTTGAACAAACTGTGTTTACTTTTATTTTCAATAAATATTTTTTTAGTTGTTTTTTTTGACAATTTAGTTATATGTTTCCTTTTATTTTTGACAAATATTCCTTTAGTTATTATTCTTTGACAATTTAGTTATATGTTAATTTTAATTTGTTTTAGTTTTAATATGTAATTTGTAACTATAATTTATTGTTTATTTTTATGTTATAATAATGATATGATCTATTTTTTTAAAAACACTCCTAAAAAGAAACAAAAAAATGCTCTAAACATTCAATTTTTTAAAATATTTTTTAAATTTATGATCCAATTAATCTAACTCAATCCAACTCATTCAAGGGCGGGTTGAGTTGAGTTTAATGAAAGAAAAAAGCGAAAACCATAACTATTTTTTACTAATAAAATAATAATAAACTAATAATATTATATATATATAGCAAAATTTAATCTGAATTATGAAATTGATTTAATGACTTAAAAAAAGAGTAGTGAAAGTGATTGCGACTTTTTCTATCGAAACTCAACAAATCTATTATCAAAGTCTTTAAATTTCTTTTATTATAAAAAAAAAATTGTATAACAGAGAATTATTATAATTTAAAATAATTAACCATTATTTATTTTCTTATAAATAAAAAATATTAATTATTTTTATTAAAAATGAATTTATTAAAAAGATTTGAACTCGATTTAGTCTATTAATATTATTATTTTTTATTAATATATAATAATTTTATTTTAATATTTAATATAATATTATTATTAAGGTTAATTTTGTTAAGGGTTTGATTGACTTGATTTTATTTTTTAGCTTTTGAAAGGAGTTTTCAAAAATAGTTTTCAAAAACTATTTTAAGAGAGAAAAGAAAAAAAAAACTTATTTGACAAGTGATATTTGAAAACTGTTTTGAAGATGTAAAAATGGAAAAACTTGTTAATGTTTATTAGAATTTCATTAATGAAAAGTAAAAAATAACATATTTTGAGTTTTCAAAACAAAACTGAAAAGCAAAACTACTTTCAGTTATTCTAATTTTTTAGTTTTTAAAAACTAAAAAACCAGAATTATTTTTGAAAACTGTTTTTAGAAAATAGTACCCAAACAATTTTTTTAGTTTTTAAAAATTAAAATACTGAAAACAAGCACTAAGTTATTGATTTTATTAAACTAGTATTAAGGTTAATTTTCCTTTATCTATACAAAACAATTTAAGACAGTTTTTTTTGACAAAAAAAATTAAGACAGCATTTATTTTAAGATAGAGTATCTGAATACAGTTTTATTACATAGACAATAAAAACGTAGCTAGTCAGACATTAGTGAATGTGAAAGTTAAGATAATTTCTAATTTAGGTTCTCTTCCTTAGCTATTAAGTACTTTGTTTCGGAAGACAGAAGCAGGAAGTAAAGGTACTTATTGGTATGGTATTAAGTATTGACGTTATGTTTTGTATAATTGTTGTTCATCATCCATAAATCATAAAGACGCTCGAAAGTCTTACGATAACAAATTAAATTTCGATGTTTTTAAAGCCAAAGTTGGTCTTCAACATTTATTAGTATCTCTGATTGGTCTGGTCGTTCGATGAGATTAAGATCAAAACTACACTAGATATCGGTTTCTTTTATGAAATAAATTAACTTAATATTTTTATAAAAATTCGATTAAAACGGTTAAATTTAAAGTTATTTAAAAAGCCTTTGATTTCCTGTCAAAGTCTTTGATTTAATGTATTTAAGCAGATATAAATAATATTTTTATAATATTATTATATTAATTTTATAATGAATTAAAATTATATATTGAGTTATCTTTTTAAACGGTACATCTAGTTCCTATATTTAAAAATCCAATATCTCATTCATCAACACCAATAAAAATAGTTTAAGTTTACGAAAAATATATAGTTGAGTTGGCTAGTTTTAATTAATAATATCATGAATTGAAATTTTATTTAAAAAAATCTATACAAGCAAATGATTTTTTATGATTAGAATTAAATGATTTAAGTGATAATTATATTTAATGTCACTATTTATATCTTTTTAACAAATAAATATGACTTATGACGTCAATAGTTCATTCAAGAGAATATTTACTTTAATCAATACACTAAAGGATAGACAAAAAATAAAATAAAAATTAATGCATTCAAATTAAAGTGGTCATATTTTTATATTAAAAAATAATAACCTTAGTATAAAATTTTATAAAAAAGCTGCCCTACTTATTTCCACTCTTGCGTCCCTTAATTAATAATGATTTTAGTGTTTATAATTTATACTTTGCTTTACATAAAAAAAAATTCTCATTATTTTATTAGTCAATTAATCTATGTAGAAATGGATCAAACCTATCTAAAAAATTTATTATAAAATAGATATTTAAATAAGTTAACCCGGCAGACACCAAATTTCAAAGGGTTAGGTTAAACCTAAAAAAAACTATGACCAAAAGGTTAATAAGACAAACACGTGTAATTATTTTTAGTAAATTATGTTTTTAATCTATTATTAACTATTGTGACACTGGACAAATAATATATTAAAAACATAGTTTTATTAAAAAATAAATGTCATTGACCATCAAATTCCTTACAATGTAATAAGTTATTGAAATGCTAACTTGATTGTTATTTTATGAACTAAGTTTTTACTTGACAGCAAGTAGTAAGAGAAAAGTATAGAATCGAAAACACTAAAATCATGTATAAGAGAAATTTGTCCAAAAAAAACCCCAAAAACATATCTAATCCGTTTTTATTTACTAGATTATAAAATTTAATAGTCTAGAATTTTTTAATTTTACAACTACACGTTGATTATGTATTTATATTTATAAATTACCATGGTATTAAGATTGTTGTTAAATACTAAATTAATAAAAATAAAAAATTAAGAAGAAAATTTTCATAAAAGCAAATAATTAAGATATAAATGGACTAAACAATTTAGCTCAGGTTTTATTTTTAATTAATAAGCCAACCTCAACATTTTAATTAGGTTAAATTGTTTAAATAAATAAATGAAATTTGAACAATATATTTATTTCATAAGACAAGTTCAACCTTCATGTATTTAACTTATCCAACAGAAACTTCTCTGTTGATTCCATATTTGTTAGATTTAGGTGAAAAAGTTCATGTAAAACCAAGGTTTCTGAATAAGCTTTTAACTCGAAATTTAAAGATTTGGAATAATTAAATTACAAGACAAAATTTTATAAGATTCATCATCCGCAGGCAAAGGGCGTAAATTGACAAATTTACATTGCAAATCAAGCCTACCTTACGAAGCTTGATGTCATGCACATAGTATGTATTTGAATTTACGTCATGAGAGGTAAATGCAGGTTAAATCCTTGCGGAGGTGAAATGGAATCGAAATGTTTGGATGCCAAGAAGACACAGTGATTCTGTCTCCTAAACTTGATTTTGGCTGAAGCAAGAGGAGAGTTACTTCTATATTCAACAGAAATCAATTTTGACTATCATGGACAAATGCTTTCTCATTTGCTCTCATTAAGAGTTGAAATCAGAAATTGTGGAGAAAGTTGCAGCAAAGAGAGGGTTTGAGGAAAAAAAGATCGCAGACAAGATTCGCTGAATGAAATGATTCCAATGATTAACACCTGCGCAAATTAAATTACGCTTGGTGAAATCATGCAGCTTTAATATGTTTCAAATTTTATCTGAATATCTCGATCAAGAAACCACTCTCGCTCAATGAATTTAATTTTCTATGTTCTAATATTATTACTTATTTTATTATTATTTTTTTTCAATTAATAATTTAATATTTCATTTGAATTCCTTGCTTCTCCAGAATCAACTTAAAATGCACTCATAAAAAATCATCACTTGTAAAATTTACAAAACTAATAAAACAAACTTTTAGTTTTTGTAAGTGACCTTATCAATAAAAATCATAAAAAAAATAATAGTAACAAGACATAAAGAATACCAAAATAATGATATGATACGATAATATATTAATTATTATTTTTTAATTAATAAATTAATAATATAGATATCAATATTCAATATATAATTAAAAATGATACCTTACAGTACAAAAGACATCAATAATTAATTAAGACGCATTTTGATAATTACCCACACTCAAATTCAATTTTAATAACTAACTTTTAAACATAATTTAATATGAAAATCAATTTTCTAACGTATGTATCCAAACAAAAATCACATTTTCTTAAAATCATCAATTTTGTAAAATCACGATAAATTCTACAAATACTAATTCAAACATGCACATACACCATGTCTCTTAGACGATGATGATTAACAATTGATTAAAAGTGTAAAATTGATTTATCGATGATGTATCACTATTAAACTTATATAACGTATTTTTTGCACATGAATATAAATATAAAAATATATATATATGATAAGTCAGAGACGCAATTAAGATTACCCACGCCTACTGTGTGAAAGAGCTTAGTTTTTTTAAAGATAATTATTACTTGACGAGATAGTACCATAATTCTATGACCGAGATACAATATTTTTTTTATCACCATTGTTTAGTAAAAATAAAGGTAAGTGGAGTTGTGGTCCATACGCACAAGATTATTTTATAAGTATAAAATAAAAGTATCGGTGTAAGGTGTAGGTTTATGGAAGTCTGATTTAGGGGTTGAGTTGTTAGATAGAAGTTAAATTTTGCACGCATAACATGGAAAAAGAGTATATGGAAGTGATTTATGAAGAAAATAAAGCTCTGAATTAGTAGTGCAGAGAGTGGCATGATAATAATACAATTTGGCGTGTTGTGGGTATATTCGGGCGATGGGGCGGTGAGAAGAAGAAGAATGTATGGAGTTGATAGAATGAAGTTTATGAGAATTGAGTGAGAAAAGAGAAAAGAGAAAAGAGAAAAGAGAAAAGAGAAAAGAGAAAAGCAAAAATGAATAAAGAGAGAGACAAGGGTGGTGAGACCCTTACCGTGGACAAGGGATGTGAGCGGTGGAGTCAGGAGGAACTAACGAGCAATGGGACATGAGGAGGGACTTGTAGATCTGGATGATGGTCTTCTCGTCATACTCCTTGGGTGGGGCCCGGGCGAAGGAAGAGAAGGAGGTGTCGGCACCTGAGAGGGTCCCACCGAAGCCCGAAGCGGAGGTGCTCATGGTCATGACCCGCGAGTTCGCCAGGCCCAGCATCATCCTCACGTAGGCGTCCCGAACCCACAGCACCATCTTCTTGGGCGAGGGGATTTTCCTTATTTGGATCTTGGGTGTCAGTCTGATCTTCCATCTCCAGAACCGACCCTTCCCGGTTCGGGTGCTTCCCAGCTGCACCCGGTTCCTTCTTCTCCGCCCCGACCCGGTTAGCCTCTGGTACCCTTTCCTCCTCCAGTAGTGTTTGACGCCCCTGCACACGCTGGCCGTGATGCCTTCCATAACCACTGCTTGATTTCTTGGTGAGAGAGAAATGAAATGGGTGCGAAAGGGGATAATTAAGTTAGGTGCATGCAGACGAAACAACCATGGACATCGACATGGAAGCCACCTCGGTACACTCCTAATGTAATGCTTCCTTCTTTTTATTTTTTATTTTTTATATTTTATATTTTATGATAAGCATACAAGAGTGGTACATTAAATGCGACAGCCACTCTGGTAGCTGAGTTTCTCACCCACGTCCCTTTCCCTAATTAATATACTTGACGTCCCATGTCCCAATGCTATCCATTTTTTACTCCCCCCACCCTAATAAAATTACCATATTTTATTTCGGATTTCGATTTGATTACTTGTTTCATTTCTCATTTTATCTACTTCAAAACTGCAAAAGTCACTTAAACTGGTTTAAACTTTTTTTTATTAACATCAAATTATGAGTTATTTCCTTAACATAAAAGTAATTTTTTTAGTAACTACTAGTGTTTTTAAAACAATTATTTCAGGTAACTTTTTCAAAACATTTCATATTTTAAAGTATTAATTGATATTTTTTATAATTTTATTATTCATTCGATCATGAATTATTCTTTTACTAATTTTCTCTTCTTCTCTCTTCCATTAATTTAAAAAATTATAATTTATACATAATTATAAGAATTTATAATTTAGATATGTAATTACAAAAAAATATAATATAAATATACAATTATAGTAATTTATAATTTAAATATGTAACTATAGAAATTTATAATTTAAATATGTAATTATAATAATTTACAATTTAAATATATAATTACATAAATTTATAATTTAAATATATAATCAATTTATATTATTAAAGTGTTATAATTATTTTAAATGTGTTATTGTTGATCTAATGATTAGTGAGATCCTTATTTGTTATTTTATAATTAGTTTTTCAGTTAGTTTTGCTAAATATACCTATGTAGCTTTGATAACTTTAATTTTTCTCAAGGACTGAAATATCAAATGGATTCTTGAAAGATTGAAGTGCTGACACTTGAGCTCTTGAAAAACAATTAGAGGTATTCTGGTCCTTAAATTTTTCTGTTATTTTCATGTTAGTCCCTATGTTACTGACAATATTTAGTAAGTGCCTAGTTAGCTATTAAGTTTCACACTGGCAAGATCCTTCTCTCATATGTGACATTCCAAGTTATTGTCCATATTGCAAGGATCACAGTCAGAGTGAAAACACATTTTGAACCTCAAAAGATTAAAATGATAACATTTAGGTTGTTGAAATATTTTTTAAAGACATCCAGGTCCTTGAAGAATTTTTAGGGGTATTTAGGTTCTTAATGAATTTTAGAGGCATATAGGTATTTGATTTTTTTCTACCATTTGCATGTAGGTCTCTTAGTTGCTAAGGATATTAGGGACCTGCACAATCAACAATTAATTGTTATGTTGATAATCTCTCTTTTATATATGAGAGTCCAATTGCTTACATAACACCCACTTTTTCTTTTATTTAGTTTTAAAATAGAAAAATATTTATGGATATTTTTAACCGCCAAAAAATAAAAAATTCTCCCAATTTATGCCCCTTGCCTTCATATTCTACCTCCCATTAAAAAAAAGGGAAGAAAAAAAATTAATACCAAGTAAATCTGCAAGCAATTTCTTAATATTGAATAAAAATCTCAAAGTAATACGAAGGGGAAACTTCATTATATCAATGTTCAAATTAATACCAAGAAAATCTGCAAGAAGTTTGTTAGCATCGACTTAAAATCTCAAACTAATATGAAGGAGAAACTTTATTATATCATTTTTCAAAGTTCTCATGCTTCCAGTAAAGTATCAAACTAATACATTGAACCTAGTTCCCAAAATCATTTAACAACTTCGTTCACTTCCTTTATTGGAACCTCCTTGCTCCCAGCGCAACCAAACTTCAACCACCCACCTTGTAGCCTAACACAACCGCACACCACACAACACCCATCACGAAAACATAAGGTGTTTTGAGGATGCAAATTTCTTATTGGAGTCACTACAAGATTTAGAAAACAAAGAACTTGAATGAGAAACAAAAAAGTGAATAAAAAGGAAACAATACAAGAAATGGGAAAGAGATATGAAACGGTGGTGATGATATATTTCAGAGTGAGACGACCGAGGGCAAGTGACCAAGTGATTATCTGTTGTCGATTTGCCACAAACTAAACGACCAAAACTATTTTAATATTTTAAATTAAAAATACAAAACTGGCAAATTATTTTCAAAAAATGTTACATCAATTGAATGGATAAATGAAAATTTTCCTTCTTTAATTTGTGTATCCAACACACAACTATTTTCCAACATATGAACCTCCATAAATGTTTTTAATTAAAAAAAATTAAATAAAAGAAGTGTGTTACATAAGAGAGACCTTGCTAGCGTGATACTTAATAGCTGATTGGACATTTACTAAATGATGTCAGTAATGTAGGGACTATCGTGTAAACGATATAAAGATCCAATGACTTGGATGACTCTAACATTCTTTCAGGAACCTAAGTGTTAATGCTTTAGTCTTTCAAGGATTCGCTTGGATTTTACTTTTTTCCAAACTATTATAATAATTAAATTAGAAAAATTTTAAAATAAGTAAAAAAATTTACCATTAAATTAATCTAATGATCCAAAATAAGAGAAAGTTATAAGATCTAAAATACAAAATCTATTATCATTCTTATCAATGACTTCATCTTAATGTATTAGTTAAAAGATTCAAAATCATATAAAAGTATAATAAAATTATAGAAAATATTTTAATTAAATTTTTTTTTATCTATAAATTTCATATATAAAAATAAGTTTAAGAAATTTTTATATACAAATATCATAGTAAAAAAGGTAAAATAATCAATTTTACATAATAGAAACCCACAAGGTTTTTTTTGGCTCTACAAAGAACCAAAAAATGAAAGAGGAGTTAGTAATGTCAACCAAAGTTATATTTCAAAGGCAGGGGAATGATTGATAAGGAAAAAACTTCAACAACATCCGTTATTGATCTTTTGAAGGATAATTTGGCTATAATAGAATACGAGGAGGTAAATCCTTTGAAACCTATGGTTTTATTGATCTTTTGAAGGATAATTTGGCTATAATAGAATACGAGGAGGTAAATCCTTTGAAACCTATGGTTTTATAACAATACAAGAAGGGCGAAAAGAGATATTAGCTGAAGGGGAGGATGAAGAGCACGTGAGAGAAGGAAAATTGGAGGCAAGGAAGGAGGGGCTTTAGGGACAAAATAACCAACACCAAGTTGAAAGATTATCATTGGTTGAATGAATAGTATTAATAGGTAGTTAGAAGAGAGAGAATGTATGGAGGGAATTTTTTGTGATCTACTCTCTCTAGATCTTTCTCATTTCTGTTTCCTTGTTGTAAGTGCCATTGTGCACATTTCCACAATTCTATTGTTCGATACATGTTGATCATGAGAATGGAGATTGGAGGCCAATTCAGTTAAGCATTTGCTGGTTCTTATGTTGTGTTTTCGATTGTTTTACTGCAATTGCATCCATCCTTTACATTGGTTCTTTCATCACTTGATGACAGAGAATACACACATGAAGGATCTCTCAACAGATGTAAAGAGGATTCCAAGTATAATTGAATCACAGGATAAGGAGTATTGTGCTTGTTTTGAAACATTAGAAATGACGTTGGAGATGACACTGAAGCAACAATGAGGTGCAAATTCTAGTTCGTCTAACAATATGTAGAATCAATTGTTTCAGGTTAGATGCGTTAAGCTTGATTTTCCCAGATTTGATGGATCTGAGGTCCTGCAACGGATTTTCAAGGTTGAATAATTCCTTAGCTATTATAGAACCTCTGATGATCTATTGCTTCAATTCATTTGGAAAAAGATGTTGTTCCCTAGTATCAAATGTTGAATCCTAAAAATTCATTTCATTCTTAAACTGCCTTTACAAGAGCTCTGGAAATGGAATTTGGCCCTTCTCCATATGAGTGCCTGAGATTAAAAGTTTTTTAAACTCAGTCAATGCAGTTCAGTGTAGGTGTATAACATGCAATTGACAACACTAGTTAATCGTGTGCAAGGAATTACTCGGGATGCACTATTGGATTGCTTCTTGGAGGTTTAAATTCTAACATTCAAAAGGATATTATTGCCCAACCACCAACCTTACTCCTTAGAACCGTTTATTAGCCATATTATATGAAGAGAAGTATACCCCTAAATATAGACGTCATCCATCTTTTCTCCCAAAACACAAATAAAAAGCATAAGCCATAACATAAACACAAACCAAGTCACTCCACAATATCTAAAATCCACCAACTTAACCCCATTGTTACCTTCCCCAAACTGTAAGTCAACCAATGCTAGAAAGTTAACAACTGCTGAAATGCAATTAAGAAAGGAAAAAGGCCTCTGTTTCACCTTGATGACAAATTTTTCCTAAATCACAAATGTTGTAATAGTATTTTGTCTTGCAATGGGAAGAGGATGAAGAACCTGAATTGCAACGTGATCCACTGAATGAAATATAAGTAGAAGGGGAATCAAACCCTCAAGATCACCACTTATCCTATGATTCACTAAAAGATGCTTCAAGCCTAGGAACAATGAAATTTCAAGGGACAATTAATGGGGTAAAATTTCAAATGTTACTGAATAATGGAAGTTCAGATAACTTCATGCAGCCTAGAATAACTCAGTGTCTAAAACTGCCAATAGAACCAATTCCTGACTTACAGGTTTTGATTGGTAATGGAAATTCATTAGTAGTCGAAAGTTTATTCAGGACTTGGAAGTAAGGATCCAAGGTCATGCTCTAAAGCTGCCAGTGGACTTGCTACTAGTTTCTGTTGCTGATCTGGTGTTAGATGCAACTTAGTTAGCAACAATTGGACCACATCTCTCTAATTATAATAACTTGACACTGAAATTTTATGTGGGGAAATGTTATCACATTGCAGGGAGAAAATTCATCCTTGCCACAACTTGCTAAGTTTAAATATAAGGAGAATGCAACATACTTATGCAATTGTTGAATTGTTGACCTTACAGTTTTACTATCATGATAATCCCCATTATCAATTTTTGGAATTATCACCTGACATGGAACTAGAGCTTGCAATGCTAATATACACTTATAAAATAGTTTTTTATGTGCCATCTAGGTTACTACCAAATAGATCTCAAAATCACTTTATTCCTTTAATAGAAGGAGACGGGCCAGTGAAGGTGAGGCCTTATAAATATCCACATACTAGGAAGAATCAAATAGAAGTGATTATAAATGACATGATCAAGGAAGGAATCATTGTCTTTAGCTGGAGCCCCTTTTCCTCTCCAATTGTACTTGTAAAAAAAGGATGGTACTTGGGGATTTTGCATAGATTATAGGGCCTTAAATGCCATCACAGTCAAGGATATTTTTCCTATTTCGATTGTGGAAGAGTTAATTGATGAATTACATGGAGCGGAATACTTTTTTAAGTTAGACTTAACATCAAGCTATCACCAGATTCTAGTAAATGAGGAAGATATGCATAAAACAACATTCAAAACACATCAGGGCCACTATTAATGGCTTGTCATCCCATTTAGACTTACAAATGCCCTTTCTACTATTTAGTGCTTGATGAATGAGATATTTCAATGTTGCCTAAGGAAGTTTTTCTTGGTTTCTTTGATGATATACTTATCTATAGTCTCACATGGTCATCCCATTTGCAACACTTGGAGGTGGTTTGTAAAATCCTGCAACAACATAAGTTGTATGCCAAACTCTCTAAATGTTTGTTCGGATTACAAGAAATAGCTTACTTAGGTCATACTGTGTATGTAAAGGAAGTAGCAATGGATCAAGAGAAAGTCCAAGCTATCTTGAATTGGCCTCATCCTACCAATTTGAAGCAGTTAAAAGGATTTATGGGACTCACTGGGTACTTTAGGAAGTTTATCAAAGGCCATGCTTCCATAACAACTCTTTTATCTAATTTGACAAAGAAAGAAAGTTTCCACTAGACTGAGCAAACCATTACTGCATTTGAAAATTTAAAAGTTGTAATTACCAAAGCACTAGTATTAACACTACCTGACTTCTAAAAACTGTTTACCTGGAGATTGATGCCTTAGGTATAGGAATTGGTGTTGTGTTAGGGTCAAGAGCACCAACCAACTTATACAAGAGAATTTTATGCCATTACAACAGTAGTTGATAAGTTCAGACATTCTTCTTGAGCATAGATTTGTAAACAAAACTAACCAAAGAAGGCTACAGTCTCTCACTAATCAGGTTATCCAAACTCCAGAAGAATAGAAATGGTTGCATAAGCTATTAGGATATTATCTTTCTTTTGAATACAAACTGGGCAAGGAAATTTGGCTACAGATTCCCTCTCAAGGTTATTCTTCATGGCTTGTGAAAACCAAAATTGCATATCGTTGATGTATTGAAGGAGGTAGTTCAAGTTCACCCTTAGTTACAATCTATAAAGGAAGTATGTTTTCAAAACAAGGTACCAGAACCTCAGTATTCAGTTTATGATCAATTATTGTATTTAAAAGGTAAGTTGGTGATCCCTCGTAATCATGAACGAGTGAAGCAAATTTTACATGAATTTCATAATTCCTTATTAGGTGGACATATTGGTGTGGCTAGAAATTTGGCCAAAATCTCTAGCCAATTCTATTGGCAAGGGATGCAAAAAGATGTCAAGGAATTTTTGCAGCAGTGCCTAGTTTGTTAGTAGACCAAAAGTGAGACTACCTTACTAGCTGGCTTATTACAACATCTCCTTATTCCTATTAAATATAGGAAGACTTAGCAATGGACTTTATCATGGGATTTTCATCCTTTAATGGTTTCACAATGATACTTGTGGTGGTTGATAGACTATCAAAGGATGCTCATTTCTTCACAATGAAAATTGATTACACTAGCAAATAGGTGACAGAGATATTTATTTAGGATGTACTGAAGTTGCATGGGTTTCCTAAGATGATTGTGTCTGACAAAGATAAAGTTTTCACCAGTCAGTTTTGGTAACACATGTTTAAGCTAACTGAAACTATAATTAACCTTACTACTACATACCACCCTCAATTCGATGGTCAATTCGAGGCTTTTAACAAATGCCTTGAAATGTACCTTAGATGCTTCACTAATGATTCTCTTAAGGATTGGGCTAAATGATTACCTTCGGAAGAATTCTGGTACAACATTGCCTTTCATAATAACAGTGGTATAAAACCTTTTATAGTAGTATATGGGAAAAACCCACCAAAGTTAACTAAGTATACAATTAGTCAAGTTGATCCCATGTCAGTTTAAGAACAACTCTTGACTAGAGACCTCACAATTAATAAATTGAAAAAAATTTTAATCAAGGCTCAAGCACACCTGAAAAAGTATGTAGATTAGAAATAGAGACAGTGGGAATTTAAGATTGGTGACTCAGTTCTAGTTAAGCTACAACCTTATAGAACATTCAGTTGTCTTGATAGAGAATAAAAAACTCGACCTAAGGTACTTTAGAACATTTCCAAACATTGAAAGAATTGGCCTAGTTAAGCCTTCTCGGGGACTTGCTTAAAAATGAGAAAAAGGAATCTTATGTAAATATCACAAAATAAGGTTTGGTTCTATTCATAGGGATTCTGTAAATATTCCATTCCACAAACTTTTACTTCCTCCTACAACCAAAATACATCCAGTGTTTCATGTTTCAAAACTCTAGTCATGCAAGGGAAAACATACCCAACCTTATATTCCACTGCCCTTTACAAATGTTTAAGTGCAACCAATAATTTAACCAGCTAAGATCTTATGAGAGAGGCTTATTATTCAAGGCCGACAACAAGTAAAATAGAAATTAGTACAATGGCAAGGATTCAAGGATGACTAAGCCATATGGGAGGATGTTACAACTCTACAACAAGCTTTTCCTAACTTTATCCACGAGGACAAGGTTAATTTTAAAGGGGAAGACATTGTAACAATGCAAGAAGGGGGAAAAGTGACATTAGCTGAAGGGGAGGATGGAGAGCGCATGAGAAAAGTAAAATTAGAGGCAAGGAGGGGCTCTACGCCCAAAATAATCCACACTAAGTTGAAGGACTACCATTAGCTGAAGGAATAGTATTAATAGGTAGTTAGAAGAGAGAGAAGATGTGAAGGTAATTTGTTGTGATCCACTCTCTCTTTGGACCTTTCTCATTTTTTTTTACCTTGTTGTAAGTGTCATTGAGCACATTTTCACAATTATGTTATTCTATATATGAGAATGAAGATTGGAGACCAATTCCGTTAAGCATTTATTGGCTCTTATACTATGTTTCAATTGTTTATTGCAATTGCATTCATTCTTTACAGGTTCATATTAATGCATTGGCTTTAATTGTCTTTGTATCCCCTGATAAGATGATTTGGTTATTAAATTGCTTGGAAAAAGAATTGACTATACATAGTATGTTAAGTGATTGTTTGGTCATAAGGTGGAAACTCCGGGTAGGGTTTGATATAATGGATATTGACAATGATTTTTATATGGTAATATTTGATGCTGATGAGGATACAACTAATGAAATTGAAGGAGACTCATGGATGATCTTTGGTCATTACTTCAATCCAAAACTTGGACATTAGAGTTTTTCTTTCTTCTTCCAAAACTACCTTCAACAAAAACAATAGTTTGGATACATTTTTCAAGCCTTAACCTCTTATTTTATTATGAAAGCATTATGCACACATTGGCCTCAGGAGTAGGTAGGCATATGAGGGTTGACTCAACTACTTTGAATGTAAGAAGGGGACGGTATGCACATGTTTGTGTTTAGATAGAGCCTCACTAGTTGGTGTTAAGAAAAAAAATGTTTTAGTTTAATTTATTTTTTACTAAGTAATTTTTTTATTTTTTGTATTTTTGTTAGATTGGATTGATCTAAGGGTGTTTTTGCTTTTCATGAACTACTGATATTCAAGGAGTTTTGATTAATTGTTAGTGAAACTGAGTAAATCACTTAAAGAGCTATGTTTTGTTGTTTTTTTTTTCATTCTTTAATTACTTTATTTAAGAGAATTTTAACACTTATATTCCAGGGATTTGTCGTTTATGTTTAATTTTTAGTCACTATTATGATATGCCAATGCTTAAAGGATAGGTAATTCATAAATATACAGGCATTGTTCGTGAATTGAGTTATTGACTACTTAGCTAATGAGTGAAGAGGTGTGATACAGACTCATGTATAAGATGTTGTGTACTCATCGTCTTGCTATGTTATA
This sequence comes from Psophocarpus tetragonolobus, assembly GCA_037954015.1. NCBI lineage: Eukaryota > Viridiplantae > Streptophyta > Magnoliopsida > Fabales > Fabaceae > Psophocarpus > Psophocarpus tetragonolobus. The sequence continues at coordinate 35,492,878 of CM075692.1, read as the reverse complement.
CTTCATACATAGATCCTACACTTTTGTGTTGTTTCTCTCTTTTATTAATAATATTATCTTTTACTTGTTCAAATAAATAAATAAAATTTGATAGACTGAAGGTTATGAAGAGGGTCTTATCTGAAACTTATTTTTTATTTGATTTGATAATCATTGATATGTAGGATTGATTTTGATTACTTAAAAATGTGGAAATTATTTTAAAATTTTAATATATTTATATAATAAAATTTTCTCAACAATTTTTTTTATTCTTATTAACATAAATTCAGATTTAAAGACTTAGTAAAATAAAATTTAATTGGTCGGCAAACTTGAAGAGAAAAAGAAATGATTCATGTAGATATAATGTTTATATATATATATATATATATATATATATATATATATATTTATTGACAACTATAAAAGTAAATATAGTTAGGAATTTATATAACTATTCAAATTCTTTGCTCCTCTGCGTACAATGACGGAACTTTATCTAAAATTTTGAGGGTGTAAAAATAAATTTAATTTAATTTATATATTTATTGTATAGATTTACATTTAAATATAATTTATTTTTATTTAAAATAAAGATTTTGCTTCTCTTTTTTTTTCAAAATTTATAATTTTGGTTTTTTTATTTTAAAATCTATTATCTTGATTTTTTTTAAAATTAAAAGTATACATTCAGAAATTAATTAATATAGTTGAAGCTTAGTAACACACTAGCGTAACATTAATTTATTTGATTATTTCATTTCAAAATCAATGTCAATTATTTGTTAATAATTAATCAACATTTGATAGAAGAATAGAAATCCTGAAGTTTATAAAATTGAAAATTATGTAAAATTTGATAATAGGAGATAAAGCTTTTATAATTTTGAAAAATAAAAAGATCAAAATTTTATTTATATATTCTAGTCTTTTTTTTTGTCCCGAGGTAGCCTAAATTTTAAACATAACACTAAATACCAATAAATACTATAGAAAAGTCTAATGTCACTTTTGATTTTTTTTTTTGAAAAGGAAAGAAAAAAAAAAAAACTCACCCACCTCAATTTTATACTTAAAATGTATCATAAAACACAAGTTATTTTGATAAACGTCATACAATTCATCAGGAATATATTTAAAGATAACATTCTCCTCATTTGTATTCAACACAACGTTTGCAAAGTCATCAACCAACAAATTTGCATCACGGGGCACATAGTAAGATGTGCATTTGACTATTTTCCTACTGCTTTTGTATACATGATCCACTTATAGAGTACTATTCATGATTAATGACACATCTTTCCTCAACTAACCTGATACTGTTAAGGGAATCTGTCTCCTCAAAGTAGAAAAGCCATGTTCATATGCCACTAAGAGTGAATGGACCATGGTCATCAATTCATCCTTGTCAACGTGGCAGTAAGGAATCGAATGAGAGAATCCCAACAAAAACTTTCCAATATGGTCACGCATCACCCCTCCAATGACCCTTTTCATTGGGAAGACAAAATCGCCGCATCAAAGTTAATTTTTATCATGCTTGGGACGGGGGCTACCCAGACAACCTGCCGCCTAACATCAACGTACTATGCTCCCTTTTCCTTCATAGTTGAAACCATATGGTAGATACCCTTGATTTCTGTGATCATAGCCCGAGTAGATTGAACCACTTTGATCATTGACATATAATTACCTTGAAACACATATTGGTTCCGTTTCCACCATAGTTAGTCTAGAATGATCCTAAAGATTTGACTTCATTCCTTACCTTCCTTCAAATTTGTGAAAAGCCACAAAATAAAATCTTGCTGCAAGAAAAAAATTTGATTGTTCATAGCTTTAAAATGCTGCCAAACCTTGTCAGAGTTAGTACAGTCTCGAAGAGCATGCATCATGGATTCATGCTTCAAACTACATAAGGAACATCTAGGATTTTCTGCCATATTCCTCATATACCTTAGCTCATTTGTGGGCGACACAAAAAAAATAACTTCCACAAATAAATATGAATGTGTTCGAGACCATTCCATTTCTAAAAATAGGTTTAGTTTGCAACTGGTTTTGGGTTATGAGATTTTCATAAGCTAATTTGGAGGAAAACAATCCATCAGTTTCCTTCTCCCACAGAGGAATAGCATTGTCACGATCATCCCAGGGTGCAACAATGGTGGAAATACCATTAACCACCTCAGATGGTAACAAAATTAATAGTTTTGGCAAGTCCCGTGAACCAAACAACGCCATAAAAAAAACTTTATTTACTATTAACAAATATTGATTATCAATACACCAGTTTATCAGTGGTCCTTGCCTTGAGACCCAATTGTCAAAGCAAAAATCTACCTCCATGCCATTGCTAATTTGTCAAGTTATATTCCACATTACATTACTGCATGTCAGTTGAAAATCCTTTCCAAAAATTTGTGCCTTTACGAATTGAGTCCATAATTGGTCTCCCATTCCCACCATATTTGTATTTAGATCTAATAAGTTGCACTGAGAATTTCTCTGGCTATCTAAGGAGTTACCACCTTGCTTTTGTGAGCAAAGATAAATTCACCTACCTTGTTTTTCATAGTTTGAGACCCCCTGTGTTTTTCGGTTTGCAGATATCATCTAACCCAATCCAGTGAACCTTCCTTAATAAGTCAGTATCATCCTAGACAAAATCCCTGCATAACTTTTCAAGCATATCACAAGTGGACACAGGCAACAAATTAGTATGTATAACATAATTTGGCAAAGCTTTCACAACTGATATATCCAAAGAAATCCTTCCAGCAAAATACTTCATATCCCTCTTCCAATTAGACAATTGTTGTTTCACTTTATCGATAATGAATTGAAAAGAATCTTTTGACACACGACCATGGTTGATTGGGATGCCAACATATACCAAGGTTGGATGTCCTAGCATAGCTTAAAGCTCTTGAGATTTGTTGCTGACGGTGCATATAGACATTTACAGAGAAAAATATCCTTGTTTTGTCTTGATTGACTCTCTGTCTAGAACAACTATAGAAGTTGTTGAGAACTTGCCTTATGACTTCCACTCGGTCAAGAGAGGTCTCTGCAAAAATTAGTAGGTCATTAGCAAAGGATAAATAAGCTAGTTCGGGGCCATCTTTAAAGACCTGAAATAGCTTCCACACTTGATTATCTACTAACATATGTATCATGTGAAACAAACATTCAAGGATAAGCACTAGGAATGGCAACGGTTGGGGTGGGCACGGGTATTAGGTTCCCGCTACCTGCCCCACCAGAAAAAAATCGGCCCAAAACTCGATAGTTTACCCGGCGGGTACCCGTGGGTTTTTCTAATACCCACAGGTACCTGCCGGTACTCGCAGATAATTCAAATAATTTTTTTTTAAAAAAAATACACTTTTTAAACCAAATTACAACAAAAAAATAGCTCTACATTTAAAATTGTACTAAATTTCAGTGTCATCAATAGTTAAAAATGAAGAGTTAAATATAAAAGTATCTCCAAAGCATGCATAAGTAAAAAACTAAATCCAAATTACAAATAAAGATCACATAAAACATCTCTCAAGCATAAGTAAACATAAACTTAAATTACATATCTCAAATGCAAAGTACAAATAACAAAAATTAATTAATTTCCATTGTGAAAGTCTTCAATTGTTAGTGATTCCCCCATAAGTATCTTTACTTTTGCCACTTGTTTCCTAGAACAGAGAACATTCAAATAAATATTAATAAAAATTAATCTAGTGATAGTTAGAAATTAAATAAAATATTAAAAAATTACTAACATTTTTATCAATCAATTCTTCGACAATCGTATTCATCTTCATTTTGTCCATCTTCATTGTTAAGGAACCTAAAAAAAAGTTATTAGAAATTTTTAACAATTAATGAATGTTATTGAAATGAAAATTTATTTACCTTCTATCTTATTCCATAATCAATCTTGAACACACATCAATGTCTCTAAGGTATCTGGATGCAATCTACTACGATGTGGGGTAAGAATTCGACCAGCAGTACTGAATGAAGACTCAAAAGCAATAGTTGAGATAGGAATGACGAGAAATCTCTTACAATAATTTGTAAGATTGGGTATTTTAACCATTGTTTGTTTACCCTTCATTTTTGTTTCATACTCCCTTACCAAATCGTGACAAATATTTTTTAACTCTTTGAATTTCAAAATCAGACTTATCTCCATAAATTTGAGGGAAAAAATAATATAGTAAATCAATTTTATACCTTGGATTTAACACAATACCAACAATCATCACCCTATTGATCAAGCTCCAATACTTGTCAAATTTAGAGAGCATTGATTCAGCCATTTTACGAATGAAAATAATAGGAGATGCAAGACACTCCATCAAAGCTAGCTTAATTTGACATACTTTAGGGGGGAAAATATTTGTAGTTGGATATGAAGAACCAGAAAATAAGAGAATCATATCATAAAAATTTCTAACTTTATACAAATTTCAGTTGCCATTTGTCAATCAGAGTCACTAGGCAATGCTTTATACTGACTCTCTCGTTGTGATAATCACTCAAATACATCTTTGTAATGAATAGCTACTTGAAGTATTAAAAATGTAGAATTTCACCTAGTCTTTGAATCTAAACCCAACTTCCTACTAAATGAGCACATGTATCTATGAATTTCTCCACTCTTTTAGGTGTTGATGTCGAAAAACTCAAACTTTCTCTGACCTTCTCAATGGCATTAGCAATTATGGACAACTCATCTTTCACAATTAAATTCAATATGTGAGCAGAATAATGCATATGAAATAATTTATCACCTAAAATAAGAATCCTAGGTGAAATCTTATCCAGAATGCGTTCAATCATAGCATCATTTGTTGCACAATTATCCACACTCAAAGTAGAAATCTTTCTGTCTAAATTCCAATCCATCAAACATTGATGTAACACTTCACCAAGAACTTCACTTGTATAAGGAGCAGAAACATAAATGAACCTAAATTTAACATACAAAGTTTAATAAATGGAATTTAAATCTAAGATACTATATTAGGACACAAATTAAACAAGTATGTGAATAAAAGAATTTTAATTAATAAAGTTTGGTGTTATTATCGCACAAGTCGATTTTGTAGCTTCCATTAGTCAGCAATAAAATGAGTTGTAACAGTCAGGTAACCTCTATTTTGATTGAAAGTTGTCCACATATCAGTAGTGATTGCAACTCTACTTGGAAATCTTGCTAATACCTTCATTGTTTGATCCTTTGCTTCCTTGTACTCCTTCATGAAGTCACTTTTCATAGTGTTTCTCGACACCAACTTGAGCAGAGGTTGCAAAGCACTACAAAATTCCTTAAATCCTATATGATTAACCATTGACAGCGGGTACTCGTGAAGAATTATAATTTTATGAAGAGCAAGCCTAGCCATTTCTTGATTGAACACATAGTTTCCAACAACTACTATTTCACTTGCTTGCTTCTTAGTTTTGATGAATGATTCTCTGATGTCTTGTGATAATCGAAAGATGCAGTTCTTCCAGTGATTACGTAAGTGTGATGTCCCTTGCTTTGATTCACCCAACAGTTTTTTTATAGTAATTACACACGACTTTCATATTTCCATTTATTAATCTTCTTTTAAAGTGATTCCAAGCCCATGAAGTTTGCTTTCTTGAGCAAACAGTTGGAAGAGAATTATCAGTTTCATTTTGAGTTCCATTATCAACATCATTTATAGGAACATCCTATGTGTTTCCTGGATTTGATTCACCTACATTAGGTGACATATGTTTCTCTTGTTACCTTCAATAGGAGTAGAATTTTGTGGAGTAGACATGCTGCAAATAATTAAAAACAAAAGCACAATCAAATTAAAGTATTGAGAAATTTTGTGGAGTAAACATCCTGCAAATAATTGAAAACAAAAGCACAATCAAATAAAGTAGGTTCCTAGGTTGATCTCTACTCCCTACCAGATGCTTTGTATTGTCTTTGGATGATTTAAGAAATGCATACTAGTACTAAAGTTGGTATCAACCTATCAATTAGATATGTGTGTAGTTATGTTTTTGGATGATTTAAGAAATGCATACTAGTACTAATTCAGTCATTCACTTTTATGTTTTACATTCCTAGTCGAAATGAATGATTTAAAAAATGCATTACTAATTTGTTAGTTAAATCAAAATCCTTTCTTCTATTATTGTCTAAACATAAAAACATAATGTTCTATGTAGTTAACAAAAAAATGCATTATTAATTTGTCAGTTAAAGTAAAATCCTATCTTCTATTATTGTCTAAACATACAAACATAAGTTGGTATCAACTTATCAATTAGATATGTGTGTATAGTTAAAAAAAACTATATATGCATATATAGTTAACAAAAAAAAACCCAAATGTTGCAGTCATGAACATATGAACATAATCGCTATGTTTTCAGTTTGAGGAGTTAGTGCATTAATGAGCAATGACACTAAAATACCAAAGACTAAACAGATAAAGGTATATATTTAAATCTTTAAGATCTCCTAATTAGGTTATTTATGCTTAGTGCATGATTCTATATATATGGCAAACAAAATGTCATGCACTTAATTACTGGTCAGGTCATGACTTCATAGTTCATTAGTCTAATGCATCCAAATCATATTTCCTATATATTTATTGGTTTTTCTCTCACACACTGCAAATAGAGTCGAAGAAGGAATGCTTCTATTTCCTTAAGCCAGACAAACAAAAATGCAGCACTAGTGCAGATAGTGACTAGGTTTTTGTGTGAACTGAAAACAAACCCCACAAATCCTTACTGCTCCAAGAGAACATGAGTTTAAAGGTAGTTATATATCATGTGAAGATAAAAATTAATCATTATAATCATAGATCCTGACCATTTACAGAATAGGAACAAGAATAAATGAATGATTCATCAATAAAAGGAAGAGCATAAAAATAAGATAAGCAGAGGGAGCCAAATATAGAAAGCAATTAAGCAACAAGAGGGTAAAAAAAAAGAAAGAAAGAATACCTAGATTGGGTTGCAACCGCTGGTTGAGAGCAAAGGTTTTGGGTAGTTCAGACTTCAGACGTTCCAATGAGGGTTGGGGTCACCGATAAAGTAGAACTTATGAAATAAAGGAGTGAAGAGTCTAGCCTTTAAGGAGTGAGGACGTAGGTTTGAGGAGAGAAAACATGTTAGGGTTAATTTGAAAGAGGAACCAAAGATTGAAGTCTCCACAGACTACTCATCAATAGAGGGGTATTAGTTTATATTCACGGGTAGCGGGTACCCGCGAGTATGGATACCAGCTACCCGCCCCCACCCCATTAACTAGCAGGTTTCAAAAAACCCGCTACCCGGATGTACCCATTAAGGAAACCCATTTAAAATCCGTTGCAAATTTAATCTGCGGGTATCCATGGGCGCGGGTTTAATTGTCATACCTAATAAGCATAAACAAATAAGGGGAAAAAGAGTCCCTCTAACAAATCCCCCTGGATAGTGTTAAAGGGTCCAAAACCTCATGATTCCACAAGATACACATTGTAGGAGTAGATACACAATTCCACACCAAATTGGTAAAAGAATAAGGAAAACCAATATCATTTAAAGTATATTTAATAAAATCCCAGTTAAGTCTATCATATGCTCTTTCTAAATAAAATTTTATTACCATTTATCCCTTATTACCTTTCTTGCTTTGTATGAAATGAGTTACCTCTTGGGTGATAAGAATGTTGTCATAATTGCTTCTGTTTAGGATAAAACTGATCTAGTAAGGGCTCACAAGTTTCTTCATCACCGTTCTTAGTCTCAGTGCAACGATTTTGATTATCGTCTTGTAAGATATATTGTGGAGACTAATGTGTGTCAACTATTTGGTGGAGGTAACCATGTCCCCTTAAGAATAAGAGTTGAATTTATATCAGGTATATTGCAAGGGTTCTCAATAATCTTGGTAAAAGAATTGCCCACAATGTCCTAATTGCTTTTATAAAAAACAGCTTGGAGCCCATCTCCCTTGGTGCCTTGAAGTTACCCATAGCGAAGAGAGCTCTTCGAATCTCCATTGGTGAGATAGACTTACTGAATAGGGTCATCTCTTGCTTTGATAAAGAAGGGAAAACCCCATGTATACTAGCTCGAGTGCACTACTGGTCTTCAGAAAACAAATTTTTGTAGAACATATTGACCAACCTTTCCAATCTTAAAGGCTTTGCAACCTAAGACCTGCATCATTTTAGAGCATTTCAATTTCGTTCTTTCTTCTACAAATAGCTATAACACCATGAAAATACTTGGTAATTTTATCTCCATAGGATATCCACTTTGCACGAGACTTTTGAAACCATAAGAGTTCCTCCTCCTTATGCACTTGTTGATAAGTTTGCTAGGCAGTTGCTTGCTTCTCCTCCCAATACTTTGAAGGATGATTTGTCATCTTTCAGTTAATCCACTCTAGGATTTTGATATAATAAATCTATATAACATTATATTATAAATATAATAATTAAAAACTTTTGTTAATTATATTTTATTATATAATAATATAACAAATTTTAAAAATAAACTTAGACTTAAAGAACATAAGATATTGTTATTCCCAAAAGTCTATAAACAGGAAACAAGAGTGTCATATAAATAAGTACAAATATTTAAATATCAAAATCTAGAGATTTGTTAGTTTACACCCAGTTTTCTTAAAAAAATGATCAAATATTATAAAATTTTTAAACTATATTCTATGTGTGTAACTTCCCAATTTACTCTTTCTAATGTTTAAGTGAGTGTAAATTAGCAAATCCTTATAATTATAGGGTTTGCAAACTTTCATTCACTTATACTTTAGGAAGAGTAAATTAGCAAGTTATATCTATAAATTTATTTAAATATACTCAAGGCATAAATTACTAACTTATGTGTTCTAAAAAACAAGTAAGTATTGTGTAAGTAAATAAACTTCTAAAATGTAATATTTTTATTAATTATATTTTATTACTTAATACTCCAATATATGTAGTTGTAAAAAAAAACAAATGGGAGGTCATGGCTCCCCCAAAGGTCTGCCACCAGCTACATGGACATATTGGTTATAATGCAATGGATACTAAAGACTAAATGTTTGTTGGTAACAGTTTTATAAAACTGTTTTCAATATTTTAGTATTTAAAAACTAAAAACTCATTTGGATAGTGTTTTCTGAAAACAGTTCTGATTTTTTAATTTTTAAAAACTACAAAACAGGAACAACTAAAAGTAGTTTTGCTTTTCAGTTTTCTGTTTTGTTTTAAAAACTCAAAATACATTTTGAATATGTTGTTTTTTGCTCTTCATTAATAAAATTTTAATAAATATGAACAAGTTTTTACATTTTTACATCTTTAAAATAGTATTCGAATAACACTTACTAAACAAGTTTTTTTTCTTTTTTTCTCGAAAACAGTTTTTAAAAACTATTTTTGAAAACTCTTTTCAAAAGCTAAAAAACAAAACCAAACCAATCAAACTCTTAGTCTTGTTTGACAACAATTCTATAAAATTGTTTTTAGTATTTTAGTATTTAAAAACTAAAAAACTTGTTTGATTGTTGTTTTCTTAAAACAGCTTCCGAAAACAGTTCTGATTTTTTAATTTTTAAAAATTATAAAATAGGAACTACTATAACTAGTTTTGTTTTTCAGTTTTCTATTTTTGTTTTGAAAACTCAAAATACAATAAGAATATGTTTTTTGTTTTTTATTAATGGAATTTCAATAAATATGAACAAGTTTTTTTTTTATTTTGATATCTTCAAAACAATTTTCAAATAACACTTATCAAACAAGTTTTTTTTTCTCTATTTCCAGAAAATAATTTTTGAAAACCCTTTTTAAAAACTAAAAAAAAACAAAGCAATACTATTTTAAGAAAACAGTAATCATAATTGTTTTATAATTGTTAAATATTATAATACTGAAAATAATTTTATAAAATTAACCGACACTTATTATTATTTCTCTTTTTTAGTTCTTAAAAATAAAAAGTTAGAACTATTTTTTAAAAAAATCATAATTAAACGATATTTTTAATATTAAAATACTAAAAACGAGTTGATAAAATTGATTTCAAAGAAACACGAATCATTTTGTTCTCAAGCTCCTTGATTTATTTGTATTTTTATTTTATTTAAAGATCAAGGTCCTTGATCTAGCTAGGTTCCTATAAGAAAAGAAATAATGTTTTTATATAGTTAGGTGCGGAAGAACAACGTGATTCTAGCTTGGACCACTGGGGCCAAGTGGGGTAGCACTAAAGTTAAATATGACTTCCCAAAATCAAATGAGTAATAATTAAGAGATAATTGGCGCCTGCAATACTGGTAAGGACATAAACTAATTATTTAAAGAGTTTAATTTATTAGGAAAAAACATGCATATGAGTAATATTTTTATTTTATATGAATTCTAAATATTTTCAGATAAAAATAATTATATCTGAAGCAATGATAATATACAAGTTTATTTATTTTATGCTTATTTGCTTTAACTTGTTTATTTATAATAATTGAAGGAGCACGAATTAAACTCTACACTGTTCAATCACATCTTCACGTACATATAAGAATATAATGTATTGCTTGACAGTTATGTTACAGGAAGTGTATGAGATACGTGAGATAATGGAAACAACATCAACCGAAATTATGTGAACTTCTGTGCCGTTTTTAATATCGGAGGACAATATTGTTGATTGAATCTTTTGTCGTTGATTTTGTTGAAGCATGGATTGGTTCTTTTCAGGTAGCTTAACATCAATTCGATTAATAATGCCAATTTTTCTGACCACGTTTGGTGGATGTAATTTAATTATATGGGTACGTACGTCCAAATAGATTAACGTCAACGACTGAGTGAAGTCCAAAGTGATAGCTAAAGTGAAGAATTAGCAATTAGGAGTGGGGCTCAAGTAAAAGAAATGAAAATGATACGTAAACATCAAATTAAGGTTTAATTTTTATATATATATGTAGCCGTACGAATTTTACTGTTTTAATATTATATATAAATGCTTATAAGTTAAAGTTCTCAAATTAGTAAATTTAATATATTTTGGTAATTAATCTTAACATCATTACATGGTATCCCTAGTCTAGCCACTCAAGAATTTTGTGGTCATGTTGTAGTAGCTAAACATTAATAGAGTTGGATATGATATCGATGACAACCGACATCAGAAACCAAAATGTATAAAACTTTGAGTATGTTACAATCACGTACCCTTCTTTTTAGATGTCACCAGCAAGTACCAATGCATTTTCACGAGTTCTGTTAATTTTTTTTTCCAAATAAATTATTATGTTGATTTTTATTCATGCTGTAAAATGATTTGCGTATGTATATAAAGTTTATAAACTACAGCGTATTTTTTATAGGTTGAATCGTATAAACATTTAATCACAAATTTTAAGTTTTGTGCTGTATTAACAAAATTTTCTTTTCATGAACGTTTTAAATTATTATTTTTAATTTAATATTAAGAGTTATAATAAATTAAAATATAAAATCACGTTGAACTTCTAATGTGTTAATGAACTAATAATACTAATTCGAATGATAACCAATTAAAATAGGATAGATATAAAAAGATACACTTACTTAAAGATAATTTTAAATATTTTATGCTTATTCTTTGAGAAGTAAAATTCCTTCTAATAAAATAAATAAATATATATAGAGATCCATGTTACTCTTCATCTCATTTGTTTATTTTTTTAAAAACAACAACTAATTTTAACTATTATATTTCAAGAAAATGAACACTAATGATAAAAAGTAAATCTTTTGTACTTATTGTTAGAGTTTCTAATTACTCCAAAACCAAAAAGTAAGTATAAAAGACTTAGGACTTGATTGGTTTGATTTTGTTTTTTAAGTTTTGAATTTTTTTTTTAAGAATTGTTTTAAAAAACTATTTTCTGGAAGAAAAAAAACTTTTTTTGTAACTATTATTTGAAAATTGTATGAAGATGTAAAAAGGGAAAAACTTATTTATATTTACAGAAATTTCATTAATGAAAAAAAAAATATTCTAATTGTATTTTGAGTTTTTAAAACAAAAAATGGAAAACTAAAACGCAAAACTATTTTCAATTGTTCCTAGTTTTTAATTTTTAAAAACTAAAAAATCAGAATTATTTTCAAAAATTGTTTTTAGAAAAACACTACCAAAACGCGTTTTTTAGTTTTTAATACTAAAATAAAAAAATAGTTTTATAAAACTCTTACTAAACAAGCACTTACTATCTATTCCCACCATTTTTATTTATTTTGGAAATCAGACGGTTAAATTTAGTTGTTTATTACAAGTATTAAATTTTAAGAAAATAATTGGTGAAAATTAATATTAAGTGTTTGTTTGGCAACAATTTTATAAAACTGTTTTTAGTATTTTAGTTTTTAAAAACTAAAAAACTCGTTTAGATAATGTTTTCTGAAAGCAGTTTTCGAAAACAGTTCTGGTTGTTTAGTTTTTAAAAACTAAAACAGGAACAACTGAAAATATTTTTGCTTTTCAATTTTCTATTTTTGCTTTGAAAACTCAAAATACAATCAAAATATGTTGTTTATTGTTTTTCATTAATGAAATTTTCATAAATAGGAACAAGTTTTTTTTTTATTTTTACATCTTCAAAACAGTTTTCAAATAATACTTACCAAACAAGTTTTTTTTCTCTTTTCTTTCCGAAATTTTTTTTTGAAAACTATTCTTAAAAAATCTTCTCAAAAACTAAAAAAAAAAAAAATCAATCACGTCCTAACTCTCTTATACTTATTTTTTAGAGTACGTAGATATCTTTATATATATATATATATATATATATATATATAAATTAAACTAAAGTGAACCAAATTATTATAAATATCATAATAAAATTAGGCTTATTTCTCTTGAATGGTGCCTCCACCACCATTTATCTACTCTTCATCTGCATTTTCTCCAACCAAAGGAACCTTTAGAAAAAAGATTATGGGAGGAGCAATCTAAGATTGTATAATTAGGGGGTGTTCACGGGTCATATTGGATCGAATTTAGAGTAAAATGAAATTCAATCCGATCAAATAAAATCAGATTGGATCATATCAGATTCTTTAAAAAAAAAATAGCAATCCAATTCGATCTGATCCAAATATGAACAAATTAGACTGGACCCACGGATTATAAAGAATTTTTTTAAAGGTAGCTTCTTTTAGCACTCTCTCAGTTGTTATTTGTACCTCTTAAACATTTACAATGTTCTGCAAATTCCCAAGATACCCTTACCTGTTTTAACCAAAGTTTTTTCTTCACAAAGCATTGAAACCAGACTTTCTCGTTGCTGGCACCTCTACCAAATCTTTCAAAGAGCACTCATTAGCTTCTTTGTTAGTTTTCATCAAGCTTCCTCTATCATGTCTCCTTATATTAAAGACAAAAAAAACTAAATTCACAAAAAGCATCCTAAATCACATGAATATATAAACATAATATATTCTAAATCAACTTATCTAGAATACAATGTGTACATTCTAGATCGGGTGATCTGGAATGCAATCAGGTGATCTACAATGCAAAATGGGAACTTGGCAATTTATTTTAGATTACCTGATCCAGAATGCAAGCATAAATTTGGAAATTGTATTCTAGATCAGTTGATTCGGAGTACATTATATACATTATGGATTAGGTGATCCGGAATTGTAAAAAAATTGTATTTCAAATTGGTTCATTCGGAACTATAATTTTTTGTGTTCTAGATTAGTTGGTCTGGAACACTGTAAATCAATCTTGAATACCAAGAATGATGTGCATTGAACGCTCTATACCAGTCCTAATAAACAAGAAACACCAAGAAAACAATACCTGAACAAAATTACGTTTTTCCTTTCTAAATAAGCTTAAATCAACGAAAAATACTCCAGAGACGTGTAAGAACATCTAATGATTAGGGATATAGAATGGACACAATATGACAATTGATGTTTGACACATAAAAAGAGCAACTAAGCAAAATCATGCACAAACATACAACAACATGGTAAAAAAAAAGTTTTAGAGTTTAAAAATTAAATAATAATGAGGGTATGTTCGGGATTTCCAAAATATTGCAAACACCTAGGGAGTGTAAATATAAAATGTAGGGTGCTAAAAGAAATTTCCTTTTTTAAAACTAATTTGTTTTTAACAAAAATAGGAAATAAAATACTAACATAAAAAATTGTTAACAAAATATTAAAACAGATATTGTTTCCTCAAAATAATATAAAATTACATATAAAAGTAGTTTATAAATGATAAAATGTGAATCCTAAAAAGCTAAAAATAATAAAATTTAATAACTCCTAATTTCCATCAGTGTAATATTTAATGCATTCCCTTTCCAAGTTTAAACTTTCATTTGTAAATAATATTGAAATTTTAAATTGTATTGTCAACTTACTATTTACAGCTTTTAAATATATATATATATATATAGATATATATATGATAAAATATTAAACTTTAAATTGAACGAATTTGTTTAAAGATCTACGGATATTCAAAGTTCAAATTCGTAATCCGATCTATCAATTATTGGATTTAATCAGATTTGATCCAATTACATCGAGATTAGTTCACGTATCTAATTGAATAAGTTTGGATTTACAAATTACTCTGAATCCATGAACACGACTAAATGATGTAGAGTTGATAATTTAGTACTTTTGTTAATCACGTCATTTGTTAATAAACAGTTGAGAGTAAATATCAATTTAAAACATTAAAAATGTAGTACTAAAAAAATAAATAATTTTTTATATTAAAATCAAAAGTTGCAATTCCATTAGTAGTAAAAAGTATTTAAGCAAAGAAAGATTGCCACAACTCCGATTAATATTATTTTACTCTAAAAAAATGGCCTATAAGATTTTTGTGAACTTTCGGCATATGGTCTTTTTTATTTGAGCCTTTTGACCTTGTGGGCTTTTTAAAACCTTGACCCATGTGGGCTAGGGCCAGCGTTGTGAGCTGTACCGATTTGATAGGTCTTAGAAGTATACGCTGTGAGCTGTGGTGTCTAATTATTTTCCTTAGTTGTTTTCATGGAAAACCAGCCACGGTCACGGTGGTTGCTTGTATTCTAAATGGATATAGAAGCATGCCGGTGCGAGGATTTTGAACACTTGTTGGTAAGGATATATTTTCGCACTTCGGTTTCCCGAATGTGAAGGTTAAGTAGCAAATGCTTGCTTCTTGGGTTAAATGGTCGGTGAATGAAGGTCATGGTTTTGATGTTGGTCCCAAGGCTAGTTTGCCATGAAAAAATACACACAATATAAATAGCCACCATAAAAAAACTAAAACAAGGATATAACTAAGAATATTAGATCTAAAAAAAATATTAAGCTTACGATGGTTATATTTACTTTTCATCTTTAATGTTTATTTTTTTAAAATTTAATGTAAAAACTAATTATTTATGATTCATTACAACTATTAGATTTCAATAAAATTAACATTAAAAACAAAAAATAATTCTCTTAAATTTATTTTTAAATTTGCTTCGAGCATAGATTTTTAGATAAAGTGCTTAATATTAAAACTATTATATAAACACATCTCTCAAATTTTTAAACATTTTAATACTTTATCTAAAAACTTTTTATTAGAGATGGTTTTACTTAAGAGTAAGAATAAGTTTAAAAGATTTATTAATACTTTATTTTTTTAAAATCTAATAATAAAGATAAGTTTTTCATTGCAATAATTAAATTTCAATAAAATGAAGTGTGAGATAGAGAGTAAAGTGTAAAGCATATTATTATTAAAAATATTCAACTCTTGAACACTTAATAAGTAACCGCGTCGGAAAACACAATTTGTGGATGCTCAAAAGAGAAAAATGTAACATGTAAGTGGTAGGATTTATAGTTGTATGCAAGAAATGGAAAAAGAAAACATAGGATAATAAAATTCACCAAGCATGAACGAACTTAGCGAAGGAAGAAATAAGTGAAAAAGAAAGTGCACTTGCAAATAATTTGTTATATGATGACATGTTAATCCTGATCTCCTTGTATCAAAAGAGGTTTAGACAAATCAGCATTGATGAGCCAGAAAACTTTCGATCATTGCAACCAATTTCAGCAACAATAGATTTTTGTGCGCTGAAGCCTGTTGAAAATGACGAAGAGAATAGGCAGGAACAAAAGTAGAAGTAGAATAAGCGTTGAAAAGTACCACACCGCGATCATCAACAGTCAAAAGTTGATCCTAACATTAATCTAGTGCAACAAGGCAACATAAGAATAAAAAGAAAAAGAAAAAATAAAAATCCAAAGACACAAGTAATATAGTAGATGGGAGAAGCAAGCAGCAGATCATTGGTTTCATTTGCTAGGTTTTGTGATGGGCCTGGAAGGTGTGGAAGTAGGCTTGCGCTGCAGTGGTGTCAAATTGGGCTTCTTCTTCTTCAAGGCCTCAGGGGTGTTCACTTGAATCAAACGCTTCATCTTCCCTCCTCCAGAGCCTGTTGTCACCAGCGCCGCAATTTTCTTCTTCTTCGGGGGTTTCTTCTTAAGCACTTCAGGCGTCTTCACTTGACTAAGTCTCTTGGTTTTCGCAGCCTCTTTCTTCTTTTCAGGCTTCTCTTTGGGTGAGGTTTTCGGCTTGTCGGTTTGGTGTTCCTTGTTGGGGGAAGAAAGCTTATAAGAGTTCTTGACCTTAAAGAGTTTTTCTGATTTGATGAGTTTCTTCAATTGAAGGGAGACAAGTTTCCGAAAATTGGGAGGGAGCACTTTGCCGTGCTTGTCCTCGATGAACTTGGCTATGGCTGGCTGGCTGGAACCCGTGCGCTCTTTCAACGACGATATTGCATCCACGATCATCTGCAACAATAAAAAACAAATGAAAACGAAAACCCTATGATCAAATGTGATATATAGTCATACCTCCAAGTAAGGGGGGTGGAGCGCGGTGGAGGGGGATTTGTTCTTTGCCATTTTCTCTTCCACAAAGTAAACAAGTGCAGATGTGAAAAAAGGATACAGATAGGTAAAGTTTGTTTATCATAACGTTGCTCGCTTGACCCTTCCAAAGGGTGTAAAGGAAACTCTAACTGCTACGTGTCAGTGCTACAAACTTCATTTTTATTAATTTTAGATTTAGTAGCCTTACTTTATACTTATTTTGAATTTCAATTTTCAATTACATTTGGCGGCTTACCATTGCTCACATGGCTTGGAAGCGGGAAGCCATAAAATAAAATCGCGTCCACTCATCCATTTCACACCTTAATTTGTTGTTCCCAGTCTTTCCGATTTTTCTGGAACTTGCAACTTTTCACCCAATCTCGAATAGAAACATAGCGCTTCTTCTTTAGGAAAAAACTCTTTAAACATTAAATAAAAATTAACATCCAAATACTTTTATAAATTTTTGAGAGTGTGTTTGGATAAGGGAATTAAATTAAGAAAAGTAATTTTACGGAGGTTTATGTAATTTTAGATAGAATTTAATTTTTTGGAATCAGGAAATAAATATTTATTTTATAAATAACATTCTAATTTAACTTAACATCCTAATTTTAAATAGGAAATAAATCTTTATTTTATAAAAAATATTTTTAAAAGAGTTTAATTAGTATGCAGTGTAAAATAGTTTGAGTTTAATTGGTAAAAGATTTTTATAATGATATTTAATCATGACTTTTCATTTATGTAACTTTTAAAGTAGTAACGAGTAAAGTCAACAAATTTACTATAAAATGAAAGGTTGTGATTGAATGTTAGTGTAAAAATTTTTACACTGACAGTGTATACCACTTAAACTCAAATAGTTTTACAATGACGTTAATTCACATATTGTTCATTTATATGAATTTTAAAATATTAATTGATAAAGTAAACAAACTTATTATAAATGAAGTGTTTTGATTGAAGAAAGTTTTACATTAACAATACATGCTAATTAAATTTTTTTAAAATCTTTATTTTATGGTTAAAGTTTAATTAGTATACACTATCAATGTAAAAACCTTTACATTGACATTCAATAATAATATTTCATTTATGATAAATTTTTTGATTTTATATATTAATATTTTAAAAGTCATATAAACGAAGAAGTGTGATTGAACATTAGTGTAAAACTTTTTTAGATTGTAACTACATACTAATTAAACTCTTATAAATATTTGAATTGTTTTTCAATAAAAATTGTGATGGGTGAGTTAAATATTAAGTGAATTTTGTTTTGACAATGGTTTAGGTTTGCTGTAGTTGGTTCTTGTACCCCGGTCGTCCTATAATTGATCTGATCGTTTTTAGCCAACTCCACCCGTCGACGACAGAGACCACTAGATAAACTCTCGTTTTTTTTTTAAGCAATGAGAAATATATGTTAAGACACTAGAGGTGCATAAACATAATACATACAAGCAAAGTCAAGTACAAGAAAGAAAATAAAAAACACCAGCCCAACTAGAAAATGACAAAACATAACATAATACAATAAAAAATTATATGGGAGAACATTAAAATCCTATGCCAATGTTGGGTGACATCCTTATAGCATCACAACCGACAATTATAGTATGCATAAAAGCAGAAACAACCATATTAAGCAATACCAATATAGTAGCAGAATCCAGCACCAACCTTCCCTCTTGCAGCCTATCTTTCCGTAACTACTACACTTCGGGTCTTATTTTTTTCTAACTTATCCATATCAAAGATACCAAACTAAATAATCGTACTAAGATATTTTTATTTATAAAACTCGTGATACCCGTTACTTACAATATCTATAAATACATCCTTTTACAATATCTATAAATACATCCTCTTACATTCGTAAAAGACAACAAATTTACTTTTCTTAAACTTGATATTCTCAATATAAATATATTCTCACTAAAATTTACTTAGATTCAAGAATAGATTCATACGACAACATATTAATAGATAACTTTTCATTATATTTTCAAAATAATCTAATAGGTAATAGTTTTTTAGTTAGTTGACAAAATTCCACCCAACTTTATTAAATAAACTCTTCTTTTAGGGAAGGACATGAGAAATCCGAATCCACATTCACAACGAATGAGTTTATTTAGATTAATAAATAAGTGTTTTTTTAAAAAAATATATTTAGGTGTAATTACAAAATAAGTTGTTAATAATTTTTTTCAGCCTTATTTTTTAAAAAAATTCAATCAACCATGTAAAAAATTATAATGAATATTTTTTAAATAAATATATTTTTCTTATGAAAAAATTAAACAAACTCCTTGAGTATATACAAACTCGATCGTCCATTTCGACGAAGTTGAGAAAGGCTTAGTTATATGGACCAGGCATCTGTATGCGCATAATTACATAAGATAATAATAATAATAATAATACTAAAACTGCATAAGATTAAGGACGCGATTAGTTTTGTTTTTTAATTTTTGAAAAAATTTTTAAAAAATAGATTTTAAAAATTAAAAGAAGAGGAAAAAAATATTTAAAATTTGTTTTAAAAATGTTAAAATGAAAAAAAAAAACTTATTTATATTTACAAAATACCATTAATGAGGAGAAAAAAAAAACATTTTTATTGTATTTTAAGTTTAAAAAACAAAAGTATTGTATTTTGAGTTTAAAAAACAAAAGTAGGAAATTGAAAGCAAAATTAAATACCATTATTCTTGATTTTTAGTTTTTAAAAACTAAAAAATTAAAATTTTTTTCAAATATTTTAGTTTTTAAATAATAAAATACTTAAAAACAAATACTAAGGACTTTATTGGTTTGATTTTTTTTTAGTTTTTAAAAATATTTTTTATAAATATTTTTCAAAAACTATTTTTTGAAAGATAAAAGAAACTTATTTAGCAAATGTTATTTAAAAAATGTTTTGAATATGTGCAAATGAAAAAATTATTCATATTTACTGAAATTCAATTAATAAAAAGCAAAAAAACAATATATTCTTATTGTATTATTTGAGTTTTCAAAATAAAAATAGAAATATGAAAAACAATGATTTTTTTTGTTGGGAGAGTTTATGGTGTCTTTTTTAATTTGAGAGATATTGATACTTCTCTTTATTTAACCAATCAAATTATAGATTTTATTCCAATTATTTTTTAATAAATTAAAATAAATTTTATTTATTTATTTATAAATAAGTAAATATGTTTAGGATTTACAATAAAATGATTTTATTTTAAATATTTGTTTATAAAATTTATTTTAAATAATTTTATATAATTATTTTATCATAAATTCTAGACATATTTATTCATTTATAAATAAATAAATAAAATTTATTTTAATTTATTAAAAAATGATTTGGATAAAATTTACAATTTAATTAGTTAAAATAATATATGTATCCCTTACATTAAGAAAGGACCATAAAAATTTTCATTTTGGTTGTTTAATTTCAAAATTATTTTAAAAAACTTTTTTACCTAACAAGGAGTAATTTCGCCGCCCTCTCTACAAACCACACATTCTTCAGTCCCTTTTCTATAAGGGAGAGTCTATGATGTCTTTCCTAATTTGAAGGGTATTGATATTTTATGTATTTTTAACCAATCAAATTGTAGATTTTGTTTAAGTTAATTTTTAATAAATTAAAATAAATTTCATTTACTTATTTATAAATAAGTAAATATATCTAGAATTTACAGTAAAATTATTTTAATTTTAAAAAATTATTTGTAAAACATATTTTAAATAATTTTATAAAATTATTTTATTGTAAATCCTAGACATATTTATTTATAAATAAATAAATAAATAAATATTATTTTAAATTATTAAAAAATAATTTGAATTATATCTATAATTTGATTGATTAAAAAAATATCAATACCCTTTAAATTAAAAAATACACCATAAAAATTATCTTTATATCATATTCCATTCATTTCCTCAGTTTTATCGCTCCCAAATAACAAATCAAACAAATTCCTTGTATTACTTGTTTAGAGTATTGATTAATGATTATTATTGCAGATCAAGTTACCCTACGAAAAAGTTACTATGAAGTTAATAGTAAACAATTTGTGTGCTTCTTATTGATTAAAGTCAATAAAATAAATAGAAGAATTTATTTTCAACTGAAATTGGTCATTCATTTGCATTTTCATAATTGTTGTCTAGAACTCCTCCCTTGCGGCTTATTTGGAACCGTTGATTTGGGTAGAAAAGAAAAAGAAGCATGGAAAACAACTGAAAGTCAAAAAACAATGTTGTTTGGTACGTATAACTAATTTATTAATCAAAGTTTGAACAATTAATGTTTCCATACATCTTTTAAGTGAAATGAAGTACTTTTTACGAGAAAATTAAGTATCAGTTTATTTATTTTTTATTTAAAGTTAATTTTAATGAGAAGTTGGGCTAAATCATTTATAAAAAATTAATTTCTTAAAAATTTTATTTTATAAAATAAATTAATTTTGCATAAAAATTTATTATATATTTTTCAATTTTATCATAAAAAAGTTTTTAAACTAAAAAAACTGAAATATTTTTTTCAAAATGAATCATTATCATAAATTTGAGGTCGTTTTCTAAATACAAGATTTTTAAAGTAAATTTTATAAAACTAAATTTTATGATATGATATTTTATTTTGTCTTTTAGTCCTACTCTTCGGTAAGTTAAGACCTAAGTAAAACAATTTTTGGGTCACACTATTATTAAATGGTATATCACTACAAGAAAATTTCAAATTAATTAAAAAAAATTAGTAGTTAATATCTGGTAAAAAGAATATAAAATTTAGTTATAAAAATACTATAAAATTAATGGGAGCATAAAATAAGTATAGAAAAAAAAATCCTAACTAATTTACAACTAACTTTTAAAAAATGATAGCTATTAATCTAGCTAGTTAATTTGTAGGGATGTTAAATTTTAACTAAAAAATTAATATTGATAACTAATACATATATAATTAATTATAAAATAGCTACTAAATTTTTTGTAGCTAATTAAAATTTATAGTAAATCTTTAAAAATTTGTAATATATCAATATCATTAACTTATATAGTGACTAATTTTCTATGTTATTAAAATCGGACTGGACCGTTCGAAAAACCGGTGAACCAATTTGGTGATTAGTTTGGTCAACCCTAAAAATTGGTGGACAAAAAACCGATATTCAAACCGGAAAACCGGTCAAGAATTGGTAAAATCAATGAAAACGGTGATTCAACCGGTTTGTATCTTTTTTTTTATTTTTCTAAATTGACCCCTCATTTT
This sequence comes from Psophocarpus tetragonolobus, assembly GCA_037954015.1. Lineage (NCBI taxonomy): Eukaryota > Viridiplantae > Streptophyta > Magnoliopsida > Fabales > Fabaceae > Psophocarpus > Psophocarpus tetragonolobus. The sequence continues at coordinate 35,470,645 of CM075692.1, read as the reverse complement.
CATAAATCAACCAATTTTTAATTAAAAAATTAAGAAAACTTAAAAATATGAAGAAGAGACAAAATTTGGAACAAAAATATCATTTGATTTGCCGATCCTCAAAAAAAGAAATAAGCAAGGTTCTGTCATTAAGTGATAAATGAAAAATTCCAACCTCAATACATTTTTTCTTTTATAATTTTAATTGTTATAGTACATTAATAATAAAAAATATTATTTTTTTAAGACCAGTTCAACCATTAGTTCAATAATGGTTGAACCAATGAACCGTGAACCAGCATGTTCACTGGTATGGTTTAAAAAACATAACTAATTTTTAATAAACTTTGAACACTTAATATTGATGTATATCATATTTGCTCCATTGAAAATTTCAAAGTTAAAACATATATAAGATTACGGAAAGAAAGTGTCATCTTTAACTTTAGGAATTTGCACAATGTTAACAATTACAATATTTTTTAATTTTGATAATATATATATATCTCCGGCAAGTAATTTTTATGAATGTTATTTTTGGGTTTATAGCATGCCTTAAAGGGATTAAAAAAAAAATCTCATTAATTGTAAAGTATATTATTCTTAACGGTTTGGGTAACCTATCCCATGCATGAGATTAAAGTTTTTAAATACCTCTTTTTAATTTACTAACATTTTAAAAAATATAAATATTTAAGTGATGTTTCTATTACAATTAAAACTAATTTTAGTTTATTGTATTCTTTAGGGTTTAGGGTTTACTTGAATATTTATATTTTTGAAGAAATTAGTTAATTAAAAGAGGTTTTAAGAGTTCTAATCCTAAGCACTTGGTGCATAGATTAGAAAAACCCATATTTAAAAACCCAGAACAAGTTCAAAAATATTTTTATGATTAAAAAGTTAAAATAGAAAACAAAAACATGAAACAAAACTTTTAGGACTTAATTGATTTAATTTTGTTTTTTTAAAAGAGTTTAAGAAAATAGTTTTCAAAAACTATTTTTTGAAAAATGAGAAAGAAAACTTGTTTGGTAAATGTGATTTGAAAATTGGTATGAAGATGTGAAAATGAAAAAAAAAACTTGTTTATATTTATAGAGATGTATTTAATGAAAGCAAAAAACCATGTATTCTAATTGTATTTTAAGTTTTAAAAAAAAAATAAAAAATTAAAAAGTAAAATTATTTATTGTTATTCTTGCTTTTTAGTTTTAAAAACTAAAAAATCATAACTATTTTCGAAAACTGTTTTAAGAAAATAGTAATTAAACATGTTTTTTAGTTTTTAAATATTAAAATGCTATTTTTTTTATAAAAGTGTTACAAAATAAATATTAAGATCATCTTCAACCACAGTTGCTATCAAAGTTGTTTAGTCCAAAAATCTAGTTCTTCAAGGAACTCACATTTGGAGCAATTCTACTTGACAATGAAAGTTGTTTAAAATAATTTTGAGTTGTTTGTTCAAACAATTATTGCTTGAATAAAATATTATTAAATATTATTAATTATCATTAAATATATTATGTAATTGTCATTGTTTTAAATTAAAATATTATTAAATATTATGAGTAAGTAATATATTAAAATTAAAATATTATTAGATATTATGAGTAAGTAATTGTCATTCTACTTTTTTAAAAAATTAACAAAAATAATTTTAATTGATTTATAATAATTAATATTTTAATAAGTAACAAAATTAAAAAATAAATTGATAATTTTAAGATACTGTAGGAAATCCAAAATTAAAAAAACTATTAAATTGTATGTTCTCGTAATTATTTGAAACTTCTCTCCTATTGAAATGAAAATAAAATAAAGTTAATTAACTCTTATGTGACAAAGTGGGACCACTCTTTAAGCAATTCCTGGGAGTTGCTGTATTGCAGATGAGTAAACAGTCGTTAATTTCCACAAGATCTTTTCATTTAGTTTTTGGTATAAATATAAAATAATCACCTTGGTTTGCAATAAATTTAATTCAGTATTAGTTGAGTTTCAAAAGTGTAAAAATATCTGAAAGATTTCTAAAAGTGTAAAATGTTTCTCATTTTAATTCTGAAATTGTAATTAGGCTCTTCAAAGTATGGAAATCTAAAAAATATATTTGTAAAAGAAAAAAAATTCTCACTTTAGTTCTTCATTAACTGATATATGTCAAACATAACATGCATAATTAGTTACTGGCATGTTATTTCCATAAATAAATTATCAATTTCGTTTAAAGTGTGCTAATTAAAAAAAAGTTGTATATCCTTAAAAGGGGAAAAATTCACCACCAATTACCCATAGAAATAATGTTACAGAAACATGCATGTTATATTTAACAGATTTTAATTGATAGAGGACTAATATCAAATTGCACATGCACTTTCAAGAACGTAAGTCACTATTTACCTTTTATTTTTCTCCTGGTATACTGGAGTCCACTCAAGTTGGTCAAATAATAATTAACAGAAAAACAATATATACATAGTAATTACCATCTCAAAATCATTGTAATCCTAAATTATTTCATAGACCCTAAGAGAAAAAGTCCAATTGCTCAAGTATAATTAACAAATTAAAATATATAAGAATTACTATCTTACAATTATTGTAATCCTAAGTTATGGATAGAAGAGAATAACAATTTTAAATAATGAATACAGTAAAAGAAGTATATATAAAAAGAGAAATATTAGATTAAAAAATTGAAATGATATGTATTTGTTTTAAAACTGAATGACTTATTTGTAATTGATGGGATGGGGTGAGTAGTATGGATTGTGTATTTATGAAGAAATGAACAAGTAACAGGGAAGGCAAAGAAGGAGAAGAAAAGTGAAGAAGTGCAATGGAAAGTAACTAGGGTTTGTAAAGCGCTGTAGTTGCATCGTATTTGCACCGTTCTCATCATCAATGTCATCTGGCACTCCTGGTATGCTCGGTGGCACTAGGTAACCGGGTGCCTCTGGTCCGGCGGGTGGTGTTGGTAGCGTTGGCGGAACAGGAGGTGACGGTGGTGGTGGAGGCGATTGCGGTATGGGTGGTAACGGTGGTGGTGGAGGCGATTGCGGTATGGGTGGTAACGGTGGTGGTGGAGGTGATTGCGGTATAGGTGGTAATGGTGGTGGTGGGGGTGGTCGTGGTAATGGTGGTGGTGGGGGTGGTCGTGGTAATGGTGGTGGTGGACAGAGTATTGGTGGGGATGGGGGTGGGGGTGGAATCTTGCACTCGTCGCATAGTATGCGTGGAAGTTGATCTTTCGGCAGTGTTGAGGTGGTGGGTGAAACGGTGGAGGATAGGAGAAGAATAATGGTGACGAATATGAAAAGAAAATGAGCCATGTTTTTTAATTGGAAATTATTTGTTGAAGAGGGAATGAAATTGAGTTGAGTGTCATACAACAGTACATGAGAATGAAGGCTTTAAGGTTACGAGGAAGAGCGATAAATGCTAGCGCGTTGGTGGCCTCACCATTTGTCGGTGCTTTATCTCTTTATCTTCTCCCATGTCTTTAGATAATCAGCTATCAATTTTATGTTAGAATAGTTCAAAATCGAAAGTAATTTTACTTCTTCTCATTGAAAAGCTAATTATAAATATCTGCTAAAATTCTTTTTTCAACTAATTAAAAATTATAAAATCATAATAAAAACATCCATAATAATTAAATCAGTAATGAGTATTTAAAATAATTATATTTTAATAATATAAATTAATTACATGTTTAAACTATAAATTATTATAATTATATTTTAAATTATAAAATTCTACAATTACATATTTAAATTATAAATTTATGTAATTACATATTTAAATTATAAATAACTATAATTATACATATAAAATTTAAATTACATATTTAAATTATAATTTTCTATAATTATATGTTTAAATTATAAATTAATATATTAAATTAATGAAGGAGAGAAAAATGAAGAAAATAGAGGTTCTATTCCTTGAAGAGAGAGAATTAGTGGGAACAATGCATTAATTGCCGAATGGTAAGATTGTAAAAAAAAAAAAAGAAGATGAAAATAAGAGATCTTTTGAAAGAGTTCCTCAGAGTAATTGTTTTTTTAAAGCTATTAGTTTCTGAAAAAATTCCTAAATTTTTACTATCAAAATCGATCCGAAACCATTTCAGCTAGATGAAATAACAAACCAAACATACTCATAGAATAATATGTTTTTTAAAGATATTTTTAAAAAAAATTATTATCAAATACTAGGATAAAAAACAAGAATTTTCAATATAGGCTAGAAATTTTAAAATTTTAGTAATTAATTTAAAATTTTATTGCACTATACTTACGTGAAATTGAAACTTAATTATATTTTTTTGGCTAATTATATTTACATTGATAAAATTAATTGAAATTAAAATTTATTTTTAGAGATATATTAGCATTTGTGTCTACATATATCTATTTATAAAGTTTAAGGAGAGTAAAGATTGTGGGTTCAATCCTCTTCTAATAAAAATTAACATTTATAACAATATTAAAATTTGGTTTATAAAAAAATTAAATATTTTAGTTTATAAATTTTCTAAAATTGAAAAAAATTGAGTACACGTTGAAGTATAAAAATATATTTATTGTTTCATATACTTTTAATTTTATTTTAGAGTCAAGACATTATTTTGTATAATATAATAACTAATTAGATTCATATAAACTTTATTATAAAAATTATATAGTGAAATTGTTATTATATAGAAATCTCTTAGTAAAATTAATTTTTTGGATTTCAAAATTAAAATAAATATTATTGAGTATCGTTAAATATCATAAGAAAGGAATTTATTGTTGATGATATTTCACGTTGAAAGAACTTTGTTGTTGAAATTATTAAATTTTTAATAACTCTTTCAAATTGAAATTAATTTTTAATTGTCTAAAAATTGACCGGAAATGTACTAAAAATAAGAATAAACGTAATAGATATATTGTCCGATCAGCTTTTCATTATAAAAATTTCAACTAGGGCCGCTCGTGTTATTTTAATAACCTAACTATAATTACAAAATAACTATATACATAAGTAGATATAATAGTTGTAACTATAATAACTTTGTCATAACTAATTGTGATTTATTATAATTGGTCATCATTATAGATATATAGTTATACCTACTTATCTAATTAGATATATAGATAATCGGTTATTTAATTAGTTATTTATTCATAATTGGTTAAATAATAATTAAATTTAAAAATTAAAATAATTCTTAAAATTAATTTTTCTACATGTGTTTTCACATGTATGTGACAAATGACATAGAGTTGGAGACTTCAGAAAAGTTTTTTCTACTTTGAAAATTATCCATAACTTTGTCGCATTTGTTACAAATGTGTGTGAGATTTGCGGGTAGTTGTATTATTCACAAGGTCATGAACATTTACATAGAGATATGGGAGATGCCAGAAAAGTTTTTTCTTCTAAGCATTTTTACCATAGGGGATGGGACTATTGCCATAAAGGTGTGGTGATGTCAGAGATGATTTTTTTACTCGACGTATTATCCACAAGGATGTGACCTATATATGTTACAAATTTGTGGGTATTGTTTTATCTTAATAGTGTGTTTTTTTCACTAGTTATAATCACTCTCATAGGTGTGTACGATATCAGAATTTTTTTTTCTATTCCACATGAATATGCTTATTGACACAAATATGTGAATCTGTCATAAAATGTTCTTTAATATATTTAAAAGAAAACTAATTTTGTAAAAATATTTTTATTTTAATCATTATTCACTAACCCTTTTTATTGAAATAAAAAATAAAACAATTTAACAACAACTAAAAATAACCAGTTATAAAGTCAAATTTAACCATAATCATTTCTTTAATAAAATTAAGTTAATTGTATTAACCATAATTATAAAAAAGTTATGGTTAACCATAACTATAAAAAGTTATGGTTTTATAACCATATTAAAAAGCTGGTTATTATATAACTAATTATTACTGGTTATAATTATTATTTTTTTCAAAACTAAATTTTTTTAGTAACCCTAATTTAAACTATTATTATTTTTTTCAAAACTAAATTTTTTTAGTACCGCTAATTTAAACTATATAAAAGTAGTATTCAATAAAATATGCATATATAAAGCTAATATACTTAAAAAAAATATAATATACACTTTTAAGTAAAAAGAATTTTCTTAAAAAATAAAAAATAATTTTATTGAATTTCAAAGTATAAATAAATATCGTAAATATTTAAAATAAAATTGTGTTAAATACTCATAATTTTTTATTAAAATTTAAAAAAAAATATTAAGTAAAACTAATAAAATATAGATGAAGAATATATTTAATAACTATGAAATTATAAAAACACTTATATATGGTGTCAACATGTATGTCTCGATGGGATGATAAAAAATATAATTTGAAAATCAAAGGAGTTGTCACCAAATTTTATTAAGGAAAACATCCGAAGATCTTTTTAAAAAAAAGATTATTTACAAAACCAAATTTTAAGTTCGGGAGTTCACTACGTGTAAAAAAAGTTTTAACACCCTACAACGTCCGTCTTAAAGATAATTACTTCTAATTAAACACACAAAGTTGGATAGCTTTAAAAATATTTGTTTCACCCTTAAACATAGATGCTAATTTTATTTTATTATTGGTTTTAAGATTTTAATGAGGAAAATATTATTAGAAATTTCTTTCTCATTAAAAGATTATTAATATTTTATTTTTTTTATTAACTTATTTTTATTTTTATTTTTCGAGACTCGTTAGAAGCAAACTCCTACTTCTGTATATCTCCATGTGTAATGGAGAATCAAAGTTTAATTAGTTTGTGAAATAATTTGTGAGTTGAATTTTTAATTTTGGTATTAATTTTTTTAATATTCTTGGATTTATTTAGAAATATTATTATTGGGACCAAATTAGAAGTACATCCAAAGTAATTACAAGAATTATTTAATATAATCTTCAAATGAAAAGTGATATGAAGTGACAATTATTAAATCAGCTTTTATAATGACTAAATCAAAATTGCATTTGAAATAGTCATAAATAAAGCTTTACATTTTATGATTTATATTTTGAAAAATAATTTTAAAGAGTTCATGATAATCAAGTTGGAAGTATATCCAAAGTGATTGTCGTAAACTTTTTTATAAGTTAAAGTAGTCAAATTAGAACTACATCTAAAGTAACTATTATTTCTTTTAAATTAAATAATTTAAAGGACATAATAATAATTACAACTAAGATTTTATAAAAGAAATCAAATGAGAAGGACATCTAAGGTGGTTATTTTAACTTTTAGTTCTTGTAATAATAAAATTAGAAATGTATCTAAAGTGATCATTATTAAATTTTTCTTTTAAATTAAATAATTTAAATGACATAATAATAATTATAGCAAGTAAAGTTTTTATAAAAGAAACCAAATGAGAATTGCATCTAAAGTGATTATTTTAACGTTTAGTTTTTGTAATAGTCAAATTATAAATGCATCTAAAGTGACCATTGTTAAATTAAATAATTTAAATGACATAATAATAATAATAATAATAATAATAATAATAATAATAATAATAATAATAATAATAATAATAATAATAATAATAATTATAACAACTAAAATTTTTATGATATTTAAATTAAAAATCATGTAAAGTGGTTATTATTAAATTATCCTTTTTTAAATTAATATTATTATCAATATTATTGTTGCTAGATTTAATTGTTATTTTATTACTTTCTATTTTACATATTCATAACAATATTTTAGCTAGATAAAAATAATATATCTAATAAAAGGAAAAGGCAAAATAAATAAAATAAAAAATACTTACTATTTAAACACATATTTGCTAAATGTACCTCCATGAAAGAGAATACATTTAGCAAGATTGATGGTGTAAAAAAATATGTAAAAATAAAACATTTTGGGTCTTAAAATGAAAGAGATTCACCTAGCGAAAATGAGGTTGCAAATAATAATAGCCATATGATGATTTAGGGAGGGGGCAGTTAGTAAATGTGGGGGTGCGATTTGTAAAAGACATATGGGGATTTAGAGAAGTGCGTGTGTGAATAGTAATACGTAACTTAAATAAAAATTAAAAAGGTGGATAAAGGTGACTCACGCGTCCCCTATACGCAAGTTTCTTCCAAAATGAGATTTCCAATTCCTAAAGTAAAAGAGCAGTGCATGAAGAAAGGGAAAAAGGAGCGAGCTCCCCGCGCTGCGCCCAAACCGTTTCTAGCAATCACCTTCAGTTACACCCATATTATAGAAAATTACTTTTGATGATAGTGAACAACCTTAGTAATTTTTCTTAACCTCTTTTTGTAATTTTTTTATTAGATTTTATAAAGAGTAGAGAAAAGAGCGTAAGTTAACACTTTATATAACTTTTAAATTTCTTTTAATTTGTTCCCAATCTTTTATTTTTCTAGTAGTTCTCTTTTTTTTTTTTTTTTTGAAAATTTTTCTAACACCCTTTCTCTGATTTAAATACATCCTCTAATAGACTTAGTTTATGATTTTTACCCAGAAAAATCATTTGTCTGAGATTAATCTTGTATATCTAAGATTTTATAGGATTATGTTGGTGGTTGCCGCTGAACCAAAGGACATTTTTATTGATTATAGATGACACAAACATTGTAGTTATTCAATAATTTAGAGATGTTGACCTCTTGCTTTTTCGTTTTCTTTCTCTGATGCCTCTGCTCTTTGTTGTCTTTATTTTTATTTTATTATTTTTATCCATTAGAATTCCTTCTTGAGCTTTCTAGTGGGTGTCGTAAATTTTGAATGTTGCTTTATATGTTGACAATGTATGAAAATGATAAACGAATTTTTTTGTTTTTTTCTAGGTTTATTATTTACACCTCTTAGTATGCTAAATGTATCCCATTTTTCCTAAGAGTTCGAAAGTAATTTAATTCGATTATCTATACCCCCTGATTTTCTACATACACCCATTTGTTTGTTTTTGTCTTTTTATTATTTTTTATTTTTAGATATAAAAAATAAATTACACAAAAAGATGGATAAAATTAGGTGTCTATGTATGGTACGTTTGTTGACTTTACCAATTAATACTTTAAAATTTATGTAAACGAAGAGTTGTAATTAATCGTTTGTTTAAAATCTTTTTACACTAATAATGTGTAAGTGTTAAACTCTTACAAAATATATATTTAAAAATTATCATCTATTGAGCTTAACAGAAAATATGAGGAATGCTTACAACATATTTTTCTAACACACTTTATTATTGATTTAAATTTATTAAAAATTTTAAAATTTCAAAATATAAATATTAAATGAGACATGAAACTTATCAAAATTTATACTATTTTAACAAATTTTAATCAATAAAGAATGTGGTAGAAAAATATTGTTAATATTTCTTTATAAACTATTTATATTTTTGTAATTTAAAGTTAAGAAATAAAATTCACTAATTTATCAACAAAAACATATTTCATCCTAAACAATATATTTAACTAGTGTATTTTTAAATAAAGCTTTATATATTAATAATTGTATTATATTTTAATTAAAACTAATTCTAAGTTAATCTTTTAAAGAATAAAAATAATTATTTATTAATTTAAAATATATAACTAATCATATAATAAAGTGTATATAGTTATAACTAGTTATGGACTTAAAATGGACAGAAGTAGTTATATAACTAGTTTAATTGTCACAATCGGTTAAAGTTAGGTTATATATAATAATAACTTATCATATATGATTAATACTTAATTACAGCTATTTTTAATTAATTGATTATTCTGTAACCATTATATATAGTTCAGAAATATTCTAACCAATATTTTATGCTTAAAATGAAATAGAAAAATACTAGATAAGATCAATGACTAATTATTGTTAAATATGTTTGATGAGTTGCCCCAAACTGCTTAACGTATATTTAATTCCTACAAATGAAACAAAAGCTATTTCCCCTTTTACAAATGAGTTTCTTTTTACAAAAATAATCCTAACGTTTGACACCCTTGTAACTAAAGAAAACAATTTAGTTACGTTGTGTCTGGTCTACATATGCACGAGAAGTTATTTTGATTGTGCAAAAAGTTATAATTACTGTGTACTTAACTATTTAATTTATTTTAAAGGAATTTAATTAAAATAATTAATTATTAAATTTCAATTTAAACAGCAACTGGATAAATATAATTGAGATACAAAATATAAAAAAAAGTGAAAATAGTCTATCTCTCTTTTGATTCCAAGTAAACAACAGCAATAGCGTAAGTAACTAATAATGACAATTTCTATGATGACTTTTTTAATTTGAGATTTTCTTGACTTTTTTTAATTTGAGATTTTCTAATATGTGTTTCAGGTCACATATTAGAATCAAATTTTGAATGTTACTTTTGATTTATTTATGATGTAAGAAAGTGTAAAAATAGTAAACATTAAACATATTTTAACTCTAATATATTTTTAATTTTAACTTCAGTTAATTCTCTTTTAATGTTAACTTCTATATTTTTTTATATTATTAATTTTATATTTTTTCATATTAATTTTTTAAAAAATAAACTCAATACAACATATCTATTTAAAATATAATAATTTAAACAACACTTATAAAAAATTTAAAATAAAAATATATTACCTTTTAACACTATTTTATCTTGTACTATTATATATTTCATATTTTATTTTTCGTTGAAATTAATATAATATTATAAAAAATAAATAATAACATAAAAATATAAAATAAGAAACACATTGTAATTAATATAATAAATATCTGTTACAATTAGTTTATTTTTTAAATACTATATAAAAAAGTAAAAATAATAATATAAAAAATGTAAAAACAAAAATTAAAAAAAATTAAAATGAAAAAAAGGTTAAAATTAAAAGAAAATTAATATTAAAAAACCCTAAACTGTCTCTAACATAATAAAGACGTGAAAAGTTACCTATAGAGAGAGAAGAATCAGCGAAACAATGCATACATATCAAATGAACAAATAATAGGGAAGGCAAATAAGGAGCAGAAAAGTGAAGAATGAGAAGTAAGTACGGTCCGAAAAGCGTAGAATCATCATGTTTGCACCGTTGATATCTTCAACATCTATGGTTCCTGGTGGAACTAGAAAGTACATTCCCGGTGGGTACGGAGTAAGCGGTGGCGAAAGGTATTCAGCTCCCTCTGGTGAGTCCGGGTAAGGGTTAATCAGTGACGGCAAGCAGTCAACACCTTCACCTTCGCACTTTGGTTTTGGCGGCGGTGGACATTCAATAACTGGTTTTGGAGGCGGTGGGCATTCAATAACTGGTTTTGGCGGAGGAGGTGATGGTGGCGGAGGTGATGGCGGTGGAGGTGATGGCGGGGGAGGTGACGGTAACGGTGGCGGTGGACACTCTTTTTCTTTTGGTGGTGGAGGTGGAGGGTAATGAAGTTCGCATTCGTCGCACATTATGCCTGGAACTTGTTCTTTTCGCACTGAAGGGATAGTTTGAGGTGTGGTAGTGGATGAGAGGAGAAAAATAATGGAGAAGGTGAACAGAAGAGGAAAGTGTGCCATGTTTTTAAGATGGAAAAAGGTTTGTTACAGAGGGAATGGAACTGATGCAAAGCAAGAGAAGGATAAGGACAGGGAAATGAAGGCTTTTGAGGTTAGGAGGGTGAGGGAGGGAGATATATGCTTGTGTATTGATGGCCGCACCATTTGTCGGTGTTTTATCTTCTTGTCTTCTACGATATCCTTTCAAAACCATTTAAATTTTAAAACTTCATGTTGCAGTTAAAATTTATGCAAGTCATTTTAACTATTTCTTTCTGCTAAAAAATTTATAGCTAGCAAGAGATGGAAACAAACTGACCGAAGATATATATTGGCTTCTAATTTTGTTGGTAGCTTTATTGGCTGCATGCATATACATGTTGCATTCTTGATCACGTGCATGGAATTCTAGAGAATCCAATCCGGAGGGGAACAAAACGTGAACGTGTGTAATATTATTCAAAGATAAGTTTTTAGAGATTATTAAAAAATATTTTTATTGATGTGGTTCGCACTCTGTGCGTGTAACCACGTCAAATTTTTAGGAACTATTAGAAAATCTTTAAATTTTTTTTCTATATCATAGCTCCTCTCTCTCATTTATGGTGGTGACAATTTCTTTAGGTTAAATGATTTTTTTTTTCAGAAACCCTATTTATAAACCTAATATCTCGATTTTAAATAAAGAAACAAATATTTATTTTACAAATAATATCTTTAAACTCTAAACAAGATAAAACAATAGTTTTTTTTTCTAAAATATATCTAGATATTTGAAATTAAAATAATTTAAATTATTTTTCCAACAACTCTTGCTAGCTAGTTAGGCGTACACATATGTAATTGAGGATAATATTAATTGTTTGGATTGATCCAATGATGCATGCATGTAGCTTAGTATTGAAGAAGGGGAAACATGTAAATTATAAAAAAAAAATCACGAGGAAGAATAAAAATAAATACGGTATTACAAATTTTATATTTAGATGATCAAATAACCATAGGATTTTGTAGGGGGATTTCAATAAACGGTTCAGTTGTTAATTAAATAAGCTCACGTGTTTTTTTTACATAGAAACCTCTCCTACAAACTTAAGTTGTTAAGTTTAATCAATTTTAGTAAAAATATTATAAATTATTTATATATAGTTTAAAATACATTTATATATTATTTTTTATATAATTATAATATTGTTATTAAGTTTTCACACATTGTTAACTTTTGAAAAATTTGGAAACAATTTTTTTTTATTTTTTGTTTTCAGTTGTTTTTTTAAAATATTTTAAGAAAAAATGTTTTATAAATTATAACCAAACATATTTTCACTACTATTTTCTATTTTCTCTAAAAATAAAAATAAAAAACACCCAAAACAAATGTCACTTAAATTGTACTCTTTCTACATATATAACAAGTTTAAAAAATCTAAGTTTGTTGATAATACTGACTCATAACCTAGCTCATAACTAATAAGCTAAATGTAAAATGACAAAACTACATAAGTTTTATCATATCAATAAAATGACTCATAACCCTTGCATTAGAAGGTGTTAGAGAAATAAGTATTTGTATAATTTAATTAATTAAATGATCTACCTGAATAATGATCAGAACTTGCATTATGAACCATCTGTTGCAGATGTTTTCCATCTGAATTGGGTCATTGTCGGTCATCATCAATTGAACGAGTTTATTTGTATTCATTTCGTAAAGTAGAATATTACATTCTATGAGCTTTTTGTGACAATCACCAAATTGACTATCTTCGCTGTTAACTAATTGATATTTAGTGGAAAGAAAGTAGAGAAATTGCTTGAAAAAGTTTAAGAGTTATAAGTTCTAAAGTTTGAATATAAGACCATGTCTTGTCGAAGGTAAGTAAAAAAATAAGTATCTTAAGTGTTTATTACAATTTTCTTTATTTACCATTGATTATGACAATTGTTTGTAGTCTGGTATCAATGAAGAAGGTTTATTAGAATATCTTTAATGCAGAGTCTTAAACTAAGATTTAATATTGAAAAAGATCTACGATTACAGTAGAAATTGGAATCTCGAATATGGATAACAGGTTCTTGTACAAGATTTTTAAGATCTGTACGAACTATAAATGCACATTTTCATTTTACGGTTCTTGTACAACTTTGATGAGTTAGAATGCCCAAGAATATTTTCATGCTAATCAAATTTTGATCATTTAAGAAACCAATTTCTTGAAAGTAAAAAATTAATAAAAATCAACCTAAAATTGTTTAATATAACCATATTTAAGCAGAAGCTTGATTAATAATTTTAAATAGAAAAATTATATTTAATAAATCATTAAGCATCATTTTATAATGTATCTGTTACTCATCCGTATGTCACCCTTACAAATGAAGCCCTCCCTGATGAATGAATGGTTGAATCTATAAGTAATAACTAAACTACAACTTAGATTTAGTGGGAAAAAATTTCAATAATTGTTTGAAGAAGTTTAAGGGTTGTAGGTTGTAACATTAGAGCATAGAGTAAGTAAAAAAGTTAAGTTACTACAATTTCTTTTGTCTACCATTAATTAGGAATGACAAAATAGGGTGAGTTTGGTAGGCCGATCCACCAGCCCACTCTCATTTTGGCGGTCAGACTAGTGTTTTCAGTCCACCTTTTAGCTGCCCAACCTTATCCTGCCAATTTGGCAAGACAGGGCGCGTCGGCCTGCCAACCTGCCAATATTTTATTTTATTTAAAAAAATTATAATATTTATATAAATTAATAAAATAATTATAATAATTAAAATATAAAACAATTATTTAGTAAAATTTATAAAAATACTTTGTTAAGAAAATAAAATAAACTTTGTTATGAATTTATTAGTGTAAAAACATAATATTGTCAAAAAATAAAACCAAATATGAAATATTTACTTTTTGTGATTTTTCTATTTATTTTTGGTAAAATTGTGACATTTTCAAAAAAATAAAAATTAATTTTCAAAATAAAATTTTATATTATTTCTAAAAAAATAACAAAAAAACATTTTCAAAATTTTGGCAAGTCGATCAACTCATCTAATGGAAAGATTGGCCAAGCAATTTGGCCCACCCTAACTATGGTGGGTTAGCTCGCCTCGACCCGTTTTTGGTAGTCAAAGATGGGGCGAGCCAAAACGGTGTGGGCTAACCTGTTTTGCCACCTTACCATTTAACTATGACATTTATTGTCCTATATTGCCTATAACAATTTCTTTTTGTTCACATGAACTAATATTTGTAGTTGTGTAAATCATTAATAATAGATTGTTGATATATAATTAACTAAGGGTTTGATTGGTTTGTTTTTGTTTTTTAGTTTTTGAAAAGAATTTTCAAGAATAGTTTTCAAAAACTGTTTTCAGAAAGAAAAGAAAAAAAACTTGTTTGACAAGTTTTATTTGAAAACTGTTTTTGAAGATGTAAAAATGGAAAAAAAACTTGTTCATATTTATTAGAATTTCATTAATGAAAAGCAAAAAATAACATATTCTAATTGTATTTTGAGTTTTCAAAACAAAAATAGAAAACTAAAAAACAAAACTACTTTTAGCTGTTTTTTGTTTTTTAGTTTTTAAAAACAAAAAAACCAAAACTATTTTCAAAAACCGTTTTCAGAAAATACTATGCAAACAAGTTTTTTAGTTTCTAAAAACTAAAATACTAAAAATAGCTTTATAAATCTGTTGTCAAACAAACACTACTTATTTGTCATTTGGTTTCAATGAAAATGGTAAATTAGACATGTAGCTTTTGAATTGTAGTGCGACATTGATTAAATGATATTTTCATCATTTACTAATAATATTTAATTAATTACAAAACTGAGATTCAATGGCTCTTTGGTGGTAGAAACTTCATAATCCCTTGCTTCAATTAATTCCAATTTCAACAATTGTCCTCTTGCTAGATATTTTACTTGCAAGAGTTTGTTCCACATAAAAGGTAGAGCTGTCAAAATGGTCCTAACCCAAAAACCTATAAAATAGGTAAGATTGGACTCTAAAAAAGGATGTTCAAATAGAAGCGAACTTTTTTGACTCAATCCATTTGACTCAACTATTTAAATGGACTTGGGCCGACCCTACCCAAATACAAATATAAATAATTAAATTTTAAAAATATATTAAATAAAAAATATATGCATAAAAATATGTTTGATGTGAGGTCAATGTACATATTATTAATATATACATATATATATATATATATATATATTACATATCAAAAGTACGTTTGATATTTATTTACTAATATATTTTTAACAAATAAAAATTATGTTATTCTAAAATGTATATTAAATTAATATATATATATTTTTATATTATTTTAGACTTATTTATGATGTGTTTTTTATTGATTTAATGATTTGTTTTGAATTAGTTTGAGTTTTTATTACAAAATAAGTTTTATTTTTTTATAAAAAAGGCTTGTTTAGGCCCGATGACCCAATATATGACCAGGCTAGTAGAAATATGTAGCTCAAATAAAATATGGGTCAATCCGCCTAGGTTGTCAACTCTAATCAAAGGATTCAATAGAAGAAAACTTCCAATTAGAACTACTCCCTAGAATAGCAATCTACAAAGTATAATTAAATTTAAAAATATTAAGATTCTTATGATAATTTCTTAATGAATATTACAATTAAAAACAATAATGACCAAATGATTTTCTTTTTCTATGTTGTTGAAAACATCCATATAGTCAACCTCTTCTTCCTTATTACAAAGCTATAAAATAAACAACACATTGTTATGCCTGTAGTTAAGATTTTTTATGATAATGCCAGAAGTGTTGTAGAAAAAAACCATTAATGTTATGAAGGCTATGAATTGATTAATCAATTATTTATTCTCTGAAATCTTCTTCACATTGAAAGATTGTTAAGTTGTATAGATATTAAAATCTTTAATTTGTACTTTGAAGAGATATTGTTTACAACAAACTTTTGAAGTTCAATGGGAGGTGGAGGCATATTAGATAACTTGATCACCTATATAATCATGCAATATAAGGTAATAATTAATGTTAGCATATGAAAAAAATGTCAAGTAAGATTAGTATATAAAATAAAAAGTCACACAAAATTAATTGGAAATATTACCTTTTCTGTTTTCTCCATAAATTTTGTTGCTTGTTTAACAATACTTTACCAATATAATCTTTAACAATCCCACAAAAAGGCAAAAATGTTGATGTAGAATTATCAATAACATTCAAATGTAGCATATACCTAAAAATACATTTCATTATTAAAACCATAATATATAATATAAGATATATGTGTTAATTTTGGAGTTGTTGTAGGCAAACCTTGGAAAAAGAGTGACATTCTTACGACAGTATGCACAGTTAAGTTGGTTATTTAATAAGGAAAGTTTCTTGTAACATTTGAAGTAAAACTATAAAACTAACCATGTTCAAATTCCACCTCAATAACTTGGGCAAGAACCGATCCAAAATCCAATCTAACAGGGAATAATGGAAATGAGTTATATCTTATTGACTTATGGAATAAACTAAACATTAAAAGTATAAACAATGTTTAATTATTTTGCAAGTCATTCTAAATTACCTCGTAAGATCAAATCATGTATTGTTTTGTTTCTGTCTGCAACAACTTATCAGATACTGAAACAATTATATGAGATGATATTTGACTAATTGATGTAGATAATTGTAATTGACAACCATCCATCATAAAATATATAATAATGAAATTCTGAAAATGAAAATAGGTTCTAAAAAATTCTCATCAAGTACCATCATTAATAATATTAACTTCATTAGGATTTTTTAAATCTAGAACAGACCACAACCTAAGTATACTAACCTTAAACTTTCAATCTGTCTTTCCGGGTCGAATATTTTAAATCAAAGAAAACTTTGAGGTCATATCCACTATAGTGGTTTTGAACACAATCTTCAAGCACTTCCAACTTTATTTGATATCAAATAGCATTTCTAATATCTTTTTATAACCAAGGCTTCTGAAGTTATTAAACTTTTAATATTCTGCAGAAAGGTTGATGAGTATTCCCACGAAAAAGACTACATGATACATATTGCATGGGAAGACATACATGCAAGTAAGTTTTGGGAGTTTAAACTTGCGAATAAACAAATGAATGGGTAAACTTGACTCTCCATTTATAAATGCCTAGTATTCCTATGAAAAATAGTATATGATACATATTGCATGTGAAGACAATAGGAAAATGAGTTTCGGGAGTTTAAATTTGAGGAGACAAACAAGCAGAAGAAAGTGCATTTATATGTATTAAGATAAAATTAAAATTTTAGATATTTTGTTTAAAAATAATATTAGTAATAATAAGAAGAATAATAAGAAGATACAACCTTATACACAAATTATATTGATCAATCATGAATTGAACATGGAGAGAGGAAAAATGTTTTTGTCTCTATAATAAATAACTAATTTTAGCCAATAGATTTCAAGAAAATGAATAATTACAGGATGAAGAGTAAGTCTTTTACACATATATACTATAGAGAGAGAAAGGAAAGAAGACAACTCTCGAGAGAAAAAAAGTTTTTGTGAGAAATGAGAAAACAATAATAACTGTAGAATTTTAATAAATAACTTAAATTGAGTTGTTAATTAAACAAGTTCACGCAGAATTCTTTCATAGAGAGACTTCTCTCCAAATACTTAATGCGTCATTCTCTCTCGTTACCCTTGCAGAATTCTCTACAAGTTCGCCACCACCTCCACTCTACTATCACCATTGTCGGTACTGCCATTGCCACCACCAGTCCACCACCAATTACAAGTTATATAAGACATATTCAATAAAGGGATAATCTATGAAGAGTGAAAACATTTACAAAAGTTGTGATTATAACTCCCTTAACAAATACAAGAGGACCAAGTTTCTAAATTAAAAGAGAATTGTATTAAAATTTCATATGTCATCATAAGTAAAAAACAAAAAACCAAGAAATTTAGTGCTTCTCTGGCAACCTTTTTATAAAATTGTTTTCTATATTTTAGTATTTAAATACTAAAAAACTCCTTTGGTTACTGTTTTCTTAAAACAGTTTTTGAAAACAGTTCTGATTTTTTAGTTTTTAAAAATAAAAAGGAACAAGTATAAGTAGTTTTGCTTTTAAGTTTTTTATTTTTGTTTGAAAACTCAAAATACAATGAGAATATGTTGCTTTTTGCTTTTCATTAATGAATAAGTTTTTTCATTTTCATGTCTTCAAAACAGTTTTCAAATAATACTTACCAAACAAGTTTTTTTTCTCTTCTTCCGAAATTGTTTTTTTGAAAACTCTTTCTGAAAACTAAAAAATCAAATCAAATCAATCAAGCCCTTAGTTATTTGCAAACTTATTTATGCTCATCTTCATAATTTTTGTAGTAGTGTATATACTAAAAGAAAAACCATTATTATGAAACAAGAATAAAAAACAGATTTCATGACTTGTGGCAATCCTATGAGTAATAAGAAATTGAACCAAGTCAATAATAATATAGCAAGCCCACCCAATTAGATAATAAAATATGCATACCCATAAACTCCATTGTACTCATGGTAACAAATCCAAATCCAACCTGCTCTAGCCTTCATCATAAATAATTGTCATATTCAAACATTGAAACCTCAGACAAAATACCAGCATGCCATAACAAGGAGTCACTCACCTTCCGAGTACCATCCTACTTAAAAAGTGAAGCCAGTTTTCGCTAATCAGAACATCCAAGTTCATTACTCCTTAAACCCATTACAACCATGTCTTGATGAGTGAAATAATTTTAATATTTATAAAGATAGGTTACCTAGAGGAGTCATATGCCAGACAACATCCAAGTTCATTGCTCCTTAAATCCATTACAAACATGTCTCGAAGAGTGAAATAGTTTTAATGTATATAAAGATAGGTTGCCTAGAGGAGTCATATGCCATAAAAGTAGAGAATGACATAGCAAGTTGTGTTGGATTATTTGGATATTGCAATTTAAAGCTAGTGTTTGAGAAAATTGACACTCTAAAGAAAAAACTTTATTGCAGATTTATAAAGCCTTAGGCAATTTTAAAGTCAATTTATTGCCATTTTTTAGCCTTTTATTCAGGTACCTTTTTTGATTTTTTTTTGCATGAAAATTAAGAGGAAAATATGCTACATTTATTAAAAACGGCAGCTATTAATTATTCACAAAGGTTTTTTATAAAACCCAAATTAGTTATTTTCTTATGATTTATTAGGTTGAATTTAAGTCTTTTGTTATGTTTTAATGTTAAAATTATCTAATTTTGTAGTTTATTGTAGGTTAATGTCTTTGTATTTAAATGATGTAAAAAAACTAGCAAAAGAAGCGAACTTCTGTACTTTCTGAAAAATAAGCATGGACATGCTTATTCTAGCATGGTCATACTTAACTATATTGCAAGACCTATGAACCGAAGAGGTACAATTGCATTGAAATTATATAAAGCAAAAATTAGGTTTTCTAGAGGACTTTTTCTAGATTAAGATTTCTAATTTCTTTAGTTTTAGGTTTTGTCTCTGTGTGAGTTTTCAGTGGTTTAACCCCCCAACTTAGGAGTATGCTCAAGGATGAAGAGTAAGATTAGGTAGAGGTTAGTCATAAGAATAATCTTATCAACCTGGGCCCGGTCTCTGACTCAACTAGGACAAGGAGTCATGGGTTAAAGGCCAATCTAGGAAATCGATAATTGACTCGCAGACTTGGATTACATTAAAAAATATAAATATTTTATGACCTATATAATTTTATACTATAAAAAATCATAAACAATTAAATTATACCAAATATCAAGAACACAAATTAAAGAAAATAGTGGCAACACCAAATTTGTGGCTTATTTGATGTTAATTTTCAGTGCAAGTTACAATCGCAGAATGACAAAGTCGCAAAAATTGGAGCAAAACACAAACACACTGAGTCGCAAAGAGTAAAGATGGAATGTAGAGAAGGTTATTAGATGTTTTTTCCCATTTAAAATGACATCGTTTCACCCATTTAGAAAAAAAAATGACCACCTAAGTCGCTAAAGCCGAGTTTGATTGGTTATATGGCCGGTTCCCAATCGAATAAATTAAACTGGACATCCAAGTCGAGTTTTAAAACATTCCATAAGAGAACTTGTCTATAAGAACCTCTTGCTATTCTTTATTTTTTTTTCCTTGTAATTATTTTGGATTATGATATACCTTTGTATGGAACCCCTCTATTTGATTTTTAATTAATGGTTGCATTTTGTTTCTTCTAACATTATATTATTTTACTAATTTAACAGTGCATTAGACGTATGATCAATCAAACTTTTTATATTTGAATTAATGCATATCGATTAGGGCGTGAACTGCCTTTGATTGGTTAATAGATACACTATAAAGCGATAAGATTAAGATTTGTTGTAGGACGAAACTACATTTCTTAGCTTCCAACAGGAGTGTATGGCCAATGGTTACATTTTCTTTCTTTTAATATTATATTGTTTTTCTATTTTGATAGTACATTAGACGTATGATCAATCAAACTATTGAAGTGTGGACAATGCATATACGGCCTACGCTACGAACCTCGAGGACCTATGAAGTCAAAATACCTTTCCAATTTCATTATAGGACTTGCCCCAAATTCAAAAAACATCTAGAACCAACAAGTGGACACTGTTTGTTAACAGATCATCCAATAAAAGGGGAGGTGGTGGTGAAATTCTATCAGAAGGCATATGACAAAGGACTGAGTGCACACGCATAAGAGAAACAAAGGTGTTTGTGTAGAGGAAGTGAGAAAAGCATATCAAGCAAGCCAGAAGACAAACCATTTATATTAACCGTTCTCACTCAACCGACACCTGGTCCAACGGTCAAACCACAAACCTCCTGATCCATCAAACAACCATAATAAGAAAGGTAATCCAACGACTCTCATAGACTTCCATGCCATGTCATCCAATGGGCAAGAACCACCTAGGTCATCTCAAGTGACAACTGACGAGGGTAGGTGGCCATGTGGTGAGCCCTCACTCACGTATCCGTATCTCTACTAGTACTCCTAACTGACCTCGATTCTAATCTCCAGCACCTCACTCTTAAGTCTTGAAGCTTGGTATACTTATGTACTACCCCAAAGGATAGGTCAACCTTGACGACCTTTATTATGTACAACCCTACATAACTTGCGAGATAAAAATCGCTCAACATCAACCACAAGACTTCCACATAACAAAAGCTCCAACTTCTCACTCTTGAGTCTTAGAGCTAGAGGGGCTTATGTATTACCCTTAAGAAGGAATGAATCTATGATATATATTGTGGGGGCAATTGCTCCCATTAATTTATTTTTCCATTACTTATTAAAAAAGATCGTTTTTCCATCTCCAACAAATTATTGATTCAATTTTTTGACTTCTTTCTTTTTTTTTTTGGTTGATTGTTTCTCTTTTATCTTAATAAATCTTTTTATTAGATAAATTAAAATTAAATTAGAGTTGTAGACTCTAATTTAATAATATAATATTTCTTTACTGATCATGTTTATCAAATTTTAGGTATGCATTCATAAGGTTTTGAATTTTATAATTTATATTTTAAAAATTTGCATTATGTCTGCAGTATTTAAAATTTTTGGATTTGTCATTGCCCCCAAGGACGACCTCCTTCATAAGACCTTGATGACCTCAACAGAGGTCAGCTCTAGCGACTTCTACTGAACAACCTCATTAATACGACCTCATTCGAGATGATACATACGACCTCATTCGAGACGATATTTCCTGAGTGGGCCTCAATAGGATGACCGCACCCAAGCTAGAGCACTGCCTATCTAAGACAACCTCATTGCTTACGAACTTGGTAACCCCTGACTCCATCAACCTTACCCAAAGCAAGTCGAATTGTCTTAGATGAGTAATGCTCCAACAATCACTCCAAAGATCTTATTGTGTCTGTTGCAAACCAATTGTTACAATACAATTAAGACAATCATTAATAAGTAATAAAGACCTCTATTAATGATATCGCAATGATAAAAGCGGAAAAAAAGTACTTACACTTTACCCTAAATAGAGTACAAAATAACCTTAACTAACTTGAGTGTCGGAGTATGTAACCCTCGTATACCTCTTTTAAGGATTCACTTAATGGACTTGTCGGAGGACTTTTCCTTCGTTTTCTAGTAAATACATTTATCATAAATAAAAAATCATAAATGGATATTATTGTAAAACTTTTTACCTAACAATGCATACTAATTAATATTCATTGTAAAACTGTTTACCTGCACACTAATTAATTTTTTTTTTCAAATAATTAAGGTAAATCCCTTCAATCTTTTAATCACTTCTCGCATTTCATGAAAATTTGTATTTTAAAGGGAGTCTAGGAACGTTTTAAAAGCGGGTAACTATCTGCTTGTATGGATGAATGGTATATGACAGTTTTGTAAGATTGATTAGTTAAAATTAATTTGAATATCATCTGATTTATGTTTAGATCGTTGGTTAAAAAAGTAAAATTTATTATATTTGATAATCCAGAATAAAATTTTAAAGGAAAACAAACGTGCAGTATTAAAAATATGTAGACGCCCCTGAGAGATAAGGAAGATAAGGAAGGAAGAAAAAGCGTGAAAATAATGGAAGGGAAGTTGTCACACGCTGCAAAGAAGATTACTTTGTCTTCCATTCAAGAACTCTCCCACCTCGCTCAGAGATGCAATGCCATCAACCTCGCCGAGGGCTTCCCCGACTTCCCTGCCCCTCCCCACATTAAAAACGCTGCCGTTTCTGCCATCAATTCCGACCTCAACCAGTACAGGTACCTTTCTTCATTCTTCACACAACGCAACTACAAACAAAGCTACTAGTCCCATATTGTTTATGTTATACACATATCTTTATTATTTCATATTAATTGATGGAGACTTCTCTTTCTAATTCGAGGCACGTGCAAGGTGTGTGTGATCTCTTGGCCAAGGCGGTGAAGGAAATGCATGGTTTAGACATCGACCCTCTTACGGACGTAGCTATTTGCTGTGGTCAAAGCGAGGCCTTTGCTGCTGCAATCTTTGCAAGTTTGTTTGGTTTTGTTCTGTTCTGTTATTCTTGTCGGTTTACGAGCTTTTAAGGTTACGAGTTAGTTGCATATTTTCTTATAATTAACATTTTATGTTGAATGTTGTGTTTCAAATTCAAACAGCAATTGATCCGGGTGACGAAGTCATACTGTTTGACCCTTCTTATGAAACGTATGAAGGATGTGTTGCATTGGCGGGGGGAGTCCCTGTAAGTCTACACCATATAATTGTTACTCATGATTTATGAACAGTGATTAATAGTATAACTTTCTATACATCGCGTGGTGTCAATTTTCTGCATATAATCCATTATCCATGTTCATACCACTAATGGTCCCGCATATTTGTTGTCTTTGGATGTGTTATCGATATTATATTTTGTAATTTCGTCCTTTATTTAATGTCCCCTTGTTTTTGTTAACTTAATTGGACAGATTCACGTGCCACTTGACCCACCTCAATGGACCCTGGATACAAGCAAATTATTGAGATCTTTTACTGAGAGAACTAAAGTCGTAGTACTGAACAGGTTAGAAATTGCACAAATTCACAATTCCCTCTACTTTGGATGGACTTCATCCTCATATTCGGAAGCTTCAGATTGAGTGAATTTTAAAATAAAATGTCAATATGAAATTCTGGTGCTATATAAATTCACAGTTTAGGCTTGTAATCATTTGAAATGTTTTAGATTATCAATGGTTCAATTTATCCTTTTTGTGTATTTTGATGATTGTCAAGAATTCCCAAGGATTGTGCCTAGAATATGCGCAAATTTTGTGAGGCAATTGCAATCCTTGAAGATGTTTGGTGTGTTTTGTTTGTCTTTCATTTTTCCGTGGTTCAAAATTTCTCTTTCACAGGGCCGTTATCAAAAAGGGTAAAACATTGGGACGATGTTTTTATTTTCTTTCATTATTTTGGATGCTTGCAGTAACTGTGCTTAATAAAAACAATCACTTACGACAAGATTTTTTGTTATGCATCATGTTTGAAAAGAATGTTCAGTCTCATGATATTTTACAAATGCTAACATGAAGTTTAAAACAGTCCCCACAATCCTACTGGAAAAGTTTTCACAAAAGAGGAACTTGAGATTATTGCTGGAGAATGCTGCAGACGGAATTGCCTGGCTATAACAGATGAAGTATGACATTCCTTTACTTTGTATTGATACAACTTCAATTTCAGGATTTAAACATGATGTTTGTGGGACGAATTAAAATAATTATATATACATGTTCCATATATATGAATCTTCTTCTGCCACCTCCTCATACTGTAATTAAAGGAAATATGCCCTAGAATGTGGGCTACAGCTTATACATTCTAACTACCTATAGAAGTACTTCTCATCTTTTAATAAATTATATATAACTCTACTTTTTTTCCCTACATTACACTAACAATTGTTTTATCTTTGAAAATATTACACTATCTCTCTTTCAAATCTTAAACTAACACCTATTAGGGAGTGCAAAAATAATTATTAAAAAAACATGGAATGCATGTGCAATTACATCAAATTTCATGGACACTAACCTCTTTTTAAGTTTAAAAACATTACACTAACAATCTTTGAAAATATTACACTAGCACTTCTCTCAAATCTTACACTAACACTTATTAGGGAGTGCAAAAGTAATGATTAAAAAAACAAGGAATGCATGTGCAATTACATCAAATTTCATGGAGTGTTTTGGTAAATTCATGCTAATGTTTTTAATTTGGATTATTCGCACTTCTCTGCGTGAATTTGTACAAGCACAAGAAAAAATGCTGGGAATTTCAAATTTACAAGAGTAGAATATTTCTCTGCTATTTAGATAATAGATAATATAAGGTTTAGCATCCTTTTGGATTCTTTATGTAGGTATATGAGCATATAACCTATGACAGCCTAAAACATTTATCCCTGGCCTCATTTCCTGGGATGCAAGAGCGGACTGTTATAACATCTTCTTTGTCTAAATCATTCAGTGTCACAGGTAAAAAGCCAAAGCAGCATGAACCAAACTACATTTCTATAAAGAATGCGTTTTAACGGTTTAACTCAGCTGGCCAGTCATGTATCAGGTTGGAGGGTTGGATGGGCAATTGCACCAGCTGTTCTTGCGTCTGCTATACAAAATATTCATGCAAGAGTTACAGATTGTGCTCCAGCACCTTTTCAGGAAGCTGCGTTGACTGCTTTGAGAAGTCCCCCGGAATACTTCGAATCACTCAGAAGAGTAAGAGATCGAAAGTACATTAGGAGACATCGTACTGGTGGTTGTTCTATACGACTAGAAAAGTAGAACTTTAATATCATTATTGATTCCCCTCCCCACAGAACAAACAGAAGTCATAATAATGTATGTTTCTTACTTTTTTATGATGTTTCCTTTTTCATCTATGCAGGATTATCAATCAAAAAGAGACTATATTGTCAAGTTGCTAGCGGGAGTAGGTTTTAAGATAGAGTTTATACCTCAGGGTTCTTTCTTCTTATTTGCTGAGCTTCCTGACAATTGGTCCCTTTCCGATGTATGTGCACCCTCCTACCCTTTACTCTCCTTTAGTACATATTAGTTTAGGAAATATTTCAACTGTCATACTCCATAGGTTTAAATAACTTCAGTTCTGAAAGATAGTGTTTTTTTAGTTCTTTAAAACTTTTTTTGTTTAAATTTGATCTTTTAAAGATATTTTTTGTTTGGTTTTAGTTTCTTATTGTCGAGTAACAATCTTTGTTTAGTTTTTACAATCAAACAACAATGTCAATTAAGCAGTTTTAACGATTCAAAAGATAGAGTATAAAAGTAGTCATGTATAACTTTTTAGGACAAATTATGTTTTTAATCTTTTATTTATTAAAAAATATTTATGATATCAGACGAGCAGATAAATGATTAAAAACACAATTTATTCAAAAAATAATATTGGATTATCGTGTCATATTTCTTAAGGACGTGATAAGTCAATATGCTAACAACATTGTTGCATGATTCATGTCCAATCAACATTGTTTTTCTGAAAATAAAAATAAACCTTTAAAGCACCAAAATAAAAAAGAAACTATCTTTATATGTTATTTAAACCTATTTCATAGCTCCATTTAAATTGGTATTTTTCTGCAACATGTGTCACTATTCCACTATGCTTTCTAGCAATAAATGTTTTCTTTTCACAGGTAGAATTTGTTAAGAAACTAATTCTGGAAGCAGGGGTAGTGGCTGTTCCAGGACAGGGATTTTTTCACACAGACTTATCCTCAAATGAAGTTTCTAAAATAAATTGTCACTACCAGAAGAGATATGTCAGGTTTGCGTTCTGCAAGAGCGATGCAACTTTGACTATGGTTGCAGAAAGACTGAGTAAGCTTTTGGATGAACAAGAGCATCTTGCGCTACATTAAATTTGGAGAAAGAATAACGGATGACAGAAACAACTGTAGTTGAGGATGGTCCAATTAATTCACAAAGCTTGTACTGCATAATGCAAATTCATATGACCAGAATATTATGTGAAATAAGCTAGCTTGTATTTAATTCATTGCTAAAAAGTTGAAAGATATAACCACGCAGTCCCTTCCCTCTATCTAACTCTTTCAGTCTTTTTTTTTTTTCTTTTCAGACTTAAAATCCACGTACTTAAATATCCTGGCAAAATCAGGCAAATACAATGTTTATGCTTTGACTCTGCAGGTTTAACCGGATTATCCTGTTTTGTGTTGAAGTTATTAAGCGAGTGTTTAGATATGCAGCATGCTTGTGTAAAATTGATTTTGAATTCAGGGGATTGCGTAGATTGATTTTAAGTAAATATGAGTTTCTATTAACATGATTTTTGTTTGAGTGATAAGCATTAGAAAATTAATTTTGGTACACAATATTATTCGAAAACTTACAATTTTTTA
Organism: Psophocarpus tetragonolobus; assembly: GCA_037954015.1. NCBI lineage: Eukaryota > Viridiplantae > Streptophyta > Magnoliopsida > Fabales > Fabaceae > Psophocarpus > Psophocarpus tetragonolobus. Next base: position 35,443,130 of record CM075692.1, on the reverse strand, counting down.
AGGAGATTTTGAAAACTTACAATTAAAATTGATTATAGGTTTGTAATTATAAAATGACTTTTTTTAAAGTAGTAATTATAAAATAACTTGAGAGTTGAGTCTAAGGATTTACATGGAACAAATAATAAGAGTAAAGATATAAATGAAACAAATAACATGACTCTGGTTGGTGTTGATGTAAAAGCTACTTCTAATATATTTTCCATGAGATTTGAATCTAAAATTTGAAATTATATTTCCAACACTAACATGTGATCTATATAAAAAAAATCCAACACAATGTCAAACATCAAGTCAATGAAAAAAAATCATGTTTTGACTCATCTTAAGCGCAATTTAGGGGCATGGCAAATTCGAATCTAAATATTAGAGCACGCCCAGTTTTTTATTTTTAAATTTTTTTTTGGCAACTTTGAGTAAAAAGAGTTGAATATTTGGTTCTCTGATCATTAGTGAATTCTTACTAATAAGGGATCAGCGGTAACGACTACCAAGTTGCAGTTTTGGGCACCGCCTTTCTTAAGCCCAGTATTCAGTTATAATTTTATTTTAGTTTCTGCAGCCCACTCTCCATCTGATACAGTTTTATTTTAAAGATGGGCCAAGTATGATATGGGCTTAAGCCCAAAAAAAGTAGCTACTGAGAAAAGATGATGAAAATACTAAAATAGAGTGATGGGAAGGGGACGAGATTGTAGGGAGAAATGTCAAGTGAGGTGGATGGTGCAGAAGAAGAAAGAAGAGCTCTTCTGGAACATGATTTTGATTCCTCAACGGTGGTCGTTCATCAAAACGAAGACGCTATCCTTCCTTTGCTACCCAATCACACAGACAGTGACACACAAACACCTTTACCCTCTCTTTCTGTTCCCAATCAACGCCTTGCTTCTCTCGATGTCTTCCGCGGTCTAACTGTTGCGGTTCGTCCATCACTTCAATTATTTCATGTTTATTACTACTTCCAAAGCACCGATTATTCGGTCCTCTTCTTTTTACTTATCAACAAAGCCAAAGGGAACCAAATTAGCCAATAACACTATTATTTGGAAATTCTTTTTTAATTTACTAGCTACTTGGCACTTTATAGTAACTTTAATGTAGTTGCTCTTCCTTGCATTGCATTAAAACGTATGTACTAAATTTTGATGCAGTTGATGATATTAGTTGATAATGTAGGACGAGCTTTCCCGTCCTTGAATCATTCTCCATGGTTTGGGGTGACACTAGCCGATTTTGTAATGCCGTTTTTTCTCTTTGTGGTTGGCGTTTCGATTGGTCTGGTATTCAAGGTACGAAATCTTCCAAACCCTTTTAAACGCTCCATTAAGGATACCGCCTATGCTGCAATTGTTGTGGACCACTTAAGGAGTGATGGTTTGGAGTTTGGACACTGTATAGTTATTTATTAGTAACTTTACTATATATAGACATACAAATAATCTAATAGCCGTAATTTTGAACAATGGTCGAATGCGTGGGTAACCTTTCAGAAAGTCTCTAGCAAACCCAATGCCACAAAAAAAGTCTTATTGAGGACAATTAAGCTTTTCCTTTTGGGGCTGCTACTTCAAGGTATGTTCGCATGCTTATGCTTTGTCTTCCATTTCATTACCTTTGCAACCAGCTTAAACTTGTCGGGCAAAAATCTCATGTATTCTTCTGTGCATCTTGTTATTCGTAGTAATTAAATCTAGCTTCTTTGGTAACCTTGTAATTGTGGCAATTCATTAATATTATATATATATATATGTGTGTGTGTGTGTGTGTTTGATGGTAATTGCTCTAATTTTTCTCTCTGAAACTTGTTCGCAGGTGGGTATTTCCATGGGCGCGGAAAATTGACATATGGAATTGATTTGAGCAAGATACGTTGGCTTGGTGTACTTCAGGTAGTTGCAACCAGTAAAGTTGTGAACCTTGCTGTCTAACTTATTAGGCTTTTTTCTTTTCATTATTTCTAACTCAACAGGTATAGTTTATGATTGTAGAAGTTATTTTCTTTATGATTTACTTCCTACTACTAACAATTACCAATTTCACTGATGGTTTCGGAGATCACTTGTATGTTTCATCTTTTGCTAACAACTGACTTGCACTTGATGTCTTTATTACGCCATTTCTTGACTGTTGTCAGTGCTTGGTGTATTGCAGTGGGTAGGAGAATCAAAGTTTTCTCAGTAATGTTTTAACCTGAGCATGGTTACAGATTTGTGATAAGTAAAAAGTCATTCAGTCATTGAAAATTGTTTGTACTGTTATAGGGCATAGGTGCTAGTGAGGAAAAAGGTCACAATTAAGAAAATAATTAATCACGTGTTGCTTTAGTTTTACAAATGTCTTTACAGTTTACAGTTTGATTCATAATTTCCTTAATTCCTTGTATGATATGCATGCAGAGGATATCTATTGGATATTTCTTGGTGTCAATATCAGAGATTTGGCTTGTGAAGCATAATATCATGGTTGACTCACTGTCAACTTTTATGAGGAAATACTCCATTCAGTGGTTTGTTTACTTGTCTGGTGTTTAATTTTTTCAAGGAAATGAGATTGGTAATTAAAAGTTTCAATTTCTACGCAGAATGTCAGTAATATACATAACAATGCCTCATTTCTTTGTCAGTTTCTTATATCAGTTTGTATAATAGATAAACTATTACTTTGGATTCTATAACAACCTTATTTTTTATTGAGATTCTCATATGAAATGGAGATACTTGTCATGTGCCTTGGATCTTTTTGATATGCATTTTACTATACTGGATTTTAAGCTGAAAACTAGATTAAGATATGTATTGTTATTTTTGTGTATTCTGAATTGGTTTCAACTTCTCTTGATTGGATTTTAATCTTGAGATGAGAACGTAACAGCCATCCCTAGATCCTTATACTGACATATAAACTATTTTTGCAATTTATTTGCTACTGAACTTAGTTATGAAAGGTTCAAATGACTAGTTGTGATTCATGATACATTTTCCTTCATATTGTTAGGCCAGCTGCCTAACCAACATATTAAACAGAAGCTTGAATTTATCTTTTATGAACTTTTCAAGCTACTATATTTTCAAAAATAAATAAATAAAAATAATTGAGCTTACTTTAATAGATCAAGATACCAGCTCTCCATATCTCAGTCAAAATTAAGCTTCTGTAGGTGCAGCCTATGCCTGCCTTTTGATATTCTTTGGCACTAACTGCTTGTTTCTTTTATCCAGGATGTTTTCTATCTTACTTTGCTCAGTGTACCTTTGCTTGCTCTACGGTCTCTATGTTCCAAATTGGAAATTCAAACATTCTAAATTGCTTTGGTCCAATCATCTATCAATTATTCAAAATGTGAGGGTTTTGTCTCTCTGTTCTTTTTAATGCTGAAAGCCATATCATATTTTTTTAATTGAATTTTTTATTTATGATTTCTTGTGCACATAACTTACATATCGGTGCTATACCCCCTCTCCTCCTCCGAATTCTGTTGAAAAAGCAGCTCTGTTATGATATATATGGGTCATGATTGGGTTCTATCTTAATCCTTGTTCATCATCATGAGATCTGATTGCTTTCCTTACTTTTGATTTTTTCCCTAGAGTATATAAAGTCAGCATGTAAATTTGGGTTCTTATTGCTGATAGTTAATCCTTCCTTTGTGGCAGCTGTCAACTATATAATTTATAAACCCCCTCCCTTAATTTGCTGAAGAAGCTCTCTTATAATAGTAGAGGTATTGATTGGGCTCTATCTTGATCACTGTTAATTCTCACAGATCAGATTGCTTACAATTATTTTGTATTTTATTTAGAAATAGAATTGCATATTTAATCTCTCCTTCTGTTTGTTAAATAAGTTACTTGTTTAATTAATAGGAACATTGTTCTGAACTTGCAACATTTATAATTACACAGGCTAAACTAGATGCCAGGCAAAACCTCTTACTAAAACAAGATCTAACTACTGTAACACATCCTAGATTCTAAAATTCCATTATAAATCAGAACTGTAGAAATATTTTCCAAACAACTACCTTGGAAATTTGCTTACACTATCAAGTAGTTCTGTAGTTTCGGATGACCTGTGAGCTTCTTTGTACTTCCAAATTTCGCAAAGCATCCCTTTTATGGCTCATCACTTTTTAAGAATGGAACTTTAGATTTGCATTTCACAAAAGGCTGAACCCTTATAGCTAGCATGGTTAAGTCTACTTAATGGAGTGAGAAAATAATAATCTGAAGTAATATTCATAGATAAATATTAAAGAATAGTGGGATACGGATGTATGTTGTATCACATTATGATGATTGGCATTTCAGTTGTCTGTCATGCATTATAATGGTTTAATTTTCTTGATTGTTATTTTTTTATGACAAAAAAACATTTTGGTTGTAGTTTGTATTTTCCTTTTGATGGATAGCATACCATGTTCTTTTACCAGGTTCACTGTGAAGTAATGGGAAGTCTTGAACCTCCTTGTAATGCTGTGGGATTTATTGATAGATTAATTCTTGGTGAAGATCATATGTATCAGCGTCCTGTGTACATAAGAACAAAGGTTGTTTACATTCTCAGATAACTCTTGAACTAAATCTACTACCACCTCAAATTTCGTTTATTTTATATATTAAATTATATTATCCTTGACCTTTTCATTTTCAGGAGTGTAGTGTCAATTCTCCTGACTATGGACCCTTGCCTCCAGATTCACCTGGATGGTGCCTTGCACCATTTGATCCAGAGGGTATTTTGAGGTTGAAAAGCAACTCCTGTTCCCTTCTTTTTTATTATAATTTCAGTTGTCAATAATCCTGATTTTTTTTATTTTTTAGTTTTGCAGAGTACTTGGTTTATCTTTAAAATATTTTTTCTTTTCTCTCGTGTATTGATATTCTTATCTTGGAGATTAGATTTATATTGACAGCATTATAATTTAATTGATGCAATGCTTGTTTGATAATTCATTTTCACAAAATTTCCAGTTCTCTGATGGCTGCGATTACTTGTTTCATGGGATTGCAATATGGGCACATAGTTGTACTTTTGCAGGTCTGGGTTATTATTCTTTTATGATGTACAAGAATCCAATCCTAGAGCTTAGGTGGAAAATTTAAAATTTGACCCTAGTATATGTTTATTTTTATGATTCTATTGTTGTCTTCTCCATTCAGGACCACAAGCAGAGGGTATTTCTTTGGTCTGTGTTTTCCTTCTCTCTATTGCTAATAGGATACATTCTGGAGATTTTAGGTACTATCTAATTTTAAATTTCTTAAACTCAATAGGCTCTATTTTCTAACAGCTATATAGTTTTTCAGGAATTCCTTTATCAAAAGCACTGTACACATTAAGCTACATGTGCATCACAGCTGGGGCATCAGGCTTAGGCTTGACTACTCTGTACTATATTGTAAGTTCATCCTTGCTTCTTAAGTAGATATAATACATATCCCAGGAAAAAAGAGATGATAGGCAGATGAGCATTCCCATTATTTGGAGAGCCATAGTTTGGGTCTGGGATGACCCCATATAACTGTCGATGGGGGTTGGGAGTTATGTGCTGATAAGTGGCCACCCACACATTTGTGTCCATTTGTTAACCCGCCCTAACACAAATAAAAAAAATAGTGAGATTCTGTCCTCAATAGCTGAGCTTGAGGTTAATTGTAAAACTAGTTATGTACTGATAGAGTTCAAGCTGCAAGTTCTCTTGGCAGTTCCAAACACCCAAACTACACTAATCTATCTAGTTTGATAGTCCAAGTAGAACATATAAGTTATCTTTTGTGCTGTTACAACTAATTGTGATTGATCATTAATTATTTTCCTAGCTCTGTCCCTTCCTGTTATTGTTTGTAATAGAACTTGAAGTCATTTTTTTTTTTTTTTGTAAATGTCAAGCCGTAGCCAGCCAGTTCTTGCATGTATATATGGTTCCTTGCCTCTAAATGCCAAGGACACCATGAATAGAAACGAGTGGATGGATGTTATTCAATTAAAAGAACTGAGCTGAAGCTTTTACAGGGACACAACCAGAGCCTTGGACTCCTCAAATACTGTTGTTCTGTCAAAAAACTAAAAGGATTACCCTTGCATGTCTCACTCCTCATCTGCCCTACAATGTAGTTTGAATCGCATGTATCTCAATACAATACATGCGATTCGATACGAGTTGGACCCCCAGCGATGCAAATCAGAGGTTGTATCTTTTCTAGGTATGAATCAATTCCAAATTGCATGAATCGGTTCCAAATCACGTGAATCGTCCGATTCAAACCCAGTGTTTTTTGCGTTCCCAATTCAGAAAAGCCCTAATTTTGCCCCTTTTTTAGTCGAAAATGGGTATGGAAAGGGAGGGAAACCACTGAAAAATCTTACTCCCTAATACCCAACATGTTTCTTGAGAGAGACACTGTTTTCTCTCCTCCGAAGTTCTCTTTCTCTGCAACAGAGCTCACGTCTCCTTTGCAACTTGCATCTCTCTCTGCAACTCGCCTCCTTCTCTCTGAGATGTCTATCTCTATTGTTTGTGGTGTTGGACTGTTGGCTAATGCATGGTTAGAGTTGGTGGTATAAACTTATTTTTACTTATTGCTGGGTGGTTATATTACTGAATTAATATAGTAGCAAACTACTGTTTTAGGAATTTATGCAGCAACAATGCTAGTTTTTTTAAGGTTCTATTGCTTAGTTGCGCAGCAGCAAACAACCTTTCTTTTTACCTTGTGTCTGTTATTTTGTATAGTTGTTTGCCTTGAATTGAAGCTTATATATCACTATATTAGTTCTTTGAATTCAAAGTGTCATTAGATATGTGTATGTTTTCATTTTAAATATGTTTCTTGATGTTAAAATACTCCTAGAGTACTTTTATATGTCTTCTATACATACACACACACACATGGGTGGGTGGGTGGGTGGGTGGGTGCCTGCGTGCCTGCGTGCCTGTCTCTGTCTCTCTCTGTCTCTGTCTGTGTCTGTGTCTGTCTGTGTCTGTGTGTGTCTGTGTGTGTCTGTGTGTCTGTGTGTCTGTGTGTCTGTGTCTGTGTCTGTCTGTGTCTGTCTGTCTGTCTGTCTGTGTCTCTGTCTGTCTGTCTGTCTGTGTGTCTGTGTGTGTCTGTGTGTCTGTGTGTGTGTGTGTGTGTCTGTGTGTCTGTGTGTGTGTGTGTGTGTCTGTCTGTGTCTGTCTGTCTGTGTCTGTGTGTGTCTGTGTGTCTGTGTGTGTCTGTGTGCCTGTGTGTCTGTGTGTCTGTGTCTGTGTCTGTGTCTGTGTCTGTGTCTGTGTGTGTGTGTGTTCTGTCTGTGTCTGTGTCTGTGTCTGTGTCTGTGTCTGTCTGTCTGTGTCTGTGTCTGTGTCTGTGTCTGTGTCTGTGTCTGTGTCTGTGTCTGTGTCTGTGTCTGTCTCTGTCTGTGTCTGTGTCTGTGTCTGTGTCTGTGTCTGTCTCTGTGTCTGTGTCTGTGTCTCTGTGTCTGTCTGTGTCTATGTCTCTGTCTCTGTCTGTGTGTCTGTCTCTGTCTCTGTCTCTGTCTGTGTCTGTCTGTGTCTGTCTGTGTCTGTCTGTGTCTGTCTGTGTCTGTGTCTGTGTCTGTCTCTGTCTGTGTCTGTCTCTGTCTGTGTCTGTGTCTGTGTCTGTGTCTGTGTCTCTGTCTCTGTCTGTGTGTCTGTCTGTGTGTCTGTCTCTGTGTCTCTGTGTCTCTGTGTGTGTGTGTGTGTGTGTCTGTGTCTGTGTCTGTGTCTGTGTCTGTGTCTGTGTCTGTGTCTGTGTCTGTGTGTGTGTGTGTGTGTGTGTGTGTGTGTGTGTGTGTGTTCCCTTCCCATATGGCCCATTGCCTTCTGGAATGAAGTATTATGATCATGTCTCTTTGGGCCAAATCCCAAAATTGTCCTAAGGCCCATGGTGCTCCATTATCTGAACTGAACTTTGTATCCTATCTAAAGCCATAAGAGGGTCATGAAGATTACTCACAACCTCCCCTTGAATTTTTTTTGGATATTCAAGATCTTCATTAACTCTTCAAACCCTTTTGTTAGAGAGATGAAAAATATGTGAAGAGATTTCTAACTTCAAGAGGAGAGAAATTCGAGGAACTCTTAGGTTGAATGGGTAAAAATATTGAAAAATATAAAACAACTTAGATTGATTTGTTATTAGAAACAACTGAGTACATCACAAATAGTCATCAATAAATGTGGAAAAATGTCTTAACTCTAATGTAGACACAACATGAGTTGGACTCCAAACTTAAAAATGGACTAAAGAAAAATAAGACATAGCTCGAAAATTGTCACACCTAGGAAAAGAACTACAAATATATTTACCTAATTGACACATCTCACAAGGAAAAGTTGCTAATTTGGAGAGACTTGGCACCATTTGCTATAGCTTCACTAGTTTGATAAGAGCCAACTAAGTTTGAGCATGGATAAGAAGAGTTAGTCCACTATTGAAGCATCGAGAACTATTGTGTTGATAAAGTTCATGGGACTTTTGCCCAGTGAAATTCAGAAACAGGAGAAGAAACACGGTTTCTGAAAATTAGAAAAGAAATACCAATAGTCAATGGATTAGGGTTTACTCTCAGGAGGGTTTGATACAATGCTGAAAGAGCGGAAAACAAGAGAGCATACAAATGTGTCTGAATTACACAGCAAAGCATATATTAATATAACGAGTCATAAACACTAAGGTAATTGCAAATTAATTACAAGAATACACAGTTACTTTAATTAAAATAATTACATATATAATCTTCACTATTTACATCATTACAAATTTACAATAATTACATGATTTCTAACATATTGGTTGGCTTAACTTCTATTACTTTATGCTATTTTGTAATTGTTCAAGCGAATTTAATGACTGTATTCTGTAATCACTGGCACATGTTTAAAAACCAGCAACTTCATCAAAACATATTTTCTTTCAGGTTGATATAGAACATTTCAGAAAGCCTACTGTTTTACTGCAATGGATGGGAATGAATGCTCTTGTTGTATATGCATTGGCTGCTTGTGACATTTTCCCAGCAGTTATCCAGGGTTTCTATTGGCATTCTCCTGAAAATAACTTGGTAATGTGTGTTTGCCACTGATTCTGTGCAATCTCCTTTTTCATTATAAGGTATTTAATCTGGAATTTGTTTTTCTTTGAAGACTATTTTTTCACCAATAGGAATTAACATTCCCCTCCTAGATTTTTATTAACTCCTCTTTGCAGATAGAATAAAGGTGTGTTTGACAAAACTAGTTGAAAAACTAGTTAAAAACCGAAAAGCTAACTGAAAGTTAAAAGTTAGTTGAAAGTTGAAAAACTAGCTGTAAGTGTTTGGTAAAACTAGTTTATCAACTAGTTAAAAGTTGTCAAATGACAAATAAGAGCATCACTAATTATTAGATTAACAATGAGTTATTTAAAATAATTATAATATATTTTAATAATATAAATTAATTATATATTTAAATTATAAATTATTATAATTATATATTTAAATTATAAATTTTTATAAATACATATTTAAATTATAATTATATATTTAAATTATATTTTTTATAATTATATATTTAAATTATAAATTATTATAATTGTATTAATGAAGGAAAGAGAAATGAAGAAGAGAAAGATTGTATTGTGTCAAGAGAGAGAATTAGTGGGAGACAATGCATTAATATTGAAGATTAAAGTAAAAAAAAAAAAAATCAACTATTAGTTGAAAATAGGAAATCTTTTGAAAAAGTTACTTGAAGTAGCTTTTAGCTTTTTGAAAAAGCTAATAGCTTCTAAAACAGCTCCTAGTTTTTTGCTATTCAAATGGAGTTGAATCCATTTTAGTTAGCTGAAATGGCAAACCAACATACTTTTAAACTGAAATGGCCTCGTCAAGTGGCTTTGGCCCAAATATTAAACTGTTTGTTGTATTTGTGTGTGTAGATTATACTTGTTTGAGTACTTGAAGAATTTAGAAGGAAAAATTGCTTTTCTATAGCAATTTGTTACAAGGTTAAAAATAGGGATGACAAATAAATTCGTACTCCTGGGTAATCCCCGAACCGAAGTTATCGGTGAATTCCTAATTTGACTGAGCATGGTTACGAGAAACACTCAATTTGTTAAGGGATGAGAATATAAACACCTACTTGTGCTTGGACCTGCCTTTGTTTTAATAACTAAAATGTCTTAGGGTGTGCCTGACAAAACTAGTTGAAAGCTAAAAGACTAGTTGTTAGTGTTTGGTAAGACTAGCTGATCAACTAGCTCAAAGTTGTAAAATGACAAATAAGGAATTATATAAACAATGACATGTTTAAAATAATTATAACATATTTTAATAATATAAATGTATTATATTTAAATTATAAATTATTATAATTACATATTTAAATTATAAATTTCTATAATTAGATATTTAAATTATAATTATATATTTAAATTATAAATTACTAAAAGTATATATTTAAATTATAATTTTCTATAATTAAATTTATAAATTTTAAATTATAATTTCCTATAATTATATATTAAAGTTATAAATTATTATAATTACATTAAAGAAGGAGAAAGAAATAAAGGTGAGAGAGGATATGTTATGTCACGAAAAAGAATTAGTGGAAGACAATACATTAATTATTGAAGGGTAAAGTTGTAAAAAAAATCTATTAGTAGTTGATAATAAGAGATCTTTAGAAAGGGCTAGTAGCTTCTAAAAAAATTCCTAGCATTTTGCTATCTAGACGAAACTGAAATCATTTAACTTTTTTAGCTTTCAATTAGTTAAAATGGCAAACCAAATACATTCTTAAACTTTTATTCTTGATTATTAGACTTAAGTTTCAAACCAAATGAACCACTGGATTCCAACTTTACTTCACAAATTACAATTTTTAAATGCTAAGAAAGATTTGAAATACAAATTATAAAGTTTGCATCTATTAGATAACTTTTGAATTAATATTATTATATTTAAGCAATTTGTTTTTTATTAAAAAATTATTGCAATTTTTTTTCTGGGGTAGGGGATAAATATGACTATACCTAGTACGTGAGAGAGACTGGGACGGGACATACATCCCCGTTGGATATCGAGAATGAGAATGGGAATCTCATATACATCCTACTCCACTATCATTCGCACCTCATCACATATTTTGGGGACTGCAATGGCTGACAGTCTTTTCCAGCCTTTATTAAGAAGTAAAAATTAAAATCACAACTATTCAACTCCACTTATATATTGAATTTTGGCACTATTTCCCACCAACGTGGAACTGGTTTCTTTTCCAATACACCCTCTTATGTCCAACACTTGAGAAATGGTAGGTGACTCGATTTTAGAATATGGATTTAAGGCTTAATTCAACTCCAAAATCCCTCACTTATATATTGTATCTGGCTAATGTGAGATTTGAGTCTTTGCCCCAATATGTATTATCAGTCTTTGGTACTTGAATTCAGTGCCACCTCCTCTCTTTCTATTCCCCTACTTATCTTTTTCGAGGCATTACTAAACTTTCGCAACGTGGTTAGTAAATTTAGTCATTTGGTAATTTAATATGCAGGTTGACGCTAGTGAAGCTTTAATACAGACCATATTTCATTCCGAAAAGTGGGGTACACTGGTCTTTGTAATAATTGAGATTTTATTCTGGTGTCTTTTTGCTGGTTTCCTCCACAAGAAAGGGATATATATAAAATTGTAATGGATTACGCAATCGTGCAAAAGAGGAAGACATGTACATGTATATGTTCCTTAAAGATATATTCCATTACAAACTAGCTATGCTTTTTTTATAAAGTACATATCTTGGTTATATTGTTCTCCTGTAGTATGCCAAAGTTGTCTTTCCCAACTTTTCCTTTGGAATGTCTGAAAGGCATTTCCATTGGCGAGCAGAATTCAGCATGGGATTGAATTAGAGTATGGATGGAAAAGATTATAATCTGTTTTCTAGATTATAAAATGTTTTGAAAAATAAGCTGAATATTTGAAAAGCCAGCTTAAATTTACTTTTTTTTTTTAAAAATAAGTTGTTTTTAAAAAACAGAATTTGTAATTTGTGATTATTTTTCAACCGATTATTTTTTATTTCGGTTGACACTTATTTTATGAAAAGTAATTGTTTGTTATATTAAAAAAATAGTAATTATTTTTAAATTACGTTTTAGTAAATCTTTTCAAACAAAAACTTATAAAATAATCGACTATACTCAATTATTAAAATAATTTATTTTTCAGCTTTTTTAAATACACCTTTAATACTTAAAAAATAGCTTTTGGATGTACACCGGCAATATGATTAAGTTCTTTTTCCCACAAAATGTAGATTGTTACTGCCATGTGTTATTACCAGGGGATGCTCTTCAGGTGCATTGTGAGTTGTGACAAGTTCATGTGCAGTGTTCAATTAACTTAATTAGATGTTTAACATTATTTTAAATTAGTTTCTGTATTATAAGTTAAATTTTATTTAAAACAATAAAATTTTTTAGGTCCTATATTGGATGAGTTTTATTTATAATTTTTTATAAATTTAAATCAACAATAAAAAGTATTGTTGGAGAATATATTGTAAATATTCTTCAATGAGCTTAGCACTCCCCCTCCCAATTCAGTGGACATTAAATCAAAGAGTTTTATTTTTTTACTTCGTTTTCATGGTAAAAATTATCTATGATAAGAAAGTAGTCATATCTGACACAAAAAGCTGTTGACTGATTGGTAAATAAAAAGAATTAAAAAATTAAATTGTTGTATTTTTATGGGTGTTTTTGGGTAAAACAGTTTATGGGAGTTTAACCGGTGTAACACTTTTTTTTTTTTTGAAAAAATGACTTGTTATTAAAGAATGTTATGATAAGAAAATTATAATTTTTAAGTTTTATGATTTATCTTTAGAAACTTCTCAATTGTAATAAAGAGTCTATCACTTTTGTTGAAGACTTTAATTGTTATATACATTGGAAACACGTATTCTACAAGTTTTCATTCCAAAGCAAAAGAAAGACAATAGTTGTTTGAAATCCCAATTGTAAAAAACTTGTGTTATACAATTTATTTTTTCTATCACAGGTAGGTTTTTTTTTTTTCTTTGTCACTTATTAATTTTTTTTGCGTGCCTTTTCTTTTTAGATCTATTTGTTTGCGTGTCATTTGTGTTTGTTTTCTATGTAGATCTTTAGATAGTATCCAAAACAAATTTGTATTGTGTTTGTTGATTGAAAGAACACATATATTTGGTTGTGTGAAAGATGATTTGATGTACAAAACAAAAAAAATATATTAATAAAACATTTGAGAATTTAAATTAAAAAATTCAAAACTCTACGTATAAATACATTACTGTGTTTCGTTAACGGTAAATATTATAATTTTTTTATTAAAGTAAAGGTTTTTACTTTAATTAATAATTATTTGCAAGGAATTAAATTCATGTATTTTACTTTTTTCACTCTAATGCAACAAGATAGTAGTATTTTCTATCCTTTGTATTTATTTGATTGTTGTAAAGATGATGATGCAATTTTAACAATTTAAATAAAAAAATAGTTATAAATATAAATTATGTTCTGCAAAATTTCATTTTATATTTCTTATTTTAAATAAAGTCGGGTTTTATTATTTACCTTTTCTCCCACTATTTGGTTAAGATTAATTTTATTTTTCAAGAAATTGAAGAAATTGGTAACGACAAATGATGGCTATATTAAGCCATACGAAATTAAGAAAAAACAAGCAAAAGTAAAGATATTTTTCATATGATTTTGAGAAAAAAATGATTTAAATTGTAAAATAAATAAATGCAATCAAGATTTTAGCAAAACCACATAAAGACAATATAACAATTAAAAAGTAATCATCTTAATAAGTTACCTACATTGAATTATATCATTGAATAAAATATTAATATATCTAGCAGATATAATATTTTGTTGCACCCATGAACATCCATGAAGTGTTTCACCTTGCATGTTATTCAAATTTATTCACGCAAATTTTCACCTTAGAGTTCACATTTTGATTCAGTTTTTGTACTTAATAAATTAATAATTATTACTCTTTTTGTTTCAAAATTACTAGTTTTAACTTTAAAAAAATGTGTCGTGAACTGATATGAAGTTTTTAATTAATAAAGTATATAAGAAAATAAATTTTTTTCAATTCAAATAGGTATTGTATTGTCACCCATCCAAAATTATATCTATATATATATAAAGTTTTAATTAAGTTTTTGTTCTTAAATATAAAAAATAATTTTATTTGCTCTTGAATTTAATCAAATTACTAGTTTTAACTTAAAAAAATGTGTCGTCAACTGATATTCAGTTTTTAATTAATAAAAAATATAATCAAATAAATGTTTTTTAATTCAAATAGGTATTGTATTGTCACCCATCCAATATTATATATATATATATATATATATATAAAAGCTATAATTATGTTTTTTTTCTTAAAAATAAAAAATAATTTTATTTGTTCTTGAATTTAATCAAATTTAATCCTATGTAAATTTGAAATTTCAATGACGAAAAAAATTATTTTCAATTTTCAAAGACAAAAAGTAAAATTTAGTAAATTTTTAAGAAATAAAAACTTAATTAGGTCTATATAGAAAAAAACAGAAACTTTTACTCAAGATTTTTCCTTACTAAAAAAAGTCTCATTCAGTATTTAGTCTTTTTTTTAAATTTACAAGTAATTCGATATTTAGTGTTTGTTTATTGAATCCCTCTAAATAAAGGGTTAAATAAAAAATTAATGCTATCTCAATATTTATATTCTTTATATAAGAAATAAATAATAGTGTAAAATATACAACTATTATTTATCAATATATATACATAGAAAGGACAACTCGTGAGAAAATTATTACACTAAGAAAAATAATTACATAGTAATAACTATAAAATTTTAATAAATAATTCAGATTAAGTTGTTAATTAAACAAATTCACGTGATTATCTAACACATAGACATCTCCCAAATGCTTAGTGTGTTGCTCTCTCACATGACCCTTGCGAAGTCTTTAGTAAGGTCGCCACCACCCCTACTCCACCACACCATCATCTATACCGCTACCACCACAATTTAGGTAAGAAAAAAGAGTAACAATTTAAAGAATTATATGTGAAAATCATGATATTTATAGAAAAATATACTATTATCTAATTCTAATTATAAGAAACATACGAAACTCATCAAGACGGAATAAAATGGATAAATTAATTAGTTTTATGTAAGGTTTCACATGTATCATTTTGTGAGTGGTCTTCCTAATCAACTTTATGTATTAAGAGGATGGGGCTAAGGAATGTTTAGTTTCTTGACTCTCTGAATAGTTTTATTAGGAAAGTCTCTTTTCTGGTCTAAATTATTTTGTGGGAGCTCTTTGTAAGTTACTATTGGTAGGGTGATTTTTGTAAGTTGTTTTACTTACATAAACTTATATGTAATCTCTGAAAATTCTTCACTGTCATATCTCGTGACATGTGATAATCCTTAATATTAATAAATTTGTCTTTTACAAAAAAAAGTTTTAATTAATTTTTTCAAAAACTTGAATTTTATTCCAAAATTAACATTTGTCTTCAGCTGTTATTATATTTAATGTTAGTATTTATTCAATGAGTGAAGTAAAAGAAATTTAATTTGAATGAATTTAAAAGCTAATGATTGTTGTTATAAATAAAACAAAAAAATTAACTTATTACTTATAATTAGAACTAGAAGTAGAAATATTTAAAAGAATCAATATAGGAAGCAAAAATATAGATGGACAATTTAAAAATAGAAGATTAAAATTTGGAAATTTTGAATAGCTAATAATTTAATTCAGTAAGAAAAGACATATTAATTACAACAAAAGCAATTTCTTCTATCTTCTTTTTCTTAAAAATATTTCAAATCGCCAATATTTCAAGATGAAAAGTAATAGTGATGTTTAAGAGACCGTTATCGTCAAATTTCTGTTAGAGTTATAAGCATGAGTTAAATCTTTGGTGTTACTTTGGAGTCATTGAGGTGTAGGAGAAATGAATTTGTTTTTAAAGGAAAGGATCATTTAGCTTAGCAAGTTCTTATATCTATCCAATCAGTGATAAAAGACCCCAAGCAGATTCACCTTATGCAAGGCTCCATGAGAGATAGTGGTGTTCAACTTTTGGAGTTTGATATCACCTATAATTGGCAACCCCCCCGAAGGAGGGTTTTCTTAAATTTAATTGTGATGTTGCTGTCCTTCAGGATCAGCAAGTAGCAGCTATTGGGGGAGTTGTATGAGATCACATAGGCATATTTTTAAATGGTTTTGCAGGTAGAATTCCAGTCTATGTGATATATAAGACAGAGTTACTGGTTATCCTTCAAGCTTTGTAAGTGGCTTATGACCATGGATTCCGGAAACTGGCTATCGAGTCTGATTCCCTTAATGTAGTAAGATTACTAGAGGAAGGATGTGATCTGGATCATGATTACTTTTCCATTATTGAGAGAATCTATCAATCTAGTGGAAAAGTAATGGCTTGCATTTTCTCATATGTCCTGCGTGAGGCAAATATGTTAGATGATGATCTTGCTAAACTAAGTCTCCAAGCTTAACAAAATATGAGTATTTCTAATTCGGTTCCAGAGTCTCTGGCTATTATGTATTATAGGGATTTTAATTGTTCTGTTGCTTGTCCTATCAATATTATTGTTTAAGGTTGGACTCTGCTCACACCCTTCAAAAAAAAAAAATGTTTAAGAGACAGCTTAGAATCTCATTAATATTTCTTCTATCTATGTTTACCTAATCCAAAATTTTGATAAGGTTAATTTTGTAAACTTATCTCAAAACTCAATTAAGACCTATTAATACTTGGGACAACAATAGATTAAGTCAACTTGACATATTATATTAATATTAACATATATATATATATATAAAATTAAAAATAGAAAGACATAAATTATTGATTTTTAAAATAAAAAACAAATGTTTTGATTTTAAAATAGATGGACAAAATTTACAATTTGATAAAAATAGAGGAAAATTGAAATTCAACTTCTTTTTTTCTATTAAAGAACAAGTGTATTCTTAATCTATACCTATTAATACATACATCCTCTTGATTTAAACTTTTTTTTGTCCCTATTATGTTTAAATTACAAAAGATTTTTTTATCATTAAATAACTATGAAAAAATTAATTACCAATAAAATATTTTATTCAATTTTTTTTTCTTTTTTTTTGTTTTAGTTTTTATATTTTATTTCTTCTAAAAAGAGGCACGAGTGTCTCTCTTCTCACTAGTATATATGTAAAAAAAAACATGAAATCAAGTAATAAGTCTTAATATAATACTAATAAAACTAATGTATTAAAGATTAATATTTATCCAAAAAATATAAAAAAAAACATGGGGTTGAATAAAAAATGAAAAAGGTATGATTGGAATAGAATAAAAGAAAGTAAGAGTTCATCTATTTTTTTTTTCACTAAAAAAAAACCTAATTTTCTTTTGTATTTCTATTAGTCCACCTTAATTTTTATTCACTCAATCATGAGAGCTTCCGAAACTCCAAAATTTTTGCCTCCAAGACAAAGATCTCTCTTTTTAATCTACTGTTTGAGGATTAAAAAATATGTAAGTTAATGTTTACTTTGGACTTGTGACAGAGTATACTTGCTGAAATATGATGGATTACCCAAGTGCCGTTGGAAAATTGTTAAATAAACCTACAGCAAATAATAATTCTGGAGTAAATATTTATAATTCCTAAAATAGTTCTATTGACTTATCCTGTTTTTGAAGAAAAAAACTCATTAAATAACCACTCAACATTTTAAATGCAAAAACATTTTAATGTTGTGAAAAAAAATTCTTTTAACAAATCATTTGAAATAATACAATTTTTAAAAAATGATAGTGTTAGGCTAGTTTGAGATTGATTTTTGATTTATATTTTTCAAATTTATAAAAATAAAATTAGTTTTAAGTTTTCAAATTTATAAAAGAATATATTATTTTGGTTTCTAAATTTAAAATATTGTTATCAAATCTTAATTAACTATAATCCTTCACTACTTGAGACTAAAGATATTGGATAAGAGGTAGTGAGTGATAAATAGTAATAAAAAATGACAATTAGTAATAATCGAAGGTTAAAAGTCACAGTAATTACTTGTGGTCAAAAGTGACAAATAATACTTACAATTAAATGTTGAGGTGCATTTATAAGACATTCTACCTCACACACATTTAGTTTATATTATTCAACATAATTTTATACCAATAATTTTAACTTGCACTCTTTTGAATCGTATTATACACAGTTTAGTTCTAGATTTAAAAAAAAGAAAAAAAAAAGCAATCTAATCTTGTAGACATGCTATAAAATTAAATTGATAACTTTCCACAGAGAAGAAACTAGTTCATATTTGGTAAGAACCTAAAATAGTGAGTATTGTTTCTTCTAACCGACGAAAAGATATAAAATAGGCATACAAGTAGTAAAGAAACCCCCTAGGAGTATCACTTCTCTTTGGCATCTTTTACACTGGCCTTGTTGCCAAAAGTAAATAAAATCATCAAAGAAAGAATTAACTAATCTGCCCCAATAATTGTTTCTGATTTCTTTTTTTCCAGATTATATATATAAGGTAGTGCCATGTATCCCTTTCCCTCTGACCTGAGTTATTCAGAAAAAAAAAAATGTCTGCTGAGAAAGGCAATGCTGATATTTCAGACACTGTCCAACCATCATCCAGTATAAACAATCTTGAAAAGTGGCACTTTGGTAGAGCACTGGCAATCAGAGCAGTTTACGGTTCCAATGGTTCTAATCACAGAAAAGGCAGAGGAAATGCTGCAAAAACATCAACAAGCAGGCTTAGCAAAGTCTCAGTGGCTGCTGAAAACACACAAGATAATTAACTATCTCGAAAATATTCTCTTGTGTGTATCTGTGTACCCTTCTACTTCTACTAGATGGAATATGATTTATTACTTATTAGCGTTCTCTCGGTTCTATCTTTATATGTAGATTGTAGAACAAAAACTGTAAATTGTGTGATGCATTGTGATTCTGATATCCTGTTGCGCATAGCAGAAATATATGTTATGATGTCTAAGAAACATCCCTTAGTCTATGTTTGTTTAAACGATGGGAGGGGATTCTTGTTTGGTTTATAAGGGGAGGGAAAAAATTTTAAAATTAATGATTTTCTTTATACTTCTATTGTATTTTAAAGTATATGCACAATCATATCACAATCTTTCAACCAGTAATTCTGAAAGGTAATTTTCTTCTAGATGCTTCTCTCACATTTATGTAGATTATGTTTATGCCATATTCTTGTGGGTGACATCCAATATACTCTCTCTTTCAACATCTCCCACCTTGACGAACGGTATGTTTCTTATAATGTGTCTTTCTTACACATTGCTAACTACATTGATATGGTGACCCTTTACATATGAATTTTTAATTTAAGTAACTTTTACGTAAGTTGTTTAATTGATTTTAGATAAAAATACAAGAATACACAGGAAAAAGAATCATTGTATAATCATAAAAAAAATTAAAAAGAATTTGTTCCCTTATCACTCCTTGAACAATTTTTTTTTTAATTTCTTCCCTCCTCTCTCAAAACAAATATGGTGCTAGTGATTGTGGAAATGTAAATTAAAATAATAAACTGTATATTTTTTCCCTTTTGCTTTGCAGCACGACCAAAGTACGGAATAAATTGGAAGATAGAAATACAATAAAGATCGAGACCAAGATGCTCTAGCAAAAGTAAATTCTTCAATTGATTTTTTTCCGGAAAAAAGTTAAGTGTTCTCACCAAATTTTTTTTCTAATAGTCTTTATTATTATTTACCAAAATTATTTAAAAAATATAAACTCAGAGAAGCTCATTAAATGAGACTCGATCATTTATAAATTTTAATAAATTAAAAACATGTACCGGAAAAGGTTTTATACATTAAAAATCATATATTGTAAATAATTCCCGATTTTTAAGAGTTTATTTAAAATTTATTTAAGTTTATCTTTATGGTAGAAACACTTATATTTTATAAACTATTTTAAGTTTATTTGAAGTTTATTTGAATAAGGTTGATAAACTATTTTAAGTTTATTTGAACAAGTTATTTAGAGTAATTTTGTTCGCATTTCCTTTGAATTTCATCTCTCATCTTTCTTTTTTTCTCTTTCTCGTTATTAAAACTTGCTGGTGAGTGTTTATTTGACAATAGTTTTATAAAATTGTTTTTAGTATTTAAAAACTAAAAAACTCGTTGGAGTAGTATTTTTTAAAAACAAACAGTTCTATTTTTTAATTTTTAAAAACTAAAAAACAGGAACATCAGTTTTCTATTTTTGTTTTGAAAACTCAAAATACAATTATAATATATTATTTTTTGCTTTTCATTAATGAAATTTTAATAAATATGAACAAATTTTTCCATTTTTACATCTTCAAAACAGTTTTCAAATAACACTTACCAAACAAGTTTTTTTTTTCCTTTTCTTCCCAAAAACAATTTTTAAAAATTATTCTTGAAAACTCTTTTAAAAAACTAAAAGACAAAACTAAATCAATCAAGTCCTGAATCTCTCTCTCTTCCTCTCTCACTCTCTCTTTCTTGCCCTCCCCTTTCTCTCCCTCCTTCTCTTTCTTCCTCTCCCTCTCTTGCTTTTGCTCTCTCTCCCTTTTTTTTTCTCTATATATATTTGAACATTTTATTTTCATATAAGTACTTTTAAATTTGTATATCTAAATACAAATAACTTACTGAATTTAAACTTTTATTAAATAAGTTCTTATATTATAAATTCTTGGTAATGGAATTATATTCTTGTCCTTGTAAATTACAAAATTAGATTTTTTATATTCAAGAGTTGAGATTTATTCAGATTCCATTTTAATGGAACTTGGGTGCAATTCATTTTTTTTTCTACTTAAACTGAATGAGCCTAGGATTATTATAATCCCAGAATTTGGAGCATGGAGCAGAGAAACAAGGGTCTTTTATTTCTCATATGGTAGTATTTTATACTCACTTTGGTTAAGCTTGTATATGATACGTTGGGATTGCGGATATAAAAAAATTGTATAGTTTTCAATAATAAAATTTTGTAGTCTCTTAATATTTAGTTTTATTTAGATTACTTCTAGAAATGAAAATGATTGTTTTTTCGTTTTGGTGCTCACAGAAGAAGGATATTTTCAGATTGGTGCCCTAACCTCTTGTAATATATAATTTTGATGTAAAGTATGATCATTGAGTGTTGGTTCAGTTTTTAATTCATTTTGGATTGTATAGGTTAATTTTTGGGCTGAGAATATTGTGACTTTATATTGGGGTCTGCTGAAAAATTAGGATGGTGAGTTTCACTCTATTATATTGTAGAGGTTATGAAGCTTCTTGCTTCTTTTAAAAAAAAAAGTTTGTCTATGGTTTATGCTGATATTCATTAAGCGGGTTTGATCAAAATGCTTTGTGGCATTGTATTATTTAATAAATCGCAATTATGGAACGAAATTTATGAATCTCATATTCTCAATAGGTGTGGATTTATCCTTTTCCGTATCCGCAAAGTACGAGTTGAGTTCAAATATAAAAAGAATAGATATGAAATTTTAATCTATATTTTTGTCTTTATCGGGTATTTTTATAATTTAAATTTATTTATTTATTATTAAATAAATTATATATATTAAGTTATTAATTATATTCCAATTTAAAAGTACATAAAGAATAATTAATAACAAGAAATTATAAATTAAAATTTAAGAATTAAAATTTAATTAAATATATAAATTTAAACTTATATATAATTATTAAAATTATAACGGGGTAGGTACGAGTTCAAGTACAGGACAGATAGTCACACACTCATACCCATACCTGTACCCGAGTCAACACATCGGGTAATACCTGTACCCGTTAAAATTGATGCGAATTCGTACGAATATCTATGGATATGAGTATTTTTACCAAATAGGCTTCTGGTTTTTAGAGCTGAGGCAGAGGAGTTGAGGAGGCTGGAGAAAGCCTATGTTGGCGAAGTGATATGCAAAGGAACAGCGTTTAGGACGCAACAATTTCTGGCTGAGCAGGGCATATATGATGTTAAAGCAACTCCGATGGGAGGGAATAAGGTGTTGCTGGAAGAAGGCGATATGCGAACTTTGAAGCAGGCGATAGAAAGTAGCCGGGAATGGATTCATGCATGGTTTCACTTGATAAACAGGTGGGAACCTGGGAATGTAGAAACAGAGAGAAGGGTATGGGTGGGCTGTTACGGTGTTCCGCTTCATGTGTGGGGGGAAAATTTTTTTCAGACTCTGACAGCACCCTACGGGGAGTTGGTGCGAATAGGCGACGGGACAGCCAGAAAGAAGAGGTTTGATGTGGCACGACTGCTCATCTCCCGAAAAGCTTTCGAGCCCATACAGGAGGTGGTGAGAGTTGCGATAGACGATAGATTTTTTCATATAAAGGTGGCGGAGGAAGGTGATGAATGGCACAAGGTGCTGAGTAACGACTGGTACCCAGGGTCTGACTCCGAGATGAGTTCGTGTCAGGGAGAAGGGGAGTTCGATGAGTCCTTTGTAGCGGAGCAGCGACTGGTGGTGTTGAAGGAGGAACTGTTCGGTCGGCGGTGGGAGGTGGCTCCGGCGGAGGAACTCGGAGGGCAATATGGAGAGATCTACGATGTAGAGTCAGCAAATGGCGGCCTAGGTGCCGGTAATCGTCACGTCGGTGCCAAAGCAGGGGCAGAGAAAGGCGACACCGACTGCGCCACTAAGCTGGAAGAGGAAAGTTGGGAAATGCAAGAATTTGGAGGTCAGAGGAGAGGTGCACCGCAAACGGAAAAATGGCGTGAAAATGGCGCAGCGGGTGGGGAAAGAGGAGGTGAAGCAGACCTCGGGGACTGTGACACACGATTTGACAGATGGCCAGCTTGTCTGTCCCTTCTGCGCTCAGGCGGTCCCACTTTCAGAGCGTGCCACGTGGACACGATGCAGGCGCCACACTCCAACGGCTACATAAGCGCGAAAACTGAGGAGATAAGGTTGACACTGCGGGCCCAAAAAATCTCTGCAACCGGATATGGAGGCACGCGGATCGAGACGATTTTGCTGACGCTGTGGGCCCACGCCAGCTCGGTCAACGGTGACCCGAGGTTCACGCGTGCGGATCCGGAGTGGGCCATCTCAGATCGGTCTCCTGGGCCGAGGCGCAGACTGTTCAAAGGCCCGTTTTTGTGGGTGAGCGGTGCAAACAGCAAATCGGCTGTGAAAATTTTACGGAAACGGAAACTGCTGGAAATATGAACCAGATCAATGAAATGAATATATATTTGGGCAACGGAATGGCTGGGCATGACAGCCATAGTAGAAATTCCGATTTTCAACAACCACAAGCTGAAGCGGATCTAACATAGATGTGACAGAACGGGGCAAAATTAGGTGGAAAAAGGAGGATGGAAAGAGACGAGGCAAGTATCGAAAATGAGGAGAATGCCAAAGTAGAATCACAATCCAATAACTTTGAAGTCGATAGTAAAAAGACGGAGTCAAGTTCTACAAAGATTTATAATTGCAAGCAATGGGAGTGTGTGGGTGCGGAAGAAATGTCTTGGGGAGGGAAGGGGAAGAGGAAGATGGTAAACACCTGGAGGCAGGTTCGAAGGCATAGTGTTGATGGAAGCGACTTGCAAAGGTTTAACCAGGAGGGAGAATCGCAGCAAGCAAGCCAAAAGAAAGAAGGAGGAGGTAATGACATGGGACAAATATGGTCAGCAATGAAGATGTTAGGAATAACTGGGGAGCAATCTGACGAGGTGTATATAGCAGAACTACAAAAAATGGAAGAGAGAGATAAGGCGGAAAAGAAAAACAAGGGGAGGAGGAATCAAGGGGTAGTTTAAATGAAGCTTTTATCACTAAATGTGAGGGGGTTTAGGGAGAGGGTGAAAAGGAGGCGCATTAAGAGGATGGTAGTGGGGAACAAGATTGATATATGTTTGCTTCAGGAAACAAAGTGTTCGAATTTGAAGGAGTGGGAGATAAAGGAGGTTTGGGGGAGTGACGAATGTGATTGGAGAATACTCCCATCAACGGGTTTGAGTGGGGGTTGTGTTACAATCTGGAGGAAAAAGTTGCTGGAGGTGGTGTGGCAAATTCAAGGGCAGGGTTTTCTAGGTGTTGCTTTTAAAGGAACGAATTCAGATGAGGTCAACTGTGTTGTAAACATTTATGCCCCGTGTACATTGGAAGGAAAGAGAAAGATCTGGAATGACTTAATGATGACTAGAAGAGGGGTCCCACATGTAAGATGGGTAGTTGGTGGAGATTTTAATGCGGTTAGAGGAAGGAGTGAAGTTATAGGAAGATCGACGTTTCATTCGAGGAGGGAGATGAACGAATTTGAATTTTTTATACAACAGATGGGATTGGTAGACATCCCAGTCATTGGAAAAGGAATGACATGGATTTCACCAGATGGACAGTCAGCTAGTAGATTAGACAGGTTTCTCTTTTCACCGACGCTGATGGAGGAATGGGGAATTACTGTACAGAGGGTAGGTACGAGGGAGTTTTTTTATCACTGCTGGATAAGCACCAGAGATAATAAGCAGAATTGAGGACCTAAGCCATTCAAGTTTTTTGATTATTGGTTGGAAGAGGCTTCATTTGGAGAGTTGATAAAAGCAAGGTGGAACTCAATTCAGGGTTTAGGGTGGAAGATGTACCAGCTGCCAAGGAAACTAAAGGCTATTAAAGGAGAGATAAAAAAGTGGTCTGAAGACGTGTGGAAAAAAATGATAATTTTCTGGCCGACAGGGTTCAGGAAATGGAAGTGGTTGACCAACAGTTAGTGGCAGGGGTCCAGGTGATTAATAGATCCAAGCATGATCTAATGACAGAATACTGGGCCAAAGCAAAGGTGATGGAACATGCACTGTTACAGAAATCAAGGGTACAATGGGCTCTCACTGGAGACAATAATTCCAGGTACTTTCATAATTGTTTTAAGGCGAGATGTCATGCAAATTCCATTTTTGCAGTCCAGTCGGATTCGGGGTGGCTGGAGAGTGTGTCTGATATTAGAGCCAAAATATTAGAACACTTTTCGGGCAATTTCCAGGAAAGATGATTGAATCGACCCACAATGGATGGAGTTCCTATTCCTCAAATATCAGATCAGCAAAAGCAGGGGTTGAAGGAGCCTTTTTTAGAGGAGGAGATTAAGGCGGCAGTGTGGGCATGTGAAGGAGGTAAAAGCCCAGGGCCCGACGGTTTTGGAATGAATTTTTACAAATCATGTTGGGAAGTAATTGGGCAAGATGTGGTCAAGGTTGTACAGGAGTTTCATGGGTCGGGCATATTACCGAGAGGGGTAAGTTCTTCTTTCATTACTCTCATCCTAAAGGTGGCCAGACCTTCAGGGTTAAGCCAATACAGGCCCATTTACCTAATACAGGCCCATTTACTTAAAAACGTGTTGAATGGGCTAATATCGCCCACTCAGACGGCTTTCTTGTCTGAAAGATCAATTATGGATGGAGTAGTGGTGGCAAATGAGCTTATGGATTGGGCAAAAAGAAGGCGAAATCCGTGCTTCTTGATCAAGGTGGATTTTGAGAAGGCTTATGACTTGGTGAGCTGGAATTTTCTGGACTATATGCTGGGCAGGATGGGGTTTGGATGGAGATGGAGACTGTGGATGAGTGCTATAGTCCGGAATAGTTATGTCTCAATTCTAGTAAATAGGTGTCCGACTCCAGAGTTTAAGCCAGCGAGAGGGTTGAAGCAAGGAGATCTGCTGTCGCCTTTTCTGTTTTTGATAGTGGTCGAAGCACTACCAGTATTATATAGATCAACCATCCAAAAAGTCTTGTACAAAGAAATAACGGTACAAGAGGATGTGACGTATTCAGTGCTACAGTATGCAGATGATGTCATTATGATGGGTGAAGCGGAGTTGCAATCTGTGTGGTATCTGAAGGTAATTTTGCGGGGGTTTGAGATGGTGTCAGGGTTAAAGGTAAATTTCAGCAAGAGCAGTTTCTATAGTTTTAATGTGTCAGAATCATTCACACTTGTGGCTAGCAGCATGCTAAACTGTAATGTTGGTACACTACCATTCAAATTCTTGGGGGTACCAGTGGGAGTGAATCCTAAAAGGGAACAAGTTTGGAAGCCAGTTATTGATCAGTTCAAAAGGCGATTGTCAGGTTGGAAGGCAAGGAATATGACTTTTGCTGGGAGGTTGGTATTACTGAACTCTGTACTAGCTTCTCTTCCATTGTACTTTTTCTCCTTTTATAAGGCTCCCAAGTCAGTGTTGAAGTCTCTCAAGAGGCTGCAACGAACTTTCTTATGGGGAGGTAACGACAGTCAGTCAAAAATTGCATGGGTGAGATGGGAAAAAGTCTGTTGGCCAAATGACGAAGGAGGTCTAGGTGTGAAGTGTTTGGAGAAATTTAATTTGAGCTTGCTGGCAAAGTGGAGGTGGAGAATATTATCAGATGAAACGGCTATCTGGGGACCGCTGCTGAGGAGTAGGTACGGAGAGGTAGATGGATATATGGATAGGCCCACGTCTTTTGTCCACACCTCACAGTGGTGGAAAGACATATGGACCATTGATGGACCAAATGCGGCCTTGCCAAAATGGTTCAAAATTAGAGTCAATAGGATAGTAAGGTCTGGAGTGGGGACTTTATTTTGGGAGCAGAGGTGGATGGGAGATACAGCTTTCAGTGTACTCTTCCCCAGATTGTATGCTCTGACAGAGGATAAGTTTATCACTATTAAGGATAAATGTGACGCAGAAGGCCACTTATCATCATGGAAGTGGGTCTGGCGGAGGGAGTTGTTTGTCTGGGAGGAGCAGGTGCTTCTTGCTTTACAGGAGGCGTTAACGGAAGTGGTATTGGTAGAGCGGGATTCAGATGAGTGGGGTTGGAATTTAGGTGTTTGGGGGGCTATTCGGTGGCAGAAGGGTACAAGGTGTTGAATGAAGGAGTATCTGACTTAGGAATGAACTTTGTGGAATCCCAGGATTTACGTCGGTTGTGGAAGGAAAAGTTGTCATCTAAGGTACTGGTGTTCTCTTGGAGACTGCTAAGGGACAAATTACCCACTGTTGAAAACCTGCTAAGGAGAGGTATTTAGGATCCTATGCTCAATCCTGTTTGTGTGTTTTGTAATAATGGGATAGAGACCAAGAACCACCTATTTTTATAATGCCCAACCATACAAACGCTGTGGTATAAAGTTATTAGCTGGGCAGGTGTAGAGACACCACTCCCGGGAGATCTGAACCAACTGCTCTTGTTATCCTCTGGTTGGGTCGTGGGAAAGCGTAAGAGAAGGTGCAGGTATGTGTTTTGGATTGCTGTATGTTGGTGTATTTGGTTGTCTAGAAATACTGTTATTTTTCAAAGGGCCGACGTGGAATCCCTTGATATGTTAATGTCGATAAAATTGTTATCGTGGCAATGGTTGTTGTATTCCTTTGGTTTTAAGGCAGAGTGTGTATTCTCTGATTGGTGTTTCCACCCGAGATTGTGTCTGATGAATATGAGATAGACTCATAGGTTAGGTGGAGCACAATCAAGGTATTACTATACTACTGTATATCAGTTTGAAACGTTATGTTTCAACTGCTTCTTATTTCCTATAATAGAATATATTTTTGCTGTTCAAAAAAAAAAAAACCTATTTTGGACACTTTACATGCTTTTGTAAGTGAGTATGTTGTGCCTGGAAAAAATGCTAGGATTGTAAGCCCATTGACAGGCCTAGCTGAAGTTGGGTTCCTTATTGGACTGGAAAAGAATAGGTTTATTGGGACTTCTTATGAATTTTTATTAAGTATTTATCTAGGTGGCTAGGTGCAGGCTTCAAATATGCACTTATGCCCAAACCAAATATGATATGGAAGAATTGTTTTTATATTGTATGGCAAGTTACTCTTCTAGCTAAGGTTTTGGAAAGGCCATACATAATGAAGCCCATAAAAGCTACATATGAGCTTAAGAAAATCAAGTCAATTGTGAGTGTTGTTAAGCAAGGTTGACTTACCTATTAATCAAGATTCACAACTAGTTTTATTATCACTTTTCATTCTAATAAACTTGCTCTATAATGCCCTTACTAATTTGAGCTTAGTTCATTTCCTTGAGGGTGATCTTTGATTCAATGGTAAGGCAGGCTTGTGACTTGGAGATCATGGATTTAAATCCCAGATATAGTTTCTATGTTAGCAAGAATAGGGGTACATATTGCATACATAAAAGCTTACCGTCACAGGAGAAGCCTAATAAAGAAATAGCTTCCTAGTGAAATAGTAATATGTTTTTAACTTTTCGACACAAGTCAAGAGTTACATGATATTTTATTCAGATCTAGTATTCGGTTATATGTTTATTGACACACAATTTTCAATTTTTTGTTTATCAGCAGTCCATTGAACCAGGAAAAAAAATGAAGGAGCATCAATGGACAACTTTGTAACATGCTTCTAGATTGATAAATATCCCTTTTAATGCTTATTCTAATGTATATGTGTGTAATGTTATTCTTTATTTATATTTTAGTGTGGGTTTCTCACAGAAGGTGTGGAAAGAGTACTTAAAATGAAAATTTGTCATAAGTTAAAATATATATATATATATATATATATATATATATAATATTCATAAAATATAATAAGAATAAACAATATACTTTAATTTAGTGATTTTTAATATAATAGTCTACATAAAAGATATAGATTTTTATTATTATATGACTTTTACCTACAGTTGTAGGTATAAGTTATAACTTATACATATAGTTAGATGTTATTGGTGTTCCAAATTATAGGTATTATTGTTATAGTGATAGTAGAATGTAAGTATAAGTATAAGTATATTTATAGTAAAACTTTTGTGACAGACATGTTGTTACATGATTCTTTAAAGTTGACGAACAAAGTATGCGGTTGATCAAAGTTCTTTATACATTTACCTAGAAATTTTAGCTCTGTGTAGCTACAAGTCAATTTTTTTTGTAGTGAAGAAAGAGTCAAGGAAGAAAAAATTTATTTTCTTCCTTTTTAAAAGAAATCAAGAATATGTAGACTCTAAGAGAAATCTCACTAAAGAGAAAAATAAATTATTCTTCCCTTATTGTTTATGAGAATCATTAACTTCAAGATTTTGCTTGCATTTTTTATTTTATTTTATCCATAAAAAACTATTAAAGTTTACACTTGAATCTTGAGATCTTTTAATGTCTAGGTCTGCAGTTTGTTTCACTTGTACAAAACATTGTTTCAATGATAGAACCATTTCTAGAAAGCTTAACTAGGGCCTTGCAAACATACCTTGGAGCTTGGCTTTTCCAAGGGGTTAATGTAGACCGGCACCCTCCCCTTATTAGGTTGAAGCAAACTGACCTTTTAACAATCAGTATTAAAGAGTGGTGAAGACAGCTTGGTATGGGTGGCGGGACATGCCTTTCGGATTCGGATTTGCGGCCCAAGTTTGTGAATGTGATGATCGTATTGAACTTAATCATAATTTTTTTCAAAAATTTCAACAAAATATTATGTAACGTTTGTCTAGGGTGTTTTGTTTTTGTTTTCAAAGAAAATAAAAACAAATAATAAAAATATGTTTAGTTATAAATTAGATAATATTTTTAAAAAACAACGATAAAACTATGTAACTAAAAATTCAATAACAATCTTGTAATTATAACAAAACTACATCTTAATGTATTTTAAATTATATAAATATTTTATGATAATTTTAATAAAATTGATTAAATTTAATAATATTATTTTTAGAAATAAAAATATTAAATAAAAACAAACTTATTTATTAAAGATTGAAAACTTGAAAATGAGACTTATCTTAAAAATAAAAAAAAAATATTTTTTTCAAATCAAATGCGGTGTTAAATCTTCGTTTCGAGGTGGTGATGGTGGAAATTTATTCTTGAAATCAAAATCGTTTAATTCCTGAATGGATGACTTTTCACAATGATTCTAATAAAAAATACATTTTATCTGTGAGACTTGAAATAAAAATCAATTGAAATTTTCCTTTATTCGAACTAGTAACATTATGTTTTCAACTTGCGAATTTGATGAGTTAAACTCACTTTCATCTCGAGTCTGCACCATTTTCGTCATCTCTAATTAATCAGATGCAAATCCAGTTAACTGTGAGGTCCAGCCAAATGAACGAAACATGCAATTGGTGGTGTTGAAATACACTTTGCAATGCAAGTGTGCAACCTGCAAATGGTGCAAAGTAAAATCATCAGATTAATTGAGATAAAAGAAATCTCAACCTCCAACCATGTTGCAGCGTTGGGTGTGCCGTATTTTCAAGAAAATTCTTAGAATGGTATGTGGTTGTGGTATTATCTAATCTTCCACGTTAAAAAAGAATATTCTTGTGGCTAGAACTAAAACGTGAGCTTGTGAAAGTACATGTGTAGGAAAAATATGCTAATTAACAAAAGATTTGGCATTCAAGTGTGTCTATGGGTTACCCATCTCTCTTTTATAGGAATTTACTTGCTGCACTTATTATTAACAACGATAATTATTCTAGTATATGGTATTTTCTTAGTTCCTTCGACATGTAGCATTTGTACCTCAAGATGGAGGGAGTTGTTGTCACTTATGATCATTACTCATATTGGAAGGATTTGCATGAACAAATCGCCCAACAAGATAAAATCGCAGGAGGAGGTCTAACAAATCACTTTATTGTGAGAGTTGTTTTCACAAATTGAAGATAGATGTTATTCTTTTATTTTAAGAGGTTTTGTACGCTGAATTTTTTTTTTCCGTATTTACGTTTCTGCTATAAGTCCCTATTTTGAATTTACATAAGATGGAAATTATGATGACATTTTCCAACATGAACGACTCAGCTAGCTAGATCAAAGTTCTGTTAGTTTTTTATATACAATTCGAAAGAGGAAAGAAAATAGTTTCATTCATTGGTGATTGAATAACCAATATGTAGCTTTTATTTCACCCTTCCTTTTCTCCCCCAATTCCGAAATCCCCCATTTGAACTTATCATTGCATCTCATCATCATATTTTCCACTTTCCAGTTCCTCTTGGCTGTCTCCATCCAATACAATCATAAGACCTGTTTCACTTACTTTCCCAGCTTTTATTCCTTTTCCGACCTAACTATACAAAGAATGCTGTTTTCCATGGCCAAAAGATAACCGCATGATTAGAAAAAAAAAAAAAACACTCTTAATACAGATTTATAAGCAATTTTATTAATCAAAGTTTTAATTTGTTATTCTAAAATGATATTTAACGCAATTTTTTTTTTGTTATAGATACAAAATAAAATTATAGTTTTAATTGGAAAATAATACTAAAAGTATGTCTAAAGTCCTAAAAAATATAATGGTTATACACACATAGAGCAACCAAAATCCACAAAGTGAATGATAATGATAATCCGGAAACATGAGGCCCCTTTCCACAAGCATTCGAGAATAGATTCGTCTATTTAAAGTTTGAGTTATTTATTTGTTTAATTTAATTGAGGGAAAGCCCAGCCGAGAGACCAATACATTGCACATTCCTTCCCCAAGAAACGTTTCGTAATTCACTGCGTGTATATATATGCACACATACATTTTCAGCTCCAAACCCAAACTTAAAGCCTTCACTTCTTGAAAACGCTCCTCAACGGTAACCATCCAGAGTCCATGGATTATGGGTCGGGTCGGCGTCGGGTTGAGATCTTGAGCGGGAAAAACTACGGTTGTAGTCAGAGCTACGTGGCGACGATTGCGAGTGAGGTGATTCGGGCGAGTCACAGCGGTGAAGCCACGGCGACGAAGCCTTGGAGTTTCGGTGACCCAGAGTCGAAGCGGCGGAAGAGGATTGCCAAATATAAGGTTTACGCGGTTGAGGGTAAGGTTAAGGCCACGCTCCGGGATGGAATCCGATGGATCAAACATACGTGTTATCGGATCGTCCATGGCTACTAGTTTATCTGGGCCACAGGCCCACCAGAAAATCTCATTAACACGTCATAACATATGCTTTTTTTTTTCCTTCCCCTCATTTTTACTATTTGGTGCTTTTGTATTGGTGTTAATGAACGGTGACCACAGTTTGAATTATCATCCCTCCATGTGTTGAGATTCTTACTCAATTCAATTGGAAAATGGAGTTCTATGTACGTAAATAAATAAGTATAAATAAATATAAATATATATATTCAGTGAAGAACTAAACATCACCAAATTGAATCCTTACAAGGTACAATTCAACCAAAACAAAAATTAGAGAAGTACTACTATAACTTCTCCAAAATTAATTTATTGAAAAGATAGAAGAAGCAAACTGTTATGACATTTAAGCTGACTCTTCTTCCCAAAAAGACAATGAGGCCATGTGCAATCACCATAAGCTTCCTCGGCATCCAGGTGTTGTTCATAGGCTGCTCCAAACTCAACTCATGATATATTTGTATGTAAGTTTTTATAATAATAAATGCATTAATTATAGCTCTTCTATGTTTTTAAACTAAAAGCAGGGGCAGAAAAGGAAAGAAAATTGGCGTTGAAGTTGAAGTTGAAGTTGAAGTTGAAGTTGAAGGAATGGGAGTTGGGACTCATGATAAGCCTAATGACCTCATGCTTATCTCTTGGTAATGACGATCTACGGCATCGAAGCGTTGCAACCTCATTTGATGATAAAACTGTGCAATGAACTCCTCAGCCTTAGCATCAATCATCTCATCCCCCTCCTTGGCAAAGTCCTCTTCTTTATCGTTGTCGTCCTCCTGCACCATCTCGTTTAGCCCAACGGCTGAAGCGTAACGGCTAAAAGACGGTGACGGCGAGTGTGTAAAGTCGGAGGCTGATTCAAAGGCATCGTCACTGTTTTCAGACGCTGAGGTTATCATGATTTTAGGTTGAAGGGAGATGTTGTTATTGTTGTTATGATGACGGGGTGGAGATTGGGTGCTTTGTAGGTGCAATGGTCTCATGGACCCCACCAATGTCTTCCATATGCTCTTGGACTCTTCTTCGTCCACAGGGAGCATTTTGGACTTGCGAGAACGCCCTCGCATCATGAACAGCGCCACCTTGAAGATGTTCTTCGACCCCTTTCCCTTCTTCTGGGAAGAACAAGTAGTGTTTTTTCTGTTAGTTTCTCCATGAGAGATGATTGCTTTTTGGTCCACCATACACTTTTCACCCATTGTACTAGTAAGTAGTATTTAACAAAATAAGAAATTTTCTCGCCCTGCTTCTTTCCCTAAAAAAGCAGGGCAGATAGGAGAGGGCACTGTGAAATTTAGAAAATGACAAAGGTTTAAATATATATACAAATAAGAAATTTCAGGTGAAATAAAGGAAGCCATGGAGCCAACGCAGCAACATTCTTGTTCTATTGTTTTAAAGCTATAATAAAGAAAGGGATTTTGACAGTGGCATGGTCGCACCTTGGTTTACGTGGGGACATTATTCTTTTGGACAATTCTAAGTATAGAAGACAAGGGAATTCAGGCACAACATTCGGACAACATAACTGCTACCATTCAACTGCTCTTCTTTAGTTCCCCCAGACAAAAACATACCCTCTCTATTCTCTCTCTCACAACTTAGTTGCGAGAAATCAAATCCTACAAAAAAAAAAGCAAAACATAATTATGAATTATTATTATTATTACCCGCCAAAACACATTCACCATAGTTCTTGTGTATTCGCATTTTTAAATATCTTATAACAATTATAGGATTTTAATTTAATATTTTTTGTAAACTTTTATGTTTTAAAATATAAATTATTATGTTACATGTTTTGAAATATATTTTGTTAATTTTATATTTTTTGTTTATGATAAAATGATAAAAAACGTGTCAGATCATCAATGGATATGTCAAATATGCAATGAATATGAAAAATGATGGAAAGAGGGAAGTTTGAATAGAACTCAAAATATTGTCGCATCTGTGTATTTTCATGTTTATTAAAAAAATATTTATCATGAAATGTATGCATATATTAATAGGAAAAAGTTATATTCGTGAAAGTGGAAACAGTCATAAAATATTTAGAAGGTAAAATAATCATAAAATCTGGACACCAAAAGGTCATATTTTCATTATATAATATATAGTATATAATATAATATCATATACTATACATTATAGATATAATTGGACAATTATGTATGTTGGATATTAATATTTTAAAGTAAATTTTTACTTAAAGTTATAAGGTTGGTCTAGTGGTAAAGTATATCTTTGGAAAATAAGAGATTATAGATTCAAGTTCCTCTTATGACAAATTAGTTTATTTTTTTAATTTTAAAATAGGTCTAAAGGTAGAATAGCTATTTTGAAAAGTAAACATCAAAAGGGGTATTCCCTTTATTGATAGTATAGATATAGTATATAATTTAATATCATATATTATACATTATAAATATAATTACACAATTATGTATGTATCAATATTTTAAAGTAATTTTTTGCTTAAAGTTATAAGGTTGGTTTAGTGGTAAACTATATGTTTGGAAAATAAGAGGTTATGGGTTTAAGTCCCTCTTATGACAAATTAGTTTATTTTTTTTAATTTTAAAATAGGTGTAAGGTAGAATAGGTATTTTGAAAAGTAAACATCAAAAGGGGTATTTCCTTTATTAATAGTATATATATAGTATATAATATCATATAGTATACATTATAGATATAATTGGATAATTATGTACGTTGGATATCAATATTTTAAAGTAATTTTTTATTAAAGTTGTAAGGTTGGTCTAATTATAAAGTATAAGTTTGAGAAATAAGAGGTTATGGGTTCAAGTCTCTCTTATGAGAAATTAATTTATTTTTTTAATTTTAAAATAGGTGTAAGGGTAGAATAGGTATTTTGAAAAGTAGACATCAAAAGGAGTATTCCTTTTATTAATAGTATAGATATATTATATAATATAATATCATATAGTATACATTATAAATATAATTGGACAATTATGTAGGTTGGATATCAATATTTTAAAGTAAATTTTTTATTAAAGTTGTAAGGTTGGTCTAGTGGTAAAGTATAAGTTTGGAAAATAAGAGGCTATGGGTTCAAGTCTCTCTTATGAGAAATTAGTTTATTTTTTCTTATTTTAAAATAGGTGTAAGGGTAGAATAAGTATTTTGAAAAGTAGACATCAAAAGGGGTATTCCCTTTTATTAATAGTATAGATTTTAAAGTAATTTTTTTATTAAAGTTATAAGGTTGGTCTAGCGGTAAAGTATATGTTTGGGAAATAAGAGGTTATGGGTTCAAGTCTCTCTTATGAAAAATTAGTTTAATTTTTTTAATTTTAAAATAAGTGTAAGGGTAGAATAGGTATTTTAAAAAGTAGACATCAAAAGGGGTATTTCCTTTATTAATAGTATAGATATAGTATATAATATAATATCATATATTATACATTATAGATATAATTGGACAATTATGTATGTTGGATATCAATATTTTAAAGTAATTTTTTTATTAAAGTTATAAGATTGATCTAGTGGTAAAATATATATTTGGGAAATAAAAGGTTATTGGTTTAAGTCTCTCTTATGAGAAATTAGTTTATTTTTTTAATTTTAAAATAGTTTTAAGGATAGAATAGGTATTTTGAAAATTAGATATCAAAAGGGATATTCCCTTTATTAATAGTTTAGATTTTAAAGTAATTTTTTTTTTATTAAAGTTATAAGGTTGGTATAGTGGTAAAGTATATCTTTGGTAAATAAGAGATTATGGCTTCAAGTCTCTCTTATGACAAATTAGTTTATTTTTTTAATTTTAAAATAAGTGTAAGGGTAAAATAAGTATTTTAAAAAGTAGATATCAAAAGGGGTATTCCTTTATCAGGGTATGATAATAAAAAATTATATAATTAGGGTATGATTGTTGGAGTGCAAGTGTGAGTTGAAGTCCCACATTGGTTAGAAATTGGGAAGTTGAGTAATATATAAGTGAGAAAGACCCATAATCTAATGTTTTAAGGTTTTGGGTTGAAGGTGGTGTCATATTCTTTTATATATGGGCTCGTGTCTCATAGTTATACCTTTCCCCAATGTTTACCCCCTCGGTTGGACCCAACAAGTGGTATCAGAGCCATTATCTTAGTATGTTCTGCGGTTGCAGCAGTGTCTGATCTTCCGTATCAGAAAAGATTTGGTTAGAGTAAATTTTCTTAGTATGCTCTGTGGCTGCAGCTGTGTCTGATCTTCCACATCAGAAAAGATTTTTTCTCTTGTTCTTGGGAATCTCAGTCTAGAGAACCAGTGGGGGCTTTTTTTCAAAAAGCAGTAGGAGCGATGGCAATAGACGAAGGCAAGATGAAGATTGAAAAGTTCGATGGTGCGAACTTTGGCTTTTGGAAGATGCAAATAAAGGACTATCTGTATCAGAAAGGCTTGCAAGAACCTCTCACAGGCCTGAAACCAGAAGCTATGAAGGAGGATGAGTGGAGCTTTCTAGACAGAAAAGCTCTCGGAGCCATCCGATTGACGTTATCTCGTAATGTTGCTTTCAATATTGCAAAAGAAATGACGACAGCAGGTCTCATGAAGGCTCTTTCCAACATGTATGAGAAACCCTCAGCCTCAAACAAAGTTCACTTGATGAGGCGATTGTTCAATCTGCGGATGTTTGAAGGTGCTTCGGTGGCACATCATCTCAATGAATTGAGTTCAGTTGAGATTGAGTTTGATGAGGAAGTACAGGCTTTAATACTTTTGTCTTCCCTGCCATAAAGTTGGAATGCTACGGTCACGGCTGTGAGTAGCTCATCGGGAAGCAATAAGTTAAGATTTGATGATGTTCAAAATTTGGTTCTCAGTAAAGAGATCTGGCGGAGAGAGTCGGGTGAACCATCAACCTCTTCAGTATTGCATACAGAGTCAAGAGGAAGAAGTTCAACCAAAGAATCGGACGCGACAAATCAAAGGAGAGACGATCCAAGTCCAGAAATCATCGTAGTTCCCAAAACTCAAAGAGGATCGAGTGTTGGAATTGTGGGAAAACCGGGCACTACAAAAACCAGTGTAGGAGTGTACGGAAGAGTCAAGAAGCAAAGGGCGAAGCAAACGTTGCCTCCACCTCAAAAGAAGATGAGGTGTTGATATGCTCTCTTGAAGATAAAGAGGAGTCTTGGGTATTAGACTCTGGAGCATCTTTTCATGCTACCTCACAAAAGGAACTATTCGAGAATTATGTTCCTGGAAACCTTGGTAAGGTTTACCTTGGTAATGAGCAGTCATGTGAGATTGTAGGTAAAGGTGCAATAAAGATTAAGTTAAACGGGTCTGTATGAGAATTGAAAAATGCTAGACATATTCCCGACCTGACTAAGAACTTAATCTCAGTGGGCCAATTAGTCAGTGAAGGCTACACGACAATCTTCCACAGTGATGATTGGAAGATTTCAAAAGGTGCGATGACAATTGCTCGAGGCAAAAAGAGTGGTACTCTTTACAAGACAGCAGGAACATGTTATTTGATTGCAGTTACAACAAATGAAAGTCCCAATCTATGGCACCAAAGACTTGGGCATATGAGTGAGAAAGGGATGAAGGTCATGCACTCAAAAGGAAAATTACCAGGTCTTCAGTCAGTAGAAATTGACATGTGTGAAGACTTTATACTTGGAAAGCAGAAGAGAGTCAGCTTTCAGACAAGTAGAAAAACCCCAAAGAAAGAAAGGCTTGAGCTCATCCACTCTGATGTTTGGGGACCAACGACTGTCCCTTCCATTGGTGGGAAGCAATACTTCGTAACTTTTATTGATGATCACTCCAGAAAGGTATGGGTTTACTTTCTGAAACACAAGTCTGAAGTATTTGAAGCTTTCAAGATTTGGTAAGCTATGGTAGAAAATGAGACAGAATTGAAGATTAAAAGGCTCAGATCCGACAATGGTGGTGAATATGTAGACACCAGATTCAAGAACTTTTGCTATGAGCACGGAATCAGAATGGAGAGAATCGTGCCAGGTACGCCTCAACACAATGGTGTAGCAGAGCGTATGAATCGAACGTTGACTGAAAGAGCCAGAAGCATGCGTGTGCAGTTAGGCTTACCAAAACAGTTTTGGGCAGAAGCAGTCAACACAGCAGCTTACTTGATCAACCGAAGTCCATCGGTACCATTGGAGCACAAGATACCAAAAGAGGTATGGAGTGGAAAAGAGGTAAAACTATCACATCTTAGAGTTTTCGGCTGTGTAGCATATGTGCACGTCAGTGATCAAGGCAGAAACAAACTTGACCCAAAATCAAAGAAGTGTACTTTCTTTGGTTATGGTGAAGATGAGTTTGGCTACCGCATATGGGATGATGAAAGCAAAAAGATGATCCGCAGTAGAGATGTAATCTTCAATGAAAAAGTGATGTATAAGGACATACATAATACTGGCACCAGCAACCTAGAAACAAGTGGACCAATTTATGTAGAGGTGGAAGATATCCCAGAAAGTCCTAAATTGAGGAGTCGTCAGCCAGAGGAATCAAATAAAGAGAACAATGAGCAATCAGAAACTCCTACTCCAACTCCTGTATTGAGAAGATCCTCTCGGCCCCATGTGCCTAGCAGGAGATATATAGACTACATGTTGCTGACTATTGGAGGGGAACCTGAAGATTATATGGAAGCTTGGCAAACCATGGACACCGACAAGTGAGAGCTTGCTATGAAAGACGAGATGAAGTCTTTGATCTCCAATTAGACATGGGAACTAGTTGAGTTACCTATGGGAAAGAAAGCACTTCGCAATAAATGGGTGTATCGGGTGAAGGAAGACCATGATGGTTCCAAGCGATACAAGGGTCGACTGGTTGTCAAAGGATTTCAGCAGAAAGAAGGAGTTGACTACACTGAAATCTTTGCTCCAGTTGTCAAGCTCAATACTATCAGGACTGTGTTAAGTATTGTGGCTAGTGAGAAGCTCTACCTAAAGCAATTAGATGTGAAGACTCCATTTTTTCATGGAGATCTAGATGAGGTGATCTACATGCACCAGCCTGAAGACTATTCAGAAGCATGTCAAACCACAGATGTGAGCAAGTGGGAGCTTGTTGACAAAGGTTGTCACAACAGAGAAGTTGAGGCTTTGCAGTGTCTCAACTGGCCTTCAAGAATGATTGATGATGAAGGCAACTACAATAAGTGATAATCAAACTCCAAGTGGGAGAATTGTTAGTTTTGTAGTTTGATTTTTAGTCCCACATTGCTTAGTATTGTGAGATGGTGTTCTTTACTTTCCTATATAAGCAAGCTTATGTAAGGTTTACAAATGCACCAAAACAAATACTTCTTAGTATTGTTTATTTCTCTCTTCTCGCCTTTAGTGCCTTGTTCCCAACAAGTGGTATCAGAGCAAGTGTGAGTTGCCTTAAGT
This sequence comes from Psophocarpus tetragonolobus, assembly GCA_037954015.1. Lineage (NCBI taxonomy): Eukaryota > Viridiplantae > Streptophyta > Magnoliopsida > Fabales > Fabaceae > Psophocarpus > Psophocarpus tetragonolobus. The sequence continues at coordinate 35,403,688 of CM075692.1, read as the reverse complement.
ATCTGCTGGAAGGGACTCACACTTGAGGGGGAGATTGTTGGAGTGCAAGTGTGAGTTGAAGTCCCACATTGGTTAGAAACTGGGAAGTTGAGTAATATATAAGTGAGAAAGACTCATAACCTAATGCCTTAAGGTTTTGGGTTGAAGGTGGTGTCATATTCTCTTATATATGAGCTCGTGTCCCATGGTTATACATCTCCCCAGTGTTTAACCCCCTCGGTTTGGTCCCAACAACTGGTATCAGAGCCGATGGTTGTGATCGGCAGGTTGACGGTGGATTCCCTTCATCGAAAGTCCTCCTGCTAAGGGTTTCAGGAGGCGTGTCCCCTTGTGTTTAAGGGCGGTGTGAATAAGGGGTTGTGATCGGCAGGTTAACGGTGGATTCCCTTCATCAAAAGTCGGAGTGCTAAGGGTTTCAGGAGGCATGTCCCCTTGTGTTTAAGGGCGGTGTGAATAAGGGGCCGTCATTAAATGTATGCTTCCGCTCGAGGGGGAGTTTACAATGTGGAAGAGACTCACACTTGAGGGGGAGATTGTTGGAGTGCAAGTGTGAGTTGAAGTCCCACATTGGTTAGAAATTGGGAAGTTGAATAATATATAAGTGAGAAAGACCCATAACCTAATGCCTTAAGGTTTTGGGTTGAAGGTGGTGTCATATTCTCTTATATATGGGCTCGTGTCTTATGGTTATACCTCTCCCCAATATTTACCCCTTCGGTTGGACCCAACAATGATAATAAAACAATGTATAATTAGGGTATGATAATAAAAAATTATAAAAAATAGATTCATATTTATTTTTATATTTTTCTATAAAATCATAATATTAAATAAAATTAACCCAGCTTTGATAATATTTAGTATTTGAACATGCTAGATTTCAAATCATAAAATCAATTGGTATAAAGTGAAGTTATTAAGAAGTACAAGATGTGTCTGTCAAACAAATTATAAACTTTTAATTATAAACATACATCCATAAAGAATGTACTAACTCATAGTAAATATACGATTCATAATTCATTCAGCATAAGAGGGTAATGTTAGTCTCTACACATGGCATCAACTCCAAGTTTTCAATTAAATTGCTTAAATTATATCATCAACCTCTTGTAGTTTATTATTGATTTTATCATTTCTTGCTTTCCAAATTTGTCAAATTACCATATAAAAGACCATGCTTGTTTCAGCTTCACTGTCCCGCTGATTAATCCCATGAGCTAACTACAGTGGTTTCAGATCCGATTATGTAACGTCATGGATAGCCCCACAATCACATAACCCGGATTAAACATGATTAAATAAATGACAGTTCAGAAAAGATATGTTGACCTGTTTCCAAAGCTTCATAACAAAATGCACAATCTGATGGAAATAAAAGGAAACATTTAATCAATAGATACAAGATTATAGTATGTATAGAGAATTAAATATAAAAAGATAGAGGAAAGAGAATTTGTGTACCTAAAATATATTGAATTGAAGTTCTTGATCTTCAAGAACAAAAACCCTCAAATATATTGAATTGAAGTTCTTGATCTTCAAGAACAAAAATCCTAGGAATGATTATTGTAGAGATATGAGTTCAATAAGAACTCTTGAGGATTTTACTACCTACTTTCTAGGGTATTATTTTAGAGAATGTGTATTGTTGTTATAATTTGCTTAATGGGATGGCAAATTTATAATCCCCCAGAGTAGGCAGAGACCCCTCCAATGGGTTTTTTATGATTGACTCAACCCATCGCAGAGTCAATCTTACTATAATCCGATTCAAATAATCATAAAGATATTATAAGATATGATTATCACCATATCTTAAATTGCCAGATAATGATAAAATATAATTGATTAATACCAATCCACTATTATTTCCAACATTCTCGCACTTGGATGGTATTAATCAATAATACAAAGATAAATCATTAAGCTAGAATGACAATAATGAGAAATTTGAGCTACAAAATAATATCCGATAGGGATATATATCATAAATATTTCTCATAAAGTATATAGAATAATGTAGTTCAATAAAATGATACGACATGGTCTCAAGCATCCAAAAATGCTAAGAGATATGTTACTAAAATGATATTACTTCACACATATCTCATAAGAAAGTTTTCAGACTCCCACTGATCTAAGACATCAAAACTTAACCAAACCATATGAGTTATAAAACTTCAAAGTTAAGTATTTGATCAGTGAATAAAAAAATGTTTAATTAATATAATTTTTTTTTTACTTGAGTCCGAAAAATTATATAGGTGAGAAAGCATAATTTACATGCATCTAATTATTCATCATAGCCCAATAACATATGTAATTACATATAGGATACATAAATGCTCTATAATATTTGACATTTAACTAATCTGAGTTTCAAAAAAGAGTGACTATGTAAGAATCCAAAGATAAGTAGGAAATCCATAAATTCCCCACTAAAACCACATAGACACCTAGTTTATATAAAATGATACTCATATTATTGTGGCCACAAAATGTCAATTGAGCAAACACTTACATAATTGGTCCAAACAAAAAAAATTCATAAGTACTTCAATAGTGCAAAATTGTACTCAATAGAAGTACTATCATAATAAGCACTTTTTTACAAAGTAGAAAATCATACCCGATAGGAGTATTGCATCTACAATATACTTATAGAATTTTGACCAAACAAAATGTGAAATTTTGGGTAAAGAAATGCACAATACTTAATTGCATACCAAAAGAATTAATGTGCAATCCCCAAAAAAATGCTCTTAACATCCATTAAAGATGTCTATTAAGATACAATGAATTATGTATCTCAATTAAAATAAGACAAAAATAAATAGTCAAGTCCTATAAAGTATGTCATATCATAATTAAATGTGCACAAGAATATATGACAATACAAATAGATAAGTCTCGAGACATGATACAAAATTATATACTTCTAAAATTTTGATCAATTAAAATATGAAATTTGGGTAAAAGAGATGCACAATGCATAATTGTATGCCAAAAGGATTAATGTGCAGTACACAACAGAATGACCTTAACATCAGTTAAAGATGTCTACAAAGATACAATGGATTTTATGTATCTCAATAAAAATAGGACAAAAATAGAGAAGCCCTATAGAATATGTCATATCATAATTAAATATGCACACGATTATGACAATAAAAAATATATAAGTTTCGAGAGATAATAGAAGATTATATATACTCTCACTAATCCTTAATATACCAAAAAAATATTAGGATTATCATTAGGGTACACTAGTAGTGATAGTGGGATGATGACTTTATAAGATAATAATAAAAGTGAATTAAAATTCACTATTATTCTACTTAAGGAATTAGAAAGTAGTAGAATAACAAATGATTAATGAGAGAAATGGTTAAAATAACAAGAATATGAAACCTACAAATTCATCCATAAGAATAAATAATTCTCACAAATGGTTTCATAATTAACCACATATTAATCAATCTTTACAAAAATATTGACCCCTATGAGGATCTTGAAAAAATAATTACATGAGTGAGAAAATGGATCACTTGATAATTTTACGTAGAATATGAGATTATAAGCAAGTTCTCAAGTAATCATAAACAAAAATTAAGTGCTACAATAAACAATATTTACACACACTTGAGAATAAAACATGATTACACGCAGTGGAAGAATGAGACATATTCTTGCATATATTAAGGATATAATAGTAAATAGTCTCTAACTCTCATCACAATTTATAATGGACATAAGTTTATTTATATATCCCAAAATAAAGCCTCTAGCTTTTACAAGAATACCATTAACAATATTATAAAATATGGTATGGAGAAATTAATCTCTTAAAATTTAGGATTCCTATATTGTCCTTACAAGAATTACATACTAATATTGCAAATCAATAGAGAGTTTGTTATACAAGAAAATATTTTACAAAAGACCAATATAAAATCCTTAATATAGATCCCAACAATGTGATCACAAATAATGTGATAAGAAAAAAATAATTTTATCAAGAACATTTGTTTTTGCACATGTATGATTAATTGGACATTTAAAGTAAAATCTTATATCACAACAATTTATTTTATAATATATTAATTAAAATTCTAATATACAAAATTCTTCCACTTGATAAAGAAAAAATAAGTTGACATAAAAAAAAATACCCAGAGGGCTAAATAAAATTCAACTATTTCTTTATCAAAATATATATATATATATATATATATAGAAAATTTGCACCACAAAAATGCAACATTTTTTTTTGTTTTGAAGGAAAAAATGTCCAATTAAAGGTTATAAGTCATTATGGAACAAAAAGAAAATGAGAGTGTAAATTTTGGTTCCATATAAATATAACTAAACATGATCAAATGAGGGAAATAAACTGAACATTACAAAAATAGGGAAACATTATGTAATTCTAAAAGTTCAGTTAAAAGAGAATCCCTAAGGAAATTACAATGCACTATAACTTATATCAATAAAATCCTAATACCGATAGGATATAAGAAAATCATTAACATAAGCCAAGAAAAATACATTGTATAACACCAAATTACATTAATAACAATACACCGATAGAGTATAGTTATCATCAATGCAATAAAAAAATAATTATATCACAAAATTCACATAAATGCATCTAAAATAGTGAAATTATAATTATGTAAATAAAAAAAGAAATTATGCATATTGTCCAATAAATTTGCATAATTTTAATCATATATATTATATGACCAACATACAAAATTCACATTATTATACCCATGATAGACAAGTAATAATAATGCAAATTAATAAAGAAAATTATGCTCATAAGAGAAGAACAATTAAGATTGTGCATAATTAATAAAATAACCTAAAATCAATTTATAAATGATAATTCAATATTAAAGAGAGTACAATATAATTGGAGAATACAAATACTATAAAGAATTATCACAACGAAAATAGGTCCAAAATTCAAGATTATAATAGTAAAAAATTTTAATTTAATCTTGAATTAATCAAAATTTTTTTTATACTCAAAAATACCAATAATATAAAAATATTAAATAAATATGGTATTTTTGAAAAAATAAGAATATAAAAATTAGCAACCACATTCACTGCTTCTGAGAATGAATTTAACACACGAATCATCATACATGATCGTATCAAAACGACAAAGTTCTCCCTTGACCAAATCACAAAAATATGGGTATAAAAATGAGTCCATGCAACCTCATTAACACTTTCCAAAGTAAAGTTAATACAAATATATTATGTTGCCTACACAAATGACTCATATTGGTCAAACATAAAACAAGGAAAACCATTAAGTAATTTTGAAAACAATTTACCCCAAAATTATTTAAAAGAAAACTAGGTTTTAAAGGGGTAGCACTTAAAAAGAATTTTCAATATATAAATTACCCATGTAAGGGTAAGGGATTGAAACTTTAACATGTTATTTTAACAATAACAAGTAGCGTAAACCCTCATTTTTTTTTTTGTGAAAAAGATAATAGTGAACTATATTATAAAATTTCACTAATAACACAAAAAAATCTTCAATTCAAATTTAATTTTCTAATAGAAAACAATCATAATTCTCTAATAGAAAACAACCATAATATGTATCTAATTTGGCTCTGATACCAATTGATGGAAATAAAAGGAAACCTTTAATCAATAGATACAAGATTATAGTATGTATAGAGAATTAAATATAAAAAGATAGAGGAAAGAGAATTTGTGTACCTCAAATATATTGAATTGAAGTTCTTGATCTTCAAGAACAAAAACCCTAGGAATGATTATTGTAGAGATATGAGTTCAATAAGAACTCTTGAGGATTTTACTACCTACTTTCTAGGAGATTATTTTAGAGAATGTGTATTGTTGTTATAATTTGCTTAATGGGATGGCAAATTTATAATCCCCCAGGGTAGGCAGAGACCCTTCAAATGGGCTTTTTATGATTGACTCAACCTATCACAAAGTCAATCTTACTATAATCCCATTCAAATAATCATAAAGATATTATAAGATATGATTATCATCATATCTTAAATTGCCAGATAATGATAAAATATAATTGATTAATACCAATCCACTATTATTTTCAACACAATCTGCATTTACTTCTCATAGTATCCCTCTCTTCTGAAGATTATTGCTTGTTGACAACCTATCTACTACTAGTTTCCATGCAAGATTATTCGTTGTTAATAAAATTTATTGGCTTAAAAAAAGTGAAGTTATGCAATTTATGAATATTGTAGTTGTTCCTTTTATTTTATTAAAATCATGAATCAATTTATGAACTTTTCACCACAAATTTATATTTAAGTAGGTTTAATCACTTATGTAGACTATAGAGAGCGTTTATCTTTAAAAATTAAAAACAATAGCTTTCTCTTTCTTCTCTGTTTCAAGATTTAAAACCAACACAAGAATTTGAAAATGAGAGAAGAGATGGTTTATGCTATGGGTTGACAAAGAATAAATCTAACCTAGTTAAGATTTGTTGGTAAAACCTGCATTTTAAATGGATTGGTTATGTTTGATCTATTAACTAAGTGAACTTTTTTGGAGTTTATATCTAATTCATAAAGTCAGCAAATTTAACAACTAATTTGTAAGCTTGCACATATCTTTTAAAAAGTAATTAAAAAAATTTCTTACATTTTTTAAACTAACTAAAGGTTATTCTATCACATAAAAAATTATATTATTACTTATAAGTAATCTTACACACTAAACATCTTCAATACTAATCGTCTAAATATCACAAATCCATAATAAATAAGTCACAACATTGTCATACACTAATGTTCCAAAGGATAATTTTGTCCCTTTACAGGCTATAGGTATATATTAATGAATCCAAAAATTTTAAGTAATAGGGTAAAATGTAAATTTTTAAAATAAAAATTATAAAAATCAAAATCTTACATATATAAACATGGAAATTGAAAAAGATGGGAGAAAAACTTAGAGATTTAACAAAAATATATTCCACCAAAAAAATAGTATATTATTAAATATAACATGGAAATATAATTTAATTTATCTAAGAAAAAATAGTTAAAATCAACCAATAAAAAAATAAAAATGGACCAATATTTGATTGAAGATGAAAGAAAAACAAAATAAAATTAATGCAACAGTGAGCAAAGCTGAAAATAATAATTTATTAACTTATGTCTTTAATTGGCATTAAATAAAAATTGTAACTAAAAACCAAAAGAAAATATACATTATTTTTTTCAATTGTTTTTAAGTAAATATCTTTACAACTATTAAAACATAAAATATTTTTAATTGTTATTAAATAAATGGTTAAATTTATCTTAGTGAATTCAAATATACATATCTTCATAACTATTAGAATAAAAAATATTTTTAATTAGTATAGCATAAACGGTTAAGTTTATCTCTTAATGAATTCAAACCTACATCATGTGAAATATTTGAATTAATTTTTTAACCATTTAGGTAGCAAAATAAATATTTTTTTAATCATAACTAGTTGAAAAAAAAATATTTTTAAATAAAATTATAACTACTGAAAAAAATTATTTTTGAATAAAAATTATATCTAGTAAAATCATAAGTACCCAAATTTAATTTGTTATAATTTTAAAATTTTATATATATATATATATATATATATATATATATATGAGAGATTGTGAAACTACCATATTATTGTAGCATATAAATAGTGGGGCAAAATTTAGCATTTGTTACAAAATTAAGTAATAAAATTAAAATTAAAACAAATCATGTATATATTATTAAAAATGAAATAAAAATTTAGTGGGCATAACTGCCCTCACAAGTCTCTAACTAGATCTACAGGTCAAGCTTATGAATCCCAAACTTAACCCACAAGTCTGCAGGCTTCATGATCCAAAATCTACAAGGATTGACAGAGACTACAAACTAAAAGTAATATCTCTCAATCTATCAACTCGTATACTAATATCTTTTTTGTCAACTAAAATTTGCACATAGATGAAAATCTATAAATATTAACCTAACATCATTTTTTGATGTCGTGAATGACACTATATTTTATATTGTAAATAAATAAAAAATAATAATTCAAGATAATTTTCTTAAAGTAATTTAAATTTATTTTTATATTAAATATATTTAATAAGATAATTTTTTGAAAAAATTAAAAATATTTAACATATTTTTATTAAAGTATTTAAAAATTATTTTGTAATATATTAAAATGTATTTAAATTTTTTTAACATACACTAAAATTAATTTATAATATAATAAAAAGTTTAATAATTAACTTTTAATATATTAAATATAATTTATATTTTATTAATTAACATATATATGCTATATTTTTTGTATTGCATAAAAGACTAAAATGAATGTTTATCAATTTATTAAATCGTTACTAATCTCACTTACTATGCATGATTCCTTTTTTGTTAAATAAAATATGCATATAGATGGAAATTTATAAATATTAATCAAACACAATTTTTTTATCTCATTAATGAAACTATTTTTTATCTCATAAATAAAATTATTAAAGTAATTTAAATTTCTTTTTATATTAAATATATTTAATAATATAATTTTTTTACAAAATAAAAATATTTAATATATTTTTATTAAATTAATTTAAAATTATTCTTTAATATATTAAAATATATTTAAAAAATATTTTTCAAAATACACTAAAATTATTTTTTCATATAATAAAATATTAAATAATTATTTTTTAGTCTCTTAAATATATAAATATAAAAATAAAAAATAATAAAAAAGAACATAAAAATAACATAATCCTAAAGAAATAAAATAATAAAAGATAATAAATAAAATAAAATAAATAATGAAAATGAAAATATAAAATAACAAATAAAGAAAATAAATAAGAAAGAAATTAAAAAATAGGTTTTAACATACACTAAAATTATTTTTTCATATAATAAAATATTAATAATTAATTTTTAATATATTAAAAATATCAATATAAAAACAACAAAATAGTAAGAAAAAATATAAAAATAGCATAATCCTAAAAAATAAATAACAAATAAAATAACATATAAAGGAAATAAAGAAGAAAAATTTAACTAAGATAAGAAAATTGAAAAGACAAAAATATAACAAAAAGATAAAAAAAGAAAGAAAAAATATACAAATATAAATATAAACTATTAAAAGATAATAATTAAAATAACCTAAAAATGAAAATAGAAAATAAAATAACATGAAAAAAAGAAAGAAGAAAGAAATTAAGAAAGATAAAAAACTTGAAAAGACAAAAAATATGACAAAACGGCGAAAAAAAGAAAGAAAAATTAAAAAATATGGAAATATAAATATAAAAAGATTAAAATATAACAATTAAAATAACATAAAAAAAACTAAAACAACATATAAAAAATAAATTAAGAAATATAAAAAAAATAAATGAAAAAATATAACAAAAAAGACATGTGTCAATTTTTGGAAAATGGTAAATTTATATTTTTACTTGCCTATTCTTTTCTTATAGATATATTAGATTATATATCTAAAAAAAAATAAAAAGAAACACTTGTCCAAAAATTATTTTGTTATATAATCAAATACTTAATAATTAATTTTAATATGTTAAATATATAAATGTAAAAATAAATATAAAATTTATATTTTATTAACATCTATATGTTATTTTTTTGGTATTGGATATGAGATTAAAAATAATCTCTCTCAATCTATCGAGTTCGTATGTTAATTTCACCTATGATGCATGATTTGTTTCTTATCAAATAAAATTTGCACATAAATGAAAATTTATAAAACCAAATCAAACACAATTACTTGATCTTGTACTGTAAATAAATTAAAAAAATTTAACTCGATATATTTTATTTAAATTTATTTTTATATTAAATATATTAATAATAAATTTTTTTTAATAAATTATAAATATTTAACATATTTTTATTAAAGTAATTTAAAATTATTTTCTTAATATATTAAAATATATTTAAGAAATATTTTTTAAAATACACTAAAAATTATTTTATCCTATATTAAAATGCTTAATAATTAATTTTAATATATTCAATATAAAATTTAATTAAATATATTTAATATATTTTTATCAAATTAATTTAAAATTATATTTTAATATATTAAAATATATATAAGAAATATTTTTTAACATACATTAAAATTATTTTATCATATATTCAAATATTTAATAATTAATTTTTAATATATTAAATATATAAAAAGAAAAAAATAATAAAAAAACATAATCCTAAATAAATAAAATAATAAAAGGTATAAATAAAATTTAAAATCAAAATGAACAAAGGAGTAATTTTAATAAGATAATTTTTAAAAAAAATTAAAAATATTTTAAGATATTTTTTTTTAAAGTAATTTACATTTATAATAATTAAAAATTAAATAATATAGAAATTTAAAATATAAATTAAAAAACTAACAAAAATTAATTAAAAAAGTAAAATTAAAAGACAAAAAAAATAACAAACCAAAATAAAAATAAAACTTAAAAGGCAAAAATATAAAATAGTACACTTGTCAATATACTAATTAATAATTAATAAGGGCAAAAAAAAATATTTTCCTAGCATTTTCCTTTCATATATATATATATATATATATATATATATATATATGGAAGGGGATCTACTTGCTTCAAGAGAGTAAGTTTAAAATACTTACTTTCAATAATCACTATCTACTTTCTTAAAATCTAATAAATATTTGATTTCAAGAAAATAAAGAGTTAAGATTGAAAGTTTTCAAGAATAGTTTTCAAAAACTATTTTTGGGAAGAAAAGAAAAATCTGTTTTTGGTTTTGTTTTGGTTTTTAGTTTTTTAAAAGAGTTTTCAAATACTATTTTTGGGAAGAAAAAAAAAACAACTTGTTTGACAAGTTTTATTTGAAAACGGTTTTGAAGATGTAAAAATGAAAAAACATGCTCATATTTATTAGAATTTTATTAATAAAAAGCAAAAAACAAAAATAAGAAACTGAAAAGCAAAACTACTTTTAGCTATTCCTGTTTTTTAGTTTTAAAAACTAAAAGACCAGAACTGTGTTCGAAAATTGTTTTCAGAAAACACTACTCAAACAAGTTTTTTAGTTTTTAAAAACTAAAATACTGAAAATAGTTTTATAAAACTATTGTCAAACAAAATATATATATATATATTAATTATAAAAGAATACATTTTTCTTGAAAATAAAGAAATAAATTAAATATTTTTTAATTACAAGTATTATCGTGGAACAATCTAATTAAAAAAATATTTCTTTAAAATACATAACTCTGCTTTTGAGTATTTCAGATAAGTGCATAGTTAAAACTCAAATATGTTCAATTATAGTAGACATTTTCTCAAATAAATAAATTAAATTAATATAATAGCTGATTTATTACTACTACTGAATAGTCTAATAATTAAATATACGACTAAATTGATAATCATTATAATTTTAAGATTGATAAAAAAAAATTAGTCAAATTTTCTTTATTTATATGGCACTCTGTCATCAAATTTTAAAATAAATTCTAATTGGGATTGATTAAGATTAAAATAATCTTAAAATTTAATTTACCTTGTTAAAATCCAAGAAAGAGACTGATACTGGATTGGATTCAATATTTATATACATTTATTTCATAAATTACACATAATTTAAAAGAATGTGATTTTCTGTAATATTTAAGATAATATGTTTAATTAAATATTATATTTAAAATCACTCAAGTTGGAGTTTAATAAATATTCAAATTTTTATAAAATTCAAGTAAATAAGAAAATAAATAAACCAAAATTAAATTTCACCATAAACTAGGGAAAGACAACTTAAGGATGTTGGCGAATTTAAAATAACATAATAGATCATTGGAATATTGACAGTATAAGAAAATTTATAACAAGCAAAACAAGTTTCAACTTTCTTAAAAGCAACACCTCAAAAAAATATTTGTAAAGATTCAAAATCATATAAAAAAAAAACATTCAAAGAATGTTAGCAAAATAGACGACAAAACTATTCTTTCACGAAAAGAATCAAGAAGGAATAAGTGATATTTGTTGGGACAAAAAACACATAACCACAAACTTTTTTTATAGATATTGATAAGAAAAATATATTATAAAATAAAGAACAATAACATAACAACGTTATTTTGTTAGCGTGATTTGCACCTTATTTCTACATCCACATCAAGTTTTTTAAAAATTATTGAAAAATATATAAACTCTTCCCATCTTTTTATTAACATGATTCGCATCTCATGTCTACCTTCACGTCAAATTTTTAAAGAATATTAAAAAACTTGTAAACTCTCCTTCTACCTCATAACCCCTCTCTCACTTAGGGTGGTAACTCACTCTTCAAACCAGATGATTCTTCTTATCTCATAAATTTTATTTATTATCTAACTTCTCATTTTAAATAAGGAAATAAATCACTGTTTTATAAATGATATCTTTTTTAAAATTTAAACAAATTCTAAAGATAAAATAATATATTTTTCTAAAATATATCTAAAACTTTAAAATTAAAATAATTTAAATTATTTTTCCAACAATATTAAATCACTATAAAAAAATCCACAAAGAACACGGTAGGGATTACTAAAAAAGTCACCAAGAAAGTTGTGAAAATTAACATCTCTAAAAACAATGAGTATTTTTTTCATAAATCATAGAAGAAGATACACTTACGTATCATATGTAAAATAATAGATGTCTACATATTATGATAACATAAGATTTTCAATACTAAAACTATACATTTTTATTTAATACAATATATAGAAATGTGAATTTAAATTTAAATTAATTATTAATGTAGGATTTATGATCCAGCGATCAAGGCAACATACCAAATAAGAATAGTTCTAATTTTCAGAATGTGAACGTTGAATTATAAATTGGTGTCTTTTAATTAAACATTTAATTAAACTCAGATCAACAAATATCAGAAGCTTGAAACTCTTGTCTCTATTCCTATTGAACTTGCAGGTTGCTGGAAAATGTGTTTGATGTGAACAAAAAGAAAAAGAAGAATGGCATGAGCAGAGAGTGGAATAAGATGGATGGATTGCATGATTTTGTGATAGAAGTAGACCAAAGATTGTGTGATAAGGGTAGTCTTGATCCCAAGATTCTCGCTCAATCCCAAGTAACAGGAATATTAAAAAATGTATCAATTGATGCAACTGCAGATTAAAGAACAAGAAAAAGAAAGGCAATCAGTGTTTGTTGGAGGAAATTATTTTCATAAAAATACTCATGAAGCGACACACCTTTGACAGCTGAGCAAGGATATAGGGGTAACATAACATGTATTGGAAGAAGAGGTCATGAAGCGTTCATCACAATGGAGACTTGGACAAAGAAAGATAGGACGACATTAGTAGAATTGGGAACCATGCTATTCAATGATGAATCTACTATCTTATAACATTAATAAGGAGAAGCACTAAGTTGAAATCTGTTAGAAAGATAGTGTGTCCAAGTATGAAATTGATTTTGTACGTATTCAAGAATCAAAAGTGCAAGTAGATAGAGAGTAATCTGCACATTGTGGAGTATTCAAATCTAGAATGGAAAGAAACCTTTATTCAAATCTAGAATAGAAAGAAACCCTTGCAAACAAAGCTGATTTGTTACATTTGGGAAATTGAGATCAAAAGAGGGAATCCTTGGGATCAAAAGCCTACGTCCTGTTAAAAAAAAAGGGTGATATACTATTTTCAATAAACTCGCTGTAACTCACTGTGTGTATTTGTATTGAACTGAGATGGCTTTAAATAGCTATATACAATGTATCAGATTAATAAGAAAATACCCTTCTAACAAATATCTAACAGTTGGCATAACAACTTATTTACGGAACAAAAAATTACTTGCGATATCTCAGCAACCCATCAAAACAAACTAACCAAATAGCTGCAGACTCATGCTAAATTATAGAAACCACCCTACTAATTTAAGATTATCTAACAAAACTCCTCCATAAGCTTAAATTTTTCCTTCTTTCATCCCGAACAACTTCCTGAATTGTTGACATGATGTTGTAGGCACTGGTTTTGTAAACATATCAACTATATGCTCTTTGCTTCCTACGTGTTTGAGCCCCACGCTTCCTTCTTTCACTTTTTCCCTGATGAAATGAAAACGGATGTCAATGTGCTTACTCCTTTCATGATTGATTGGGTTTTTGGCCAGCTCGATTGCCGATCTGTTATCTACTCGGATCAACACCTTCTCTTTTTCCATAATCTCTAGTTTGCTTAGCAAGTTTCTAAGCCAGACTGCATGCTGGACACTCCAGGATGATGCTACATACTCGGCTTCACATGTTGATAGTGCTACAATGGGTTGTTTCTTAGACAGCCAAGTAAAAGTTGTGTTCCTCATGAAGAATACATACCCTACTGTGCTTTTTTTATCGTCCATATCTCCACACCAATCACTATCCGAGTACCCAGTGAGCCGGTAATTGTCTGACTTAGTGAAAAACAATCCAAATGACATAGTTCCCTTCATATACCTTAGTATCCTCTTCAGTGCTTTCCAATGAGAGTACCTTGGTTCCTCCATAAAGCGGCTTGTGACTCCCACTCTTAGCATTAGGTATGGTCTTGTGTTTGTCAAGTACCTCAGACTTCCAATTAAACTTCGATACCTGCTTGCATCAATTCTTTCCCCCTCTCCATTTTTGGACAACTTCATGCTAGGTTCCATGGGAGTAGAAACCGGATTGCATTTTAACATCTTTTCCTTTTTTAGTAACTCCCCAGCATACCTCTTTTGGGACACAAAGATACCTGTCGTACTTTGGTCCACCTCTAAACCCATAAAGTATTTCATGATGCCCAAATCGGCCATCTCAAACTCCCTTTTCATCACTTCTTTAAAATCCTCGACTAGTTCAGCTTCACTTCCCATAAATATTAGGTCATCTACGTATAAAGTAATAAACAACATATCTCTTTTGCACTTCTTTAAGTACAGAGCATGTATATATGGACACTGCTCATAACCATTCCTTTTGAAATAGGTGTCTATTCTCTCGTTCCATTCCAGGCTCGAGGACCCTGCTTCAATCCATACAGTGCCTTCTTGAGCTTCAACACCTTCTTTTCTTCACCTTTTCTCATGTAGCCGAGAGGTTGCTCCACATAGACCTCCTTCTCCAGAATCCCATTCAAGAATGTGGATTTCACGTCCATCTGCTGTATCTTCCATCTGTGTTGTGCTGCTAAGGAAAATAGCAATCGGATCGTTTAGATCCTTGTAACGGGTGCAAAGACCTCATCATAGTCAATGCCTTTCTACTGTCTGTAGCCCTTCACCACGAGTCGGGCTTTGTAACGCTCCACCTCCCCATTAGCATTGGTTTTATTTTTATATACCCTTTTCAGACCAATTGACTAAGTTCCTATAGGTAGATCTGTTAGCTCCCATGTTTCATTTTTCTCAATTGAGTCGATCTCCTCATCCATTGCTTTCTTTCATCTCTCATCAAGCATGGCCTCTTCAAATTTGACATCTTCTGCACTTGTCAACAGACACACTACATGTACCTCATCAGTGGAGTTATAGATGTCCTGCAAACTCTGAGTTTTGGGTCGCACTGGTTCATCGTCTTCCTCAAAATACTCATTGGTCCTCTTAGCTATGGTTTTCGGGCTCCTCTCAATCATTACCGAGCTCTCTCTCTTAAAGGTCGTGCTCCCAGAAGACTTCTCCTTTGAGTCATCCCAGCTCCATTCACTCTCTTCATCTACCTGGACATCTCGACTCACCAAAACTTTGCCTGTAGCCGGATTATACAGTTTGTAGGCTTTTGCCTTTTCATCATAGCCAATTAAAACATACCTTTTGCTTTTGTCATCAACTTTTGTTCTGAGTTGGGCTGGGGCATGACCGTAAGCCAAGCTTCCGAAGAATTTGAAATTGTTTACACTCGGTTTTCTTCCACTCCATGCTTCTTGCGGTGTTACACCATCTAGCTTGGAATGCGGGCACCTGTTCTGTATATATACAGCACACTATACTGCCTCTGCCCAAAATTTCTCAGGCATGTTCTTTCCTTTAAGCATGGTTCGAACAATATCAAGGATGGCTCGATTCTTTCTTTCAGCCACATCATTCTGTTGTGGTGAATATGGAGCTGTGAGAAAACATCTTATACCTTGCTCTTCACAATACTCCATGAATTTTGCTGATGTTAATTCTCCTCCTCTGTCAGACTGCACTACTTTAATCTGTCTGTTGGTCTCTTTCTCCACCATCAGTCTGAACTTCTTGAAAGCCTCAAATGCTTTTGATTTCTCTTGTAAGAAATACACCCAAGTTTTTTTAGAGAAGTCGTCTATGAACGAAATGAAATATTTCTTACCACTAAATGAACTAGGAGAAATTGGTCCACACAAGTTAGTGTGTATTAGGCTGAGCTACTCTTTTGTCCTATACCTGGTCGAGTTTGGAAACCTAGTCCTCGGATGTTTTTCGAGCACACACTCTTCACAAAACTTCCTCTCAAACTCTATGCCGGGTAGTCCAAGTACTAGTTCCTTCCTTGACAGTTCGGCCAGGCCCCCAAAATTCAAGTGCCCAAATTGAAAATGCCACATCATGGCTTCATCCTTCACATCCAGCTTCAAACACCTTTTCTATAGGATGTTCAGCTCTAGTTTATACATTCGATTTTTCTTCATTTCTACCCGGGCTGCTAAACGACCATTTTTGTCCTTTATGTACAGTACCCGGTCCTTTATCAGAACCAAGTTGCCTTTCTCCATCATCTGACCCATTCTTAAAATGTTACTCTTCAGGTCGGGAACATAGTAGACGTCCCTGATTTCTCCAACTCGTCCATCCTTCTGCATGTGCCGGATTGTTCCACACCCTTTTACGGCCACCTTGGAATCATCTCCAAATGACACGAATCTGGCCTCCACCTTGGCGAGTTCATTGAAGAAGCTCTCCTCTCCACACATGTGATTGCTTGCTCCTGTGTCCAAATACCAGATCGAGTTGTATAAGCAGCTGGACTAAGCTCAACATCTGAACTCCTCTTCTCCACACAGCCCGAACGCAACTTGGCCTCCGTGCTCCTCGTCATCTTTAAAATTCCTATTTCCTCATCATCTTCTTCTGTGAGAAGGTTCTTCTCTTTCTTTTCAGCTCGGCAAAACTTTGCTATGTGACCAATTTTGCCACAATTGTAGCAACTCGCCGACCTACATTCATTCTCCCAGTGGCCGACCTTGCCACATTTGAAGCATTCCACCTCTGACTTAGACCGACCTCCTTGGCCCCTTCCTTGACCACGACCACACCAATTTTGTACCCTGGTCTGATCTGTGTTGGCTTCAACATCACCTCGGCCATGTCCACCTCGTCCTCGACCACCTCGTCCTTTGCCTTGAAGACCTTGCCCCTGAGTGTTCCAAGTTCCATTCAAATCAAGTAACACCTGAAGTGCTTGGTCAAGAGGTTTATTCTTCTTCCTTCTCCTTTGTTTGTGGGCCTCAAGTGACCCAGAAGTTCTTCTACTGAAAGAACTGGCAAGTCCTTAGATTCCTCGATGGCGCATGCGATGTTGTCTAAATCATCTGTCAGTGATCTCAAGATTTTTTCCATAACCCGGCTTGCTGGTATTGGCTCTCCATTCCTTCCAAGTTGGTTGTGTTGGGAACAACACACTAAAGGAGAGAAGAGAGAAATAAACAACACTAAGAAGTATTTGTTTTGGTGCATTTGTAAATCTTGCATAAGCTTGCTTATATAGCAAAGTGAAGAACACCATCTCACAATACTAAGCAATATGGGACTAAAAATCAAACTACAAAACTTAATCAAACTACAAAACTAACAATTCTCCCACTTGGAGTTTGATTATCACTTATTGTAGTTGCCTTCATCATTAATCATTCTTGAAGGCCAGTTGAGACACTGCAAAGCCTCAACTTCTCTGTTGTGACAACCTTTGTCAACATATCCGCTGGGTTCTTACTTCCTAGTATCTTCTTCAACGTTAGTACTTCATTCTCAAGTAGAGATATGATGAAGTGATAAACGAGATCAATGTGTTTTGTTATGGAGTGAAATGTTGAATTCTTAGCCAGATGTATTGCACTCTGACTATCACTATGCAAAACACTCTTTTCCTAGATGAATCCCAACTCTGTTAACAATCCTTAAAGCCATATAAATTCTTTGCTAGCTTCTATGACTGCTACATACTTAGACTCTGTAGTGGATAGAGCAACGATCTTTTGTATCTGTGACATTCAACTAATAGTTGTAGTTCCAACAGTAAATATGTAGCCAGTGGTACTTCTTCGATGATCAATTTCTCCAGCAAAGTCTGCATCTACGTAGCCTTGTACTTTTAATTCACCTTTACTAAAGCACAAACACTTCTCCTTAGTGCCTCGTAGATATCTCAAAATCCATTTCACAACTTCCTAGTGAGCTTTACCTGGATTTGACATAAACCTGCTTACAACTCTCACTGCATAACCAATGTCTGGTCTTGTGCATACCATCGCGTACATCAAACTTCCAATGGCTGAAGCATATGGAATTTTAGCCATTAATTCTTTTTCTTCCTCCGTCTTAGGAGATTGGTCTTTTGATAAACGAAAATGAGTAGCCAAAGGTGTGCTAACTGGTTTGGCATTGCCCATGTTGAATCTTTGCAAAACCCGGTTGATGTACTCTGTTTGAGATAACTGTAAGGTTCCCTTTTGCTTATCTCGCATGATTTGCATTCCTAGGATCTTCTTTGTTGGTCCTAAATCTTTCATGTCAAATTATTTTGACAACTGCTGCTTCAAGTTTCTGATCTCACTCATATCTGAACCTACTACTAACATATCATCGACATAAAGTAGCAAAATAATATAACTGGAGTTATACCTCTTGAAGAAACAACAATGGTCAGCATTGCACTTCTTAAAACCTTTCTTGTGCATGAAGCTCTCAAACTTCTTATACCACTGTCTTGGAGCTTGTTTCAGACCATAAGTTTTTCTTTAATCTGCACACCATGTTTTCTTTTCCTTTCTCTAAGAAACCTTCAGGTTGATGCATGTAGATTTCTTCATCCAATCTCCGTGAAGAAACACAGTCTTAGTTCTTCACTGGCAATAATACTTAACACGGATCTGATAGTATTGAGCTTCACAACTGGAGCAAATATCTCGGTGTAATCCACTCCTTCCTTCTGTTGGAATCCTTTTACAACTAGTCGAGCTTTATATCTTTTGGAGCCACTGTATTCCTCCTTCACGCGATACACCTATTTGTTGTGAAGTGTCTTCTTTCCCATAGGTAACTTTGCTAGTTCCCATGTTTGATTTGAGATTAAAGACTTCATTTCATCTTTCATGGCAAACTCCCACTTGCTCGCATCTGTGGTTTGACATGCTTCTGAATAGTCTTCAGGCTCTCCTCCATCTGTTAACAACATGTAGTTCATGTATCTCTTGTTAGGCACAGGAACTCGAGAAGACCTTCTCAATTCAGGAGTTGAAGTAAATTGTTGCTCTCTACCTGATTCAATTACTTTCTCTGATTGAGAACTCTCAACTGGTGAACTTTCTACAGCATCATCCACCTCTACATAAGTTGGCCCACTCGGTTTTGAGTTGTTGGCACTTGTATTATGCTTATCCTTGTACATGACTCATTCGTTGAAGATCACGTCTCTACTGCGGATCATCTTTTTGTTTTCATTATCCCACAGACGGTAGTCAAACTCATCTTCACCCTAGCCGATGAAAGTGCACCTTTTTTATTTGGGATCAAGTTTGTTCCTTCCTTGATCGCTAATGTGCACATAAGTTGTACACCCAAAAACTCTAAGATGTGAGAAGTTTACTTCTTTTCCGCTCCATACCTCTTCTGGTATTTTATGCTCCAATGGTACTGATGGACCTCGATTGATCAAGTAAGCTGCTGTATTGACTGTTTCTGCCCAGAATTTGGTGTCTACTGTTGAGGCATACTGGCACGGTTCTCTCCATTCTGATTCTGTGCTCATAGCAAAACTTCTTGAATCTGGTGTCTACATATTCACCACCATTGTCGGATCTGAGCTTTTTAATCTTCAATCCTGTCTCATTTTCTACCATAGCTTTCCAAATCTTGAAAGCTTCAAATACTTCAGACTTGTGTTTCAGAAAGTAAACTCATACCTTTCTAGAGTGATTATCAATAAAAGTTACGAAGTATTGCTTCCCACCAATGGAAGGGACAGTCGTTGGTCCCCAAACAAGCCTCTCTTTCTTTGGGGTTTTTCTACTTGTCTTAAAGCTGACTCTCTTCTGCTTTCCAAGTATACAGTCTTCACACATGTCAATTTCTACTGACTGAAGACCTGGTAACTTTCCTTTTGAGTGCATGTTCCCTTTCTCACTCATATGCTCAAGTCTTAGTATGTTCTGTGGTTGCAGCAGTGTCTGATCTTCCGCATCAGAAAAGATTTGGTTAGAGTAAATTTTCTTAGTATTCTCTGATATCAGTTGTTGGTACCAAACCGAGGGGGTTAAACATCGGGGAGATGTACAACAATGGGACATGAGCCCATATATAAGAGAATATGACACCACCTTCAACCCAAAACCTTAAGGCATTAGGTTATGGGTCTTTTTCACTTATATATTACTCAACTTCCCAATTTCTAACTAATGTGGGACTTTAACTCACATTTGCACTCTAAGTATGAGTCTCTTCCACATTGTAAACTCCCCCTCGAGCGGAAGCATGCATTTAATGACGACCCCTTATTCATACCGCCCTTAAACACAAGGGGACACACCTCCTGAAACCCTTATCAGGAGGACTTTTGATGAAGGGAATCCACCGTCAACCTGCCGATCACAACCATCTGCTCTGATACCACTTGTTGGGAACAAGGCACTAAAGGAAAGAAGAGAGAAATAAACAACACTAAGAAGTATTTGTTTTGGTGTATTTGTAAACCTTACATAAGCTTGCTTATATAGCAAAGTGAAAAACACCATCTCACAATACTAAGCAATGTGGGACTAAAAATCAAATTACAAAACTTAATCAAACTACAAACCTAACAGGTTGGCCACCTTCTCTACCCGAGTTATATACTCGATTACCTGCTCTTTATCCTCCATCTTTAGATATTCAAACTCTCCTCTAAGAGTTTGTAGCCAGATTTGTCTGATGCAGTTGTTTCCTCTGTATGAAACCTCCAGAATCTCTCACGCTTCCTTTGAATATGCAACGTTTGCAATCTTCTCAAAACCTTATTCATCAACTGCATTGTACGAAAAATACAAGGCCAATTTGTCTTTCACTCGTGTCTTTCTCAATGCGACAATCTGGGCCACAGACTGGTCTTCGTCCTCCGCAGGTTCTCGGTACCCATTCTCCACTATATCCTATAAATCTTGGGATCCCAAAAGGATCTTCATTTGTAAACATCAATTATCATAATTGGCTTTCTTTGACAGTTGTGGCACGGTCATTCCATTAACAATATACTATTTTCAATAAACTCGCTGCAACTCCCTGTGTGTATTTGTATTGAACTGAGATGACTTTAAATAGTTATATACAATGTATCAGATTAACAAGAAAATATCCTTCTAACAAATATCTAACAGCTGACATAACAACTTATTCACGGAACAAAAAATTACTTGCAATATCTCAACAACCCATCAAAACAAACTAACCAAATAACTGCAGACTCATCCTAAATTATAGAAACCACCCTACTAATTTAAGATTATATTCAAATCTAGAATGGAAAGAAACCCTTGCAAACAAAGGTGATTTGTTACGTACGTATTTGGAAAATTGAGATCAAAAGAGGGAATCTTTGGGATCAAAAGACTACCCCCTAGCTAGAAAAAGAAGATTATGGTCCAAGCAATTTGACTACATTTCTCAGTTCCAAAATTGTATCTGGTGCTTAGCTAGAATGTTTGATAACAATAGGGGTAAGCAGAGGGCTTGACATCATTACCTCTAGATGATTAAATTCGTCAATTTCATCTCATATATATGGAAATACACGGATGTTTCTGTGTCTGGCCGAAATATTCTTGGTTTAGTGGAAGAATCATGGCTTGTAGCTTCCTAAATAGGTTCTTACTCTCAGAAGGTTGGTTACAAGCATCTCATTACTGTTATCAATTGATACTAGGGATGACTATTCATATCACTATCCTATTATTTTAAAGCAGTTCAACAATTTGAAGATCAAGAGCTTTAACTTTGTCAATGTATGAATCTTAAAACGTTAGCTGGGTGCTTTTGTATTCAAGGAAAAGCTCAAAGCTCAAAACAATTAAAAGTGAGATGATTAAATATTGGAGCATAAGTCTGAGATTGGTGATTGAAGTAAGAGGAGGGTAGGCAAAGGACAAAAGTTGATGGAGAATTTAAAAGATAAAGTACGGATTGAAGAGGAAAAGCAAGCCAAAAGTTGTGATGATGAAAGGAGGAAGGGTGAAGTGTCATTTGGAATTGCTAAAAGTATTCTTTATCAGTAGAGATTTCAGTCACAATAAGAATTGCTAGTAATATTAGATGACATTGAGTTCAGATGCTCAAAGCTAACTTGGCCGAATTAGTTGTTATATTCTCTAAGGAGGAAGGGAGAAGTGTCATTTGAAATTGAGAAAGGTCTAAAACTTTCAACCCACATGCGTATAACATGAAATTAGTTAGTATTTAATTGATGGAAATCCTGAAACCCAATGTTTTACTCTTTGTCACAATCAATTAAGAAATTTTTTTTTAATTTTTTTATATCTTATATGGACATGAAATTTATTGTTTTACCAAGAAATGAAATACAAATTAAAAATAAAAGATTTTCATCCATCTTTCATCTATATCAATTAATAATTAATTTTAAATATTGAGAGTCACAATATCTTACAAGTAAGACGATGTGATGTTATGCATAAATCAAGGATCTGGATCACAACTTACTATCCATCGCCACTTTTTTCTTTTATAATTGGCTTATGCAACAAGAATATTACATTAAAAATTCTATATAAGTTTGTGTAAAGATTATGTCAATTTTTTTATATATGTATTATTATGCCAAAAACTTATTTAACACTTACTAACTTTCCTTAATCATTCCTTGTGATCTTGGATGCTGACTAATTTATACTAAATAATATTATCTTTTTCAAAAATAATATCTTAAATTAAAAATTAGGATTAGAATTTTTAAGTTCATATTACAATTAAAGCTTTTTAGTTATTATGATTTATATATTTATATATATATATATATATATATATATATATTTATTTAAGTGTATAGAGGATATATAAGAAATGTAAACAACATTAGCTAAAACCCTTCATTTCAAGATTAGGAGGAGATATGCTAAATGATAATTTTCAATAAATACTACCTAATTAAAAAATAAAGTAAAAAATAAGTTAAGAAATGTCAGTAGTATTCTTTATCTATATACAAACTCCTCTTCTCAAATATACTTTTATTCATAGTAAAACTAATTTGTTCTTAAAAGATAATTTTAAAAATGAAGTTAATTATATGGCATTTATTTTGGGTTTTTTATGCTTTTATTTTAAAAAAATACTGAAAATATGCTTAGTTATATTTTAAAAAATATTTTCTCTGAAAATATATATTTCCAGAAAACAACTAAAAATAGAAAACAAATTGTTTTTAATATTTTAAAAATTAAAATTATATGAAAACTTAATAACAATATTGTGATTATAACAAAAAATATATATAAATTTATTTTAAAACATATAAATATTTTATAAAATTTTTACTAAAATTGAATAATTTAAATTTTTTTTTTTAAAAATAGAAAAATATCATATGAAAACAAACATATTTTTTTAATATTGAAAACTTGAAAATAAAGATTATTTTTAAAAAATGAAAAAATAGAAAATAAAAGCAGAGAATATTTTCTCAAATAAAAATATAACCTTAAAAAAATCAATTCGACAATAATTTACATATTTTTTTGCAATTTTTATGCTCTTCTTTTAATTAATGAAATATTAGCTTATCATCCAAAAAAATACTATAATTTATTAAAGGTTATTAGTAATAATTGTCAGAGTGTAAACTGTCAACTATATTTTGAAATTATCACTAATAAATTTTAAAATATTTTATAAAAAAAAATTTATTGTACATATTAATTTATAATTAAGTAACAGCGTAAAATCATGAGTGAATTCATTATTTTCAGAGGGAAATAGGAATTTTATCTCAAAAGTAGCTTTGGAAGAATTGATTTGTGAGCTTGGACTGACAATAAAATTGAGCATGGTGCTTTGTGCATGACAGCTAGTACTTGTATGGCATTTTGTTACTTTCATTCCAGCAGACCATTTGCAATTCCACTGTTTCCTTCCCATATATAGGAACAACGGCTAGCTGGAAAGTTTGAAAGTATGGCACTCTTTTTGCTTCAAAAATCTAAACCATTGTAATTTGGACGTAACGTACCTATCACTGTTCACTATATCATATTTTCGCGCTCACAGTTCTAAATGAACCAGCCTGGATATGATTAAAACAAAACAACAATAATGTTTACAGCCCTCTACTTATTAGTTGTCTGCATTCCTGGAGCCTAACATTTCACAAAAACATTCCATCCATGTTTAACTTTTCTACAAATCAGAACCATTCTCCATTTAAAAACATGTCCAATTTCCCTTAATTAATTCAATAAAATTATTATTGGATGCAATTATCAAGCCAAAAAATAATGTATCACCCTCCAAATATTAATGAATATGAAAAAAAAAAATTTCTCACACATTGAAATCCAGATATTAAGAAAGGTTACAAAATACACAAGCGAGAAGAAGGGGTCAGAGAGATTAAGAAATCCGATATTAAGAGTCCAGAAATTTTAACCACAGGAGAAACACTTATTTAATATGCACCAAAATGATTTGGTGAAATTTACTCAATGTGTATTTATAGTATACATATTTTATATTTTTTACTTTTTAAATTGATATTTATTTGAAAAAACAGCTGCTGAAATAAGAATTCATGCGTTTCGTGAGGGTGGCTTTTTTTGTAAGAAATAGCATGTATACCCACTGTAGATAAATATATGGCTTTGCGCCCATCCCAGCTGAAGATCAGCAGTGTAACGCATAAATATTTTAATTTTATCCACAAATTATAATTTTGATCATGTTTGATCAATTAACTATGCTAAATATCAATTTTGATCATGTGTGATCAGCTTCAAATACCAATTTAATCTTATATCTAAATATAAGATTAATCCAATCAACAAAACTACTTTAAAAAAAAGAAAAATAAAATTGTACATTCAAATAAGAATGGATATATATACATTCTCTAATTTAATTATACATCTTATCAACAATTTTTTTATCTTTTTCATTTTATTACATCATAAATTGTATCATATTTATATTTTTTTTTTCACAAGATGTGTAATAATACATGGGATCTACATCTTTCATTTTTCTTCAAATAATGTACAAAGTAGGTTATGGCTTAATACAACTACCCATTGAATCAACCTTGCATTTATATGATACTTTTAATGAGCTCATGAGGTATTCGTTGACTTCTCTATGTCAACGTCTTCTGTATGCATGATTGCCAATTAGTTATCGTTTTTTCCTTAAGGAATACGAAATCATTTACCATTTTGTTAGTCACATTACATAGTGGGAAAAAAATATTGTTTTCATGAATTTAAAAATTAGAGAAGGATTTTATGTTTTGCTATCTTGACATACAAGAAAGGGAACTCGATCAAGTCACATATTTAATTAATATTAATTCGTATAACATTTAAAGCGGACAAATCAAATTAAGTGTTGGAGAAAATAAAATGCAGTAGGTAAACAATGAATTGCGGGAGCGCAATGCAACAGAAAGTTCCTATAA
Source organism: Psophocarpus tetragonolobus (assembly GCA_037954015.1). NCBI lineage: Eukaryota > Viridiplantae > Streptophyta > Magnoliopsida > Fabales > Fabaceae > Psophocarpus > Psophocarpus tetragonolobus. The sequence goes on along the minus strand of CM075692.1, from coordinate 35,377,708 downwards.
AGTTTGAACAAACAAATAGTTGTTGGAGCTTTGGATCCGCTAGCTTTAATTAATTAAGATATAAAGACCATAAGCAAAAACGTTTACTGGCACCCAATGTGTGCATACTTTGCGTCTAAAATAGTATTTTTTTAATAATTTCTATGGCCTTCACAAACGGCTTTCAAGTATACTCCAACAAAATCCAACTAGAAGCAGCCTCCATTTCATGTGGTTGTGGGTCCCTTCTCTCAGTATACATCTTTTTGCGTATCATGTCATGTTATATAACCCTTACCAATGGGTGAGTTTTGATTTTGAAACCTTTGCTAGCTGCAGCATATATAAATATTAATTCATAATCACAGAATAATTAATGTTTACTCTAACAGCACTTACTGACAATGTATTGAACGTTATACAAACTTATAATGTGAGAAAATTTAAATTTTACACTCCAAATTAACTAACTAATTGTATGGAAAAAATATTATATTATTATATTCTGAAATCAGAATAACTGTGTTCAGTAATTAACATCCAACATAGAGCTGAAATGTTTTACAGTATCATTCAAGCTATATGTTAATATATATCATGAAATGAAATATAATAGTTTTTACAGATGGATGAAGTGTTTTGGTTGCTTCAAGAATGAATATTAAATATAGAGAGTTTGATTGGTAGGGTTGGTAAATGAATGATAAGCTATAGGAGTAGAGGACAGAACGGTAATTAATGAAGGAAGCAAATAATATATAATGTGCAATGAATGTGTCCCAGTTTGGTTCCAACCGCGTAGCCGTGTCCTTAACGAGTTGGCAGTTTGCCATTGGCACGACACCCATTCACATCTGATGTGTTGTGTAACTTGAAAGTGTCTCTTTCTCTAATCACGCTACGCGTCCAAAGCTCCTCTTTCTCTCTTTATATATATATATATATATATAGTTGGAATAGGAAGACCCAACAACTTCTAATTTCATTGCAATAGCTAGCCACTCTACTATACACAGTTCTCAGTTCCTGAAGTTTGTGATTGAGCAAAGTTAATTGAAGTTGAAGCAAAGTTGCATATAGTAAGAGATAGTGTAAATGATGAGTTTGAAGAAGCGTGGTGTGGGAGAAAGAGCATGGAATGTGGTGAGGGTCTCATTGATGTGGGCACGTAAAGGTGGCGTGTTGAGGCGAAGGGTGGCGATGGAGCTGCGTCTGGTGCCAAAGTATTTGAAGAGTCTGGGCCACACTAGGGAACGAAGCCACATTGATTACCTTGAGCGGGAGCTCTCGTTCGACAAGACACCCATCTTCCATGTCAAGATGTACCGTCCCTCTTCCATGCGCTTCCACTTGCCTCACATTCCTTGTATAAACCCACATGTTGATTTCAACGAGTATGACCATGAATATGAAGGATGTCAAGACAGGGCTTGTAGTGAAGAAGAGGGGATAGATACGCGAGCCGAGGAGTTCATTGCCAAATTCTATCACCAAATCAGGCTCCAGCGCCAGATTTCTCTTCTTCAATACAATGAAACACCTACATCAGACAACACTTGTTAAGCACCATTCACCTTCTTTTTTTATGCCACCAACTTCAATTTTTCCTTCTTTTTCTATTCACTTTTTGTGCCATTCTCCAAAATCAGAGAAAGAGAGAGATCCATACGGGAAGCTATTTACATTTTTTCATAGTTATAATTTCAATAAAATACTACAGTCTACAGGACTGCTATTCTTTCTTGAATTTAAAAGAATGTGATCCCTAGTGCCGTGCCTATTATGTCTATTAATTGCATCCAAAAAATTATAAAATTATCAAAATAACATAATTTATATTTTAATTAGATTAAAAGTTATGAATTTATATTAAAAGACATTATTACTATATTTATGTTGCATATTAAAATTAAATTAAAAATTATAAATTCACGTATAATATAATATTTTAGGTTATTTATAATAAATACTTACTTTTTATAACTAAAATTTAAATTAAACTATAAGTTTGCTTTGTCTATATTTTTTATTCAAAATTTTTATTTTCTTTTTTTTCATGATTTTAATCCATGGTTTAAAAACAATTTGGGTTTTATTTTAACTCTTAATTTTATATATTTTTATTTTAGGATAAATTGTATTTTAGATTATTAAAAAATATTCAAAATATTAATTTTATTATAATATAGTTTAAATTTATTTATTATAAAATTTCATTTCATATATAATTGATGAAGATGTAATTTAATATGCAATATTCATAAATATGGTAATATTGTCTTTAAAAATAAATTCATAATTTTAAATTCTAATTGATCACATTCATTTATTAACTTTATTTTTTAACTCATTTTATAGTGGAAGGAAATTTAATATTAGCAAAAAAAGAAATAAAATATTAAACAGCTAAATGAATTAAATCACAGATAAAGATGTACTTACACAACTGATTGACTTAAGTGGGTCTTTTTAAAAAAATTATCTAAGTGGATCTATTTTTAAAAATATTATTAGCATGGGTCTATTTTTAGAGTTGACTTAGTCAAACTGTAACTTGCATTTACGGTTTAAGTGTCACAAATGGTAAAACGCCAACTCACATGTTTATGTGGTTACAAGCATAACAAATTTTTAGGAGGCTAAAACTGCAAGTCAAACTTGCAGTTTATGTAGTTTTTTACCAATCATCCTTTTAACCAGAAGTTACAAAAAAAACGCGTATTTTTAGAATGTTAAAATTACAATTCAAACTGTGTTTGTATTCAGTATTCATTTTTTCCGTTGCAGCATTTAATACAGCAAATATTGCCCACATAATCAGTAAAAATATAAACTTAAAAAAATTTTAAAACATAAAAAAAAGTCACTTTAAAAAAATTTTACAAATTAAAAACAAAATTTAAAAACTCAAAACTTAAATGTAAAAACAAATTTAAATGGTAATGTAAAATCTAAAAAAAAAAAGTAACTTTTAAGAAAATTTTAAAATATAACAAAATAATAAAGGAAATTTAAGTCTAAAATTTATGTTTTTTAACTTTAATTTATTATTTTATTACATTGTAAGTTGTTCTTAAAAGTTACTTTTTGTTTTACATTTTAAAAAATATCTGCTGGTTTAAGTTTGTTTTTTAATTTCAGTTTTGAATTTTTAAATTTTTGTTATCTTTTTAATTTCTTAAATGTTTTTTAAAGTGAATTTTTTATTTTTAAATATTTTTTAAAGTTACGTAAAATTATGTTTTTTTTAATTTATGTTTTAAGTCTGTTTTTTAAAAGTTACGTAAAATTTGTCTTAAGTCTATTTTTTTAAAATTTATGTTTTTTAAATTTATTTTATTATTTTGTTACATTTTAAAATTTTCTTTATTATTTTAAAATGTAAAAAAATAATAAAATAAATTTAAAAAACATAAATTTTAAAAAAACAGACTTAAATTTCCTTTATTATTTTGTTATATTTTAAATTTTTCTTAAAAGTTACTCTTTTTAGATTTTACATTACCATTTAAATTTTTTTTACATTTAAGTTTTGAGTTTTTAAATTTTGTTTATAATTTTTTAAATCTTTTTTAAAGTGATTTTTTTTATTTTGTTATGTTTTTAAATTTTTTTAAGTTTATATTTTTACGGTTTATGTGGGCAAATCTGCTGTGTTAAAGGCTATAATGAAAAAATGGATATTGAATACAAACCACAAGTGTGAATGTGATTTTAGCATCTTAAAAATCCGCATTTTTTTGTAACTGTTGATTAAAAGGAGGGCTGGTCAAAGACCACATAAACCGCAAGTCTGACTTTTAGAGAGTTTTCACAATTGATGGAATTCCTGGATTACTTTAACCAAATCTTTTCCATTAGTCTCCAAACATGAATTATAAAAATTTATCCCAAAACCATTTGGACTTGCGGTTTTAGTCTTCTAAAAATCTGTAATGTTTGTAACCGCTGGACAGAGGGACAGTGCTGGTTAAAGATCAGTCAAACCGCAACTGTCAGTTGCAGTTTTACCATCTATAACACTTAAACTGCAATTACAAGTTGTGATTTGACTAGATCAACTCCAAAAACAGACTCATGTTAGTAATATTTTTAAAAACAGACTCACTTAGATAATTTTTTAAAAAAATTGACCCAGTCAAGTAGCCTAATTCTTCTTAAATAAGTTTTTAATCTCAATATTCAAAATTGTGTAGGTTTTTAATAAAAATCTTTCAACTTCATTCTTATTAGTATAGGAATTTAATTTTATATATAATTTATGCAAATTTAGTTTAATATGCAACATTCATAAATACAATAGTGTTACCTTTTAAATATAAATTCATAATTTATAATTTTTAATCTTAATAGATCTTATCTATCTAATAGTTGAACTAAAAAAAGCTAGAAACATTTTAGTACTGGAGAGAATCCAAACTCACCAAAATTTATGACAATTTAAAAATATTCATCTCATAAATAATGTATAGAAAATGAAAATGAAGAGGAGCATTTGGTTTAAGAAAATATTTTTTTATTTTTTGAAAAAAAAAATTATTTTAAAGTAATGCATTTATTTTCTCTTGTATTTTTTATTTTCAAAAAACAAAATATTAAATTTAATTAAATTTAAGATTTATTCATTTTAGTAAAAATATTATAAAATATTTATATGTACAATTAAAAATACATTTATTTTTATTATAATATAATATTATTATTAAGTTTTTTCACAATTTTAATTTTTAAAAACACTTGTTTTATAATATTTTCTAAATTATAACCAAATATATTTTCAATACTATTTAAAAAAAAATACAGAAGATGCTCAAAATAAACCATATCATATATTCTCGGTAACAAGCAGATTGATCGATTGGAAGCATCGACCAAAATTTGTGACAATTTCAATATCATATACGAATCAACCATGCGACAATTTCAGTCTTGAACGATTCCATTAACCAACCTTCCAAAATAGGAAGCATGAGATGACGCAAGTCCAAGACAATATATACATGTATATCACCTCTTGATTCTGCTTACAATTATTGAATAAGTATAAAACCTAACAAAGCGAATATACATTGAAAAGCCTAACGTATATTTGGGGTATGGGAAACTCAACAAGGGAAAATAATCTCAAACCGTAATACAAAGGCCTGTAAACGCTTATTAAAAAAAAAAACAAAGGCCTGTAAATGTCAGGATAATGATCGGCTGTGAAATGAAAAGCAACAGCTTATATTGGAGCAAAAAATGTGCTCTGCTTCAGACCTTTATGCAAATTGAATTATCAGCAATACTTTTTGGTTCTGCAATAAAGTTCAAAAAGATAACGAAAAAGAGATCTTACATTAAAAATTTAAAATACAAGGTTGTTACATCCATGGCAAGCTACACCACCAGGAAATGTTTGGCCATACCCCAAGTTTATTTAACAGGGCGTGGCCAAAACGTGCAGCTGTAAGCAAAGCAAAGAAAAGACCTTCTGAGCCCTACAATGTCACTATTCTAATTTCTAGCTGCCATGCTTGATTTCATTATTGGTCACAGGAGCAGAGATACTAGTATTAGCAGACCTCCTTTAAGCATCTTCTTAGTTCTTACCATTAAAGTAATATAAAAGAATTTGAAAGTGAGGTTTTCTGATGATAAAACAATGATTGTGGAGGTTCAAATAATATTATTCCGCATCTAAGCTAGAGAAGCATGGGCAGCTGCACACGTAGAACATTTCATGATTCCCCTTATGACCTTCTTCAGTTCCCACTCCCTTCCCTTTCCCCAGTTTTTTCCCCTTTGGAGTAACTTTACCTTAGGAAATATTATAGGAGTGAGCTGACAAATCGTAGATCAAGTTCCATTCTGCCTACTAATAAACGCTTCCAACTTCCCTGTTGCCGCCAATATGAGACCTACGTGCAGCATCATAAAATATTTAATAGACATAACCAAAACAGGAATTGAAGATCATAATTAAAAGTTATTTGAAATGAAAAGTTTTACTCAGACATTTCAAGTATCAATTCACATGGAAATTGCAGTGGGTATTTAAGTCTAAGTACGCAATCAAGAATATAAGAACCACAAGTAGCATACGTGTAGCAAAGGTCTAGACAGTATCCGCCCCCATATCACCCAAACTACTAAACTAAACACAGATGGTGTAAAATGACTTTTGGTTCATTCTTTTTACGGTTCATAAGATATGGAAGGCAAATTAGTGAGTCACAAGTACCTAAAAACAAAGCAGACGGTCTTGCTGGCCGTGATTTGAATTCAGGATGGAATTGCACACCTACATAGAATGGATGACTTGGAAGCTCTAAGATCTGCACAAAAGAGAGGAATTTCTCAAAATCCAAAAATAGAAGCAGAGTCCATGCATAAAAACAAGTGATAAAAGAACTGAATTTTGTGTAACAAAAGAACATTGAAACACAAAAACAGGATAGCAAATGCTATAATGTAACCTATGATTGAAACTGAGATTCTCAACCTTGGTTTAAGTTATTTTTGGTTCGTATCACAACATTACCGAAGCTAAAATCTTACCTCCATTCGTTTTCCACTTTCATCCTTCCCAACAAATTTTAGTCCAGCTTCTTCTAAATTTCCAATAACATCTGGATTTACCTGCATAAAGTCCAAATTACAGAACATGTACTACACCCATCCCCCAAAAGATCATGCGGTCACCAAAAAGGTTCACAGACAAACCTCATATCTATGCCGATGCCGTTCATCCACGTACTCTGAATTTCCATACCTAGTAATTAGAAACATGCAAAATGTGAGGATACATATTAAAAGTGTTAAAATTTTCCACAAGGTCATTATGTGAGATCCTTAACAAGATAGTCCTTCAGGAATTTGTGGAAAATAATTTTTTTTCTTATATGCACTTTAGTACTTGATCAATCACCAGACCTTGTTACTGACATATATGCTTCAGAACAAACAGCAGGCTAGGAGCCTGATATTTAATACAAGCTGATAGCCTGACACTACCATAAAAACTAAAAAGCAATATAATTGACGAGGGGGCAAAGATGGGCTATCTCACTAGAGGGATATGTGACCTGCTTTTAATTTATTATTTCATATATCATTAGTCGGGATAGTTTCACGACATACAGCTTAGAAGTGATACAATCAGATGTCTGCAAGAGTGTTCTTCGAGATCCAAGCCTCATAGTACTTCCCATATGAGTTCGTGAACCCTATTTATGGCAAAGAGACATTACAAACAAACAAACAAAAAAATGGAATAGGGAAAACACAGAGTAGCTAAGACGTGTACATACCTCTGGCATGAAAACGACAACAGGATTAGGTGTTTGGGCATCAAACTCTACACTATTTGCTCTTTCCCAACCCAAAACCTATGAATGAATGTTAAATTACAATAATAAAAGCATGAAGTTATACAAACCAAACACCGCAAACAGAAATGTCACTTACTGATCTAGCAAACTCAATTACAGAAATTTGCATTCCGAGGCAAATCCCCAGGTAAGGAACATTGTTCTCTCTGGCATATTTGGCAGCTAGCATCATACCTCTCACACCTCGATCTCCAAATCCCCCAGGAACCAAGACACAAGCCGCACTCTGCAAGTGTCAATTTCACAAAAAAAAAATGGCAGTGTTACGGATTCAAACACAATACATATTTCCTTGTACTATATGAATCCAATTTCAAAGATAGTCCAACAGTTCCAACATAGATAACAAAAACAGAGAAAACATATCATTTATTTCCCCAACAAAAAAAAAAGAATAAAATCTAGCAGGATTTGGCTCCTCTATAAGACTATATACGGTTAAGAATTATTGATTAGAAATGTATACGGTTAAGAATTTAAGATTTGCGATAAAATCAAACACATAATATTACAAAATCTATATATTAATCATAATCTTAACCATAATCAATGGTTATTAATACACTTTATAGCTTATCCTTTAAAGTGTATTCTCCACACTTTAGAGGAGAGCCAAATCCAATCTAGCAAGATCTGATTATCTAAAAACCTCAGTCTTACTTTCAAAGTCTCCCAGGCAGCAGCATGTGCTTCAGGTGTCTGAGTAAAACAACAAAATAAAATTAGCCTGACATGAGTAATAATATCCTTCAAAGTGACCTAATTTTTCAGATGCAATTTAAAAGAAATCATTACTGATTTTGCACTGTCGTCTTCAAGGTCAGAAGCCGCAATCCAATCAATTGATGGCTTGAAAGAGCGTGCAACACAAGCATGCAGGAGGGCCTGTAAATAATCAGGTATTTTAAAATATAAATAAACTAATAAGTATATAACAATTTTCAGTGCATTTCAAAAACATAACCCTTGTATTGACTTATAATAAATGACTCAAAAAAACCAAAAGTTCAATTGTTAAATAATAAAAAATAAAAAAAACCATGCTTCAATGAAAGGGATGATGCTCCAAAATTGTTGTTTATGCTTTACATTATATAAAACAATAAAGCATGCTACCAATATGAAATAGAATTGTTAAGGATTTGAGAAAATTGTGAAAGTGAAATTCATTTGATTGCTCTTGAAAATGGCATTAGATATATGGAAAGAACCAGACTTAAAGCAAAAGGTATAAACCAGAATTTTAATTGCTATTTCAAGTTGTGAAAAACTGATAGATTCCTCATTTTCAAAACCAAGTTGATAGCTGATTAGTAAATACATTACACTACACAAATCTTCTATAAATTTTAAAGTCATCCAGCTATTTTTGTCATAAACATTAAATGAAAGATACAACTCACCTTTATAACAGATAAATATGAATCTGTTAGACCAACATACTTTCCCACCATCGCAATCCTCACCTGTAAATTACAAGATGCTCTCAAGCTCATGCACCATATATTATAATAAATTTGGAGAAAGCACTGCAAGCTCAACATATAGCACTAACAGATTCAGTAAGATTATCATAGGTCTCAGCCATCTCTGTCCACTGCTGTAAATCAGGAGGTGTAGCTTGGCTGAAAAAGAATTTACAAGTAGACTATTATCACTACATTCTTCAAAAAAGAAAAACAAGTACAATATATCCAGCATTCCTAAGTATTATAAACTATACACAGAATGATGAGTATATCTGTCTCACTCCAGTTACGATGGAGGATGGCAAGAGGTGTCATTTAAACATACATAACATTATAGTGCACTGTTCATGCAACTGAAGTGCAATAGCTGTTGACACTTCTCTCTGGTAGCATTACTTTATCAGGGGGTTTAACTTTTAAGGCCGCAAAAGAGAAGAATATCAAAAAGTCTTTTAGTAAACTAAGTTGTATTTCCCTGGTTGTGTTAAACTAAGATGAAATATTTTCACCCTATTTCATATCTGTTCTGCTCATGCTTTTTCTCTTAATATCTTGTGCATTATGGATTTTATCCCAGAGATTTTGTTCAACATCATTGGGCCAGAGCTAGATCTAATCCAGCCTTTTTTACAAAAGTGGGGTGGTTTCATAAAATAATTATCAAAAAGGGGTTGTTTCAGAAGAAATTGCGAATGTACGGTGGTTTGACTGTTCAACCGTGAGAGGTGCTAACTCCAGAGGCAAAACAAGAAACCCAACTTTGGCTCTACATAAAGGCGCCAAGCATTTGGGTAAGAACATCTGTTTTGCCATATTACGAGGCGTCAACAGGGGAAGCCTTTCCCTCAGCCTGTGACCACGAACACAATGAGTATGAGCAGAAGATTTTAAAAAATGTTAAACAAATTGTATTTGTAACTTTACATAGGAGCCTTTGTAGTAAAAGAAAATTGAGTGGGAAAGAAGGGTGAGTGGGAGCAGCCTCGCTGGTGGTCCCTGCTGGCTGCTGGACATGCCAACATCGTTCGTGCCTACCTCTCAGTGACAAGAATGGTTTGCAGGGAAGGGCCCAAGTGGTTGCCACCTCCTGTCTAAGCCAGCCACATGCTGAAGGAAAGGCTTCCCCTATTGGCACCTCCTAGTGCATCCAAACAAGAGTTCTTGCCCAAATGCTTGGCATCTTCATGTAGAACCAAAGTTGGGTTCCTGGTTTTGCCTGTGTAGTTGATGCCTCCCACAGTCGAACAATCAAACCACCCAACTTTCATAATTCCTTCAGAAACAACCCCTTTTTGGTAATTATTTTATGAAAGCACCCCACCTTTGTAGAAAAGCCTCCAATCCATGCAAGAGTTCTTGGACTTACCCAAGCTCACGAGGAAACCTAGATATGAAATGATAGAGCTGCCTACACAAGAGGTAGAAACTCATATAGAGATCAACTTAGAGCTCATGTGAAGATTCCAAAAGGTGTTCCCAATTATATAGACAACGGGGAAGGAGATCTACAGGATAAGCAATTGTAGATTGGAATTCCACTCCAATCCATGATAAGTGTCCAGATGATATTTGAGAAGTTAGGCAAGCTGAGATTATAGAGGAATTGAAGAGTATAGTGAAGACAGTTACTCTCATTTGGTTATTCAAGAAATTACCTAAATTGGAAAAACAGGTCATTTAATTGAGGCTTTCAAAGTGAAGTAATTACTTTGAAGACTGGAGATCCTTCAGGATATTGATTGCATGGGATTGATATGTTGAATTCAGATTTTTCTCAATTTAAGTTAGTTCAAACTGCTAAAATATTCCAATATATATGACTAGCAATTTCTCTAAAACATAGCCAAATAGGAAAGAATTTCACAATCTTTACACATTCAAAATATCCTTTTATACTGATAGGGCAATCTTCAGAGCAGCCTGAACATAAGACCAAGTGTTTTTCAAGCCAGGGGGAATTGTCGAACAGAACTATTGACACCAAGGAATTCTACCAACATGTTTTTTAAGCATTCTTCTCAACACTATCATTTGCTCACATCTCAGATTAGATCAATAATTCAAAGGAAATTTCTAGAGCAGGTGTTACTATAACTGTAGCATGAGTACTGTTTAGAACTTCAGGTAGTGTAACATGGTACTATGGGAGAATTAATTTAAATTCTATTTATTTATTTTTGGTTTGAGATGCCTTGAGCAATTAAACTTCTAAGCGTAATCATTATTTTATTAAATAGAAACAACCTATGTTTTTTTAGTTAGGGTTCATCCCAATCATATTGGAGATTGTAAATGACTCAGTTAATCAAAATCAAATTACATAATAACTTAAAGTTTTCTTCTATTTTCCTTAAATCAAGAACTTACCTGAGTAAGTTAAGCTGCTGCAGAATTGAATGGTGAGCATTTTGGTTCTGTAAATAGCAGCCAATCATAAAAGAAAAAATTACAGAAAATATAAACCAAAGAACCCAAGCTTCAAAGGAACCAAAAATTTATTAGATACCCACTCTCAGTAATAGGGGGATGTGCCAAATGTTTGGTACATCATGGATGTTCAGAATATTCTCAACCTACAAAAAACCATACAGAAAATATAGATCAATAACAAAAAAAACAAAACCTTGTCAGACAACAACAGAGCTAAGTTCACCAACAACTTACTGGAACGTGACAAAACTTTGAGAGTTTTTCCTTGGTACTTTCTAGAAGAGGCTGTCATATTCAAGAACAAAGTATTTTAGCTGCTAAAATAACCAAACTAGCATCAAAGAATTCAAAACAGGACACATTTGAAAAACATTGAATTTCAGGTTGACTTTAGAGAATAGAAAATAACATTGGAAATTCATGTAATCAATGCATCCTCCTAAGAATAGAATTATTGTGGCAAGAGTGCTTCTCAACATAACCAGCTGAGTGTAACACCATAAGTACATCTAGGAAGCAAGAGCAAAACTGCAAAACCAATTCACATAATAAATTCCAAATCCCATAACACATAACAAATGCCAAATACACAAATCCATGTAAACTCATTAGTAGCTTTTGCATAGTACTTACTTCAGCAATGATATTGAAAATGAAAACCACAAATCTGTTTATTGCTTTACTATGAAATCATATTTCCTCAAACAATGACACATTATCCGATGGTATGAACTAATGGAAGGGGAGAGAGAAAGAAACTGAGCATAAATTTGAGGTTCTAGTTTAAGTTATTTGGCTTCATGTATCTCTAATTAAATGTACAAGTGAAGGTTGCAACTTGCAAGTATATACATGGTCAGGCCCAATATCCCAAACACTCAGCCTAACAGTACCAATCCTTGCATCACCCTCACGAAAGCTTACTTAACCAGAATTCCAATCCAACACATTAGTGCTAGTATAATGAATAATCACACCCAAAGAAAATTATGCTACATTATCAACATCTAAACTGTTCATTAACCACACTTTTGAAAACCAAGATAAAAGGTGTGTGTGTGTGTGTGCAACCTATGTGCTACAAAGGACTTTATAAAGACTGCATCGAAGATTGATCTGAAATGCAATTGTTGTTACAGTTTTTCATCCACTGTAATAGATTAATTGATTGACCGAAACAAAATAAATGAACATTTCCCTGCATGTCTAAAATCAAAACATATAAAAAGGATAAAATTGTCGACCATATTCAACAATTGTAAACTTCACCATTAATTAGATCAATTATCAAATATTATCACTAGGGAACTAGGTAAAACATTTTTTTCTGATAACAAGTATCCAAAACATTTACTGCAAAATGAAAGAACCAACTTTGAAGGTCAATTAGATTGATTGTCAAATACTATCACTGGGGAACTAGGTAAAACCATTTTGTCTGATAACATGTATCCACACATTTACTGCAGAATTAAACACCCAACTTTAAAGGTCAAATAGACTTCTATCAAGATGAACATTATGACAAACATAAATCAATTACTAGATGCAGAATAATGATCACAATTATATTCATTGCTAAAAGTGGAACCTGAATTTTGTAACCAAAGTTCAAATCAATCAATAATTCCCTTGGGATAAAGGAAAGAATAGTACAGTGTGCATGCTAAGATTAAGCAATCAAGATCTTTATGTACTGCTACTACCAAAAGACTCTGGAGAAAACATTATAACAGAGATTAACATTTTTAAATGCATCCAGGTGCCAAAATGGTTCAATAATATACCTCAGCTGAGCGACTTGTTAAAAGATGAGGTGTCAATCCCAATGCTCGCAGTTCCCGGACACTATGTTGGGTAGGCTTTGTTTTCTGGAAGCAGAATATTGCATTCAAATGAGAAAATTACAAACAAATCAAGTTAAACTAACTCTAACAGTAATGCACAAATAATTAAGTAGTACTTGCTCTCCCACTACACCCAACACTGGTATCAGGCTAACATGGATGAGACAGAAGTTATCAGGCCCTGAGAAGGAATCATGAGAATAAAAACATAAAAATTGCATTATTGCTGTTATGTATCAAGATAACATCTGATTGCCAGGATAGAAAAAGCACGACAAATACAGTCGAAGAAAATATCAATTAACTTCATTGAACCACACGGCAGCATTATGCAATACCACAAAAGCAATCTCCATGAATGAATTGAGAAATGATACAGCACTGATGATATATAAATGAATTACCAGCAGATTGATCTAAAATAAAGTTTGCATTGTGATTATCTAGCTGCCCAGCTCAGACCTACTGAATTGTTATCTATATGACTTTTTTTAGTTAGGTTAAAAAGTATCTTACGTTCTTACCTTCAATATTAGGGTGATCAGGGGAATTTTCGAAAAGATTTAAAAAATCCTAGTCAAACATGAGGGCAATTAACAGAAAATCTATAGTAATAAATAATTTTGACAAAATTATATTGACCATCGTTTGTTTAAACGCAAAATATGCTATTACCATACCTACTTGAAAGGACAATTGCCGTAGGGCCTCAATAAATGGCATAGATTCAATGTCACCTGTAGAAAGACAAGTATGCTTTCGTATTATTCATTGAAGCCAATAATGCAGTTTCAACAGAACCATCATCATCCCTTAGTAAAAATCTTACCCACAGTGCCTCCCAGCTCAATCACACAAACATCTGGAGGGCCCTCCTTTCCATCCACAGGAATCGCCGCAACAGTCTCAATACAATCTTTAATAGCGTCAGTGATGTGTGGAACCACCTATTTAAAAACACCGGTAACTCATCAAACCAGTCTTCATTAGCCGCAGTTCCACACAATTAAAATAAAATTCTAGCACCAGGAGTTAACTGGCATACGTGCGGAGTATTATCACCTGAACAGTTTTCCCAAGATAATCACCTTTGCGTTCCTTCTCAAGAACAGACTAGTCACATGAAACGAAAGCAAGTAATACGGTTAAGCCAGGAAAGCAAGGAACACTCTCCAACACACAATTGCTATTTACCAGTGAGTTCCATATTTTATTGCAGACATAAAGCAAAGGAAAAAAGGTAGCACGCACCTGGTATATTTTTCCAGTGGTGATGTTGTTATCCTTGGTGAGCGTGACATCGAGGAAGCGCTCGTAATTTCCCAAATCCAAGTCAACCTTTCTCCAAGTCAAAATAGAAGATATGAAAAAAACAATTCACCGCCAGCTGAGCGACGTTAGAATTGAAGCATGCAGAGGAACAAGTACGGGAAGAAGGAACGAACCTCTCCGCCGTCGTCGAGAACAAAAACCTCTCCGTGCTCGAAGGGAGACATGGTGCCAGCGTCGATGTTCAAGTACGGATCTGCATGGAAGCAGTGGAAAGGTAATAATACTCCGTTTACGGAAAAGGAAGAAGAGAAAAAAGAAATTGAGGGAAAGAGAGAACCTATTTTGATGGAAGTGACGCGAAGGCCACAGGCTTTGAGGACGACGCCGATGCTGCTGGCGGTGACGCCCTTGCCAAGGCCACTGACGACCCCGCCGCTGATCAAAACGTATTTCATTTGTGATTTGGGGAAATGAGTGAAGTTGGTAAGTGTTATCCGAGCGGGAAGGAAGGAAGATTGATACGGTTATGTTATGTGTACGAAGTACGGAGTGTTGGGTAAAGGTGGCGTGGCGGTCCCTTTCTAAATGCAATTTAAAAAACCTAAGGGGAAAAGGGCCTCTCTCAACTTCTTCGATCTTGGACTTCTACCTGCCTTGCGGCTGCAACTGTCCAACTTGCTGCTTTTGCAGCATAACCAACACATGTTTGTCTTTATACCAAGAATTTTGTTTATATAAAAAGAGCTAAATCCAAAAATTCAAAGATTAATGCTTTACAAACTAGCTGGGATTCACACTTTTTACACAACACATGTTTGTCTTTCAGCCACCACCTCCTATGTTAGTTGTTATCTCTAACTTTAGTTATTAATCATCATTTTTAACCGTTGGTCTTCAACTATCTACGCTAATCACTTATCACTTATGATTGTAAATAATTAGTCATTAGTTTCAACCACCACTTTCAACTATTGACGTCAATCGTTACGGTTGACTTTTAATACTAACCATCATCAACCATCACCTCCAATTAGTGATTAGGATCTTCGGTTCTTAAGTATAAAGGATTTCAATAAAACTAAGATTTGAGAATAATATTATTTTTGTAAATTTAAAATTATAAGTAACTTTTATTTTATAAATTTAAAAATTTTAGACAAGAAGTTATCCCAATAAATACTTAAAAAATATATATTTGGATTGAACTGTTGCATATTTGTTTCATAAGTGTCAATAAATTTTACAAAAACATGTTTATCCCATATATTTTGCAGATTATTTATTTAATTCAATTGAAAGGTTCACTTGAAATAATTCATCCTATATTTTTTAGAATATTTAAGTGAAGGCGTAAATACAGTTCATTAAGTTAAGCATGATATTTATTACAATAAATATTTTAAAAATCAAATTAAATAACATTGTAAAATTGTTTTAAACACTAAATAAACGACCAACAGGTGGGCGGGGATCAGTTAGAAACACATGTTAATTTTGCAAAAAAATTTTGAATTCGATTCCCTACAATACACTCTTAAAAAAATAAAAAATTTTAAACGTGACTAAATCCAAAACATGGGATTACAATTATGAATAGAATATCGACTATCTTATTAACTTATTTTTTAGAATTTTTTAAGGTTTCTAACTTAATTATGCATTATTTTTATTTTATTTTTTTTAAAGATAGCACTATTTTTAATTGGTTTGAATAACATTTTGGTTCTCAAACAATATTGTTTTTCTAGTTTTGTTCTTTTAAATATTTTGGTTCTTAAATTCATTCTTCAAAAAACTGTGGTGTGTTACCAAACAATAATTTTGTTTTTAGTTTCTACTTCTAAGCTACAATGTTAAAATAATTTTGTAGCTAAGTGATTTACTATATCAATTTTTGTAAGAATTTGTGACTCTTTTACTCTAAATTTTAAACATGTAAAAGTTTATCTAAAATCTAATTCAAAATGAATTTTTTAAAACGAAACCAAACATACCCTTAAAATATATTTTTTTTGTTTATTTATGACACATGTATTTTTTTACTTTTTCGGTTTTGGTGTCCTATGTGACTTGTATAAGTTGCAACAACCACCTTCGAAACATTTAAATCGGGTAATAGCAAGACTCGTGTGAAATTTAGTCAATGGGCTCTTAAAGTCATCTTACCTCAAGTAAAGAAACAATAAATCATTCTCGTAAAAGGGTATCAAAATTGTTTATACTAGTATTATTTAACTCTCCAGAAAATATTCATTTTATTTTGTTTCATGTCCTCCGGAAATTGTTCTTTTTAACTAATTAATTAAAAAATATAAATAGAAGCACCTCTTTAATTTCATGAGGCAATGTAATTCCTAAATCCTAAGGAATCAAACGAAATAACTTTTGGGCGATTCGATTATCTTCTTTTCTTTTTTCCGCACAATGATTTTCAGTGGTAGTGGTCAAGATATTCCTTTTGTATACTATGATCCCCCTGCTGCTTATTGGAGGAAAAAGCGTGTTCCTGCATTTTTAACTAAATCGTGATTGATCACCATTCATTATCTCAAATATATACTATTTTGCTCCCACCAGTAGAAAAAGGTACTTTGCTGTCATCTTTTTTCTTCTTTATTTGACTTCAAGAGAATCATATTCAATATGTGGTCTCCTCCTAGGGCATTTTTCTCACTCTTTATTCAAATGAATCAAACCTCACACTCAGATTAATTAATCTTTTTAAGCTTGTCCTTCTCTGAGTTGAACCATCGAACTTAAATTTATTAAGTTAAATTTATTATTATCTCTACCAAAAAATGGATTTAAATTTGATTTTAGGCTCGACCAAGTTTTATCAAATATTAGAGTTTTGCCGATAATTTCTAAACATGTATGTACAATTAGTTAAAAATTATATTTTTATTTAAAAAATATTATTTACTTTTTCACTCAATTTTTCTTTACTCTATTTATCTTCTAGATTTCATATCTTTTAACGTAAAAATGTTTTTTACGTGTTAAATAGATTGATAAACTTAAAATTGCAGGAAAATTAATGGGAATAATAATAATAATAATAATAATAATAATAATAATAATTATTATTATTATTATTATTATTATTATTATTATTTTATTATTATTAATATTATTATTATTATTTTTATTATTATTATTATTATTATTGTTATTATTATTATTATTATTATTATTATTATTATTATTATTATTATTATTATTATTAGGCATCTTGTTTCACCCTAGGGCACAACACTCTCCCTTCAAATGAATTTAAGTTTCCTTATCATTTTGTTTCATTGTCTCCTTGCTCTCGCTGCAACAGTGAGATCGAATCCCCACTCTACTACATGAGAGACTGTCCCTACTTCAAAGAAGTCTAGTCTCGGCTAGGTTGGTTTATGGCGTGCTAATTTTTCTAATCCTAGCTTTATAGATGAATTTCATAAATTTGCTTCTAGAAGAGAAGGTGTTCTCTTCATGATCATTTTATGGTGACTTTTGGAGATGGCGCAACAACTTTGTATTTGAGAACATGTCCTAGAATATTGATTAAGTCCTTATGAGTATCAACTTATGGTATTCTGAATTCACCCTTATCAACACCAACTATATATATATATATATAATTACACTAAACATTAGACGTGCATATATACTTACCTCTATATATTAACATATAAAAGAAGATTTTCAGTTGATACATATTAACTCTTCCTTAAAAGAACTTCTCCAAAAAAAAAAATTATTTTACTTTTTGTCATTCTTTCTTTTTAATTATTTTTTCATTCATCCTTTTCATATTTTTAAGGTATAAAGGAAGGTTTTAAGTGGATACATGATATCATCTTCTTAAAAAAGACATTTTAACTTTTTCTTTCTTACTTTTTAATATCTTTTTTATCCTTTTCATACTTATATTTATAAGATAAAAAATTTAACATTCTATTTGTAAAAAATCTCTATTATTACTATTATTATTTGTAAAAGATCACAAAACATAGTTTAAAGAACACATTCTTTTATAAAAGCTTCACAAATACTTTTTTGAATAATGCTTCACAAGTTAAAGTTAGATAAAAACATAGAATTTTTAGATTGGTTCACCTCAATCTTGAGACTATATCTAGTTCCTTAACTAAAGTTTCATTAATTTTATCAGGTTACAAATAGTATTTACCAATTTCAAACTTTTTCAAGTTTATCTCCATCACTAATTTCTTTAAATTTATTTTCAAAGTGTTCTTTCACACCAAGCCTATTCATGCTCTTTACTAAATCAAAGGATATAATGATTTACAGGAGAGACATTGGATTACTATCTTATATCTTAGAGAAGAATAATGAATTAAGAAAATTTTCACTCTCACAATATAAAGAGGTCTCAAGAGTGTTTACAAAAAAAAACTATATAAGGAATGAAAGAAAAAAATGTGAGAATTTGAAAAATTTGTAATAATGTTGTCTTCTTTTTCTTATCTTCAAAACCTTAGCACTCCATACTTGTGAATGAGAAAAATAATTGTACACTATCGGTGTAAAAAGTTTTTACACTGACATTCAATCACACCTTTTATTTATGATAATTTTGTTAACTTTACTAAGTAATACTTTAAAAATTCATCGCGATTGAATGTCAATGTAAAACTCTTTTACATTATATGTGTATAATAGTTAAATTCTTTTGTAAATTTCATAAAAAGGTGATTGTTGTAACTTGTAAACCTAAATTTGTGCATTTCAAATGTCTTTGTTTGACTCATCTTACATAACATTAATTACTTTTCACCATATAGTCGCCCTTTAAATGATATAACATTTTACTTATCTCTTTTATATACTAGTTACTTTTGAAACAATTTTGTTACAATGGATATTTAAGAATAGTTTTAAATAACTCCTTTTAGAGTCCCTTTGACTTACATGTGTGTGTGTGAAAGAGAGTGAGATTAACAAATCTCAATCATTGATCTCAACTATTAATTTTTATTTCAATGATTGAGATTTGCTCTTCTCACTTTTATATAAGATACATTACTCTCATATGATATGATATGATATATATATATATATATATATATATATATGTGTGTGTGCGTGTGCGCGCGCGTGTGTGTGAGATATATGTAGTAAGAAAATTAAATTTATATGAGAACGAAAAGTAGAGATGGGCATGTAGGTAATTCGACCCACAAAACGTGCAACCCGCGAAATTCGATCCGTGAAGTACGCATTCTAAACAGGCTCATTATATTTGAGTCTGCATCCGCACGTTAAAGTCCATGGAGGCTCACAAACTACCCACACAAAACATAAAAAATGTTTTTTAAAACAAAAAAAAAAATCACTTATTTTAAATTATTATAAAAAACATTAATATGATATCTAACTTCACCACACAATGGGTTATAAAACAATAGTTAAGCAAAGTATAAATACTTATACACATCTAATTAGCATACTTATTTACTTAAATCTCATAACAAACATATTTCAATTTTTAATTCTCAAATATAAAATGAATAATTCAAAATTAAATTTCACACAAACAAAATATAAATACACTCAAATATAAAATGTCAAATACTAATACTTAGAAACCAACACAAAATAATCTCAAATATCAACAACAAAGTTCAAGTACATTCTTCAATCTTAATTGAAGATATTAGATCCAATTTTTGAAATAGTTGGTTCTTCCTTCTGAAGATTTGTTTACTTCTTTTGCAATAGTCCGACATAAAAAAAAGTTATATTAGATAACTTAATTTAACTTTAAATAAAAAAAAACGTTATACATTAATTTAAACTTTTCCTTATATCTTTTTCATTTTCTCATATAAGATATTTGTGTTCATTATTTTCCTCTGAGAATGATTTGATATTCATAAGTTGACAACTGTGGTATTTTTGTGAAATTAAATTGCAAGTGCCCAAAATGAATACGCACCTTAATTTACGGAATGTTGAATTGTATATAGGTAAACAGAGCACGATATTAGGATTTTACTTCTAGGAAGAATTCATGCCATCATAAGCATTTAGAAGCAATAATAATACTCAAATAATATAATGACATAGAATACTTTAGAGATGAAGGCAGCAAGTCGGCAACGTACCTTGGGTGAAGTGATTCCAGTGAGCAATGAGAACAATGCAGTGTCGTCTCAATGCTGTAGTCTGAATGTGATGTGATGTTGGCGTGCGCTGAGGCGACGCGCGGCGTGAGATAACCGCAAGGTAAGGGTAGCTAAGGTAAGAAGTTAGAAATTAGAAAAGAAGTGTGAATATGAAAGAGTAAGGTCAAAGGTGCACATGTGCAGAGGCTAAGGTTAGAACTTAGGAGTTTAGAAATGGGTCAAAGAATTTTTGGATTTTGTATTGCTTACACACTATCATTTTGTATTGCGAAAGCTCAGGGACTTATGGGTTAACTGTGGAACTTGTGAGTTTAGTGAGTGAAGTCTTAAAAACTTGTATATCTATGAGATTAAAATTTTACGACTCACATATCATTCAGTTTGCCAGTAGTCGGTAGGTCCAAACTCAAATATTTATCCCTAATGAAAAAAGAACAAATCTCCTTTGAGAGAAGAGAAATAAAAAAAAAAACGTCAGATAAAATGTCAAAAAAAGAAATAAGTGAATTTTTATTATTTGATCTTAACTTAAATCTTTATTTTAATAGTTTAAATTTGTTTCTCTCACTCACATAGAGGATAATCTTACTCTCAAATTTTGTCTCTTTATTTTTATATTTAATTCTATATATTCACAAATATAGAGAGAGAAGTTTTGCTATATACATTGAATACCATATAAAAATAGAGAAAAATATCTCAAAATATATTATTTTTAATCTTGATCTGTTTTTTGGTAAAAAATTATGAGAAATAATCCATACATATATATATATATATATTTATTTATTGACAACCAGATAGGATGAGAATGGAAAAGGCATAAATATACCCCCCTTACCGGTCATATTTTTTTTTCCTAAAATCACAACTTATATATTTTGTATAAGAGCATTTTTTCTTTTAATTATTTTATTTTTTATTTTAATTCAATGTTATAAATTAAAAAATACTTCAATAATTGTCTTTATCATATCAACTTATAATATAAATTATATTAAAAAATAAAATTTATCTTTTTTTTTGTTATTTTTTATAATATAATAAATTTGAACTTTATCCACGATTATTTTTATTTTAATTACACGATATCATATTTTTAATATATATTCATATTAACTTTCTTTTAAAGATTGTTAACTTAAGAGTTTAACACGTATACACTATAAGTATAAGTGTAAAAAAACTTTATACTAATCACTAATTACAAAATTCTTGATTTACATAACTTTTAAAGTATCAATTGATAATGTCAATCAAATATCATATACAAAGTGTTGCGATTAAGTAACAATGTAAAATTATTTAGACTGATAATATATAAGTGTTTTTCTTTTATCTTAACGTCATTGTTAGTTACCTTTACACTTTTGTAAATAATATACCATTAAAAAAAATATTTTGTTACACAACGATAATTTTAATTGATTGAACATTTACTATATTATTTATTCCTTTACAAAATCTGTTAAAACAACTAAATTACTTATACGAATGCCCGAGAATTGTGTTATAATATATATATATATATAGTTTAGATTTTTATAAACAATATATATACTTATTACATTAAAACTTATTCGTTTATTTATTTATTTATTTGTTTATAAAACGTACTAAAGCAAATGGTTATTGTGTTAGTTATAAATAAACTTAGCATTAGAGACCCATATTTTCTCGTCAGTCTTTGTAATTTTTTAAATATCCTTAATAACAGGAAACTTGATCACTAGGTATGACCGCATCTTTGCCCGTCAATCCAAGGAGTACACTCGAAGAACAAAAGAATCATACGAGTGCAGGCTTGTACACTTAATAATATAAGACACATTGTTTATTGTGTTATACTCTTCTAACATTAACTTTGTATAGATTTATACTCCTTATTGCATAGACAATTTAATAAAATTATTTTCAATATTTTAATATTTAAAAATTAAAAATTTGTTTTATCAGTATTTTTTTTAGTATTTTAATGTTTAAAAATTAAAAAAAATTCGTTTTATCGTATTTTTTAAACAGTTTTTAAAGACGATTTTGATTTTTAATTTTTAAAAATTATAAATGAAAATGATGGTAAGTAGTTTTATTTTTAATTTCTTTTAAAACTCAAAATATAATAAGAATATGTTATTTTTTGCTTTCATTTATATTATTTCAGTAAATATGACAAATTTTTTATATTTTTAAAATAATTTTCAAATAACCTTTATCAAACAAGGTTTTTTTTTCAAAAAACAATTTTTAAAAAATTCTTTTCAAAAAATAAAAATCAAAATTAAATCCATCAAATCTTAAAATACAATCAAGCCCTAATATTGTGTTTTAGAGTATAAACACCTCTATCAACTCACATGTACAATCTGGATGCCTAAGTTTGGTTTTAGGGAAAGAAAATAAAAAAGAAGGTGTATTAATGAAAAGTAAATTAAAGATAGGAAATTGAGATAATATAAATTAAAAATTCAAATTGTTTAGTAAAAACATTATAATAAATGAAGAGAAATTATAAATTAAAATGATTTACGTTAATTAAAAGAGTCTCTGACATAAGCAAAACATGGGTAGTTTTTGAAACATAAATTTTCTCTAAATCTTTTAATATTTTTTATGTTTACTTTAAGTGAAAAGTAAAATAAATGTGACTTATCAATTTGTTGATATTTCTTTAATACTTTTCACTATACTAAACTGGACAATGATTTTTTCTCCTCATTTTACTGATCATACCATTAACTTTTCATATCCCACTTTCACACTAGTCTAGAAAAACTTTAATTAAATTTTATAACTTAATAAAATTTTACGAAATATATACTTCTAGAATATTTTTTCATTTTTATTTTTATACTAAAATTTTTATGTTCATCATCAAAATAATACTTTTTATGTTTGAAAAATGGAGAAAATATTAAAATAGCCTTGAGGAATCATTAATAAGACCGACCCAAATAAGTAAATTGAACTGAAACTTCTTTTTTTGAAAGAGAACTGAAACTTCTATTAACTATTTGTTTTGTGATTGTTTGTTGCAACCAATCTTTTTACATATGTGCTACTAATTTTTGTTTTCAATTCCAACACAGCAAGAATACGATTGATGGACCAATTTGTGTCTTTATTACAATTATTTTTCAAAATGAGTTAATTTTAAAATTAATTACTGGGTGAATCTATTCTGACTTGTTCATTAGGTGAACCCACTAGTTTGATTAATATATTAATTAGTATGTAATTTTTTTTAATTTTTATTTAAAACTAAAAAAAATTATCACATAATTAGACATGTGAAGTAATAAATTAGAAAGACAATATAACTAGTTAAACAGTAAATGAGAATCACCTTTTTTTCGATTTACATTGTTTGAGTACAACTATGAACAACAAATCATAATTTTAAATGTATGTTTAGATTTTATTTTAAAAGTTTAACTAATATACAAGTATAAGAAAGTTTTATATTGATATTCAATAACAATTATTTGTTATATGTCTTTTAAAGTATTAATTGGTAAAATTAATAAATTTTTTATCATAAACAAAAAATTGTAATTAAATATCAATATAAAAATTTTACATTGCTAGTACACAATCTTTTTTCTTATTTTAATTTATTGTGCAAACCATTTGACATAAATATAAAAATTAGATTTTTTTACTAAATTTATTTTGCAAAAGTAAGGTTAAAACAC
Source organism: Psophocarpus tetragonolobus (assembly GCA_037954015.1). Classification (NCBI taxonomy): domain Eukaryota; kingdom Viridiplantae; phylum Streptophyta; class Magnoliopsida; order Fabales; family Fabaceae; genus Psophocarpus; species Psophocarpus tetragonolobus. The sequence continues at coordinate 35,353,506 of CM075692.1, read as the reverse complement.
TTTTACAAATTTAACTTCGTTTAAAACTTAAGTTTGTAAAACAAATCCAAATATGGATTAAGAATTAGGATTTTTAACCAGTTTTAATTTATATTTTTTCACATCTTAATACAACAATTTGAGGTGATTGATAAATAGCACATTAATATTATGTATATCATTTTGAATTTTATATATATGACTTCGTCATAACGATAAACAACCTATCATTTATGCATTAGTCTTAATTATACATTTTCTTTTTCTATAATATTAAATTTTGTGTAATATCTCAAAAAATAGGTCACAACCAATATCATTCAGAATAAAAATAGATTCAATCTTAATATGTTACATTTTCTCTTCACAGTGTAAAACTTTTAAATTTAACAACTAAAATACATTCTGCACACTCTCGTTGAGCGAGTAAAGTCACCAAACGAGGAACAAGATTATAAGAGTACCTCGCCCAGTGACATTAATTGTCTAATGGGATACATGGATTTAAATTGTTTCAGTGAATGAACTTTGCTCGTTAAATGTGTTGCTGGATGAAAATTCAATGAAATTCTTGACTGGGAAAACTGTGTTGAGCGAGACATCTCATTGGGTGCAAATGCAAGAAATTCCCCATTAGAGGCAACTTTTCACTAGACGAGACCTTGCAGAACCTCTGTTGTATAATCCCTACAATTCAAGACTCAATTAAACATACCAACTATCAACTATATTCTAACATTTCCTTTATCACTTATGTGTTACATACATGTCTATAAACTCAAAATACCAAGTTTTACAAGGTGGTTTAATATATCCAATACATCAATTATTTACATCCTTTTTAGAATCCAAAAGAAACATTCAAGTTCTGACAGATAATCATCTTCAATCTTGCTAGTCATGTCTGTAAGGACCGGTTTAGTTAACAGTTTATTAATGGAAAATAAATAAATGTTACGGGGAATTAAATATTTAATTATCTTATATTAGTATAGCAATGGAGAATAATTGAATTTATTTATAATATCATTATTAGTTAATTATTTAAAAAAAAAAGAGTTGGGAGGTGTGAAGTGAAATATAATAATTATTCCTTGATTTCGGAGAGTTTTGATTGAGTTTCGAGGAATTTTCAGAAATCTGTTTAGGAGGAGATGCGAATAGCAAGTTAGAACTTACTAAACTCACCCCACTCCTTTTTCCTTTTTTTTCTTTCTTTTTTTTATTTTTCTCTTTCTTCCTTTTCTTTTCTTTTCTTTTTTCTTTTCTCTTTTTTTCCTTCTTCTTCAGTTTCTTTTCTTCTTTGTCGCTTCTCCGCTTCGCGTCACCATTTTCGTACGTCCTTTGCATGTGAGGCTTTTGGTTGACGGATTTCGACGCGGTCTCTTCCATAACTCCTGTTGCTGAGTGATCGCTGTTATAGGTAAGTCTGATCTTGAATCAACGAACCTTTTTCGGATCATTTTCAATCCTATCATTTACGTTAAAAAAGGAATTTCTTTGAAAATTTTAATTTCTTAGGTTCCTATTTAAATTGGGATTTTGGTCAAGTTCCTGTGAATTTCTTCGGGTGGATTTCCTCATTTTCTTTGGAGTTAACTTTGAAAAGGAGAAATAAGTAAGGGAAGCTCTTTTGTTGATTTTTGTTAATAGATAAGTGATTTGGTAGTTGAGAGATTTGAGGTAATTGAAATTTTGACTATATTTTGAGTTATTTAATATAACATTTATTTTAATTATGTTTTAAGTTATTTAATATAGTGTGTATTTGACTTTGATTTTAACTTATTGAATTAACGTATATTAGAATTTCATAGTTGAGATATATGATGTGTTGTGTAGAGGATGATTATTATGGAAGTAATGTTTTATCTTGAATTGGATGATTATTGGATAGTTTGGATGTGACCATTATGGTAGAGTAATTTAGTTTTGGTTGAATTGATTTTTTGTGACTATAATTGAATTATTGAAATGACAATGTATTATTTGAATATATTTATTGGTGTTGTTGGTTGTGGGCAGTTACAGTTGGGTAACCTAGCCTTGAATGATATGTTTTGTGAGGTACATTGATGTTAGGGACACAGTTGGGGTCAATGTAATCCAAAATATCAGATGTGCAAGAGGATATTTTTGTGATTTACATTGTGGTCCTGGTACAAGATATGCAATGGGTGCCTAAAGGACATACTCAGACAATGATTGTGTGTCATAGGGTGTCAGGTAGACACTAGACATCAGTTTGTGGTTGTCAGATGAGTATTGCTTAAACTTAAATTGATGGTAACATAGGCAGCTTGGACGCTTGTCGCCAATTGGAAGGGGTCTTAAACCGCCTCGGTGTCCGAACTCAATGTAGATATTTTGGAAGGTGTCGAGTTTGAGCATGTTGTGTGAAATTCTTGTATTCAGGGGAATATAAGTATGATTGATTTGATTGATGATAGTGTGATTTTTAAGTTTTCTATATTATGAATTTTATGTATTATTATACTTACCCTTACAATATTTGTGTATTTTGTATAACTGTGATGATCGTGCTTTGCATGGGAACATATACCAGTTATGACAATGGATATCAGAATTAGCAGGATTGACAATGGATTAGTGGCAGTAGTGGAATGACTCATTTTGTGGTTGAAATAATTTATGTATTAGAATATGTTATATATATGAGTTGTGTAATAGTTAAGTTCTAATAGAAAATTGACAGTTTATGTCTCTGTTTTGCATGGGTTATGCTTTAACATGTTTTGGTGGGTAAAGGACATGAAATGTTTTATGTAAATATTATGTTATGAAATTTTGGTAAATAATTTGGAATATGTGAGCGTATAATTTGATTGTATGAAACAAATTTAAGTAGAGATAATTAAATAGTTGAATAATACTAGTAGGTTTTTCTTTCATTATTATTTTAAATTTGGAATGTTACAATGTCTTTTGTCCACGCCACTCCCTACAAGGCATGATTATCACAATCATACAGAATACACATATAAGCAAGAGTAAGTTCGTAATAATGGAAATCAATAAGAATATAAAATACATTATAAATCCTTATTCATATTTCACATAAACCTGTCAACCGACAAATCACATTGTTCACATCTAAATATTCAGACTTATGTTCTCTCAAAACATAAGTACTTAGAATCACATAGTCACATAATCAAACACATACTTTCCGAAAATACTATCTATATTGAATTTAGATACAAAGGTGACGACTTGTCTGACTTACTCTACACTAGTATCTAATGTCTATCTAACCCATACAATAACCAATTGAAGACTGAACATACTCATTTGATATCCAACTGATGTCTAGCCTACTTGACTCAATATTGATCCAGTTGATATCTAGGTATATCTTGTGGTGTATTATCCTCTTAAACAAGGTATTAACATCAATGTATCATCGCCCTAAATAAGGCTTTAACATTGCGTCATTTCCTTAAACAATGTCTTAGTACCAATATCACTTAAACTTATCAACATCCCTAATTCAATGTACCATATCAGGGGCTCCATTACCTCTCTTTAACAACCCATGATATAATTCATTACTCAACATTTTCAACAATTCATCAAATCATTCTTTCACCACACAATACTCAATTCACAACACGATCATAATTTACTTAACACTTGTACACTTAATCATCAAAACACTCCAAACACAACAATTCAATCATTAATTACACAAATCACTATTTGCAACCATCTAAACAGATTATGAGACCAGAAAATAAGTCTAAACACCTTAAATAAAAGAAATAACAATTATGTTCACCCATTCACCTTAATAAACATAATATTCAATCACTTAATTTTTCTACCATCAATACAACCATTTATTCCTCGATTAATTTATTAATCAAGTAAAACTAAAATTTAATTTCTCTTTCTATCACTTTCACACACTTATATTATAATATGTTCATTTTGTCCAATTTTAAAATTGAAAAAATTAGGTTCACTGACTTTAAATTTTATAATTTTTGTTTAGTTGTCAGTTTTCTAAACATTAATTATTATAAAATAAAAAAGTCAATTATTATAATTGAATAATAAATTCTCTTAACCAACAAATTATTGATCCAATAGCTATGGACTTCTATCCCGATGATGAAAAAAATGTCATTCGAAAGGAGATCCACAAAGATTTACAATCAAGCTCTCTAGTTTATACACGATTAACTTTTATCATTTAACACTCAACGGGAATTTAACGATCACAAATTCAACACTTTTTTAAAATTTAGTAACACAATGCCATTGTTTAACAATTGAAAGATACAATACCAAAAAATAAAAAATAAAAAAAAATACAGAATGTAATTAAACCTAATTCTTATTAGTAAAGTAATTAAAAAGTGTGTGTTTAAAAAAGGCAACACGTGTGATGGAACGTAAACAATACGGAAGAGAACATGTTACATGATGGTTTTTCTGAGGCTGAAAAAGCAAACTAAAACTATCTCTGATACTGCTATGATTCACTGTGTTATGTTGCCAATGACGGAAGACAGAGAGAGGGAAGCCTAAGCCATATCATATCTGCAAAATAAATTAGGGTTTCAACATTGAATGATCCCGAAAGAGAAGTGTTGGGTTAGATGAGTTGGCCTCAACAATGGGTTCTGATTCCAATCTGGGAGGGTCACCCTCAGCATCGTCGCCCAGTGCCAAGCGCACCAGAGATCCCGAAGAGGAAGTTTACGTCGACAACCTTCGTTCCCACAAACGTTACCTAAGCGAGGTTACACACATTATTCGCTAATTTCACCCTTTTGTTGTTTTATTATTATTTTTCTTAATTTTCATTTTTTAACTATTTAATTGTTTTTGCTTGCTTGTTTCTTTTTTCTTTCTTTACCAAGGTAGAATTTTTTTAACCATCTTGGAGTTATTAATGCCCAGTCATGGGATTTACATGTTTTCACGTTCCTACCTGTTTTCCTTCTTTTTTCTTTTTTTCTTTTTTCATTTTATAAACTACTATATGTTTGTGAATCTTGCTTTAATTTATGAAAAAGTGGTTCTCTTTAATTAGTATTTCTGTTTTAATTAGTGTTTTTGTTTTAATTAGTGATACCCTGTTCTGTAAATTAGGCATTACTTATTTGCATTTGCATGACTGAGCTGAAACACATTTTCGGAAGGTACATTTTTTTTGTTGGAACATTTTCTTGCTTTGATCATATACTTCTTTCTTTGAATTGATAGAGTGTGATTTAAAATTTTCTTTTCGTGTATGCTTTTGTTGCAATCAAATGAAATGAGCTATGATTAAATTAGAGCAAATCTATTGTTTATGTCCAGATAATGGCATCCAGTCTCAATGGATTGACAGTTGGAGACTCACTTCCCGATAATATCATGGAATCTCCAGCAAGGTCTGAAAGCATGTTCTCTTTCAGGTAAAATCATGGGCACCTTTTTACTATAAGCATTATTCACACTTATAGGGAGATAGTTTTGTTGGTAGTTCTAATGCATCTGCAGGGTTCTGAAAACTATTTTCACCTTTAGCATGACATTATGCTTTATCTTTTTGTGGTGGTTAATCAACTAGTTTTGATGTGCTTAAGTGTTGAGAATGATAAAATTCCTTTGCTATTCCAGAAAAAAATAGGATTACTAAATTTATTTTGGTTTTCTTGGTAAAGAAACTTCTAAACCTGAAGTAGTTAGAGGCCTTTACTCATGTCTAGTCAATGATCATATGAAAACTGACATTTTCATTTATCATTTTCTCTCATGCAAACCTAGACCCCATTGCCATGGTTTATTGGTAATATTAATCATTAATACCCCTTAAGCATAACCTTTTAGACCATGGAAATTCTGTCATTTTCTTGTTGCAATGCGCCCTCCCCTCCCCAATACTGTGCCAATATTTACCGTTATGTGGGTTATTTGATGTTAAATATGAAGTGATGATGGGTAAGATGGGAACTAGAATTCACAATTAATCACTCTCTAGCCATTGCAACTGTTACTGGTCTTGCATGGACTAAAGTTAATGTAGCCTAGATTCAGGTGTATGTGTGATTATTTTTTTCCAATATCTCTTAATCTGATAAACAGGTATCTTACTAGACTCATCTACAAGTGGATCTTTGGTTAAAAAAAATAAAAAAAGCTACAAATAGATTTGGCAATGATGCAAGACTGTTTTTATTTTGGGCGGGATGTGGAGACAATGATTGAAAAAACTATCAGCTCTAGTTACAGGGTCTTGAGTAGATTTCTTTGGCAGTTTTGGCAAAATATCAGCTGTGTCAACTTGGAAATGGGTCTGATCCATTTACATGTTAGTTGATTTTTTAACACTATTATTAGCTAAAATTTATTAGAATCACTAATTGTGATGAGTTTCGCATTTAAACTAAGAGAGAGTCATTAAGTGAGAAGAGATTCTCAGAAAAATGAGTGTTTTCTAATAAATTTCAGCAAATATTAAAGTGTTGCTAGCATTTTCAAATGATACATGCATCAAAACTATTTAGAATTGAAGCCTTGACCCGCATACACAGTCAAAACCATCAGTCTAGGTCAAGTTACATCTCCTTAGCACCAATTTCATCACAATTCACAAACAATATAATAGACCTGTACCAGTGATACATGTATGGAATAAATATTAAACAAACCCGCCTATTTAGTTATTTCATTAAAAAGTGTACAATCAGTTAATATGTAATAATAAACACACTACGGATCTTTTATACTAGAGTGCACTATAATCATTCATAGTCAATTAGTCATATACTGCTAATGTCAAACTCATAATTTAAATTAATCAACGTGTCCAACACACATCAAATTACATATTATCCTTGTCAAATGTTCAAAATACCAGTACATCTGTACGTTAGGGTTTGGTAGGGCTAAGGAAGCATCAAATTCATATGGGGGTATAACAGGAAAAGCAATATAATGGTGTGGTTGAGTTTTATAAATAGGAACCAAAATTGAACCAATCCAAAATAAATAAATAAAAAGGTTTCTTTTTGTTTGTTTTAATGTTTGGACTAATTTGTCGGTATAAAACTGTTTATTTTGGTTTTTGACACATTGAACTTCAAGCAATCTTTTGTTAAAGTAAATTAGTTTTATTCTCTAATGATTAGCAAATGTTTCCCGTAATTTTTTTGTGGATTTTATTTTCAGAGATGATATGTCTTTACAATATTCACCTATGTCCGAAGATTCAGATGACTTAAGGTTTTGTGAGACCCCCGTTCATAGTTGCTCATCCCAGCCCGACAGCATTCCCAGTAGTCCAGTTTCTCCACACAGGTACCAAAGACCACAGAATGCATTATGTCCAGCTCCTTCATCAAGTTCAAATGCTTCTCATAGTTCCACCATCTCCACTGTTACTTGCCCCCAGCCTCGTCAGCGAGGGTCAGATTCCGAAGGTCGCTTTCCATCATCTCCAAGTGATATATGCCACTCAGCTGACTTGAGAAGAGCTGCATTGCTAAGGTCTGTGCAGATGAGAACACAACCTCCTGGCTCTGCATCTTTGGACCTACCATTTGGATCTAACCAAGAGCCTGCACCTAACATAGATCCTGAGGAAAGGTCATGCTCATATATGAAATCTCTGGTGGATGGGAGAGAGTATTGAGGAGGGTTCATTAATGGGTATTCCTGCAGTACGAGCTAAATCATGTACATGCTATTACGCCTTGCATGGTCTTGATCAATGGGATTCTTAAGGTAATTGCTATTTTGGAGAATTAATCACTGATCAGTATCCAGCGTCTCCAATACGAAGTGGTCGCCTGTGTTAGTTTCGGCCTAAAACTGTTGCCCTTTATTCTTATGCGATTTTTTGTTCCAACGCTACACCACTCATGTGTCTAGTTGCTCTGGTAAATGTTCCGTACAGCTGTATGACTTTGGAAATAACTTTTTTATTCATTTTGATTTCCATTTGTTTCATTTAAATCTAGGTCTAACTCAATTGAACAAAATATATGAGAATTGTTTTAAGCCACCTGGTGTTGGATTCTATTCCTTTCTTTGATAAAAAAAAGCATTCAACGTAGTTGATGGTTGTGTAAGGTTCTCATCTTTCATAAGAAAATGATGGATTATCGTTATGCAAAATGCAGTTAACGTGGCGTGATAAATTTATGGCTACCATCAACAAACGAAAGAAACACATGTTAAAAGGCAAATGTTTTTATCGTCTCCCAAAATTTTAAACCGCTCAGGTGGACTATAATGGGGAGAAGAATGGTAATCTTAACCCCCAAAAGCGCCATGCAAGACAAGGTCATTAAATACAGACTCAAATTAAGTATTACAACTGCGCTCGTTGAATATCTCCCAGTAATTTCAATATCAAAGTTCAACAATAATTCGGAGCTGCGGTGACTAGTTTCCGTGCGTAAGAGATGGTTAACAATGCACCAATAAGTCAAGCATATGTCGACAAGATATTTTTCTTCAGAGTTAACTCGTCGGCCTTCGCAGGACTGATGGACTGCATCAATCAATCAAGACAAGCAAATGAGAAGCGGGATTATATATTAAAGAGACTTAATTACAATTTGTTCCGTGCAATTTTTTAAGTTGTGACTTCGGATTTTAAATCATAAAATTGCAACCCCAATTTTTGAATTTGTTAAATTTATGCACGTAAGTAATAAACAAACATCGCCACTACTTAATGACATGACAGATATTAATTCTGCCACTTAACAATCAATACAAACAATTTTAAAAATTGGAGACAAGATCATGATTTAAAAACATCAAATTTGAACCATGAAATAATTAATTATTTTTCCAGAATAAATAAAACTTTTAAGGTTTGCTTCCGCTGAAAGAGAATATTACCTTGTCAAGGATACGCTGTAGGCGCTGAATTTCGTTCTTGGCATAATCAGAACCCTTTTCCATGTAATTCTTGGCAGCCTTCAAGTAAATCTTACCGTACCTAATGATAGAAAGGATAATTAGGTTATCGCATCTAGTTTCTTATTTTGGGCAAATATTACAGAATATATTCTACAAGGATGATGTTTTCTAGAATAGTCAAGCTACCTTGAAGCAGAACCTTTAAGCTTCTCAACTTCCTCTTCCATTCGGGTCAACGTGGATTTCTTCTCTTCATCGCTGGCAGCTACCAACTCCTTTACTAAGACATCCAAGCTTTCTACTATACCAGCCTATACGCCATATCCAATGTATGAATAAGATACCAAGGGCAACAAGTTTAACTTTCACCCCCCACCAAAAAATACACTGTACCAGATTACCAGTCTATACAACAATATTCAACGTATCAATATTGAATCAGATACGAAGTGCATAAATTTAACTTTCATCCCTACCAAAATATAAATAAAATAAATTCCAGATAATGTGAATTCACTAACTTGGGAAGTAAGTTGTCCTTTTGCATCTCGACTTGCTCCAGATTTCTCATTGATAAAAGCCACAAAATCATCCAAGTCTCTTCCACCTCCGTAATCCTCACCAGCTTTGTTGCTCTTTGGGAAGAATTTCAAAGTAGGAAATCCACTCACATCATACCTGCAAAAATATTATTCCAGCACACTTCAATTATTTATCATTTTGTAATCTTCCATCTTTACACTCTTCATTGGATGATTTTTTTTTCTTAATTACAGTAAGCCACATCAGTTATGAATCATATTTAGTTTAATTTTCAACACATCCATCTCTTTAAGTTCTTATATTATTTTTATTCTTGCTATTAAAGCTCATATCTGAATTGCACTGAAATATAAAGATTCAATATTCCATAACAGTTAGACTTGAGAAAGGACAGCTTTGAATGAGCACTAAGCAACAAGCACAGCAACGTAGAACCTTTAAAAACAATTTAACTTCTACTGGCCTTTGCCTCTAAAGTATGATTCAGTCAGAACAAACAAAACTACTTTGCAAAAAAGAACTCACTTTTCAGCAAGATCCCTATATTTATCAGCATCCAGATTTGCAATAACTACATCTTCCTCCAATCTAAATGCTGTGGCAACTTTCTCGTAAGTCTGAAGTCAAAAAGAGCTTAGTTAGGTTTTAAGATTATCGGTTTTACAAAAATTAAAGGCCCCCAATCTTAAATTGATTATAAGGAATCTTCAAAGATATACTTACTGGAGCAAGACTTTTGCAATGTCCACACCTAGCAGAATCAAAAAATTTATTAGATCTTAGCCGTAAATGAGATTTTTCACAATCCTTGGTGTGTAATGTAAACAATTACAAAATTTTAGTCCAAAACAAGGCATGATGCGCATGAATTAAAGATAACAATAGAAATAATACGAAATTATTGGTGAGTACCATGGTGCATAAAATTCAACCAAGACATCTTTGCTTTCATCCAAGACAATCTCGTTAAAGTTTTCAGGTGTCAGCACCACTACATTGGAAGGAGCTGTAGCAATCTTCACATTTGTTCCTGCAAGCAAAGAATCTCCTGGTTAGTAATCACATTAAAATTGCAAGTCAGAAGCACATTTAACGAAAGAGGGATTAGTAGAAGACAAATGGAAAACCAAATTATGTCTATGCCTATTCTCAACATCACCAAAAAAGCTAAAATATCCAGGTAAAGTGTGCAAACAGTGATGTTCTTCTACGATATGAATCAACCTAAAATAAAATACTTTTCTTCTTTTTGCAAAAGTTGGTGCAAGATGGCTAATTTCTGATATGTCCAATCTGAGATACTAAATTCCCTTAAAAATCACATAAACATGCTAATATCACAATGCCATTGCCTTTGCCTTCATATATTAAAGCACACGGTTTGAAAGTTCAAACAGTACCTCCTTCAGTGTTTACAAATTCGGCAAGTGATTCAGCAGTGCGTGGCCCTTCATACCTACAGCAGTTTTCCAAAATTAAATATTGAATGCAAAAGGAATGATTGATGTCAAAATGGCATATAAATGGATCTAAGATCATATAAATGCCATATTCCAATAGCCAAGATTTCCTTACTTTCTGGGTTCAAGAGTTCCTTTTGGAAACCACTGAATTGTTGGGTATCCAGAGACTCCATATTTGCTGCACAAACTCTTGTGCTCATCACAGTCAACCTATAGCATATTAAAAAGTAAGCTTTGGTGACGAGATTATTGAATTGTTATTGTTGGAGATCCCACATTGGGAAAAGTATCAAAGTTTATCCTAGTGGTTTATTGTTGTTGTAGTTGAACTTATTAGACCGCTATCGGACCACCCACAAATATTAAATTTACAATCATTGTTGTTAGTTAGACTTATCGTGTCATTTGCTATCGGATCACCCATAAATATAAACTTCTTGTTCGAGATGTCCAGTCTTTGGCGTGAGGGTGTGTGTGTTGGAGATCTTATATTGACTAATGATATGGTTAAATACAAGTGTGGGGTTGAGTTAGACTCAATTCCACCATTTCTAATAGTTATTGAGAAGGTTAAAAAAAAGACAATAAAAACAAACAAGTACAAGAAATCTGAGTACATTCACACAGTATGTCACTTTTTATGGATGTCCCCTCCCTCTCTTGCAGTTTAAGATTAGAGAGAGTACAGGACAGAGGGAGGGGGGGGTGTCAATTTGTAAGAACAAAACCAAGAGTTTAACAAAGGAGAGTAAATGTTAAAGTTGAATCTTAGACTTCTTTGTTAGGAAGGTATATAGTATGAACATGCTCCACACCACACTAAAAGCGATTTACCAATAAAATTAAATGCACAAACAATCGAAGTTTTGAAAGAAACACCAGGGTGCTGACCTTGCCGATTAAAATAGATTTGGCTTTCTTGAAGCTGCTGCCAAGCTTTTCATACTCTGGAGCAAGCTTTTTGCAGTGTCCACACCTATTATGACAAAAGAGGGAGGAGTTATAGACATAATGCCATTAGTATACATCCTAACATAAGGAAATTACTTAGTAATTGGGTTTAGTACAATGTAAAGGTTGTTGTGCTCATGAAGTTTCTAAACATGAGAAATGTTGGGAATACACTTTTTTGGCAACACTCTCTTATTTAATTCAAATTAACTGAAAACTACAAAATCAGAAAGATAATAATTAAATAAGATGTGAAACCCACAAATATTTATGATTTTCAACAAATTTAAAGAATGTGTTAGAGGATATGTTCCTGATATTTTTCTTTTAAACATAGAATGATTAATCTGGACTTTTGTTTCGGAGTTTTAGACAGGGTTTCTACTCATGAAGTTTTTTCGATAGGTATGTTATTTCAATTTGGGAAACATTGATATTTGTGTGTTTAGTTTGACATTTAAAAATTGAAGTGTGGTTGAACTTAATTTTGTAATTTAAGTTTCGTTAAAAGTAGACTTCATTTATGTTTGGAACTTTTCAGGTACGAGAGAGGGTTAGCTTTGGAACAAACCTGAAAATCACGTTCAACTCAACTGATTTTTATTTATTTTTGCCAAACAATGATGCACAATTTTTTATGAGATATAGACTGTAGTATGGGTGGCCAAATGCTAGACCAAACACACCCTTAACTTGTTTGAAGGAGTAGTAATTAGTTGTTTTCCTTGCGCTCTAATTTTTTGCATAATGCAGACATAAGAATTATGACTCTGAAACAGTTTCAACTGTGACAAAACAGGAAGTGAATTACAATTTTAAACTACAATACCAACTTGATGCACCAAGTGGATCCCAAAAGTTCCTATCTCTATGCATGTGTGTTTCATTTCCTCTCTCGATGATAAAGAAGATAACAGTTGAACTCTCGTACATTATGGTAAGCTTAAGTGCACTGCACCTTTTAATCCCTTTGGTTTATTGGGCGGGATATTATCATTTAACTATTTGACTAAAGGAATCAAAGACAATAATCAACCCGTAGTAAATTAGAAGTTAAATAAAGAACAATAGTTTTAATTTGATTATTTTTTTTAAAAAAAAATCATAATGATATGTAGAAACTTAATGTCGAGTTCAAGTGTGACAAGTGAGGACACAACCAACACTTAAATTACCACAACAAACAAACCGTTAAAAGCAAAGAAGAACACACGCGATCGAAAAGAAACGAGAAAGGAAGCATTGGAATCGATTAAGAAATAAACCCAACTAAACGCTTTAAAAAAATCAAAGTAATCATGGAAGAAGTAGGAGTTGATAGAAGCAGAGAGGAAGCGATGGAGAAGATGAGTTACCAAGGAGCATAGAACTCAACGAGAGCTCCTCTGTCCTGACCAACTTCCTTCTCGAAGTTATCTTCAGAGAGCACAACGACGTCGTCTGCTGAGGCCGATAGGAACAGGAGCGCAAACGCGAACGCTGCCAACGCTATTCTGCTCCAGATCTGATACTTCTCCATCTTCTTTCTTCTTCCGGATTTCAGCTTCACTGCTATGGCACGTGCGGGGTTTTATAGGAAACCTGTTTTGAAGCAGCGCGTGCCGTTTGGGTCACGTGGCAACGTTTAATTGCATCGCTTGTCATTAAAGTCATGGCTGGCCTATGCATTTTCTCGCTGCGCTTACCGCTAGCACATCAAACTGGCTTCTCACCTATGACGTCTCTCCGATGACGTGGCAATCGATGAGAGGAACAGAGTGTCAATGTGCGGCCCATCTGAGTCACGTGTCTAACGGAGCAACTTGTACTCGTACAAAAGTACGTATGTATATACTAAAATACAGGGACATGCATTTGTTAATTGTTATATATATTATTAGTTATTGAGTTTATTTCTACTATAATTTTACGTCGGTAATCAATAAGAAATAGTTTTAATTTTTAAATATAATTTTAAAACAGTTATTATAATATTTAAAATTTTTATTATATATAATAATTTTAGAATTTGTGCTTTATAATCTATTTTAATTTGTTTTATATAATAAATTCATAACAAGTACATTTATGTCTGATGTACCATAAATACCATTTTTATAATTTAAATATTAATATTTATGTAATATGTATTGTGTCTGTTGTCTGTTTTTAATATGAAATTATCTGCTTATATCAATAGTTTATTATGTAAATAATGTATTTAAAAAATTCTGATAATAAAATTATTATGAGATCATGTTAACATTAATGTTATTATGTCATTAACATGACAATTATCAATGTTTATCACAAAGTCACATCACCATCACGTTAGAAAGGTTTTTTTTATAAAGAATTTTATTTAAAAACAAAAAAGTTATAAAGAAAGTATAAGATGTATCTCTATTATCATATAAAATTAAATAAAAAAAACTCTATACATAAAATGATGGATTCATAATCTATTTCGAAAACAAATCCAATATAAGTTTTTTTGTGTAATATCGTTTTCAAAAGTTTAATAATCATACATATGATATCTTCAACCTGACGGATGTGACTCTTGAAAATTAACATATTCATTGTTTTCTAAATGTCTCATAAACTCGTGTATCAAACCAATGATCAAACTTTTCTCATTTTTTCGGAACCCCTAATCAAACCTAGATATTGATAACAAAACATCTGAAAATCATTATGCAACATTGTCATCATCCCCCACTAAGAGCACACCTTGATCTATACTAGGAAATATAGACCACAATTCATGAACAAATGGGATGTTGTTTCAAGTGACTCCCTACAACACTCAGCCTCTTCTGCTAGTAACACCTCTCTTTACTAAATTATCTTGAGTGGGTAGTCTATTTGCATTTAATTGCCAATCAAGGTATTGAACCTTTGGTGGAATGCCCTTAACCCATAACATGTCAAAAAACTATTCCCCATGTTGAAGATAAGTAATTGATAACACCTTAAACGCTGATGTATCAATATACAATCCAAGGCCCTCCGCCACCCACACCCACCCATCTTGTTATCCTTGTGTTAAAGACACATTACCTAACTTGACTATTCAACCACCCATATGTTCTTCCTCCCAATAAAAAAAGGTCTCCTCCACTTCCACTTTCATCCCTCTCCCCCGTCCTACATCTCTTTTAATAAAATTTTTTTTGGGATGCTATCTTGAAAAGTCTGTTATATCTGACACTTCAACTCTTCCCCCTTAACCACCTATCCTGTCAGAAACTAATTTGCATTTCATCTCCCACAATTTGTTTAACATTTTAAAACCACCACCTTGCCTTGCCTCACAATGCTTCCTCTATGGATTGCACATTAAACTACCATCTAGAGCAATTTCGACCCTTCACTACCCACAATCCATCTGGTCTCTCATATTTAGACCATAAGACTTTCACCTACACCTTATTCCCCTCCACTCTGAGGCGTCACCTCCACTTCCATAATAATGTCAAATTAAACCATTGCATATCCCTCAAGCTTAAACCTTATTCCTTATTTCCCCTGCAAACCTTCTCCCATGTAACCCAATGAATCTTCCTCTTATGTTCCTTTCCACCCCATAAAAAGGATTTGAAAAAAGACTCCAAATTAGTTATTATACTTGATGGTGTTTTGAAAAATGAGAGGAAATATAACGACAATGCTGACAAGACCAACTTGATAAGCACTACCCTTCCTGTAAATGAAATGAAATTATTCTCCCATAAACAAAGTAATTTTCAAACAATCTTCACCACTCTTTGTTAAATCTCCACACTCACTAGTTGATGCCCCACTAGAAGACCCAAATACTTAAAAGGAATTAGTTCACTTTTTGCAATTCAACACTGATGCTTCAAATTCCAACTAATGATCTGACACATTAATTTTCATGAGTTGACTTTTGTAAAAATTTACTTTCAATCCAGACAATAATTCAGAATTTTGTAAAATAGATTTGATAACTTCTATCGACCCCAATCCCCTCAAGCCAGTAAAATAGTATGATAAGCAAATTGCAAATGAGATACACGAATACTATCCTTGCCAACCTCATAACTCTTTCATAGCTCCAATTCCACCGTTCCCCTTACCAACTGACTCAAGCTTTCTATAAATAACATGAACAAGAAAGGTGATAGTGGATCACCTTGTCTAAGACCTTTCTCGATACCAAAATCCTTTGTGGGGATCTAGTTGACAACACTAACAACCTTACTGATCTCACACATTCCTTTATCCATTTTTATCCACTTTGGCCCAAAACCCATCTAGTGAATGATATTCCATAAGTAATGTCAAGCCACTAAATCATAGACATTCTCAAAATCCACTTTTAAACACATCAAATCTTTCCACATCCTTCAAGTCTCACCCACCACCTCCATTGTTAGAAAGATTAAAAATAAAAAATAATCAAAAGAACTAAAATAATCTGTCATGTTAAAGTCATAAAATGTCATGTTAAAAACAAATGACATATCATCAATGGCACGCAACACATTATTACATCATCAGTAACATTTCAACATTAATGTCCCTCATCGTAATGTTAGAGAACTAAAATAATAACTTACAAGAATTAAAATTGGGTTTAAATTATAATTAGCACTCTCCAATTTATAAAATTTAGAAATTGAGCCCTTATATTTTGCAAATGTGAGCCCTAAATTTAAAAAAAAAATTGAAATTGAAGTCTCTTCATCAAATGTTAAATGTTAGACCATTAAGAGTTAAAAATTGATTATCACATGTCACCCAACAGAGGGACATCAATTAAAAAAAAATTAATTTGAGGACACAACGTCACATTTTCAAAATGTAGGACATAATCTAAATTTTATAAAATTTGGGACATCAATTGTAATTAAATTATATTTGTATCAAGTTGAGCATTTTTATAAATTAATATAATGAGAAGGAAATATCGTATTATCATAAAAAAAAAGGTATGATCAACCATAATAAATTATATTTTTAGAAAATTTTGATTACTTAAGAATATTGAATGCACTTTAATTGACAAATGAACTGTACATAAAAAACATTTCCCTTAAAAACATTTTCACCCTTTTTAAGGTTATCTAAATTTAAGGTATCATGTCTTTAAACAATTGTTTATTAAAGACAATTTAAGTAATAAAGAGATTTTTTAAAAATAAAGATGACTATTTTTTAAATATGCAATTTTTTAGAGTTAAAATTCATTTTTTAGTTTTATTTTAAACTCAATTAATTAAAAATAAAAAAATTAAAAGTGTGAATTTATTTATTTTTTTAATCATTAAAATAAAATTATTCATGAATATCTTAAAATTAACATGATATTGTGAGAACCATAAAAATAATTTAATATTTTCTAAAATATGAAATTGAGTATCTTAAACTCCATAATTAAATATGTTCTAAGAACTTGAGGCAAGAGCTTGTATTCCTAGATAATGGAAAATAATTTAGGAGATAATTTTTATTTTGTTTAAATTTGTTTATTAAAAAGTATTTTAATAAAACAAATATATTTTGATGTGTTTGTATAAATTACTTATTTAAAAATATTAATTTTATATTTTTTAAAAAATAAATCCAAGACCGATTGATTTAAATTTAAAAATATTTTGTTTCTATCTTCTAAAAACATCTTTAAAATTAATTTTTGACAAATAAATAAGATTCTCTTAAAAAATTAAATTAAATTTTAAGACAAAAAAAATTTACATAAATATATTTTGAAATGTGACATTATACTTTTATATTTTAAAAACTTAGCATCCCATATTTTAAAAATATAACATTATGTACCAAATAGGTAACATTATTGTATTTTCTTTATCCACTAGGACCACACCCTTGAAGCTCGTGTGCTACTTCAATGGCAAAGATGGAAGCTTTGAGTAGAAGGGTGAGCGAAAAGTGCATCTGAGGCCTATTAGACGTTAATGTCTAAATCATTGTTGATGCTAACATTAAGTATGTTTAGAGGGAATTTGAATTAACACTCCTATCTATTTGAACTAATATATACTATTACAAATTTTTTTCTCAAATTTCCATTTTACCCTCAAGCCTAATTCCTCATCTCTATCCTTAAATATCCTACCTCACTTCCTGCTACTTAATTCCCTCTCTCCCTCCTTAAATTCTACCTTATTTTATTAGTCACTTATCTGTCTCCTTAAATCCTACATAATTTTCTTTGCCACTTAATTCCTCCTCTCTTTCCTTAAATCCTACCTTATTTTCTCTATGCTTTCTATTAATTGTTCTTCTTCATTTTTTCTTGTTCGTGCTACTTAATTATTGTTCTTCTTAATTCTTTCTTTTTCATTTTTTCTCAGCTGCTACCTTAAATCTTACTCCAACTACATGTCCTCCTTCTTCATTCTTGTTCCTTAAATCTTTCTTAACTGATTTTGCTTTGTGAAATATTTTTAACTCTCAAGCAAGTATCATAGAGTAAAAATATTTGCAAATTTTTTTACTCTTCATAAATAGTTTACCGAAGAGTAAAATTTTTTCATGCTCTCCAACAAAGTGTTTGCGGAGAGTAAAAAAACCCACAAAAACCAGATCAGGGAGACTTAATTCAACTAAAATATGCCAATTTAAAGACCCACTAAAAAAACCCACTAAAAAATATTTATAGTAATCAATATTTAAAAATAGGATGCGAGTGGAGTAGGAAACGAGGGGAGTGGAAATGTAAATTCCATTTTTGTTTTAAATGATCCAGATCAGGGAGACTTAATTCAACTAAAATCTGCCAATATACATGGGTCGGGTGAAGATGTTCAAGATAAAATTTCTGCCTCTAACTCCATAATTTCTTACTACACCCCATTCACACCATCGAGAAATCCCAATGCAGACAAAAATTCATCTCCAAAATAGATAGGAGAAATTTCAGAGGTTTCTGTTGAAGAGCGGGCTGGGGAGATGCCCACCTAAATGCCCACCTAAATTTCAGAGGTTCAAGTTTATATTTTTTTACAAAGGTTAATTAGTTTTCATTCTTAAACTTTTTGTAGATTTCATTTTATTCTTAAACAAAACTATCAATTTTTTAATAACTGTATTTTTATTTTCTTAATGGATTTAATCCCTATTATCAATGGCATTTTAGTTTGGCGGAAATAGATACATGTAATTTTTCCGTAAACTGTATTTTAATTTCTCATTAATAAGTCCGTTCTTATAAATCTCTTTAATGACTTTTAAGAATGTGACTATCAATGTGACTTTTAAATAATAAAAAATACTTTAACATGTCACTAAAAGTCTCTTATTAATTTCTCATTAATAAGTCCGTTCTTATAAGTCTCTTTAATGACTTAACATGTCACTAAAAGTCTAAAACTATCAATGTGACTTTTAAATAATAAAAAATACTTTACTTGAATGTAAGAAATAAAACTATTAAAAAGAAAAAGTCTCAGGACTAAAAATGCTAAAAATTTTGTTTAAGGACTAAAATTAAAATTTACATAAATTTTAGGGATAAATATATAATTAACCATTTTAAAAATTATAAAGGTTATAATTTAAAATAAATTATATTTTATTTATGCAACTAATTTCTTTAAATTATAAAAATTATATAAAATAAAATATTATAATTATTATTTAAACAAATTTTTAAATTTTAATATTTTATAAATTTCTTAAATATAATTTTGGTATCTCTATTTTTCAAAATCCGCAATTTTGATAATGAATTTTAACATAGAGATATTTAGTCTTCAATTTTGTAAAATTCACAAGTTTAGTACCATACTTTAAAATAAAAACATTTGATCCTCCAATTTTGTAAAATAAGCAATTTGATCTTTTCATTAAATGAATTTTTTTTTTCATAGATAAATGCTAATTTTGTTAGTGGATAAATTTGAACTCGAAACTTTTCCCTTCCCTTTGTCTTCCTAATGTATACATTTTAACTGTATCAATCATATAACTTCTACTTAAAATTTTTTTGTTTCCAAATCAACACTGACCATGACGTGGATCAAACAAATTTAAATGAAATCTTAACTATCATAAAAACTATATAAAAAACTATTTAAACAGTCTAAAATAAAAATAAATTAAATAAAATTATAATTAAAACTAAAAATATGAAAATGACTAATGCAAAACTCAATTAAAAAAAATCTAATTAAACATGCAAAATAAAGAAAAGTACAAAAATAGATGAGAAAACTATGAAAGTAGATGAGTTATAAATAAAAGGTTTAACCAATACCCAAATATAAAAAAGAGACTAAATTAAATAGTTAAGAAATAATTACAAGATTAAAATGACTAAAAAATATATAAAATATGCATAATAAAATGCTTTATCAAATAATGATAGAGACCTATGTTTTTAAAACTGTCTTGTTATTGAATCAGAGAAAGTACTAGTTTATGGTTCATTGATTCAACAATTATTGAATCAGTCTTAATAAAATAGTATTTTTTATTATCAATGTACTATAAAAATTTAAGATTATAAAAGAAAAAATATATTAAGGAGGTAATTATAAAATAAAAAAGTAATTTTACGAAATACACCTTTATTGCAAGTTAACCTCCATTTTTATTCATTTTTAAATTAAAAAATGGATGGACTTCAAAAAAGAGAGGTACATTTAGTAAAATCTGAAAAATTTTAAAAAAAATTATGAATTGGTCGAACCAGTTGAACCACTGATTTTAATGTTCATAAATGGTTTTTCGGTTTTTATACCGATTTTTAGCATTGACTGAATTTGTTACTAGATTGGTTCATTGATTTTCCAATTGAACTAGCCGATTCAGTTCAGATTTTAAAACCACAATAGAGATCATAAAGAAATTCAAATTTAATTGAGGATGAAAAACTAAAAAAAATAATTATTGAGACTAAAAACTTATTTAAATCCATACAAATATTATAAAATATAAAATTAAATTTATGTGATATGATATAATACAATGTATTAATATATAATATATGAATATATAATGGCTATTATAATATTAAACACATTATTAATATATTTAGATATCTATGAGTTTATCCTATTTTATTGTTTTCTAATCCAATTTTTCCTTAAGAATAAAAATAATAGGAGATTGAGAGGATAAGACAAGTCACATGATAAAATTATGATGTCGTACCTCTACATCAAACAATATATTAACACAAAATATGATAATTATACTATTTTATATTGTCGTATTCTAATCATCAAATGGATCCTAGCCGTCCCCTCTATATTACATATACAAGAGAGACTAATGTAAAATTTATAAAAAAGTTGGAATCATTTATATAATTTTATAAAATCTTAGGAGTGATTAGTGTAACATACTACTTTTCTTTTTTAGAGTGAATTATATATAAATTTCTTCAACTTTTATTTAATTACATATAATTTTACTATTTTATTTTTTTACATTAATTTTTTTTAAATATAAAAATATTATATTAATATTCTTTATATGTTTAAAAACATTACAGTAACACATATCAAATTAGAGGTGCAAAAATAACAATTAAAAATAAAAGATGCATATATAATTAAACTAAATTTCATGGTGTTGTACTTTTATGTTTATTATTATGATGGTTTGAGTTTAAAGTTTGTGGATTGTAAAATAAATTTACAATATAAAACTACTTTTCATGTGAATGCAACATCATTTTTCTTTTCATCCATTAAAATTTTCTTTCCTAATAACAATTAACAAAATCAACTCATTTTATTTTATTTTTTATTTTATTTTTTTTACTTTATTTTTCTTTCTTTTTATGAATGAACTATGCTTTTAAAAAAAAAACAAAATACAAGTAACATAAGACACCTAACTTTAAATAAAGCCAATGTTGTCTTAATCAGAATAGACTTTTAGTGTTTATTTGACAACAATTTTATAAAACTGTTTTTAGTATTTTAGGGTTTGGTTGATTTGGTTTTATTTTTTAGTTTTTGAAAACTGTTTTTTTGAAGAAGAGAAAAAAATGTGTTTGATAAGTGTTATTTAAAACCTGTTTTGAAGATATAAAAATGAAAAAAAACTTGTTTATATTTATTAAAATATCATTAATAAAAAACAAAAACAACATATTCTCATTATAATTTTGAGTTTTCAAAACAAAAAAAGAAAACTAAAAAGTAAAACTACTTAAAGATGTTGTTCCTGTCTAGAACTGGTCTCGAGAACTGTTTTAAGAAAACAATAACTAAATGAGTTTTTTAGTTTTTAAAAACTAAAATATTGAAAACAGTTTTATAAAACTGTTGTAAAAAACGCACTTAGTATTTAAAAAGTAAAAAACTAGTTTGAGTAGTGCTTTCTAAAAATAGGAACAACTACAAGTAGTTTTGTTTTTCATTTTTCTATTTTTATTTTGAAAATCTAAAATACAATAAAAATATGTTTTTTTTTTATTTTTACATCTTCAAAAAAGTTTTTAAATAATATTTATTAAACAATTTTTTTTTCTTTTTTTCTTCACACAAACAATGTTTGAAAAGTATTCTAAAAACTCTTTTCTAAAACTAAAAATTAATACCCTTATCTTCTTAAAACAATATTCCCAAGCAATTAGTATCAAGCTTTGCACAATCATAAGACTCCGTGAATCGTCCTTAACATCTCATCACCAACCATGACAATTGAATTGATTGCTGCCTCAAGGCAAACCCTTAAATTAGCTGTATTGCTAAGCTTGTCAATAATTATTTCAATGGTTTTTTTTATTTATGATCGTACTTGAGGAGATCATAATTATTTTTTATAACTTATAATATACGTGGCAAAAATGTAATCACAAACAGAAATTTTTTTCTTTTTTGAAATGACGAAATATTCATAGAATCATGACATGGTTTAGTTTGCAGTTGCGATTTGTGCAGTGGTCCCGTACCTATAGCTAGGACTGGGGACAGGCTCTAAACGATTACTGCTACTTGCATTCCAAACACATATAGTAACACGATGCACAAAGGATACAAGAAAAGGAATTTTTGTGCGATGAAAAAAAGTTAAATCTTAAAATAAGTATGAATGTTTGTGATATAGTTTGTTTTATATTTATAGTAAATAACTAAATATCACTCAAATTAAATAACATATTAAGTACAACATATTAAGTACAGTTGGTTTAAAAAATAAAATCCAAACTAAATAAATTAATCATTATTTCGTTCAGTTTGATCGTTAGTGGATCTTTGATATGATTTTTGTGGTTTTAAAAATATATTATTAAATATTATTAAAAAGAATGTCAGAATCATATATAAAATTTACTAAAACTAAAGGTAATAATACCTAGTGTTAGTCCACACAGAAGTCCAGCTTTTATAGTCAACAAATATTCTGAACAAAAA
Organism: Psophocarpus tetragonolobus; assembly: GCA_037954015.1. Lineage (NCBI taxonomy): Eukaryota > Viridiplantae > Streptophyta > Magnoliopsida > Fabales > Fabaceae > Psophocarpus > Psophocarpus tetragonolobus. Next base: position 35,330,339 of record CM075692.1, on the reverse strand, counting down.
CGAGGTAAATCAAGAATGGTTTACAATTATAAAAGACTAAACGACAATACAGTAGAAGATGATTATTCAATTCTATTTAAAGATGTTTTAATAGATCGAATTCAAGATGCCAAATGATTTTCTAAATTCAACTTAAAAAGTGGATTTCATCAAGTTAAAATGGATCCAGAATCAATAAAATGGACAACATTCTCTTGTTCGGAAAGTTTATTTGAATGGAATGTTATGTCATTCGGTCTTAAAAACGCTCCTACTGTCTTTCAGCGAAAAATGGATAATATCTTTAAAAATAATAAAACCTTTACATGTGTCTACATTGACGATATACTAGTATTTTCTAAAACAAAAGATGATCATTTTCATCATCTAAAACAAGTCTTATATAAATTGGAACATTACAGGTTAACAGTTTCAAAATAAAAAATGGAAATTAGTAAAAATTTCATTGAATTTCTTGGACAGAAATAGGTAATGGAACTATAAAACTCCAGCCTCATATTTCAAAGAAAATACAGGATTTTCCAGATAAAATGGAAGAAATAAAAACACTTAGATCCTTTTTAGGACTTTTAAATTATGCAAGAAGATTTATTCCTAATTTAGGAAAATACACATCTCCTTTATATAATAAAACTTCATTAAAAGGAGAAAGAAAATTTAATTCTGAAGATATAAAATTAGTTAAAAAAATAAAACAAATGGTAACAAATTTACCAACTTTACAATTACCACTGGATTCAGATTACTTGATAATTGAATGTGATGAATGTGAACTTGGATGGGGAGCCATCCTTAAACGAAAGAAAAATAAACACATATAAAAGGCAGAAGAACAAATTTGCAGATATGCCTCTGGTAAATATACTACAAAACCAAAAATTTACAAAACTAGCACAGATTATGAAGTAAATGCTATCATACACGCAATGGATGCATTTAAATTATTTTTTATAAATAAAAAAGAAATAACAACCAGGACAAATTGTGAAGCCATAGTTTCTTATGGTAAAAATAAAATTAATAATGATAAAAAGCCACATAAAAGATGGTTGCTTTTCAAAGATTATATAAATTTTTCAGGAAAAATTATTTATTTTGAACATATAAAAAGTTCTGATAATATTTGTGCTGATATACTTTCCAGGTACATCATGTAAAGACTTGAACTTCTACAAAGACCTGTTAGGTCACTCATACAAATATCCATATGTTGGAGAATACAAAGAAAGGAGTCAGTGACCCCAAACAAGTAAAGTCCCCTTATCAGGCGGACCAATTCACAAAATTTGGCAAACAATAGTTGCCAATCCTTACAAATATTTTGCAGAACCCTGGAAGAGACAATACAAATGTCAAATTAAATGTTTTAATTGACAATATTTGGAATATTCCAAAATATACTACACAAAATGAACACCTAGTTACAAAGGTGAAACAAAGCATTATAAGTGTATTATACAATTTTTGTTGTCATGACAATAAAGGAGTAGCTTTGACATCTCCTGCCTCTCCTTCTGGGAAAGGTTTCACACATTTTGCTTTAATAACAGGTAAAAACAAGGGTGTTTATACATCCTTCAGAGATCTCAATGAGGCTAAACAAGACTAGTTTTGGTCTACATACAAAGGTTTCTACTCAAAGGAAGAAGCTGAAATGGCAGTTCGACTAGAAACAATTGATGAAGAAAAAATAAAGACTGCCTTACAATTAGAGCCTCGTGCTCAAACACAAACATATGCTACTGCTGCTTGCAGTATCTCACAACAAATAAATCCAAATATCCTTCTGGGTAAATTTGGGATAATACAGATTTTCTGTTTGAAGTCCATTCTGAAACAACAACATACGATGGTTTATTCGTAAAAGTACAAACATACTTCAATAACAGAAATCCTTGTTTTGGATATTCAGAATATTGTAAAACTGTGGAGAAAGACTGTACATGCCAGTTGAAGTTCATAATAAGATGAGCTCAAATAAATTTGGGTTCTTTCAAAGCACACTTATACAAGGATGTTTTGATAACTCCCATGTTACTATTAGAAGCGGGATGTCTCCATTTTTTGGTGATACCTCCTACAGACAGGTTTTCAGCCTTGTCCCCAACATTAAACTCTGTCATAAATGATATTCAGGCGGAACATATGCAGTAGGTGACTCTACAAATTACTACTTCTCCCAGAAGTATTCATACTCATGATAGTTCAGCCACTCATGTCATAAAATTATTTACTGAGATAAATCCTGAGATTCATACTCTGACTTTATTAGAGCACGATCTACTTAAAAGATTGTCCTTAAATAAAGACAAAGCATACCAGTACAATCTCTGGAAAGCATATATTGAAGGATCCAACTGGAACTTCTTGAAACAGGATTCCGAGAATTTTATACTGTTAAAGGAAACCTCTAATACAAAAATGTACTGGAAGAAGATAATGGGTAATAAATTTCACTCATTCCCAATTGAAACTAACCTTTCACTTGTCAAGCATTTTGAAAAGGAAAGGTTATACAAAGAAATATATGAAGAAACTGGCTGTTATGGCTAGAACACTCCTGGAATGTCATCCTTCCCATCAGATTGTGATGACAATGAAGATCAGAGTCTTCCTGAACAAATGGAAGAAGAGATACAAGAACTGTCTATACTCGCTCGAGTAAGAAGAGCAAGTTAAAAATTTTACGTGTGACAAAGTAATTTTACTTCTTTACTGAAGTAATAGACTGAAGGGTAAAATTTACCTACAAAACAGGTTGCCAGTCATGGAGTAACCTACACAGTAGGTCACCAGTCACTAGGTTATTTTCTCAGCCGGTTTCCGGTTACCAACTTTGTCTATAAAAGGACCATAAGTCTCTTATGCTGAGCAGGTCCGAAAACACTTCTCTCTCCAACTCCCAAAATACTCTCTTCCTTCTCTCTACACATTTCCTCTCTCCTTTCTCTTGTAAAAACTTATTCTGTGCAATAATATCAGAAGTTTTCAGCAACCCCTTCCCTCTCCTCCCCTATTGTAAGTATTTTCTTAAAAATTTCTGCGCTTAATATTTTAAGTATGAAGTAGTTTACTCTTAAGGTATCTTCGGATGCCTAAAACAATAAATATTTAAAGATGCAATGATCATTTAAAGACTTATCATATGTTAATTAAATTTACTTTTCGTCAAGTTTATAAGCAGATGTCTAACCGTCTCTGCCAGATTCAGTAGCTTATAAACTTGTTTTTATCAATATTATACGAAAATGTCTAACCGGCTCTGCCAGATTCAGTATCGTATAATGTTGATATGTTAATATGAATATTTTTAAGTTTTCTCACCTTCTTTCTCATCTTCTCTTTCTCTCTCTCTTTATGCTGTGCCAGATTCAGTATTGTATAATGTTGATATGTTAATATGAATATTTTTAAGTTTTCTCATTTTCTTTCTCATTTTCTTTCTCATCTTCTCTTTCTCTCTCTCTTTTGGTATATTTAATTTTAAAAATTATTTATGTATATGATGATAATTTAATTTACTAAAAATCAATCTTCCTGTAAAACTATTTAATTTTGTTATCTAGTATAAATTAAAATAGTGCTACAGATCATTATTTGGAAGCAAAAAATGAAAAAGTTATGCATGTTATATTTAGTTTGATTCGTGTTGATTTTTAAATTTTAAATTACAAGAACCAAACGCGAGTTTAGGAATTTAACCAAACAAATTTAATTAATTTCGGTTTTATTGATTTTTATTTTTCATTCGGATTTCAACACCCTTAAAAATAAGTATCAATATAAAATATGTAATAAACCCATGTAATTTTTTAATATAAATAAGCATTTAGGGATTAAAATAAATAAGCTAAGTCTGTTATAATTTAGAATTACAAAAGTTGAACTGGGTGTATTTCATTAACTAATTTTTAAGACCCTTGATTGAAGGTCTAGTAATTCTAAAAAGTTTTACATGAAAATCAACCAAGATGCATTTTTCGAAACTGCAAAGTTCAGTCCTTGTTGCATCAACAAAGAAATTGTTTTGAAAGTTTGTTCTAAGCTAAAAGTCTACTTTCAGGCTATATGATGATGTTATAATGATTTATTCTTTTCCAAATTTTCATTGTAAAGTTAATTTATGATGTGATCCTTAAACCATCGTCGCATTATCACCCAAAAATTCATAGCACCAAGATAATATTACCCTTCATCAAGCCACACTTATAGCATAAGTAAGTCTGATTTATTTAAAAAATTTAAGGATAAAGATTGTTAAAGTATCTATCATGACTTGCTTCTTAATTTGATATGATCATTTCCAAAGCCTAACTTAATTTATCAAGTAATCTATGAAGGATGAGATCTTCAAATAAGACAAATCATAGACTCGTAAGTTAGTTAGACCTTCAAACACACTAGCCAGACCTTCAATCAAATCACGCCAACACCTTTTTAATCCTTGTATATACATGGTATTATACTCCCAATAAATTTTATTTTATTTTTAATCCTTTATAAATTATATTATTTTATTTGTATTGTTGGTAATTTTTTTGTTTTCAATTTTTAGATTTTTTTCTTTTAGTCTTTCTTGACAAGTCATAGGTGTCATGAAATTTTTTTACTATCATGACACTTGTTGACATCATTATTTATTGACATTAACAAATGTTAGTAACATAAGTCATCGATATAAATTCTTAATAATAAAAATTATAGTGTTACTATTGTTTTTTACTATACATTTGTCTTCAGAAAAATAATATTATATTTACTATAACATTTTTTACTTATACTAAGTAGATTATGTTTTAGACCTTATACCAATCTTTAATGGATACAAATAAATGCATACTATTTTTTTTGTCCTTCTAGTTTATTCTGAATATGACTGATCCCTTGTTCTTAAACATCAAGTATAGCAACATAGATCTTTCTCTTGTCATGTGTTGCGAGCGCCCACTATCCAAGTACCATGATAGGTGTTTCCTTTCTATTGTTAAGCAAATATGTAACAATTATTATTTTATCTTTAGGTACCTAGAATTTCTTTGGTCCTTTTCTGTTAGTCTTGGTTGATTTGGATTGACCTTGCTTTCACTTAAAGAGAAGAGGTGTGTCATTCTCTCTTACAGAATGCAAGATTCCTTTTTAGGAACTTTCATATTTGTGAAGCTTAGCTCACGATTGTCAAAAGGTTTTTTAGATTATTTGATAAACCTATCCAGTCTATCAAAACCTTTTATAGAGTTAGGTAAAACTTTCCTTAGAGTATCATTCTATTAAGATAGATTGACTATTTTTTAAGACATATAACATCTTCTGTAGGTCCAGAAACTTAGATTAAGGACAATGAAGTTCTAGTTATTTATGTTCCTTTATTAAATTTTCCAAACTTTTTCTAGTTCAACTATATGATTTAGAGAGAATAAAAGAGTTGGACAAAAGTTCATTATGAGCAATAACAACATATTCAAGGTTAGAAAGATCTACCTCATACTAGACTCAGAGTCTTCTATGAATGATGTTGTTTCCATATTTGCCATCATGCAAATATTGGCTTCTTCATAAGATCTTTCTTCTTTTGATTTTGATGTATCCAAATCCTCTCATGTGGACATCAACCCTTTCTTAGTCTTCTTCTTGAAGAAGACTTTCATCTTCTTATTGTCTTTTTCTTGACCTTTGTTAAGCTCTAGACATTTTGATATGAAGTGTCTAGGCTTCTTGTGCTCGTAGCATATAACGAAGGTCTTTTACCGTCTCTTTTTCTACTTTCAAGGTTGACTATGAAAAATCTTTCTCTGATGAAAACTTCCTTTCTTCTTCCACCTCTTGTGGATCTTTCTAAAGATGAATGATTTTGTCCCTTTATCAGAATCTTTTGATGTTGAGAGATCTAAAGACTCTTCAATCCTCAAGAACTTCGATTTGTTGATTCTTTTAGGCTGTTGAATGTTTAAAGCAACATTCTTGCCTTTCTTTAGAACTCCATCTCATTATATCTTTAACTTGTGGACTTTCAAATTGCTACAAGTTCTTCTAATGACATAGTATTTACGTTCTTTGCCATTCTCAAGGCTGTAACCAACGCTTTCTAACAATTAGGAAGACTACGTAATATTTTATTAGTATATCATATAATTCATAGACTCTTCCTAGAGAACTGAAAGAGTTTGAAATTTGTTAAACATGCTTTGAATACCCTTTTCCCCTTCTAATTTAAGTAGTTCGTATTGTTGAGTAAGCATAGAAAGTTTGTTGCTTTTACCACAAGGGAATCCTTATTGGTAGTAGCAAGGATATCGCACATCTCCTTTGCTTTTTCGAAGGCATGAACGTTTGTGTACTCTTCTACAAATATGGAGCACTGCATATCATAATATTTCTAGCTTTGGAATTCATATGATAGTGATTTTCTTATCATTGTTTCACTTTTTTTTGAGAAGAGATTTACCATGAGCATCTACACGAAGATAGTTCCCATTTTTCACTATATCTAGCACTACTTGTTGCCGCCTCCGTACATATCTTTCATTGTTCCATTAGGGGTGCTCATTTTAATCAATTATTTAAAAAATAACTATAACCGCTATTAATTAGTTATATAATAGCTAGTTAAATTAAAATAAGTTAATAAATTTAATTTTTTTTAATTTTAAAAACAGTTAAGTTATTTATTTTATTTTAAACAAATAAAAAGGGTTAGGTTAAGACTTATATCCGGTTATTTTAACCGGTTATATAATAACTAGTTAAATTAAAATAAGTTAATAATTTTAATTATTTTTTATTTTAAAAATAATTAAGTTATTTATTTTATTTTAACCAAATAAAAAGGGTTAGGTTAGGACTTATATCCGATTATTTTAACAGGTTATAATAACTAGTTAAATTAAAATAAGTTAATAGTTTTAATTGTTTTTATTTTAAAAACAGTTAAGTTATTTATTTTATTTTAACTAAATAAAAGAGTTACGTTAGGATTTATATCTGATTATAAAATGATTACTCTTTTTTTCTCTTTTACGTTTATTTGCTTTGTTTCTTATATATTTTTTTCTTAGTTCCGAGCTTCTCACCCGTTTCTTTTCTTCCCGTTCTCGCTTCTTCCTCTTCTTTTCCCTTCTCACTAATTCCTCTTATTTATCATGTTGTGTCTCTCCCTTCTTGCAATTCTTTCCTTTCTCATGATTGACATAGTTTGGACCATTGTTTTAAAATAAGAAAAATAAGGCACCCCTCCTTCCGGAAGATACTGCGACATTTATGTTCTCATAGTACGTTAGGCGAACCAGCACCTACTCTACCTGACTACATTTACAAATTACATATTGCAATTCAATAGTTACGGACACCAATATTAACTCAAAAAGCCCCGCAATTTTATAGAAGACGACCGGCGAATAAGGATTTTGATTTTGACAACTGTGCTCGGTTTATATATATATATATATATATTCATTCTAAAAACTCATTCTTAATCAAAATTTTATTACCACAACTAAAAACAAACTCTCTATTCTCTCAAAATTAATAAAAGAATTTAATTAGTATACTCTGACAATGTAAATGATTTTACACTAGTATTTATACAAGTTTTTATAGGGAAAAATTAAGCACTTGTTCCTATATTTTTAGTACAATCTTTTTTTGGGAAAGGTGCGTGCAAAACTCAATTTCAAACAATATTATTAACAAACAATTCATCATACAACTTATATCTTTAGAGAAAACAATAGACAGGGAATCTGGAATCGAATTAAAAACAACTATACTCTTGTCAAATTGTAGACCTAGTTTGGCAAATCTATCAGCTAACATATTTGCCTCCTACAGGACATAGAAGAAACCACAACTCTTCGTTTTTTGTTGGATCGGTAAATTCTCTCACACTTGAAAGACATCCATGGTCCAAACCACACCTTTTCTTAGAATTCTAACTGCATTAAGGGAGTTAGACTCAATGGTCAGGTTTCGAAATCCATGATCATATGCCACTTTCAAAGCTTGAAAGATAGTCAATAGCTTCACCTTATCCACCTCACATATTGGAATCCTACTTGCAAAACCAATTAGAAATCTACCTTGTAATCCCGCACTACTACTCCAATAGTTGTTATTTATTGATCCTGGAGAATAGCATCATCACAATTAAATTTGACAGTACTTTTCTCTGGTGGACGCCAAGCATAAGTGAAGTCAAACTCTAAAATATCAACATCACTATCCTTCATAGAAACGTGCATAAATTGGATCTCTTTAATCACAAATTGCACCAGACCAAGACTTGTTCTGGCTGAGTGATACCTCTCTTAAAAAACAAATTCATTTTCCTCTACCATAACCGGTCCAAAGTAACACCAAAAACTTGATCCCGTCTGCTACCCCATTTCTTATGTCTGGAACGGAAATTTGACAGTAGCCAATTGTCAACATTGTGCTGGTTAAACAAGTTTGGCACATTAGGACCGACCATCTTTCTCCAAATTTTACCAACATGAATGCAATCTCGTAGGGTATGCATGATGTTTTCCCTGTGCAGGCCACACAGACAACATAGATAAGTATTTGTCATGTGCCTCTAGAATCTTAGTCCATTTGTGGGAAGCAAGTCAAATGCTGCTTTCCAAAGAAACAGACATATCCATTTTGTCCCATCCTATTTCCATAATGAGCTAAAAGAGGTTTGTCTCTAATCAAGATGATAATTTCTAATGCTTTCATATGCTGATTTAATGAAAAATTTACCATCCACCTCTCTCCCCCATCGAGGTTCATTTGTCTTTTATCACCTCTAGGTGCTTCAATCCGACAAATGTTAGCAACAATATTCATAGGTAATAGGGTTTCTAGTTTATTAACATCCCAAGATCCCTCTATATTCACAAAGAAACATGTTTTTATTATTTTCGTGAATATTACTAACATCAGTACACTAGTTGATTAGTGGGACATGTCTAGACACCCAATCACCAGTCCAGAAATTTATGTCCTTCCCATTCCCAACATGCTAGATAATATTCCTATCGACAATACACCATGACTCTTTGATTGCTTTCCAAAAATTTGTACCTTTATAGGTAAGGTCAACATTTTGTTTTGTAGTCTCATTACACTAATAATTTGACCGGATAATTTGCACCCATATTTTATTTATGTTAGTGATTAGCTACCAACCAACCTTAGACAATAGAGCTAGGTTGGCTTGTCTCGTTATATGCAACCCCAATCCACCTTGCTTTTTGTGTCTATAGATGTTTCCCTAATTAAGCCATTGGATCTTGCTTGAATTCTTTGTATCACCTTACACAAATTCCCTGCATTTCTTATCAATCAACTAACATATAGAAACAGGAAGATGGTTAGTTTGCATAACATAGGTCAACAAAGCTTACACAATCGACTTGGCTAAAGTAAGCCAGTTTGGAAAAGAAAGAGTCATTTGTTTCTAGTTGCATAATCTTTGTTGTACTTTTTCTATCAGAAACTTATATGAAGTCTTGAACACTATGAAGAATAGGAATACCTAAATAATTACGAAGGTTACTTGTTTATTCAAAACTAAGGGCTTGAGTGATTTGAATTTGGCACAACCTATGAACATTTGCTAAAAAAACACCCTTGTTTTTTCTTTACTCATTTTTTGACCTGAATTGCCACAAAAAAGTATCGATGATGCGACTAATGACATCTGCTTGATCCATCAAAGCTTCAGCAAATAAAATAAGATCATCTACAAAAGCCAAATATGAAAGCTTTGGCCCTCCTCTTGATATATGAATAGGCTTCCATAATTGATGATTAACTGCAAGGAAGATCATATGGAAGAGACGTTTCAAACATAGCACAAATAGATATGGAGATAAAGGATCACTTTGTTGGACTCCTCTTGAAGGTTTGAAAGTATTCAAGGCTTCAACATTTCACAATAATTACATGGTAGGGGATGAAATGCATTTCTATATGACCTTGTTGAAACATTTTGGAAGCCCAATGTTGTCTAACATGTATTTTATAAACTACCAATTTAGTCTATTATAGGCATTCTCTAGAAACCTTTATAACCATCAATCCCTTGACACCCTTTTTATGTTTCATGGAATGGATTGCTTCTTGGGCAATGATGATATTGTCATGAGTATTCCTTTGAGGTATGAAACTACTTTAACATTGGTTCACTAGCTTCTCCATCACTGTTGGAAGCTTCAGAGCTAGAATTTTTGTGATCGTCTTGTATGAAAAATTACATAGGCTAAAATTGTGTCATGGTTGTCACTATCTCTACCTTAGGGATCAACTTAATAAGCATGGAATTAAGAGCCCCAATTTGTGAAGGGTCCACAAATGCATTCTCAATCATCTTGGAAAATGCCTCTCTCATAATATGCTAGTTGCTTTAATAAAAAAATCGCATGTAACTCATCCTTCCTGACGCTTTGAAATTTCCCATGGAAAATAATTTCTTTCTTATATCCACCCGAGAAATACGTTGACTAAAAATGGCCAATTCTTCCATAGAGAGCCTTGGAAATGCCCCCTGAATTCTAGTTGGCACACATTTGCTATCATCAGCATACAAATTTCTGAAGTAGTTAGTAGCTAGCTCTTGTAGGACCTCGATTTTATTCTTCCTTCTTCAAATTATTGTGGAAACATAAAAATACTTAGAATTTTTATCACCATATGATAACCATTTGGCCCTTGATTTTTGGAACCAAAGCAGTTCCTCTTCCTTTAAGGTTTTCTAATATTGCTACCAAACAAACGGTTGTCAATCCTCCCAGTACTTAGAAGGAGTAACCGCCATATTCCAATTTATGTTATCTAGAAAATTTGGTAGATGTTTTTTCCTTATGAATATATTCCTAAGAACTTTTGCATTCCACTTCTTTAGGGAATCCTGGAGCTTTGGAACTCTACCCTACCAAGCCTCATTATCTTTCCAAAATCCTTTAAGAAAGTGTTGCAAGTTTGGGTGCGACATCCAGGCTGCTACAAACCTAAAGGGACAACAATGTCTATTTTGGGCAATAAAAAATGATAAGAAATCTATCCAGTCGCTTCCTTAAATTTCCCCATCTCCAAGTAAAGGTTGGTCCTTGAAAACCAACATCTAGCAAATGATTGAATTGAACAAATTCCATAGACTAATTCATGCCTTTCTAAGACGAAAATTTTGACCCCACCTTGTTGCTCATAACTCTTAAGGATGGAATTGAAGTCATCCACAGTAGCTTATGGCTCATGGATGATTTGAACAACATTTGTAAACTTTGCCCAAAGAACTCGTTTTCTTTGAAAGTTGGTGATGCATTCTTCCTTAGCAAGGGACCTATCACTAGTGCCATAGTTAGGAGGATGAAAGCGGACATGGCTATAGTTGATGAAGGAAGACCTCACCTCCTCATGTGCATTGAATTGTTGTCCTAGTCCTCATGTTTTTGCTACATTTTACGTTGTCTTCCTTTCTAGAGAAGTAGCCTAATTTTCCTTGTATTTGGTTGTGTATTTTGGCCATATTTTCGTTATTTTAGCACTTAGGAGTGTGCCTAGTCTTTCTTGTGGAGTGTATTAACTAATTGGGCTTAATAAGGGTGTTGGTGAGTTGTTTTATTAACCACACCCCTCTTTTCTATTTAAACCCAATTAGTTAGTACATGAAGCATGAAGGAGACAAGGTGGGACCATTGTTCCCCCCTTAGGCGCCTAAATTCAACTAATTGCCACATGACATCCTACATGATACTTAGTTAGATCTAAGATCCATAATTTTAGGAGCATGTGCCAATTATTTGAATTTGGATCTTCTTTGAATCTCCCTCCAAATTTCTCATGACCAACCTCCCTAGTGTAACTATAAATAGGCTCTTCTAGCACATATAAAGGTTACACTTGAATTTTGAATGAAATATAGAGAGATTCTTCATTTTTTTATTGTTCTTTCTTCTCTTTTTTAGAGAGAATTCCTAGAGCTTTTATCAAGGGTTCCTTCCCTTGTGGCAAACACCCTATTGGGCTTATCTCTTCAAGAGTGGCACCTTCATTAGCCATCTTCTTCCTCTACACCAAACCATTTCTCTTCAAACACCTCAAGAAGTTGATCCTGGGAGAGCATTCAAAGGAGGAATGCATCAAGTGATATCTAGAGCTTAGCTTCTAGGGTCATGTTTCTTACCTTTTCTTGTTCCTTTCTTAATTTCATTTTCTCCATCCAATTCTTATTTCATTATGTGCTTCCATGTTGTTATGCAATTTTCTTTCATGTCTAGTTGGTTATGTTAGTAGTTTGTCAATTCAATTCCATGTTCATCATTTCCATGCTTTATTCCTTTCAGTTCAAATCATTTAATTCCTTCATTTGAATTTTTTTCCCGTTTAGTTTCTCTTAAATTTGCTTATGCTTCATTTTTTGTGTTCTTGCTTGGATTTGGTGGCCTAAGAGGTGGTGATGCATTAAATCCACATGACTGTGGCAAAAACCACAGCGATGTGGTCACACACCTTGGTCATTTCCTTACTTATGTTGCACCTTCATTACTCTATTTTCTCTCTGTTGTTAGGTACTTTATTTTTAGTTTTATACTCTTGTGTGTTTATCTTATAGTCATGTTTAGTTTCCTTAATTTGTCAAGTTAATTGCCTTAGGTTTAACCTCTTCTAATTTCACCAAAAAGATTTGAAAACTTCTTGAGAATCAAAGAGATCTCATCCTTTTGTCTAAGTCTCTTAAGAAGCGTCACATGCTTTTAGGATTGAAACATGTCTTTCAAATAAAATTTCAAAAAAATTTGCTCAATTTCATCTACTAAATTTCTAGTACCTTGTGTTGTATGTTATAGCTCTTATGTACTAGTGTTGGACGTGGAATTTGCCTTATAATTTAGAGTTGTTTTGGGTGTGTTCTTATGAGCATTAAAAACTTGTGCAAACAAGAAATCTCTAGACACAATCTAACACTCTAAGTGCATGTTTGAATCAATTCTAACTTTATAACACTTTGAGTTGCTTTGCTCCTTGAAATTGCACTTTCATTTTTAGTTTGGTGTGCCTTATTTCATTGGCCTTCTCAAGTGATTATAAACCTTATTTTCGTTAGCAAATTGCAATTCAAAATACATATTAGGTGCATCTAAAAGCTAAAAAAACAAAACAAAAAGGAAAGTATATATAAAAAAAGTTGATTAAAACAAAATGAAATCAAAATTAAAAAAGAACCAAAAGAAGAAAATAATTGATGTGCCTAATAGAGAAACATTTCAAGTGCAAAAGAGGACCTAAAATTTGCTCGAGAATTGGCCTAATACAATTTGGCCAACCTTACTTAAGTGCAATATTTTGGGAACCGAGTCTTTTATTTTGTATTCTACTTTAATCTACTGCTTATCTAGGTAATCTTGTTGAGTGAGCTTCCTTATTTCCTTACCTTTACTTGTTTGTCTTAGTTTTACTCATTGGTCTTGTCTAGCATAAAAGTCCTTCCATTTGGATAGTAACTTCCCTAAATTTAGCCTTCACTTGTTATTGCTTCTACTCTTGCTTTTCTTCCTTTGTTTGTTGGTGTGTGTAGCACGAATTTTGGAAGAAAAAGCTTGAAGAAAGAGCTTGATACAAGGGTTTCCTCCTAGGAAGAGTTGGTGAAAAGCTTAAGGAATTTGATCAAAAGAGAAGCAAGGAACGTGACGTGCATCCAAAGATGCGGACTTGAAGACCCAAACATTTGTTCTTTTAGTTGAATTGTATTACTTTTTGGAGTGTTGATATGCTAAGGGATCACTCCATTTGATTATAATAGCTTATTAATTTCTTTTAGTTTCTCGAAAGTAAGGTGGGAAAGAGGAATTGGTATCCCATCTTCCCTACCTTCCAGGAGCATGTCTTAAAAGCCCTACACTGTTTAAATTTTGCTTTCTTTTACTTGCTTAATTTGTGTAGCTTGGCTTGGGTTCCAAAGACTCCCTTAACCATCTAAGTAGAAAACTCAAAGAGAGAAGAACTTGTCTGTTTGGCCTATCCTTCAGAATTTAGGACTTCTCCACTATGTCTCAACATTCACACACTAGTATGTCTTCTAACAAGAGTGTTAACCAAAGAAGAAATTTTAAGGATAACTCTCTTTAAAACTTGACTATGGAGTTTAGAGAGTGGATGAGGGGAGAAGAAGCAAGGAGAAAAGAAAGAAAAAGGAAAAAGAGGACAAAAGAGAGAAAGAAAAAGCGGAAATAAGAAGAAGAGAGAGGGAGAAAGATAATAGAGAAAAAAAAGGAAAGAGAGAAATAAGAGAAGAGGGAGAAGAAAGAAGAAGGACGGATGAGCAAGAGAGAAGGAACAGAGAAGAGGGAGGAACATGGGATAGAAAGATGAAGGGAGTAGTTATAAGGTCTCATTCTAGAGAAAGATGTGAGAATGAAGAAGATTACTATGAAGAGAGACCTAAAAGAAGCCATCATTCTGATACCTCCATGCATGACAACATGCCCCCTCCTAAGGAACCAAAAGTTAACCTTCCCTCATTCCATGGAAGGGAAATGTGGAAGCCTTCCTTGACTGGGAAGTCAAGGTTGAACAACTCTTCCAATGTTATGAGATTAGGGAAGAGCGTAAAGTTCAATTAGCTGTCCTTAGCTTCCAAGGGTATACCCTTCATTAGTGGCATGACTTGACCAAAGAAAGCCCAAACTTGTATGATACTAGAATGATTTAACTAGTGCTATGAGAAGATAACATATTCCCTCTTATTTTGAGAGAAATTTTTTGGATAAACTCCGAAGGCTAAGGCAAAAAACCTAAGCATTAAGGAGTATGGACAAAAGATGTGACTCCTATTATTTAGAGTGAATATTAGAGCTCAATGCCACCATGAAAAAGTTCTTGTGTAGGTTGAGTCCAAAAATAAGAGACAAAGTAGAACTCTTCTCACTCAAGTCTTAATGAGCTAGTCCAATTTTGCACAAGGGTTGAGAATCAGATTAAGAGAAAAGGTTTAAAAAGAGATTCTCAACCCTATACTAGGAGAGGAACTAGTTCAAGAGAGATTTTTCGAGTTTTCCTAGAGAGGAATTCAAGCATCATAAAGAGCATAAGACATCCCATATGGAGACCTACTAACGACTCTTAGAAGAAACATAGTAGTATAAGGTACTTTAAGTATTTAAAAAGACCATGATCATAAGAAACCTAGATATTTATAGTACTAAGAATAGCTGATCTTTCTCCTTCAATAAAAGTGAAGAAGAGGGAGATCATGCATAATGTCTATCCATATAAAGGAAACACCTCCTACCTCCGGATGACTAGGAGGATTCCATTAACTACTGTAAGCAACCAACTTTTTTGCCTCCTCCGACGTACCTTTAAATGGAAAAATTGGTGATCCCCCTCTAAAATTTCTACGTTCCAACTGTCGGATAGCCAAAGGCAGCAAATGCCACTAGTTCTACCAACAGTGTTGCCCAAATTCCAGGAATGAAACCCAGTTTTGTCACCACCTGCTATGCTTTTTCATTGTTGATTTGCGTTTCAGTAAGAAAAACCATTTAGCATCATATGTTCGTGACATATCTTTAATCAATCGGTTGAAACATTTAGCTATAGCGTTGTGGAATTCCAAGTCACGAAATTCATTGATAAGAGTTGGAGGTATTGAGCCCCAAGGTGGCTCGGTTGTTTGCAGGATTCAGCATAGGGTCACCTTCCTCCTCACCATCTCTACCAATATCCATTGCGTTGTTGGCACACTGTGTAGGCTTCTCCCACTGCGAATTTTCAAGCGACACGAACGACGAAACCTCCCGCGAGATCGCCCAGTTCACTTCCGCCGATAACCACTAGGAGTGACATTGCTTGAACCGCTGGGGTCCCCAAACACGAATTGATGGTCTGGGTTCACATCATTTTGAGTTTCACTGGCCAGATGCATTTGGGTAGATGGTTCCTTGAATCAGCGTTGAGTATTAAAAAGACATGGCTTATGAGTAAACAGCTACTCGCACGACACGGATTTGTCTGGTCTTGCGAAAGGGTTTGACTCATGCGATTTTGAAGAGTGTGACGATGGTCATGTTTGGTTGGTGCACATCGAATGTTCTTCCTCCTCTGTATCATGCGTTCGACGTCATTGATGCCAGCTTCCTTGGCTAATGCAGGTTTTGATTTCCTGCATTCCAAAGCATTTATCATCAAGTGCAGAAAAAGCAACGAGACCATCACTATTAAAAAGCCTAGCTTTGTAGGACGACATGACATTTCATGAAGGATCATAACACCTTTCTTTCCTGTCTAATACATCTCCTTCAATTATTGGCTTTTGTTTGACCTTATGGTTGTTTCTCACGAGCAAGCCTTCCTTCTCATCAGAAGCTTTCATCAAAACCCTAACACAACTCTCACCAGCCATCAAAAGTTTTTCCATCATCGGAGTTTTCATATAATCCTACGTTTTGTTACAATTTATAGTTATTAAAAACTACACATGATAATTTATAACTGGTTTATAAATGTCAAAATTTATATATTTTTTTAATTCTTAACGATATGAATATCGTTAACAATACTGATATCGTTTAAGGAGAGAAATTATTCTTATAAAATCAAATTTAATTAAAATTATAAGATTAAACATATGTTATACCTTTTATATTTGATAAATATCTAATGGCATATTGTTTTTTTAAAAAGTCAAATATTATTTAACATATATTAGTCACATTCCTATTGAAAAATATACTTAAAAAACATGAATACATAGTTACGTCAATCTTTCAACACAGTAGCAATTAATAAGTATTTATTTTATAACAGATTTATAAAATTATTTTTAGTATTTTAGTATTTAAAAACTAAAGAATTTATTTGAATAATGTTTTTTAATAACAATTTTCAAAAACAGTTCTGATTTTAAAATCTAAAAAGCAGACACAATTAAAAATAGATTTGCTTTTTCATTTTTTATTTTTGTTTTGAAAACTAAAAACATAATCAAAATATGTTGTTTTGTGTTTTTCATTAACGAAATTTTAACAAATATGAACAAGTTTTTTTTTTATTCTTATATTTTCAAAATAGTTTTCAAATAACAGTTAACAAACAAGTTTTTTTTTTTTCAAAAACAATTTTTAAAAACTATATTTAAAAACTTTTTTCAAAAACTAAAAATCAAAATCAAATCAATCAAGACCTAAATATCAATACTTACACAAGCTAAAAAAAATAAAGTAAATAAATACCCCACTACATTAAGTCATGGTTTTAATAATTAGAAGTTACGTCAAATTTAAGCGTGCGTTTGGTTTAAATTGTACAAAACATCAGGATTGTTTTCGAACAAATTTTTATGTTTGTTTGATTTTGAAAGAGTTTTGAATTAATTTTAGGTTAAAAATTGATTTTAGATTAAAGTTTGATCTGAAGTAATAAAATTTATTTTTAACTTATAATTTTAAATAAGTTTTCATCTATTTGATTTAGTGTTGGAGAATAATTAGTAATTGATTTTGGGTCTAGTGTTTTTTTTTTCTGTGACCTGAATAGGCGAAAGTCTAAACAAAAAGATTATATTATAGTATTAAAAATCATACCATGCAAGTATTGTAGATAAACAGCAAATAATGGATCTGGAACATTAGAAAAGATAAACTTTTACTAATGACTATGCAACTTGAGCTTTACAAACCCATAAGTTAACATGTTCAATTCAAGCAAGACAAAATTAAAGGTGCAAACTCAAGTATTCCTACTTTGCCCATAAATCTACTCAATTAAATGGAAGTAGTCATGATCAATAGTGCAACCATCCTCCATAACCTTTATCATACTGAGAGTCTGATTCAATGGTTAGTTGTCGAAATCCATGGTCGTATGCGACTATTGATGCTTGCAAAATAGCTAAATGTTCAGCCTTGACTACATCACAATAGGAAATCATATGAGGGAAGCCAAGAACAAAGTTGTCGTTGCAGTTGCAAAAAACATCTCCAATAGTCGTCTTCCTTTAGGACTAGAGAACAACAACATCACAATTCAGCTTGAAGGTACCAAGGGCAAGGGAGATTCCAAACATAATAACTTTCTGCTTCTAAATATTGCACCCTAAATTCCTTCATAATACCCTAGATTTTAGGTCTATAGTTGAATATATGTAAGGTCCTATTTTTAATAATATGATATAAGTACGTGAAATAAATAAAAAAATGGAATTAAGTTTAAATTAAACATAATTGATAAATTAATTACAGAATATGTGGCTAAGTAATATATATATATATATATTAATATTATTGGAGTGAAATGTGATTATTTATTTATATATGATTGGATTTTAGTGAATTAAATGATGATTTATGAGAGAGTGATTATTAGAAGGGTGGAAAGGTGAGAAT
Source organism: Psophocarpus tetragonolobus (assembly GCA_037954015.1). Classification (NCBI taxonomy): domain Eukaryota; kingdom Viridiplantae; phylum Streptophyta; class Magnoliopsida; order Fabales; family Fabaceae; genus Psophocarpus; species Psophocarpus tetragonolobus. The sequence continues at coordinate 35,311,977 of CM075692.1, read as the reverse complement.
AATTATTATATCTCTGATTTGACGTGCTTGGGCTGAATTTCGGAAAGTTTCAAGAAACCTGTATAAGAGGGCATGTAAATAACAAGTTGCACTTACTAAGTACATCTTCGTTTGTCTTTTTCTTCTTCCTTTTTCTTTTCTTCTTTTCTAATCTTTTCTCCTTCTATCACCTTTTTTCTTCTCTCCTGGTTGCCACTATTGATCCATTGTATGTGTGGCTTTTGGCCAACAAAATTTAATGCAGTCTCTTTCATTGCTTTTAATTCTAAGTGATGATCAGTATAGGCAAGTTTGTCATAATTCTTTGAACCTTTTTTCATTCATTTTTTATCTTATTGTTCTCTTGAAAAGTGAATTCTCTTTAAAAATCCTATTATCTTAGGTTCTTGTTAAATTTGGAATTGTTGATAGGTTTTGAGTGATTCCTTCGATTGGATCTCTTTCTCTCTAGTGAAGTTAGCTTTTAAAAGGAGAAATAGGTAAGGGAAGATAAAACATTGATTTTAATTTGAGTTGTTAATTTATGGGTGTGAAATTAATGAGGTGTAATTGATTGAGGTCTTGAATTGCTTTGATTGTTATGTGAAGTTGTTTATGTTGGTGAAATTGATTATTTGAATGCTTTTATGATTGAGATTTGAATTGAAATTGATGATTATTTGAAATTGGTTGTGCTGGTAGACATTAATGAAATCGTACAACTTTAATGTTTTATGAAAAACATTAAGAAAATTGTGTCACTTTAATGTTTTATGCCTATTATGATGTTATATGCTTACCCTTACAATATTTTTATATTCTATTTGATTGTGATGATCGTGTTACGCATAAGAGTAGATGGTAGTAGTGGTTCTCAGAGAAAACAGGAGCAAGACTTAGGAGAAATATGGTTTGCATGCTTCAGAGAGTCTATTTTGATTGTATAGATTGTGTATGTGGACTATTTAGGGATACTAGGTTATAATGACTTGAGTTCTGTTATAATTTGAATTTGTGTAAAAGTGATGTTTAACTTGAGAGATTTTATGGTATGAATCCTTGTGAATGTTATGTTAGTAGTCAGTTGAATGAAATTTAGTATATATATGGATTATATGTTAACATGATTGAATTGAGTTGAGCAGTTGAGGTACTGCTATCTGTAGAGTCTCGTTGGGCGACGAGTCTTGCCCAATGAGAGTTACCTTTATTAAGTATATTTTTAGCACTTTGACCAACGAGATATCTTGTTTAGCACAAAGTTGTCTTGGGTTGGAATTTAAATGGATATGTGCCCAGCGACGTAGCTTGATGAGCGAAGTCCTTTCACTAGAACAATACAATTTAGGATTCTCACTTAGCAATAGTGGTCGCTAGGCGAGATACACTGTGTCTCGCTGAGCGGCCTATCTCGCTTGGCAAGCTTGTATAATATAAGTCAAGAGTTATATGATTGAAATTTTTATAATATTTTTGGATTTATATTAGATTGGAAAGGTTGTATTATGATTTTTAGTAAAATTTTAGTATTTTGATGTTTTAAATTATACTCGAAGTGAGTTTTATTTATTAAGTAATATTATCCAAAGCATTAAAAATTAGGAATGTTATAATTTTTTTTTCAATAGTTGAACATATGGTAAAACAACTTTAGAATAACTTATGTATTAAATAAAAAATATTATATTCAAAATTGTACTCTAACTTGCTATTATGATGAAAAATCTAAATATAAATCAAAGCATCCAAATTAAATTTTAACCTAAATCAATTTTAAACGTTCTTACAGTTCCAAAATGTGTATATGATTTTTTGTTGGAAAATTAACTTTAGATAAATTTAAAATGTTTGATTTTACGGTATAGAAGAATATGAAATTTATGCATTGAATAAGAAATTTTATAATTGCTTTTGCGATTTAAATATAAAATCGCATACTTTAGAATCTACAAAACTAATTTTATTTAAAATCAATTATGTCAAATGCTTATTCAAACATAAATTACATCATCCCAAAATCAAATTTAAGCTAGATAAGTTTTGTCAATATTCTTTGAGACACATTAAGTGTAGTTTGACAATAATTTTATAAAATTCTTTTCAGTATTTAAAAACTAAATAACTCATTTGATTAGTGTTTTCTTAATTTCAAAAATAGATTTAATTTTTTAGTTTTTAAAAACTAAAAAAGAGGAACAATTTTAAGTATTTTTCCTTTCTAGATTTCTATTTTTGTTTTCAAGGCTCAAATATTACAAGAATATATTGTTTTTTGCTTTTCATCAATGACATTTCTGTAAATATGAATATTTTTTTTATTTTCACATCTTCAAAACAATTTTCAAATAATACTTACAAGACAAGTTTTTTTTTCTTCTTCTAGAAAATAGTTCTCGAAAACGCTTTTTAAAAACTAAAACAAAAAAAAACATGAAACCAATCATGCGCGAAATGTATTTATGTTTTGACATTAGAAATTAATTTAAGATCAATTTTCAATGTTTGGTTTTATCATGTAAAAGAATATGAAATTTCTACATTGAATAAGAAATTTTATACCGAGTTTATCCCTAACTTGTTTTTATAAGAAAAACATTCAAATATAAATTAAGTTACTTCAAAATGAATTTTTTCAAACATTTATCCAAACATAAATCAAACCATCTTAAAATAAAATTTAACCTAAATCAACATAAATCACATTCATGTCTAATTTTAAGTTGGCATATTAATTTAAGATCAATGTGAAATATTTGATTATATGAAGGAGAAGAATCTAAAATTTTTACCTTGCATAAAAACATTAAGTTGAATTTCTTCCATAACTTACATTATAATAAACACATCCAAAATATAATTACATTAGTTACTTCAAAATAATTTTTACAAAATCAAATCCATTTAGAATTTGATTACGTCAAATGTTTATCTAAATATAAAATTGTACCATTCCAAATTTTTATCATCTAAATCAAGTGGTTAAAGGAGGGTGATTTGAATACTTATTTTTTCATGCATATGTAGCCAGAAAGCAGAGGCTAAATGGAATTCCTGGAGTTGTAGCTAATGGTGATTAGGTGAAGGATCCAAAGCATGTGAAACAGGTGGTTTATGATTATTTTAGCCAGAGGTTCTAAGCCCAAAAGAAAGTTGGAGTTCAGCTGGATTGGGTGGGAGTTCAGATGCCTCTCAGAACAAGAATTCACTATGGAATAAATTAGAAAGGCAATGTGGGATTGTGAAAGTTCAAAGGCTCCTGGCCCACATGGTTTTAATATGTTGTTTGTGAAGCACTTCTAAGGGAGACACTAAGAAAGTTCTATAAGAATTTCATAAAAATGGAAAGCTCCTAGGGGGGATTGCTTTTATTTCTCTAATTTCTAAAAAGGATTGCCCTGGAGGTTTGGAGGATTATAGACCGATATCTCTCATTGGGGTTCTTTATAAAATTATTTCTAAGGTTCATGTTGGCAGGGGCTTCAGAAGGTGCTCCTTTTCATCATTGGTGAATCCCAAACTGCTTTTATCAAAGGAAGGCAATTGCTTGACAGATGTGGTTATAGTAAATAAAGTGATTCAAGAAGCTAAAAATTGTAAGAAACCCTTGCTTATTTTCAAATTTGATTTGGAGAAGGCATATGATTCGGTGAAATGGGAATTCGTGGTCTACATGCTCAAAAGATTTGGATTTGGGGATAAATGGATACAGTGGATTTCAGGATGTCTTTCCTCTTCATCAATCTCAGTCTTGGTAAATGAGAGTGCTACTAGGGAGTTTTGGATGCATAGGGGTCTACATTGGTGATCCTATTGCCCCATTCCTATTCTTAATAGTTGTTGAAGGCCTTGGGGTTGATTCAGATGAGCAGTATCCAAAAAATTGATGTCAGGCATCAAGGTTGGGAAGCAAGAGTTGTAAATCGTAAGCCAACAGTTCACAGATGACAACATCTTCATGATCACGCCAAAGCTTCAAAAATATTTTAGCCTTGAAAAGTATCTTGAGGATGAATAGAAGGAAAATTGAAGTTGCTCCTAGGTGAGGTTGCTCTCAATAGTGGCTTGATCTATTAAAAGTTGACCTTGATGAAGGTAGTAGAGATTGGTTCTCTAGAGAGGTGAGTACTAGGGTAGGAAATCGATGCCAATTTAAATTTTGGGAAGGAGGAGAGTGGAAGATTTCTGGGGGGCTCAAATCTCCGTTTCCTCGACTATTTGGGTTGTCTTGCCAAAAAGAGGCTCTAATATTTGAGGTTAGTCACAATGGAAATTTACTTAGAGGAGGGTATTGTTTAGCTGGAAAGAGGGGTTGGTAAAGGAATTGGAGACAGTGTTAGAAAGGATCTCATTGAGGCAGGATAAGTCTGATGGATGGAGGTGGGGAAAAAATGCAGGATTTTAGACAGTTACCTGGTAAAAGAAGCTTATAGATTAAGGGGTTGGGTCAAACTAATGTCTTTCCCTTTTTCAATAGAGTATGGAAGTCCAAAGCCCTATCAAAAGTGGTGGCTTTCTCCTGGAAAATGGCTTTGAATAGGATTCTTCTGAATTTGAATTGGCAAAGCAATGCATTCTTCCTTAGTATGAAGTTTTCTACCCTCTACATGGAAATTACCTTGAAACTGTAAGTCATATGTTATTCTCATGTCACGTTAGTTACTTTGTCTGGATGATGCTCTATGGTACATGGTTAGGGTCCTTATCGACTCTCCTTGGTGACTGTGAAAGTCTGGGTATGAGAATATCAACATGTAAGGATTGTGCTCATGTACTTAGTATTATTTGGAATTTCATGGTATGGAGGATTTGGTTAGCTAGAAATGATGTTATCTTTAAAGGTGAAACAATTTATATTGAAGAGGTTTGACAGTTGACCCTACAGAGGTCTTAGGTTTGAATTAGAGGGTTCTGTAAGGAATCTTTGGTTTCTTTTGCTGAATGATTCTCTATTCCGACAATGTGCATGAAGCGAATCAAATTCTAGTCTATTGCGGGTTTGATTTTGTTGTAGGGTCAAGTCATTTGCTTTTCCTGTTAAGTATATCTGCATGACAAACTTTGATTTTCTTTTTTGTCTGTGGGATTAAGGGGGTTAGATCTTCAAGGTTAGATCTTAGTTGGGGATTATCCTAATAGGCTTTGTTTTAAAGTAAAAGGTTACATTATTGTTGTATTTTGTTGTATGTCACTGTCATATTTTATGACCAGTGAAAATCCATAAATTTTGTCTTTTTTTAGAAAAAAAAAATCAATTTTAATAGCACTATTCCAAACACATTAAATATGGACATGGTTTTGTGTGAAAATTGATTTAAGATCAATTTTGCAATATTTGATTTTACAGGCAGGAGAATTTTAAATTTTTGCATGGTTAAGAATTTATATACTGAAAACTTAATTGTAGTTATTATGAAACTGGTAGTAGCTATGGATATGTTGGGGTGATTTTAAAACAAATTCCCTGGTGGCAAACACAATAAACAAAATTAACATGGATCGATCAGAGTTTGGAGATCTTATTCAAAATTGCAATGAGAAACTTAAGTAAATTCAAAAGTGTTGTCTGTTATGTTAGGCGACAAGTGAATGTTACTGTCCTTACTTTATAGCTAGGATAGCAACTTTATATGCTAGTTCCCATTTTTTCAAGTTATTCCAGCTTATATTGCAAACTAGGTTTCCCCAATAATAATATAATTTGCTTACTTTTTTAAAAAGTTTATACTGAATTTTACAGCTAATTTATTTTACTAATAAAAATATTCAAATACTAATCACATCTTCAAAATCAAGTTTTTTAAATACTTATTCGAACATAAATCACACTAATCCATTTTTTTAACCTAAATCAATTTTTTAATTCTCTTTCGAACACAGTGCATGCATGGATGATTTTATGTTGAAAAATGAATTTAATATCAATTTGTAATGTTTGATTTTACCTAGGATAAGAATCTAAGATTTTTTTTCATTGGATAAAAAAAATTATACCGAGTTTCCTTGGTTTTTTTATAATAAAAACATCTAAATATAAATTATATTACTTTAAAATAAATTTTATTCAAATTAATTCTATATCTGACTTGCTTTTTACTCCTAACTGGATTATATATTTTAAAAAATTCTAAATATAAATCATATCCTCTTAAAATCAATTTTATTAATGCTCAAATAAATATAGATACACTTAGTTTGTAAAATGTTTTTACACATGGTGAAAGGTGATATCAATTACAGACTTAAATCAATTATAATTTTCTTAATGTGAAAGTAAATATATGAAAGTTTATATAAAATTAATTTTAAATAAAAAATTAACTTGATAACGTGAAATCAAATATGCGACGTGGGAGATATGCATGCCTTATATGCTCTACATTGAAAAGTTCTATATGGATTGATAATTTAGGGTTCATTAAGTTCTTGAAAAATATTTATTGATGTGTCAAAATAAAGGGCAGATATATAGATTGTGCCGCGGGGCAATTGTCCATACTACTATTTTACTCTTTTATCTTATTACTCTCTCTCTCTCTCTCGATCGAGATAAATTACTAAAATCAACAAAAATAGTTATATTAGCTATTTTATTGATTTTTTTAAAAATATTATTAATGAATCACCTCACTTAATGTTCTATAAGGCTGATAAAAAAGTGTGCACTATCTATTTTTCTTATATCAGAAATTACAATCTGACTTATAAAAATACAACTGAAATAATTTTTAGTCCTTGATAATTTTTTTTTGTACTTTAAATATTTTTTATTTTGGTTTTAATTTTTTTATTTAATTTTAGTTTATACTTTCAAAAAACATCCATTGAAATGTAACATTAATGTTAACGGTCCAATATAACTTAGTGTATTTTTTTCAATAAATTGTATTTTTAACATTTAACTTGTACAATATAATAAAATATTTTGAACATATAAGATATAAGAGATAAAAAATTTAAAATATAGTTTATCCTAAAAGTCATCCAGACTATTTCCGGTGTTAATGTAATGATCATCAAAATCTCTTAATTAAATTATTGCTTAAAAATAAAAATTAAAAAAATTATTGTTTGACAAAAAAACTAAAATTAAATAAAATTTAAAAGTTCAAATTAAAAAATAAAAATTAACTAAAAGACGTTATCTTTTAAGAATAAAAAATTATTTAAACCAAAAAATACTGACAATTCGTTGCAAAACTATGACCCTAGCAGTATAAGTAAACTGCCAAAATTGGGGTTGAGACAATAGTTTTCTAATGGAACTTTTTTTTATTACACTAAATGGTACTACTCTTTAAAATTTAAAAATGTGCATGAAATCGCTCGTGAATAGCGTCTGGCACGAGGTAGAAATATTATTAAGTATTGATGAAATAAGAAATCGACAACCTACAACGAAATTTGTAGAAGTATGGATCACATGTTAAATAATTTGCTTAAATATAATTAATACTTCCCAGTTTTTTTAATTCAAGACATTATGTTGCTTATTTTTAAATTAGAATATTATATCTCTAAATTTTAAAATTGTCTTATTAGTATATTTTTTATGAATGATTAACATTGACTATTAATTGTGAGTGTATTATTCATCACATATAAAAGATTAGGTAACATAACACATAATTATTGTTTAATAAAATAATTAATTTAAGAAGTCATATTTTTTTAGTCACTAATACTTATTTAAAACGTAAAATATTAAATTAACTATTTTATTAAGTTATAAATGTACCTTGCATCACTAGTTAATACACTCTCACAATTAACTGTCATCAACGATCCATAAAAGAGATCTTAATTTATTTTTTTTAATTTTGAAACATAATACTATTATTGGAAGATACTGGATAAAAATATCTAAAATTGAAAACATCTGAAGATTATATTCAAATAAATAATTCAACCTCCCAATAATATAAAACGTAGACAATTTATTTCCCAATCTCCCGTCAACACTACGTATCAATTGATGATTATGAAATAAACTATCGGCACTTTATCCCCAGATAAAAAAATATAGATGTTTTTTATTAATGTTATTTATATTTTTTTAAGTTCTTGAAAATGTTTTATTTCAAACTTCTAATAATAGCACAATATACATTATCAAAGAGTCCGACATAGTAATTTGGTGTATATTTGTTTGAACAAATTATAGTTTTAATAATTTATTTATCATATTAATTTTTTAGTCATTGAATTATCTTTTTCAATTAATAATTTAATATTATTTATTGATAGTGAAAAAAACTAAATAAAAAAAATATAAATGAACTTTAATAAAAAAAATACTTTATAAAAAATTTAAATCAAAACAATCCAATTTATAACAAATATTTTATTTAAGTCATCATTTATATTAGAATAAAATACACATTTATGTACTCCTTTATCTTTATATCATATTAAATTTGATTTTTATTTTTTAAAAGCTTAATTTAGTTGTCTATATTTTTAGAGTAAGTCATAATGGGATTATTTTGATCTTGGAACATAATTTTTTAATAAATTTTTATAACTAGATTATTGGCATAAAGTATCTATTGATTTACTTTAATCTTTATTAGAAAATATAACTATATTTTTGGGGATCTCCTCTCCCCCCATCATACATAATATTAAAAATTGAGACTTTGTTTAAGACATCGAGTTCAATATCACTGAGTCCAATTTCTATTATTATTATTATTATTATTATTATTATTATTATTATTATTATTATTATTATTATTATTATTATTATTATTATTATTATTATTATTATTATTATTATTATTATTATTATTATTATTATTATTATTATTATTATTATTATTATTATTATTATTATTATTATTATTATTATTATTATTATTATTATTATTATTATTATTATTATTATTATTATTATTATTATTATTATTATTATTATTATTATTATTATTATTATTATTATTATTATTATTATTATTATTATTATTATTATTATTATTATTATTATTATTATTATTATTATTATTATTATTATTATTATTATTATTATTATTATTATTATTATTATTATTATTATTATTATTATTATTATTATTGTTATTATTATTATTATTATTATTATTATTATTATTATTATTATTATTATTATTATTATTATTATTATTATTATTATTATTTTTATTATTATTATTATTATTATTATTATTATTATTATTATTATTATTATTATTATTATTATTATCATTATTATTATTATTATTATTATTATTATTATTATTATTATTATTATTATTTACTGGTAAGCATGAAAGTACTTTCTTTAGATTCATTTATATAAAAAATATGAAACATAACTTGTATTCAAGCAAGATTGCATGAGAAATTAATCTAAAAAAAATTGATATAAAAGTTTTCTATAAACTCAAATCAGTAAAAAGTAGTTAAAAATTGGATCGAAAAAAAAAATTGTATTTCAAAAATAATTTTGGATTCATTTTAACATAAAACTAAATTTAACTTTTTAAAAATAAAAAATAAACTGAAATAATGAAAACATAAATGATTAAAAATACATTTTAACCTTTACATTATTCGTAAGGTGTTTTTTTATAATACTTTTCTTTTAAATTAGTACTACTTTTGTTTTTTTTTTTTTCTAATGCATCAAAACTAAACAACTACTATTTTTTATAAATTTTATTTTCTAGTTTCTTTATAGATATTCATTTTAAAAGATAATACATATCAATATTCATGACCGTTGTTATTTTTGGAAGATATCTAATACATCGATGTAACTTACACTAATTCTCGTCAATAATTTTTAATTGAATAATTTTTCCTAAAAATTCATTATTAGATTGAAAGCTCATTTAGATAGATCACATGTGCAAAGTTTTATATTAATTCTAAATTATTCTCTACCTCATTGATGTATATAAAAATAGATGTAAATATGAATAATTTGATTAACTTTTTATTAATGTTCAACTATAATAAAATTTGGTATATGTGATATATGTGAAATGAATTTTTAATCTAATGAAAAGTTTTACTATCAATTTGTTATCGAGTAATATAACACTCGATAAAAGTTATAGGATGGCTCCCGACATTTTAAAGATTTAATATATATATTTATTATGAGAAAAGTTGGCTTATTGCAATAGATATATTAAAACCATTATTAAAGAATTTACTAAAACCTTAGGTTCACAATAAACTCTTCAAAGATTCATGAACCAATAATCAAATTTTTACAACATTTATCATGTCCAATGTTTAATTATCACCAAATTTTTCTTTAATATTATCATTAATCTATCACTATCATGAGTCATTGTCATGTCCACGGCTATCATGATTACGATAATCCTAACCACCATTATTAGGATCGTTGTCATCATTGTTGTCTGTTACCATAATAATTATCTTCACCCATTGTCATTACTATTGTTATTGTCACTAGTAGCAATAACAACACAATGATGATCATGCTAAAAATAATTGTGATTTATATCCATATTTTTTTGTGGTTGTTTGGTCATGTGAGAATCGTGTCATTTTTTTAAACGATCCTTATTTGTATGTTAAGTTTTCACTCTCAAGACTTTTCTCATTTTTTATACACATATTTTTCCACAAATATCATATTTATTTAATATTTTAATATTTTTTAGTGTAAAAAAAATTATTTGATTAATTCAAGATTAAATTAAAATTTTTTTTACTATTATAATCTTGAATTTTAGACCTATTTTCATTGTGATAATTCTTTACGGTATTTGTATTCTCCAATTATAGTGTACTCTTTTAAATATTGAATTACCATTTATAAATTAATTTTAGGCTATTTTATTAATTATGCACAATCTTAATTGTGCTTCTCTTATGCGCACATTTTTCTTTATTAATTTGCATTATTATTACTTGCCTATTATGTGTATAGTAATGCAAATTTTGTATGTTGGTCATATAATATATATGATTAAAATTACGCAAATTTATTGGAGAATAGGCATGATTCTGCTTTTCATTTATATAATTGTAATTTCACCTATCGTTGATGCATTTATATGAATTTTGTTATATAATTATTTTTTTATTGCATTGATGATAATTATACCGTATATGTGTATTGTTATTAATGTAATTTGGTGTTTACAATGTACTTCTATTTGCTTATGTTAACGATTTTTTTATACTTTATCGATATTAGGATTTTATTGATATAAGTTGTAGTGGATTGTAATTTTCTTATGGATTCTCTTTTAATTGAACTTTTATAATTACATAACGTTTCCCTGTTTTTGTAATGTTCAATTTATTTACCTAATTTTTTCATGTTTAGTTGTATTTATATGGAACCAAAATTTATACTTTCATTTTTATTTTGTTATATAATGACTTATAACCTTTAATTTGACATTTTTCCTTTAAAAAAAATTATTCATTTTTTTCTTGTGGTGCAAATTTTCTCTCTCTCTCTCTCTATATATATATATATATACATATATATATATATATATATACACACACATATTACCATTATGTAGGTAGTAAACTTACTCTATCGGTATGACATTACTTGACATAATTCTAGTGTAATAAAGAAAATAGTTCAATTTTATTTATAAAATATCTTAATTATAAAAAAATAACATAGTCATTGTTGTAGCAACCATGAATCATGACTGACACCATCATCACCATCTTGACAATTTATCATGCTAACACCATGACATGGTTGCAGACACCATTTTCACCACTGTGATTATTTATCAATGTCAACACCATAACATGTAGCAACAACAATGATCATGCTCGCAGTGGCAATGACAACCAACAACAAAGGTTATGGTGGTGGAAGCGACAACATTAATGATAACAATGATAATTGTCATAGTGGTGCTATCATAATAACAGTGATGTCAAGCCTATAGAAAAAATGATAGTGGTGTCAATGATCACAATGATAGTGATAGTCATGACAATGATTATAATAAAGATATTTTAGAATATGATAATTGAAATATTTTATATATTTGATTTTGTTTGATGAATCTTTAAGACTTCCATTATCTCTTTCATGAAGGAGGTTTAGTAGACTGACTTTATAAATGGAATGTTAGAGTGATGAAAAATGAAGAGAATGGAAGGTGGAAGCAACCATTCAAATAAATAAGCTAAGGGATGTATCCTTAATAAAAGATAGAAGATAGACTTCTAAAGGAAGAACCCATGGTTATGAGAGAACATTTCTTACACAAAGTTATATTAATAATAAAAAAATCTTATAAGAAATTATATGTGGTCTATTTATAGCCTACACTAGCTAGGTTATGCTAATTAGACCATGGTCAAATGCAACCCATGATTAAGCTAACTTGGATCAAGCTAACCTAACCATGGTGCCAACTATGATTTGTTCAACCCACATATGCATCCAAAAAATAGTCTAGATATATTAGACATGCTTAAAGTGTGACTAGAGGTGTAGTTGGAATAAAAGGTGAAAATATGCAACCACTATGATTTGTTCAGCCCACATATGCAACCCTTATGTCAAGATGGTCACCACCGGAAGGCCCACCAGTAACGGCTAATGGCAAAGAGACTAACAACTCTTGTGATAAAGATGATTATGATGAAAATCAAGAAACATGTATTATAAGTTAGATGGCCATGAAAGTTACTAAATTAGAAGGGGGTCCATATTATACGATCCATGGATGTTGACTTTAAACAAAAAAATTGGTTCTCAAACTCGTGGGCCTAAGGTGCAACGCGTGGATCTTCTTAACCCAAAGACTATGATGCAAAAATCTACCATAGTGAATCTACAAAAAACCATGTTTGAAATCTTGCAAGCCAATTATGAACAAACATTTGTAAAGGGTGATGAGGTGGGTTCTATGCCTCATACTTCCTGTGATTTAAGCAGTTCCTTGCAACCAGATTCATGTGGATTTCTTGAAGTTGGTTCGTCTAAATTGCAGAAAAACCATTCACATTGAAAGCACTAGGATAAGGCACAGATCCTACACCAAGAAGAGGCACGTGTCTTGCACCAGGATGAGACACACATCTTGCACCAAGATGAGACACATATCTTGCACCAAGATGAGGCATATCTCTTACACAATGCTAACCCATGTGTCTTGCACTAGTCCATCTCAGACAATCTATTACAAAATAGTACACACAATCCACAATTTTTTAACCACGCAAAATCATATTCTGCAAATCTACACATATAGAAGCCATATGACGTAGCCTAAATACACCAATAATGCTCCTCAACAAACTTTGTCAAAGACGCATGAGGCAACCAGGACAGGCATGCACTAGGATTTTGTGAGTCCCTAACCTCAAATGGATCATGCTTCTAAGATATCTTTAAAGGGAATGAAGCATAAATAGCATATGGACAAAGATTCCTGGAGGGTGAGCGTCCAAGAAGAGCTGCAATTCATCTTCCAGTATAAAAAACTTGGCGAACAATTTATCTTTGGGGACCAAACGAACACGATGCATGGTCAGAAAATGAGGAGTTATGGAGACAAATTCTGTCGGGAATCAACCTCTTATAAAATTTTCCAGAGGAGAGCCTACCATCCTTTTGAGTTCCAAAGTAGTGACTTGCATTATGAGCAAGGAAAGTGCGTGCTATGTTGAATTCTTAATAGAGGAGGACGGAGGTATGGTGCTGGGGTTATGGATTTCTCCAAGTTAATCAAGGATATCGTTAAGCAGTCTAATGCTACTCATATATTTTTATTATAAACACAAGTAAATAGTAATAGAACTCAGACAATTGTGGCTCGATTAGGGGTTTTAATGATTGGCATATTAGGCGATGGGTGGGAAGTTTTAGAGGCATTTGGTGTATGTGGAAATTAGAATACTAGCATATCAAGGTTCTTTTAAGGACCTTCAATTTGTTCACCTGAGGGTTCATTGGAAGAGACAAATTAGTTGGCTACTTATAGTGGTGTATAAGAGTCATCACATCCAAGGTAGAAGGTCACTATCAGAGAAGCTGGGTAAGTTGGCCCATGGGATTCATAAACCTTGGGCTCTAGTGGGGGACTTCAATACCATCCTGCAAATATATGAGTTAAAGGGTTTGTGATATGAGACGCCTTGGTTGGGCTCAGTTTGAACCCTTTTAGGTTAAAATTTATGCGCTAATTGAACAAAAAATGTGCCCTTTTAATTTTATTCTTATCTCACTCTACAGGATTTGGAACGGAACGATTCAAAAGCAAGGTGAAAGCTCTCATTCTAAACTAAAATTTTGACTCAAGAAACACTAAACAATGTCAAGTAAAACGCAAAATACAACCCAAAAAGGTTTAGATAGAATAATAGAAAGAATTGAAATTGCAAAATGGAGAATAGGATAGGCGCCACAAACAAAGTTGTCTTATAAGCCTGGAGGATCGCCACAAGGATTGAGGAAATTCTTGATAAGATCAAGTGGTTCAAGCAAGAACCCTGACAGAGACAATTCTCACACTTAGAATGATAAAATCCAAAATTTGTCATTCTCATTTAGTTCCAAAATGATTAAATACAAAATAGTTTTCATACACTTGAAAGCTAATAAAAGAAAAGTAAAACTCAACATTGCAAACATAACTAAGATGCCTTTGTGGATAATTGAGGCATTGTTAAGCTTTAGGTTATGGGTTTAAACCTTGCTACAAGTATGTTATTATATTATTGTTTTATTAAATGACTAAAAAGATAAAATTAGCTTTCTGCTCTCACTTCACAAAAACAATACATGTGACTAGCAATCCTTCATGTAACTCGACTGCCCTCATATTAGTCACCATATGTTGCAAAGCTTCTTAGGCCTTTTTAGCTCTTGCTCTCATCATGGTCCCTCATATTCTTTGTATTAGATCTTGGTCTTCCTTTATGTCTTGGGTCTAGTCTTTTATGTCCTCATCAGCCCACCTCACCCTCTTGGAAGGGAATGCAAGAGTTTATGGAGTTCATACAGTCTAAGCATCTTCTGCATATGGGTTTCTAGGGACCCATGTTCACTTGGAAACATGGACAACTAAAGGAAAGGTTGGATATGATTCTCATTAATCTACAATGGAGACTCTGATTCCAATTGGTGATTGCATTCCACCTGTTGTTTTTCAAATCTGATCATTGTCCTATCCTAATATGGTTAATTAATAAAAAAATATGTGAATAGGAGACGTCAGTCGTTCTACTTTGTCGAAGTTTGGCTAACTCACCTGGAGTTTTACCAGCTCCTTCAAGATTTATGGAGAGAAAATTATACATGGCATGGTAGGGTGCCTAAGTTACATAAATCCTTGAGAAAATGGAATACTAAAGTTTTTGGGAACATATTCAAATGCAAACACCAACTAACAAAAAAGACTGGATAAAATGAAAAACCAAATAAGAGCAGCTAATTCCTCATATTTATGGGATGAGATGCAAAAGGATACATGTAAACGGTATCAACAAATTCTTAGAGAAGAAGATATTGTGGTTTAAAAAATCCCATGCTAAATGACTCTTGTATGGCGATAAAAATACAAAATGCTTTCATGCAGTCATAGTCATCCGCAGTAGGAAAAACCAAATTAAAACCCTCCAAGAATTAGAGGGAAATTAGATGGGGACCTCGAAGAGTTTGAAAAACTTGTCGCCACTTTCTACCAAAATTTGTATTCGAAAGGCCATCATTATGTGCCCTGGGAGTGCATGGTGTTTTCCCTAAACTCTCACCCAATAATTTAGCCATTTTTCATAAGCCAATTTCCAGAGTGAAAATCACGAAAACTCATTTTGTCAATGAGAAATTTTAAAGCTCCGAGAAAGCACAAATTGTAAGCAGACTTCTACGAGAGTAATTAGGATATTATGGGTGAGTCCTTTAATAGACTGGTTGAAGAGGCTTTCATAGACCTTACGAGGATAGGGATGATCAACTCCATGCTCATTATGTTCATTCATAAAGTGGAGGTAGTTACCTATTGACTTGTGCAATGTTTTGTATAAGATGATCACAAATATTTAGTCTATGAGGTTGCAAACGATGATGGAGAAGTTTATCCTCCTGTTATAGTGGTTTCATTCCTCAATGGAGTAGCTTTGTTAATATTATCATTGCATAGGAAGTTATCCATTCTATGGGACAAAATAAAAGGGAAACAAAGGATGAATAAATATTAAGATTGACCTCGAAAAATCTTATGATAAGCTCAATTAGAATTTTGTAAAAGACACCCTGAAAGACATTGGCTTTTCGGAGGGTTTTACCAATATAATCTTCATTGTATTGTGTCCCCTACCATGCACATGTTGTAGAATGGTAAGGCCTTGGACATTTTCAATCCAACACAATGGATCCAACAAGGTAATCTCATATCCCTGTATCTCTTTATGCTTTGTCTCGAGTGGCTTTTCCCCCTGATTCAACTAATGATTAGTCATAACTTAGGGAAACCCATCCAATTGTATAAGGACGCTCAAAGCTATCCCACTTGTCTTTTGCTTATGACTTTCGCTCTTTGCTAAAGCCTTCCTTGATCAAGTGCTGGTGATCAATCATATTCTGCATCTCTTTTGCAGAAGCTTAAGACAGAAAATTAGCAAGATTAAATGCAGATTCTCGTTTCTACCAATGTAGCGAGACAACATCAAGAGAAAATATCCAACGAGTTGGGTTTTGTGAAGACGTGTTAGCTTGAAAAATATTTGGAGGTTCCATTACATCATGAATGTGCTTCTAAACAGGCTTATCAACTTGTTATTGATAAAGTTCAATAACATTTGAGCAATTGAAAGCAAAATACTTTGTCCTTTGCTAGTCAACTCACACTAGCCAAATCAGTCTTCCAAGCACTTCCTACTTACATTATACAAACTAACATGTTGCCTATATTTGTTTGTATAATTGATACGAAATGCAAGTACTTTTAGGGTGATTCAAACAAAGTTAAAAAAACACATTGAATTAGTGGAGAGAAATTGTGCAAGCCAAAACAAGTAGGAGACCTAGAAATACAAGTGTGGTGGGAAGACAAACTTAACATTAACATACGAAGGAAAGGTACAAAGTTCTGGAAAGGCATGAAAGAGGTCTGATCGAATGTGAGGATGAATGTGATCTAGCATCTAGGGAATGGTCACGAGATTGATTATTGGCTTGAAAATTGGGTGTCTAGGCAAGGATCGCTAACGGGTTAGTGTACTAACAGAATTGTTATTAGAGGAGTTAATGATGTCTGCTTCTATGTGGCTATTGATGGCTCTTGGGACAAGCGCAAACTGGCTAGGATCCTACCCACATAGATTTTGGCAGATATATGCAAAATCAAACCCCCTAGAGGAGACATGGGTGATGCAAACCCTTGTTGGGGTAATAGTAGGGATGGTTAGTTCTTTACGACATCTGCTTATCAGAATCTCTTATATCAAGACAATTCCCCAGTTAATCCATTATTCAACCTAGTGTGGAAATATGAGTGTCCTGAGCAGATTCAACTTTTTCTTTATAAGGTTGCGAGTGTTATTTTACCTACTAATTATCTACAGTACAATAGGCATATGATTGATAATTTCATGTGTCCCTTATGTAGTAGTGACAAGGAAACATGATACATGTATTACATGATTACATCTAGAACATTGTATTTGGAATCAAAAGGGTTCTGTCAACAGGCCTAACTTTTTTTTTTTCACCAGAATATCAAGGATTGGTTGCATGATAACCTGAATCATGCTAAGAGCAATGACACTGACAAGTGGGCTCAAACCTTTTGTATCATCCTAGATTGTCTATGGTGGAGGTGAATAAGGTCACCTTCAATAATAACCAGTGGTCATCTAATTGAGTCATCAAAGTTGTGAGGTCCCTCCAGCTTGAGCTCAAGTAGACCCATCACATGAGCACTCTCATGAAAGATTCTGGGGTACATTACCCCGAATCAGGATGCATTTATAATTAAAAGCCCTCTCATCCTGGTTCCCTTAAGCTAAATTGTGATGTTGTTGTGCTTTAGTCCCGTAAGAAAACTACTATTAGAGACATGTTTCATGATTGCAAGTTTTTCCTTGACTTCTCTTTACAATTTCTTACTGTGATGTTGTCAAGAATGGGCTTTTAGCCATTCTACAACCATTAATAGTCATATGCAAGCATGATTTTTAAAATCTGGTCATTGAATCAAACTCTATTAGTGTGATTCAGCTATTGAGGGATGATTACCATATTGACAATGTGTACTTTTCTAAAGTTGAGCAAATTTACAGAAAAAATGAAAAACTCAAACTTACATGTTTAATTTTGTCCATGTGAATTTGAATATGTTAGTTGATGGTTTTGTGAGACTAGGATTGCATACTCATTAGGAGAAGTCACTATTTTCTACTGTCCCTAATTCATTGTCTGATGTGTACTTGCGAGACTTTCATTGTATGATTCATAATACTATAATATAATCATCATGTCTGGTCTATTTCTCATTCAGTTCACAAAAAGAAAAAATTTAAAACTTTATCACTCTTTATAATTTTCGGTATGTGGTAGTTGCCCATTTGGGAATGGTAGGATAGTAAGGGTTTTTGCATTTCAGTGGTGGCTTGGTGAGTTCAATTGTCTCACTGGTGATAAGTCTCCAACTTTGACAATATTTTCAACGGGAAAGGAATTACATAAGAGGTAAGGGAAAGAGAGAAGACTTCTTAAAACATCTTTAATGGAAACAATATATTTAAATTATTTCATGCATTAAAAATGATGTTAGATAATTCCATATTATTACGTAAGCCTTAAGTCATTCAAACATAACTTCACTTTAATGAAAAGAAAGATTAGAAAAACTTAAAAGAATTTTCTTTCATATATTTTATTTTCTTGATTATCTTATATAGTTTCATAAATATATTGTTTTAAAAATAGCATATTTACTCTGAATTAATCACCCAAGTTTATCATATAATACCCTAACATAATACAATTACATGTGTAAGTTAACATTCCGTCATTAATGGTCAAGGTTTAAGACATCAATTTGTTAATTTCAAAGTTAGAAAACAAAATATAAGATTTTCATTTCACACTTAGTCATTTCTCATATAACATCTGCCCACTTAAATAACTTTTGAAAAACTAAAAAATACCCTTTAACCTAATTATATCCTAACACCTACTATAATAAATTAATTTTATCTCTTAACACCTACTCTAATAAATTAACTGCACTCACTCATATTTCAAAATAAAATAACTTATTCTATGAAATAAGTTTTTCAAATAAAAAAATTAATTAAAAAATTAATTTAATTATTTACATTATCTTTATAAAATTTTATATTTTAATCATATAATTTATTTATAACATAATTTTTTAAAATTTTATTAAAATTTTATATTTTAAAATATAAAATTTATTACAAAATCTTCTCTTCAATTTTTTTTTCTTCTTTGATAATTACTTTGAATTTAATTATATGACGTTAATTACTCTAATTATTTTTTTAAGTCTAATTAATCTAATTATTATTATTATTATTTCTATTATAATTAAATTGAGACTAAGAATATTTATGTGCAATTTAATTTACATGAATAACATTTATGAGTAATAAATTTTTTTTTATCGTTTTCCTCTCGGCTGTGAAAAAAATTTGCAAATTTTATAAATATTGTAATATATTATACGAGTAATATTATTGTTATTTGAAAATTTTATAAATATTTTCAAATTTCATAAATATTGTAATATATTATATGAGTAATATTATTGATATTTGCAAATTTTATAAATATTGTAATATATTATTATTTTTTATTATTTATAATATATTTTTTAACAATTATGAGTAATTTAATTTTTTATTACAATTAAATATAAATTAATAAAATTTATGAGTTCCAGTTTTTTTCTTTTCTGCCGAAAAAGAAAAAAATCTGTAATTTTTTTTCTTTTTCAACAGTGCATAGCTGGAAAAGAAAAAAAATTACAAATTATTTTACTGAAAAGTAAAAAATAAAAGGTATAATAATATTTTTCTCATCAATAAATAAAAAATAAAAAATAAATAGATGTTAAATAAAAAACCCCAAAACAAAATCTGTAAAGTTGACCAAACAGAACATAAAATACAATTAAGCCAAAAAAAAATTATACTAGCATGGACATGTAGAATAAAACTTGTATGAAAAATATATATTATTTATGTGCTGTAAAGTAATAAAAGTATAACTAGTAAAAATGAAATCCACATTTCAAACTAGCGAAAAGCCTGCTCGAAATCTATGATAGCATACAAATTCCAAGAGGATAAAGAAAAACGGCGGA
Organism: Psophocarpus tetragonolobus; assembly: GCA_037954015.1. Taxonomy (NCBI): domain Eukaryota; kingdom Viridiplantae; phylum Streptophyta; class Magnoliopsida; order Fabales; family Fabaceae; genus Psophocarpus; species Psophocarpus tetragonolobus. The sequence goes on along the minus strand of CM075692.1, from coordinate 35,291,680 downwards.
GCGCGCACACACAGAGTTGAAGGGGAAGTTTAATCAAGAAAGAATCCAATGAGCGATGTCGTTTTGTATGTGAGGATCTGTGTCTACCAAATGGTTGCCATCACTTTCCCAATCATCGTCTTCCCAAAGCCAAGTGAGGAGTTTTTCTTGATGTTCCCAATTGGGAGGAGCAACATTATTAAACTCAATGACGCTCTCCCAATCCCACTGTTGTTGTTGATCCATGGAATTGGAAGAGCATGAATTCCATTCTCCACTTTCCCCATTCACACTAGTAGTACTTTCACCCACCACGTCACTCCTCTCTCTCTCTTCACTTAAGTCCCAAACCCCACATGTTTCCGCAAGGCAGCTTTCCAACATGTCACTAATACCCAACTCCCCACAACCCTCATTAATGCTATCTAATTGACACAGTCCTAAGATGTCCTCATCGCCACTTTCATCCATGCCTATGCATTTCATATTCACCCCCGCCTCCCCTCCTGCATCTGCCACGTCACCCTCCAGGACCGTCACGCCGTTAGACAAACCCTCTCTCTCTAGAGACGGAGTCCATGGCGGCGGGACTGCGCCGTCACTACTGTGTTTCGCTGTGTAGCTCTCTTTCACATTTTTTTGGGTGTAGCTTTTGTTCTTCTTCATGGCCCACCGGCTTGTTCTACCACCTTTACGCTTCGGAGGAACCGCCATAGACGTCACCCCTTCGCTCTCCACCATCGTGAAACTGTAAATTTTCCTGCTCAGGTGAGAGTTCCAGTAATTCTTTATTTCATTGTCCGTTCTTCCTGGTAACTGACTTGCTATCAAAGACCACCTAAAATCCCCAAATACCATTAACTCGGTCAATTTAACTTCAACTCTACACTGGGACTCATATCTTTCACATTATTTTTATTTGTATTCTATTAATTCCTATTTACTTAGTTATCTTATTTCTTTTTCATATTTTATAAAAATACAGATTCTCTTGTAATATTTTAGGAATCAGGAGTGCACCGATAATATCCACGAGTCTGGACGACGTTTTTAACCTGAAAAGCTTAAAAGAGAAGATGGAAAAGGTAGTCATAGTTGTCCTATTCAAATGTTTTTGGAAGTAATGCATATGTGGTCAGAGACTTTTTACGTCTTGAATGGTGTCTTATTAATATAAAAAAAAAATACATAATATTTATTGATTGAAAACACAAATTTGGAAGAAAAAAATTATCCGTGTTTAGCAAAATTCTCTTATCTACCAATTAAATGTTTGTCATTTTATTTAGCAAAATTATCCGTGTTAATTATTCTCTTTTAATGATATACACAATGTTACGCCGGACTGATCAATATCATAATTATGTTTACAATTAATAAATTGCGAAGGTATAACGTGACATTAGTGCAGTGATTTTTTTTTTTTTCAAAATAAGTGTAGTTCCTGTGTTATTTTATGCGGACTAAGAAAAAATATTTAAAAAATAATAAAATTTTATTTATTTAAAAATATTAAAAACAATATATGTTTTGAGAATAAAAAATAAAATATAAGAGTTAAAAATTAATATTTAAAATAATACTTAAAATTAAAAATACTATAGCTTGTAAAAATAAACTTATTTACTAAATTATATTAATAAAATCAAATGATATTTAATTAATAAAACTAAAAAACTAATTAATAATACTTATAAAAGATACAATTAAAAAGAAAAGGAACAACCATCTATACTTGTTTTGAAATAAATGTTGTGCTAAATTGTTTTATATAAATTAAAAAACTAAAGGTTAGATGGCTAATAATTAAAAGAGTGATAATTTTACACAAAGTCAAACATGATATTTGTTATTAATATTATATTCAAAATATAAATATAATATTTATGGTAAAAAATTAATTATCATACTTATTTTATAAGAAGGAAATATATATTTTCAAGTATTTATTATTTTTCAAGAGTTTCAAAAGTAAGAAAGGTAAGCACATTGTTTACAGTCGCTCCACGTACTTAATAAGAGAAAAATATTAAACATCCCATCAAAGAGAAATGAGAACTGTTTTTCAAAGAATATAAATATCACAATTCTTAAATTATAATATATATATATATATATATATATATATATATATACACACACGTTCAAAATAGTCAAAATGAAAGTAATAGAGTAAAAGTTTTCATACAAATTATTTTTAACAAAAATAACTATTTTGTGGATTTATAATATTTTTATGAACATATATATTTATATATTAATTTATTTTACGTTATAAACATTTACCAAAACATTGCTGATGGTCCTCGGCCAATTTTTATTTTTTAGACCAGTGATTTAAACCACGCTTCTTTTTACACACACCTAACATACGGATAGGCTGATAGCTTAACAAGCAAGTGTATGACTACGACAGACAATTAATTCCGCTCACTTTTTCTGATCATAACAAAACAAATTGTTTAATTTAACTGAAAAAAGACAGGAATTAAGAAAAAAGAATATCGAGAAAGAAGTTTTTAATTAATCATTTAATAACTCCATTATTATTATTTTATTTGTTATTAACATGTCAACACTAGTAAAATATGCGAAATTAAAAAAAAATTTATATCATACGTGAAAAAACGCTTAAATAGTTAAATGATAAAATTGAAAAGAAATAGAAAAACTTAATAGGGATGTAAATACAAAAGGATATTTATTTGTAAATACAAAAGGACATTTATTTGTTATTCATGTAATTTTGTAGATATAGTTTCTTACAAAATTAAATAACTTACACAATTTTTTCAACTTTTAATTCATTTTCTATTTCACTCCTTTTTCTTTTCTTTTTTACATTTTTTAAACAAAACATATCATAACTGGACCATTTTTTCACCATTCAACACAATATGAGTAATTTTATGTCTTATTTCTTCTATCTGCTTCACTTGTCGGGGAAAGATACATAATGAAAAGATAGTGTTTTTATATGAAAAAACGGTCACTCTATTAGTGAAAGAGAAAACTTTTACATAGATGATTAATTATAATTTTTAATTTAAATAATTTTTAAAATAATAATTAATAAAGTCAATAAATTTATTACATATAAAAGATTATGATTAATTATTAGTGTAAAATTTTTTAAAATTTTTAGACTGTTAGAGTATAAGTATTTTTTTCTTATTTTAAGAGAAGAATAATGCATAAAAAAGAGTAAAAATTTATATTTTTTATGCAAAAGATTAGTCTGGGTAATATATTGATTTTTATACATTACCAAAATAAAAATTTACACTATTAATCAATAAAAAGTCAGAAATATAATTTTAACAACCATTATTTCAAAAATAACATTTACTATTTTGACAATTTGTGGTTAAATAACCTTTTCAAATCTTCCATAAAAAACCCTTTTACTATTACAGTCTATAAGTGTGTATATATATATATAATCTCTTCAGTTTAAACTGATTGTTGTTTCCCTGAAAAAGAAAAAACTGATTGTGGTTAGTCTGTACCGAGAAAAATAAAGCAGTTGTGGATAGAGAGGTTCGATTTTTATAATTACATAAATGGGTAAAGACGTCACCTGAGCTGACATTCGCAACGGGGTGGTTGGATATTTATGGAACTTTTTTAACACCGGATATTAATGGAGGTTGGTATACAGAATCGCAATGTATGGTTATAATAATAATTTACAATCTATATCGATTAAAGTTAAATTAGTATATTTTAAAAGAATGTTATATTAATATTATTATAACTTTTTATTTATATAATTTTTAAAATATTAATTAATAAAATAACAATTTATTATAAATAAAAGATTATAATTTAATATCAGTTTAAAATTTGTTACATTAATCATATACATTAATTGAACTTTTTCAATTATTTCATTTATAATATTTAAAAAATATCATTAAATTATGAATAAATATTATTAATAATATTTTATTAAATATTATATATTATTTATATCTTAAAGTCTAAATTATTAATAAATTTTAGTTACATAAATTATGTGTAATATTTAATAAAATATCAATAAAAACGTATTAGTAACATTTATTTATAATTTAACAATATTAGAAAATTTTTATTAAGTATTAAGAAAAAAAATATTATTAAAAATCACATGATTACATTTGTTATTTTTTAATCCACCCCTTAACCACTTTTAAAAATTACGAGATATATATATATATATATAAAAGAAAACCATCCCACAATCACAAGATAAATAGACACGGAGTATTTTTTTTTAACTAGTAATAATAATAATAATAATAATAATAATAATAATAATAATAATAATAATAATAATAATAATAATAATAATATCTGAATTGAAGTACTTATCAACTAATTTTGTACCTGTTAAGTAACGGTAATTTAAATTAAAAAAAAACAAGTATCTACTGCTGTAAAAGTCTTTGAAGAAAAGTTTCTGAAACAGTGAAAACACTGCACTGTAGTGCATACTGATACTTCTGTTAGTTCATTTCATTCTTCACGCGAAAAAACAAAAAGTTTCTTTCATTTGAGGAGTTTAGTGATATATTTTTTAATATATTTCTTTTAAATACATTTTTTTATTAATTGAAATTTATTAAAAACTAGCTGGTGAAACATAGTTTGAACGGTAAAACAATTAATATGCCGCACTAGTAAAAAAGAGAAAATTTATAAATGACCACAGTAAACAATTTTTAATAACAAGACGATTCAATAAAAAAAATCAAGTGATAAAAATAAAAAATTTAAAAGAGTTTATGGTAGTAGCATTTTCATTTTCCTTTCTTACTAAGTTTTGTGAATGTGATCCAGTAAATAGAAGAGGTTATAAATCAATGACGCCGGTAGCACTAACCTGTTGCCAAAAGAAGCGTGCAACTTAACAATGGTATTTTCCTCTTCAGCAGAAATATTCCCTCTTTTTAGGTCAGCTCTCAAATAGTTAATCCATCTCAGCCTACAACTCTTCCCGCACCTTAGTAATCCTTCCAGGCCCCAAAATGACAATCACAAAGAAACATTGATTAATTGTTGGACAAATATTAAACATATAGCAAGAAAATCAATTTGTTGTGATATGTATAAAGTTAATGTAAAAAAAAAAAGAGAATGGTTCCCTTAGAAAGAAAGCAATTGGGTTAATTAATAGGAAAAAAATGATACCTGCATTCTTAGGCAATGATCTCCATTGGCCTTCCCCATTGGCCTGAATGTATTTTGCCAAGAGCTCATCCTCCTCTGCTGTCCACCTCCCCCTCTTCAGCCCCACTTTTTCACAACAAGGAGCCCTTCCCATGTCTTAGGTTTAATTTACGTACACAAAAAATGAAGATCACAAAACCAAGTTAGAGGAACAGTGAATTCTCACTCTCTATAAAACTACATTAGAGATGGAATGGGGGTTCATGTTTGTATGTGATATCTTTACCCCTTGTACAGACACAACGAGCCACTCGTGCTTGTAATTATTTGCGGGCTCTAGTGTAAAAAGGGTTAGAGCAGAGTAAAGGGATTTATAGAACGGAAAAAGCGAGGCACAGGGGTGGGGCCAGTGATGTAGACATATCTGTGGTGGCGGATTGTGCCACGTAGGCTGTCTATGAATGCTACAGTCGTGGCTCACCCACCGTCGACAACCTCGTAACGGGGCTTCCATCCCCCACGTTGATGCTATACTGTTGTTAGTTGTTACGAACATCCTCAATTACACACTCTTTTTCTTAATTAGTCTCCAGAAACTTCTCTCACGCAACGTTAATGTACATTAATTTTTTTATTTATTTACAATTATAATTATATTTATAACGGTAGGTGAGAACCAAGAATTTCTCTAATTACTCAAATCACGTTATATAAAAAATAAAAAATGTTCTCTCCGTCTCTTTAAATTACCCAAGATGTTAGCAATTGGAAAATTATACTACAAGATGGGATAAGTAATTGATAAAATTGGTAAGTACTAGAGACAAATGAGAGTTGGTCATAGATCGTTTGTAACTATGAGTTGTTTATCTATTATTCTTATTACAAATTTCACTAAAATCATTTTTATAATAACACTTAAAATCATAATAAAAGATGTACTTTTATGACTCCCTAAAAAAAATATTTTTATAAAAAATACGTAATACGTTGAAAATATAAAATTATAATTACAACCTACTATTGATAAAAATATATTGATTTTATAATAAATTTTTTCAAATATATAACTCATGAACTATGATTAAGTAATAGTGTAAAATTAAGAATGATAGAATGAAATGTCTGCTAATTTCACGAGTTAAAGGCGGGATAAGACGGACCGACCTATTTGTCCATCAAAATTATACTTTATCTTAAAAAATTATATTATTTATATAACTTAATAAAATAATTATAATATAAAATAAATTATTATAAAAATAATTTTTTTTAAAAAAATAAAATTTATCATAAATTTTTCATTTAATAAAATCATAACCTTGTGAAAAATAAAATAAAATAAATGATGCAAGATTTATTATTTGTTTTTTTTTAAATCATAACTTTTTCAAAAACTAAAAAATATTTTTTTTAATTAAATTTTATGTTATTTTTAAAAATAAAAAAAAAATTGGCGGACAAATTGTTTTATCTGTGTTAACTCTAACGGTTTTTTGGGAGAACAAAAACCAAATGGGTCAAAATTAGGGATAGGGATGGTAACGGGGTGAATGCGGATTTTACCTTCCACATCCCTGTCGTCTCCGTAAAGTGCATAATGAGTTTGGGTATAAAAAGAGCGGGTATAAATTTTAATCTTCATTCCCCTATCCCGTTAGATATTTTTAGGTTCGGGTATATCTGTGGATACCCATTATATTATTTTTTACAAATTTAAATTTACTTATTTATTATTAAATAAATTATATATAGTAAGTTATTGATTATATCTTAATTTAAAAAATATATAAAAAATAATTAATAACTAAAAATTATAAATTAAAGTTTAAGAATTAAAATTTTTAATTAAATATATAAATTAATCCTATTATATAATTATTAAAATTATAACAGATGGGTACGGGTTTAGGTGCAAAGTGGATAATCATATACCTATACTAGTACCCAATTCAACACATTGAGTAGTCATACCAATCAAAATATGTAATACCTACTAAAATTGAACCAAGTTCAAACTAGTAACACATGTATCAGTATTTTTGTTATCTAACGAAAAGAGGTAAGCCAATCCCTTTGTCTAACTTTTTAAATTCTACTTTTTATTAATGTTATGGAGGTGCACGTGGCACATGCCTTTCCTTTAAAATATTAATTCTAAAATTGTACAGTGCACAAATTTATATTGATTAAATTATTGCACATAGTTTAAATGCATGAAGTATACAATTTTTTAATTAATTAATGTCATTCTCGCTCTTTCTCCGTCAAGATAAAAAAAATCATTTAATGTTCCTAAATTGAGTCATGCGGCATTATGTAGAAAGTAATATAATTAACCCCTTTTTTTAGGAATATTTTTTTATTATCAATATTATTTATTTTACAATTCTGGTCATAATAAGCTCGTCATGAAATTTCAAATTATTTGTTTTATTTTATATATAATGGTTTTGCTCGAATCGCTACATGATTTTCTTTTAATCTTTTTTTAATTGGATCTTATATTAGGAAGTTTAGAATAGTATTACTTACAAATCCAATTTTTTCTACTTTTTCATTGGGATTAGTTCTTTTTTTATATCTTTATTCTATATTTTATCAAATTTTCATTTTTTAACTGCATCACAGTTATTTATCTATTTGGGCACTATAAATGTTTTAATAATATTTGTTCTGATGTTTATGAATGATTTGAAATATTACCAAGATTTTTGTTTTTGGACCGTTAGGGATGAGATTACTTTGATGTTTGTATAAGTCTTTTTGTTTCACTACTATTCTTCTAAAAATATCATGGCATGAAATTACTTGGACTATGAGACCAAATCATATTATTTAGCAAGATTTGATAATTACTAGTCAACAAATTAGAATTCATTTATCAACATATTGTTTTCTTCCATTTGAACTAATTTCAATAATTCTTTTAGTTACTTTGATAGGTGCAACTGTCGTCGTTAAGACATTTTTAGAACTAACTTTTAATTGAGAAGAAAAAAAATTCTCCTCCAATACATTTTGCAATTTACTACTCCATAAGTTTACTAAAATATTTATTAAAAATTTAGTTAATATTTGTGATAAATTAATATATGTTAAAAATTTAAAATTAACCATAATTTTAATTATTATTTAATTTCAAATTAATTGTTATTAGTGCACTTTATTCTCTAAAATATATTTTTTTCCTCCATAAGTCAAATAAGGATTTTCATATGTTTACTAATTAACTTTTGATTAACCATTCATATTTTTTTATATAAATTAGTTATATAATTTTCATTTCTCACAACATAAGAAAAATCCTTAAATGTATGTAAAAGAGAGATTTATTAATGTATTGGAAAATAAATTAGCGGCACATTAGTAAATTCTATAAATATTTATTAACATATAAATAATTTTTTAGTTTAAATGCAGTTGGAAACACGTTTTTGGTGTTTAATTTAAAATATTTTATGTGTGTTATAATTTTAACAATACCGCTTTACACTTTACATTGTTCAATTGGTGTATACATTAGGGATGGAAAAAGGATAGGATGGGGTGAATGTGGGTTTGACACTTCTCATCCTCGAAGAGTACCGGGTGAGCTCAAGTTTGAATATAAAATAAGTAGATGTGTACTGTGACTCTATTGGATATTTTTTAGTCTAATTATATCTGCGGGTATCCGTTATATTATTTTTTACAATTTAAATTTACTTATTTAATATTAAATAAATTTTATATTAAGTTATTAATTATATTTTAATTTAAAAAGTATATAAAGAATAATAAATAACAAGAAATTATAAATTAAAGTTTAAGAATTAAAATTTTTAATTAAATATATAACTTTAAACTTATTATATAATTATTAAAATTATAACGGAACAAGTAACCACATACCGATACTCATATCCATACTTAGTTCATCACATCGAGTAATACTCGTACTCATATTCGATCAAAATGGGTAATGTCCGTCAAAGTCGGGGTGGATTCAAGATGTTACCCGCAAGTATAGGTATTTTTTTTATCCCTAGGTAATTTTAGTTTAACTAGTAATCTCTAATATAACATTTTACAGGCAAATACTTTAAATATTTGTTTTAACATCCTAAGAATTACTAAAGTAAATAATATCAGTCACATATCTATTAAGTCCAATTTTAAATATAAAATTATACGCAAAATCTTAAAACTTTTAAAACAATAAAATCAATCACGTATTGAATCACTCATACAACAAACATTGTTATCCTATTAGGATTAGGACATCTCGACCAGTGACAAGGGTTGTCTAGTGAGAGGTCTAAGCTATGATTTCCCAAAGAAGGGGTTTTGCTCAGCGATATATGTTGTTGGGCAAAAAGCTACACAAAATTCTAGTAGTAGGTACTTTGTGTTGGACAAGACTCGTTGCTGGGCACAAAGCTCTAGAATTGCCTATTAGTAACAACTTTGCGCTAGGCGAGATCTATCACCCAGCGAAACTTTGCAGAACCTCTATTGCATAACAGCAACCAACAAACATGTATAAAACCAATTCTCATGCTAATTTCCTACATATTATCATACCAACTTATCAAGTTCACAATGCACTCAAAGATTCCAGTATCATAACATAATTACACATTCAAGTATAAAAATTTAAAAGTATGGTTCCTCGCTACACGTAACTACATTCAAAACACAAACTACAATAAAAGATCCAAAAAGCTCCAAAATCCAACTGTCCTGCCTTACATTCTTCATTCCTTATCCACAAGTCTCTTTGCATCAGCTCTGCTATCTTTTCTCGTATTAATCACAATCATCATAGTCATACATCAAACACATATAATTAAGGATAAGCTTATCGAATAAAAATCAATATAATCATACTTATGTCAATATTACAATAATTCCTCCCTTTCTCTCAAATCATCAAACAATCATACATAAAAAGTCACCAAACATGTTTATATATCCTCTGAATATAAGCAATCATTACATTATAATCTTATGACTCAATGTTTTGCAGAAAACACATACATTAAATTTGGATACCAAGGTGGTCTATTTAACTTTCCACAACTGGTGTTTGACGTCTACCTAACTCAATTTTGACAACCAACTAAAGTCTAAACATACTCATTTGATACTTTCAATTAATGTCTAGAATCTAATGGACCTAAATTTGATCCTCAATTAACTCTCAACTAGTGTCTAGACTTGACCCAAATTCAACACGTAGTCACTATATGAGTATATCTTGTTGGTATATTATTACCACAATCGAACCTTAACACTATGTACATTATTAATTTCTTTTATATTATTTTTTTTTATGCTTTCAATTTTTATTAACTTCTTATCCTTTCTTAATTATTTTTATGTTATCTTTATTATTTTAAAAATTAAAAATTAATTATATTTCAATTATTAATTTTTAAATTAATAATTATTAATACATTTTATCCTCTAAAATATATTGCATACGTTAAGTCCACAATTAGGCATTAACCTACATATATTTTGTGGACAAAGAAAAACTACCTATGTAACCATTCCATCATACTAAAAGTTTAGCATGATGTGTAACTAGGGTTGAATATAAGTTGGTTAGGTTTGAGTTTATACAAATTCAAGACTCAATTCAATCATAGAAATATCGGGTTGAGCTTTTGAATTTTCATTTTTTTTCATTAAATTCAATTCAACTCAACATATCCTTGAACGAATTGGATTGGATCAGGTAAATTGGATCACAGTTTTAAGAAATACTTGTTAAAATTATTTTTTTTAAAAAAAAATTTAGAATATTATTTTGTTAGCTTTTTTAGGATATTTTAAAAAATAGACTATATAATTGTTATAACATAAAAATAAACATTAAATTAAAGCTACAAATTACGTATCAAAATTAAAATAAATTAAAATTAACATACAACTAAATTTTCATGAAACAATAACTAAAGAAACATTTCTCCAAAATAAAAGTAAACACAATTTGTCCAAACTAGCCAAAACATAAAAACAAATACAAATTACACAATTTGTTTAGAGTTTAATTAGTATGCATTGTCAGCGTAAAAATTTTACAGGGACATTCAATCACAATCCTTCATGGTAAGTTTGGTAACTTTACTTAAATGTCATATAATGAAAAATTATTATTGAAAGTTACTGCAAAACTCTTTTACACTGTAAGTGCATACTAATTAAACTCAATTGTTTAAACTTACAAAAACATAATATAAAAAGAAACCCACAATAACAAAATACATAATTCAAATAATAATAATATATAATAATTTAATATTATGGTCGAATTAGGTCATGTTCAACTTAGTGGATTCGTCACTTAACTCGCAGTAGATTAAGTTTGATTGAGTTGTGTTAGATTTCACTTAATCACAAGAAAAACCCAACTTAACCTGCTTGTGTTTGATTGGGTTTTTGGGTCGTCCAACCCAATGAACACTCTTATGTATAACTACAAAATTCAATTTAGAAAAGAAAGCTTAAAAAAAGGAAAGAAATAGTAAAAAAATGAAAAATAAAATTAAGGATATATAGAAAAAGGTAAAAGAAAAGTAAATTTAATCACATAAATATATGTAATAATAGATGAAAAAATATAGATAATTATCTTTTCACTTAAAAACCTATATATTTTCTCATTGTCAAATTCTATCACATACTTTTTAATAAGTTTTGCAATCTGCGTTTGTAAAAGTTACTTTTGAAAGTATTAGGCTCTTAAAATGTGTTTGGCCTGTTGGACTCGTCCAAAAGCCTATAGAAAAGTCAGATTGAGCTCTAAACATGAAGGTCAAAATAAAAATGCGTTTTTTTTTTTTTCAATCTATTTGTTCCAACTGCATAAATACTTTGACAAGGTTGACCCGATTAAAAATTTAAATATCTAATTTTTAAAATATATAATATATGTTTATAAAATATAAGTCTAATTATAATTTTTCTAAAAATAATTAATTATGAAATTCCTAATAAAATAATTGTATAAGGCTCAAATATTTTATTGTTCCTACCATATTAAAATAGTCCATATTTTCATTATGTTTTATATGAATAATCCACGTTAATTTTATTGTATGTAAAATTTAAACATAAAATTTGAAATAGTCTTAATAATAACACATTAATTTAAACATAATAGATTATACTTAAAATTTTGTTTGCAAAATTTAGATTAATTTTTTAAGAACTGAATAAGATTTTATTGGTTTATATGTAATATAAAAAAATCATAAAAAATTCAGATTTTATTTTTTTAAAAGGCATGATTTGATTTGGTAGTCAAGTGGTTTAATACAAGAATAAATTGGGCCCACAAAACTCATAATGAAATATGGATGGGTCAGTCTACTTTGTGTAGGCTTGTCAGGATGGGTCAAGCCACCTAAATTGGAGGTGAGTATATGAGTTCAAGTTCATAGACCTCACAAGTTTATACGGATTTTGAATTTTTTTTTTTAAAAAACATAATTTTAGAAAAAATTTTAGTCTTATTGGAAAATTCTGGAGATTTGAGGGTTAAATTCATAGTCTAATAAACCTTGCACATAGCACATTTAAAGAATAAATTTATCATTTAGATAAAAGTAATTTGTGTTATATTAAATGGTTTTATTAATTTTTTTTCCTAAAATTTAATAAAAAATCACATTTTGTACTTAAAATTCAAATTTTTTTTAATTTCTAAAATTTAATTTTTTTTAATTAATGTTATTTGTTTATAAGTTTAATTAGATGAACACGTGAAAATAATTTTTTTGGGTTAATTTTAATTTTTGAGCTAGATAAAAAGGAGATCATCAGCTGTAAAAGTGAATGGTTCATCAAAATGGACTAGTTTACCTCCCACCTCACCTGGCCTGACTGCCCTTTGCATTTGAGGTTGCTGTTTTTCTCACCAAGCAAAATAGCAGAACATTGCAAAATATTACCAAGACTACAAGGAGCACTTATGCTATTATGAGAATTGAACTCCTCAATTGAAGTCCTTGGTGGAGTTTCTTCTAATATACTGAGTTGAAGAGTCAAAATTGTGTTGTGTGTAAAGAATTAGCACTAACACGAATCAGCGATGATCCAAAAGTAATAATTGAGTCAAAATTTGTTGTGTGTAACGAATTGGCTCAAAAAAAGAAATTCCCCAATGAAACTTACAAAAAGCAGAAGGAAATTAAATTAGTGAACAAGGGAAACGTGGACGTCAATATTTTTTATGGAATGGAATAGGGGAGAGAGCATAACTTGGTGAGGGTTGATTTGCACAGTGATGACACCAATTACTCTTAGGCCTAACCCTAGCTTCTCCCCGACACGAGATGCGACTTTGGCGTCTAGAAGCGGTGAGATCTGGGGAATCGATTGAGGTGTGTGCGGTAGTGAGCAACGAGTTCTTGCTTTGACGATGGAGCCACGGCTATGATGGAGGAGCTGCTGTGTTGGTTACCTGGGCCATGATGTTTTCGCACACAACACCACCTACTGCATGTGTATAGTCTTGACTTAAACACGTTGTGCCATGTCAACTTTCATCAGTCATCAGCAAAATGTTAATTAGAGAAAAATAACTAAAAAAGTATTCTTGAATTTTAGATATCAAAAATGATTTTTAATCAAATTTTAAGAATAAAAATTTAATTAAACCAGATTAAATTAATTAGGATATTTTAAGCTTTTAATATTAAAAATATTTAATATTTTAAATTATTTTAAATATAATATAATTTTTAATATGATAAAATAAAGCTTAGTTAATTTTAAAATATAAGATTTTTTAGTTATTTAAAAAAATATGTGTAAATTCAGTCTGTTAAATCTTCTTACTTTGGAACACATGCTGGACACAAATTTTAAGAAATTTATTTATGTGATATTTCGAATTTATCCTTAAAATAAAATACATAAACTAAGTCTTAAAATAGAATACGTAAACTAAACTTTTATTTACGTGCTAATAGCTATTTTCATATTTTTCTTTCATTGACAAGTTTTCTGACATTTAATGCTGAAGGTCCTTGGGCTGAATTTCTTTCTGGACTCATCATCAAATTTCTAATTGCTGATATCATTCCAATTTATTTAGAAAATAAACTCTTACCAACGGACAATATATTAGCGAATGGATTACTTGTGGAAGTTTTTGACAAAGATATTATTTTAATATTAGATTCTAACCTTTCGTTGGTATCTAGTTTCCAAATTATTCTCAGAAAATTAACATTTTTAAGTAGCAGGAAACTTATTTTTAATCCTAATTTTTTATTTTCTTTAAATTTAATGATTAAGATTAATTATTTATAATAATTAAAAAAATAGACGTGAGATTAGAAGTAAGTCTATTAATAAGTTAATTTCCTCTATTTTAGTTATATTTTAATATTTTTAACAGTAAATTTTCTTAAAAAGGGGGAAATCTAAAATTATGATAATATTTTTAAGAATCTTTTAAGCTTACCTAAAGACATTAATAATACAAATTTCCGTTTTTTATTTTTTATGCAGGCAAAATTTCTTTAGATCAATGAAAATCTTGCATCAAAAGCGGAGTTTTTTATCTCATAGGTTGGAGATATCCTTAAATTAATCTGAACACAATAATAACAATGTGATTTCAGGAAAACATTTTAAAAATATATAATTCCTAAAACAAACTACATACCAAACACTTCCTAAAACTAAAAAGAAAAAGTGAAAAAATTAATTTAGGTTATTATTTTATTACTGAAAAAATAGACCTAAACTCATAGATATCGCATGCGAACAGAACATAACTCAAAATCATATATTAATATCATTTTGCATGTTTTTATAAAATATTTTTTTTATATCTCCTTAGTAGTGACCTAAGAGAATTAATTAATATTCTCTAAATTTTTTGAATTTTTAATTGTCGCCTATTTAAATTTAAAATTACATCCACTTTAGAAAAAAAAGACAGATATATTTTTATTGAAATTATTTGATTTTTTTCTCAAAAAAGGGTTTTTAGAAAAAAAAATAAAAAATTGAATTTTTTTGTTTTTTTTTAAAAAAAAATTCTTTTTTAAAGAAAAGTTTCCCTTTCTACCAAAAAAGATCTCCATAAAAAGAAAATACATCCTTCTATCCATAAACGTCTCTCTTAAAAAAAATAACTATACAATTACAATAAAAGATGAAGTGAAGTGGATGAGGAAAAAATTAGGATTGAGATATTTTAATAATAATAATTTTTTTTAAAAAAAAAGTAAGTGAAGTTTCAAATTTAAATAGATAGAAATTATCAATTATTTATTATTCAATATTTTTTACAAAATAATCGAAAAGTTTGGAAGAAATATAAGGTTATGTTTTATTTAAGAAAATATTTTCTGTTTTTATTTTACATTTTCAATTTCTTTAAAGTAATTTTTATTTTCAAATTTTCAACAATTTACATTTTCAATTTTTTTAAAGTAATTTTTATTTTCAAATTTTCAACATTTAGAAAATATACTTGGTGTCACTGACTATTTTTTATTTTTAAAAATAAAAATGTAAAATTTAATTAATTTTAATAAAAATATTATATATGACTTAAACTACATTTATAGATAGATTTTGATATAATTACAATATTTTTATTAAATTTTTACATAGTGTTAATTTTTAAAAATACTAAAAATATTTTTTTCTATTTTTGTTTTCAGATTATTTTAAAAATATTTCAAAAAATATGTTTTTAAAATTATAACTAGACATATTTTTACTATTAATTTTTATTTTTGAAAATAAAAACAAAAAAATAAAAAATAAATAAGACATAACATTTATGACAAGAATAGTATTTTACTTTTCTTTATTTCTCTCGTCTATTTTTCCGTCCAAACAAACAAATTAATGTAAGAAAGAGTGTAGTATGCAGTGAATTTAGCTCAGTAAAAAAATTCAAAACAATAACATTTCTAGACAATACTTAAGTAAATTTTAGTGCACCAAATAGAAAAAGGAAAAAGAAATATTTTACGATAATAATACCAAAAGGGAAGTAAAAAAAAAAAAGAAGAAAAGAAAGTTGTTTATAGCAAAATGAAAGGTGTTATAGGAGGTGTGAAGGGAGAAAGCAGTAGAGAATAGAATGTGGAACGGAAGGTGTGTATGTGTAATTGTAGGATTGGTATCTCTTGGTAGGAAGACAGAAAGTGAGAGAGGAGTAATTTGAACTTTGAACACCAAATCTTAGTCCTCAAAGGACCCTCACTCTCCACAAAACAAAGACTCACACATTACGCATGCATATTATTACGTTACATTTGATTTGATTTGTCCTCGCAATTCCGAATCTGGAAACAATTTCTGATGCCTCATCAAAGAGCTAATCTCTTGTTCCTTCTATGCCTTCTGTGCTATTCTCTCCACGCCATTGCCGGGTACTCATTCTCTCTCCATTATTGCGTTGCAAATTGCAATGCAAGCCTTGTGTTGATTTATGAATAATGAATATTTTGGACAGAAAGAGCTATTACGACGTACTTGAAATACCGAAAGGCGCGTCGGAGGAGCAGATAAAGAGAGCGTACAGGAAGCTCGCGTTGAAGTACCATCCCGATAAGAACCCTGGCAATCAAGAAGCCAATAAGAGATTCTCCGAGATCAACAATGGTATATTGCTATTTTCATTCATCGTTTTTCCTATTATCTTTTTTCATTAATCAGTTTTCGTGATTTATTTGTCAGCGTATGAAGTACTCTCCGACAGCGAGAGGAGAAGCATTTACGACAGGTATGGGGAAGAAGGTTTGAAACAGCATATGGCCGGAGGGGGCAGAGGCGGGGGAATGGACTTCCAAGACATTTTCTCCTCGTAATGTCTCAATCTATAACTGTTTCATCGTCACCATGATCAACCTCTTTACTTTACTTTACTCTGCATGCTTGCTTCTTTCAGCTTCTTCGGGGGAGGTCCAACGGAGGAGGAAGAGACAACTCTAAAAGGTGATGATGTGCTTGTTGAATTGGATGCAACGCTCCATGATTTGTACATGGGAGGTTCCTTAAAGGTGACGTCACTTTTCTCTTTTTGCATTGCATTGAATTTCTGGACCGCTCACTTAGTCATAGCCTTGTAAGTCTCTCATTTTTCTTTTTTACTTCGCCAACTTTTTCTGCCTGGGACATAGATACAAATGGAATTAAACTCCACTAATTATAATAAAGTTTAATGTTCATGTTCTAAAGTGCAAAACAGAGTTTAGCTTATATCACTTTAAAGTATTTGATTGATAAAATAACAAATTTACCTACATAAAGGATGGTTATTGAATGCATAAATCTTTTTCTCGTTAAAATACACTCACCTTCAAAAGTTTTATATTGTCAACCCTTCATCAATTGCCAATAGGAAAAACTCACATTCATTGTTTGGATTTAGACTGAACTTAGTTCTATAAAATTGGGTTGGTGGGTCAAATTAGGTCCTAAACTAAAATTTTAAGATGGTACCAATGTTTATTCTAGAACTACTAATGTTTTATTTGGTCACTTACATTGCTACGTTCAACGCACATAATCCTGGCTGCAAGGAAGTGTTTTAGAAAATGGACTTAATTATAGTCTCCCTTGGCCTGACTTATTTACAACCTATCGAAGTTAAAAAGGGTTCTCTATGGAGCAATTACTAGAAAGGTTGAGTGAAATATAGTAGGTAGAGTATAGTTGGTAGGACGGTAGGATGTCAAAAGGTTGAGATCCCATGTCAAGGAGAGATGTTCAAGGTAATATTTATAAAATTTGGACTATCCTTATTTTATAAACCGATTTTATGGGATTGACTTATAAGCCTAAATTCAAAGACGATATTATGAATAAATAATATAATGCTATCCGATCATTTCTGATTGATTAGTATTTGGTAGTAGTATAGAAAAATTTTCTCTGCACCTAAATTCACATTTTAAGTACATTCACCGAGCACACTTCACCAGTAACATGGCAAAGTCGTAAACTGTCATAGTTAGGATCTATTTTAATTATCATAGTTATCGTAGTTACTAACTTACTATCATAGCGAGGCAAAGTTGTAAAATAGTTAATCACTCTGGTTTGTTAGCGGCATAAAACTTCTCAGGTATTTGGTGATTGCATCTCAATCTCTCGAGTCCCTTCTATAACTCTTGGCTCTTACATTTTAATATCATCAGGTTTGGAGGGAGAAAGATGTTTTAAAGCCAGCACCAGGGAAGAGACGATGTAACTGTAGAAACAAGGTTTATCACAAGCAAATAGGTCCTGGGATGTTTCAACAGTTCACAGAGCTGGTAAAATATCTTTAAGAATGTTAAAAGAATAATTTTTTTTCTTATTTAGTTGTCTTTTCATTGGGATTCTTACTTTATAATTCAGACATACACATTCTTCTTATATAACATTGTTTGCATTTGAAACTTCTACTTAATTTTCAAGCCTAGACAATCTTTTTCTCTTTTATTCGGGAGAATGGGTATGTGCAGATTTATTTTATTACTATTGTTAACATATCTCGAAATGTTCACTTTTATTTTTTAATTTACCTATTCAGGTCTGTGAACAATGTCCAAATGTTAAATATGAAAGAGATGGTTATTTCATCACTGTTGATATTGAGAAAGGCATGCAAAATGAGCAGGTAATCTTTCAGCAAAGTTTATATATAAGACTTTAAGAAATGAGCAATTATGAATAATATCATGTCTTACGGCTCTTTTTATATAAACTCTGCTCTATAAGGTGTAACGCATAGGTCTCAGCCACAAAATAAGGTTTGAAAAGTGTATACACAATGAATAAACACTAGGATAGCAAATGAGTTAGTTAACACAATTGTTTACAGCAGCAGTTAGGAATCTGCTCTATAAGGTGTGACACATCAAATCTGATCGAATCATCTGCTCTAAATCAACTAGAGGAGCCTTTTTGCTATTTTATAGCCTTGTCCATCAAGGAACTCCGGAGCTACAGTAGAAGTCTAACAAAGTCTTCGTGCAGGGTTGGTTGTCCAAAAAAGGCATTTTTGTGCTTAAAATATAGAGATCTAGATAGGGAGACAGAGCTAATGGAATTATAGAAGAACTAAGAAGTTAAGGGAGCCCATCAAAAGAAATAGCAAGCATTGGATATAGAAGCCTAGAAGGCCAATTTCCAATTTGAAGGGTGTTTTTAAGTTGAAAGCTCGTATTAAGGTAGTGTTTGAAGGAAATGGTGAAAACACTACAGTGTTGCTTTGATCATCTCCTTTCCAAAACTTGGAAATTTGAATCTAAATAAAACATGTGCCATTTTTACTATTATTAATAAAAAAATATCACCTATAAATAAAAATAATAACAAAAACCAAACTAAACACCCCCTACAATTCTATACACTTGCTTGGTGCAACAAAAATGTGACTTAGGAGTGTAATTTATTTTAACTTCATGCTAATAACTTATTTACATTACCCTAAGCATGAAAGTGAGCAGAAAATTATTTTTCATCCTCTTCAAAGCCCAAAGCCTCAAGGAGGAAAACTCAAAAGCTTTCACTCCATTTTGACACCCTCTATTTGTCCATTTTCCTAAGCTCTGGGCTGGGAGTAAATGGTATGTTAATTGTGAGTGGAGCAAGCTTGCTAAAAACATCCCCTTTATTTTTCAAATTTTAATTTGCATCAATCGTGGTGAAGTTAAGTTACCTGTTTTTGTCCTTTTTCAGGAAGTTGTATTTTATGAGGATGGTGAGCCCATAATTGATGGGGAGTGTGGAGATCTAAGGGTTAGTAACCTAGTATTTTCATGTTTATTTATGCATGGTAACGTGCAGTTTGCTTACAAATATAAATGATATTTTGAGCAGTTTCAAATCCGTACAGCACCCCATGATCTCTTCAAGAGGGAAGGCAATGACTTGCACTCCACTGTCACTATAACTCTGGTAAACATTGCAATAACTTTTTACGTTGTATGCTTATCAATTACTTGATCAGTAATTTGTTCCAAGGCATGTAAAGTAGACTATTCTTGGAAGTTGAAATTAAAACGTTTTTTCTGATTTTTCAAAACATTAACTCGTCTGTTATTAATTTCCTTATGCATTGTAAACTTTATTGTTTAAAATATAAAAATATATTGCCAGGTTCAAGCACTAGTCGGATTTGAGAAGACTATTAAACACCTAGATGAGCATCTAGTGGACATAAGCGCGAAGGTGAGCATATACTATCCTTATTGCAGATTACACTGGCATTGATTCGATATTTTTAACTGTATCTGAATCTGTCAGACTTTTTTTAATTTGATCATTAGGGAATCACAAATCCAAAGCAAGTGAGGAAGGTCAAAGGAGAGGGCATGCCACTGCATATGAACTCAACAAAAGGAGATCTATACGTCACGTTTGAGGTTCTATTCCCAACCTCACTAACCGAGGAGCAGAAAGCAAGTATAATAGCAATTTTTAATTAGAATACAGGATACGTGTTATTTTGCAATGTAACATGATTAGGTGGTTACAGTAATAGTACAGCTTGAGTTTCCTGCCCCCCATTTGTTAGTTGAGCACGCTTATCCTTGCCTTCTTGGCATGCTATTATCTTTGGTCAGGATACGACGAAATAATATACAAGATGAGTAAACCTGCTTACAATGACTTTGTGCAATCTCTAGAATCATTAATTGAGCAAACCAGATAGTACCCATTTAGTTACAACTTACAAGTTCCCCTGATCATGGTTGATCACACTTAAAATAAGAGAAAGGGAGAGATGCCATTGGGTTCAAGAGAATAAGTTTTCTATTTGTTATGGTGGTTATTTGGAACAATAAAGAGTAGGTTTTATATGCTGAAACCGCGTTTTTATCCGCCTTTATTCCATGGAAATCATGTTTCGCACGAAATAGTACTTCGTTTTGGGTTGATTAGCAAAGGAACACTCTCCGCAATGGAGGGATCGGATTCTTTTCTTAACACAATTTTTTTAATCTATAATTTTATATCTTGATTGTTATCAAAAGGAAGAATACATCTATGTTATAAAATCTGGACGAAATTTTCGTTACCGCTCCTGATTTTGGTCTATGTGACCCTCAAAACCGGTGTTTCCAAAGAACCTTTCAGAAATAAAAAGGTGAAAACAGCCAAAAACCTATTTAATTACAAAGGCTCAACGAAAAAGAAAAAAAAAAAAAAAGCTAATGAAACATAATTCTAACTTGCTTCTTAAAAAATTGAAAATTAACCAAAATATTTCTCATTTTCTTTCTATTATAAATGTAAATTTATTATTGACAATATTAATGTATATAATTTCAACTATAGGCATTATAATATATTTATTTTGAACATTATTTAAGTGTTAAAAATCTATAAATTATGTTCTATTTTAATTTTTATTATCATAAAATTATAATATTAGAGTATCCACAGTAACAAACTCTTTTATGTGTTTCTAGAGATTTTTTGTGAATCCTCTAATACCACACAAGATTGAAGAGTTCTTATAAATTTTTATTTCAATAATAAAATTTATTTGAATTCTTAACTTATTTTTAATAATCTTATGATAGACTCTGGTTTTAAATAAAAAATTGATTTTTTCAAAAAGAATGGTTTTTTCACTATGAAGGACTAGTATCCTCCTCTGATGATCGTTTTGGTCAAGAACAATTCTAATAATTAAAGTACATATAGCCTTAGGATGTGTACATACAACCTTAGGAATATCCCTAGACTAGGACCATATAAGAACAGGAAAACCACCTTCTAGGACTTCAAACACAAAAAACTAATTATCTTTACTTAAGGATTCTCCTTGACCTTTTTTCACAATACCATGGTGAAGGCTACACCCCTTGGCCTATTGCATCACTATATTCGAGGACCCCTTTAGTTATTCTTCCAACACCAAGGCAAGGGATCGGTTCATTGCATTAATACATGGTCAAGGATCCCCTCAGCCATTCAATCAACACCAAGGTCAAGGATACACCCTTTAGCCTATTATTATATTAGTATACAAATGAGGACTCACCTCAATTATTCTTCCAACACTAAGGTTAGGACCCTTCGACCTATTGTAGTAGTACATGGCTAACGACCCCCTCAACGATTCTCCCAACACTAAGGCCAAGGTAGACCTCTGGCTTATTGCATCAATAATAAGGATCCCTTAGTCATTCTCCCAACACCAAGGCTTAAGGTATACCCTTCTACCTATTTCATCGATACATGGTTGAGAATTCCCCCTTCCTTGGCCATTCTCCCAATATCATGGTCAGGGGTACACTCCTTATCATATTTCATCAGTATATGGTCAAGGATCCCCCTCCCCCTTCCCCTCCCCCCGCTCTTCTCGGCTATTCTAACAACACCAAAAAGTCAGGGGATACACCCCTCAACCTAGGGTATTTACAGTATTATTTGATGCGGTTTTAAGTTTAAAATAAGTCTGAACCCAACTAAAAAAGTAATCGTGGTTTAATTTAGTTTAGTTTAGATTGGATATAAAATCCAAATCGAACCAAACAAATCTTTTATGACTTGATTTGGTTCAGTTTTGTGGTTTAAAAATTCTATTTTAAATATTAAAAAATACATTGAAAATTTTTATTCCAAAATTATATAAGAATTTACTTACTCCCAATAAAATTATATAAAAATAAAAACCATTAAAGTTAAAATAAAAATCAATCCATTATGTTTTTTAATATTGTTTTATATATTATTTAATTAATACTATTATTTTATTAATATCAGTTTTACATCAATTTAACTTTGGTTAAACTAATGTCTTAGATAGTTCAATGACGGTTCTGATTTTAAAAATATTTTTAATAATACTCGTATAATTTCTTCTACCAAACACCTTTTTATGATTTAATAAAATCTGATGGATCTCCCTTGTATGAGACTTACCAAAACCGATCATATTTAATAAATTTTAGTACACATAAAGACTATTTGAGGTTATTAGCCTTTTTAATTTTCTTTATTTAAAAAGGATAATAATAAAATATAATAAATATTGTACCAGAAAATAAAATAAATATAAAAGTTTAGCATTTTAAAAAACGTTGTTTGATGTATCGTGTAAGAAAATATTAAAAACTACAAGAAAAAATATTATCTATCCAATAATCAAGCATGTTTTTTAGCTAATAAAAAAACTAGAATATTTACCAAACAATCAAATAGAACATTAAAAGAGTTTAACACCTCAGTTTAAAAGATTTTTACGTTGTCTATGTAGAAGAGTTTTACACTCATAATTAATCACAATTCTTTGTTTACATGACTTTTAAAATATTAATTGATAAAATTAACAAATTTATCATATATATATATATATATATATATATATATATAAAGGGTTAGCTATCAATGTATAAGTGTCTTTCTCACATTAAAATCTATTTCTTTCATAAAATTAGGGTGGTATAGGATTAAGAGTTTAAATAAAATTAAAATATGTCTTTATAAAAAAAGTCTCATCATATATGATCAATTCAATACTTTTAAATGATAAAAAGAAACATATTATGGTATCTGAGTAAGAGTTTTAGAATTAATGCCTTAAGGCTAAGTGGTGTCATGTTCTCTTACTCCTAATGTTATACATTAATGCAAACAACCAATTTACTTTTTTAATATGCATAATTTAGTCTCTATATTTTATAAAAAGGGACAAAATAGTATAATTTTAGATATATAAAAACTATTACTTAAAAAAAGACATGAAACTATAATCATCAATTAACTATTAAAACATTGAAATTTTTGTACTTATTTATCTAAACATAACTAATGTTTTCTGAAATTTCATAGCATCTATTAAAATCTTAAAATCCATAGTCTTTTAAAATCTTATAATCTCATACTATAAATCCATTGAAATTCTAACTACCAAAATTATAGAATCATGGAAAATATTACAAGTCATTACATTTCTTCAAAGTCTTTTGTAGACTTTTTTTATACTAGAATAGTCTTTAAAATCTTAGTCCAAATTTCATGTGCAACCACTTTAATAATTGTCTTTGCAAAGAAATTCATTATGATGGAATTAATCATTAGATAAAAAATCTTCATCTTCAATATTACTAGTTGACGAAAACCATGACTTTGACCCTATAATTCAAGCACAAGAATGAAATGTTAATGCATGAATAACTGTATAAAAAAGGACAAAATAGCATAATTTTAGATATATAAAAACTATTACTTAAAAAAGACATAAAACTATAATCAATCAATTAACTATTAAAAGATTGAATTTTTTGTACTTATTTTTCTAAACTTAACTAATGTTTTCTGAAATTTCATAGAATCTATTAAAATCTTAAAATCCATAGTCCTTTAAAATCTTATAATCTCATACTATAAATCCATTGAAATTCTAACTATCAAAATTGTAGAATCATGTAAAATATTACAAGTCATTACATTTCTTCAAATTTTTTTTATACTATAATAATCTTTAAAATCTTAATCAAATTTCATGTGCAACCACGTTAATAATTGTCTTTGCAAAGAAATTCATTATGATGGAATGAATCATTAGATAAATAATTTTCATCTTCAATATTACTAGTTGACGAAACCATGACTTTGACCCTATAATTCAAGCACAAGAATGAAATGTTAATGCATGAATAACTTTTTATAAAACATTATTTGGAAAGTTTATCGTCCCTTTTTTATACGACTATTTCTTTTTTTTTTGTGTTAATTATTTTTAACTAAAACACCTTCAGTTGTCTCTTTTTCTCTAATATGAAGATCGAAGAAGATGAATACTCACAATCATGTTAAGGGTAAATTTGACAAAAAAAATATTATAATTTAAGATAAAATTAATGCAAATAACTAAATTAATCCACTAATTTACTCAAATATTCGTAATAAAATATGAAAGTAGTATAATTTTAGATATATGAAAAACTGCTATTTAAGATAACATGAAACTAGAATCAATTAACAATTCAAAAATTAAAAATTATCTATTAATTTTACTTTGTTTGTCTAAAACTTATTTAATGTTTTCTAAAATTTCATAGAATATGTTAAAATCTTAAAAATCTATAGAATCTTTTAAAATCATATGAATTCTTATACTATAAATATAATAAAATTCAAACTTTAAAAGAGTCCCGTAAAATCTTATGTAGACATTTTTTATACCAAAATAGTCTTTTAAAAATCTGAATCCAAATTTCATGTGCAACACTTTATAACTTTCTTGGAAGAAGAAGATGCTAATACATAGATACCTAGTACTATTCCTATCCCTTTTTATAATACTTTTTTTAAATGTTTTTTGTCCTTTTTTATAAAATCTTATATATTTCTTATATTAATTGTTTTTTACCAAAACACCCTTAAATATTTTTTTTTCGCTCATGTAAATATTGGAGAAGCTGAATACTCTCAATTAAGTTAAAGGTAAATTTGAAGAAAATACTATAATTTAAAACTAATTTAATACTAATTTGATCAACTATGTTGTATAATATGTGATAAAAGTAGCATAGATTTAAATATATGAAAGACTTACTCAAAAAAACAAGAAACTAAAATAATTCATTATTAAAATACTAAAAATTTTGTATTGATTTTATTTTTATTTATCTCAACTTTATTAATGTTTTCTAAAATTCCATAGAATCCATTAAAATCTTAAAATATATAGTCTTTAAATTTTATGAATTATGTTTTTTTATGGAACAAATTCTTATGTTATAAATCTATTAAAATTCAATACAAAGTCTTTTGTAAACATTTTTGTATCAAAATAGTGTTTTAAAATTTTAATCTCAATAACAGCCTTAAAGGCTCTAAAAATTAAATTAAATTTATGCACATTATCGAAAATCATTTTTTTCAAAGTCAAAACAACGAAACCTTATCTTACTTCTTAGTTCATGTTTAATAAATTTATTTTAAAGAAATAATTAAATTTTCTTCAGTTTCAGAGTTTTAAAAAAATATTTTTCTAAAATAAAATTTCTACTCGATTATGGTGGTTAGGTATTAAGTTCAAATCTAAAGCATCCTCAAAAAAGCGAAGCCCATTATAATTTAGAACCAACAAAAAACAGGTCATCATTAATCTGGAATGGTATTTCAGTAATCTTCATTATTCACCCTTCAGCTGATTCATCCACTTCAAAAGCCTTCCTCAGCTTCTCTTCGTCAGGGTCAAAAACCTTTCTTGCTTGTTTCAGCTCTTCGTTCATAGACAGTAGTTCTGTACAGCGGTTAAGTTTTGGCAAATCCTGCATATTATATAATTATGGATCTGTTACCAACCAGAATTGATAAGAAAGAAAGAAGAGAAAAAATTTTATTAAATAAAAATAGGAGAGAACTCCCTCCTCAAGGGTTCCCTCTTCACAAAAGATTCTTTCTTTTACAAGAATCAATGTTCAATTTGCAATGATAATCAAAATTAACACTACCCTATCCTGCTGCCTCACTAATAGCCAATAATCCTTCTATTAACTGTAAATATGTGTCAATGTATGTTAAATGACCACACAATGTCTTTGTTTATAAAGAATCAATATAATTAATATTGATTACATAAAATTAAAATATCTCTAATAATTATTAAAGATCAATCTAATAATAGGTAATAAGGAATAAATCTCCAATTACTATCTACACACAGATTAAAAAAAATAATAGATAATCTTTAACACTAACTAAATCATTAATATTTTAAACTCCCTATTCCTTAGATGGAAAGTTCTTATAGATGAGTTGGTTAACATTAAAAACATTATTTTAATGTTTTTATTTTTAAGCAACTCTCATCAAGATACTTTATATCCTAACAGCACACCCCTCCTAAAAATCAACCTTGTCTTGAAAATTAGAATTTCCCACTGAAATGACACATTTCCTCAAGTTCTCTGATTGCTAGGAGGCAACTTCATCCATTTTAGCTTAGTAAGGAACAATACACTGCCACTTCTTACCAACTCGAGTTTGGGGGCTTTGGTGGTGGGGGACACAAGGGTTGGCTTGGGTTAATTGGGTCATCGTTTTAAAAAATATTTTTTTAAAAAATAAATTGAATGTTTAGAACCTTTTTTATATATTTTATAGGATATTTTAAAAAAAAAATATCATTGTTGTAACATAAAAATAAACAATAAACTATTAGCTCTGACAGTGTAAAGAATCAATTTTCAGATGTCATAACATACGTATCTATAACAAGACATTACTACATTAGTAAAATTGTTGCATTCATTCTTCTAATTAATCTATATTTTCAATACAAAGTATTTTATCTGAACTTTGTTCGTGTTTAAAAATTTTTTACTAAAGATACGTTACAATCTTACCGATAAAAAGAATTCATTGACCAAAATCTTAAAAACCCATGTGCTTAGTGTTTAAGATAACATCTTTTTACAGTCATCAGTAACATGTTCAGAACATATCGTTGTTGTAACTTCATAAACATGCTTCGTCAATCAACAATAACTTCAAAAACTATCATAAATTAAACTATTAAAGACATTTTTTTATTTAAAATAATAATTAATAATATAGTATAATTATTGAGTTGTGTTGAGTTAGGTCTCAGGTTTAACTTACTGAACCCATCACCCAACTCGTAGGGGATTAAGTTTGACTGGGTTGGGTTTCACCCAATCTAAAAAAAAAACTCAACCCAATCACTTTGGGTTGGATTGGGTCATTGGGTCACCCAATCCAATGAACACCCCTACCACCATGGTTGAATTTGGGTTCAAAAGTGATTTATGTTTCATCATTATCAAACTTTTTATGAAAATCGCCCCCTCGACATCCAAAAAATTATCTTTCCAGCCTATATTCTTTTTATCTGTTTTCTTTGTGTTTCTTCCTATTCATCAAAGGATCAACTTCTTCCTCCATCACAACTTTTTCAATCTTTATTTCTCTTGCTAATATTGTTTCATAATTTTTTATTTCTTCTCCAAAAAGTGTGGTTCTTGATTACTGAACCATATTTATTTTTGTTTTTTGAATTCAACTGCAATGGATCATCCTCGCGCTCAAAACTAGTACCCTTTGAATCAGTTCCCCCTTATATGCTTCCATCAAAGGTGGGTATTTCCACAATTCTTGTCCGAGAACTAGCCTTTGCTTCACTGCATTCTGACCTACTTACTTTCATGATATTTTTTCCCTCTTGATTCGATATATCTAGACAACATATGTTTCAACTCTAAAATGTTAGTCTAGCAAGAATTATGCTGCAACCCACACAAATTGACTGCCTCCCTCACCAACACCTCCTTCAATGACCCATCTAGTTCTGATTTCTTTACCAATTGCTACAACATTTGCTTACGCTCACATTTGTTGGTCCTAGCTTTCAAGAACCCTTCAGAAGTCACCTTTTCTTCAATACAATTTTTTGTCTCAGCTTTTTCTTGCTTCAAGGTAGACAGTCTTTCAAAGACATGGCTTTCTTAGTTATCTTGAAATCTTTTGACTAAAACTGTAGAAAATGACTTCCAATCTAAATCTTGGTTTTCTTGGGACCAAGAATAGAACCAATGCATTGCCACACCCTCCATGTTCATGAATGCAAATTGCAGCTTATGGAAAGTAGGGATTTCTTGTACCTCAAAAAACCTTTCAGCCTTAACAATCCAACCAATTGGAACTACCCCTACAAACACTGGCAGCTCCCCCTTCCTAGCCTAAATTTGTGCTTCCTCCATCTCTAACACTGGTTCTGCCTCAAGGATCTAGTAGGTCGGACCAATCTGTTAGAAAGAAGAAAAAGAAGAGAGCACTCTTTCCTCCAAGGGTTTCTCATACACAAAGGATTCCTCCTTTCACAAAGAGTCAATGCTCAATTTACAATGACAATAAAAACTAACACTCCCCTATCCTGCTGCCCCTACTTATTATAGCCAATAACCCCTCTAACAAACTAACTCATTAATATTCTAAACTCCCTGCTCCTTATATTCTAAGAGGATCTTAGACAAACAATAAAAGATTATCATGAAACGGGAAAAAAAAATATGTAGTGTGGTACTGTCATTTGTTAGCCAGTAATCTTTCTTATCTATGAAGGCTGCAAAACTGCAACATTTCTGGTTTTTCTTGTGTGAACTGCTTCTAGGCTTGTATGACAATTTGAAATTTCTTAACTGCTATCTCTGAAACAAGGTTGTTGGGTAATCAGTTGTCAATACCGACCACCAACGGAGTGAGTACATTTTATTCTTCATTTTTTAACAAAATGATTGAGTTAGGCTTCACTAGTTTCTTACTATATCAAGGTACATTTGCTTAACTTTATGAACAATGGTGAGGTAAAGTTCATGCAAGAAGAATTTCAGCCAAAGCATGTTTAAGCCTTTGAAAAACCAGAAAATTATTCTCTGCCAGTGTCAGTAGAGTGCTACATCTATAATATATGGTATTGACATTTAGATTTGTTGGCAATACTTAATGATCCTTAAGACACTGTTAACCTCAAATTTGACCCATGTATACCTAATGCTAATGATTAATGGGCCCATTGCTACAAAACCAAAGTGGAAGTCTAGACTAGAGAGGGAAAAAAACAGGCTTATATACAACAAACTTATACATCATGCATGAGTGGTTCTCTGCAGACTTATGGTAAAATAATAGTACATCGCTCCCTGGTTTCAGAATGAGAATGTTGGTAGTATGTAGTCAAGAAATGTTAGATTTCTTGGCTTAATAGGCTAATAAAATCCTAATAGTGCTGATATTCATTGTTTGCATACAGATAAAGGCAGATTGTAAGAGCAATTTCTGGCTAGTATGAGTGTTAAGATTAAATTCTAATTCCAAATAATTCAGGAAATAAACACTTATACAAAGATGGGTCAGTTAAATATGGTGTTCTCGATATAGAGAAGTGTGTTATAGAGGATTTTTTATTTAGTTCGTGCAGGTTCATTTATTCAGTTTTGCATTTTTCTTCTAATATATAGATTTACACAACTAATAAAAGGATTTAGGGAGACTAGGATAAAATTTTGCTAAAATTAACAGTTAACTTGAGAATAGTGATGTCAGGGACGTAACATTTATTTAATGCACTATTTGAAAAGAGCCATAGAGAATTCAAGGTTCCTCAAGATTTTTAATCTTCATAATAATTATTTGCAATTTTTTAACGAAAGAGTACCTTGCGAATCAAATAGAGGAAATCCTCAACTGATAACTTCCCCCTCTGAGATCCAATATCTTGGGCTTTATGTACCTTAGCAGATAAATTTAGCATAAGGACAACCAAAGCTAACTACTCCAGGTCACTCAGACAGAGTTGGACGATTAAAAAGTTAAAGAGTCTTACCAGTCCTGTGACATATTCCACAACAATGTCCTCCATAAGAGCCACACTTTCAGGAAGTGGCTAATTGCAGCGGCAAAAAAAATAAAAGTTCAAGTTAATAGACATTATTCTTTAAAACTTAGTGAAAAAATGTAGTTAAATGTTAGATAAAGACAATACAATACAAATTATGTGCACATAGACAGACGAACAGAGGGGGAGGAACTACAGTAATATTAACACTCACATTAGGATCATCTCCAAAGCCATACATCATGTGCTGCACTGTAGCAACCCAAAAACAATATTATTAGGAATGAGAGAAAACTAGATTAAAATGTTAAAAATTCAGTACAAAAATTCTTACATTCTTTTTGGAAAACTCCTCTTTTGCGTTTGGATGAAGTATCTGATGGTTGTGAGGAAGCTGCTCTTGGTTTTGATGAGGTTCCAGCAGAGGAATTGCTCATTGCTATTGCCCAAGGCTTCCACTGTTTTCTCAGTAAATAAACGGAGTTAATGAATAGGAGAAACTGAAGACATTCTTGGATCTTCTAATGCTGTGTGTAGGTTCTGATCTGCACATAGAATGCCAGAGAAAGAAAACAGGAATAATGACATGTTTCAACCATGGAAAGAATGAGAAAGACTAGTGTCTTAGCAACCGCACTCCACACACCCCTCAAATGAACTTCCAACTTGTCCCAACTTATACCCCTTAATTTGGGGACAAAAACCCACACCCAGCCTAACTACTATTTGCGGGTTCCCTGTGATAACTTAATTTCTTAGGGTGATTTTGATACAGTACAGGACAAGAAGAACAGCAATACAGAACAACTATTCAAGTCATGCACAGAACAAGTGAACAATTACCAAGTCACAGGACAATTTTTTTCTCTTGCACATTGCTTGATAAATAAAGTACACAATCATCATAATAAAGTATTTACTAAAATAACTTTTTATCTAACAAAATGTTCATGATAGAAGTTGTCATAACACTCTCCCATGAGAACGACAAGTTAAAGACAGTGAAATTTAACACACAGCAAAAGTCAAGAACATGAGAGAAATTTTTCACATTGAAAAATAGAAGAGATAATTTTAATTGGGCACTCAAATTTTATTAAAAAACTCCATGAAATAGACAATTGTTTCTAAAACACCCTTTGTAATATATCCTTCCAAAACTTCCAAAGATAAAGCACAATCGTTGTCAACACTAAACAAGAAGAAAAACAGAGGAAATATCCACTTGTTTCAAGAAGAGCAATTCTTAACAGCTATAAGATATTGTAGCAGCACTTTACAAAGGGTGCATCAGCTTAGAGCTAAATACATAACATGGCAAATAGAAATTCGGGTCTTCAACTTTCAAATGACATGACACTACTAACCAAATAAAGCAAAATTCAAACTAAAAGTATAGAGGTCAGTCTGAACTATTGAAGTTTCTACACTCTGACTAACAGAGCAATATAACCCTAAAGATTATCATGCGATCCGTTGTCCAAACGTAAAGGTTTAACGCGAAGTGCCTTTCTGATTGTGATTTCAGATAAAAACAAGGATTCAAAACAACATCAATCTGCGAATAATAAGCATAATCATAGGGATTCTGAAAATAAACCTAGGGATTTTACCGGGAAGAAACTATAAATGTCAATCTCGCACAAACAGAAAGATAAATAGAGATTCGGAAAGATGAATAACTTAGGAATCATGAGAATGAAAAAAACAAGAACACGAAAGTAATAATATATTTACCTTAGTCACGAAGAGCCAAAGGCCAAGCAATATGTTGAGTCTCTGAGTGTTGAATCGTGCAAGTGAGGGAGAAATTATGGATTATGAAGTGCGTTTGGAAGCCTTTGGGGCAGGGAAGGAGAGAAAATGGCTAAATAAAATAAATAAAAAGAAAAATATTAATTAACGTCTCTAAATTTTGATAATGTAATTAGAAAAAATCTACATATATTTTTAAGAGATTAATACTTATCCCTAGGTAACGATAGTGTAAATTACACATTAAATGAAAATTATTTATTTATATAAAATTGATAAAAAAATATTACAGATTTAATAACAATTATTTATTTATATAAAATTAATAAAATAATCAATTTTATATATATAGTAATTAAATGTTATTGTAAATTTAATAATGTATAAATATTTATCTGTATCTTGAAAAAGAATATATCTCCTGACATTGCATAGTATTTTTTATTTTAATCTTATTATAATTATTTAATTATGATTATTATATTATGAATTTAATTTTAAAAATTTTATAAATAATTAACTATCTTAATTATTAATTTTATCAACTAACTTTTAATAATAAAATATTTAAAAAAATTAAAACCGTAAAACACGGCTTACTTTAGCTTTTTTAAAAAAAAATAAAAAACTACCCTTGTTTTATTTGATGGGCTAAGGAGGATAATAAATTATCAAAGTAAAAAAAAATAAATAGAAGTTTTAAATTAAATTTCATTGGTTTCATTTCTTTTCACTCAAACAAATAACATTAAAAAATTACTAACGAGTTCAGTTTCCACTAATTCACTAGTAGGGTATATAAAATAGGACGATCTATCTTGTTTTATTCCAACCCACCTCTTACTCATCAGAAATGGGTTGTGACAGACAGACTTATTATAGTTAGTAGAAATTAAATAACTTGATCTGCTACTCATTTAAAAAAATTATTTTCTCAACAAAGTCATGGTTATACAAAAATAAATAGAAAAATTATGAAAAGTAAATCTTGCAGAATTAATTTTAGGTTTTTTTTATAATATTACAATTTTACAAAAAATAAATGACAAATTCATGACATGCGCTATCCCTTTTTGTCACTCCTACACACTAGAGTGGGTAATAGGTGTGAAATCCATTTAGGGTACACTTGGTGAAAAACAACTTAAGTCAAACTCAATTTCAAGTCTTACCCAACCCAATTTATATGACCTGTTTTTAGAAATGGAAATGCAAATAATTCTATTTGTTCAACCTACAAAACCCACAATTTATATATTTTTTCCCATGAGATCCAAATTTTAAACGTACTTATTATAATAATTATGTTCACAATCCTCCCATAAAATCCATGAGTCTGGCAAGTCAATTCACATTAAAAAAATTTAAAAAAAAAATTGTTTCATTTTAAACTATTATAAAAACTTTAATATTATCTAAAGATGTTGCACAAAAAGTTAGAAGACAATTATTAATCAAAGTAAAAGCATTTAATAGTTAAATGTCATGACAAACAAACCTCAAGTATAAGTTTGGACCTTTTTTAATTTCTTTATTATCACACCTTATGTTTTATCAGTAATAATTTTTTAATGAGATGTTATTTATGTTGAGGTGAGTGAGTTGATCCTAAAAAACTCACATTTCTAAATGAGCTCAATTTTTTAAGACTCGCATATTGTGTGAGTTTGCTTCGCAGGTAACCTGTGGATTTGAACTCAAATGTTTATTTTTACTAATTTTGAATCCATTTGCATTTTAAGACTATGATTTGGATTTTTTTAAGGTTAAATATAATTTTGAACTCTTGTTTTTTAATTTATATATTTTTAAAATAAATTTTTTTTAGAAAAAACAAATCGATATATTAATAAAGAAACAATGGCTACACAAGGTGTATTAGTCATGCTCCCAAAAATAGAACAATAAACTTCAGGTTTAAACATATAATCTAGCAACAAATAAAAAAATCTCCCTAATGAGAACAACCATCTATGGAAACTGGCTCTCAACAAGCACAATAGAGGTTCCTTTATAGGGAGAATGAAGCTTTATTATATTCGGAAACAACCCAATACCATTGAACAAAATATCATTCCAATGAAGCCATAAAGACCAAATGCCTACCAACAAAATAATTTGCCACATGTTTCTTACCTTTTTAATCCTTAATGCCCTTTCATGTTGATGGAAATGTACTTCAAATTGTTGAGATAGTGGACCCTGTATGTCAAGTCATGAGTACATGATTACCAAAAGGAATAGGAAAAATAGCAGCCAAATAATATGTGATATGTCTTCAATATGTTTATCACATAATGGGAACTTACACAATTCAATTCTTACAATGATATTCCTTCTCAACAAGTTGTATCTAGTTTGGATGTACTTCAAAGTCATTCTCCAAGAAAAAATTGAACCTTGGACAATGCTTTGTTTTTCCATATCCTTCTAGGTACCCTTTTTCCATTGAAACTACATTGCTTAATTGAGATTGGTAGACTTAATCTTTCAAGAATGTGATTCAAGCTACTCTCAAGTCTCTTATCAAGTGAAGATTTTGGTTTTGGTCGTTTCAATTCATTTTGCAGTACCAAACACATTTCAATAGTTGTGGTACTTTTATTGATTGTTTTCTAGAATTAGGCATGTGTATGTGTTTTTAGAGTTCTTGTTGTTGATATTTTCAAGTGCATTTGGAATTCATTCTGTGGCTCTTAAGTTTGAAAAACTATGGTATCAAAATTATCAAGTTAAGTTATGATTTACCTCAAGGGTAAGTGATTATGTAAATTGGCAATGGATTACCTAGCTAACTTAAGCAAGAAAACAAGTAAATTCAAAGTCAGGCTTGAAAGTAATCGATTACCTAATTTATATTGGAACCAAAGGCATTGATGCATAAGTATAAGACACTTTGAAGTTTTGGTTTTTCTTTTTCTCTCTTTGTTTTTGCTCTTAAATCAATTTTATGGTACCAAACACGTTTATAGATGTGGTACTTATATTGTCTGTTTAGATAGGCTTGAGAATGTGTTTAGGATGGTTTTTTATATACTACATAGGTTGGTTATGTTGGAAAAGCTTCAAAAGTGGAATTTTGGGCAAGGTAATCGATTACTTAGAATGGTAATCGATTACCCTTCGAGAATTTTGAGTTCAGGAATCGTTTCTTTATGTGGTAATTGAGTATCTGAAAATAGTAATCGATTATTCTAGAGAACAAACACTTTGGATAAGTTTTGAACAGGATATCAGGTAAAGTGAGTAATCGATTACCCTGCATTAAAACTGATATAAAAACATTTTGAAAAATGATTTTAACAACTTTTGAAAGGTGCATCAAGTGTTTGTTTCTCTTGTACGATTTACTCAATTTTCTCTACAATTTATGCCCATTTTTTATGGTTTAAAGGTGCTTCAATTTCAAGATTCAAGGAAGAGACTCCATCGAGTTTTGATCTTTCTATTTGGGTATTTTTTATTTCAGGTGATATTGTTTTGTACCTTTCTTTGTGTTTTTGCACAAGTTTGACAATCTCTTGAGGTGTTCTTGAGATTGTTGGGAAATCTTACAGTGGGGTGTTGCAAGTGGGGCATTGTGAGTGACAGAGTGTCACGGTATAGCAAACTCTTGTGGTGTGCAAAAGGAAGTCTCTCTTTTTGTTATTTAAATGTTTCTAGGATTAAAATTTGTATGTGTAGTGTGCATGTACTGAGATTTTAGTGGAAAGCAGATTAACGGGATGCTAAGTTTGTAAGTTGGATGTACGTCAAGTTGACTAAACTAGTATAAATCACTGTGCAAATTCTCTTTTCCTTACACTCTTTAAATTTCAGTTTTATTGAATTTTTGGAGCATATCTAACTGGGTTTTTACAACTGTGATTGATCTATCAAGTTTTATTGCAACAGATATAATTCTTTCTTCTCATTTACTTTATATTAAATTTGGGTTTTGACCCAAGATTTGTTGGTTTGATTTTTCACTTTTTTTATCCTTTCCTTTTGATTCTAAATAACTTGTAAAAGCATTCTTGCTAAGTTTTTCTTCAATTACACTTGAAACCTTTATTGGAGGAATTGAGTTGATTGATGTTTTTTCAAAGGGTTGAATTCTTGAAAAACCCATGTTTGCAAAACAAGGTAGATTTTGAAAATTTCTAAAAAGGGATATTTTTTACCTATTCTGATATAGTTAAATAGAAAAATTTTGGAAAATATTTTTGGTGAATCTATTTAACCCCTCCCCCCCTTCTAGATTCCCCCTTTAGACTAACATTCAATTTGTATGTTTTCTAGTTTAATCGATTACCTGCAAACATAATTAATTACCACAAAGAATTGCACATATTTTGGGCTATTTTAAAACATTAGACAATCAACTACCTACGAATGGTAATGAATTACAACAGTTATAACAAACTTATAACTACTTTGACTAGCTAAATTATTTAAAATTAACAAAAGAATTAGATTTTCATGAATCAATAGTTAAATTTTGAGAGAAAATCTTCAAGAAAATCAAAGAGAAAACTCATAGTTTTTCAATGTTCATCAAGAACTGCATTTGAAGGAAAAACAAACAAGAACATGTTGATCTTATACATGGGTAATCTACACAATCAAGGTGTTGTTGTTCTAACCCAAATCTTTGTTTTTTTTCTATATTAGGAAATCTCTTGAAAGGTGTTTTCATTGAGATTGGTTGAAATCTCATGACGGGGTATCATAAGTGGGCAAATGTTCATGTGAGAGGGTGCCATGGAAGAATATGTTTTTGTGGGGTGCAAGAGTTAAAAGCCTTTGTTTGTTGTTTTAAGTCTTTCTTTAAAATTGCATGTGCAATGTGTTTATAATAATTTTTTTAGTGAAAGCAAGTTTAGTGGGGTTTTGAATCTACACTGGATGTAAGTCATTTTATGGTTGAACCAGTATAAACAATTGTGTTAACTTTTCTATTCCTTTACTTTTTTGAATTTGGTAATCTTTGATATACTGGACTAAGTGATTGTACTATAGAATTTGTTCTTGATGTTGTTCGAACATTGGGTTTGAATCAATCTTGAATTATAGTTATTGAGGAATCAATCTTGTGATTTGGTTTATTCTTTTAGGTGAGTTGATCCATTGTGTATCTTAAAATGTACTACTCTTGTTTTAATGCTTGAAAATTGTTTTAAAAATTTATTTTGAAAAGAACATTTGAAAGAATCTATAAGGCATATACAAAGGAGAATTTTGTAAAAACTTGATTTTGAAAAAGTGAAATTATTTGTGAATATATTTAACCCCCCTTCTAGATTCCCTTTGGATCAACATGCTCCAATATGAATTATATGCATCTTTGACCATGTACCCACATTATTGATGTGTGCCCAGCCCCAATCATATTCAATGAATTGCTTAGGTGACTTAGTTACTAAGTGCAACATGAGTTACCCAACTAGGCTCTCTACCCTACCTTTCAAGTCCTTTCTCCATTGTAGTTGCCATGCCCATACATCACCTATCCAATTCCCCATTTGATTCAAACAATTATGTTTCTGTAGTGACGATGCTTACAACCTTGGAAATGTATTTTATAAAGCAGATTGTCCAATCAAAAGGTTCTCCCAAAACCATATTTGGTCCCTCTTTTCTTATTCTTTGAATCAAATCAGACTCACACCCACTTTGTTCTCTCCTAACTTTTGAGTTTGTTAGCACTCTTTCCCACCATGAGGACATTTTTGCTACTCTAGCCACTCTTTCATCCATTGACAATGGCCCTACTTAGCATTTGTGACATTCACCCAATTGACCTATTTCTCTAATAAACATCTCAATTGTCGTTTAGCTAGTAACGCCTTATTGAAAGAAAGGAAATATTTAATCCCCAATCCATATTTGATTTTGTTCAAGCATACCTATTTCTAGCTTGTCCAAGCCATCAAATTAGAGTTATCCTCATGTATGCTTCCTCCATATAAAAAAATCTTCTGGTACCCTAATGTTCTTTTTCTCTACCTTTGTTGGCAATTTGTAAAAAGGAAGACAAACAACGAGATAGGTGATAATGTTGATTTGATCAAGCCTATCTTATCTCTTAATAATATATGTCTCCTCTTCCATTGTGTTAGTTTTACTTTAATCTTTCTTACCACTTTATCCAACACTCCTTTTGATTTTGGGTTAACACCAATCTCTATCCCAAGGTATATAATAGGGAAGGTCATTTTGTGAACAGTTTTGTAATCCCAAGAATATGTCCACCTTAGCTTGTAAAACCACCACTTCCCCCAAATTACTCTTGTTGAAGTTAACACTAAGCCCAAAAGTAGCCCGAAAGACCTTATAACACTTCAATGCTAGGATGTTCACAATTGTAGGTTTAATGAACACAATAGTATCATCTGTAAAATGTGACAACACCATGGCTTGTCCTTCCTCTACCGGTACCCTTGTCAGGAGCCCTTGTGACTTTTCCTTCCTTAGCAATCCTCTAATGCCATTTGTTCCCAAGAGAAAAAGAAAAGCACCAAAGGCTCTTCTTGTCACAACCTCTTACATTCTTGGAATTCATCAGTCGAATTGTTATTAACAAGCACTAAAACGGTGGTGAATGCAAACACCCTTTTATCCAATTGATCCATTTATTTATGAACCTGAACCTGCTCAACACGTATATTTTATATATATGTGTGTGTGTGGTTCTGTTAGAAAATCCCATTTTTTTCACATCATATGTTTTTTAAAAATCCACTTTAAAGATAAGAGAAGGAATTTTCTTATGCTTGGCTTCATGCAATGTCTCGTTCACTACAACCATGTTGTCCAGCATATGACGTCCCCTCACAAAAGTTGTTTAGGAATGGGTCACCAAATTATTTATCACAACCTAAGTTCTATTAGAAAGGGTTTTTGATACAACCATGTAGATGCATCTTATAAGTGAGATTGGTCAATAAGGTGTTGTAGGTTATCATTCTTGGTTATAAGGGCAATGAACAAAGCATTGCATTCGTGAGGGCAATTTCCTATAACAGTGGAACTTCGATAAGACATCCATAAAATCACATTTAAGCTTAGGCCAAAACTTTTTAATGAAATTAAGATTGAATTCATCGAGGTTCGAACTTTTATTGCTATCACATGACCATATAATAACTTTTATTCTTCTTCTAAAAATGATTTGTCCAATTCAACCCTCTAAAATTGCAAAACAAAAGGGAATTAAACACCTTTAATCACAACTATAACTCTTCATTTATATGACTTTTAAAGTATTAATTGGTAAAATCATTAAACTTATTATAAATGAAATATTAAATTTATCATAATTGAAAGATTATGATTTGGTGACAGTATAATTATTTTATGAATTTAGTTAGTATGTATTTTCATTGTACAAATTTTTACACTTACATTAGATCACAACTCTTTATTTACAATTTCTTTTCACACCCCCTAATTTGCTATTTACATCTTCTCAATATTTACATTTTTTTGTAAAACTCCAAAATATTTTCACCCTATTTTATTCTAAGTTTTTTAACAAAGTATCACCTAACTTCACGACTACACAGAAACCTCTACCCACCTCTTCGAAAGAGCACCCTCACCCTCTTTGCACATATATGGTAGAGGAAGTTTATAAAAATAAAGGTGAAAAAAATATATGCTCAAAAAGGGTGGGATATGAAATAGAGAAGCCAATGTAATTTTTAGAA
Organism: Psophocarpus tetragonolobus; assembly: GCA_037954015.1. Taxonomy (NCBI): domain Eukaryota; kingdom Viridiplantae; phylum Streptophyta; class Magnoliopsida; order Fabales; family Fabaceae; genus Psophocarpus; species Psophocarpus tetragonolobus. The sequence continues at coordinate 35,251,765 of CM075692.1, read as the reverse complement.
GAGGTGCGTAGAAGTGTGCATGTCATAAAACTTAGGGTAAAAGAGGGTGAAAGTGTTTTGGGGTTTTGCAAAAAAAATTAAACATTAAGGGGGGTGTGAATCGAAAAGGTGGGGGTGCTAAAAGAAACTATCAACTTTATTTATGGTAAGTTTGTTGACGTTATCAATAGAAAAATATGATTAAACATCAGTGTAAAACACATTTACATTATCGGTGCTTACTAATTAAACTTTTATTTTATTACCTCATAACCCAGGTTTTGAAAATCAGACCGGACCGGTGAGTGCAACCGGTTGAACCAGGAACCGAACCAGTGTTTGATTCATTGTTTCCTAATAACTGAAAACTTTCAAAACCGGAAAAAAACTAATTGAACCAGCACAAAACCAAGAAAACCAGTCAAAACCAACCCGTCATGAACCAATCATTTCTTAAATTTAGCTAGAATATAATCCTTTTTTATTAAAGGTAATATAGATATCTATCTTTAACAACTCATTAATTAATATATATATATATATATATATATATATATATATATATATGTATATGTATATATATATAACAATTCATGTGAAAAAAAGTTACCATGAAAAATGAGAAAATACAACAATAATGGTAAAATTTTAATAAATGATTCAGATTAAGTTGTTAATCAAACAAACTCGTGTTATTTTCTCACATAGATATCTCTCCCACAAACTCTTAACGCAACGCTTTCTCATCACCTCTAAACCTTCTACAAGGTCGTCACCACCCTTACTATACCATTATCACCTTCACCATTGTCAATATCACTGCCCCTTTTTGTTGTTGTCACCATTGTCAGTACCGTTTCCGCTGTTGTTGGAAATGGTCACAGTATTGGCAAAAGTGATGGTGAAATGAAACATACATAAACTGCTACATTTTAAAACCCTAGCCAAATTGAAAAAAAAAAAGCACAAAATTGAGAAAAGAAAGAATGCAATAAATATAAAGCAGAGCAATGACAAAAGAATAAAAACAAACTGACGCAAAAAAGTAGATAATGTTTTAAATTAACAACTAAATATGAATTATTTATTAAAATTTTACGATTATTATTATATTTTCTTATTTCTTTTTATAATCATTTTTCTTACTTGAATATTCCTATATATAAATAAATAAATAAATAAGGAATGCCATTCATTTCCAATTGAACTAGTGTATGAATACTATTACCGATTCAAAAGTATCATAATTCTAAATATTTAAACCAAGAGAAGAATAAAAAATCTTAATGTAGAAATAATCAATGTAGTTTTAGACACGCGAAGAAATGTTATTTAGGATGACACAAAACTATAATTAATTATCTATTAAAAGATTAAAAAGATTATGTACTTGCACAAATTGGTAAGATACCAGTGTGTCTGTATGAGTCTCTTTTATTGTCGACAGGTCCAGGTGTGCACAGGGGCGTACTGATTGGACATGACATTATCCATTCCGATTGCATGCTAATCCTTTCAGTGAACCAAGTTGGTATATAAGTCGGTTTTTCGGTTGAACTCATGAATTCCATTCAATTTTAATAACACTAAACACATCACTCCCTTTTAGTCCCTCAATACAAAAGAAAGATGAAGCTCTCTTTAAGTCTTGATCTTACACTTGGAGCAAGGTGATGAAGCAGTCGAGGAGGTGCAACTGCACAAGTAGGTACCTGCAATGATACTCTAACTTTAAAGTCAATGTGACCTCAACATTAGGTCAAGTCAAAGAAGTTGTCAAGTGTTAATGAGAATAATATATAATTGAGTGATTTGTGGTCAAACTTGTGCTTATTACCCTCTATTTATAGTGTTTATCTTTTTGGGCTTGAGCTTAGGTTATTAGGACGTACCTAAAAAATGATGATGGCTTTATTGACCTCAACATTAGGTCAAGTCAAAGAAGTTGTCAAGTGTTAGTGAGAATAATGTATAATTGAGTGGTTTGTGGTCAAACTTGTGCTTATTATCCTTTATTTATAGTGTTTACCTTCTGGGCTTGAGCTTAGGTCATTAGGACGTACCTAAAAAACGACGATGGCTTTATGGAGCCATTGTGTAGGGAAACCTTTTTTCGTTTCTGGTCTACGCCTAAGGTGCATCCTTACCTTGGTTGGTTTCCAAAAGGGAAACCTTGTTTCATTTCTGGTTGACACCTAAGGTGTCTCCTTACCTGAGTTGGTTGCTCGGGAGGGAAACCTTGTTTCGTTTATGATTTGCGCCTAAGGTACATCCTTACCTGGGTTAGTTGCCTGTGTCCTTACCTGAGTTGGTTGCTCGGGAAGGAAACCTTGTTTCTTTTTTTATTTGCGCCTAAGGTACATTCTTACCTAGGTTTGTTGCCTGGGAGGAAAACCTTGTTTCATTTTTGGATTGCGCCTAAAGTGCATCCTTATCCCGACTGGTTTTCTAGGAAGGAAACCTTGTTTCATTTTTGGGTTGTGCCTGAGGTGTGTCCTTATTTGGGTTGGTTGTCCGAGAGGGAAACCTTGTTTGAACAATCGTCTTGCCTACTTAATCTTCTCTTTGAGGCTGAATGATATTAGTTCCTCAGCCTTACGATGGGTGCCAACACAAATTGGTAAGGTACTAGTGTCTGTATAAGTCTCTTTTGTTGATTGTCAACCCTAGTAAGAGTCTGAGTTGGAGGGTTTGGGTGTGCACTAATCGGTACCGATTGGACATGACATTACCCATTCTGATTGCATACTAATTCTTTCAATGGACCAAGTTGGAACATAAGTTGATTTCCTGTTGAATTCATGAATTCGATTCGATTTTAATAACAATAAACACACCACTCTCTTTCAGCTAATCTCCATACAAAGGAAAGATAAACTCTATACACAGAGCAAGATAATGGAGCAGTGGAAAATGTTAGGTCAAATAAGTTGTCAAAGTGTCAGTAAGAATAATATATAACAGAATGGGTAGTTAGGCATTATTACCCTCTAATTATAGTGTTTACTTTTTTGACTTATAGTTAGGCATTAGGGTTTAGATTTATCTAAAAAAGGTAGTTTGAACCTTTGACTTTAGAGATAGTCCGAGTCAAATCCGGTTTGATATAAATTGTATTATTTTTAGAGTTTAATTGGCATACACAACCAGAATAAAATATTTTTACACTAACATTCAATCTTGACTTTTCATTTATGTGACTTTTAAAGTAGTAATAAGTAAACAAAATTTACTGTGAATGAAAGGTTGTGATTGAATGTTAATGTAAAAATCCTTACACTAACTGTGTATACCAATTAAACTCTTATTTTTATTACATTTTATGTTAATTTAACTTCTTTATCAAAACATTGTCATTTATTTATTTTGTTTTTATTAACTCTTATAACTTTAAATAATTTTAAAAGATCCATAGAATCCTATAAAATTTTATAAATGGAGTCATTTAAATATTTACAAATTCCCGTGTTATAAATTTATTAAAGGTCAAATTATAAAATTCATTAAATTTTGTAAAAATTTATGTTATTACATTTTTATAATATAAAAATTTAAATCTTCGAGATTTTTGTGGTAAAAAAGTATTTTAAATTATGAATCCAGTACAACCCGAAATATTTTTATGATACGTTGTTGTGATTTATGGATTTATTTATTCAGTTAAAAGTAGAGAGAATAGTTGCTTAAGTTATAAAAAGTAAAGAAGATCACGTATAATAATAAGATCATGAAAGAAATATATACAAAAACATTTTTATAATATAAAAATTTAAATCTTCGAGATTTTTGTGGTAAAAAAGTATTTTAAATTATAAATCCAGTACAACCCGAAATATTTTTATGATACGTTGTTGTGATTTATGGATTTATTTGATAAACGTATTCAGTTAAAATTAGAGAGAATAGTTGCTTAAGTTATAAAAAGTAAAGAAGATCACGTATAATAATAAGATCATGAAAGAAATATATACAAAATAAAAAAAGAGATGCTAAAATGAAAATGGAGTTATAGATGAGTGTTTAAAATTAATAAGCGTTTGGAAGTAGGAAAGTGTTAATGTGACGGGTGTGGAGTTTTGTAGCAACCGATAGCATCCGCCCCACCCGTGACGCATGGAGCGGTTCTCCAGAATAAAAACCATAGGAAGCAAAACTATTCATATGCTTTTACCGACACGTCACCGAACGTACGCGTGCACTGCATCTAAACCTATGACGCGGCACTTTCATCTAAAAGTTTGGAGCCTATCAGAGATTCTAACGCGCTTTTTTCTACGAAGTTGCACAACACACTCTCTCAAATCGTAATTCGTAATTCCCAAATCAAACACGGAAAATCCCCTCTTCTTCCCAACGACGCCGTTGCCTCGAGAGAATACTATTTTGTCTATTAACAATAACAATTAAAACGCCAACAGAAGCCGTCGTTTTGTCCGAACTAATTGTGGGAATTCTGGTCACCTGTTTTTTATTGTGCCCCCTCTCTTTAAATGCTCCCTCCTCTTTCTCTCTCCGCCTCTCTCGTTTTGAAGAACTATAAACAAGAGTTAAAGCAAACTGCGAAACTGTGAAGCCGCTGATAGTTAAAGCAAATAAAATTAAATTAAAATCATAGTTGTGGACATTGTTGTGTCTCTGTTACTGTGGCCGAAAAGGCGAAAGAATGGAAACTATGTGTTTAAAATCAGGGATTGTTCCGACGATCTCTATTAGTGGATCGCTGGATGCACGTGCGAGTTCTTCTCAGGTGGGCACGGTGGGGCGGTCCGCAGGGGATAAACCGCCGCATAGGTCGGTGTTTTCTAGGCTTTCCTTTTGGTACCCTTTGGAATCTCTCTGGCCTCGGGGGAACAGCAGCAGGTACAGAGGGCTGGCCCTCGACGACGCCGTTTTGGTCGATAACGGCGAAGCGAAGGCCGTTAGAGACGACGTCGAGGGTGACGGAACGGAACGGCACACCGGAAACTGGGTTTTGAAGATTTTGCATATTAAGTCCGCGTGGGAGGGGAAGCAGCGCAGTGAAGAGGAGGGTGGGGTTCGTGATCAAACCAATGAGGAGGAGGTTTCTGAATGTGATGCTTGCGGGGTTGATGAAGATGACGGAGACGGTGACGAAGAAGAGGCTCAATTCGATAGAGGCTCGTTTTCGAGAATGCTTCGGAGGGTATCGTTAGCCGAAGCTAGGTTGTATGCTCAGATGTCACACTTGGGGAACTTGGCATACGATATACCTAAAATCAAGGTATGACACTTGAGATCTTTTGTTTCCTTTTCTGTTTTTAATTTAGCTAAATCGTAGGGTTCGGTCTGTTTCATGCTTCTTTTATTCTCTATTTCCGCCTTTTGATTATTTCCAGTCTCATTCATAGATTTTTGAAACCTCAGATCTCTCTTGTACTCGATTGATCTGGATCTAGCTCACATTGGTTGCTTCCACATTCTTTTTGACTAGAGTGTCTTATGATTTGTCTAACTTTTCAAAACCCCCTGGAAGCTTTAAGTTTAAGCTTCATGAAACAGTAATCTGAATTCATTTAGCGACTGTAATGTATAACAATTGTGGATTACTCATTATTCATGTGATCTTATTGCTGTTGGATGTATAGTTCTGTAAGGAGAGTATGTTGGAGGGGTTCTGTTTTTGTACCATTTACTTAAGATTCAATTTTATTTTATGACTAGGTCATATTTTTTGTCAATCTCTGTTACAGTGTTACTGGTTGTTATTAAAATGACATCTTCTGAAATTGATACAAAATGCATATGAAAAACTAATTTATATTCTGGTTTGGCTTTGATAATTTAGCCAGGAAAACTCTTAAAACATTATGGTCTGCGTTATGTAACTTCATCGATAGAGAAAAAGGAGTTGGCAGCAACGGCTGAAAAGGATTCCCAGAAAGTTGGAACTGATGAGAACGAAGAAGAAGAAGAAGAAAGAAAGGATCCGAAGAATGGTGGATACAAGATCAGTTCAACTGCTGCTTATAATATTGCCGCCTCTGCTGCCACTTATCTACATTCTCAGACTAGGAGCATATTTCCGTTCAAATCCTCAAATGCTGTGACTGGTGAAGGTTCAGTTGAAGGAAGCAATGGAAGCCTTAACAGTGTTAACATGATAAACAAAGAAGTTGCATCTTTGATGGCCACTACTGATTCGGTGACAGCAGTGGTTGCAGCAAAGGAGGAAGTAAAGCAGGCCGTTGCAGATGATCTAAACTCTGCACACTCAACACCTTGTGAATGGTTTCTCTGTGACGATGACCAGAGTGGTACAAGACATTTTGTTATTCAGGTAGGGAAAATTAATCGAGGACATATTATTGCTTTTGACACTATAGTTGTTCTTCTAGGTTGCAGCTTGTAAGTTTGCTGTAGTTTTCTAGAATTTGTGAGCTTAAATACGATTGAATCATTATTGTGGTCATATAGTGTTTCAACTTTCAACATTTTTTTTTGCGTTATTTATTGATGATATTTTAGAGTGTCTGTAATCACTGTCAATTTTAGATGCATATTTTCTGAACTATTTATTTTTAATAAATATGTAGGGTTCAGAGACTATGGCTTCCTGGCAAGCAAACCTTCTTTTCGAGCCAATTAAATTCGAGGTAATTGTCAATATTGCAGGCTAAAGTAGTTTGTCACGTCATTCTTCTTCTTAACAGGGAATTTCATTCTTTTAACTGTCGGATCTTTCTTATTGTGCATCTAACTATCTATCCTGAAATTGACATAATGATGTGCATACTTTTTCCCAGGGTTTAGATGTCCTTGTGCACAGAGGTATATACGAGGCTGCTAAAGGGATGTATCAACAGATGTTGCCAGAAGTACATGCTCACATAAAATCTCGAGGTTCTCGAGCAACTTTTCGTTTCACTGGGCATTCTCTTGGTGGAAGCTTGGCATTACTTGTGAATCTCATGCTGTTGATAAGGCATGAAGTTCCAATCTCCTCTCTACTTCCTGTGATAACATTTGGTTCCCCATCCATCATGTGTGGAGGTGATAGTCTGCTAGAAAAGTTAGGTTTGCCTAGGAGCCATGTTCAAGCAATTACAATGCACAGAGACATAGTACCACGAGCTTTTTCTTGCAATTACCCTAACCATGTTGCAGAACTATTAAAAGCTGTCAATAGGAATTTCCGTGGTCATCCTTGTCTTAATAAACAGGTAAAGTCCTGGTTATCCAAAAGTTTTGAAGAAGATAAAGAATTTTCTTTCATATAAATCTCTGGAGGACTTATTTGTGAATTTTTACTGCAGAAGCTACTATATGCACCAATGGGTAATCTGCTGATTCTGCAGCCAGATGAGAAATTTTCGCCAAGCCATCATCTCCTGCCATCAGGCAGTGGTCTATATCTTTTGGGCTGTCCTTTTTCAGAATCAAATGGCACAGAGAAGCAGCTTCGAGCTGCTCAAATGGTCTTCTTGAACTCACCTCATCCGCTTGAGATACTAAGTGACCGATCTGCTTATGGATCTGGAGGAACTATACAAAGAGATCATGATATGAATTCCTACTTAAAGTCTGTGAGAACTGTGATTCGCCAAGAACTTAACCAGATCCGCAAAACTAAGAGGGAGCAACGCCGCAAAGTGTGGTGGCCTCTTGTGTTACCACGTGGAATTGATGCCAGCATTGTTGGTGGGAGGTCCATGATATCAATCAATGTGGGTCAACGCCAGTCACCCTTCTCTGGCATGATACAAACAGGGAGACAGTCACTGAAAAGGTTCAGTAGGCTCGTTACATCCCAACATATGCATTTGTTTGTGTTGCTTTTGTTCCCTGTTCGCTTGTTACTCTTGGGAACATTTAGCGTAATTAACCACAAATGAATATAAGATTATTCATTATTAATCATGGGAGACAGTTGTATAGGACGAGGAGACACATGTTTAGTAGGACATTACACATTTAGATGATTCTTTATTCATTGAATTCAAAATTGAAATACCGCGTTTCGTTTGTATGAGTCCTGCTTGAAGAGGAATATTGCTCAACTGTTTTTTTATGGGAATTGCTCAACTGTTAATATTTGGAAATCTAATTGATTTCGCATTCAGTTATGCGATGCTTATATTGGTCCAATACTTTAATGGAATGAGTTGAGTGTTTAGTTTGACCAACGAAAAAATAGGTGAGACTTTTCTAAAATGTCTCCAATTCTCCAAGTTGTTGCAAACGAGGGAAATTAAAAAAAAATAGTTTACTAGCCATTTGTAAGTAAGATATTAAACACGTCATTTGTGGACCACCATTTACTGAATCTCATCGTGTTGATTAAGCAATAATTTGTTAGCACAAGATACATTACCCATGTGTTACGTGCGTATTTTATAAAAGGGGGTGTTAGTTGTAAATTGTGTAACTTGAAAAAGTGGAAGATGAAATCGTTGCTTTGCATATGAGGATAGGTCGACAAGGAAAGAAAGTAACAATTGATGAAAACGAGCCAGATTCTGTTGTTTCTACTCGACGTTTGATTTTTTGCACATGCTGATTAACATGCCAAACCAAAAATAGCCGACAAGCTTTGGAACCAGATTCTTTCGTCTACTCAACATGTTCTAGTCTGCATTATACGGCTTGTGTTTTCACTCTCAGACAAAAAAAGATTAGTCACATATCCAGTCCAAGTGGCTTCATTGCCTATCCGTCCAACTAGGCAAAGTTGAGTCTATTACTATTATACCTTCCTGGACCTCAAAATTTCCAATTTTAGGGCATTTGGATGCATTACACGACTACACGTCGATTTGGATATGGTTAAGCAAATAAACCCTTTTCCGTCTCATCATTTTCTTTTGGTGCCAAGCGAATAGCAAAATATTTAGAACTGGATTACAAAAAAAAAACTCTGAAAGCCCAAAGAATGGCTTACGGCAATTAACCAATCAAACTCCTTTAAAAGTTCATCTTAGTAAAAACAACTCGCTGGTCAGGAGCATCTTGGATAGATAAAGTTGATATTAATCTCAGCGATATGCAACCTCTTTCTTGTTTCTGTTGATTGATGCGGATAGCGTGTCACTTCGCACTCATTATTAGTTGTAAAGATCCTAAAATATCGATGACTGTTGGATTGGATATTTCTAATGGTAGCGTCTGTGCGGATTCAAATCATTGGTGGTTTCATTGGTTTGGGGTCCAAAGCAAACTGTTTAATCACAATAGAAGTGTAATTTTTCATTAATATTTAATCTTAACTTTTTCTTATATATATTAATTGATAAAGTAAATAAAGAATTGTGAATGAGTATTAGTGTAAAACTTATTAAACAAACAATGCATATTAATTAAATTTAATAAAATAATTAATCAGTGTAAATGAATATTATATTGATATTTAATCACATTTATCTGTTTATATGACTTTTAGAATATTATTTGGTAAAGCCAACAAACTTACTATAAATTAAAAGTTGTCATTAAATGACAATGTAAAAATATTTTATACTAACAGTATATACTAATTAAATTAAAAAAAACAAACTATGGTTTATCTCGAGTATTTACTGGAGATTGAAAACTAGGGTATTTAAAATGATTGATTATATATTTTTGTAACTAAAATTATGATAATTGGTTAACTAAAGATGATTATCAATCCTGTTAATAAAAAAAATTTTCTTTTTTATGTTCACTTTTCAAAATATGTATTCTACTATTATATTTATTTGAAAATTAAAAAATAAATTACTTTGTTAAAAGAATTACTCAAACCCACAATCTCTATCTTCCCAAATGTAAATTATGCTACTAAATCAACCTTACAACCTTATGAAAAGAAGTACATTAAAATATTTATATCTAACCTTCATAATTGTTTTACTGTTTATAATCTATAATGTAATATATATATATATATATATATATATATATATATATATATATATATATATATATATATATATATATAATCTATGCTATTAATAAAAGGAATTCCCCTTTTGATGTGCATTTTTCAAAATACTTATTGTACCTTTATATCTATTTAAAAATTAAAAAATAAACTTTTTTGTCAAATGAGAATTCAAATTTGCAACTTTGTCTTCCCAATCATAAATTTTGTCACTAAATCAATCTTATAATCTTATGAAAAAAAGTATTTTAAACATTTGTATCTAACATTCATAATTATTATACTATCAATAATATATATATATATATAATAATAATATAATATAATGCGAATAGGACATTTTAGTATCTACATTTTATAACTATTTTACTTTTCTAAATATTTTATGACTTCTCTCACATTAATAAATGCACATTTTAAAAAATTATATCTTACCACAAATCAACCTTTCTTAACCATCATTAATATATACATACTTTTGATTATAAATATTTTTTTATTGAAATGTGAATACACAAACGTGATAATATGTTTAGTTCTATTCAAACTATATTTTCTCTTCATTTTATCAAATTCATTGCAAATCCTACGTTGATAATATGATATGTTTCTATCATATTAACATAAAAAAAATATTAAACTAAAATTATTATATAGAAAATGTCATGGTGAATTATTCATATTTTATTATGTTATTCAAAAGCATATTAAATTAAAACTTTAAAATTGTTATAACAAATATAAATATACAGATGCGACAATGCCTATGTTCTTTATAATAAATATATAAATATTAATTATGATAAAAGGTTATTATAGTTAAATCATAATAAATTATGAAAATTATTATATAATTGGTTTTGGATACATAGTTGTATAATTATAACATAACTATAACAGAATTTTAACTAGTTATATTATTATATATCTTAAATTAATAAATGGTTTTGGTAATTAAAAATAAGTTTTAACTTTTAAAATCAGTTTTAATTAAATATAACACAATTGTTGATGTATAAAATTGGTTGTAAAAGTACTAGATATATAATATATATTTTTTATATTTAAAATCAGTCATATGCCCATCCATAACTAATAATATATGTTGATGATCGAAGCCTTTGCTTACGCAAAGAAGTTTGCATCATAAAAGATTTGGAGATTTTACTACTTGATTATGTTGTTTGATTAAGTTTTATTTGATTAATAATCTTTTATTAGATAGTGTTAAAAGGGCAAAAAACAAATAAACATTTATCTGTAATTATAATATAGTAATTATATAACCTGATAATGTCTATCATATTTGTCTCACTAAAATGGCTAAATTTGTTTATTATAATTGCCCCAGTCCCTACCCTGCATTGCAAATTGAATGATATGCAATATGCTAATGATGAAATAGAGAAAGGATGGTTTGCAACTTTCCAGCTAAACGATAAATAGATGGATTTTTTTAATAATTTTAAAAATAGGGTGTTCAACCTAAATATTATCAAAATAATATAATTTGATCATTCAATTGCTAAACACGTCAAACTAATTGACATGTTCAATAAAATCAAATTACATGAGGAAAATCAAACACGTTAATTAAATTTGTGTATTTCATGAACACAAGCTGATAAGTATAGGGAAATGATTACAAACATGCTAAAACAAACCACGTATTTTGAGTACACCACATTTATGCCCAATAATAGTGCGACATGTGACACCTTTGTATCAAACACATCAAAGTAAATGACATATCTTTGGTCAACAACTTAGATATGGAACCAAACATGTCATAATTAAAGTGAAAAACACATACCTCATCAAGCATGCCAATTAACTTTGCTCTCTTCATATGAACTTCTTGTCTTTCTATAATTGATAGTTTAGAGTTGCACTTTCCATCCTTTTCCCCACCAACTAAATCATCTCCCTTGCTTGATGTAGATGATTCTCCAATTACCTTGATCTTTCCACTACTTTTTTTTTCAACTTAGTGTCAATACATTGTTAACATTCACAACCTCTTTTGGAAACTCATGCGCTGCCTTTAAATACATTGAGCTAAAAAACATGCTCTGAATGCTTGAAGCTCTATTATTAGTAACCTCTAGAAGCTGACAACGACGACCTACTTCAGAACTTGACCATCTCAGAATGACCCTAACCCAAGGGACAACCCCTCTTGCGTGCGTTGTTAACCACAAACACATTATTTACTTTGGCGTGTTTGACATAGTTGCCATGTGTTGCACTCCCATTGGCCATAACTGCGCCATGCTCTAAACACGTTTGTTTTGGTGTGTTTGGCTTCTAACTCTAGAAACTGTGAGATTCCCTTGCACCTGTCTGTGTTCGCAAAATACCCTAATTTGATTAGCGTATTTGGCTTCCCTCACATGACTGGGTTGACGTGTTTGGTGGTTAAATGATCAAATTACATTATTTTAGTAATATTCGGGTTGAACACTCTAATTTTAAAATTATTAAAAAAAATAACCCTCTTTTTGTTGTTTAGCCGAACTTTGCATAATACAGTTCTTGTATACGGGACTCGTCATTGCGCAGCGGTGGGTGCAAGGAGAGTGGGGATAGGGTTTTGCTAAAGGATAGGTTGCAAATTTGTTATAGTAGGGGTGCAAAAGAAAAACGGGGGTGCACAGAGATAATAGGGTGAAAAAGCCCTGAGTTTCATCGTCTAACCCAGACTAAAAAAAAAAAGGGGACGAGAGAATTTGCAAGTCCTCTTGAGCAAGCAAGCAAATAGGCAGAGTTAGGAGCGAGCAAGTAAGCAAATTAAGTAAACAAACGTTTCTCATTCTTCTCGCTCTGAAGATGTTTCTCACAAGGTTAACCCCGCTCCCCTCTTTTGCTGCAAAATTGCATTTCCATTTTGCTCCATTTAATTGATCTATTACTAGGGTTTTTCTGTTTGTTTAATTGTTTATAATTGCATGCGTGACTGGAATAGGACTGAGTATGACCGAGGAGTCAACACCTTCTCTCCCGAAGGCCGTTTGTTTCAGGTTGAATATGCAATCGAAGCCATCAAGGTTTGTTGCTTCACCCCGTCTTTCCCTTCCATCATTTCTTTTATCCATCTGAGACAGAACAAAATAGTTTGCAATTTCCCTTTTTGTCCGATGTTTGCGTTTTAAAATGGGGGGTTTTGTTGGATTGCAGCTGGGATCAACTGCGATTGGGTTGAAGACCAAAGAGGGTGTTGTCCTTGCAGTTGAAAAGCGCATCACTTCGCCGCTACTGGTCCGTTTGTTTACTTTTTAACTTTGTTTCTGGATTTTTATAATCTTACTCTCACATACTTACTAATTATTAACAATTAACTATTGACTATCAGTATACAATTTTAAGGAATTAAAGAAAATGTTTTAGCAAAATGTTGATTGTTGACACAGATGTACATCTGAATTTTAGCTACAATGTGTGTTGTGCTTGTGCATATAGTCATATATGATGATAAATAATACTGTTTACAATGATATTGTTTTATCCATGTATTCTTCATTTCTGGTTTTAGGCGAAGAGATCCGTTTTCTTGGAGAGGGTTGTAAATGCTAAGATCATTAGATTGTTTATTGCTGGGTTCTGAATATATAATAAACCTCTAATCTCCACTTATATTATAATCACAAGTCCACAATTATAGTTTATATGGGTTTTATTTGAAATAAAGAAAATCAAGTAGTGTCGGTTTGATTTGCACTTTTATTGATTTTCTTGCATGAAACTTCTATTTCAGGAGCCTAGTAGTGTTGAGAAAATTATGGAAATTGATGAGCATATAGGCTGTGCAATGAGTGGATTGATTGCTGATGCTCGAACACTTGTTGAGCATGCACGTGTGGAAACTCAGGTATTGTTGATCTTATAGCTCATATTAGGTAATAGGTAGTTAATTAGCTAATAATTGATATATTGTTGGTTTATTATTCACAGAATCATAGGTTCTCCTATGGTGAGGCGATGACCGTTGAGTCCACAACCCAAGCTCTTTGTGATCTAGCCTTGCGTTTTGGTGAAGGTGATGAAGAATCCATGGTAAAGAACTTCTCAGCTTTATTATTTGTGCCTATCTTTCTTTGTTTGCCTGTTCAGGATGATTCTATTTAGGAAAAATAATTTGTACATTTCTAGCAAAGTTGCTTGACGTTAATCTATCTGCTAGATATACTGATGCCTTTTGCTTTTGACAAATGTTGATTGCAGATATAAACAAGTATTATTTACCTAAAAATTTTAGATTGCACAAATATGCTGATATTGCATCAATTATTGGATGTAAAACATTTATATATATATATATATATATATATAATTTATAATTAAATGTTCAAGTCCTCATGTAAGATGATTTTCGAACAGATTGATTCAGTAGCATGTGCCAATGAACTTTTTCTTTTGTACAAAATACTGAATGACAGTGTTCCACTGCTGCAGATATCATCATATATGTATTTTAATGTACACAGTTTCTTTTCTTTTTGACAGTCTCGGCCATTTGGAGTATCTCTCCTCATTGCTGGCCATGATGAGAATGGACCTAGCTTGTAAGCATCTGTTCCACGATTCCATCTATTAAGCAATGGCTAATTGTGGGTAGTGTTATGGAGTTCTTTTGGCTCATTTTTGTGTGTTTAGATTAAATTTTTGTTTGTCAGAAGTTATGATGTCAGTGGTCATTTTAAATTGATGTCATTATTCATAGTATATTATGCTTTTCTCTAGGGATTAGTTGAATTAAAAAAATGGAATTCTGGACAACAAATACTTAGAAAACAATTATAATTTTTTTTCTGATTGACCACATTATAAAAGAGGGGTTGGTGAGTAATTCCTCATTGACTTGATTATAACACCTTGGGCGTTTAATGGTTTCTAACTTGGACTTTTTTTTGCCAAGAATTTCTTTTCTCTAGTTTCTCTCTTTTTCCCCTGGTTCCTTGAAGACAAGTCTTCTTCTCTTCTCACTTAAAATTGTTCTTTCTATTGTGAATAATCTTTGAAATTACTTAATATATTAAAAGTGATTCTCGATATATTAAAAAATGCAGTGTATATCCCACCTTCCTTTGTCAAAGGAGTCAGAAACTGTTGTTTTTTGCAGTTATAGTCTCACTCACTTTTTCACTCCTTTTATGGTTTAAAGAGAATGCTATTTTAGGTTCAAGTTCAACAATGTACCCTTACCTTCTCTTACCATTGATTTTTGGCTTACATAATTTTATTTAGTTTAGCTGTATACCCTGCTAGCTCAACTCTCTATAAAGTATGTAATTATGTATTGGTGTTTTAGCTTCTAGTTGAAATCATTTCATGGTTAGTACTTGCAAGTTTTTCTATCTTAACTTGGAAACAATTGAGGAGTAACATATAGGTCACTTACCTAAAAAAGCTTAAGGCTCAATTGTAAACAATTTTCACATTTCCATATTCACACATACTTATGCAGAACATGGGTTTTCTATTTGTTAGCCTAGGCTTTATTGCTTCTGTCACTAGATATGTAGTTTTATATTGTTGCTGATCTTGTTCCCCTCCCTTTTCAATTTGGATGTACTGAATTGAAACGTTCGTCTGATTATCAGATATTACACTGATCCATCTGGCACATTTTGGCAATGCAATGCAAAAGCTATTGGTTCAGGGTCGGAAGGCGCAGACAGTTCTCTTCAAGAACAATTCAACAAGGTATCAACAAATTTAAAATTAATTGTTTCCCAGACTTCTGTTTATAGCCATAAACTTGTAGTTGACTAGGATTGGAAAATGAGATAAGAGTGAAAATTTAAGGGAATGAGGTAACTGCATACTCACCAACTATTATAAATAATGTATCAAAGAGTCAATACTATTCAAATAGTATATTCATTTTATCTGGAATCACAAAAATTAAACTTGACCTTCCAAGTTTATCTGATTTTTATTTTACCAAGAAAATAAAACAGACCATGACAATTATCTGCAGCATTGTTTTTGTTTTTTTAATCCTATTTTCATATCCCTGTCTTACCATGTAAGTATACTTAAACCGTACAGTTGAGATTGTTCCTTTTATTTTTTCTTTCCTGTTTACATTTCTAGAAGCATAATGACTTCTGTCCAACTTTATCTTCACCATCTGTCTATTTGTCTTGGAAAATGTTAAACTATTGAAATTTTCTGATGCTTTTGATAATCAAATTAATACGATGCCATTATCAACATGTTCCTCAATTGTTTTGTCTATGCACTGCCAATGTTGCTACGAAGGATTACGTCATGCTAGATGCTTCTTTTAGCTCTTCGAGAATGTTTTTAAAAATAAATTATTTTTCTAAAATTATACTGAACCATAACATGCTGTAGGATGACTTTAAAACAATGCTATTTGGTGTTAATTTATTATGCTGTGCAGGACCTAACCCTTCAAGAAGCCGAGACTATTGCTTTATCCATTTTGAAGCAAGTTATGGAAGAGAAGGTAAGGATAAAATCAAATGCATGTTCTGCGAATTGATTGATACTCCACCCCTGAAACGCAATGGAATGTTAAAAAAAATAATAATTTGTTCTGTATTTTTTATTTTTTTTATCTTAGGTCACTCCCAACAACGTTGACATTGCCAAGGTGGCTCCAACGTATCATCTTTATACCCCCTCTGAGGTGGAAGCTGTGATAACTCGTCTATGATCTTTTAGTTATTCTCTGTTCTGCATTTGTTTCCGATCCTGCTAGTATGTGGGGAATTTTTCTGGTGTTGATGCTACTTTTAATGCCACACTTGTGGCCAACTGCATTCAGTCTACTTGAAATTGTGGACTAAAAGGGTTTCAATGATTGGGAAAAATGAGAACTATTACCCAAATGGGGGAGACAGATGAAGTAAAAAAGAATTACACAACTCCTTGAATTATGTATGTGCATGCTATTAATAGAATTAGGATTTATTTTGAATTTTTTTTTACTCCTTGAAGCCAAAGAAAATTTCTCAACGCGGTCAAATATAATTTTAAATGTAGTCTGCCATTGGAAAATGTTATCTCGTTTTATTTATCTTGGAAGTAAAAAATTAGGATTTTTAATCAGTTTTCATTGATTTGGAAGTAAAAAATTAGGATTTTTAATCAGTTTTCATTGATTTGGCTGGGTGTTCTTCTCAGGGTAACCATATTCGGATATTCCTAATGGACATGGAAGAGGAGGGGTTTTAAAAAGTAATTCACTTTTAGTATGATTTGTCTCTAATTTTAAATTTCAGAACATTAATAGGAATATTGTTTTATGTTTTAAAACACCATTTCCTCCAAATCCTTTGGATATTGGATGAGAGCAAAAGTTAGATGAGAAATTCTTTTGTTTTTTTTCATTCCCCTCCAATCAAACATTATGTAAATGACATCAAAATTGCAACCATATCTCTAATAGTTTGTACTGTTTCTATTAATTTAGTATATTGTTTCTGATAATTTAGTATTTCTTCTTATTGATTTTTATTTCATTTCAATGTATGACTATTCTTTTTCAATTATTTATTTAGTTAAAAAGAATCATAATTAAAACCATATATATATATATATATATGCATAAGTCATATTTGTTATATATTTCTATTTCATTGCATAAAAAAGATGAGGAAGATTTTTATTTATGTAGAGATATTTCCTAATGATCACATAACGGGTGAGAATATGTTCAATAACGAATTTGTGTGATTAGTAGCAGAAGATAAAAAGCGACAATCAACGATCCTTCTATTACTAGAGGTACTTTTTTATTGTTGACAAATACTAGAGTGGAGAGTTCCCTTGAATGTAACTGAGTTCTCAATTACATTAGTAATCTAATTGGTGCTTGGAAACATGGTTGAAATGATGGCTAAAAAAGGGTTTGAGTAATTGGGCGCGTTCATCTTTTTAAATTTGTCAGGAAACTTGGTTAAGAATTCTATTTTTTAATTATTTAGTGAAATTTGAATTATTTTTGTAGTGACTAGTCAAGATAAATGAGTTTCTTTATTATGGTTTTTAAAGAATACAAAAATATTTTACTTTAAATTGCAAATTAATTCAAACCTTTGTTTAAGGATTAAAACTTTTATTATAATTTTTTGTCATATTTTTATAAAAAAATAGTCATTACATTTAAAAATAAAATGATTAATTAATAATTTTAAAATAACTAATTTAATAAATCAAATAAGATTATCAACATCAAATCAAATAATTATAACTAAAAGTAAAACAAAATAATAAACAAGACAAAGTTAGAGACATCTTACTAAATAAGTATTAATAAAAGTAACATAAAATGATAAATAAAGTAAGGTTAGAGACACATGACTAAATAGTTATAACTAAAAGTAACATAAAATAATAAATAAAACAAAATTAGAAACACCTCACTAATTAATTATAACTAAAAATAATATAAAATAAACAAATATGTAAGTATAATATTTACAAGTGATAAATGTTTTTTCTTCTTAATTTAATAGTTGAAATAATAAAAGAGTTACAAGTTTTTTTCTTTCGAAAATAGTCAGTCACGTTCACTACTTAGCTTTCTTCACTTTCAATTTTTTTTTCCAAGTTCCAGCTTTTACATAAGCTAGGCTATTTACAGAAGTGCAATGATGATCATTTTTCTGGTTACTAGCTAGTTACAACATTTTCTTGCTTTTCCCATTAATTATAGATATGAATGGTTAGAAATTGATAAGTATTGATTTTATCATCTTCTTTTTTTTTTCTTTTTTCTTTTTAGATATTATATAGAATACTGTTATATGTACGTTGTAATTATATCTACGTTGTTTTTTTTTAGTATTTACTTATATATTTTAAAGATTCAAAATAAATTATAAATTTATTTTTATTATTTTACTTATACCATATATTCTAAAATTTAAAATTAAATATTTATTTTTCATAATAATAATATAATATTGTACTAAAAGTTTTAAAAAGATATGATATATATATATATATATATATATATATATATTTTAAATATTACAGCTGAAAAGATAACATAATTATTTTATAATTAGATATTATTTAGATTTTTTTTTAATTTACTAAATATATTAAATTTAAAAATATAATTAAATATTTATTAGAAATTTGGAATATTACATAACTTAAAATAATGCACTTGACAATGATAATATCTTAAAATAATACACTAAAATATGCATTCAATTCAAGGTTACATTTAAAAATGATTCTCAATAAAATTCACATAAAGGAAAGATAAATTGAAGATGTACAATACTCACAATTTTTACCAACATTGTAAACATTCACGGTTATGTGTAACGAATTTAGTGGCCAAACGAATAAAATATTATAAACATTCATGGTTGCATGTAAACATTCATGAATCAAATACGTCATTTAGTTTGGTGCATTTGATCAAACCTTGACAAATACGCCAAACCATTAAACATATCTTAATTATAGTAGCAGAAAAGACTGTTAAATAAATCAAATGATTTGATATATTTGGCCACTTAGCAACTCTTCCAATGATGCCAATTACGATCGTTATAGTGAAATATTATGTTTGAATCCAAATATACCAAACTCTTTGACATATTTGGGAGAAATAGAAAGATTCTTCTAAATCTGTTAGTCTGATATACATTAAACAGTTTGATATATTTAAAGAACTGTTTGACGTATGTAGCTTCTAGACACATGATTAATGCAAATATAATAACGAAATGATGTATTTAACTGTTGAATGATCAAACTATATTATTTTAATAATTTTTTATTTACCATACCAAATTAGTAATTATTAAAAGCGTTGACATCTGTTGGTAAAAAGCCTATTATATAGAGGTCCATACTATGTTGTGTACACATCTCGTAAATTCGTTTTCTTTTGGAAACTAGTTTTTGAAACAGTTCTATCAACCGTCAAACACGAAACACGCGGTGTTTATGTTCTTATACAAGCTTCCGATCCATCAAGCCATCAAAACTAGAACGAAAAATTTATCCCTAAAGTGGACATCAACAAATAAGACCCGGGACAGAGAATTAACGGGTATACCGCACTAGACGATTAAATAGCAAAAATACTAAAATATTTAGTTATATTGTATGTTATTTGTTTAGACTTACGTCAAAATATTATATTTTCTTGTTTTAATTTAAAATTTTGTTTGAAAAATTAAAATATAGTAAATTTTCTTTAATAAAAGTTTATTTGTATACTTTAACGCTCTTGATTTTATGAAAAATTGATGTTTTTGACTATAATTTTCTTTTTTCATAAAATTTTTGCAGATACCCATGTATATATTCCTATGCAAGTAACAAAAAGTATATATCAATCCTTCACGTATACTTATTATCGTCCCTAATTACAATAATGAATATGTCTAAAAAAGATAAAAAAATTAGATTATTGCAATAGTCTATTATTGATTATTTTATAATCAGACTAATTTATTTTTTAATTTACTAACAATTAATTTTAAAAAAATTAATCTTGTTTGAGTATAACAAAAAAATAAATTTTTAAAGAGTAAAAAAGTGTAAAAAATTCTGAAAGAAAAAATGAATAGTTAAAAAATAATTATAAATAGGTGTAATAAGATTAGTGTGGTGGTAAAGTAGAGAGATGTAGATGGAGAGGTTGGAAGTTTAAATCTCTTTACTAATAGAAACTAACACATTTACAAATAACATTTAGCCTATAAAAAATAATTATAAATTAAAAATTTTTAGTTTCTTAAAATCAATTTTTTTTTTCAAACAACCTCAAATTATTTAAAAATCGCTAAAATGTGTGGGAACAAACAAGCTCTAAGTGGACTGTAAAGCTTAATTAAGGTGTGTTTTTTTTGGGCTTGGTCAATAGTAGTTAACCTAGCTTCACTATACTATATTTGTGTTTGCACAAGAATGTGCAAATATACAAGACGTGAACTACACCTTCCATATAATGAGCATTGAGAACCACTCAAGCAGCAAAAGACTCAAATGTATTAAAGGGAATACTGCATAATTATTTAAAGATTTAAGTTTTAATAAATAATGAGAAATAGGATCCATTCTCAAGAAAAAATTAAGCAAACATCAACTCAATTTTCTATTTTCTTTATTAATATTTTTAGTTATTTTTATCGTATATCAAGGATATTTTGAATCCTTCCCTGAACTCATGCCTTTTCTTTCGAGTAACACGAAGTGTTTCTTGAAGTAGAGAATGTTAAATCATGGTTAGAGTTGTTGCTTAATGGCCATAAACCATGCTGATCTTATGGATTTGAACTTGGAATTAACTTGTAAAATTGTAAAAATTTATGAATTTACAAATCCTTAAATCATAAGAATAAAAAACTCAATAAGATTAAGTAGATTTGGTATGGAATCAGGTAAATTTAAAATAAACTCAAACAAATTTTTAAGATAATGTTTTCCTATAATTTTAAGTATATTGACTCTAATTTTAATTGAGTATTTTGACTTTAATTTATTCTTACGTTCGAAAATCATTTTAAAATTTTGAGTATTCTTATGTTCGAAAAGTATTTTTTGGATGGATCATTATCCATCTAAAACATGATATTTCATTTTTTATTTTTCTAATTGAATAAGTTGTTTGGATTTAACGTGTAAGAATTGGACGGTTATGCTATGGTAATGTATGAATGAATTGAATATCAATCGAAGTTGTTAAAGTTAAGTCATAAACTTGTGGAAGACTAGTAAATTTAAAATAAATTTAACTCGTAATAGTTTACTGTTAAAAATATACCTATAACATAAAAATTTTGGATAGTGTCTTCTTGTAATTTTAATTTTAAGTATTTTAACTCTAATTTATTCTTATGTACAAAAAAGATTTTGAATCTTCTAACTCTAATTTGTTTTATTTTAACGTATCATGTAGATTTAAACTTATTATGCAATAAAAAAAATTAATTTTATGTTATAAGTATATTTTTTAAAAAGTAAAAGGTTACTATTCTACTAAATTGAGTTTATGTTGGTCGAATTTACTAGTCTTTCACGGGTTTATATCTGACTTTAACAACTTTGATTAATATTCAATCCATTAACATAACTGTGCAAGTTTTACACATATGAATCCAAACAATTCATTCAATTACAAAAATACAAAAACATAGAATATCATTTTTCAGATGGATAATGATCCATCCAACATATTTTTGTAAATCCATTGAATCTAGTAAGTAGTCTGAAGTTCATTTTTTTAGGACATTCAAGAGATGAATCTAGAACTATATATAGTATCCAAGTACGAGAATGTATATAACCACTGAACTTTATTTCATAAAGATATGTTTTGGAAAAAATAAGATATGCTTTAAATGGATGGGTTGAACATACATCCATAAAAAATAATTAATGGATGATTATAATGGTTTATTGTTAAATGAGTAATGCATGGATTAAATGTTTTATAGAATTTTACTGACTTAAATGGATTGTTTTATTTTTTATCTATACATTTTAATTCAAAATTTATCCGACCCATCCATTCCACACCCCTAGCTCTGAACCGAGTAGCAAAATTAAACCTTATCAAATAGTAATAAAAAACCTAATGAGTAAAGAAAAGGCAAAATGGGTAAAGATTTTAAGTTTATGGCAGCTAAATTCAACTGTTTTTGTTACCTATTACTACAACAAGTAGCAGAGACTACGAATTTTATTCATGTGAGGTAGGGTGGTTACATTATGTTTCCTTGTATGCGGTCACACTTTGATAGTACGTTTCATAAATTGCACAGACATTCAAGACTTTTTACTTGGCAATAATAAAACAAGCATGAGGAAGAGAAAGAGAACACTGAGACCCCCACTTATACAGTTCTACAAATGGAGTTCGATTGTCTTCAACATAATTGGAAGCAGAAATTGAATCAGAGATCAATTTTACCCGCCAAGTACCAAGAATGTATTGCTAAACTCCCAAACGACATTATATTGGCTAGGGAGGATAATCCATGAATCATACCAAACTTCTTATTCATAGCTGCGAGCTGTGGGTTTGACTTTGCAACTTCCACATTTTTTGACCACCCAACTTCCTCCCCTACACTGTTTTCTCTTTCCACTTTATGCCTTTGCTTCATCATCTGCATCAGAACAACTAAATGGTTGGATTACAAAGTATCAAATAGTATAGTAATTGTTGGCAGCTTAAAAGCATAAAATGTTTTCATGAGTCAGATACTTGTAAGAAGGCATGTTTACTAACAATGCTGCATTAATGTGACAGGTGAAAAGAAGAAAGGTTATAAGGAAAAAATAATATAGAAAGAAAACCATGGAGGAAAAGTGGAAGTTATAAAAGTAAACGTGAAGAGTAGAGGGAATGAGACAGCAGATGGGATAGATTACAAACCTCTATAAATCATGAAATTTACTGACAATTAAATAAGAAATGTGACTTTCAATTATGTACCAATGATCAGTAAATGAATATAAAATAAGCTATTTTTAAGCACAAGTATGAATGTCCAAAACCCTCAAGCTCCCCCACACAGCAATAACGAGCGGAAAAACCAAAATAGCCAGTAATCGGTGAGTTGATGAAGATAATTGTAATAATAAAAGTCAGAATCAACATAATGACAATCAATTGGACACAGTTATAGTTATAGGTTTTCCCTTTTAAATGTAAAAGTGAAAGAACCGATTTATCACTATGAATCCAGCAACCAGCTTATCATATTTAAGCTGAACAGTTATATATTTGGAATTTGGATGATTTGGTTGGTCTTCATTTAAGCTTATGAAATATAAGCAAAATTAATGTTTTAGCAAATGCTTAGCTTAATTTTGCAAAAAGTGACTTCAGTCAAAGTTGGTTAATTTATAGAAACAGATATCAAAACCTACAGGATCCAGAAATAGAATCAAGCATTTAAGATATTTTAACCACTTAGGGTTTTAGATTTTTAGTGAACAGCTAAATTGTAGCAGATTGAAACATTGATTTTGTTACGCATGCATATGAAAACATACACACCAACACTTGACTTCAGTTTCCAACAGAACCACATAGGCTAAGTAATAAGTTCATTGCAATATATGTTTCAAGTTCCAATACAAAACAAAACATTTAAATTCATTTTTCACCCTTCTAACTCCAATTTGAACAAATTAGTTTAGTCTTACTCTTGGTTGCAAACTGGGAGCAAGATTTCGGTTTGCATGCAAAAATACCGCAGAGATGCAAATAAAATTTAGACATTAGACATGGGAGGCAGACATGTGTTTACCTCGATGGTCATGGGCGTAAAGACAAACAAGTTGGCAAGATTGAAGGCAAAGGAAGAGAGCAAAAACCCAAGTTGGTATCTTTCAGTAGTGGAAGAAGTTTTCCACGGATGAAGGTACCCAAAGGAAGCCACCGAGACGGCGCAGCACACGCCCACCATCGAGAAATACGCCGGAAACATCTTGCTTTGCAGGTTCCCAAATTGATGCCGCGGCAGATTCCTAAACCACAGGATTCCACAAAATCAAAACCCCATTTTTAAACCCACAAAAGGGCATTTTATAATTGTCGGAAATCCCATATTGATTAGTCACATAGTATATCCATGCAAAACCAGATTATAAGAATAATCTAGAAAACAAAAAAGAGGTGATAAAATGCGTACTTAAACATGATGATGCCGCCGATGAATGTTACCCATAGAGCGGCGCCGAACGCTGTGGAGAAGCTGAGGAGGTGAGCCAGTTTGAGGTAGGTGGAAAGAGTGGTTGATTTAGAGCCAAGTGTATCCGGTGAGAATATTACTCCGATGGCTAAGAAAGCCACCGCAGTAATGAACCGACTGAGCCAACCCATGGGTCACAGTGATAGAGTAAGACTAGTTCTGCTTCTGCCAAGGGACTGGACCGGTGAATGAGGTTTTTCAATAGTTGAAGCAAACAAGATACCATCTTATTTAAGTCTTCTTATATCTCTACCTACTAAACCATCCAACCAGCGCTCATTGAAATGTAAAACTGGTTTAGTTGAATTCCTTCTGCCTCTTTCTTTTTACCCAATTTTTAAATATCTTAAATTGCAGATTTTATTTTATAATTATAATATAATTTTGTATTTATAATATAAATTTTGTAAGAGTTTAATTGGTATAAATTGTTAGTGTAAAGATTTTTACACTGATATTCAATCACAACCCTCCATTCATGGTAAATTTGTTGACTTTACTTATCACTACTTTATAAGTCATATAAATGAAAAAATCATGATTAAACGTCAGTGTAAATATTTTTTACACTGACATTGTGTATACCAATTAAACTCATTTTGTAATTCTTAATATATTTTTTAATATTTTGTGAATTTTACAATCATTGATGTATTCCTTTATGTATTATATAATATAGTGCTCAATTTTTTTCATCCATAATCTCTGGTAAATGTTGATTAAAAAAACATTAATTGGTATTTTTTAATTATTAAATATTTTTTAATATCAAAAGAAAATTATATTTTTATGTACAATTAAAATATTTTACTTAAACAAAAAATAAATAAAATTCAATAAATTTAAAATAATTTATCCATATATCACATTTGAAAAATAAGATTATTTAAATTAAAAATATTTCAAATTAATTTCCAAACTTCTATATACAAACATATGATACAACAAATTGAAAGGGCTAAACATTTTGAATCCACATCTATTGTCATAGAAAAATACTTATATATAGTATAAAATTTAAAATTTTTTCTTATAAATTTTTTTAAGTTTCCAGCCATATCTCATTGGAGATTTAATGTTTGTTTGACAACAGTTTTATGACTTGATTGATTTTGTTTTTTTTTTTTAGTTTTTAAAAATAGTTTTCAAAAAAAGTTTTCAAAAACTGTTTTCGGGAAGAAAAAAAAAAACTTGTTTGGCAAAGTGATATTTGAAAACTGTTTTGAAAATGTAAAAATGGAAAATTTTGTTAATGTTTATAAAAAATTCATTAATGAAAAGCAAAAAACAACATATTCTAATTGTGTTTTGAGTTTTGAAAACAAAAACTAAGAACTTAAAAACAAAACTACTTTTAGCTGTTCCAGTTTTTTAGTTTTTAAAAACTAAAAAACGAGAATAGTTTTCGAAAACAGTTTTCAGAAAACACTACTTAAACAAGTTTTTTAGTTTTTAAAAATTAAAATACTGAAAACAGTTTTATAAAACTACTTAGGGCTTGATTGGTATGGTTTTGTTTTTTAGTTTTTGAAAAGAGTTTTCAAAAATAGTTTTCAAAAACTGTTTTCGGCAAGAAAAAAAAAACTTGTTTGACAAGTGATATTTGAAAACTGGTTTGAAGATGTAAAAATGGAAAAACTTGTTAATGTTTATTAGAATTTCATTAATGAAAAGCAAAAAACAACATATTCTTATTGTATTTTGAGTTTTCAAAACAAAAACAGAAAACTGAAAAACAAAATTACTCTCAGCTGTTCCAGTTTTAGTTTTTAAAAACTAAAAAATCAAAACTGTTTTTGAAAACTGTTTTTAGAAAACACTACCCAAACAAGTTTTTTAGTTTTTAAAAACTAAAATACTGAAAACAGTTTTATAAAACTATTGCCAAACAAACACTTATAAAACTGTTTTCAGTATTTTAGTTTTTAAAAACTAAAAAACTTGTTTGGGTAGTGTTTTTTGAAAACAGTTTTCGAAAAGTGTTCTAGTTTTTTAGTTTTTAAAAATTAAAAAACTGGAACAGCTAAACGTAATTTTGCTTTTGAGTTCTCTTTTTTTGTTTTGAAAACTCAAAATATAATAAGAATATGTTGTTTTTTGCTTTTCATTAATGAAATTCTAATAAACATTAACAAGTTTTTCCATTTTTACATCTTCAAAACAGTTTCCAAATATCACTTGCCAAACAAGTTTTTTTTTTCTTGCTGAAAATAGTTTTTGAAAACTATTTTTAAAAACTAAAAAATAAAACCAAACATCAAGCCCTTAAAGAATTTAACTTTTTTAAACTCTAGCAAAATTTTACTCTCTCTTGCATTGTAGCTGACGAGTTTAAAAAAATTAAAAATTTTTAAACAAGGAAAGAACTTGACAAAAGAAAGAAGAAGAAAAGGGTGTACTTTCAATAAATAGAAAAAGGAGGGAGAGAGAGTGGAAGTAAAAATGAAGAGAGAAATTAACTTGAGGAAAAAGAAATAAAGAAAAAGAAGAGTAACGAAGAAGGTTGCTGAGAAAACATGAAAAGGAAAGAGAGAGAAGATTATGATTATGGTTAAAATAGCAACAGTGAAGTTGTTTTTAAAAGGATAAGTGTTTTTTTTAAAAGGAGGAGGTGAAAATTTAAATTTTCCAAACGAAAAGCCTTCCGTTAATTCTGGAAATTCGGCCCGGCCAACTTGTTATGGGCCAAGAGCCCATTTAGGATTTCGTCGTCCCGCCTCCAAAATCAAAACGATGACAGAAATAAAAATTCCCTCCCTTTCTTTTTTGCAATTAATAAATGAAAGACCCTCCATCGCTGCTACTGGTTTACAACATCAAGGCTTCCTCCACAAGTTTCTTTACCATTCATTCTGCTGCCGCTATCTTCCTTAAAATCGTTCTCTTCAATTGATGGAAGCGAGTTACTCATCGCGAGTGTTTCGCGGGGTTTGTTTCGTTCTCCGCGGCTTTAATCCCGTCGCCGAAAGCCAGGTTTCTCTTTCTCCCTCTCGCTTCCGTTTTCTAATAGGGCTTCTCTTCTGGCGTTAAGGTTTCTATTTTTTCTATGCATTTATGTTTCTGATTTTGCAGATCCGCTTCAAGCTTGTCAATGGCGGTGGAGTTGATGTAGGACGATACGGTGGAAGTTGTACGCATGTCATTGTCGATAAGATTGTTTATGTGAGTTTAATTCAATATTTATTTAACCCTATCATTGGCATTGATTTTGAAAAAAGAGATAACTATGTATTGTGTGTGCAGGATGATCCTATTTGTGTTGCTGCTAGAAATGATCGGAAGACGCTCGTCACTGCACTGTGGGTTGATCACAGTGCTGATATTGGAATGCCTGTGGATGCCGCTTCTGTTGGTTTCTTCTTAAATATTTTCATTCATTTTCTAGAAACAACTTATTCATAATCCATAAGTACATATGTGTTAGACATTTACTTAATAGTCCCTTAATTAAGCTGTTTATGCAAACAATATCTTCACTCTGTGCCATGTAGCAAACTGACATAGGTGGATAGGTTTGGTTAGTTCACATTATAAAAATAAGAATTTTCTATTTTTTATGGTTGATCGGATTTATGGTCATGGATATAAATAAACACGAGACGGATTTGTTAATTGGTTTTGTTTACTTCCGTGTCCTGAAAATTCTTGAACTTCTTTGAGTCATTTTGGGAACCAATGGTTGGTTTTATTGTTCTACATGTACCTCTTTGTAGGATGAATTTATAGTAAGTTAGCGATTTTACTGTCTAATCGAGCAATTTGTGTTTTTCATTTAACAGGTTATGTACAGACCTCCTAAAGACTTAGATGGAATACCAGGTGCAAAAGATTTGATAATGTGCTTGACTGGTTATCTACGCCAGGATCGGGATGACATTATGGTGCTCATTTGTTGTTGTGTCGATTTATTTCAGGAGTTTGTACAAATTCTTATGTAAAAAGTTACTTGACCTCACCTTATTTTGTCTCTTCAGACAATGGTTGGCCTGATGGGTGCACAGTTTTCTAAGCCGTTGGTGGCACACAAGGTTACTCATCTCATATGCTACAAATTTGAAGGTTTGTTTCATCTTCTAAACTTTTGGCATATCCGTTGACTTCTTGCTTATGCTCTTTTTGCTCTCCTAATTGCTTTCTATTACAGATTATTGATGTTTATGATGTATTTCGTTTTGTTCGTTCATGCTGTTTTCAAATTCAACTTTCAATACAGGAGAGAAGTATGAGCTTGCCAAGAGATTGGGTGCAATAAAGCTAGTTAATCATCGTTGGTTGGAAGATTGGTGCGTATGTCTTTTAACTGTTACTTTTATATGGATGTGAATGAATTTCATCTATTTAAGGCTTTTCATCTGACTTGTTGGAATTATATTATAGATTTCGAATGCTCTTCAATTGAAGTTCTGTTTATTTCTTCAGCTTGACGGAATGGGTGCTTCTTCCCGAAGACAAGTATAACAAGAGGTCAGGCACTGTACCGTATAAAAGTGAAAATACAATTTGGAATACATTTTTATCCACATCCCAGCATGCAGTGCATATTTGGCATGTCCCGTATTATGTCGTAGAGGCGGGACAATATTGTTCTTTCTAAGCTTGCATATTTATCACACATTCGTATGTTTGGAGATTTCTTACAATTTGTTTCATGTTATTGGATGACTGGTAATTATTGCGGCAAATAATCTTAATAGTCAAGAAATGACAGTTAACTCTATTTTGTGGAGTATAGGATTATCTTTTGCTTTTCTCAACATCTAAATGTCAATATGCATAATGCATCCTGTTCTAGCATTCTTAGGTATTTCAACTTGATTTACACCCATGCACTTGCAATGTTCATTATCGTGTGACAAATAAGGGGGATTTATAAACTGGCAATTTAAAATGTAATAAAGCCATCTGGATGTATTACTGTAATACAGTATGAAAGTTGAGAATGTAAATTATATTATTGTTTTAAGTGCAGAATTGTAATAGGCATTTCAGATTATAGTTAAACATGTCTGACTAAATAACTTTTTCCAAGATGACCAGCATTACACGTTTATTTCAGCTTTTGAAAGCTATTATCTTTTTCAATTAATTACTCAACCTTTATTCCTTTTTAATAGTGGTTTTGAGCTAGAGATGATGGAGGAAGAGGCTAAGGATTCTGAGGAAGAGGCTGAAAATTCTAAGCTGCGACAATCAGCAGGAAGAAATAGAAAACAAAGCCCACTTAGTTCGAAATTTGGTGTAGCTGCTACTCATGGATTGTCGAAATCAGGAGAGGCATCAAACTTGTCTGGTCCACAAGTTATGCCAATTGTCAATAATAGTGAAGACTCTTTAATCATTCCGAGAAATAAGAACAGACTTGATCAAGACTTGAGTTTTCATAATATTGATGACTCAAAGATAAGTTATCAGGCTCCTGATGTCTCTAGACATTCTATATCACGTCAGTTATCTGACAAATATATAAAGACCAGTGAGTGTAAGAATACCAATTCTCCAAAAGCACTTGGCTGCCAGGATCATGGTAATAGGGGTAAAACAAATTCATCTGTTCAGCAACCTGATCTGCGTGACGATATCTCGGAGTCTAAGTTATTAAGTGACTTGAGAGCAACTTCTGCAAGTGCTGCAGGAGTTACAAATTCAAATGAAAAGCTTAGAACTACGAGTTATTCTAAGAACCAAAAGGGATTTACTCTCCCACGAATCTTGGACGAAAGCATAGCCAGAGAAGGCAACGAGCGTGAAAACAGTAAGGTCGAAAAGGCTAGTGGGGGTGTCAAATCCACCAATGTTGAAGTTTCTGGGAAAGGAAATGATTTTGTTAAAGATAATGAGCCAGTTAGTTTATTGCCTCAGAAGAGGATAAATGAAGCTTTTACCGAATCAAAATCTAGAAAGAAGGCTTCCGTCCCATCAGCAAATGGCAAATCTGAAGGATTAAACCTGACATCTCAGGTTGATGGCGCAGCTGAAGCTAATGACACTTTTTCTATAGGCAAAGATAGTTTAAATAACACAACTACTCGCTTAGTTTCGAAACCTGCAGGCTCAACCTCTAACTCACTGGCATTTGAGGAGCCTTTCTCAAGAAATGCAAGCCTAGAATCTGCTCGATCTGATAATGCCTGTCAGAGTTCACCACAAACGGCTGTTCAGAGCTTAAGTGAGTCTGAAATTAATGGCAAGCCTGATATCACAGGTTCTGGAATGCAACAAGTTTATGGTAATGAAGCAGAGCAACTTAATGTTACTAAAAATCTTGATTCTTCATCACTGGGAAACGAAAGGTCACGTAATGTGGATCCTACTGGTTGTACTAATTTGGCTTTAAGCACTGAAGAAAGTAATAAACTGGTTGGTAAATCCCCCCGAAAGAAGTCTGTTGCCAAGAAAAAATTAGGTTCTAAACCTAAAGTCGGTGCCACGGCTAGAGAGAAAAGATTACTTTCCTTGAATAAAACTACCCTGCAAGCTGAAGGTGTAACATTTTCCAGAGAAAGCAAGGAGATTGCAACTTGTGATGCGAATGTGGATCAGGGATGTCCCCAAATCCTTGATGTTGATGAAACAACAGAGCAAGAAACAGTTAGCAAAAATGCAGAAGATGCTGGTGTCAGAACTGAGTTTTTTGACGATGAAACTGAGGCTCCAGATGACAAATGTGAAAATGAGTTAGGAATGGCACTTGATGTAGATTTGATTTATCTTTCAAAAAAGTCAGACACAGTAACAGAAGACAAGTCAGAAGGAATTTGCCCTGCAGCAAAATGTGAAGATGCAATGCCTCCTAAGAAAGGAACAAATAAAAATGAAAAACAGAAAACATCTTCACTGGCTGTAAAGGATCAGGCAAGAAAACGTCCTGCTGGTAAAGTCAAGGCCACGGTTGGCAAATATGTAGAATATGATGGTGACAGAACTGAGTTCTTGGATGATGAAATCGAGGTTCCAGATGACGAGTGTGAATACGAGTTGGGAGTGGCACTGGATGAAGAGTCTGTTCATTCTAAAAAGTCAGATACAGCAACAGCAGAGAAGTCAGAAGCAAATTGCCCTGCAACAAAATGTGATGACGCAATGCCGGCTAAGATAGGCACAAAAAAGACTGTGAAACAGAAGCCATCTTCACTCGTAGTAAAGAACCAAGCAAGAAAACGTCCTGCTGGTAAAGCGAAGGCCACAGTTGCAAAGGAATCATCGAAATTTAAAGGGATGGTATCAGGGCAGAATATTCCTAATGAGACGGGGCACGAGGCAGAGATAGAAACAGTGGAAGAAATGTCCTTTCCTGCTGATAAAAGTGACAAGATTTCAGCCGTACCAAGAAATAAGTCAGAGAATTTGGCTGAAGAGGAGAAGGAGAATAAACCAATTGATGGAGAGCAGGAACAAGTAAAGCGCAGAAGTGATGGCAATCCAACTAGTAAATCTAGTGTAAGTCTTGCAAATATCAAGTCCAGGAAATTGGGGCTCAATCCATCTACATCAGAATCTAACACGAGAGTAAAAACTGAAGCCGCATGTTTTATATTAAGTGGGCATCGCCTACAGAGAAAAGAGTTTCAACAAGTAATCAAGCGTTTAAAAGGAAGGGTTTGCCGGGATTCTCACCATTGGTCATATCAGGCTACACACTTCATAGTTCCAGACCCCTTACGCAGGACAGAGAAATTTTTTGCTGCTGCTGCATCAGGAAGGTAAGGAATATCATGCATAGACTAAAATAAAGCTCGTGTAGCACGCCCCCTGCTAATAATGACTGCCTTCAACGAAAGGCAAATCGTGAAGGGAAAATTTTGTTGTAACCTCTTACACGAGAATCTTGACTTTTTTCAGAATGGAGGTGTTACTATTCATTCTTCATATTTGGTGTGGGGGTGGGGGGACATGAAAAATAAAATTCATTTATTAGTTAACCTTTTTCCCTTTCCTTTCGTGTTCCCTATACAGCGGGTAGCTTGCGTTTTTTGATTATGTAATCTCTGGTGGAATGCAGGTGGATTCTTAAAACTGATTACTTAACTGCCAGTAGTCAGGCAGGAAAATTCTTGGAAGAGGAGCCTTATGAGTGGCACAAGAAAGGTTTCAGTGAGGACGGCGCTATCAATATGGAGGCTCCCAGAAAGTGGCGAATGTTGAAAGAAAGGACAGATCATGGCGCCTTCTATGGAATGCGTATTGTTGTATACGGAGATTGCATTGCCCCACCTTTGGTATGTTTTGTGTTGAATTTTATTTCGTTTAATATTCTTT
Organism: Psophocarpus tetragonolobus; assembly: GCA_037954015.1. Lineage (NCBI taxonomy): Eukaryota > Viridiplantae > Streptophyta > Magnoliopsida > Fabales > Fabaceae > Psophocarpus > Psophocarpus tetragonolobus. The sequence goes on along the minus strand of CM075692.1, from coordinate 35,218,942 downwards.
AACTGCATGCCAATCCTGACCTTCATATGCATTTTTTGGGTACATAACCTTCGTATGCATTAAGAACTTAAAACTGGTTTTTGTATTTTGATGCAACTTGCTGTCCACCATAACTATGATGCAGAGGTAATGACTCTGTTTAATTTTTTAAAAAATGTTTTTTTAATTAAATCAATAGTTTTTTATTTTTTTATTACAATGTGTCAATCTCGTTCTTTTCTTAATTTTTTTATTTTTAATTTAAGGGGGAATATTACTGTATTTGTATATCATATGTTTATACATGTTTTTATGTTTCATATGCAATTGAGTTTTGATAACATTTTAAATACTTTTGAAGATATGTTAACGTTTCTGTAAACTATTCCAGAATATCAATATTAGATACGGATAAATAAAAGCAAAATAAAGTATAGATGATTCATAGGTCGATAATGATAACGAGTTTCCAACCTGTTGTGCAGGAAACTCTGAAACGTGTCATCAAAGCTGGAGATGGAACAATATTAGCTACCTGTCCTCCTTATACTCGCTTCCTTAGTACCGGAATAGACTATGCTGTAGTTAGCCCTGGCATGCCACGTGTTGATATGTGGGTCCAAGAGTTCTTAAAACATGAAGTACCTTGTGTTGTAGCGGACTACTTGGTTGAGTATGTTTGTAAGCCCGGGTTCTCCCTTGAGAGACATGTGTTATATGGCACTCAGGCTTGGGCAGAGAGATCATTTGATAAACTTAAAAGTAGGGCAGAAGAGATTGTTGAAGAAATTGTTGCTCCTGAGGATTTCAGTGACATTGATGGTGATATAGTTTGCCAAGTATGTGGATCCCGCGATAGAGGAGATGTAATGCTAATTTGTGGTGATGAAAGAGGTTCAGTGGGTTGTGGAATCGGTACCCATATTGATTGCTGCGATCCTCCACTAACAGATGTTCCTGAAGATGATTGGTTTTGCCCTAAATGCAGTAGCACCAGAAATTGTTCAAACAATCCCAGTAAAAGGAGAAAAAATGTTTTAGCGTCATCTAAGTCTATCATTGTCACGTCATTTTGAGTCAATCATTGTCTCCAGATTACGCATGTCATAATAATAATTATGTACAATATTAGTAATTAACAAAATAATGTTAATTTCAGGCATGTTATGATAGTGTTATTTATGTACTCATCGGTCAATGCCAAGTGTTTCTAAACTGTCCCAACTTCAGCCTTTATGGCATCTGAAATTTTATTTATTTTCTTGTTAAATATTATTTTTTATTAATAATTCGAAATTTAGTCTCGGTTAAGATTGGCGATTTAACTCATTTAAGGTTTCAACAATGAGTTATATTGAGAAAACATTATTTTAGAATAAGTGTTATATTGAATTTTTAATGTAATATAAATTATTTTCATTAAATTTTTTAATAAATATTATTTTTAGTTTTTAATGTAATATTAATGATAAGGTTACTTCGTAAATATTTTTATCTATTTATTAATTTTTTATATGTATAAAATAATTTATAATAATATTTATTTTACCATGGAAGGAGTATTAGACACAAAATAAAAGGATAAATATAGTGTATTTTCTTATGCACTTTCATGTTTTTAATTAAAATTAAAATTGAATTTTGAAAGTTAAAGTGAAAAATGCAGTTAGACTATTTATTACAAGAGCAATTTCAATAGTAATTGTTTTTAAATAATAAGGAACCAACATTGTTGTAAGAACCTTGTGTTGGAAGAAACATTAATATTTTGTGGTACTTTAGGTTAAATTAATATTTATTTATGATAATTAAAATAAATAATCAAAATAAAAATTATAAAAGTTTAAATTATTTATAAGAAATCATTATTTGAATAAACTTGTAAAAAATTGTGTGAATTGATTATAAATTATGCTAATGTGTTAAATTTATTTATAAGAACTAGCATTGAAGTGGTTTTAATGATAAAGAGTAATTTATGATTTTATGACTTGCCATTCTAGTCATTTTACTATCCATGTAATTGTCAATTACAATTTCACACAATAAATTATCCATGCATTCTTATTTATTAATCAATTAGTTGAATTAACATTAATATATTATTACATATTATTTTTATTTAATTATTAATATATTATTTTTAATAAATGGTTATTTATATAGGGTAATTTACAAGTTATGTAAAAAAAAAGACTTCTGATGAATTAATATATTTAATTGTATTTTGAATAACTTCTGATGAATGGTTATTTATTAAGCTTCTGATAAATTAGTATATTCAATTGTATTTTGAATTACTTCTGATGAATTATTAATATATTATTTATAATAAATGGTTATTTATATAGGGTAATTTATAAGTTATATAATTTATTTATAATAAATGGTTATTTATTAAGCTTGTATTTTGAATAACTTCTGATGACTTAATATATTCAATTGACGCTTAATGACATTGTCCTCATTAAAAAGATTACTCTACAAGAAGGTTAACATATATGGACACATTGATAAAACAAATTTTTATGGAGAATTTTCTTTCTTATTTTAATGCACTCAATCAAATGATTTTTCAACATTAAAACCAATGGAAACTTACCATAGAGAAAGGGAGCAGTTTTTAATTTTCTAAAGTTTTTTTCCAAAACAGAATGAAAATCGAATCAGTTAATGTACTTTATCAAAGTTCACAAGTTGAACTACGTGATTTCACTAGTGTTAATAAAATAATAATAATAAAAAAAAAACAATATTAAGTAAAATATATCACAATAGTTAAATTTAAATTTTAATAATTAATATAATATAAAATATTCATTAATCATTAACAACAGAAAATTTATATTTAAAACAAAAAATAATAAATTCTATAATATAAAGTTATAAGAAATTAAGATATAAAATTTGTAAATTAATATATAAGTAAATTATGTATTTTATAAAAAATAGTTGATAAAAGAATATATACCTATCTGTAATCTTTATATATATATATATATACATGTATTTATATTATTTAATTTTTATATTAAAATATAATATAAAATAAAAATAAAATTTAATTGAAGACCATTTCAGGCCAATTCTCGACTGGTTTCTACTAGTTTTATATGCTAACCGAACTTATCGAACTAATTTATACGAAATTTGAATAAAAAATTCAATTCCTGTTAAAAAATGTGTCTACGTATTTAGTGGATGATAATGTATCAGATAAAATTATGTTGAAAAGAGTATATGCATGAGAAAAAAATATATTCATGTCTCATGAAGAATAAAATTATTTAATTTTTTTATATGGGTACACATAAAACCTTGTTTAATTCTCTATCCAATTTTTATTGAATTTGTCATGATGTTGTATTTAATATTATATTTTGACTTTAACAAAATCAATTCCAAAATCATGTTAGAAGGTATCTAAAGCGCTAATTATTGATTTGTTAATTATTTAAAATTTGAGGAAGTTTTAATTAACACCATTATAATTTGAATTTATATTTATTTTTATAATTTTTTTTAAAATTCTTATTTTATCTCAAATTTTTTTAATTATTTGATAAGCTTTTGTTGGACAGTTTAAAAAATTTTAAATTTTTTTACCTCTTCGACAAACTCTCCTATGATCTCCTACAAGAGTTTGTGGGAGAGTTAAAAAAGTTTCAAAATCTTTTAACTTTCTAGCGAACTCTTGCCGCAGAGTTTGATTTTCCGACCTGAGCTTACCGGAGAATTAAAAAAAAGGTAAAATGAGAATTTAAATTTTTTTAATAAAAATATATATAAATTCAAATTATAGTAAGTGTTAATTGAAATTCTCAAATTTCATTAGTTTTCTCGATCTTTAGTTTACGAACCTCCAATTAACAAATAGTATTTGCAGAACCATATGGATAAACGTATACAAACAGTTTATATTTTTTTTTAAAGGCAAAAGAGTATGTAAAATATTCATATGTTGAAACAATAGGTTTTAGTAACCTGTACTAAATGTCAAGAAATTAGCATATGTACCAAAACATCTATCATTAAGCCTCAAAAGAAAAACCAAGACACCATAGTAGATCCACCATCCCCACACGAAACCCGCCCACTCAATCCCGCCACTACATGTTTAGCATACATATCAAATGGTTGCTGCACTAATAAGAAAAATCACAACCCTTATTAAAACTAAAATAATAAGCAAACATTTCCTCGACATAATTTTGACCAACATCAAAATATCCAACGACTCCATAGTATTACCATTAAAGATTATCGAGTTCCTAGATATTCAAATACACCAACAAACAACATTCAAGAATAAAAGTCTACATTTAGACTTATATTTAGCTACAACACAAGAGCTAGACAATAAAACCAATTGAGACAAATCATGTGAAAGAGGTGAAGAGATACCAAGCCAATTCAACACCTTATACCATAAGGCCCGAGAAAAGGACATAATAAAAAAAGAAGCTTACAGTCCTTAGGATGTTCGTTACACAGAACATAAACATAACCACGCAATTGAGAATCCATTCCTCTATGCACAAGTTATCAATCGTTGAGAACCGGCTAAGGAGTAGCCTCAGATTAAACATTGACGAACAGTTAACCCCCAATCCTTCGTCTGTCTTTGTGGTAAACATACTTTCTCTCAATCCTTCGTTACACAGTCCTTAGGATGTTCGTTACACAGAACATAAACATAACCACGCAATTGAGAATCCATTCCTCTATGCACAAGTTATCAATCGTTGAGAGCTGGTTAAGGAGTAGCCTCAGATTAAACATTGACGAACAGTTAACCCCCAATCCTTCGTCCGTCTTTGTGGTAAACATACTTTCTCTCAACTTACCCAAGCGATTTTTTATTCTTGGGTGTTCCCCATCCCCCCCCCCCCCCCCCCCCCCCCCCCCCAAAAAAAAAAAAAACTTACATTGCATCCTTAGGAGAGAATTCAAAACCTTCTTAGGAGCTTTATAGAAGGAAAAATAGTACAGCAGCAGGCTAGACAAAACTGAGTTTAGCATAACTAATCTTCCAGCAAAAAACATATTCTTCACCTTCTATCTTGAAAGCCTCTTTTCAAATTGTTCTATCACCAGTCACCAGTCTCTGCATTGACACCAACTGGAACACTAAAAAATTTGAAAGGCGGTGATCTAATGAAAGAGAGTTCGCCGCGTGAGTGAAATCTTAACCCACGTTAATACAAACAATTTATTTGCCTACAAACACTAAACACACATTGACAAAGAAGGAAAACTTGATTTTACTCACTTTTATGTTACAATTTATTTGCCTACAAACAGTAAACACACATTGACAAAGAAGGAAAACTTGATTTTACTCACTTTTATGTTTGGTCCAGCTGTTTTGGACTTCACGTTTTACTAGTTCTTAAATAAATAGGGAAATGTCTCGGGCTTTTTGTTTTAACTTTCCAACCTACAATGACTACGTGATATTATAAGCCCATCATTTCCATACAATTACTTAGGCTTGTAGTTTTATTTTTTAATTTTTAAAAGAGTTTTGAAAAAATAATTTTTAAGAATTATTTTATAAAAAAAGATGAAAAAAGCTTGTTTAAAAACTGTTTTCTAAACGTGAAAATAAAAATACTTATGATTTCTTTACATACCCAAAATCCCACATTACTTAGGAATTGAAATTAATAATTATTTATAAACACACTCTTCTCTTAACTCACAATATGTTTTTTCAAGAAAAAATTGTAATGGAACCACATACCTCAAATGGGTGATCCTAATGATGTCCGAGACTGGTGGTAGGAACACTTGTCAATGTTTATAGAAGTACTATTAATGAAAAGTAAAAAAATAAAATTTCTTTATGTATTTTGAATTTTTAAAATAAAAATATAAAAACCTAAAAAAACTACTCATTATTGTTCTTCTTTTAAAATTTTTAATAGTTAAAAAATAAAACTATTATTAAAAATTATTTTAAAAAATATTAACATAACTAAATTAATTTTTTAATTTTAAATACTAAAATACTAAAAATAATTTTATAAAACTCCAACAAAACCTCTTTATTTCTTTTTTTAAAGATTTCAACAAGAAGGTACATCGCAATTTAAAACATTATTAATAAAGAGAAAAAAGAGATAATAGGAAAGAGTTGATATGATATTTCTTGAAACTCATTATGCCAATGTCATAAGATTTTGAAAAGAGCTTAGGATAGAGAAGAAGGCACATGTGACACCACTCCCTCTCTTTTCAATGTTCCCTTCATTCAAACATCTCGTGTTTAGTGTTATTTTTTCCTCTATATAACTCCTCTTATGTTTAATGCCCTTCTCTCAGCGCCCACAATACCCTTTCCCTTAGGATTAACAATTATACCGCTCATTGTCTGTGTTTGTCTCCATTTGATGGAAAAAATTTATGTTATTGTTTTTCCTCTTGTCCTCACACATGCTCTGACTTTATATTTTATGTATAGTTATATGTTAAATAAAATTTTATATATTTATATATAAATTTATATTATGATAGATTATTAAAGTTAAAATATAATTAATAATTTAATATATAATTTATTTAATAATTAATAAATTAAATATAATTAATAAATTAATATATATTTATTTTATAAATTATAAATAAATTTAAATATAAGATATAATGAGATACTCACAAAAATATTCAAATTTAAAAATATCCGATAAAAATCAAAATTTCATATTACCTTCTTAATATACATTCCATCTAGTTTCATTATCATCCTTTTCCCCTCTAAAAAATAATATATATATTCTAATTTATATAATCTATTAATAAATAACTCCTCATGATAAAATTATTCTTGTTAACCACATTATGTATTCTTTTTCCGGGAATTGGGATATATCCTTAAGGTTAAACTTTAACCTTTATGGTAAACTATATATTATATTACAGATTTTTTTATTTTTTTTAAACTTTAAGAGAAATGTTAACTGTATTTTCTTGATAATGAATATTCGAGATGCTTTTAATACGTGGGTTTTGATAAAAATACTTATATAAAAAATTTTATATTAAAATTTAATTATGTGAGTTTTGAGAAAAAATACTTATACAAAGTTAATGTATAAAATTTTATATTGTATTCAATTATAACTTTTTTTTATATATAATATGTATTGATTTTACTATTAATATTTTAAAAATTATATAAATAAAAAATTATAATTAAATATTAATTTTATTTTCCGTGCATAAATATTAAGCTTGCTAGTTTTTATTAAATATATCATAGTCTCAAGATTATATCATGCAACCCACTTAAAATTTATCAAATAATAAAAAGTATGTTAAACAAATAATGAAGAAAAGTACGTGTATTTTATTTTTTTATGAAAGGAAAATATAATAGATATTTTAAGTCAGTTTTACCATATTTTATTAAATCTTATTTTTTATTATGAAGCATGAAATTCATCTCTAACAAAAATGAGATGTAATAATAAATTTTAAATTAAACTAAAACTAAATGAATTATAAATACATAAAAATAATACTATGCATATTAAATAATATGATAATAGAAAGAAAACAAACTAGTATTGTAATTTTATAAACATATAATACTGAGTCAATAGGTTAATGCATATACTTATAGTGTAAATAATTTTTATATTTTTATTTAATTATAATTGACATGTATAATATGCTAATTTTTACTATAATTATATCAACATAATCTAAAAATTTACGTATAAAAATTAAACTCTATACTTATAAAGATACAAATCATAATGTCATTTGTTAATTATATATATATAAAAGAAATGATTCATTTACTTTAAAATATACATTAAAAAGTAAGTATAAAAGATTTTATTCATCGTTTATTTATTTATTTTCTTTTTCTTAAATGTATAAGTTTAATTTAAAAAAAAGAAGAAATTTTAAGTTTAATTTCTTCTCCAATAATTAGTTATTAAGAAAGCTTTCTAACACCCTATTACAGAAAGTATTTAAAAAATTTCTATAATTTAATTTCACATTCTATATAATTATGAATGCAATGACGTAATTATTATTTGGTAAAAATAAAATTCACATTTTATATATAAAACTTAAAAAAATCTTTCAAGACATGGAAACCATGAACTCATTATATTACGGATTTAAGATGATTAACTTTTAAAAAAAAAACTGCAGTTATATTATAATCATTTCTATAACAAGTACAAGTTGTTATTATTTATGTTAATAATTATATAAAAATCTAATATATATATATATATATATTATATTTAAATATCCGATTTTATTTAATAAAAATATATAAAATTAAATTTATTTTAATTTATTTATGGTATAAAATACAATATCAAATATGTTTTACAAGAAAATTGTGTTCAATTTCTTCTATGTATAAAAGTTTTTTGACCCATCAATGGCACATCATGAACTATATTAATCATTGACTCTATGTATTGAAAAACACTACCATAGTCTTAAGACAAAACAATGTAAAATATTGTAGGTGCTAAATATAATATAATTTTATTACTTAATATTTATACAATAAAACTAATTTTCAAAAATATACATACATGTCAAAATTAAATTAACAATATGTTTTTATAATAAAATAATATAAATCAATTACTATATAATATCATGACCAAAATTAGTTATAATTTTCGTTAGGACAAACATTACAACTAGCATTTAGAAATAATATTATTTGGCATGATTACAAATAAAATCATTACAATCTTTTTTTTTTTTACATATTTAGCAATATTTGTTAATACTTTAAAATACTATAAAATTATTTTAATTTTTTATGAAACATAGAAAATGTATAAAATATCATTATTATATATATATATATATATATATATATATATATATTATATACACACAAATATTTAGGCTGTTAAAATACTTATTTGTCTTTTTTCTTTTTTTACACGTGTCTTTTTTTGTATTTTAATTTTTTAATTCCTTCTTCTTTTTATTTTTATAATTTATCTATTTTAATTTGTTGGCATTTTAATTTCTTTTTTCTTTTTCTACTTTTTACGTTACTTTTTTATTTTTATCTTTATGTATACCTTTTTCTTTTATATTCTTTTATTTCTATATTTAATATATTAAAAAATAATTTATTGAATATATTTTATCATATTAAGTATAATTTTAAATTATTTAAACAAAGATATCTTAAATATTTAATTTTTAAAGATTAATTTATTAAATATATTTTCATATATTATAAAATAAATATAAGTTATTTTAAAAAAAACATATTAAATTAATCTTTTAATATATTAGTTATATACAATATCATTAAAAAAAACTATGTTTGATTAATATTTATGAAATAGAGAAAAACTAATAGAGAAGAAATTATGTTTGATTCCTTCTTTGTGTAAAACTTTGTTTGACTAGTACTATAACCAGAATTTGTTGTAACACTCTTTCTTAATTAAAAAATTGTAATAAAATGTTTCATTTAAAAAATAAAGTTTCAAAGAGACAAGGTTTTTAATAAGAGTTTAATTGGTATACACTGTCAGCGTAATTACACTATATTCAATCACAACCCTTCATTCATGATAAATTTGTTGATTTTGCTTATTGCTATTTTAAAAGTCACATAAATGAAAAGTCATGATTGAATGTCAATATAAAAATCCTTTAAACTGACAGTGTATACCAATTAAACTCTTTTAATAATATCTTAATCATATTCAAATAAAACTTTATGATTTTATGTATATATATACATAAATATTGGGTGATTAATAATATTTATGTATATATATAAATAAAATTTTAATAATACCTTAATCATATATATATATATATCCATAAATCTTGGATAATTAATAACAAATTTAAATAATAATAAATTTGTTTATCTAAAATAATTCCTTACACAATTAATTTTCGAATAAGATAAAAATAATGAAATAAAACTTTTATATTTTTTGGTTAAGCCTTAGTTATAATATTAGTAAATAGAATGAGTTAAAAATTGTAAATAATGTTATTTGTTTTCGACTAAGTGTTAACCGGAAAAGTTCAACCATGGTGTCCTCAATTTAGAAAAATAATAATATTTATACTCGTAAAATAAAGGTATAGTTAATTATTAATCATTCATAAGTTATACATAAAAGAAAATATTTTCGTAATTAATACCCCAATTCATATACACAAATTTACAAAAACAACACAATGACTCTCATTGTCAATTTTTTATTTCTAAAACTAATATTTGATATTTTACAAAGTAGATTCATAAAAGCTCTCTAATCTCGTATTTCATATAATAGTATCTCATTGTCTTGCTCATCACTTGACAGAAATATCTAAATTATCTTCTCTATTTTAGATATTTTAGTGGAAGTATTTAAAATTTTATTCTCATATCAAATGAAAGTATCTTATACCTCATACTTATGCCATATGTATGTCACTTAAGTTTTATTCTTATTAAAGGTCCGAGGTATCTCAAGTAATTATTACATTAATTTTTCAGATAACGTTGTGTCAACCATAATCATTAGAACTATATCGAGAAAATACTATATTTTCATAAATACTAATCGATCATATAAATAATATGTTAGTAAGATATAATTAATTATAATTATAAATTACAAACTAAAATATTACATATAATGAAAGTCACAATATTACATGAAAGAATCCCAATGTTTTTTTTAAAACCAAATGTTAGTATGAATAATAATGTTAGTTTTTCTTAACGGTGAGGATCCAATCACAACTTTTTCTTACCTCCCTTATTTCTTAATAGACTAGATCACCTTGTTACTTTCAACTATCAAGAATTATAGAAAAAAAAGATACAAAAAATCTATCCAATAAAAGTTGTTTAAAATATAAAATTTATATATTTTTTATTAACAATTAATTTTAATTATTAAGATAAGGCATCTTGTTTTATATATCAATAACAACCAAAATTATGAAAACATATTTTTTATCATTAATGTATAAGATATTGAAATGATCTAATAATATATTTCATATTTTATACTGAACTTCAAGTATTTTGCTGTACTTTAATTTTCATCGATATCCATTATACTACTACAAATTAACTCTATCTATTTATATTATTATTTGTATACTTATTCAGAAACTCATTCAAATTTTTATTCACATTTTTATATAACATTATAGAGTATTCATACATTAAAAGAACGCACAACCAGTTAACAACTCACATGTGTATCAACAACTCACACTATATATACAAGACTTTAACTTATTCAGAAACTCATTCAAATTTTTATTCACATTTTTATATAACATTATAGTGTATTATTCACACAATAATAAAAAGACACAACCAATTAACAACTCACATGTGTATCAACAACTCACACTGTATGTACAAGACTTTTACGATCAGATTTATGGTTTAAAATTTAACTTTTTTTTAACTATCTTAAACATATTCTATATTTAATTATGTTTTCAGTCTTTTTAAAATTTATAAAATATGATTTTAGTCTCGTATTTATTTGAATGTTCTCACTTAATTCTAAAATATATCTATCTTTCAAATAATTTTTAACAAAATATGGAAACTAACCCGTGTGAATACACAGTTGTTTACTAATTCAAATAAAAAATAACTTTGTAAGAGAAGCATTTGGACAATACCTATAAAGTTGAATGACTTTATAATCCATGATTTTGCAGAATTAGTAGTATTTTGTTGCTTATATAAGAAGAATGGAGATGTACCAGACATTCAAGTTTTCCTCTGTTCCATCAATGTTATTCATCATCCCAAATATACCATTTATTTAAATATCAGTTCAGTAATAGCTGTGCAATGTCCACTTGAGACATTTATTTACCATTATTAATATTGTATGTGTTTTTTCATTTAGTTCATAAGGTGTTTTGTTTTCACGTTTTGGATGTATTTTTTTATATTTTAAATGCGATTCTCTGAAACTAATAGCCATAACTTGTACATTTTAAATTGATTCCTCTATTCTTAATAAATTTTCAAACAGACACTCAATCTGTTGTGCATTTTGTGATTTACTTTTGTTTTGCAAATTGTTCTAATTTCTCTTGCATATATACTTTGGTATCAGAGCTGTGTTCTTTCCAAGGACAGTTTTTATATCAAAATTTGTAAATGTCAATTTTAATCGAAAATAGAAATCTGTCTAGATTGGATAGTGTTTGCTAGGATACTCTTGGTAGTTGGAGGGCAGTGATGGCCAGTGGAGAGCCGGTGTAAGTCCCTAGTTCCTACCTAAATGAGTTGAGGAACACGTGCATATTGCGCCAACAAGTACAGATGTTTATTTTTGATTAAGTTTTTTAAAAAAAAAAAAAAAAAAAAAAAAAAAGAGTTATTTTCTTGATAAGCCTTATGATTTTCTATATTCTTTAATATTTATTATTTTATAGTGTATTCCGTGGATACCTTACTTTTATTATCTAAATTTCTGCTGTCTTTGCTCTGTTCTCTGCTGTATTTGCTCTGTTTCTGTTTTTACTCTGTTTTTGTTTCTGTTTCGGTTCTTGTTCTGTTTTTACTCTCTTTTCTCTATACATTTATTTTTACAAATATAAAATTTTACAAAATGACAAATATACAACCTATAAAAGGTAAAGAATATCACTCAGCTCTTGCAGCTGTTGAAAATTTTACAAAATCTCCTCCCGTAGGATATATAAAACCAACTCACGACACAGATTTTGTTCATACAATATTAATAGGACAAAATAACACAATAATAGCTTTACTAGAAGAAGTTTCTAGAAAACTATCTACTCTTATTAATCAGCAACACAAAAATATAAACATGACTGATGACATAAATGATTTAGTCAATAAAGTTTCTAAGTTATCTTTAGGAACAACTACACAAACTAAAACAGTCTGTAAAAATACTCACAAATTTATTAAAGTTATTGCAACTCCAAACAAAGCTGAATCTAGTAATAGAAATCAGATTACACAGGATAACAATAACTCCAATAAAGATAAAATTATTAGTTAAATATGAATTTTACACCAAATAATAATTCACAAACACAAGTCCAAGAAATTTCTATGGATAGTTCATCTAATAGGAATCACACATCAGAGAGGTTTCCCGGAACTTCTCGAAGATTAAGAGAACATAATACAAGGAGACAAGATCTCATCCAACATCCTGGAATCTTAGATAGATTTCTACATAGAAGAAGATCTACTAATGTTAGAAGACTAGAAGACTTAGTAGATATACAACAAAATGTTGAAATAGGATCTAATTCCAGGATAGATTCTTTAAATCCTAGACAGTTATACAACATAGGATGGTTAAGTTCCGAAAGAACCAGCCTCTACAGGTATAGGAGAATAGAAGATTTCCACTTACCTGATAATACTTATGAGATAATACCATTAATATCTCAGCAAACAGCCACACAACTCCTAAACCAACATGGACGATATGTTCATATGGGATTAATTACTATTGGTGTAAGATCCCTAGCTAGACATATGATTGGTGCTAGAGCTTTGATAGTTCTCCATGACACCAGATTCCAAAACAATGATTCCCAAAGTATTATAGGTATACTAGAAGTTGACCTAAATCAACCCATATCTTTGATATACCTTGCCCCTAACTTTACACTAACTCTTCAAGATTTTGTAAATCACATTAGTCTAGAAGTACAAACCATAGGATTTGGAACAAATTGGATAGGACATAACTTACACTTAGACATAACTTTCATAGGAAGAATAAGTAATTATATTTCTTCTATGTATAGAATAAACACTAGACCATTAGAAGAAGCCATTAGTTCAATTGGTACACAATTTTTGCCAGCCCAAGCTTTTACTCGAAGAAATGAGGGACATCTTTGGCAAACACATTTACAAAGGGATGAACAAAATCCCATTACAAATCCAGACACTGTCATTCTACATAATAGGTCTAGAGGTCTTAGTCTAAGTTTTACTGACTACAGAAGCACTTCTTTAACAGATCTAGAACAAGATCGAAGGGATAGTACCTCTATTCCCGACAATGATCATATTGCTATGATGAATATCATAGATAGTGAAGATGAAGAAGATGATGACATTACTGAAGAAGAATGGAATTATCATCAAGCAAACATAGCCATGCTTAGGCAAGGAACTTTAGAAACTAAGTTTAAACAAGATCCTTTACAACAAAGCATCCTTAGTGAGTCAAACTGGGAACCTTGGGACTGTTTTCCCTTAGAACAAAATGAAGTCGTAACTCCTCAAGAAAATGATATAGTTAATATCTTTTTACAAAATTTAAAACTTGAAGAACAAACTGAAGAACAAGAATACTTTTACAAACTTCAAGAAAAATTAAAAAATAAAGAAGACGATGAATTATCTACTACTTCTGAAAATACAAAAGTAGGATTAATCAATGAATATGAAGAATCCACTGCTACAAATTATAGGTTAGATCCTGCTGGTACTCAAAATTATAGTCCAGGATTTTTACCCAGAGACACAGTTCAAAATATTGTCCTTAGTGATAATAAATATATCTCCCATGGTAAACGATTACCAGTAGAACCACATTTTCAAATTCCAAATTTACTTCTTAACTTAGGAGGAATAGATCCACAACTCCTTCCTACATACATTGAGCAATGGACTGCTGCTGTAATACGTGATTATGGCATACATCATGAAAAAGATGTACAGTCTTCTCAAGAAATGATCGCAAAAGGAGAAACATATCTCGGTGATATTGCTAGATCTGGTTGGGAATCTTTTAAGAAAAACTTCCCTAATGATCTGAATACTCTGGTCATAGAACCTGGTCCAAACATTTACAACTTTTGTTCTCTTGTTCAAAGATTGTTTACTTCACAATCCGCCAATGATGGTAATACAATTAGACAACAAATTTATTTAGGACATTTAGAAAGATTGTCCATTGAATACTTTGGAAAAATAAAAGAATATTGCCAAGATTATTTGTTATACGCGTCTATAGCTGGATGCTTCCATGACGTGAACATAGGAGATAAAATGTTCCTTAAATTGCCAGGCAAATTAGGACAAAAAATTAGAGAAAATTGGAAAAATGATGAGGTTACTCCCATGTTGAATAATCTCTCAATACGAATACAACACATTATGAAAATAATGGAAGATACATGTACACATATAGCCATACAAAAACAACTTAAACATTCTGATGCAGGAATCTGTAAACAAATATATACACCACAACAATATTCACAAAATAAATATAAAAATAAAAGAAATAATTCTAGAAGTAAACCTAGAAATATTAATACACAAAAATATTTAGGACCAAGAAATCCTCGAAAAACTTATACAATAAGGGCATCTAATGCTAGAAAACCAACACTCAATCCTACTAGACATGTTAGAAAATACAGAGATAATAAAACCTACAAACAAATATTAAAATGTTTTGCTTGTAATCAACCAGGACATTTTTCAAGAGATTGTCCAAATATATCAAATCTTTACACTAAAGAAGCAAACTTAATAAAATCTTGTCATATGAATTTGCTTCCAATAGATGAAGACGTATCAACAGATTCAGAAATTCTATCTGTAATCAGCATAACAGAATACACTGATGAACTAAACTCTAATAAAATACACAAAAATTATGATTTAATCAATGAATTTACAAACAATGAATATAATCATTTATATTCTAATACTAATGAAGATAACTTTCTCATGGGAGAAGAATACAATGAAATGGGTCAATTATTAGATGATTTAGGATATTGTCTAATGAATACCTTAAAAATACAAACTTGTTCTCATAAAATCCAATATTATTCAGGGACAGATTCAATCCCGTGCACATATTGTGAACGTTATTTTCATATATCAAAAAGAGCTCATTGTCCACTTTGTTATAAAAATTTTTGTATTAAATGTATAGAAAAACATTTAAACATATCAGAACAAAATATACCCTCTTTTGAAACAAGAGAAAATACAAATAAACCTAGCAATAAAGATTTAACTGATACAAGAGTTTCTGTATTAGAGACTCGCATGAATTACTTAGAAGAAAAAATTATTCTTCTAGAAAAATTAATAAAAGGAAAGACTAAAATAGATACTCCCGAGACTAGTCAGATTTCTATACAAAATAATATGATGGGAACAACAGAATGTATCCCATTAGTTTGTAATAAACAACAATTAATAACTCTAAAAGTATTAGTAAAAATAACTTTTCCAAAAATAAATAATAAACCTTCTACAGAAAAAATTATACAAGCCTTATTAGATACAGGTTGTTCAGAAACAGTCATCTGTAAAACTGTAACTCCACAACAAAATATAGTTAAAAGTAAACATATACAAAAAACTAGAACTATGTCTGGAGAAATCATGATAAATGATGAAGAAATTAATAATGTTATTCTTCAATTTAGCACAAATTGTGAAATTTTTGGCTATAAAACTTTCATCAAAACCATGAGAGTAGAAAATTTAGTTCCTTCTAAACAAAACATGATAATTGGTTTAGATTTCATCTTAAGACAAAATCGATCAATTACTATAAATAAAGATTATGTCTTAATAAGTGATAAAACACAAATGACACCTATAGTCAGTGGTGATTCAGTCAAACAAGAAACTATTACTGATAATTGTAATTGCAAAAATTCGAATACATGTAAATGTAAAACAGAATATTTATACACATTAGAAGAAATAAATGAAAATTATTTTTTAAATAATATCTTAGACAATACAGCTGAAGTATTCTCTTCTATAAAAATTTCAAAGTCAATAAAATTTGAAAGTATCCAACAAATCCTTGATAGGTTAAACAAAACAAATATAATAGGAGAAGATCCAACAAAATTCTGGGATAGAGATCCCGTAACATGTAAACTAGAAATAATTAATCCTGACTTAATTATAAAAACAAAAGATATTCAATTTAACAATTGGGAACAAGAAGAATGTCAAACCCACATACAAAATCTTTTAAAATTAAAAGTAATAACACCTAGTGTTAGTCCCCATAGAAGTCCAGCATTTATTGTTAATAAATCTTCAGAACAAAAACGTGGTAAATCCAGAATGGTTTACAATTATAAAAGATTAAATGATAATACTATTGAAGATAGTTACACAATTCCTTCCAAAGATATTTTAATAAACCGAATTCAAGATACTAAATGGTTTTCTAAATTCGACTTAAAAAGTGGATTTCATCAAGTAAAAATGGATCCTGATTCTATAAAATGGACGGCCTTTTCATGTTCCGAAGGTCTATTCGAATGGAATGTAATGCCATTTGGTTTAAAAAATGCGCCGGCTGTTTTCCAGCGTAAAATGGATAATATTTTTAAAGATGTAAAATCTTTTACTTGTGTTTATATGGATGACATTTTAGTCTTTTCCAAAACAAAAAATGAACACTTTCTTCATTTAAAACAAGTTTTATATAAATTAGAACATTATGGTTTAATAATTTCTAAATCAAAAATGGAAATTTGTAAGAATTTCATTGAATTCTTAGGTACAGAAATAGGTAATGGAACTATAAAACTCCAACCTCATATCTCTAAAAAAATACAAGAATTCCCTGATAAAATGGAAGATATAAAAACACTTAGATCCTTTTTAGGATTACTAAATTATGCAAGAAATTTTATTCCTAATCTAGGAAAATATACATCTGCATTATATAACAAAACTGCTTTAAAAGGAGAAAGAAAATTCAACTCCGAAGATATAAAATTAGTTCAAAAGCTAAAACAAATGGTAATAAATTTACCAACTTTACAATTACCATTAGATTCAGACTATTTAATCATCGAATGTGATGGTTGTGAACTTGGATGGGGATCAATCCTCAAACGAAAGAAAAATAAACATTTACCAAAAACAGAAGAACAAATTTGTAGATATTCCTCAGGAAAATATACTACAAAACCCAAAATTTACCAAACAAGCACTGACTATGAAGTTAATGCTATAATACATGCTATGGATTCTTTTAAGTTATTTTTAATAAATAAGAAAGAAATAACAATCCGAACAGATTGTGAAGCCATAGTTACATATGGCAAAAATCAAATTAACAATGACAAAAAACCACACAAAAGATGGTTACTTTTTAAAGATTATATAAATTTTTCTGGAAAAATTATTAATTTTGAACATATTAAAGGAACTGACAATACTTGTGCTGATATTTTGTCCAGGTTTATCAAATAAATATCAGAAATTCTACAAAGACCTGATTGGTCACATTCACACAAATCCATGACATTGGAACCAACAAAGAAAGGTCTTCAGGGCCCCAAACAAGTAAGATCACCCTTTAGGGTAGATCAATACACAAAATATGGTAAACAAGAATTGCCAATACTCACAAATATTTATCAGTATCCTGGTAGAGATAATACAAATATCAAGCTCAATGTCTTGATCGATAACATTTGGAATATTCCAAAATATACAACAGAGAATGAATCTCAAGTAACAAAAGTTAAACAAAGCATTATCTGTGCTCTATACAATTTTTGTGGACAAAATAATCAAGGAGTTGTTTTAACATCTCCAGCCTCTCCCTCTGGAAAAGGTTTTACACACTTTGCTCTAATTGATGGGCCTAACAAAGGGGTATATACCTCATTCAGAGATCTCTCTGAAGCCAAACAAGATCAATTTTGGTCTACCTACAAAGGCTTTTACTCTAAAGAAGAAGCCCAAATGGCAGTAAGACTCCAAACAATTGATGAGGAAAAGATCAAAACTGCTTTACAAATGGAACCCAAAATCCAAACTCAAACTTATGCTGGTGCCACTAGTATTCAGCCCAGTTTAAACCCAAATATTCTTTTATCAAAATTTAACCTTCTTCAAGAATTCCTTTTTGAAGCACACTCAGAAGCCATAAAATTTAATGGCTTATTTGTTAAAATACAAACGTATTTCAATCACAAAACTGTTTGTGTCATCTCTTCTGACTACTGTAAAACAGTAACCAAAGACTGTACTTGTCAAATAAAATATTTAGTCAGAAAAGCTCACATAGATTTAGAAACTTTTGAGCAATTTTTACACAGAGATTTTCTCATAACTCCTATGTCATTCCTAGAAGTAGGATGTCTACACACAATCTTAATCCCACCTACGGATAGATTTCAATCTTTATCCTCTCCCATAAATTCAGTCATAAATGAAGTACAGGCTGAACACATGCAAAAGGTTGCTTTACAAATTACTACTTCACCCAGAAGTATAACATTACAGGATAGTAACCCAACACATGTTATTAAACTATATACAGAAGTGAACCCTGAATTTCATTGTTGCAAAACATCAGATCATGATGAATTAAAGGGTCTTTCACTAAACAAAAATAAAACCTATCAGTACAACCTTTGGAAAGCACATACTGAAGGTTCAAATTGGAATTTTTCTAAATTCGATTCAGAAACATTGATCTTATTAAAAGAAACAAAAGATACCAAGCTCTACTGGAAGAAGAGTATGGGTTCCAAATTTCATCCTTTCCCTACCGAGGCTAATCTTACCTTAGTCCGACATTTTGAAAGAGAAAGGATTTTCAAAGAAATTTATGAAGAAGCTGGCTGTTATGGCCAACAAACACCAGGAGCATCAGGAGCTTCCTCTCTTCCTTCTGAAGCAGGAGATGATCAATCTCTTCCTGAACAAATGGACGAAGAATTCCAAGATTTTACTGCCTCCATCACTCGTCTGAAATAAAGTTTTACCTGTGACACAGTAAATTTACCTTAGGGTAATTGACTGAAGGGTAAAAACTGACACAACAGGTTTCCAGTAAGCAGGTGACCTATACAGCCGGTTCCCGGTCATACATTTTGTATATAAATAGGCCTTAAGTCTCTTATGCGGAGCAGGCTAGAGACAGACCACACCCTCTCTCTCTCTCTAAACTCTCTCCCTTCTCTCTAAAAATTCTCCTGTGTAAAGTTTCTCTTCTTGCAATAAAATACGAAGATTGTGTTCACCCTTCCCCTCTTCTCCCCTTTGTAAGTCATTTATTTTTTCTTATGTTTATGTAATTTTAATCATGGAGTAGTCTATTCGTTAAGGTATCTTCGGATGCCTAAAATGATAAATATCTAAAGATGCGATAATCATTTAAAGGCTTATCATATGTCTGTATATTCATCATCTTCATCTTTCTCATCTTCTTCTGAAAACCTGGGTTCTGCCCTTGTATTTGCGAAAAACCTGGGTTTTGGTAAACTTGTCGAGTTGAATCTGGTATTGCGCGGATTACCGCCGTATAAATCCAGTCTAAACTCATGAGGTGTGACCAGGAATATCTGGTATTGGTCGGAGTACCGCCGTATAAATCCAGACTTTCTTTAACAAAGAAAAGAAAACAAGAATTTTAAAGAAAGTCTGGATTTATACGGCGGTACTCCGACCAATACCAGATATTCCTGGTCACACCTCATGAGTTTAGACTGGATTTATACGGCGGTAATCCGCGCAATACCAGATTCAACTCGACAAGTTTACCAAAACCCAGGTTTTTCACAAATACAAGGGCAGAACCCAGGTTTTCAGAAGAAGATGAGAAAGATGAAGATGATGAATATACAGACATATGATAAGCCTTTAAATGATTATCGCATCTTTAGATATTTATCATTTTAGGCATCCGAAGATACCTTAACGAATAGACTACTCCATGATTAAAATTACATAAACATAAGAAAAAATAAATGACTTACAAAGGGGAGAAGAGGGGAAGGGTGAACACAATCTTCGTATTTTATTGCAAGAAGAGAAACTTTACACAGGAGAATTTTTAGAGAGAAGGGAGAGAGTTTAGAGAGAGAGAGAGGGTGTGGTCTGTCTCTAGCCTGCTCCGCATAAGAGACTTAAGGCCTATTTATATACAAAATGTATGACCGGGAACCGGCTGTATAGGTCACCTGCTTACTGGAAACCTGTTGTGTCAGTTTTTACCCTTCAGTCAATTACCCTAAGGTAAATTTACTGTGTCACAGGTAAAACTTTATTTCAGACGAGTGATGGAGGCAGTAAAATCTTGGAATTCTTCGTCCATTTGTTCAGGAAGAGATTGATCATCTCCTGCTTCAGAAGGAAGAGAGGAAGCTCCTGATGCTCCTGGTGTTTGTTGGCCATAACAGCCAGCTTCTTCATAAATTTCTTTGAAAATCCTTTCTCTTTCAAAATGTCGGACTAAGGTAAGATTAGCCTCGGTAGGGAAAGGATGAAATTTGGAACCCATACTCTTCTTCCAGTAGAGCTTGGTATCTTTTGTTTCTTTTAATAAGATCAATGTTTCTGAATCGAATTTAGAAAAATTCCAATTTGAACCTTCAGTATGTGCTTTCCAAAGGTTGTACTGATAGGTTTTATTTTTGTTTAGTGAAAGACCCTTTAATTCATCATGATCTGATGTTTTGCAACAATGAAATTCAGGGTTCACTTCTGTATATAGTTTAATAACATGTGTTGGGTTACTATCCTGTAATGTTATACTTCTGGGTGAAGTAGTAATTTGTAAAGCAACCTTTTGCATGTGTTCAGCCTGTACTTCATTTATGACTGAATTTATGGGAGAGGATAAAGATTGAAATCTATCCGTAGGTGGGATTAAGATTGTGTGTAGACATCCTACTTCTAGGAATGACATAGGAGTTATGAGAAAATCTCTGTGTAAAAATTGCTCAAAAGTTTCTAAATCTATGTGAGCTTTTCTGACTAAATATTTTATTTGACAAGTACAGTCTTTGGTTACTGTTTTACAGTAGTCAGAAGAGATGACACAAACAGTTTTGTGATTGAAATACGTTTGTATTTTAACAAATAAGCCATTAAATTTTATGGCTTCTGAGTGTGCTTCAAAAAGGAATTCTTGAAGAAGGTTAAATTTTGATAAAAGAATATTTGGGTTTAAACTGGGCTGAATACTAGTGGCACCAGCATAAGTTTGAGTTTGGATTTTGGGTTCCATTTGTAAAGCAGTTTTGATCTTTTCCTCATCAATTGTTTGGAGTCTTACTGCCATTTGGGCTTCTTCTTTAGAGTAAAAGCCTTTGTAGGTAGACCAAAATTGATCTTGTTTGGCTTCAGAGAGATCTCTGAATGAGGTATATACCCCTTTGTTAGGCCCATCAATTAGAGCAAAGTGTGTAAAACCTTTTCCAGAGGGAGAGGCTGGAGATGTTAAAACAACTCCTTGATTATTTTGTCCACAAAAATTGTATAGAGCACAGATAATGCTTTGTTTAACTTTTGTTACTTGAGATTCATTCTCTGTTGTATATTTTGGAATATTCCAAATGTTATCGATCAAGACATTGAGCTTGATATTTGTATTATCTCTACCAGGATACTGATAAATATTTGTGAGTATTGGCAATTCTTGTTTACCATATTTTGTGTATTGATCTACCCTAAAGGGTGATCTTACTTGTTTGGGGCCCTGAAGACCTTTCTTTGTTGGTTCCAATGTCATGGATTTGTGTGAATGTGACCAATCAGGTCTTTGTAGAATTTCTGATATTTATTTGATAAACCTGGACAAAATATCAGCACAAGTATTGTCAGTTCCTTTAATATGTTCAAAATTAATAATTTTTCCAGAAAAATTTATATAATCTTTAAAAAGTAACCATCTTTTGTGTGGTTTTTTGTCATTGTTAATTTGATTTTTGCCATATGTAACTATGGCTTCACAATCTGTTCGGATTGTTATTTCTTTCTTATTTATTAAAAATAACTTAAAAGAATCCATAGCATGTATTATAGCATTAACTTCATAGTCAGTGCTTGTTTGGTAAATTTTGGGTTTTGTAGTATATTTTCCTGAGGAATATCTACAAATTTGTTCTTCTGTTTTTGGTAAATGTTTATTTTTCTTTCGTTTGAGGATTGATCCCCATCCAAGTTCACAACCATCACATTCGATGATTAAATAGTCTGAATCTAATGGTAATTGTAAAGTTGGTAAATTTATTACCATTTGTTTTAGCTTTTGAACTAATTTTATATCTTCGGAGTTGAATTTTCTTTCTCCTTTTAAAGCAGTTTTGTTATATAATGCAGATGTATATTTTCCTAGATTAGGAATAAAATTTCTTGCATAATTTAGTAATCCTAAAAAGGATCTAAGTGTTTTTATATCTTCCATTTTATCAGGGAATTCTTGTATTTTTTTAGAGATATGAGGTTGGAGTTTTATAGTTCCATTACCTATTTCTGTACCTAAGAATTCAATGAAATTCTTACAAATTTCCATTTTTGATTTAGAAATTATTAAACCATAATGTTCTAATTTATATAAAACTTGTTTTAAATGAAGAAAGTGTTCATTTTTTGTTTTGGAAAAGACTAAAATGTCATCCATATAAACACAAGTAAAAGATTTTACATCTTTAAAAATATTATCCATTTTACGCTGGAAAACAGCCGGCGCATTTTTTAAACCAAATGGCATTACATTCCATTCGAATAGACCTTCGGAACATGAAAAGGCCGTCCATTTTATAGAATCAGGATCCATTTTTACTTGATGAAATCCACTTTTTAAGTCGAATTTAGAAAACCATTTAGTATCTTGAATTCGGTTTATTAAAATATCTTTGGAAGGAATTGTGTAACTATCTTCAATAGTATTATCATTTAATCTTTTATAATTGTAAACCATTCTGGATTTACCACGTTTTTGTTCTGAAGATTTATTAACAATAAATGCTGGACTTCTATGGGGACTAACACTAGGTGTTATTACTTTTAATTTTAAAAGATTTTGTATGTGGGTTTGACATTCTTCTTGTTCCCAATTGTTAAATTGAATATCTTTTGTTTTTATAATTAAGTCAGGATTAATTATTTCTAGTTTACATGTTACGGGATCTCTATCCCAAAATTTTGTTGGATCTTCTCCTATTATATTTGTTTTGTTTAACCTATCAAGGATTTGTTGGATACTTTCAAATTTTATTGACTTTGAAATTTTTATAGAAGAGAATACTTCAGCTGTATTGTCTAAGATATTATTTAAAAAATAATTTTCATTTATTTCTTCTAATGTGTATAAATATTCTGTTTTACATTTACATGTATTCGAATTTTTGCAATTACAATTATCAGTAATAGTTTCTTGTTTGACTGAATCACCACTGACTATAGGTGTCATTTGTGTTTTATCACTTATTAAGACATAATCTTTATTTATAGTAATTGATCGATTTTGTCTTAAGATGAAATCTAAACCAATTATCATGTTTTGTTTAGAAGGAACTAAATTTTCTACTCTCATGGTTTTGATGAAAGTTTTATAGCCAAAAATTTCACAATTTGTGCTAAATTGAAGAATAACATTATTAATTTCTTCATCATTTATCATGATTTCTCCAGACATAGTTCTAGTTTTTTGTATATGTTTACTTTTAACTATATTTTGTTGTGGAGTTACAGTTTTACAGATGACTGTTTCTGAACAACCTGTATCTAATAAGGCTTGTATAATTTTTTCTGTAGAAGGTTTATTATTTATTTTTGGAAAAGTTATTTTTACTAATACTTTTAGAGTTATTAATTGTTGTTTATTACAAACTAATGGGATACATTCTGTTGTTCCCATCATATTATTTTGTATAGAAATCTGACTAGTCTCGGGAGTATCTATTTTAGTCTTTCCTTTTATTAATTTTTCTAGAAGAATAATTTTTTCTTCTAAGTAATTCATGCGAGTCTCTAATACAGAAACTCTTGTATCAGTTAAATCTTTATTGCTAGGTTTATTTGTATTTTCTCTTGTTTCAAAAGAGGGTATATTTTGTTCTGATATGTTTAAATGTTTTTCTATACATTTAATACAAAAATTTTTATAACAAAGTGGACAATGAGCTCTTTTTGATATATGAAAATAACGTTCACAATATGTGCACGGGATTGAATCTGTCCCTGAATAATATTGGATTTTATGAGAACAAGTTTGTATTTTTAAGGTATTCATTAGACAATATCCTAAATCATCTAATAATTGACCCATTTCATTGTATTCTTCTCCCATGAGAAAGTTATCTTCATTAGTATTAGAATATAAATGATTATATTCATTGTTTGTAAATTCATTGATTAAATCATAATTTTTGTGTATTTTATTAGAGTTTAGTTCATCAGTGTATTCTGTTATGCTGATTACAGATAGAATTTCTGAATCTGTTGATACGTCTTCATCTATTGGAAGCAAATTCATATGACAAGATTTTATTAAGTTTGCTTCTTTAGTGTAAAGATTTGATATATTTGGACAATCTCTTGAAAAATGTCCTGGTTGATTACAAGCAAAACATTTTAATATTTGTTTGTAGGTTTTATTATCTCTGTATTTTCTAACATGTCTAGTAGGATTGAGTGTTGGTTTTCTAGCATTAGATGCCCTTATTGTATAAGTTTTTCGAGGATTTCTTGGTCCTAAATATTTTTGTGTATTAATATTTCTAGGTTTACTTCTAGAATTATTTCTTTTATTTTTATATTTATTTTGTGAATATTGTTGTGGTGTATATATTTGTTTACAGATTCCTGCATCAGAATGTTTAAGTTGTTTTTGTATGGCTATATGTGTACATGTATCTTCCATTATTTTCATAATGTGTTGTATTCGTATTGAGAGATTATTCAACATGGGAGTAACCTCATCATTTTTCCAATTTTCTCTAATTTTTTGTCCTAATTTGCCTGGCAATTTAAGGAACATTTTATCTCCTATGTTCACGTCATGGAAGCATCCAGCTATAGACGCGTATAACAAATAATCTTGGCAATATTCTTTTATTTTTCCAAAGTATTCAATGGACAATCTTTCTAAATGTCCTAAATAAATTTGTTGTCTAATTGTATTACCATCATTGGCGGATTGTGAAGTAAACAATCTTTGAACAAGAGAACAAAAGTTGTAAATGTTTGGACCAGGTTCTATGACCAGAGTATTCAGATCATTAGGGAAGTTTTTCTTAAAAGATTCCCAACCAGATCTAGCAATATCACCGAGATATGTTTCTCCTTTTGCGATCATTTCTTGAGAAGACTGTACATCTTTTTCATGATGTATGCCATAATCACGTATTACAGCAGCAGTCCATTGCTCAATGTATGTAGGAAGGAGTTGTGGATCTATTCCTCCTAAGTTAAGAAGTAAATTTGGAATTTGAAAATGTGGTTCTACTGGTAATCGTTTACCATGGGAGATATATTTATTATCACTAAGGACAATATTTTGAACTGTGTCTCTGGGTAAAAATCCTGGACTATAATTTTGAGTACCAGCAGGATCTAACCTATAATTTGTAGCAGTGGATTCTTCATATTCATTGATTAATCCTACTTTTGTATTTTCAGAAGTAGTAGATAATTCATCGTCTTCTTTATTTTTTAATTTTTCTTGAAGTTTGTAAAAGTATTCTTGTTCTTCAGTTTGTTCTTCAAGTTTTAAATTTTGTAAAAAGATATTAACTATATCATTTTCTTGAGGAGTTACGACTTCATTTTGTTCTAAGGGAAAACAGTCCCAAGGTTCCCAGTTTGACTCACTAAGGATGCTTTGTTGTAAAGGATCTTGTTTAAACTTAGTTTCTAAAGTTCCTTGCCTAAGCATGGCTATGTTTGCTTGATGATAATTCCATTCTTCTTCAGTAATGTCATCATCTTCTTCATCTTCACTATCTATGATATTCATCATAGCAATATGATCATTGTCGGGAATAGAGGTACTATCCCTTCGATCTTGTTCTAGATCTGTTAAAGAAGTGCTTCTGTAGTCAGTAAAACTTAGACTAAGACCTCTAGACCTATTATGTAGAATGACAGTGTCTGGATTTGTAATGGGATTTTGTTCATCCCTTTGTAAATGTGTTTGCCAAAGATGTCCCTCATTTCTTCGAGTAAAAGCTTGGGCTGGCAAAAATTGTGTACCAATTGAACTAATGGCTTCTTCTAATGGTCTAGTGTTTATTCTATACATAGAAGAAATATAATTACTTATTCTTCCTATGAAAGTTATGTCTAAGTGTAAGTTATGTCCTATCCAATTTGTTCCAAATCCTATGGTTTGTACTTCTAGACTAATGTGATTTACAAAATCTTGAAGAGTTAGTGTAAAGTTAGGGGCAAGGTATATCAAAGATATGGGTTGATTTAGGTCAACTTCTAGTATACCTATAATACTTTGGGAATCATTGTTTTGGAATCTGGTGTCATGGAGAACTATCAAAGCTCTAGCACCAATCATATGTCTAGCTAGGGATCTTACACCAATAGTAATTAATCCCATATGAACATATCGTCCATGTTGGTTTAGGAGTTGTGTGGCTGTTTGCTGAGATATTAATGGTATTATCTCATAAGTATTATCAGGTAAGTGGAAATCTTCTATTCTCCTATACCTGTAGAGGCTGGTTCTTTCGGAACTTAACCATCCTATGTTGTATAACTGTCTAGGATTTAAAGAATCTATCCTGGAATTAGATCCTATTTCAACATTTTGTTGTATATCTACTAAGTCTTCTAGTCTTCTAGTCTTCTAACATTAGTAGATCTTCTTCTATGTAGAAATCTATCTAAGATTCCAGGATGTTGGATGAGATCTTGTCTCCTTGTATTATGTTCTCTTAATCTTCGAGAAGTTCCGGGAAACCTCTCTGATGTGTGATTCCTATTAGATGAACTATCCATAGAAATTTCTTGGACTTGTGTTTGTGAATTATTATTTGGTGTAAAATTCATATTTAACTAATAATTTTATCTTTATTGGAGTTATTGTTATCCTGTGTAATCTGATTTCTATTACTAGATTCAGCTTTGTTTGGAGTTGCAATAACTTTAATAAATTTGTGAGTATTTTTACAGACTGTTTTAGTTTGTGTAGTTGTTCCTAAAGATAACTTAGAAACTTTATTGACTAAATCATTTATGTCATCAGTCATGTTTATATTTTTGTGTTGCTGATTAATAAGAGTAGATAGTTTTCTAGAAACTTCTTCTAGTAAAGCTATTATTGTGTTATTTTGTCCTATTAATATTGTATGAACAAAATCTGTGTCGTGAGTTGGTTTTATATATCCTACGGGAGGAGATTTTGTAAAATTTTCAACAGCTGCAAGAGCTGAGTGATATTCTTTACCTTTTATAGGTTGTATATTTGTCATTTTGTAAAATTTTATATTTGTAAAAATAAATGTATAGAGAAAAGAGAGTAAAAACAGAACAAGAACCGAAACAGAAACAAAAACAGAGTAAAAACAGAAACAGAGCAAATACAGCAGAGAACAGAGCAAAGACAGCAGAAATTTAGATAATAAAAGTAAGGTATCCACGGAATACACTATAAAATAATAAATATTAAAGAATATAGAAAATCATAAGGCTTATCAAGA
Organism: Psophocarpus tetragonolobus; assembly: GCA_037954015.1. Classification (NCBI taxonomy): domain Eukaryota; kingdom Viridiplantae; phylum Streptophyta; class Magnoliopsida; order Fabales; family Fabaceae; genus Psophocarpus; species Psophocarpus tetragonolobus. The sequence goes on along the minus strand of CM075692.1, from coordinate 35,190,511 downwards.
AAATAACTCTTTTTTTTTTTTTTTTTTTTTTTTTTTTTTTTTAAAAAAAACTTAATCAAAAATAAACATCTGTACTTGTTGGCGCAATATGCACGTGTTCCTCAACTCATTTAGGTAGGAACTAGGGACTTACACCGGCTCTCCACTGGCCATCACTGCCCTCCAACTACCAAGAGTATTCTAGCAAACACTATCCAATCTAGACAGATTTCTATTTTCGATTAAAATTGACATTTACAAATTTTGATATAAAAACTGTCCTTGGAAAGAACACAGCTCTGATACCAAAGAAAAGAAAACAAGAATTTTAAAGAAAGTCTGGATTTATACGGCGGTACTCCGACCAATACCAGATATTCCTGGTCACACCTCATGAGTTTAGACTGGATTTATACGGCGGTAATCCGCGCAATACCAGATTCAACTCGACAAGTTTACCAAAACCTAGGTTTTTCGCAAATACAAGGGCAGAACCCAGGTTTTCAGAAGAAGATGAGAAAGATGAAGATGATGAATATACAGACATATGAATCATGTTATTTTATAAACAACAATTGCTTAATTTAGATAGATATCTTATATCTGGATATATACCACCTCACACCTTGTAACCATGGCACACAGTTTTGCTTACTCAATTGTAAAAGTTAAAAAGTAAAGGTTATGCGATAAGGATAGATATGCTCACGAACACTTTGAGAGAGGATATATATATACACACAGACACTACTTGTCTTTGGCATCAAATTTGGCAACTCCAACAGTTACCTGATTTTGATAGCCATGTTTTCTTCCCTCATCTAGGAAATTGGTAGTGGCATACAGTTTGACCTCGTCAGTTATCACATTTGCTGTTATAAGGGTTTTTGAATAATTTTCTCACATTTTCTTTAAAATCAGAATACGTGAATGTGAATAAATTCAGACTTTTATCTGGCAACAGTTGGATCCCTCCTCCTAAGTAAAGATCATGGATCAGTGTAATAATGCATCTCTTACACAAAAGAAGAAATACACGAGCTTTTGCGTGTATAAGAAAGCACGTCATCAAACAAAAGACAATTATTAGGCTTGAGATGGGACTCGAACTATTGAGTCCCAACAACGACCCTCTTGAAATTCTCCATGTGTAGACAGTAATGTATAAATATTTACAAACAAAATTGATAGTACTGAAGATATGGGTTAAAGAGGCTTGTCATGAACGTAAAAGTTGAATTAGCTTTCATTTGCAATCTTTAGTTTTCTTGTATGCAGAGCAAATTAGACACCTTATTTTTGTTGTATACCTGCACAGAACTGACCACTTTTTCGCTTGTGCACCACTTCATAGTTCATAATGACCTTCTATACTTGCTGGTTGCCACCACTTGTGTAACCTTAATTATATTTTTTATTTTTAATTTCATTAATTTTGACATTATTTTTTTAGTTTTTAAATTATCACATTATGTACTAATTTTTAAAATGGTTTAACAGTTGTTGAATTGAGGTTTAACAAATACTATATATTCTAATTCTTTGACTTAAAGACTATATGCATAAGAAATATTTATGATTAATTAAATTATCTTTTAAATAATAAAATTATAACTTGTTGCATCATCAAATTATTCTAACATATTAAAATTAATGTTTTCACTTAACAGTCAACTCTAGTCACCAATGATTAGATATAAATTTACAATTTTAAAAATTAAGATTAAGTGTAATGATTTAAAAATTAGGAAGTACACTAAGTTAATTAAATTTTACTAGTATTATATCCAATTAATTATTACATTTTTTCATTAAAATTAATAACTTTTTCTATTTTTTAAGAACATTTATATTTGTCATGGTTTATTAACTGGCTAGAAATATTTGTGGGTATATACAATATTGGATGAAAATCCTCTCACTAGTATCTTATTTTGTATCTCAACCCATCAATAAAAGCTATATTATTTAATAATTTTCTTTTATAAATTATTTAATATTTTATGTAATTTATTAAATATATAATTTTCATTTATTTGTTGAAAAAAAAATGAGATACCAATTTATGAGAGAGGATTACGTCACCAAACACACCATAATATGTTATTGCAAAAACCTAGAAATCATGTGTACAAAATTTGAAAATAAAGCTGTGTTCATAAAGTAATCCCCATATAATGATTTTCTTTTAAAAAATTTCAATAATTTAATAATTTTAAAAGAGAGACATTTCGGCGGCTGGTGTCCAAGTTTTAAATAACTACATGTATAATGACAGATCCAGGAAAAAAGTATTAAAAGTGTAAACAAAACTTTTCTTTTACATATATATATATATATATATATATATTAAATATTTAACTTCTAAAATAGCGAGGGAAACAAAAAAGAAAAAGAAAAGAATCAAATGTATCCTGTATTTTGCATAAGCTCTCTTACACTACTTTGCTGCATGGGCTGTACAGGACTCTAGGCACTCCTTCTACCTTTGTTTTTGTATTTTTTGTTTCATATTAATAAATAGTTATTTTAGCTGTTTAAAAAAATTACAATAATATAAATTTCATAAACTATTATACCATTTATCAATAATATATATATATATATATATATATAAAGAAAAGAAATTTTAGGGAAATTATAAACTTGTCCCTTCTTTTTTATGGAAATGTGTCTATTTTTTATTTTTTTTGTCTTTTTAATATTTTTTAATTTTTTCTTCTTTTAGATTTCTTCTTCTGTTTTATGGACATATGTCCATTTTTTTAATTTTTTTTGTCTTTTTATTTATTCTTCTATTTTCTTATTTTTAGGTTTAATTTTTTTAATATCTTATTGTTTTTTATGTTATTTTTATTTATCCTTTTTATAATTATATATTTTATATATTTTATATTTTTATAATTTTAAACATTATTTATATTTTATATATTTTACATTATTTATATATTAAGAAATTACAAATTTAATCTTTTTTTTTTCTTCTATGATATGTGCCTATTTTTTTTTGTATTTTCACTTTTTCATTAAATTTTCTTTTTATTCTATTTTATGTTACTTTATTTTATTTTTTTATCTTAATTTCTTACTTGCATTTTCCTTTTATGTTATTTTATTTATTATTTTTATTTTAATATTTTATATATTTAAATAGTTAACATGTTCAATAAAATTTATTATTATAAAACAATATATTGATTTTTTTAATTTTTTTTGTATTTTCAATTTTTTAACTTCTTCTTATTTTATTTTTCTTATTTTTAGTTTTAATTTTTTTTATCTTATTTCCTTTTTATTTTTATGTTATCTTATTTTTATTTATCCTTTTGATATTTATATATTTTTTATATTTTTAATTTTTTTTATTTTTATAATTTAAATTTTTATTTCTATTTTACATATTTATATATTAAGAAAATTACAAATTTTCTTTTTTTATTTTATGGAGATGTGTCTATTTTTTTGTCTTTTCAATTTTTTATTTAAGTTTCTTCTTATTCTATTTTATGTTACTTTATTTTCTTTTTATGTTATTTTATTTATTCTTTTATTACTTTTATTTTTTATACATTTATATATTTCATTACTTCTATTTTAATATTTTATACGTTTATATAGTTAATATGTTGAATTTAATTTATTAAATATATTTAATATTGATAGTAAGAAAAATCACATTTAATTTTATTATTAAATTAGTTCTAATTTTGTATGAAATAAACCATGATTATAAATGATGGGAGATAATTACACTAAGAATTTTTATGAAAAACAAAACTTTTTCTTTTATAATTTAACACATTTATATTTAAAAAATTCAATAATATATAATTTATTATAATATATGTATATATATATATATATAGATAGATAGACTACGATTGATAGGAGATGATTCTTCCCATAACTTTTATGAAAAACAAACTTTCTATTTAATAATTTAACATATTTACAATTTAAAAAATTCAATAATATATAATTTATTATTATAAAACAATATATTGACATTTTTTTTTTGTCTTTTCAACTTTTTTAATTTCTTCTTCTTTTATTTTTCTTCTTTCTTTTTTATGGTTATGTGTCCATTTTCTTTTTATGTTATTTTATTTATTCTTTTATTACTTCTATATTTATATATTTTCATCTTTTAATTTTTATTTTTATAATTTAAATTATTATTTTTTATTTTAATATTTTATATGTTTATATAGCTAATATGTTAGATTTAATTTATTAAATATATTTTTATATTTATTTATTATTTATAGAAAGAATAGGTAATAAATTGATATTTTTAGTGAGAAAAATCATATTCATTTTTATTATTAAATTAGTTAAAATTTTATATTAAATAAAGTATCACTACCATTGATATAGGAAATAATTCTACCCTGAATTTTTATGAAAAAAAGCTTTTTTTTTATGATTTGACACATTTATATTTAAAAAATTTAATAGTATATAATTTATTATTATAAAATAATATATTGATTTTATGTTTGATAAATTTATATCTAAATTTTATTTATTAATACTTATATAATAATGATAAATAACAAAAAATTTTATAATTTAACATATTTATATTTAAGAAATTCAATAATATATATTTTTATGTGGTATATTTGGATAAAAATTATTATAATTTTATTCCTACTTTCCTGGATGTAATACTTCTATCTACATAGTATTATTTTAGTCTTATGTGGTCTATTTTGGATAATTTTTTTCAGCAGTGTTTAGAAAAAGAAAATATAAAAAAATTAAAAAGAAACTTCTAAACAACCTAATTTACTTTATTATAAGTTAATACGTAAAATTTTTCTTATATATTTTTTAAAAAGATATGAATATTTTTATAAATTAACTTATAAAAATTATTAATCTTCTTAAAAATTTATGAAAAAACTCTTCTAATTTCTTTTTTTTTTCTAGACAAAAACCCATCATACAAATAAAATGTTAAGGAAGACTAACTGAATAATAGATTTATAAGTTAATATAAATCCCTTTCTATGTGTTGGATTTTCGTATAATAAAAAAAAATTATAAGACAGAAGACCTACAGGTTAAGCAATTTACCTATTATAGAGCATAATTACTAAATACAATTACAAATGACAAAACTACTTATACTCTCAAATGATATTACTTGTTTTGCTTGAACACCATTATAGATATGAATATTATTTGTTTTGATAAATCAAATATGGGTATGAACATATACTCGTCGTGTATCCATTATAATTTTAATAATTATATCACAAAATTTAAAGTTATATATTTAATTAAAATTTTGAATTCTTAAACTTTAATATTTCTTGTTTTTATTATTCTTTATTTTTTTTCAATTAAAATATAATTAATAATTTAATATATATATATATATATAATTTATTTAATGATAAATAAATAAATTTAAATTATAGAAAATAATATACTAGTACCCACAAATATATCCAAATACAAGATATCTGATGAGGATGAAAATTAAAATTCTATACCTATTTTTTATATACCTGATTCTGCCCTGCACTTTTTAGAGACAAAAATGAAAAAGATAACACTTGCATCTATCCAATTATCATCCGTAAACACAAGCAGTGATAGACCTTTAACTAAGCTTACTCGATATAAACACAAAGGGAGAATAAATTAATAAGAAAGATCTTTTGAAAAATTGACCTACCATTAGAAGAGGACCTTCCTAAAAGAAATTATTAGTTAGTTTTTAATCATCCATCACCAAGTTATCCATAGTTGTGATTAATAATAATTAATTATTTGTAATTTGATTATACATTATTTATGAGATAAATGGATTTTTTTTAAAATTTGATTAATCTATTATATATTACATGATTATTTATTAAGACTAAAAATAATTCAAAACTGTAATAATTTCTCCTCTTAAAGACCTACTATCACCGAGAATGACCCCCCTTTTCATCAAGAGGTCCTTTGAAGAATGGCATATTTCTCAGCAACGAGAGATCCTCTATGGAAGTATGGAACAATCAGCTGCTTATATAGAAATTGAGAAATAACCTCTATATAACAACCTAATTCATAGCGGAACAAAAATCACACACTATTTTTTAACTCAAGTTTTTCAAGTAGAAATAGGAAGAGATATATTTTTCATTGCAATTTAATTTGTATTAAGTAGTCATTGCAATAATGCAACATACTTAAAAAAAATAGCAAAGATTTAATTTTGCGGGGGAGCAGCTAGAAAATATAAAAGTAAACTTAAAAATTGATACTTTGTACATCTAATAAATGAGCATAAAATAAAAAATGTAGATGATAGAGTAAAAGATGACAAAATTTTGCAACTTATCCCTAGGCATGGCATGGCATCTATACAAGAAGCGAGATTGTATCGGAATCAGCAGCTGAGAGCCTCGTAGTTGAGGGGAATGGAACGGTTAAAGCCCGCCTGCGAAAGCAAGTTGCCGACCACCGCAAGGTCACGGCAAAAGACACCCTGGAAAACAGAGGGGTTGGAGGCGGAAGGAGACGAAACGGTGCACTTCTTGCTCTCGGGCTTCATCTGGTCTTCCAGAACCTTCTTCATCTGCTTCTCAGCAGCCTCTTCGTCCATGATGGACCCCATCACGTTGGTATAACCTTTTTGAAGAAGCCTGTAGAGCAAAAGCGCCGACATCCTGGCCCTTTCCTTAACCGAGTCGAGGTCGCGCTGGTCCGCCACCTCGCACCTCTCGATGAAGCACGTGGCCTTGTCGGGCTTGTGTTTCAGAGACAGCAACAAGTGCGACGTCTGTAGCTCGGAACGACAGCAGCCGCGGCGCAACCCGATGAGGGCGTGGTAGTCGACGTTGCCGGTGTCCCCGGAAGCCACCCTCTGTTTGAGTTCCTGGATCTTAGTGGTGAGGGCACAGAGTTTACCGGGGATTTCTCTGTACCTAAGGTTTTGGCGCTTCCAAGCGGGGCCGGCGAGTTTTCGGTCGCGAAGGATTGTGTTGTAGAGGAGCTTCAGGTGTTCGAGATCGTGGAGGGAGTCTGGGAAGCACCGAATTGTTTCCAGAAGAGAGGCTCTGGTGTCCAGTGCTTGGATGCAGGTGGGGTCCAGTGCCAGCGTTCTGTTGCAGTCCGCTATTGAATCCGCGATTCTGCCGGCGGACCGGTGCGCCGCGGCTCTGTGCATGTAGCACTCCGCCAGGAAGCCCTGCGGGGCGCTGCGCCTCCCGTCCACGATTTTCGAGAAGTGGCGGATGGCCTCCACGTGGAGCCCCGCGTCCAGGGCTGCCAGCGCGGCGGCGCGCCGTCGGAGGAGCATTTTTATGTGCGCCAGGAGTTGGGTGATGGATTCAGACTCCGGGAGGGGTGCGCGGGGTGGGGTGGTGGGGGCGGTGGTGTTGGTGTCCGCCGAGAAGAGCGGGTTCGAGAGGGAGAAGCTGTCGTCGGACCAACACACGCTTTCACGGCGGAAGGCGGCGGTGGCTAGGCGTTTCCCGGTTTGGAGAAGGACCATTGCGTCTTCCATTAGGCCTAGGTGGCAACATGCTTTCCCCAGTACCAAGTACCTGTTGAAAAATTAGAAGTTCCATCAACACTAAAATGTGTGAAACCCAATAAAAATCTTCTTTTAAAAAATTCGGCTCTTGTTGTTCACTTATGTAGAGTGTAAAGTATTAAAAGAATTTAATAGTCTCTTCACTCTAATTAATTACCAAGGAAATGTACTGAAAACAGAGCGGCTAATGTACTATCTATTTCTAACACATTATTTACTTTTAATTAAAATTTATTAAAATATCATTAATATAAAATAGATCATAAACTAAAAATTATGTAATTCACAAAAAATTTCAATTGATACATTCAAAATATATTACCAGCATTTTCCATTTATTAAAAATACATTTTTAATACACTTTTTCAAATTACTAAAAATGCAAAATTTTATAAACCTCCTTTCATATTTAATAAATCTTATTTACAATTTTTTAGTTTTCAATTATTAAACAGTAGTGTTAAAGAGTGTGTTCACATTACTCTATTTCTTAATTACTTAAAATACTAAACATCAATTTAACAATATAATAAGTGATTTTCTAGTGGAAGTTTTATTTCTTTAAAGTTTAAACCATCTGTGCTAATAAAAGCTATGAATTACATAAATTATAATTACAATAACAAAATGATTTTTAAGAATTATAAACATAAATTTTGATCAGTTTCAGCTAATCTCATTGAAGATCAACAACAAAAAAAGAAGAAGCTAATCTCATTGAATATTTGTTTCTAACTTCATATTCTATAATTTGAAAGGGTGTTAAAAATTGCGTTGATACCATTCCTTTTAAAAAAAACAAATAAATGGGGAGTTGGGAAACATTTGATTATGGCAGGCAGGAGCATTTACTGAGAACCCCATTCCCATATGATAACAGCTACTAGGCCACTGGGGACTCGATCTGATGCAAACGCATAAACTCGATTATAGTTTAAAAAAAGGAAGAAGAATAGAAACGAAAATGCATACAGCGTGGAGAGATTGGAAAATTAATGCAATAGATTTAAACGACAGGGTGGACAGTGGACAAATGAATGCAAGAGATTTACATAAGAATTAATTGTTTTAATAAATAGGTTATAGGTATAGTGTTTTACCTCCAATACCCTTCCTTGTTGCAGGTTTTACACAGGCCTGCCATAAACTTCTTCTTGAGGTCAGAGACAGAGAAGCACTTAAAACTCTGATCCGAAGCCGGCAAATAAGAGGAGGAGAGAAGCTTCACACCTTCCCTGGAATGCTGCTGCGAGGAAGTATCGGAAGAAACAGAGGCGGAGTCATCGTTGGGCATTTGCAGGCTGGGAATGTAGTCCTCAAGCATGTTCGCTACGTCTTTGAATCTCCGCAGATAGAGCAGAGACCTCGCTCTCAGCTCAAGCGCTTCTTCTAGCCGCGGGTAGATCGCGAGAGCCGCGTCTAGAAGATTCAGCGCCGAAGCGATCTCACTCTGTTCCTGAGTCGCTATCAGACTCCGAGCGTCTTTCATGTATTTCTCAACCATCTGCACTAATGGCGTCTTTGGATCAGTGGACAAATATACAGCTGTCTTAGGACGGAAGCAAAAGGTTCAGAAACATTACCTTTCGGTTGGTGAGCCTGAGCCACCAGTGCTTCTTTTCTGAGACATTCAGAAAGGGAGTGGTCACGGCCATTGATGGAGGATGATGCTGTTGGACCATCAAAAATATCAAACACCTTCTGCTTCCGCTCCCGCTTTGGTCCCTTCTTTCTTCTCCCACCCGTTAAGGTAGGAGGCTAATCGCTCTCTCTCTCTGCCCTTATAATAAAAGGATGAGAAATATATAGAAGAGCGGAGAAGCTGTGAACAAACTAGGTATTCTAGACTCTATCAACGTTATTCACACCCCACTTTTTTACGTCACATTTATTACTCCCTAGTTTTTTATACTTCAATCAAATAAACCTATATATCTACCACTTTATGTAAATACCATGCCATCTCCTGTACTCTGTAAATTCAATATATAAAATAAAACTCTAGCTGTTATTTTAATCGTTTTTAATATTCAAAATTTGAAATAACATATTGACAGCACACAGAGAAATGTGAGTAATAAATTTTACATTTTGAAGATTTATTTATAACATTTCTTTAAATTCAAAACTATTGTGATATTGTCTCACAATTTTATTTTAATAACTAAAATAAGAGTTTTAGTAAGAATGGATTTCAAGAATGTAATTTATGTAAATACATAAGCATAAGTGGAAGGGAAATCATCCTGGAAAAGAAATGCCTTGAAGAGTTGAAGGAGATATTGACAACTTTGACCTTTGTGTAAGAGCTTTCATTCTTTAACATCATAGCTGGCAATACACCACAGATTTAGATTCTCTCTCTCACATTACCAACATGTGGCATTGTTGTAGGTTTATGACCCTAAAATTTATAACTTGTATTTTTCTATTTCAGTGGGTGAGTTAAAGATTATGACTGAATATAAATGGTAAGCCATCATAGGTCATTTAGATAGCCAGCGGGGAATCAATGAGTCAAGCAAATTGCCCCGAAAATATGCAAAGGGAAGCAAAACAGGTTACATATGATCACCAGGAAAATACGTTTTTATCCTTGCATCGTTGACTTGCATTTATATCCGATCGCTGATCAATCGTAATTGATTAATTGTTCATTGACTCTTCTTTTCGGGTCTATTTGCCTATTCTTCATCATTAACTCATATTACTAGATTAATTGACTAAATTTGGTATTTTTTACAAAATATTTATCTAAATAGATATATTTTTAAAAGTGTTTAAGTGTGTTTTTTTTATAATTGATTAGTCAAATTACAATTAAGAACAACAATTTTATTTTTAAATAAATTTTTTTATCAGGTAGTCATCACGTGACTACTAGCAATAAAGTAGACACATAAAATCATAAGTATTATCTCCAAATTTACGACATAGTTTTTCTTTTACTCCCATAAAATCATAGATTCCAATTGCATTTTTATGGAACTTTAATTTTTTTTTTAATTTCAATAAAGTGACATATTCAAGAGGAAAACATGAATATTCGATTTCTCAATTGCGATTTTAGTAGCTACCACTAGAGTCTCAAGACACTTGTATTATCCACATTGTTTATCTTTATTTGATTTGTAAAATAATATTCTACTGCTAGCTTTTTCACTTGTAGCCCTCTAGTTTCTACCATAATGAAAGAGACTTTAAAAGTGACGGAAAAGGAAATTAAAAAAAAAAAAATCTCAAACTCTAATTTGGTAAACATGATGCAATACTTCTATCTCATGGTTAACACTAATAAACCAAAATTTGACCCTCAATTTTATCATGTTTAACACATGTATGCAAGGAAAAAATTATATATTTATTGACAAAACTTACTTTTTAGTGTTTATTCTCATTTTAAATAGATATTTACAAAACAAAAAAAATGAAAAAAATTGGGCCTTTCTAGAATAATTATTGAAGATTCAGACCAATATAATTGTGCTTAATTAAGCACAACTATACTAGGTCAATGTAACCCAAAAAGTAAACCAGAAGAAACACAATCATGCTTAATTCAGCATAGTCGTGTTACGATTACAAACTCTCAAGCACGACCGTGCTTACCAAGATTGTGAAAAAAATGCTAAAACAAGCACAACTGTGCTTAATTCCAACACATTTGTGCTAAAAAACCTAAGCCTTTCCTATAAATATCAAAATATGAGAAACAAAAAAAACTCATTTTGGTTTGAACAAAGAACTAGAGTTCTGACCTAGAGGCGAGGAATGAGAAAGAAGCTTTGGATTGAGTCAATTTACAGTGCTTTGTATTACTAATTCTTTCTTTTATCATTGATGCATTATGTAATTCACAGGATGTTTGGCTTTTCACAACCCATGTATGGCTAATTCCCTCTTTTCAAGGGTTGTGATGTAAAACTCTTTGTGATTTCCCCTTGTACTTTGCATTATTATTCAATGTCATTCGGTGATTGATTCGTTTTCACTATTTTATTTGTTAATATCTTAATTGTTTAAATATTCATGACTATTGATATTTGAATTATTGAACTGTAGATTATTGTGTTTGTTCCAATATAATTAACCAAATTTATTAGGTAAACTTTCAATTGATTAATAAGGAAATCAATCTTAATTTGGAGTCTTGCATGACCAAATTAGATAACAAGTTAGGGTTATATTGTGGTATGAATGATCAAACGCATCACAAATAATTTTGGTAAAATATTAGTGATCAATGAATGACAAAAAATGAGATTGCTTAGTAAATATGGGGCAAAAACATTGTAGTGTAAAACATAATCCTAGGTCTTAATACATTAAATTTCAAACGTATTACTCTCTTCCTATTGTCTACTGCTGTGAGTCTGATTTATTGAACACATAAATACTACATCATTGTCCTTTGGGTATGATATTGAGACTTAAGTCCACTTTTACTACTGTGTAGGGTACACTTGCCTTTAAGTGGTCATATTTTACGCATAAGATGCCTAAGCACACATTAATAATAAGAAACATGTCCAAGCATTGAAATATGAGGGAAGGGTACCTTTCGTGAGAGAAAAGGCTTGAAAAAATGCATTTAGCACTTGTAGTTTTATGGGATTGAAAAAAAAAAATAGTTATAAAATTACAGTTGAGACTTGTGATTTTATGTGGCTGACCAACTTTCAATCTGGAAGCTACATGGCCAAAAAACTTATGTGGAGGTAAAATCGCAATTCAGATCTGTAGTTTGACCTTATCAATGTTCAAGTCAAACCCAATTAAGTAAATATTTTTATAACAAACTCATTTAGGTGAATATTGTATAAAAAGAATTCACTTTGGTCAATCACTCAAAAATTTGATGTGTAGGTAAAAAAAAGTAAGAGAGAATGTAATCATAAAAAAATGAAGATAAAAAAATTGATAGTGGATAATTTTTTTTAGATTCATTTAAAGTTTCTAGTTAATCAATTCAGGAACTAGTTGTGTTTAAGGATCAGGTGCTTCTAATAGTCTAGGTGCATTTAGGGACCAATTGTGTCTGATGTGTCTTGTTAGCTAGACACGTCTAATACCTACATCTAGTCAGTTAGATAAGCCAATGTAGTTTAGTGAATATGTCTTTATCTATTTTGTTTGTTCTTTATATAATCATGATATGTGATCGTATTTATGTGTAAATGTACAAGTGTACAAAATGTTTTATATAGAAAATTTTGTGAAGTGTACCTGTCTCGAGTAATTTCATATTTCTCGTATAGACTCTCTTTGGCTTCGAATGGTGAAGTATCAACTAGGGGTACCTGCTAATAACATTTCAATGCTAAAGTCAAGTAGATGTTTGGCACAAAGTGATAAATGAATATATTAATAAATAGTAACTACTTTAATACTTGACACTTATTTATACCTAGTTATTGGGTCTTTAACCTGTTGAACTTTATCCAAATAATTAAGGATTAGGTAATACTAGGGAATTTGGTTTTTACTAACTAATCTTACTCAGGTGATGCCAATGAATGATTATTGTTTTAACCATCTTAAAATTTGGTTTATATGTTTTCATTGGGAGATTTGAGATATTCAGTATTCGACGTGTCCGAAAACCAAACTCCTTCTTTCAGCATAGATTTGTAGATAGACTCTTGCATTGTGGTTTTGTTCCCTTCCAATCATTCATATTATGGGATATGAAGTGTTCGACCTTTGACCTAGTCGATTACCAAACACCTCATGTGATATTACTTTATAAGAGAGTGCTTACACTGAAACAATATGTATTCAATCTTTGGTGGAATCGTTCGTTGAATGATCCTTTAGCATGTTCAATTTTTGCTATTGGGTCGTATATTGGTCTACTGTACATGAGGTTTTTGTTATCACATGCATAGCTTTGAGTATGTTTTCTACAATTTTAACACGAGGAAATTCAATCCTTATTTACTAGTGTCTTGAGACATTGCATAAAAGGCTAAAAAAAATCACCTGATATGCGAATTTAATTCATTATCATAGATAAGTTTAATTTTACCTTAGGAGGGAATTAACTTACTCTAAGGCTAAGTATAAGAAACTTATTTTTTATCATCACCGTTTATTTTCTTGAAATCTATTGGTTAAGATTAGTCACTTACTATAACAATTAGATTTAAAGAAAATGAATGGTGAAGATAAAAAAAATATGTCTCTTATATTTAGTTGATCATTTCCTTTTTACCTCAATTAAAATATTTATCTTTTTGTTCGCCTCCAAATATACCTATTAATATTCGCCATAAACAAATAATAACACATTAACAACACTTTACGTGAAAGACCACCTTAACCTTCTTTGCTCAGAGTTATAAGGAGGTTGGTTTAGTGATAAAGTTTACATGTGGAAAGAAAGGGGGAGAGAGAGAGACTGTGAGTTCAAATATCTCACTAACGAAGACTAACACATTAACAACTAATATTTGACCTATTAAAAAAACCTTCTTTACCCATTGGTGATTATTCTGCTTCTGCAAATTTTCACTTCATCGTAGTCACGAAGAAAGATGTCGTGTCATGAATGATTTTGAAAATGGATAGATATTTTTAGGGGACTTGCAATTTGATTTCAATTGAATTATTAGTTTAATTATGAAAATAAATTATATTGTATATACAATTTTCCTATAAAATTATAATGATTTAAAGTTAATTCACATTTATTAAAAAATATTAATTAGTATATTTAAAGAATAAAATATTCCTATTTAAAGATTGAAATATTAGAAAGATCTATAATAATTTTTGGATTTGACATCGTGACACTTTACACAGTATTTCACACAGTGACACTTTACATAACTCTTTATTGGTAAAAAAAAACATACATCATTTTGAACCCTTTTATAGGTAGCTCTTTCCAAGGTGTTCGATTGCTTTCAGTATCAACGACCAAACCCAAAAATCAATACATGACTTTTTAGTGTGGTTTGACCATCTTACATACAGTATAGGAAACTTTGTAAATGATCACCCATCCCTCAATTTCTCTAAGTCAATAACACTTAAATATGGATTTCTTATGAGATGTACTACCAAAAGTAGATGCATATCTTGCTAGTATATATGGTGCAAATCTATTCCTTTAACCTATATCCTCAACTGTGCCATTTTTCATCTATATGTCTTTGGATCCCTTTAATTCTAGTGTGTCCAAGGTGTTACAAGCCTACAAGCTTTCACCTACTTTGGCCTTTCACCATACCGTACTAGGAAAAAATATCTCTCTCATACCATCTGTAACAACCCTCATATCCATCATCTTAGTGGCTCCATTTTATGACACTACACACAATTCTTCATTGGTCACAATCCTCTACTAGCCATAACCCTTCATGGGTAGCCTTTCGCGAGGTGCCTAAGAGATGTGCTATCGAAAAGTGGATGAATCTTGCTGGTATAGGTAGTGTTAGTTAATTCCTCTAAACTAACATCAATTGTATTGTCTTAGATTTGTAAGTCTTTGGATCCCTCTAATTCTAGTGCATCTGAGGCTATAGGGTGTTACATAACCACTATTGATCATCAATATTCTCATTGATGGATAATTTGTCATTGATTTAAGTACTTGTAAAATTTAACACGATAATAAATATAAATAAAAGTATAATTAAAAATTATGAATGTTGCCTTAAATTTTTTTAAAAATATAACTTTAAAATAAAACAAAATGTTAAAACAGCTATAATTTTGAAAAAAAGAAGTATAACATCTACAACGCATGTTTTAGTAGAATCCATATGAAATCTATAAAAATGACAAAGAAACCACTAATATTTATTAAAGAGTGACATATTTCTTAAGTTATGTAGCCCCAATTTAAAACATGCCATAAATAATAATACTTTAGTCTCTAATTATAAGATGATATTTACCAAGTTATATTTATTAAGAAATTGAGTAAATTTATGTATTAATATTAAATTTTTAATATTTTTCAAATTTTCTTTCTCTAAAATATCAAAGAGAAAAAGTAATCATAATAGGAAAAATAATAAGGATATTTTAGTAAAAAAATAAAAAGAATATTTGGTAAGAAAAATAATTAATACAAAATTATTTTTTATAAAAATGAACAAACAAATCTTAAAATTTTCCAGAGAGGTGGTATATACAAATAAACTACTGTTACTTAATTATACTATGTTTTATATATTACAAGTTCATTAATTTTTATAATAATTATTTTTGGAAGTTACATTAATTTTTAATAATTGATTGAGTAAAATCAACTCATTAACACATGCTTATTAAATTCTTATAATTAAATTGTAATTTAATATGAATTTTTTTGACAATAATATTAATTATAAACTAATTTAATTATATTTTTGTTAAATTTGGTTTGAATAAAATATGCGATATAGTTTTTTCTTTTTCTTAAGAGTTAATACTTTAATTTTCATGTTAACAAACAAATATAATATAATAAATTGTATATTTGTTTGAGTAAAAGAATAAAATGTATATTTTCAGCAAAATTTCTAACTAGCAAACCAAAACTCAAAGGAGGGCATCTTTAATGGGAAAAACTTAATAGAAATTACTTAACTTAAAAATTATTATTTCAATGTAACTCTCATGAGTTGAGGTTCTTAAAATTGTGCTAGAATTGTTTGTATAACTCACCTAAAAATATTTCCGATAGGAACAACTCCCATAAGCTACTTGATCTATAAAAAACTTTGTCTAGTAGTCTTTACTATACCACATGTTAAGCAACTTTACTCTATTTTTAGTCTAATGAGAAAAGTTTCAAGCAACTTTAACGAACTCACAATTTTATAGTTTTTAATTTTAGACTTCATTAAAATTATGATACCTTAAAATTATAAATTTATTTTTTAGTTTTATTACTTATTAAAATATTAATTATTATAAATCAACTAAAATTATTTGTTAATTTGAAAAAATAAAATAAATTTAATATTCATAATATTTAATAATATTTTAATTTAAAAACAATAAGAATTACATAATATATTTAATGACAATTTAATAATATTTAATGATATTTTATTCAAACAATATTGCTTGAACAAATAACTTTGAGTGTCACACATAATTGCTCCAAAGATGAATTGGTTGAAGAACTAAGTGCTTGGACTAATCAATTTTGCTAGCAATTGTGATGACCTAACTTAACACTCATCTAGCGTCAAATATAATATAATAAATAATTCTATAAAAGAGTATTCTTTAACCCTCAATGCACTAAAATTATGAATTTATAAAATTGATACTAAATATTTTTATTTTAAAATAGAAATATCAAATTTACGGATTTTGAAAAATAGAAAACCAAATATCTCTATTTTAAAAATTAAAATAAGAGAAGAAAATTACATTTAAATCTTATTTTATACTATATTGATTATATATCTTAGTATGTATTTAATATTTTTAAAAATAAAACAAAATTAAAATCAAATACTAATCTTAAACATGTTTTTATTTTTCAAATGTCTGTTGCTACACTTTTGCAAAGATTTATTTGATACTTTACCCTTATTCTTTAATATAATTACTTTTAACTTATAAAAAGAAATATTTTATATGAAATATTTATTGTTTTAGAAAAAATATATACATTGTATTACAATGTTTAACTAATCAATCAATATTATGCATATTTATTGTTTTAGAAAAAGGTACATACATTGTGTTACAATATTTAGCTAATCAATCCATATTATGTACAAATATTCAATTTCATGATTAGGCGCGCTGCTGATTAAGAAGCCTAAATATATTTTTGTAATTTTATTTCTAAGATTGCTTTTTTATATTTTTTTTTATAGTTTTCATTGCATTTTAAAAATTTTAACAACTCATTATTTCTGATTTTCGTATTATATGTCGCTATATTATGATGACATGGTTGCGTAAGGAAGTAGAATTCTTTAATATGTAAAATTATAAGAATAAGCTGATGTTGAGATCTTTCGTTAACAAAGTATCCATCTTTCTCTCGTGCAAAATTGCAAATGATGACCCTCAAAAGATGAGTAAACATGGAATCGAGGAATATTAACACAGCATTTTCATTGGCAGCTTTTGGAAAGACGCTAAATAATTGGGTTTGACTCAACTAATTGTTTTTTTTTAATATTTTAACTTTTTTATTATTTTGAGGAAATTTTCACTTTTATTAAGTATGCATACAAAGAGAACATCAAATTAATCAAGTTGGATTAGTTAAAAAAAGAGCACACAAATTAAATATAAGATTAAAATAAAAGTAAAATAAATTTTTTATAGGTAAATATTAGTGATTAATGTTTTACTTTTTGTTAGTGTAGAGATTAAGTGCTTGTTTGGTAAGAGTCTTGTAAAACTGTTTTCAGTATTTTAGTTTTTAAAAACTAAAAAACTTGTTTGGATAATGTTTTCTGAAAACAGTTTTCGAAAACAGGTATGATTTTTAAAAATCAGGAACAACTAAAAGTAGTTTTGTTTTTCAATTTTCTATTTTTGTTTTGAAACTCAAAATAAAGTCAGAATATATTTCCATTTTTATATCTTCAAAACAGTTTTCAAATAACACTTGCCAAATAAGTCTTTTTTTTTTTTCTTTCCGAAAACCATTTTTGAAAACTTTTTTCAAAAACTAAAAACTAAAAATAAAACCAAATCAATCAAACCCTAAAACTCCCAACTTGTTCATTTCATCTTTCTATTTTATCAAGTCAACCATATAACTTCATACAAAATAAAGTAACTTTAATTAAATTCAATAAAAATTAAAGTAAAATAACCTTAATCAAATTAATAAAAATTATTCTTTTACACTTATAACAAAATTACTTAAAAAAACTTTTTATTCCAACATGTATTATCTTATTTATTAGAGAAATAGAATTGATTAAAAGAAAAAAATTATCCAACTACAGTGAGTGGTTCAGTTCACTTAATAAAGAACATATTTTTATTCTTAACTAGCATAAAACGTGTGTATACACCTGGCTTACTTAATTATTTGAATAATTTCATTAAAAATAATGTGGAAAATCAACATTAATATATTTTAAAATTGCTTGGAAAAATAAAAAATTTGAGAAACTAAAATTCATGCAAAGTATTTTTTATTTTACTTTATTGATTGGACATCTTTATTAAAAATATTTTCAAGAAAATATTAAAAATTATTTAGAAGATAAAAAATTTATATTATAAAATTAAAGAAAAAATCGAGAAAATAAAATCATACTTCATAAATTTTATAAAAATCAAAAACATATTTTACCATATATAGTCTTTCATAAATTATATTTATAGTTTATCATAAAAATTTTGAAGCTCATAATTATTTATTTATATGTTATAAAATAATTTAAAATTAATTTCATTTATGATATTATTTATCATATATTGTGTTTTTTGTGAAAAATTTAAAACTATTATATAATATTAATGATAATATTTTGTAATAAATATACACATAATTAGGTTTAAATTAATTTTTCAGGAATTTATTTCACATAATTAAATATTATATATATATATATATAAAGATACTGTATATATTTTTTAGTAAAAAAATTAAAATTAAAATAATTTTATAGGTTTCAAAGTATACATAAATATTGTTAAATCTTTAATATGTAATTGCATTAAATACAAAAAAGTTTTAGTAGGTTATATCTATAATGATGTTAAATAGTAAAATTAATTTGGATATATTATAATATATTTATAAAAATAATTATGTTATTATATAAATACAAATAAATAAAATTTATATATAAAATTACTAACCATAAAGTTAATATATGATTTTTAATAATAAATTATATATTGTTAAGTCTTTAAAAATTAAATACGTGAAATACTCATAAAAATAATTTTATCATTTTTAATGATGTCATGTATAATTATTCATATTGATTATTTCTTTCATAAAAATTTAAAAATTATTTAATGGAGAAAATCAAATCTAATTTCTCCTAAAAAAACTCAAACAATTATTAATTAACGTAACCTCTCCTGGTAACTTAATTTATAACATATGGTTGAATAAGTGATTTAAAATTATTTTAGAATTTTAGTACATTGAATACATACTTACAACGTTATTATATAAATATAAAGTCAAGAGCTATTTTATAATAAATATACTTAAATTAATTTTTAGCATAAATTTTTCAATCGCATAGTTAAATATTATTTAACAAAATATAATATATAATAATGTTTTATATGTTTTGAAATAAAATTAATTTTTTAAAAAAATAAAAACGGATTTTACAGGATTTGAAAATATAAGTAACTATTATTAATATTTAATATATAACTGTTAAATAATTATATAAAAAAATTAACATCTATAATAGCTTTTGTTGATAATAATCTTGAGTAAAATTATATCTGGTAGATGTTACTTGTAGTTTATCATAAAAATATTAAAGTTAACTTAATTTAAGATATTATTTAATAATTAGTTTAAATTTTTTAAAAAAATATTTTTAAAATTAATTATGACATATGTATCATATATTTATGAAAAGAATAATTATGAAAATAAGCATTATATATTAATTATGACATATCTATGTATAATAATTTCATTTAACATTTATGTTCATCATTCACAATATCAATCTCTCCATATTTACAAACAAACAATTCAATCTCAATACTTTCATAACTAAATCTCAATCAATCACAATTAATGATAACAAAACATCCTCAAATTTACAATTCTTCAAATTGAAACTAAAAATTTAGCTTTCTTTATCTATTTCTCCTTGTTCCTGCTAAATTTGAAGAGAAAAGAGATATTCAGCCACAAAACTCACTCAAAACATATATAATGATTAACACTCGAAATTAGGAGTAATGAAATAGATTTCATTGAGTTCCATCACTCCGAAGGGCCACATGTAAAGGAAGAGGGATTTGGGGTGAAGAGAGAGATGAGAGAGAGGCATGAGGAAGAAGAAGAAGAAAGAAAAAAAAAAAAGAGAAAAGGAGAAAGGAATCGAAGTTGTGTTGGAAAATTCTAACTTACCAATAGTAATCCCTTCTCATAATTTGGTTTCTAAACACTTCTAATAAGAGGATTATATATATAAATATATTTTTCCTTTTGCTCGAACTAATTCCACTAGACTTCTGTAATATAATTAATTTCCCCAAACAATACACATTATCAATATAAATAATACAACTAATCATTCTGTGTTTCATTTGCTATTACAATCAAACTTAAATTTAATTCCCTTTTTATTTAATTCAACCACTTATACCCTATTATTAAAGACAAAACCTTACAACACTCCCAACAAAAAATAAACTTTCATAATAAAAATGTACTTACCTTGAAAGAGTGCATGATACATTTCTCGCATCTTATTCTCTAGTTCCCCAATAGTGTATATGCAATATTACTCCACAACACCCTAACTAGAGGAATATCCTTGCCTCTTAATTGGTTAATTCTCTTATCTTCTATTCTCACACAACCAACCTCATAAGATAAATATTCTCAAACTTGAATTTCATTCGCTCAATGACGTGATTAGGATCTGACTCATACTTTTTCAATTGAGACACATGAAACATACTGTGAAGATTTGTCAACAAAGTTGGCAATGCTATTTCATAAGTCATTGGACCTATATGTTTGATTATTTGATACAACTCAATGAACTTAATTAGCAGTTAACTTCTTTTCTCTTGTAATAATGTTATAATCATGTATCATTTGTTTAATTTATATATTTTTTATTTTTTTGATATGTAGATAAATATTATGATTTTTTGTTGTTGGCTAAATTTAATATATTCATTAAAAATATTTTAATTTAATTTATATATTTAGACACCTCAAAGAAAATACTATAGTCCCAATACTATATGCATCATAAAAAGATATGATAATTTTAAATTAAATTAATAAATTGATAACAATATTGATTTGAATTAGTTATAACTGATAATAGTAACTGAACTCTGTTAGTTAAGTAACACAAGTCGTTAATTAGCACTTGTATATAATTTTATTTTGTTTAATTAAAAACTAAACACTTCAAAATTCATTAACATAAATTTGTAAATGTAATACATAAAAAAAACTAACACCAACGTAATTATATGTTATATTCGTGCACATACATGGTGTTGTAATTTAATTTAGATAAAAACAAGAAGATAATTTTAATAATATATAAACGTAATAAAGAAATGATATAAAATTGTATATACACAAATCCTAGGTCGGGCAGTCGCCTACTCGCCTCTCTAATTAAAATCCAGAACCGATCCTGTATGATTTGAAAATTGTTGGGCGATGATGTTTAAGTGTGAGTTGTGATTTGTGAGCAAGGAATAGGTAGAATGGATTTAATATATTATTCTCAGTGGTTTAATCTTGAGGCTGAAGGCGAATTTTATAATTTGCATTCTACGTACTCTAATTAAAGAATCTTTTATTTAAAAATTTATTTGAAGTAATTAAAATATGGATAAATTATATTTTGAGTCTCTATAAAATATTAATTTCCTTCTCTAATTTTTTTCTCATGGTTCATTCTAAAATTTCAATATATTATTCTCAGTTTTTATTTGTAATTTTAATTTCTTAAACGATAATTTGATGTGAATGACAGACAACCTATATCAACTATTGCAGTTAATTAAGATAACATAACTTATTTCTTCTTGGGTAAGTAAAATCCAACAACTTAACAACAATAAATCAAAATAAATTAGCATTTGTAACTATTACAATATGATTTTGTTGATCTTAATATAAGAAAATAATTTTACTTAATTTAACTTCAATATATAATAAGTTAAAAATAAACAATTGCCATACATTGTTAAATCAATTTACTTAGACTCTTTTAACTCGTTGAATTACTGTGTAATAGAGTTAAAAATAATAACTTATAAGTTAAAATTTTAGAGAAACTAAATTGAAGGATGAAATTAATATTTTACCCGTAAAGAATTGAAACATAATAATTTAGGTGATTTTTCTAAACAAGTCGTTTACCGATTAAAATAAACTTGCCACAAAAACTCATGGCTTATTACTTTTTTACCTAAACATAAGACTGATGGCTTATTAAATTTAAGGTAAGAATTTTGTAATAAGGAAAAAAGAAAACTTCAAAAAACTGTGTATATATTTTTAGGGAGGTATAGTAAGAGGGATGAGATTACATAAGTAAGCAGCATTTGCATTGTTGTTGTTCCCACAGGTTTGGGTCTGTTATCTTCCACACCACACATATAGTTGTTACTCTGCTGTGCTATAACAGCTAAGGAGATCCAGGTTGTAAGGAATTGGGGTCCATCATCAATGGAAGAAACCAAGGCATGGGCGATTCCAGGTCCAATTATTTTATCTCATGCTCGTGCCTGTCCCACATCCCAAAATTCATTCAGTTTTTCTTTTGGATCTTTCAGTTTTAAAGTTGTTCACTAGTTTATCCACTTCCTAAGTTAAAATGTGATCTTCCCCACTTCCTCATAGATCTTTTTCCCCAAGACGAGGTAGAATGGATATATTTGTAACTTTTTTAATAGGTCTGTCATAAAATCTTTGTTTGTTTCTGTGACGATGGGGTCCTATAATTTGTTCCGAGTGTCGATCAATTGAAATTTACAAAACTAGATAACAATATGAAGTACCCATTTTAGTTCTGCTACTGCTATGGCACATGTTGTGTCTTAACTTCTTATCGTTAATGAAATGACAAGTTTTACAAGATGCCTCATCCATGGGACTGGGAGGGTCTATGTTTCTTCTTGGACCCTGTTTAATTGATGCAGCCATTATTGGTCCATTTTCTTTCCTTTACTTTTGGATCTACATCTACCCTGCTTGTTTCGTTTTCGTTCTCCTCCTATTATTGCCAATTATTGTTTTTATCCACAATTCAACAGGGAAGATGATGGTCCTTGTGATGCAACTGCATATCTGAATACCTAACAATTAGTTTTTGATTCCTCTTTCTTTCCCCTCGTCCCATTTTTGTTTTTCAATATGCATGCATATCATATGCTTACAAGTGCTGTTGACTTATATGCAGAAAAATATGCCACCAATGCCCCCACTATGTCAATAAGAGGGAATCAAATTTGTGTCAGTACAAATATGAGAACAACGTAAATAATCACAACACTGCAAAACGAACCACGTACTAATTCAATCCTATATATAACACGTCAGGTTAAAATTTAATAATTCTTAAAAATAAAAGATATTTCTTTAAAATAAATTAAACATAACATACAACTGGTCCTATGTAATGCATTGTTGTTTACAGACTTACAGTCACAGAGATAACAGGAAAATAAGTCTAGTCAGTCTCTAAAAATAAAAGCACTTGCATGTAGTCATAATTCTCTCGGGGATAAAACCTATTATAAATATTGTATTTGGATGTATAACTTAATGGACATGTAGCACTGCACTTGTAATTTGAAATTGTTACGTAGCACTACTATCACATAAATGATGAGTGACTTTTAGTTTTGATTTTTGTATTTTTTAAATTTTCATTCCTAAAGTAAATCTGATTTTAATTGTTTTTAGTTTTCAATGTAATCTCCCACTTCTTAAGTATTTATGTTTTAATGGAAGATCAAGTGATTATCTCAAATGATATCTGCTAGCATTAGCACTTTCATGTCAATATGTGACATTCTAATACATTAAAGTGAATGTTATTCATCTACTTTAAAATGAATATTAATTAATATACAACTTGTTTATTTAAGATTATTTTTATTTTTTTAAAAAAAAATTACTTATACGAGCTTTTAAAATATTTATCTAAACTTCTTTTAAGAAACAAAATAAAAAAATCATCAATTTTCTATTTTTTTAAAAACAAAAAAAATATTATCTTTTATAAATATACGAAAGAGCACTTCGATTCAAAGTTACTTCTAGAAAAAAAAGTTACAATAAAAAAGAGAAAAGATCTTTATCATGCAGTTTTTTTTTTTTAAAAGTAATTTTTTATAATTGTAACAAACAAAACTTTACTTTTGATTATACAACAATTTTTAAAATAAAATTAATTATTTTGCACAAACAAAGAGGTGTATTAGAGGCTCATAAAACTAGTGATTTTAAATCTTGCAAAATAAATTATAGAGAATATTTTTACCAAAAACAGAATCTACTTCATGATGTGTGTATAACTTCTGATCATGGTTGGACCGTGTAGTACTAGTATCTACCTATTCAATTGAAATTTTAAAATATTATTTTGTCATAAAAATATTTGTAAATTTTAAAAGATTTTATGAAAATATAATGATTTTAAGATTTTATAAATTTTATAGTTTTAATTTTTAATGGACTTATAAGGTTTTAAAAAATTTGATGGATTTTATAAGATTTTATATTTTTTAAAAATATTCAAAGTTACAAAATTCAATAAAAAAGCAAAGAAATGATAAATTTTGCATAAAGAAAAGTAAAATTAATATAACATTTTTAATATTTTAAAATAGGTTTAAGGCAGGTTTTAATTAAGTTAAAAAAATTTTAAAAAGTACAACTAATTTCTGTTTTTAATTTTTTGTCATAAAATTAGTTTAAAAATTTATATTGTGGTGAAGTAATAGTAGTTTTCGACTTTCCAGGGTGGTAGTAACTACAATAATAGTTTTAATAATGATGATGGTCCTGTACTTTGCTGGTTTGTTAATGACGATGCGAGTTCGACGGAGGTGATTCAGTTATAATGTAATATGACATGATGATGAAGTAGAGTTTAGTGATGTGTTTGCCATGATAGTAATTTAAAAATAGAATAAAAAAATCTAATAAAATCTTTGTTAAAGGTCATATAAAATCTTTTAAAATCTTTGTAAAAGGTCATATAAAATCTTTTAAAATGTATTTTAAATAGTTTAATTGATATATAATTGATGTTTAATTATAATTATTATTTATATGACTTTTAAAATAATACTTAATTAGTAAAATTAAGAAAATAATCATAAATAAAAAGTTGTATTAAATATATAAAAATCTTTATGCTAATTAAACTTTATTTTAAATAACAATCATCAAAATTTACATATTTTTTAATATCATAAGCATTTTATAAATTTTAAAAAAATCTTAATTGAATATTAGATTTTGTTGTGATCGATAAAAAAATCCTGATTCAATATCACACTATATCTTTTTATAAACAAAAGTCTTTTAAAATCCTAATTGATTGTAAATTTGTTCCTGTGATTGTTGGTTTGTTACTTGTGCGCCAGCAATGAGGTGTTCCATACAATGAGGATAGACTTCAAGCCAGAGCTGTCCATGTTTATCCTGTTTACATGTGAGTTCATAACGTCAGCATGACTTGAAAGATACACATATCCCATCAATATTATGGAAATAAAATATGAAAATTCAGAAAGACTGAAATAAAACTTATTCATTTTACAGAAAATATAAATATATTTAATTTAAATACAATGTAAATATTTTTAAGTTATATATAAAAAATAAAATCTTAAAATTGTTAGCTTACAAACTAATTAATATTTTTAAAATTATAAATATTCATAAAGTGGACTTTTTTAATTTAATATAGATTTAATATTAATTTTTAGTATGCTAATTTTGTAAATAAAAGATTTGAATCAATATTTTTTCTTTCTCCGTAACTCTTTCAACTTCGTATAAATATGTTTTAAAAATAAAATTTTAAAAAAAATTACATTTTAAGAGATAATTATCGATAATTATAAACATTTGTAAAGATTCACATAACAAATACTTGTATAAATATGAAACAAATTTTCATCCAACAAAATGCTCGATAGATGATTACTATTTTCAATATTTAGGGTGAAATCGTTTTCCTTCTTATTATGTTAAAAATACAATTTATATATACAGACTGAAGTTAATAGGAAAGAATAACAATAACTATCATATCCTATGATTTAGGGATGTTTCTATTATACATTATAATTGTAATATCCTAAATAAAGAGGAAACAATACAACTAATAAAACATAGATCTTGACAAGAATAAAACAGATTCTAATAAAACAGATTCTAAGTGTTTGTTTGACAACAGTTTTATAAAACTGTTTTCAGTATTTTAGTTTTTAAAAACTAGAAAATTTGTTTGGATAGTGTTTTCTGAAAACATTTCTGATTTTTTAGTTTTTAAAAACTAAAAAACTGGAATAACTGAAAGTAATTTTGCTTTTCAGTTTTCAGTTTTTGTTTTAAAAACTCAAAATACAATCAGAATATGTTATTTTTTGCTTTTCATTAATGAAATTCTAATAAACATTAACAAGTATTTCCATTTTTACATCTTCAAAACAGTTTTCAAATATCACTTGCCAAACAAGTTTTTTTTTCTTTTCTTCCCAAAAACAGTTTTTGAAAACTATTTTTGAAAACTCTTTTCAAAAACTAAAAAACAAAACCAAACCAAACCAATCAAGCCCTAACACTCCCCTTCAAGCTGGTGAATAGGTATTCTCAATTCCCAGCTTGGAAACAATCTTCTCAAATATCTACAAGGTTGTCTTGTGAGGAGACATATGGAGTGCATATCAGACCACTATCTAATTTTTCTTTGATAAGATGTCTCTCAACCTCAATATGTTTGGTTCTATCATGTTGCACCAGATTATGAGCTACGCTAATAGCAGATTTGTTATCACAATAAAGTCCCATTGGTTCATTCGATTTTATCCTTAGGTCTTCCAAGATAATCTTCAGCCAGAGTAGTTCACATATCCCTTGTGCCATTGCCCTGAACTATGCTTCAGCACTGGATCTGGCTACCACACTTTGTTTTTTACTCTTCCAAGTCACTAGATTCCCTCTAAAGAAAGTGCAATATCCTGTAGTTGACCTCCTATCCAGAATTGACCTTGCATAGCTTGCATCTGTATATGCTTCTAGATTTACATTCCCATTTTGTTTGAACAAAATTCCCCTGCCTGGGGTCCTTTTCAAATACTGCACAATTCTTAGTACAGCTTGTAAGTGAACCTCCTTCGGCTAGTGCATGAACTGGCTGACTAGACTCACGACGAATGCAACATGAGGTCTTGTGTGAGATAAATATATCAGTCTACCAACTAGTCTTTGATACATTTCCTTGTCAACTGCAGCATCTTCTTCTGCGTTTCCCAATTTCAGGTTTGGGTCAATAGGTGTACTTGCAGGCTTACATGTTGTCTTACCAGTCTCTTTCAACAAATTAGTGATGTATTTCTGTTGAGATATGAATATCGCCTTTTAGAATGAGTCACTTCAATTCCCAAAAAATACTTCAATTTTCCCAAGGTCTTAATTTCAAATTCCTTGGCTAGATGTTGACCTAACAATCGTTGCTCTTCCTCATCATCACCTATCACTATAATATCATCCACATAAACCAGTAACACTGTTACTCGCCTTGGCTTAGAGTGTTTAATGAACAGAGTGTGGTCTCCTTGACTTTTTTTAAAGCCTAAACTTATCATAACTTTAGTAAACCTTCCAAACCATGCTCGTGGTGATTGTTTCAGCCCATACAATGCCTTTTTTAGCTTGCAAACAGTGTTGGCAGCTGTTTTTTTACCATATCCAGGAGCAATTCCATGTAAATCTCCTCTTCAATTTCCCCCATGGAGAAAGACATTTTTAACATAAAATTGTTGCAAGTTCCAACCATAATTAGCCGCTAGGGACAATATCACCCTAACTGTATTCATTTTTACAACGGGAGCAAATGTTTCCATGTAATCCACTTCATAGGTTTGAGTGAATCCCTTAGCTACTAACCTTGCTTTGTACCTCTCAATGGATCCATCAACCTTGTATTTTATAGTATATACTCACTTGCACCCTACTGGTTTTTTTCCATTTGGGAGAGCAACCAAATCTCAGGTACTATTCTTCTCTAATGCTTCCATTTCCACATCCATGGCTTGTTTCCATTTTTTATCACTCAATGCCTCAAATAAAGAGGTACGTGTTGTTGTATTTAGGCTTGTAAGGAAGGCCTTATGGGTAGGTGAGAAGTTTCTAAAGAATAGATAATTGGCTAGAGAGTACAGTGGTTTGGTGTGACATTTCTTGGTTTCTTTCCTAAGGGCAATTGGAATACCTAGGTCCTCATAAAGTGGTGCTGGACTGGTTTCAGGTTCCTGTACAGTTGGGAAATCAGAGGTTGATTTAGTGGAGATTAAAGGAACAGGGCTAGTTACCTCATGTAATGTTGGGTTGAATTGTTGGACATGGACAGATTCTGGAATGGCCTTTGTCTTCCTTGTATAAATTAATCCTTTTCCAAATCTTATATAAGCTGCATCTTAAATGGATTTGGTGGGTTCCTTCTCAGTTGTTACACCTTTAGTCCCTATTTCTGGTCCCAAGTTTAAGTCAGGGAGCGTAAGAAGATCCTCTTCCTTTCTTGCAGTCTCCCCTTGAGGATGATCTTGGTGGAAGTAGTTTTTGTGCTAAAAAAAGGTAACATCTCTGGACACGAAGAATTTTTGTGATGGTGGGTGATAGCATTTATATCCCTTTTGTGTGGATAAGTATCCTATGACAACACATTTTAAGGCTCTAGAATCAAGTTTACCTCTATTACTACTGTGGACATGGACAAAAGACACACACCTAAATATTCTTGGAACAAGTTGATTGGATGTGGAAACATTAGGATAAAAAGAGGACAAAACCTCCATAAGGTTTTTTAAGGCTAGAATACTAGAAGGTAGTCTATTAATTAGAACAGCCTCCCCCCCAAACCTTTTAGGAACCTCATGTTGAAAAAAGAAGAGCCCAATTTTGGTCTAGTAGGTGACCATTTTTTCTCTCAGCAATCCCATTTTGCTGAGGTGTTTTGACACAGGATGACTAATGAATGATACCTTCCTTTTGACAAAAGGAAATAATCTCATGATTAAAGTAATCTTTGGCATTATTGGATCTAATCCTCTTAATGCTAACTCCAAACTAATTTTTTACCATGGAGAAAAAACGCTGAACCGCAGAACTGACTTCAGATTTTTGTTTTAGTAAGAAAACCCATGTGACATGAGTACAATCATCTATAAAGGTGAGGAATCAATGACCACTAGAAACATTTGGGACAATTGAGGGACGCCACACATCAGTATGAATTAAATGGAAGGGAAAAATGTTCATATTATTACTAACTGGAAAAGGTATACGCTTATGCTTAGCAAGCTCACACACTTCACAATGGAGACTTTCTACATCTAATTTGCTAAAAAGGGAAGGGAATAACAATTTTATGACTCTAAAGGAAGGATGTCCAAGACGACAGTGATGTAGGACGACCTTCTCCCTGTTGGTCTTTATTGACTTAGAGAAAAAGGAATTGTTGTTTTCCAGGTCTGGTGGTAAATCCGGATTATTCAAGTAATAAAAGTCATTCCATTCTCTAGCATGTCCAATCGTCCTCCCCGAATACTTGTTCTGCAGTATACAAACATCGTCATAAAAATTGGCATTACATGATAGGTCTTTTATGAGTTTTTTTATGGAAATCAAACTGACAGACAATTTAGGAATATACAGGACATTTTTAAGGGTTATAGATGGACTTATTTGAACTTTTCCTTGACCTGCTGTAGTCATCAGAGAGCCATCTGCTATGGATATTTTCTTGTTGCTAGGGCAAGGGGTGTAAGAAGAGAAATGTTTAAGTAAGGGTGTCATGTGGTCAGTAGCCCCATAATCTAGTATCCAATATGGGTTATAGTTTTTATCTGAGGCATTAAGTCCAAAAGAAAAAGGAAATATACCTAAATGTGATAGAGAAATGATCTCATCTGCTCTACTTCATCCTGGTTAAGTTGAATCAATCCTCCTCACTGGTGGCAGCACCTATGTGTGCTTGTCCTCCCTTTCTGGTGTTGTCTCCTTTTTTTCCCCACTTCTTGTCTCGGTTTTGAGGCCCCCAATCCTTACTAGGTGGCTTTCCATGCAGCTTCCAGCATTTTTCACGAGTGTGACGAGGCTTGTTACAGAAGGTACACCACACTCCTTCACCTTTCTTCTTCATATTAGCTATTCCCCTATTTTCCTGGTCTATCATCATGGCTAATCCTGAAGCTACCAGGGCTTAATTTCCCATGCCTGAGGTTTCTAGCATTATTCCCCTTCTGCTTTCTTCATTTCTAACATAGCTACTACTTCATTAATTCCTGGAATTTTTTCTTTTCCAAGGATCTGGACTCTCACTTGATCAAATTCAGAGTTAAGCCTTACCAAGAAATCATAGACTCTATCTTGCTCAATATACTCTTTGAGCATTGCTGAATCATCCGAGCACTTGGCTTTTATGACCTTGTAATGGTCTAACTTCATCCATAGTGATTTGAGGTGATTGATGTACTCTGTAACAGTCTTGTTTCCCTGTTTTGCAGCCACAGTCTTCACCTTCACATCATATATTAGAGCAGCATCTTTAGTTTTGGAGTATGTCTGCTCCATGGCATTCCAGATCTCCTTTGCAGAATTAAGAAACATGCAAGTATCAGTGATTTCTGGGATTATGAAGTTCCATAGCCATGCATGATATAGAGTCTTCTTCATGTCATTTTGTAAATTTGGGATCTTCTTCTTCAGGAGCATCTTCAGTCAAGTGGTTAGCTTTTCCTTTACCTTTCAAAGTTCTACAAACAAGCTGAGCCCATTTCAAGTGATTTTTCCCATTTAATCAGTAGGCAGTGTTGAGGTTTGACAGCTATTCCTGAGTGTTTTGAGACTCAGTATTCACCACTTTAGTAATTGGGTTTGCCATGTCCACCGTAGTACAACAACCCTAATGCAGTGAATATGTATTTGATTGTTACGACGACAACTAAGAAACAATACTGCAAATCACAGCAGCAATGAAGGCTGATTGTCCTAAAAAAATGATTGACAACAATGAAGGCTGTCCAGGAATGAAGGTTGCTGTCTAGGATTTTGGTTTCCGCAGTCAGAGGTGACTCCCAGAATTTGAGAGCTCTGATATCATCTCAAAATTTAGGGTGAAATCATTTTCCTTCTTATTATGCTGAGAATACAATTCATATATATACAAGACTGAAGCACCATATCCCTATGATTCAGGGATATTCCTATCATACATTATAATTGTAATATCCTAAATAAGAAAACAATACAACTAATAAAACATAGATTCTAACAGGAATAAAACAGGTAATAATACAACTATTAATAAAACAGATTCTAACAAATATTAAATAAGGAAACAATACAACTAATAAAACATAGATTCTAACAGGAATAAAAGAGGTAATAAAACAAATTTTAATAAAACAGATTCTAACAACTATTAATAGTATCGATATGCACTCCATCTCATTGTCATCCTAGTTCCTATGATTCAGGGATATTCCTATCCTACATTATAATTGTAATCTCCTAAATAAGAAAACAATACAACTAATAAAACAAATAAATTCTAATAAAATATATTCTAACAACTATTAATAGCATCGATATGCATTCCACCTCATTATCATCCTAGTTCCAACAAACATACAAATAACAAGAAAAAATAGATTCTTATATATATGGATTTGTGTTTTTTTTTTTTGGTGAACTATTATATATAGAGGCTGTTGTATGCCTCGTAGCTATTCACAGCTATTTTTATTCTTATTCCTATAACTGAATAAATTACCGGCCGGTAATAAATATGTCACTTACCTAGCTAATACAAATTAAAAACGAAAATATATAACAGATGATTAATATTTTCCGTATATACATTAAAAAAAAATATGGGTTGTAATTGTATATGTACATTGAAGGTAACCTTTTATGTGATTGATATTTGATGGGTGTGTTAGTATGGTTGAATAATATACCGCCGAAAAAAAAATTGTTTTTGATTAAAATATAAATATAAAAACGGATCGATTTATTTTAAAAATAAATATAAAAAACTTACTTCTTAATTTATTTATTTATTTTTTTTAAATTTAATAATTATAATAGATAACTAATTTTAATCAATAAATTTTAAGAAAATAAAAGTAGATCTCTATTCAATCATAGTATTTTAAAAATATTTTTAATTTAATTAGAGTATTATCTTCGACAGGTTTATTTTTTATTGTGTTATGCAACTAATGGAAATAATACTTCTCCTAACTCATATTGAAAGTTATCCAGAATTAATTTTTTTATTTTAGTTTTATTTTTCTTTTTAACAGTAGTGACCACATGATTATTTAATATTTTTTAAAATATCTAAAATGATCTATATCTTTAACTTTTTATTATTATAAATGCTTTTATGATTATCCGTTTTTTAATTATTGTTTTGTCAAAATTGTTATTGTTTTCAGGAAATTTACAATAATTTCTGAAGAAATAACTATTATATTTTATATATTATTTATAAAATTAATACCATTTTAATAATATAAAGATAAATTACTCTCTTTTGAACTCCTACATAAGCAAAAATTTGGATTTTATTTTGGATTCAAATATAAAAAAACTCGACTACTTTTATTTATTTAATGTTATTATTCTCAAAACATTATTCTTTTAATCAAAATCATGATTATTTTTTATTTATAATATTTGGCTTAAAGAAATGTGTTTTATAAATATTTTTATTTTATACTTAAAATTAGTAAAATTAAATAATTATAACTATTTTTTTAATATGTAAATTAGATATTTTTCTTTACATATGAGTTTCAGATGGAATATAAAGAAACCTATGCTTTACTAGTTTTAAGAAACACTCATTATTGGTGCAAGGTGGACATATTTAATTGATGTCTAATTCTAATCATGGTTGCCTAACATTCTTGTGGGTAATTAGAGAAAAGAATTAAGTAGATGTATCTAATTATAACTTAGCTATATGAAAAGTACGATCTATCTTTATTGATGTACCTCTTACAAGTTGTTTAAGTGGATTTTATACTTGATACATTAACTATTTTTATTTTTCTTAATTTAAACAACTTTTTTCTCAAAAAAATTACTTATTTAAGTTGAGTAAATCTCATATTTGACATGATTTTTGTTTATTTTTATGTTATGCAATACTTGCTTATCTACGTAACAATTTCTTATTTTAATCTTTATGTTAAATGTCTTTAGTAATCACTACAAAATAAGCATTAATCGCTTATCTAGAAAAGTGATATAAGCAGCAAAATAAAAATAATAATAATAATAATAATAATAATAATAATAATAATAATAATAAATAATGCTCTAATAACTCAAATCTAATTAATATTCTAGATACTGGTATTAATTACTTTGGGTAAGAAATCATAAATTTTTTTTACCAATAAAATTTTGTCCAATGCTATAGCTAAATAAAATTTTTATACATAACATAGTTTTTCTTTAAAGTATTTAATAAATTGAATATTCAAAATTTAAATTTATGATCACTAATTTAATTAAAACAATGCAAAGTTGTTAGCTTATTTTTTGTAGGTCTCGAATGGAATAGTTTCTTATAAAATTTTTACTCTAATGATAAAATTCTTTTGATTTTTAACTAATTTTTAGTTATATCATAATAAATCTATATTTTAAACAAATATTCGTCTTTAGAATGAACGAATATTTTATTCTTTCGTACATCATGTAAGAATATATAATTTTTTTTGTAGTATTTCAAATTTATATATACTATTTACATCATAAATTCTCTTAATAATTATTTAATTAGTATTATTTATATTCCCAAATACCGAGATATAAAATTTCCATTACATTATGCTTAATATTAAAACATACATTACAACGCTTTCAAAGTTCAAAATAAAATATAACATAATACACACAATCTTAGCTCGCCCAACGAGATCTAGGATAGCTCACTTGGGGACAGTTATCACCAAACGAGGACCCTGTATAAGACGATCTTACTAATAGGGACTTCACTCAGCGAGACACGTCACTAGGTGAAAACTTGTTTATTTCTAAACAATGTATAATTTGCTTTGAGTGAGACCTCTCATTGGGAGCAAAACTGCAAAACAGTTTGACAAAGGTTAAAGTTTGTCAGCCGAGACTTGCCGCCTTATGAGAACCTATAGATAACAAAACGTCTACTACTAAAGCCAACCAACTTGTTGACATATAACTTTACATTCTTATAATATGCATATTATAATTCATCTATTTTTTTACACTATGTTCACACAACTTCTATATAAAACATAATAATCACATAAATTTAACAATAATGTCTCTAAATTTAAATAATAATATTTCTACATAACTCTTTTATATACATCATTATCATCACAATAGTCATAAAGAAAACTTAGGATTCCCACAAAGTATCCCTTTGTACAGGGTGGCCATTTATTGTTTATATCCTTATACTAAATAATAAGACGCTTTAGATATAAATATAATCATTAAAGGGATTGCAGCCTCAGTTGGCAATCTTAGTAATTGCAAATTTAAATATTGATTAACAAATAATTTGGAGATTAAAAATTGAGAATTTATGGGAAACGCTTTCCATTCTCAAAAGACATGTTTGTATATAAGGAGGCAAAAGTGTGACGCACATCACCAAAGATTCTCTTGAACTACTATTCTTGGATAAGGTTTTTCCTCTACTCCATTTGCACGAGGCCCGTGTGTGCCTAATGCCTATGGCCTATGCTCATATACTTCCTGTGTGCAAACCATACATAATTAATCTTTTTTATTATTTGAAAAGCTTGTTCTTTTAAAAATGTAATCACTCAAAATGCATTAACCCCTCCATGCTGCCTAAAAGCGATTTTAGCATTACCATTTCCATAATTCCTTTAACGGCAAAATAAAGTAATAACTTCAATATTCTCTATTCTATTTTTTATAATCAAAATCTACCTTTATTTTTTGTAGTGGTCCAAACAAAAAATATCTCAAGTGCAAAGTGTGTAGTAGTTAGGGAATTAAATGATAAAAAGATGACATTTTTATTCTGAATATATTAATATTCTGTCGTACTAATTTATATTTGTACCAAAGCCTTAAAAAATGGTGAACCTAGAGTACTAGTACCAGTGATTATTAAAAGTAAGGCGCTTAACCCTTATCTGCAGCCATATATATGATTTGCCTCGTATTCTCCTGATGGGTTATCCAATGTGGTTAGCTTTCCAAAGGCTTCTCTGCAAAAGCTCAGGGAACCTCTGTGGGATGCACGTGTTTTGTTGATGGAATTTCACGTGGAGATGGTGACCCATGTGTAGCTTTCGCTTTGCGAGCCAACCGTAATGATACACTAACATATACAATTGCTATTGCTATGCATGTGATTTATATATGCCCAACAAGGCCAGCTTAATGAGGGTGTGATTTCTCACTATGCTACTTAGCTTAAAAGCTTTCCTAATAATGCATCTTTCTCACCAAATTCAAATTCAAATTTCAAACACACATCATGCTCCAGCTGCTCTTTCTTTCTTTATAAATCATTTATTTATCTCTTACCAATCATTTATATTTTACCCTTTTCAAATACACCTATATTATGCCCCATGTGTGTAGGTGTGTCTATTAATTCTCTCAATCTGTCTTTTAATTGTATATTAAAAAAGAATCTGTCAGGTAAACATTATACTATTAAACTTGATCTGTCGATTAAGTTGCAAACCATTATGAAGAGGTACTACAATTATAAAACTACATTAATCCCAAACCGTAATCAATCATAATAAACAGTTGAAGTAGAAGACTTAGATCCATCATGCTACAAAAATTGACAAGTGGCCTCTATGGAAGGATTCTTCTTTCTTATCATGCATGCTACCGTTTATAACACATGACGATTATACCTGGTTTACCTCTCGGTCATCAATATAAAAGACAAAGATATAATAAAGGTTTTAAAAAAAGGAATAAAGAGAAATGAGAAGCTGGCAATCTAATATCTGAAAGGTGCTCTCAAACCACACTGAAAACTAAAGCTAACCACTGACGGCAACATTTATTGGAAATTTATTACTACAAATTCAAAAAATACCATACGGGAGTAGTACTGTATTTTTCTTTTTTATCTTTTTATGGTGACTGGTGATTAGTACTGTATTGAATTTTATCATTTTATAGAATCAGATTCTCGCACGCATTCAGACGTTACCCTTGATCATGATCAAACGACGACTCATATTTATCTCAATAAATATAATTTAAAATATGTACTTGAAATGTGAACAGTCTGATTTTCTTCTAACGATTGCAATTCATGCAGGGAATAGTTTCCAATTTTATGGATCTAAATTTTTATATGGTGTGAATGCTCAGATTTGGTCTTGGGAAGGCACATGAGCAAAAGTCAAAATTGAAGATGGTTGATAGCAGGAAGCAGGCCAGGTGAGTGGGCCGATTCAACTCATTTTTCGAGCTGCTGTTGACATTTGAGTTTGACAATTCTTAGGCCTCGTCCTCATCCTCAGTGATTCAGCAAACAAACTCTTCCCAATAAATTCAGCATTTTTGTACTAACATAAATTTAACCAGCCTTGTGGGGCTTTGTAGAGTCATCCTGCAGTCTTAATGTCTCATAGCTTTTAATTAGCGGCACCAAATTAAGATAAAAGCCTTTGAACTAGGACCACTTAATTTAACATCCAAGATGAATTGAAGTACAAAAAATGTTATTGGTCTTAACCTCTTCCAAGGGTTGGTACTTAACACAGAGGTATCCATATCCCTAATAATTGGAAACATTTTAAGTGACAGAAGTGAAAAAGTTTACGTGAAAATATACAATGCATCGTGGGGTGTACCTCCTCCTTTTTTTCTCCTTCGATTGTTTTGAGCCTCTCATATATGTTATAAGTCAGCCTTTGCTAAAGTTTGTCCTTTGAATAATGACTAGTGGGGATGGAAAAGGAAAGCTCTTCTCAAGAAGCTAGTTTGCTTTGTTCTATTCTTTGTGTATACCTTGTTATCTTCAGATGAATCCCCTCTTAAAGCCATCACCTCTGCTTACCAATTGTTTTGATGGAGCTTCAAGTATATTATTGTTAAAGTAATTCAAAGTCAAGCATTCGTTTTAGAATGTACATGTTTGGGTAGCAATATTGTGGTGACAGATCAACGATATTCAAGCACTTGGCAAAGATAAGAAAGTTTCTCAAAGTATAGCAATAAAAAAATGGTGTTGCTTATTAATACTATAAGTCAGTATTGGCATAATTGCAATATACTTTCCTTGGCAGGCACTAGGCCGTAATGAAAACTATCGACCAAAGTTTTTTTATTAGCTATATACTGATATGTGATTTTTTGTTTCAATTAAATTCCCTTTTTGTAGCACTGCAATATTGTAATGATTAGAAGCCATCTTTAACACTGGATTTAGGTCCTTCAATCAAGCTGGTCAAAGTGACGAATTTTTGACTCCATATTTTCGGAAAGTGGAACTTGAATTAAATGCTTTGTTCGATTAGCTTCTTATATACTACCAATATATGTGTCAACATCAATACCATTTCGATTAACAAAGCCTCTCTTTTATTACTTCTTCGTTTTTATTGTATTTTATCGACTGAGCTTTTTGTTTGCCCACACATGCCAGCTTATGTCATCAATTTGGATCATTATCGGTTTACATGTCACATGATTACCTTAATGGTTATTCTCCATTTCTAAAATATTAAATGATGGAAGGCGCACCTTGTACGAAGCCAAGTTGCATTTGCATATATTCTGGTTATTCTTTCCCGATTTGGAAAATAGTAAGCTACGACAATATTAAATAATTCATATATGTGATTTCACTACTTACTTCATTATCCCATTTTTGGGTATAAAAAAAAATTATCCCACTTTTTTTTTTATATTTTACATTTAGCTAAGTATATTATTTTTGCTCAAGCATTATGCTTTTCTTCTTTCTTGCATTTCGATAATAGTAGAAAGGGAACGATATTTTTGTTAAATTTGTCATCAAATGCAAAAATTATACCTACTTTGTTAAGGGAAATGAATGCTCGAAATATCCAGTTTTACAAAAATTACTATAACTAGTAATAATTAGTTATATAATAGTAAGAGTATATAACTCAGTTGGTTGAGTATGATACATGAATTGTTATAAACTTTTTAACACATTCTTCAATTCCTATAAGGAGATCATAAAAAAACTAGTTATATAAAAACTAGTTATTTTAATATGATTATAAAAAATTATAACTTCTTTTATGATATGGTTTAATACAATTAACTTAACTTTATTAAAGAAATGATTATGATTAAATTTGATTTTATAACTGGTTATTTTTAATTATCGTCAAATTCTTTTAGTTTTAGTATTTGTATTCAACAAAAAGTATTGGTTAAATTTGATTTCACAACCAGATATTTCTTGTTATGACACAGTCCACATCACTGTTCCAATAACCACATATATGAGGGAAATGCGTTGAAAAGGAAGAACTTTCCTAACATTGTCCACACCTATATGAAAGTGGTCACAACTTGTAAAAATATGCATTAATCAGAAAAAAATGATACTCACACATTTGTGACTTAGGTCACACATCCTTGTAGATAATCCGTTGAGTAGAAAAATCCTCTTTACACCACCCACACTTCTGTGAAAATAGTCACATCTATGTGAAAAAACATTAAAAAGGAAAAAAATATATATCTCTCATACCTTTGTGGAATGCACTAACCACAAAAAACTATTTGTTAACCTCTAGCATCTTTTTAACAAAAATGACAACATTGTGAATAATTTGTAGAGTAAAAAAAAATCATCCTTAACGTATCACATGTCTTTGTGTCATTGACGATGTCCATATGAAAATATATAACTAGAAAAATAAATTTTAAGAATGATTTTATTTTCAAAATTATTTAATCAATTCTAGAAAAATAACTAGTTAAATAACCAGTTATATATATATATATATTTGATTATATAAATAGTCTGTTAATCATGATTAATATAACTCTAAACGACCAGCCTACATGTATCAATCTCCCCCGGGGAGGGATGCTAATGCTGATAAGAATTTATATACAAAAGACAATTCATAAGGTATCATACTAAATTTTTTTTAGAGAAAAGTAAAAAATTACTCCTCCGTTACAAAAAAAGTAACTCATGTTTAGGTCACATTATTATATTAAAGAAAACAATTGTTTAAAATAATAATCATATTTTAGGATTGAAGTAATAGGATGTAAGCTCTGCACATCATAGGGTAAGAAAAGCCCATTAATATTACCAATCTTACAATTACATTAACAAAATATACTAATGTGCTACATATTAATAAAAATACATGCAAAAAGAATCTAAGATAAAGTAATAAATTGGAGAGAGAACAATACAATTCTCTAATCTCTTCTCCAAAAATTGTAACCAACCATGTTGCCTTACTGGCTGGGATTTGATGAATCAATCGAACATGTCCAGTGTAGGAAGCCATGACATATCAACAATTTGCTGTGTGAATCGATGGTCCTTAGAACCAAAACACCATGTTGGAAGTTTAGAGGTAAAACTTCAGATGTCCCTGGGACACTAAATCTATTTCTATCTCATAACCTTACGTATATGTTGAGGTTATTTAGCAAGTACTTTGTATACTTTGAAGGAAAAGGCCACGAATATAAAGAGGGAGTGAATGGAATATAGCTATGCCTATTCCCAGGAATTCAGGTCTTGATAATTCCAAGTGTTTCTGCCTGAAGAGACACAGAGTGTTTAACATCTCCAATGTGAATATTGTGCAACCCCATTGGAATTCTCCTAGTTCCAGACCTGTCAACCACACTCAGGAGCTTACAAACATGAATGTTGATTGTGACTCTCTGTTGGGCCTTGGCAGGAACATGGACTTTCTCAAATGCCACTAGTTGCTTGTGTGGAGCCCAATGAGCATTGCTTACAGGCGGTGCCGAGAACACCAACAACGTGTGTGTGCCATCTCTGGAGCCAACATTTTTAACGTCCACGTGAAGGCTAATGGAAAGCTTGCCACATCGTGCATGTGTCACTTTAATTGCTTTGTTCCCAATGTTAGAGCTATTGCGGTGGCGGTGACCATCCACAGGAACTGAGACCACTTTGGGCGCACTAACTAATGTATGAACAAAATGTGTGTAAGACAATCCATAACCAAATGGATACACCACTGGACCATTGTAAAATCGGTAGGTTCTTCCTGGGTACGCTTTGGATTGGCTTGCTCGCATTGCCATATTTGTCATTGCCAAGTTTTTAATGTACCCTTCTGGGTACCATGTCATAGGTACCTTACCTCCTGAAATTAAAATATATAACATAATGTTGTCATCTAAGTCTGCATTTACATATAGCTTATTTGGGCCTACAACGAGCTATCTCAGAATAGTAAAAAGAAAACAAACCTGGGTTTGCGGTTCCAAACAATATATCTGCAATAGCAGCGCCACCAGCTTGACCGGGATAACCGGCCCACAAGATGCCTTGGATTCGAGGATCATTCTTTGCAAAAGTTATATCCACAGGTCCACCAGACATTATGACTAAAAT
The DNA here is from genome assembly GCA_037954015.1 of Psophocarpus tetragonolobus. Taxonomy (NCBI): domain Eukaryota; kingdom Viridiplantae; phylum Streptophyta; class Magnoliopsida; order Fabales; family Fabaceae; genus Psophocarpus; species Psophocarpus tetragonolobus. Next base: position 35,149,468 of record CM075692.1, on the reverse strand, counting down.
TGTTGGGCCTTTGGAGGCAGCTGCTACTTTGGACACAAGGTCTTGTTGACGCCCAGGAAGAAGCAGCCCAGCCCGGTCCACGGTTTCAGCCTCAATGGACTGATCCAGGCCCATCACTAGCACAGTTGCATCTGCTTGATGGGCTGCATTTATAGCTCTCCCGAATTGTTTTTGATCAGTACAAGCCACATTTGCACAGCCCAGCTCGTGAATAGTCTTGGTGTATCTCCCTATTCCTTGTAACGGGCTTGTGTATCCACAAGCAATACCTAATAAGCAAGTAAACAAATACTTAGTGACCTTTAATGGGCTTCCTGTTTGGATGAGGTTTTCCAAGAGTATTTCTAGCAGAAAAAAAAATTAAAATGAACTTTCTCATAAATCAATATTAGCTTAAGTATAAATTAAAAATATTTTTAAAAAAATTATATAAAATAACTTCTAACTTATGTATAAATTAAGTTAAATTAATGAAAAAACTCATCCTTAGATTTAATTTTGAAAGGAATGGAAAGAAGGAGCTACCAGCATAGTTGCCTATCATAGTGACAGTGACATTAGAGTTGGGCCCAATAACAGCCACAGTGCGATGACGCCTCGTGGAGAGGGGCAAAGAAGGACCTTTGTTTTTAAGAAGCACAATCCCTTGTCTTGCGGCTTCAAGGGCAAGCTCTTGGTGACTTGGGGTGCACACATCTGTTGGACCAAGGTTCCCATATGGATGACCCGATGGTTCACCATCATACATCCCTAACCTCATTTGGACTGTTAATGTGTTCGCCAAAGCCACATTTACATCAGCTTCGCTTAAGAGGCCCTTTTTCACGGCATCCTGTGTATGCTGTGCTAGAAAAGGCCCACAATCCAAATCCAAACCTGTGAGTGAATTCATCAAATATCAAGCCTTTTGTTTTTCCATATATTTTTTCCTGACAATGATATCTTAAGTTGTAAGAAATGAACATAATTAGTTGGATTTAGTAACTAGCCTGCTTTAATGGCATCAGCAGCAGCTTCTTCTGGTGTAGATGTGTAATGTTGGCTAGTATAAAACACCCCAACAGAGTCACAATCTGATACGATGTACCTGAGCCACAGCAAAGCAAATCAGGAGGTAAGATTTATTAGTTTGAGATAATTGTGACAGAAGGTAAAGGTGAGGACCACTCAATTATTATCAAATGGCATTGTTTGTAAGCTTACCCATTAAGACCCCATTGGCCTCGAACTGTTCTCTTTAGAAGCTTGGGGTCCGCACAGGTAGGAATACCGTTAACCTGATTGTAGGAACACATCACACTCGCCACTTTTCCTTCCTTCACGCACATCCTGAATGGCACGTTGAACGTGTCCTCAATGTCCTGCTTGCTAACCTGCCCATCAAACTCCAAGTAAGATGCTACTCAAAATAATATTACTATATTGCTCCTTTTCTTATCCTTGTTTGGATAAGTCATAAATGGCCCGACACCATCATTGATCCTAAAGAATATTGTGCAAAATACAATTCAAACAGGCATGGCATATTGTTAATTTCATTGAATTCTTACACTTTATACTCTAATTAACGAGGTTGTTAGTTTTTCAAGGTTACATACCGCGAACCTTTAAGCACTGACAGTCTGAAATGCTATGTACAATGTGGCTATAGAATAGAATTAAAAAAAAAAAAAGTTAAAAAATATTTCATTCATATTGCAGTGCATAACTGGATATCAAGTGACGAGTTGATTAAGTTAGAAGCAAGAGCAAGAAAAAAAAAATCTATAGTATATGTGAACATGAAAATTAGTAGGAGTATTTTTTAAGTCACAGAAGAATTAAAAGGAAAAAAGTAGATAATATGAACAAGAGTGGTGAAGAAGAAGATTCCCCGGGCCACACCCCATTGGCATTAAATAAGGCTAACCTTTGCATTAAAGTGAAAGCGATCCACGCCGTTCCAATTATCAAGGTCATAAGCCGTAAAGTGTTTGCAAGAGGCAGCGACTTTCAACCGGTTACCGTCGGTTCCCTGTAGTCCCCTAACGTAACTGGCTGCATATCTACCGGCTAGTATTGGGTCCTCACCGGGAGTCTCCTGTCCGCGGCCCCACCGTGGGTCCCTAAAAATGTTCACGTTTGGGCTCCAGTACGTCAACCCTGCCGTTCCTCCATTGTACATGGCTCTTGCTTCGTCCGAGACAACCTGACGTTATATTATATCCGACCATGTTAGACTTGTCTATTTTCTTTTGTTAAGGTTAAATATATTTTAATTTGAAATTGTGTCAAACATATGCTTAAAGTGTTGGTATATTAGTGATTAAGTGAAGCAGTACTGGCATAGCATGATTTGCACGTTGCTAAGGACAAACTTTCGTTACATGATAGCTGGCAATTGCATGCGCAGTCAATCAGTCACAGTAATATGCAACTTGCTGAGAGGGTGAACCAAGCGTAACATAAAAATTTTAAATGAAAATATAGTCCAGCTAATCATGGATTTCATTTGCTCAAAACAACTATCATTAACCTAACTTTTAGCTTCTTTGTTTTTTAAATTAATCGATTATTTATGATAAATGATTTTTTTCCCAAAAATGCACGTATTTTTTAAGTAGAAAAGTATAAAAAAAAAGAGCTAAAGTAGTGTTAATATCATCTCTTCTGTATTGCATGAAGATTATAAATGAATAATTAATCTATTAAAATATATCATTTTTAGTCGCAAAGTTATAATTGCTAATACTTACATGTTGAAAGAATTTGTAATTTTCACAATAATGTTATCAAATGGTGTATATAATCCATGTCATTATACATAACATTTTAGGTTTCAGTGAAATAGACTACGATAAAATGTTACAAAATTCTATTTATAATATTTATTTATAAATTTAATGACATTTTTTAAAGGTTGTCAAATAATTTTAACAAAAATTTTATTAAATATTAAAAAATTTTATATATATGCAAAGAATGAAGATAGTCTAAACTAGTTTTCATGATCTTACAATCTAGATATTAGATTCAGATAAGTTTTTTTAAGAAAATATTATATAGGCCGAAATTTTTAATAAAATCTATTTAGTTAAAGAAGTTACACTAAAGGAAAAATTACTTGCAAACACTTTTTATTTTTATATATATATATATATACTATTTGAAAAAAAATATAAATATGATAAATGATATGATTTAGTATGAAGAGAATATAAAGAAAAAGAATAAGTATTCATAATTAAAGTGTGCATAAATATATTGTTATAACTAAAATAATGAATATGATAGTGTTAGTGGAACCAAATTTTCTGTGTCAAATTAGTATTTTATTTCTTGTTCAATCAATTAATAAATGTGATGTTATTTAATAAATTTTTTTATATTTTATACAATTCCTTAAATGAAATAATATGATATTTATTTATTTATTGAGATAAAAAAATGAGACTTTTATTCAGGTTAAATTTTTTTTTTTTATATAAGTCTAACTTAGCTGACTCAACAATTAAATAATAGTATAGTTACTTTTGGTTAGCAATTCCTGAAATCCATCTTAAACCAGAAATAATAAGTTTTAGAAACTTAGTGAAACGAAGAGACCCAAAGGAAACATGGAAAACTTTTGAGAGTTATGAAGTTGTTGAGGTGGTGGGAGAGTGAAGACACGGACAGGGAGAGGTTGTTTGAGTCTAACAAAAACTAATAGATTATGAGTAACATTTAATATATAATAAAAAACATTGAAAACTTCTGTATGAGATTAAAGAAAAGGTATTGTGTTGTAATTGAATAGCAGGGAAAAGAAAAGCTGACCCGTCCAATTGCTTCCCACAAAGAGGCATTGAAAGAAGCAGCGCTAGTGATGACTTGAGGGAAGCTAGTGGCAGCAGGGAATTGGGCACGAAAGTTGGTTCCAGGACCCACATTTGAAACCCCATGAAGTGCCTCTGACCACCACTCATACGCTTTTATTCCAAGGCGTGGAACTCCCGCTGCATTGTTCACTAGCAGCCTAACCTTTTCTTCCACTGTCAACCTTCCTATCAGGTCCTTCACCCTTGCTTCTATTGCCAACTTCTCCCTGCAGAATGGTAAGCTCTTTGTGCCACTGTTCTTTGGATCACAGGCAAATGGCTCTCGTCCTTCCCCACCCCAAAGGAGGATCAGTACGAGAAACATACTGCTCAGGACTGATAACATGGAGGAACCCATTTACTAATCTAAACCAAAAAAGTGCCAAATCTATTTGACGACTTATAGGACGGATGGAATAATATTTATAGGTAGGGGACATGTTGTTATAGATAGAGCTATTTGTTATTAGTGGCTGCCTTCAGTGATTGGATATTTCATTATTTTTCTTTTACAACTCTTCTTGCCAAATGAAGCAACTTGGCTGGTGAAATATTTCAATACAAGTTGGTTAGTAACAAAAAAAAAGTTCTCCATCTAAGCCAATTTATCAAATTAACAACTCATCAGAGAATCCACCTGCCGTATGCCGGTTTTCAAACTCTTATTTATCACCAAACTCAACTAATTCACAATCATATATAGATATTAGTTAAAATTTTGTTCCTGATATTTTTATCCCAGTCATTCACAAACATATTTTATATTTGTTAACTGAGAATTGGCTATCGATGATGTCTTTAGTCATATTGAATGTCCAGCAATTTGGATGGGCATTGGACATTGGTGATCCTATTCCTTGAGTATGGTTGGTACTGCGCGTTAGACATTAATAATTAGGACAAATGTGTAATATTAACAGAGTGCATGAGATTAACTTTCTTTATTATGACGGAAGCATTTTCAAATGTTTATCTGCCAAGCATAACTTATATCTTGGCCAATAAAATGATTGAGTTGTCCAAGATTTCTTCTTATAACCGGTTTGGAAGCTAGAGAAGCTTTGGCCAGAATAAAGAAACAGCATTCATCACCCAAATGACTAATGGTAATTACAACTCATGACAATTGGTAGGCGTTATTAATTAACAGATTTCACAGCCTATCAAATTATTGAGAAAATATTTGACTTTGTTGCCTAGTACTGCTCCATCAAACGTAGCAATTTCCATAATAAGTGGATGGCTTCAATTGGAATTTATTAATTTTGTTATGTGATTTTCAATTTTACTGCAATCAAATTATTGCCGAGGATGGGTAGTTTGCAACCAATGTGAAATCATTGTAAACTATTTAATCATTCCTGCATGGGTTGCTCCATGGTTTTTACTTAGTTAAGCTGTTAACTTACAAAATAAACTGAACCTGAACTAGCTTGAGTATATCATACACATTGTTCAAAGGGAGTTGATAGAAAAATCAGACATCAAAACAAAGTGGAGTCCGGTCCAACGGAAGTTACAGAACAATAAAATATTGTCCAAATTTAATGTAGATATTTGTAAAAGTGTGGTTGGTTGAGAGTAGCTTCGCTTACAAGTGAGGTCCGGATCTAGGACAGAGATTTTGGTTCAGATCGTAACTCATTTCAAACCAGAGCCAGCCACAGTGGTGGATATCTTTTATTTTTTATATATATATATATATTATATTTGCATTATTGCCGAAAGAGATAAGAAAATATAAACAAAAAGTGTAAAGTATTATTTCCTATATCCTTTTCCCACTCAATTATATAAAGAAATAGATAAAGATAAGAAAGGAGAAACAGAGGAGGAGAACAACTATGTCAGTTTTGGGAGGCTAACTATAAGCTTACATATATTACTAGTTATGAATTGAAATCATATCATAACTTTTTTTCACTTTTGTGTGGTGAGGTTTTTTCAAATTTAAGAAAGGGAACGAAAGAGAAAAGGATGGAGTATCGAAGTGAAAATTAAAAAAAATAAATATTGATATGGATAATTGGAGTAGCAGTAGTGTGCACGTGGATGAACACAGGACAAAGTATCCACTTGAGTTTGCGATTTGATTGTATCTGAAACATTAATAAAAGGCTTTGTTAGATACCACTCACCTTTGCTAAAACTCTACCAAATTCATTCATCAAATGTTTAATATAAAATACGGCCTTTTCTTGTTTTGGCTTGTTAAGACTTGGCATATAAAGGCAGAATCCCATACCTAAGAAACACATAAATACTCAAGCCTTTCCTAGATGCTATGTTAAGCATCAAATAGTGTGTTAAATTTCTGAGAGTTAAGATTCATAGTAAAATGTCAGGACTTCTAGAACTATATATTATATAGAATTAGTCTTATTTAAGTCAATTTTCTTATATTAACTTCCTAGGACTTTCTAACAATACTCATTAGTTACAGAGACCCAGAGTTCAAAAGAAAAACAAAGAAAATTCCAAATAAAGAGAATAAAAAAAAAAACACACACACAGAAACAAACTAGAGCATTGCAGGAATTGAAGGTCACAACAATTGTCAGGCGGGCGCAGACTCTGAATAGCTTTTCAGTGTTGGGACATTCTTAAAAGTTTGCAAAATTTGTAGTTTATATCTTGTCTGTACGGGACTCTTGCCATGGATGAGAATACATATTTTCGTTGTTAATAATTTATTATTTGTCATTTGATTAATCATTATTTCCTTAATTTTTAAAATAAGTTAATTGATTAATTTCAGTTTTTACATTTGATAATTATTTATAACATAAATTAATTGATTATTTTAGTTTTTAAATTTGATAATTAATTATTTATTATATTACATAATTATTGATAGAATATATAATAATCTCGAATCATGTAATAATTTTTTTCATACAACATTTTTGTTGCTTTTAGTATATCATTTGCACAAGTTATTAACACATAATTTTCTTCACCAAAAAAATATTAACACATAATTTATTATGGTTAGTATATGATTTGTTTGAGTTGTTAGCACACAATTGATTATGGTTATTACATAATCAATTATGGTCTTTTATTTTATAAAAAAAATATTCAACTTTTATTTAATTGATTATATATTTTTTATTTTTCTTGAAAAAATATTTTTCTAAAATTTCAAGTTTGACTAAAATTGAAATTTCGCAATTGGTTAATTTTTGTTTTTTTTTCCTTTTTCTAACCTACCCCTTTATTTAACTATTTCATCTCTTTTAACCATCTTTCATCAATAACAATAATTTTCACTCTCTTTTATTTATTTTTATTATAATTTTTTTCATTTATCTTTATCAAACACAATGTTAGAGAATATACTTAATATGGTATTTGTGGTAGCTCAGCATAAAAAATGTTAACCAATGATACGATTGATCCACCCCTTCAACATGCGTTTGCAGAGGTTGTGAGAATTATTGTATAAAAATATCAAACAAAATAAATATGATTAATTCCGTAAAGATATAAAATATTTAATATTTTTGTAATAAATTTAAAGGTGGATAAAAAATTTGTTTCGAAGAATTATCCAACAATCATATTTACTCTAGCAAGAAAGAAAGAGACTAAAAAGAAGTAAAAAAGTCTATATGTTTGATAGATTTTAATATGCATTTCTATATTTAAAATTAACAATTAAAATATCTTACATGTGTGGCTTTATATTTAAAATAAACTATTTATTTCTTATGTATAGTATTAGCTTTTAATAAATGGAAGAATAATTATATGTGTTTAATTTTTATGTTTGAAAGCAGAAAATAATTTTATACTAATATTCATTCATAACCTTTTATTTATAGAATATTTAAAATATTAATTGATAAAATAAAAAACTTATTATATATAAAAAAATTGTGACTTTTTAAACAAACTTCATATAAAGATAATTTAGTAAGCGGGGAATTATCGATGGGAGGTGACTATGTGTAAGATGTGCGGAGAAAGAATGAAATTGATATCTCATGTTTTCATGTCTTATGATGTGACAGGAAGAGTTTGGGAGGGAGTGTTGTGTGATTGGTGGGAGATGAGTGCGGCGCTCTCAACAACATTCCAAAATCATATGGAGCAGTTTAGAGAGTTGGTCTAAGGACTATGAAAACAAAGACAACATAAACTTTTGTATGGTGGGATGCAGTATGACATATGTGGAAAACAAGAAATAGTTTAATGTTCAGATCAACAACTCCTAAATATTCAACAGATAGTTCTTGATATACAAGTGAGCACATGGGAGTAGTGTAAGATAGCATATTTATCAAACTAAATGAATTATGAATTTGTGTTATTGTGTTGAATGAACTAATTGACTCAGTTAAACTAGGTAGTCTTTTTAATTATTTATTGTTTGTATTTTAAATGACATTATTCTGACTTAAGAAAGACATGTACTTCCTTCTCATTTATAAAATTTTTTTGCTTAAAAAACACTTCATACATTAGTTATACGGGCTTTTGTTCTTGTAACGTTCCCAAATATTTCATGGCTATACAGTATCCAACAGATTTTAGATAGCTGGATGAGTACGTGCCAATAAAAACTTTTATTTATTATATTATTGTTTTTTCTATTCTAGCTCGCTTGAAAAAATAAGGGTCGGATATTTATACTATTAATCTATATTCTATACTATTTATTCTACCCTTATACTATTAATCTATTAATCTATAATCTTTTGACATTCACTTTTCAAAATATTTATTCTACCCTTATACTTATTTTAAAATTAAAAAATAAATTACTTTGTTACAAGAGAAACTTGAACCCACAATCTCTCACTTCCAAACGTAAACTTTATTGCTAGACCAATCTTATAATTTTAACAGAAAAATTACTTTCGAATATTGATATCCAACATATATAATTGTCCAACTATATCTATAATTTATAATATATGATTATATATTATATATTATATATTATATATTATATATTATATATTATATATTATATATTATATATTATATATTATATATTATATATTATATATTATATATTATATATTATATATTATATATTATATATTATATATTATATATTATATATTATATATTATATAATAGGAATATGATCTTTTGGTGTCCACATTCTATGACTATTTTACTTTTTAAACATTTTATGAATATCCTCACTTTCGCAAATATAACTTCTCCCTTTTAATATATGTACATTTTCACAAATTTCTATCTTATTACAAAACAATCTTCCTTAAACATGATTAACATATGTATAGATTTCATGATAAATATTCTTAATAGACATGCATATACATAGTTGCGACAATATTTTGAGTTCTATTCAAACTCTCTCATCTTTTCATTTTTCATATTCATTGCATATTTGATGTATCTATTGATGATCTGACATATTTTTATCATATTATCATAAAAAAATATAAATTTAACAAAATATATTTCAAAACATGTTACATAATAATTTATATTTCAAAATATAAAAATATACAAAAAATATTAAATTAAAATCCTAAAATTGTTATAACCCTAAAATTTGTGGTCGTTAGTTTCCTTTTCTCAAAATGTCATTTCTTGTGAGTACTACATATTCCCTTTGTCTTAGCAAAAGGAGGATTTAGGATTTGAGAATGGTGATTCTCTTCATTTTGTTTGGAGCATATGTCATTAGTTGTTGCATTTGGATTTAAGTTGACCTTACCAAGACATCATTACAAGCACTCAACTCCAATCTCAAATAAATTCCACATAACTTGTTGAGTTTCTTTGTTTTCTCGAGTTTCCAAAAATAGAATGACTTCATAATAGCATTAAAATAAAGAAGACTAGCATAATCATCATTGGTTATTGAATTCATTTTAGAGGTCGAGTCTTCTTCCAAGATCTCATTCACGTGTTCATAAATCTTGGACCTTGCATATTTTGACCATATTTTCAAAAAGTATTGGTTGCATATTCTCAAAATACCTTTAATTTTGTAAATTCGCAAAGCATGACTATAAAGAATGCACATGCAATCAAACTTGTGACAATTACAATTGATCATGGTAGTGGAAGAGTCAAATGACACAATATGCTTCTTTTGAGGCATGTGATTTAAAATAACTTCATGATTTGACACATTATCATACCCATCAATCTCTATGGAAGTGCTTCCCACTATTCCCTTAAGGTATTCTTTCAAAAAAAGTTTGAAAATCTTATGAGTATAAATTGCAGATGCATGTCATAAAGTCTCACAAATATTAATAACGAGGGGAAGCTCACTTTGGCTATTTTTTAATTCCTTCTCAACTTCTAGTTGTCGCCACTTTTTACCATCTTTTCAAATGACAATAACAATTGTGAGACTAGTTGTTTTACCTACAATTTCACCTAATGCACTATTTGTACTTTCACTTTTTTTAGAGGACTTGATATCAACTGAAAATACATCCTTGCAAAACGCAATTGTCAATACGTAGGACTCGAAGGGACGACAAAAAAATTAAATTTTTAAAAATCAAAGAAGATGTCACTAATATTTATTTAAGAAAACATTGAAAAAACCTTTAAAGAAAAGTTGTTTACGAAACCAAATTTTGAATTTGGGAATCTATTACTGTAAGGAAGGTATTAACACCCTACACATATATCTTAAGGATGATTACCTATAATTAAATGTGCAAAATTAGATAACTTTAAAAATATTTATTTCACCCTTAAAATATAAATACTAATTTTATTTTATTTTTGGTTTTAACATTTTAATGAGAAAAATATTATTGAAATTTATTTTTCATAAAAATATTATTAATATTTTATTTTTTAATTAAATTATTTTTTTTTAATTTTTCGGGACTCGACAAGAGTAAACTTTTGCTCCTACGTATCTCCATGTGTAATAGAGAATTAGAGTTTATATAGTTCTAGAAATGATTTGTATGTTGAATTTTTAATTTTGATAATTAATTTTTTTTAATATTCTTGGGTTTATTTTCAAATATTATTACCGCAATCAAATTAGAAGTGCATCCAAAGTGGTCAGATGATTATTTAATGTAACCATTAAATCAGAAGTGCATCTCAAGTAACAATTATTAAATTATGATAGTTTTTATAATTACTTAATCAAAAATGCATTCGAAGTAGTGATAATTAAAGCTTTACGTTTTATTTTTTTATATTTTAACAAAAATTTTAAAGGAGTTCACTGTAATGAAATTGGAAATGCATCTAAAGTGATTGTCATGAACCTTTTTGTAATTTACAATAATCAAATTAGAAGTGCATCTAAAGTCACCATTATTAAATTTTTTTAAAATTAAATAATTTAAATACATAATAATAATTATCACAATAAAAAATTTTATAAAAAAAACAAAATTAGAAGTGCATCTAAAGTGATTATTTTAGTTTTCGTAATAGTTGAATTAGAAGTGCATCTAAAGTGACCATAATTAAAATTTTCCTTTAAATTAAATAATTTAAATGATGTAATAATAATTGTCACAACTAAAAAATTTATTAAATTAGAAATGCATCTAAAGTAGTTATTTTAGTTTTCATAATATTCAAATTAGAAATGAATCTAAAGTGATCATTATTAAATTTTTATTTTGCAATAATAATTATAACAACTAAAAGATTTATGATATTTAAACTAGAAAAACATATAAAGTGATTATTATTATATTATCATTTTTTAACTTAATATATTATCATTATTGTTGTTGCTAGATCTAATCGTAATTTTATTGTTTTCTATTTCACGTATCCGTAACAATATGTTAACTAGATAAAAAAATTAAAGTAAATAAAGTAAAAGGATAGAATAAATAAAATAAAAAACTCACTATTTACACTCACAAAAAGCTAAAAATAACACATTTTGGGTCAAGTGGAAGAGGTGCGCTCAGCAAAAACTAGAGTGTGAATAGTAAATGAACAACACATAATGTTTTGGGCCAAGGGGTGTGCTTAGCAGAAAATGGAGGTGCAAACAGTAAAACTCTTTATTTGGATTGTGGGGGTGTGAATAGCGATTACAAGATGGTGAACATAACAAAGTATAAACTTTTTTTTTTAAGAAAAGGATTTTTATAAAATGGGGACGTGTGTTGTATCCCTTGTATGCAATGTTGAATGGGATTTTAAATCCCTTTGTTAAAAAGAAGGTGCAGAGAACGAAAGAGAAAAGGAAAAAGAGAGGAAGGAGGTGTTCTCTGCATAGCGGTTACAGCGTCCCGTCTGGCATCACCTCCACCAACTGAGGTAAGCTATTTTCTTTTTATTTGTCTTTTCTTTTTACTACTTTTTTTTTTTAAAATGGAGAAGGGATTGTAAGTTAATACCTAGTGTAGCTTCAAATATCTTCTCCTTTGTTCTCAATCTTGTATTTTCTTGCAGTTCCCTTCTTCTCCTTGAAAATTTTTCCAAGACCTCCGAAATTTTTTTCTCACCCCCCTTTAATGACTCAAATGCCTCCTTTTATAGAGTCAACTGTGATTTATTTTACTCACAGAATTTTTAAACCTTGTATGTCCAATTTTTTTTGGGATTGTATTTGTGTTGTAGTTGAGCCAAAGAGCATCTCTACTAATTCAGAGGGCACATGCATGACAGTGATTCAGAAGTGTGGACCTCTCTTGCATTTTTGTTTTCTCCTTTGGTGGCCTTTGTTATTTGCTATTTTGATTATTTTTCCATTGAAATTCCATTTTGAGATTTGGCTAATTGATGTATGTTCTTAGTGGTATTATAGTGTTTTTCAGAGTATGGAAATAACATTTTTTTCTGGATTTATTATTTTTAGATGCAAAAAATTGTACAAAATTAGGTGTTTACATCAATGCTCCACTTGTGACGAATTTTTTACGTATTGTTCAATCAAACATGATCATGAAGCTTATATTTATTCAACATCTTTTCCCAGGTACTTTCAAACTCTTCTTTTGAAATACAACTTATCATGCATCTTTGGAATATGCTTTGAAACTTAGAGTCAGAATTAAAGGCACCTAAATAAGAAGGAACATTTTTTGCTATATGTCACAAGCATAATGAATGACATGTATTTGGCATTACTTGTCCTATTGCTTTGGTCATGGTTGGATCTTGATTTGTGAAAATTGTTTTTGGCTGCTGGTTTCCCATACTATCCACAAACAATTAAACAACCAATTAAAAGAAACTACAGTTTCATCAACAATAGGGCACAACCAAACATGACACTTTGCCAATGATGATTTACACCAACAAATGGGACACAAATCAAGTTGTATTTATTAGTACGATAATTGGTATAAAAAAACCACAACATCCCAAAAGCAATCATAATCAACTTTGGATTTGTTAGCTCTCAAGAACACATTGGTGAGGCGTGACTATCGGTCTAATTGTACATTGTAGTAGAACATTGGATCTGTTTCTTGTCTATTCCACAAGAGATTCACTAATGATTGAGCATCCTCAACTTCAATCAATTTCAACTTTTCTGCATAGACATAATTTTGCATATCTTTCATAGTTAAACTAAGTTTATCGAATCCACCAACATCCTCTCCTAAATAACCCAAATCTTTGTAACTTTTATACTAGCATTCACCATGGACTTTATCACATCCTCTTTGACAGTTGATACATTTCTCATAGAACGTAACAAGTGTCTTTGCTCTAGTGACACAAACTCGTGATTGTGATTGAGTACCAACTATGTAATTTTTCAAACTCCTTCCTTACCCAAATTAAATCGCACTATTGCTTTACAACCTGTTCTTGAATTTGCCCTTTCATAAGCCACTTCACCTTCAGCTCCATTATTTTTAAACCCTTCTCTGCAACAAAAATCATATTTTGAGCTTATGAAAATTTTCTCACTATCATAATACAACTCCTTTCGCTTTCTTAGACTAAACCCCGTTTTGAAAGCATGTGCTTTGTATAAGTTATAAGCTTTATCTAGGCTATGCACAACTTGACCAAGAAAAATGTTTTTAGGCTTGTGAAATTCAAGTGACTGATATTCATCATGCTCCATATCATACCCTGCAAATAAAAAATATTAACAAAAGAAAACAAGAAGCAAAGGAATATTAAGGGAAGTTATAACATACCCATATGCTTTTGTCGTCAGATGACTGATCATTGAATGGGTGGCTTGAATTGCTTGCTCTGAGCATCAATGACTTTCTTTGGTAACGACGAGAGAAGCAATGATGAGAAACAAGTTGGAAGGAATAAAAAACTCTTTGATAGGAGGCACACACAATTTTTAGGGTTTTGTTAACTAGAGAAAATAGTAAAGCAATAAAGTGATAAAGGAATTTTCTCCCCCACCAAGTATTGACGCCATTTCTTTATTGCCTTAGATACTACAAAGAGTTTATGGACATACGCCGAGGAAGCTTGCATCCTTTTGCTTATGTTTTTGCTGAAGAACGCAAGAGGGTGACCTGCTTGCACCAAAACAACACTTATATCAATGGCAGAAGCATCAATTTCAATAATGAAGATTTGGGAAAATTTTGGTAATGTCAAAACAAAAACACTTGTAATTTTATTTTTTAGCTCTATAAAGGCCAAATTGGTTGTAGGGGACCATTGTAATTTATTGTAACACAATAACTCGGTGAGAGGAGCGGTGAGAGATGCATATTGACGAAAAAATCGTCTATAGAATCCGGTGAGGCCCAAAAGTCTCCTGAGAGCCATGAGTGACTGTGGCTGAGGCCATTCTATAATTGCTTCCACTTTTTCAAGGCTTGAAAAACTTTGCTTTGTGAAATCACATGTTCTAAATAATGCATTGTGGACACATCAAAGACGCACTTAGAAAATTTGGCATAAAATTGGTTAGAAACAAGTAAGTTTAAAGCCAACTTTAAATGCACTAAATGTTCATCAAGAGAAAGGTTGTAAATCAATGTATCATAAAAAAAATACTAGAAAAACCATCTTAAGTAAGGGCATAGAAGGTCGTTCATAGCTGATTGAAAAGAGGACAATGCATTGGTGAGGCTGAAAGGCATTACCAGAAATTCATAGAGTTAATCACATGTTCTAAAAGCTGTTATGTGTGTGTCTTCGGGTACAACTAGAATTTGGTGGTATCCTGAATAAAGGTTTATTTTTGAAAAAATAGAAGTTTCCCGAGTTCGTCTAAGAGTTCATCAACCATCGGAATAAGGAACCGATATTTGATAGTGACTGCATTTAGGGCTTTAAAATCCACACAGAATGCCAAGTTCCATTTTCTTTACAAGTAAAAATGGTGAAGAATAGGGACTGTTAGTAGGCACAATAATACCATTATTCAATATTTCCTTAATAATTGTGGCCATTGTTTCCTTTTGTGAGTGTGGGTAACGATAGGGTTTGACATTGATAGGTAGTGTGTTAAGGAGTAGTGGTATATGATGGTCATGGGTTCTAAGGGGTGGTAAACCTTGAGGTTTGGAGAAAAGGGTAAGGAAAGATTCTAGTAGTTGTTACATGGATGGGTTGAGGCTTGGTTGGGTTGTAAGGATGGCAATATTTATGTTTTGGATTGTGTCAAAGGTGAAGAGGTAAATGGAAGTTATGGAATTAGAGGGTAGAGAATGGTAACATTGTGAGAATGTGTAGGGTGTTGGTGTAGGGAAGTGGGGTTGGTTAGGGTTATACATCCTTGGGTAGTATTAAAAGTAAGGCTTAGAGTGGCAAAGTTGGCAGTGATAGGGCCTAGAATAATGTTCGCACCTTTAATAAGGAATAAAAAATAAGCAACTTAAAAAAATTGCCTTGTAATAAAAGAGGAACTTTTTGGCAAAGACCATGCAATGAATACAGTCGCCATTGCCAACCATAACAAACAATGGGGGGTAGGGTCTCTTGGTAGCCTTAAATAAGTAGCTAAGCAGGGTTGTAAAATGTTGTGAGAGCTATCGTATCAATTAGGACTACAACTGAAAGTCTAGAAATGCTACCTTTAAACTTGAAAGAACGGGGTCCTGAGTGTCCATTGAAGGTTTTTCGTCCTAAGGAGATACTTAAAATGAATTAAATCCTCTAATGGTGGTGATTCTTCGTCCACTGAAGGTGAAAAAGGTTCTTCATCTTCTATAAACAGTAGAAATTTGCCTCTTTTGCATTTGTGGCTACTACAAACTTTTCGTCACAATAGCAGCAAAGGCCTTGGGCTCTTTTTTCTTGCATTTGGGCTGAGGAAATTTTTCTTATGGGCAACTGTGCTGGTTTTTGGTCTGATGGTGGGGCGGGGGGGGGGGGGGGGAGTTTTAAGTGGAGTATGGCTAGTGGGTACAAGTAGGGCTAAAGGTTTGTAAGGGCAATAACGAGAATCTTTGATCTTGTCTTCCACAAGTTTAACAAGACCTATGACATGAGAAATGTTGTAGGAACGTTGAATGGAAAGTTCTATATGGATGTTAGGAATAAGACCTAAGATAAAACAATTTAAAATGGTTTCTAGGGAGAGTCCTGTTATACGATTGCAAAGTTGCTCAAACTGAGATTGATAATCAGTCATAGACCCTGTTTGTTGTAGTTTAAACAACTCAACTTGGTGATTAGCAAAAGTGGAATGACCAAATCAAAGCTCTAAGGCTCGAATAAATGAAGGCCAATAAGTTAATAAGTTGTTTAGTGACATCCATTGAAACTAGCTTAACCCCTCTTTTCATATAAAATTATGTTAAAGTGTTGTGTTGGTCAAAAGGTATGTGATAAAAGTAGAAGTATTGTTTTGCTTGAAAGATCCAATCAAAAGGTTCAGATCCATCAAATGGGAAAAGGTATATTTTAGGGGGCTGCCATGGTAAGGTGGGCGAGTTGTTAGGAAGAAATAAACTAGCTGGAGGGTGATGGAAAAGGGATACGATTAAGGGAAAAAGGTAAGGTAGTGATGGTTGGGTTTGGCATTCGGGTAAAGGGTTGGGTTATGTGGGGTAGGGTGACAGGTTGGTTAGGTGAGAAAGGTCTAGGGTTGTGCGATGAAGAGGAGGATGATGGTACTATTGGTGGCAAGGTTATCAGGTTAGGATTGGCGGGGTCTATGGGGGGGCATGGACATGGAAGGAGTAGACATACCTTGAAAGGATGTTAGCTGAGTCTGAAGTCCCTCAAGGAGTTGTTTCATGTAGGGATGACAAAAAAATCCGCACGGATACCCATGAATAAAACCTATGAAGATATCTGCACGGATAGTATAAATGGGTACCCACCACCCGTGGATAGAGATTTTTTTCTACCCACTCGTTAACGGGCACGAGTTTGGTATCATAGTACCCGTACCCGCGAGTACCTGCTACCCTCGCTAAACTAAAATAATATATATATATATATATATAAAAGTTAAAAAAGATAATATTTTTTTAATTATCAAAACTCATTGATATCAATTTTATTTTTTTATGAAAACTTCATAGTTAATAAAATTATTTATTATAAAAGTGCCGATAATATAAAATAAAGATTTTATTTTATTTGTATTAAATATTTTCTTATAATATATTATATTAGTTTACTTTTAGATCTAATTAATCGTGTAGAAACTAGTATAATTTTATGTTTATATTTTTCAAAAAATAAATGATTTATTTGATAAAAATTCTTATAAAAAATATTTAAGTTTTAAAAAAATATTTTTTTAAAATATCCATGGGTACCCGTGGATACCCGCTGATATTAAAAAAACCTGTGGGTATTTTTATAGCGGGTACGCGACGGGTTTTTAGCGAGTGACAGATTTTTGTAACGGGTCAGGTGGCGGGTAACCACTACCCATGCCTGTCCCGACCCGTTGCCATTCCTAGTTGCATGGTCTCTTGATGGGATATAATATTGCATATCCTTGTAATGTTCATCATTAATGTGTTGGACGTTCTCCACTTGGGTTTGCAAGGTGGCCAACTTATCGTTAATGGAAGCCAAGGCATCATCCGCATCCTTAGATGTAGATTTTAAAGGAGCCATGAGGCCAGAATGAAAGCATTAAAATGATTGGAGGCACACATAATTTTTAGGGTTTTGTTAACTAGAGAAAACAACAAATCAATGAAGTGATAAAGATGAGGATAAAAGAGATTTTTTTCCATACCCTTTCATTGGTGCAGATACACTTAAATAGAGAAAAATAATAGACCTAATTACACATAGGCTAGGTCCATTTTAGGGAATTGAAAATAAAAGTCCAAAAAACATAAAAGATCTAAAAAATAATCCTTATACCAAAAAGGCTTCAGGACTACACATTTGGGCCTAGGGGCTTGCTATCGCTCTTCGTCTTTCTCATCCAACTAAACAAGACATGCGAGTCTTTGGGGGTCAAGCGTGTAGGGGAAGCACCATGGAAGTTGCTGGAGCAGCCAAAGATGACATTGGAAATGGCGAAGGCGTCAAAGAGGTCAACCAAAAAGACGAAGAGGTGACTGAGGGATGGAAGGTGAAGATGTGAGAGGAGTCAAAACCAGGAAAGTCTTTCTCAAAATGAAAAACTAAATTTTTATTTTATTATTTATAATTATTTATTATATTTATTTTAATGTGACGATAATTTTTTATTTGATGTGTCTAGGAAAGTCTTTCTCATCAACCTAATAGGAGTGTGTTTTTATTAATGTTCCATTGTGTTACATGAAAAACTTCAAATTTACTTAGTCACTGTTACAACCATGGAATAGTGAAAAATGATTTTGGAAAGTGTTGACTAAAAAAACACACAGTTTTCTAAAAATACTATAAGTAAAACAATTTCATAAATTTACAAAATAACTTTACAACTCTTTTATTAACAAAGCAAATGTGTCTTTAATAATATATTTTTTACTGTAATTTTTAATAATAAATTTTGGATATATTTCATGTAACGAACTTTAGAATTTTTCTCGCTGCACCTCCATAATGAAACCAAAGCAACAAAAATACCCTTAAGTTCTCTTCTGGAATGGTTGATTCAAGCATGTCTGAAGTGACTAATCTAAAAGAGGGAAATGTCACCCCCATGAAAACATTCGAAGTGACTAATCTAAAGGAGGAGGGAAAGGTTGGTCATGGCGAGGGGGAAATGGGTTTTGAGGGTTGGGTATGTGAGGAAGTGTTGTTGTGAGGAGTGAAGAGTGGTTGCGTAGGGGGAGATGACAGTGTCATGGCAATTGAGGGCAGAGACAAAGAGTAGGGGGAGAAGAATGTCGGGGTGGGGGCTAAGACGGAATGCAATGGGATGAAGAGTGTACAAGGATGGGGGTTGTGCGGAGGAGGGTAGACGAAATGTATCGATAGGGGAAGGGGTCGGCAAATGAAGTGGAGGGGATGAAGTTCAAGGAGTACAAGGGGAAAGGGATGGATTATAGAGACAAGGGGAGTGTATGGGTGAGGGTACTCCAAAATGGTTAATCTGGATTTGACTTTTGACAACTCCAGAGTACTTATTCTAAAGCACCCACAAAAAAAACTACGTAGGTAGGGATGAAAAAAAAATCTTGAATTAATTCGTATAATTCAATAACTATTACCATTGTTCAACACACAATTCTTCTGCTAATTTTAATGCATCCATAATAGGTAATCTAGATTTAGCTTTTGAAAAATTTTGATTACCTATTTCAAAGACATTAAAATTAGCATAAAATACTCTGGAATAGGTAATCCAAATTTGTTAAAAGTCAAATCCAGATCACCTATTCTGTATGTATTAAAATTAGCATGAGGTTCTTTTGGAATAAGTAATTTGAAATTTTTAAAAGCCAAATCAGGATTTTCCAAAGTAACATGGGTACAACGAGAAAAAAGGTTTGAACTTTGATCTAATATAGCTTGTAGCTATTTTGTAGATCAAACTTTCAAAAAATGGATTGCACTTTGTACATCCCCTGGCAAACTGGTATTTATCTTGGCAATTTTTTTATACTCCCCCAATTTCTATTTGCGGCCAAAAACATAAAACACCAAAAATACGCTTACTTTATTTTAAACCCTAAAATTAACTTATATTTCACTATGTTTCTATGTCTATTCATGCTCTTACTCAGTTGCTCGTATTATGTGCCCAACATTGTTACCTCTGCACATATTGTGTAAAGGTGTCAAAACAAGTCAGTCTGACCTACACGGGCTGACCACTATGGTTGGAAAAAAAATGGGTCGGACCAACCTAACTCACCTAAATAAAGATACTTAATTTTCAACTCTGTGTGTCCCACCATGAGTTAGTGGGTTAGGTGGGTTGGCCCACCTGACTTGCAAAAAAAGAAATTAATTATTAAATTTATTTTTTGATTTTTCCATTTTTAAGTAAGATTTTTTTATAAAAAAAATACAAATTGTAAATAATATTAAAACAACATACATACATATAATGAACTCATGTCATCAATATGTAAATTATAAATAATATTAAAATAATATACATAATATTAAAACAACAAGCAAATTAAGGAATTCACTTTAGATTTTAGGGAAAGTTTGACTTTGACCTTGACAGTATTAGCGATTTCATGTTTGGTAAAAAAACTGAAAAGAAAAACGAAATTAGAAAAAATGTACGTGTGTTGATATTGGTATAAATAGGGAAAAAAGCTAACATTTTGTGGTCGGTCAGTGGGTTAACTCAGTCCGATTTCAACCTACTAAACTTACAAGTTGGGTGGATCAAGTTACATAAGTGAGACCATTTTGTAAAACACATTTTTTTTAGTCTGGCCTACCTTAACCCGTAGTGGTCGGCTGGCCCACCCAGCCTATTTTAACACTGCTACTATCCCAAATAATTGAATGTTGTTCAAGTGATTAGAGTTTTGTTTACTAGTTTAAGCGTTATTTATAACGAAAAATGAATGCCGCTTCATCTAAGATTAATCGTTGGAGGAATGAGTTGTTTCTTGGCGCTGAAGTTTGGTTTAAGTGTTTCGAATCATGTTTCCAAAAATTTTACGGCTATACAGTATGCAACGAATTTTATATAGCATGATGAGTACAGTATAGTGCTAATAAAAACTTTTATTTTATGGATATTATTGTTTTACTATTCTTGCTCGTTTGCAGAAATAACAAATAATAAGGAATGGTAATTAAGAGCATATTTAATTAAAAGTTTTTAGATAAATTATTTACTATTAAAAATATTATTTTAATTTGATCTTCCAATGTTGGAATGTTTAAATTGGGTATGTTCTAACAACTTTATACCCAACAATTGGTAGGATTTTTATAATAAAGACCTTTGAATTAAAAAAACCAGTTTGTTTCAAAATGTTGCCATATTCTTGCCATTAACAATCTTTCAAATGCAGTGTGAAGTTGGAAACATTGTTCCTTCCACAAGTGTTGTGGGATCAGTCCGTCAGATCTGACATGGATAGTAAATATCACATATGGAAAGAGTATGTGGATTTATTAGTATAAACTTAGGTGTGTGTATATGATAGTTATGCATGCACTACTTTAGCATTTTTTTTAATTACAGATATCCAAGTAATCCTATTCAAATTTTGTGGGATCACCATGAAGAATATATTCTTCTTCTAAGATACACTACTTTAGAATGCTTAGCATCTTATTAAAAAAGTTGTCAAAATAAAATTACAAGAGCATCAACCTAATTGGAGTGTGTTTTTATTAATATTCTGTTCATTAAACAAAAAAGCTTCAAATTTACTTAGTTACTATTTGAACCATGTAACAGTGAAAAATGATTTTGGAAAGTGTGAATTGGAAAAACAATCAGTTTTCCAAAAACACTATGAGTGAGACAAGAAAGTTTTTGGCATCTTTACGAAAAACAACTTCATAAATTCACAAAATTACTTTATAACTCTGATTAACAAAGTAAATGTGTCTTTAATAATACATTTTTTATTGTAATTTTTAATAATACATTTAGGGTATGTTTCATGTACCGAACTTTGGACTTAGGTTTCCACTTTAGGACTGTTGTTTACGTGGCTATGGTGAAGGGTGTATGAATGGTGGGGATAGGACTTGAGGTTTGAAACCAAAGGGGCAATGGTTGTTATTGGGAGAAGGTTATAATTGATGGCTCTAGGATAAGGATTTTTCGTTTATGAAATTATGTTATTTAATTTAGGAATCATTCACTTTTTGCTTTCATTTTTATGTACATTTGGAGCTTGCTTATTTCAAACTAATATTTTTCGTTTGATTAGCAGGGACAACAAAACTAAAACAAGTTGTTACTTCACAAATAAAGATAACAACTCATAGAGGATTAGAGAGTTTACATCTTAATAATTATGAAGGCAAAACAATGTTATATTTCAAGTAATTATTTCTAACTTAGCAACTTTTTAATTTAACACTTACCCTTTTTTAATTTTACACCTACTTTTTTTTAATTTTTTTTAAAATACCTATTCTACCCCTCAAAATATCTATTCTACCCCTCTAACTCTAACCCTACCTTTATATTTTCTCTTTCCCCTTTGTCATCCTCTCTCACCTTTTCTCTCTTTCCTTTTCATTTTGTCCACATTCTCTTCTGAGCAACCTCCCCCCTACCAACCCACCACGAACCTCACTACCCTAAGTACCACAACCTCGCCACCACCCACAACCACCACAACCTCGCCACCACCCATAACCTCGCCACCCACAGCCACCACCAACCTCGCTCGTCCCCGCTGTTGTGCCGATAAACGCGCCTCCCAGTCACCACCACCCCTTGAGTTGTTGGTCTGATCACCTTAAAGTCGACGCCTTACTCATAGTTCGACCCAAAAATAGTAAGATGGGCATGTATTTATTCTTCTCTGGCTAGATACCGTCGGAGAAGTAAAAAAATTTCAACTTTTTTTACTTTTTTTTTTTTACTTCTCCGGCGGTATCATGCCGGACAAGCATAAAAATTTGATTTTTTTTTACTTTTCTGGCGGTATCTTATCAAAAAAGTAAAAAAATTTCAACTTTTATTACTTTTTCGGCATACCACCGGAGAAGATTCGGCTGATTGTGCTGTCTGGATTATTTTAGGTTTTTAGTCTTAACTTTTACATTTTTTTATTTTGTATGTTTTTATTCAGGTTTACGTCTTTTTATTTTATATGTTTATGTTTTTTTTATTTTATATGTATTTATTCATGTTTAGGTTTTATAATTAGTTTACGTTTAGGTTTAGGGTTTAGGTTTACATTTAGGTTTATAATTAGTTTACGTTTAAATTTTATTTTATATGTTTATGTTTTTTATTTTATTCACATTTTATTATTAGTTTAGGTTTTTGTATATTTTTTTATATCATTTTGTATGTTTAGGTTTATGTTTAGGTTTTATTTTATAATTTTTTTATATCATTTTACTCACATTTTATCATTAGTTTAGGTTTACATTTAGGTTTTATTTTATATGTTTACGTTTTATCATTAGTTTAATAGGTTTAACTTTTTAGTCACGTTTATATTTTTTATTTTATAAATTTTATTTTATGCTTTTTTAAACTTTTTATTAACGTATATATTTTTGATTTTATTGTTTTTCTAATTTATTTATTCATGCATATAATTTATTTAGTCACTTATATATTTTATTGTTTTTTCTAATTTATTTATTCACGCATATAACATATTTGATATTTCATACTCAATTTCTATTGACTTTTTATAAGAATTTATAAACAATAGAAATTGCTTAGTTTGAAGTTTTACACACTTTTAATAAGTGAAATAAGAATTTAGTCAAGTTTTATCCATTTTTAAAATTGAAACATAAAATTTTAAATTTGAACTATTAAAAATTAGCAATTTATAGAAATATGTTGTAACAAATATTTAAAATTAAAACATCAAATTTTAAATTTCAACTATTTAAATTATGTTATAAATATTTAAAGTTGAAATTTTAAATTTTAAATTTGAATTCTTAGAAATTTTTAATTCATAGTTATATTTTGCAACAAACATTGAAAATTGAAACATAGAAATTTTTAATTTCAACTCTTAGAAATTAATAAAAATTATGTTACAATAAATTATTAAAGTTGAAATTTTAAATTTGAACTATTAAAAATTAGCAATTTATAGAAATATGTTTTAACAAATATTTAAAATTGAAATATGAAACTTTAAATTTCAACTCTTAAAAATTTTATTGACGTATATATTTTTTATTTTATTGTTTTTCTAATTTATTTATTCATGCATATAATTTATTTAGTCACTTATATATTTTATTGTTTTTTCTAATTTATTTATTCACGCATATAACATATTTGATATTTCATACTCAATTTCTATTGACTTTTTATAAGAATTTATAAACAATAGAAATTGCTTAGTTTGAAGTTTTACACATTTTTAATAAGTGAAATAAGAATTTAGTCAAGTTTTATCCATTTTTAAAATTGAAACATAAAATTTTAAATTTGAACTATTAAAAATTAGCAATTTATAGAAATATGTTGTAACAAATATTTAAAATTAAAACATCAAATTTTAAATTTCAACTCTTTAAATTATGTTATAAATATTTAAAGTTGAAATTTTAAATTTTAAATTTGAATTCTTAGAAATTTTAATTCATAGTTATATTTTGCAACAAACATTGAAAATTGAAACATAGAAATTTTTAATTTCAACTCTTAGAAATTAATAAAAATTATGTTATAATAAATTATTAAAGTTGAAATTTTAAATTTGAACTATTAAAAATTAGCAATTTATAGAAATATGTTTTAACAAATATTTAAAATTGAAATATGAAACTTTAAATTTCAACTCTTAAAAATTTAATGAAAATTATGTTATAATAAATATTTAAAGTTAAAATTTTAAATTTAAAATTTGAATTCTTAAAAATTAGCAATTCATAATTATATGTTGTAACAAACATTGAAAATTGAAACATACAAATTTTAAATTTTGAAAATACACCCATCTAATCAAATATTCATTTCGGCTGCACTCTCTTTTTATACCTCCCTTTTGGTGTTAAGTACACCCAAATTTTGCTTTAAGCCCCAAAAATTTCATTTTAAATATCGGCTATCTACACCTTTGAAGCTTGCTAATTGAACCCCTTTTATTTGCTTTACGCCACTTAATTCTAGAATTTTTCTATTTACACCATTATATTTGCTAAATAATTTTTTTTTATTTTGTCATATTTCCTTAACAAAGATGGTGTATAGAGTAAGTGTCTATTTATAACGTTTTCTTCCTGTCTTTTTAACTTGAATACAGCTAAAAAAACATTTTTTAAAGATAAAAAGTAAAAATAACAAAAAAATATAAAGATTGTGATTCTTAAATATTTAGTATTATTGATAATATGTATTATGTAAGACTTGTTAACCTATTTATAGTGTTTCTCTTTTGCTAACATTATGTTATATTATATTTTTTTTTTTTTTTTTGCTTGCGTAGGTTCATGTTCTATAGTTTTTATTTATTATTATTAATACGGTGTTCGTGTCTTTCAATTATTTTTGAATTTTTTAATTCTATATTATAAAATATAAAAAGCTATTGGAGATTTTACGATTATGTTGAAGTTAGTTAAGTTAACTTTGTTGATTTGGAACGAATATTATGTTTTGTTAGTTTCACAAATATTATGCTGTTTCACAAATATTATGTTGTTTCAATATATATGATTCTTTTTTTTTTCTTATGCACTTGTCTAAGTTAAATAATGTTAATAATTTAAAAACTAAAATCTGGAGGAAAACTTCTAAATGAAAGGTAGTTTTCGTTTTAGTATTTCTTTCATGAATATTAGTGGGAAAAATTACTATACTGTGGTAAATATTTGGTTTTACTTTGATTTTGTATTATGATTTTTCTTTCGTTACATCTTATGATATGGGAGGCTATGTTTTGAATAAAATTTTTTTCTTTAAAAAAAATTCAAGAAAAAGTGGCACATAAATTATAATAAGTAGATACATGCAACATTTTAAATTCACATGTAATTAGAAGACAATAGCTTGAATGCGTGTATAATAGTGACTTTTAATGTGACGTGTTTTTAATTGTTTCATTTGTGTCTTTGTCTTTTCGAGATAATAATATAATTAAAGTTCTGCAACAAAAAAAAATGTTAATATGACCTAATAATAATAATATAAATAATAATATTATAATAATGAATTTAAAGTTAATACAAATATGACAAAAGAAATTATATATACATGACAATTTAGCATGTATTTATTGTGTAAAAGAACTTTTAATAAATAGTATTATTTATATTTTAGGATTTATTTATGTTTTATCTAAATTAAGAATTTTTTAGAATTAAATTAAAATTGGTTATCCGAATTCAGTTTAATTTATAATTTATTTTAAAAATAAGGTAAGCAAAACATTTTTCTGAATGGAAAAAAATATTTAAATTACTAGAATTTTTCCCGAACAAAGTTAATTTTCATTTTTTATTGCAAGTAAATTAAGTTCAACTTATATTTATCAATGAAGATATGAACAAATTTTTTGTTTTGTTAACATTTTTACTTTTAGTATAAATGTATATATTTTTCTATTAATTCCTGGCTGCTAATCACAGTTTAACAACCTATCTATCTCTTTAAATGTTTACATGATGTTCAAGTCCTTTATCTTTATTCTAGAGACTCCTTTTGTCTTCCTATTTTTGTAATAATAATAATAATAATAATAATAATAATAATAATAATAATAATAATAATAATAATAATATTAACAATAATAATAATTAATATTAATCTGATACTAATAGAGATAGAAAACTTATTTACATAACCATTAAGATGTATTTATCGTGTAAAAGAACTTTTGACAAACATCATTATTCTTATTTTGGATTTTTTTTTTAAATTAAGAGTTTTTCAGCATTAAATTAAAATTGGTTATTCAAATTCAATTTAATATGTAATTTACTTTGAAAATAAGGTAACACATAGGAGTATTAGAAGTCTAAGATCTTCATCTTCTATTTATTATCCTCTGCATCACTAATTATTATATAATAAAATAAATATAAAACAATGCATTTGGAAAACTTTTTTTTTTTTTTTTTTGGAATTGGCATATAAGACACCGTGATTACTTTATAGCGTGAGTTACATTGGACAATAGGTTCAGTGCCTGCCTAGTGAGTTTTAATGGAACATATTTCTAATTGTTTCATTTGTGTATTTTCATGATAATAATATAACTAAAGTTCTGGGACCAAAACTTATTAATTTGACTAATAATAATATAAATAATACAAATAATATAATAATAATAATAATTAATATTAATATGATACTAATAAAGATAGCATAACTTATTTACATAACTATTAACATGCATTTATTGTGTAAAAGAACTTTTGACAAATATCATTATTTTTATTTTGGGATTTATTTATGTTTTATCTAAATTAAGAGTTTTTCAGAATTAAATTAAAATTGGTTATACGAATTCAATTTAATATGTAATTTACTTTGAAAATAAGGTAACACATAGGAGTATTAGAAGTCCAGGATCGTCATCTTCCATTTATTATCCTCTGCATCGCTAATGATTAAAATTATTATATAATAAAATAAATATACAAACAATGCATTTGGAAAAGTTTTTTTTTTTTTTTGAATTTGCATATAAGGTACCAGTAATTACTTCATAAAGTGAGTTACATTGATTGTACAATAGGTTCAGTACTTGCACAATGACTTCTAATGGAACATGTTTCTAATTGTTTCATTTGTGTATTTTCATGATAATAATATAATTAAAGTTTTGGGGACCAAAAAATATTAATTTGACTAATAATAATATAAATAATACAAATAATATAATAATAATAATAATTAATATAAATCTAATACTAATAGAGATAGCAGAACTTATATACATAAATTGAGATTTTTTTAGAATAAATTAAAATTGGTTATACGAATTCAATTTAATCTGATATTTACTTTGAAAATTAGAAGTTCAGGGTTCTTTATCTTTTATTTGTTAGCCTCTGCATCACTAATGTTTAAAATTTTTATACAATAAAAAAAATATACATATGATGCATTTGCAAAACTTTTTTTTTTTTGAAATTTTGATATAAGGTGTCAGTAATTACTTTGTAATATTTACACTTACATTGGACAATAGGTTCAATGCTTGCATAGTGACTTTTAACAGGACATGTTTTTAATTGTTTCACTTGTGTCTTCCTATTTTTGTGATAATAATATAACTAAAATTAAGGGACATAACACATATTAATTTGACCTAATAATAATATAAATAATATAATAATAATTAATTAATATAAATCTAGTAATAATAGAGATACATAATGTATTTCTTGTGTAAAAGAATTGTCATAAATATTATTATTCATATTTTATGATTTATTTATGTTTTACGTAAGAATTTTTAGAATTAAATTAAAATTGATTATGCGAATTCAGTTTACTTTGTAATTTAATTTGAAAATAAGGTAAGCAAAACATTTTTCTAAATAAAAAAAAACACAAATTACTCAATTTTTTTTAACAAAGTTAATTTTTATTTTTGATTGTAAATAAATTAAGTTTAATTTGTATTTATCAATTAACAGATAAACAAATTTTGTTTTGGTTAACTTTTTTTTTTACTTTTATTACACATATATACATGTATATGTATATATATCTTTCTTTTTTTGTTCACCTATCTTAAGTTATTGGTGTTAACCAAGCTACCAACCTTTCCATCCATATTCCTCTTTACATGACAAAGTTAAAACATACATTTGATGGTTAAGTCCTTTATCTCCATTATTTTGGAGCCTCTTTCTATCTTCCTATTTTCATAAACTTTATAAAAAAAAAAGAAACCCCTCTCTAAAAATGTCGAACGAGAGTACTAGCAAGTGTAAGAGGTTCGTTCATTCTAGGAGTAAAATGAAAAATAAAAAATTGGGTTAGGAACTTTCGCTATTTCTTCCGAGCTAAAGATGAACCACAAAACATGCGAACAGTCTCGCATAAGAACACTTCAAAGCATGTGTTTTGTAGTTTCATATTTATTGAGATTTGGAGTTTTATGAAGGTATTCATTATCATTATCCATAAATAAATTAACTTTCAGATTCAAGACTCAGCATGATTTTAACAAAGAAATTCTTTGTAGAAGTCCAGAATCGAATTTCTTTTATTTTAGAAAAATGAATGTCTTATAGCATTGAAATCTTAAATGGTGTTTGAGTCAAAGTATATCAGATTGTTATTGATCTTTTTTGCCTTCCTATAAATATATGTTGAAAATATAAAGTAATATGTTTTTCTTAATTTGTAAGGAAAAAAGTATGTCTCAGTGAAGGTCAACCTCAGTGGTAGATGATATTTCAAACGGTTGGTTTCTGGATTCTTATATCTTATCTTAATTGATTCAGATAATCGTATACGAATGTAAGTTACTGAAGATAAGAAAAAGAAGTGCGATAAAGAGACAAATAAGAAGCTCTTTAACAAGAATGCATTAACCTTTTTCATTTTAAATTTCTCCTTTGTTCCATAATCTTATTTGGTTTTCTGCTGAAATTTAGATGGTTTAGTGTCAGCATTAAGACTTTTTTTCGGTTTGTCAACCTTTTCCTCAATACTAATTACCATGGTAGTGTAAAATTTGTTCCCATCTTCGTAGCTGCAAGTGATACAGGGTTGCTATGGTTTAAGACTAATGTTAACAATTATGGTCATCTCTCTTGGAGTGGGGTTGTAAAGCTGCAGGTCCAATGTGCGATTTTTACTATGGTTTTCTTTGCGTATAAATAAATGCCCTGTCAAACACTCTTTAATAACCTGAGACGACTAAATTTTTACATTGCAATTTACCATACCAATTAAAATTATCTTCTATTTTGGGTGTTACCTTTATTATAATTATACATGTATAGATATGTTTTCTTTCAATGTCTACATGATAGAATGAATAACTTTTTTCAATTGTGATGACAATTCCTGTAAAAGAAAAAAGTAGTGGAGGAATTATATGTATCGACCTCTCGGATGAAGATGATATGATTACTTTGAAGAAAAGCAAGCGTTCATCCGAGTTATTTCCTATTATAAACAATTATTAGAACGAATTATAAAAATAATTTTTATTAAATTATAAATATTTATATTTTTATACCATAACAATCATTTTAATTTATAAATATTACCCTATCACTTTATATATTTAAAAATAATAGAGTAACATTTCTTATTTATATATATATATATATATTTATATTTATTTAGAGTAATAGTCTTGGATGCGAAAGTAATAATATATCCAGACACATATAAATTCACATATAAAATTTCTAAAAAATGTGTAACTAGAATTTATCCTAATTATTGAGATCCAAAATGTTAAAAGCCCAACTTAGCTAAAAGATTATTATTAAGGTCACCTCTGTGTTTTGTTGTTTTTTTTCATATTATTGTTGTTTTTCGTTGTGTTTCTCTGTTAGGTCTATTAGGATTATATTTCTTTCCCTTAAATAGTCTCTCTTCCTGTTGAAGGAGGTGATGAATAAAAAGTTCCAGCTTTATTTTCCAGAAACCCTAATCTTCTTTATCTCAGTTTAGTCAACGTTCCAGTTTATTTTTTTCCTATTATCCAGCATTATATTTCATCCTATCATTTGGTGCTTTCATTATTGTTTCTCATGCCTCCTAGAACTGAAAACAAAGATTTGAGTGAGGAATTCCTAACTCTCATTGAAAAATTGACAGCACTGCAAACTCAAATGGATGAACATCAAAAGCAACAAGCCTTACAAACCCAACAATTTCAAAAAGTCATTGAATCCTGCCAGGATGCCCTCCAATCCTCCATTTTATTACTCCAAGATATGTTTTCACCACTTTGCTTTTTCCCAACCTCCCATCTCCATTCCTTTTTCCCCTACCTCTTTAGCTTTGCATTTATCTCTGCACCAAGATTAAACTATCCCACAATCCCACACCATTTCCCCCACCCTCAACCTTTGTCACTACCCCAACAATCACAACACCTTTTTACCACCCACCACCTCCCCCACCCCCTACCCTAATCCACACCACACCAACATGCCTATCAAGACCCCTAACATTTAACTCCAGGGTTTTGATGGTTCGTCACCCTTAGAATGGTTGTTTCAAGTTGACCATTTTTTCTCCTACTACAATGTACCCATTGAAAATCGCATTCACTTGGCTGGGTTTTACATGAGATGAGATGCCTTGAACTGGTATCACTGGATGTAGCAAACGCGCCAATTTTTCGATTAGAGTGCCTTAACATGCGCTTTGGAACTTCATTTTGGTCCTAGTACCTACATCAACCATGAAGCTGAGTTGTTTAAACTTCGCCAAATAGGGTCAGTTGCTGAGTATCAATCTCTATTCGAAAAGTTATGCACTAGAGTAGTGGGATTAAGTCAAGAGTCAATTCTTAACTACTTTCTTTCGAGTCTTCTTCCAGAAATTAAATGTGATCTCACTATTTTATACCTCCACTTCATTGCCCAAGCAATGAGATTGGTCAAACTTGTTGAGAACAAAATATGTGACTCTAGATCAAGGTCTATAAGGGGTACTGTTGCCCTCTACACCTAGCCACTTGAACCCTACCAAACACTTCCACCCAACTTCGTACCCAACCCAACTCTTTATCCATAAAAAAAATTTTCCTATTTATATTTGAATCTGAGTCTCAAATCACTCAAAGACACTCACTATTTAATATAATTCAGTTAAAAATTATTATCAACATGATAATTCATATATATGTTTTAGTTATATTATTACCGCAGGTTACTTTTTTTTATAGTTTGTGCTTCACAGAATATTATTGGAATTTTAAAAAGTAACGGCTTTTTTTAAAAAAAAAAAATCCGAGATTATCAAATATAAATAATTACATTTTAGAAATAAATTAATCTAAATGCAAATAAGTCATCTTAAACAAAGAAAAAACACGTATCTTGGTGAAAAATAGCAAGTACAATCATTCAGTGTTTTTTGTGTTTCTCGCTTCTAGAGGTTATATATTACTTTACGTGATTGTATTTTTCTTTTTCTTTTTTTTATGAATGACATTGTAATCAAAGCTTTGTCCACTTTTATATTTGTTTCTCAAAGTTATGTATTTTTTATTCTCTTTCTAACTTGATAGGTTGTTAAGTTATTTCTCAAGCCATTAAAATTAATTTTATTCGGTGAAGCCTACCCGCGGCTGAATAGTTTAGCACGGAATTATAATTCATTGATGTTTCAAATGAGAAGTAAAGGGGAAGGATGAAAGTGGGATTTGGAGGTGAAGGAAGCAGGAGTTGGTGGAGGAACTTGAGAGAAGTCTTGGGTTGAATTTTGTCAAGAAATTCCGGATAGATGGTGTGGAAAGCGAAAGGTACTAATTAATATTTAATGTTGTCCATTTTGACAAAAATTGAGCTGTATCAAGTTTAATTGTTCTTACATTTGCTGTGGAAGAAAGAAATATAAAAGAAAGTTCAATTTTTTGTTTGCCAGCTGGATATGAATAGATTATCAACTCAGTGTATCCTCCTCTTGAAGTCAAAAGTCATTTCTCTGAAGGAGGTGGGTGGGGACTATGTGGTACTACCGAAGAAACATGTATTCCCCTCCTGTTTAACTATATTATAGTTCCAAGTGTTCAGAATAGCATTTGCAAATGGTGGTGAATTTCTAAGGTTGCTTCTAAAATTAGGGCTTGTAACCACTATTAACAATTTAGAAGTTTGGTTGAGGGCTTTAAAGTGTGTCAGAAACTTGGTTTTTTGTGTAATTTATAGGGTTTGACAACTTCAAAAGGTAAAGAATATTGTGCTCTTTGAATTATACTCAATGGATATTCAAGTGCATTAATAAAATGATGTTGGACACGTAATTTAGTCTTCCATACTTACATTAAATGAGTTATGAATCTTTTTTAATATGGTTTTCATGTGCTTATTAATCAATTTTTTGTTTTTAAAAGAAATTAATACAGCAAATCAAGTGGTTGATCGAGATGAGAATGAAAAGAAAAAAAAAAAAACTAAATCAAACCCTTCTTTCTTAAACTCAAAACTAAGAAAAGTTTAATTGATGAACTTAGCCATCAATCAAAGCTCGTTGACGGCATTCATTCATAAATGTATAAAAAATAATTTTTTTATTAAAATTCTATTTTAGTATTTTTTTTCAAAAAGAAATGATAAATTAATTAAAATATAATTTCCAATGATAAATTAACAGATTTATCATCATTGAACACTAAAAACTAAGCCTAACTTATTACTAAACAAAAGATTTGAAAAAATACTTGATTGAATTGATTTTTTTTTTTAGTTTTTGAAAAATATATTTTGAGAATTGCTAGAAGGTGAGAAAAAAATTATTTGATAATTATTATTTGAAAACTATTTCAAAGATATAAAAATGAAAAAATGACTTACTTTTATTATGGAAGTATCATTAATAAAAAGAAGAAAAAAACATATTCTATGTATTTTAACATTATTATAAAAACTAAACCGGTTTAGTGTTCTAACTAAAAAGTCACTAAATGAGCCGAGTGAGCCAATTTTTAATAAAAAAAAATATAGTAAACATATTTTGATTGATTAAACTTTAAATCTAAAATAATTGTTATAATAGAGTAGTTAAAATTTAAATAATAAATACAGTTTAGCATAAGTTTATACTATAAATTTATTAAATATTATAAATTTAAAAGTATAGTAAAATACTATATAAAGTAGTTTATACTAATATATTTCTTTCTATCTATACTAGTGAAAACTAGTATATAAAGTAGTTTATACTAATACATTTTTATTTTAATATTTTTTGTAAAATTTTATATTTTGGAATATAAATTGTTATGTGACATGTTTTAAAATATATTTTGTTAATTTTAGATTTTTTGTTTATGATAATATGATAAAAACATGTCAGATCATCAATGGATATGTCAAATGTGCAATGAATATAAAAAAATGGAAAGAGGAGAGTTGGAATAGAACTCAAAATATTGTCGCACCTGTCTATTTGCATGTTTCTTAAAAATATTTATCATGAAATGTAAGCATATATTAATAGGGAGAAGTTAATAATAGGTATTTTGAAAATTGGACATCAAAAGGAGGTATTGTCTTTATTAATAATATAGACATAGAAGTATAGATATTGTATATAATATAATATCATATATTGTAGATATAATTGGACAATTATGTATGTTGGATATCAATATTTTAAAGTAATTTTTTGCTTAAAGATATAAGGTTGGTTTAGTGGTAAAATATATATTTGGGAAATAAAAGGTTAAGGGTTCAAGTTCCTCTTATGACAAATTGGTTTATTTTTATTTTATTTTAAAATAGGTGTAAGGGTAGAATAGGTATTTTAAAAAGTAGACATCAAAAGAGAGTATTTCCTTTATTAATAGTATAAATATAGATAATAGATTTTTTTTGCAAACAATATAAATAATAGATTATATAACAATTATGTATTTTGAATATAAATATTTTAATGTAGTTTTTATGTTTTAAGATTATAAAGTTGATTTAACGTTAAATTCTATGTGGGGAGCAAGAAAGGGAAAGATATTGACTTTAAATATGTTTTTTAATGTTCAAATAGGTAGTTGTTGACACGTGGGTCTGGATGGAATGGTGAAAAATTAGTTTATGAAATCAGAGGAGTCGTCACCAATATTTATTTAGGAAAACATTAAAAAAAACCTTTTTAAAAGAGGTGGTCTACATAACCAAATTTGGGTTCAGGAGTCTATTATGCGTAGAGAAGATATTAGCACCCTACAACGTCTGTCTTAAGGACAGTTGCCTCTAATTAAATGTGCAAAACTAGATAACTTTAAAAATATTTATTTCACCCTTAAAATAGTTGAAATATAACAAATATTTTTTTATTTTATTTTTTTTTAATGTTTTAATGAGAAAATTATTATTAACTAGAAAAATGTAAATAAAATAAAAATAATAGAATAAAAAAATTATAATTTATACTCACAAAAGAATAAAAATAAGGCATTTTCGGCTTAAAAATGAAAGAAATACATTTAGCCAAAGCAGCGGTGCAAACAGTAAACGGAGGTGAAAACAGCAAAATAGGTCATGATGTAAACAGGTGTGAATAGTAAAAACGGGGAGGTGCGGATAAAACCCATTTATTATTGGGTCTGGGGCGCAAACAACAACAAATGGAGGTGTAGATAAGAGTTTGATGTTTGACCAAAGAGGGGTGCGAATAGCCGTTTTATGGGGTGAACTTAGTAAAGTATGAGTTTTGAAAAAAAAATTTAAAAATCTGGGAACGCGTACTGCGTCGCCTTTAAGCTATCATCTTCTCCTTTATGTAAAAAAAAGGACGTTGCAGAGGGGAGGGGGGCGTGAAGGAGAAAGAAAAAAGGGGAGCGGTTTTTTGTTGCCAGCCCGTCTCTGAAAGTTCTTCCGGTGACACCGACACCAACAGAACTCGTTTTCGGTGGGAATTTAAAAGAGAAGTAATTTTTTTATCCTATTTCGAATATTTTTTTACTGGATTTTAAAAAAAGTAGTATAGATTAATACCTGTTTACCCTTCAAAACTCTCTTTCTTTCCTCCCCTTGTCTTTTCTTCTCCTCTTCCAAGTTATTTTTTCTCCTCCGAAAAAGTAACTCCTTTTTTAAAAAAAAAAAATCTTCTGACCCAAAAAACCTTCATTTCCCTTCAAGTGCCCATTTTATAGAGTCAGCTTGAACTCGTTTTCTTCACCAAAATTTAAAATTTTTATCTCCAGATTTTATGGGATTATGTTAGTGATGTAGCTGAGCCAAAGAGCATTTCCATTTCAGAGAGCTTAGGCATGACAGTGGTTCAGGTTGACCACTCTCCTCTCACTTTCATCCTCTGATTTCTGTGGTTTTTGTTGTTATTATTTTTTATTTTTCCATGAAAATTTCTATTTTGAGCTTTCTGGTATTGAGGTGTATTCTGAACATAGTTTTCATGTTGACAGTGTATGAAAATGACATTTTGTTTTTTCTAGATTTATTATTTTTTTATTTTTTATTTTTTTTTATTTTTTTTAAAAATGGTGCGTACAATAGTTATTAAAAAAATAAATAAAGATAAAATTAAAAATAAAATATGAACACAAAAAAAGGTGAATCGACTAAATCCTTTTATATATGTTATAGATATATTATTAGAATCAATAAATGATAATTAATATAATAGATTTATACGTTGTTGATTGTATACCTCATAACTCACATTTGGCTAACACACAAAATTAGTTTTTCAATAAATATAGCATCCTGAGCCTATCTAACTATTATTTCTCTTTTTTTAATTTTAAAAATTGAAAAACAAAATTATTTTTAAAAATACTAATTAAATTAATTTTTTAATTTTTAAAGAGTTTAAAAATAATTTTTAAAGAGTTTAATTAAATCACAACATTTCATTTATGATAAATTTGTTAATCTTTAGCTATTAATATTTTAAAAAACATGTAAATGAAGAGTTGTAATTGAATGTTAAAACTTTTTTACACTGAACCTTCTTATTAATTAAAATCATTTTTAAATACTAAATTACTAAAAGTGATTTTATAAAAATCTGAAGAAGCATTAATTTTCTTGCAAATAACCTATAAACAGAAAAGTCATATTTCTCAATAGTGCATACTTAAATATTTATTAATTATCATTATTAAATCAATCCACATAAAAGTTATCTATAATTTTTTTTATTCAGTTTCAAATGAATAATTAGAAAATATTAATAAATAACAATATTAATTAGTTAAATTATAAAAAAAGGTTTTTATTAGTTTGACCTAATTAATGTATTTTATATATATATATATATATATATATATATATATATATATATATGAATATTTTTTTCTTAAAAAAACAAGGATCTTTTTTTTATTAAATATAAATAACAGTCAAACTTTATTTTTGTTAAGAAAAGCATCCCTAGGAGATTCCTTAAACAATAACAATGGTCTTGACTCTTGAAAACCAAATTATTACTGAACGTCCACATATAAAATTTTGAAATATAAGGATATTAGTCAGGAGTATCAATAAGAATAAATAAAAATATGTAGTGTAACTTCTAATTTATACGTCATATACTATTTTATCAATCTGTCTAATATAAAAGAAATTAGACTTCTAATAATTTTAAGTAATAGTTTTCATATTTAAATTTTGTGGATAAATGCTATAAAATATTTTGTGCTAATACGATGAAAAAAAAATCACACGTTATTTCCATTGACATGTCGAGTTAGATTTTAAACTGTCACTCTCCGACCAAATATTTGTATTAACTTATATTTTTCCAAATAAGCTTCAATTGATTGACTTATAAACTGCCCAATTCACTTACCAAATACGCACAACTTTAATTTTTATCCTAT
This sequence comes from Psophocarpus tetragonolobus, assembly GCA_037954015.1. Classification (NCBI taxonomy): domain Eukaryota; kingdom Viridiplantae; phylum Streptophyta; class Magnoliopsida; order Fabales; family Fabaceae; genus Psophocarpus; species Psophocarpus tetragonolobus. The sequence goes on along the minus strand of CM075692.1, from coordinate 35,112,276 downwards.
AATTTTTTTAACTTAACAAATGTGAGAAGATCAAAAGAATACTAGTTAGGGATCACTTTATAAAATTAACTAAGGTTATAGATTTTTAAATTTTTTTTATAGAATTTAATTGAAATATATTAACATTGTAAATGTTTTTATATTGTCTTTTGATTTATAATACATTATAACAAGAGTTTAATTGGTATACATTGTCAGTGTAAAAATTTTTAGCCTGATATTCAATAAAAAACTTTTATTCATAATAAATTTGTTGACTTTAATCACTAGTACTTTAAAAGTCACATAAATGAAAAATCATGATTGGATGTAAGTATAAAAATATTTTACATACCAATTACACTCTTATAATAATATATGAAAATAGACATAACATTTTTAAATACAATACAAGATCACTATTATCAATTCTTGAAACAAATAAATGACTATCAAATGCAGAGAAGTGTATGACCTTTTATTTGGTTAGTGGGATTTGACAAATATGGAAAGCTAAGAATTGAGCTGGGTTCAATGTGAGATGTTTGGACATATAGATTAGTCCATGACACACAAGCTTATAGAAGTGATATTACACAACAAAACTAACAATCTCATTAGGTTGCGGGTTCAAATTCCTCTACTAAAAAAAATTAACATATTAACAGTTAACATTTGACCTATAAAAAAAACATTACACTCTTATGTTGAAGGGATAATGAACCTCCAATCTTGTGTATAAGGAGGCAACTTTTATTTCTTGCATCTTTGTTTTTGGAGTTGCATTGTAATGTGTAAACTCATATTTAAAGGCAAATCTTTTGTTTTTTATATCTACTTTAATATATTTCTTCTTTGGCATATAAAAAAATATATTATTTGAACATTAAATCCATATTCATAAAAGAAAGATTTGAATTGAAAATAAGAAGCTTGTTTTTTTCTACTAAAAGGATTGAAAACAAGAATTTATGAAATAAACTTTGCGAATCAATCTTTTAATGTTATAAATTTTCTTTTAATTTTAACAAAACTAACGATTTACAAACTACTATTTATCTATGAAAAAATTTTTAATGTTATAATTGGGTTTAATTAATATGCATAGTCAATTACAACCATTTATGATAAAATTGTTAACTTTACCGATTATAATTGAATATGAGTGTAAAACTTGTTTATGTAATTAGTGTATACTAATTAATTCATTATAATTTTCCTTTTAATTTTAACAAGTAATCTAAATTTAAATGAAATTAAAGATTATATACTATTATTTTAAAAGAATTTTACATTATTATTCCATCCTAATACATTATTTATATGGTTTTTTTAAAATATTTATTGATTGAATTAAATGATTGTTGTATGATTTTTTTTTCAAATTAAATTCCCCCAAATAATAACAAAAACAAAATTGAAACTAAAGGAAATTTTTTTTTTTCTCTGAAATGGATAGAGTCTGTTACAATACCAGATATTGCACAGTACTGCCATAAAGCAATGATGAATGATCTAATCCGAAAGTTTTGAGTCTGCTAAAGAAAGGAATACTAGAGAAATAGTTGGGATACATATGAAATCTACGTTGATATTAGTTCTATAGATTTGGCCAAAATTGCACTTGTCAGCTTGTAATAATAATGAAAAAACGGAAGAAAGGGATTCACGGTTTCATTGGGACTGGGTAGCTTCACTATCCTGTCACAAAAGTTGATATACATACATACATACAACCTGAACTGTGTTTTTACGTTCTGACATTTAATACTCACATAAAGCCACAGAAGTTTCATTGATTAACAACTATACTCAAAAACAAAAACTAAATCCAGTTTGCTTAAATGTTTTTGGCATTAGATCATCGAAACGAAACTCTAACAAGAAAATCAGATATACCAAAAACAGTTAAGAAACTGCATGAGTTTGGTAGAAGCTAAAATGTGTATGACTAAAAAGTCTAGAGGAACAACCAGTGAGCGAGCTTTTTGTCAATATTCTTCTCCTTAATGGTGTCTAAAGTAGGCTTCCAGCTCTTCCCAGAGAACTGCCTATTCAAATATTCTGGCCTCCCTTGTAAAATTTCTGGCAAAAGTTCAGAAAGGTGGCAGCTTTGATTCTTCTGTGCTTCTTCTTCCTTTCTCTGAGGTTCCACAATTGTAGTGTTTTGGCACAGACGCGTAAGCCAAGGAAGGAACTTTGAAGAAACGCGAAGAGACTTAGAATGAAGAGCAGAGTTAAGGATGAATAGAATGCGACTAGTTTCGTCTCCGTTCAAAGCAAGGGGCTTCCCTCGCTTGATTGGAAGCATGAGATAGACCTTGTTTGTCTCCAACTTCTTATCAGCTGGCAATGGTGTTGGCCTTTTGAGGTCCACAGCTGAATGCAACTCAACCACCACTTGTTCAGGGTGGTCCAGCATAAGCTCTGCCACAGTCACAGTCACAGATTGGTCAATTTCATGCACCGAACCATCCCACAAGACTATTTTCCCACGGCCATGAGAGGCCCCAAGTGAGACATGATTTCCCATCTCTTAGAGGAGTTAGTGTGGTTGTGAATTGGGTTGGATTATATTGTGGATGGAGAATTAAAGCACGTTAAAGGAATTTATGTTTGTTAAACCGCTCCATCTTGTGACGCACATAATGGTGGACTTGGTAATTCTCATTTAGATGATCAATCTTTACCTTTCTTGTGTCAGTCAGTTACAATGTCACTTCAAATTTTGACTTGGGCCATAGCATGTCTGCCACATCTATTCATTTCCTTAAACGAATCAAGGTCACCACTACTTAATTTCATGTTTTCTAACCTTTATTTCTAGCCGAGAACGGCCATTCGGATTGAGATCAAAGTTAACTCTAGTTTGGTTCCTACCAAAATAGAAAACAAAAACAAAACAAATAATCTCCTTTATTTGATTGCACATAAGTAAATAAAAGAAAATCAAGTTTTCTCTCTCCAATTTGTAAACAGGAGAGAAAATGTGTAAATTGGAATTAAAAAATCAAAATAATTATTTAATTAATTATTATTCTCTTATTTATTTTGTATTTTGACTTTTTTTATTTTTCAGAACATTTTTTTATTACATTTTTTTTAAGGATACTAATTTCATTTTATTACTATACCTTTTCTCTTTCTTTTTTTCATTTTCTATTCAATAAAAAACAATCATCCTACTTTCCTTTTTTTCACTTTGTTTTCATATATTGTTTACTTTATTACTTACTACTTTAAAAATCATATAAATAAAAAATCATGATGATTGAATGTAAGTGTAAAAATAATTTTTTAAATCTCATAAACCAAACATAGTATATAGCATATGATATATAATATCTTATTAAATATATTAGAAAATAAAATATTAAAGTGCGAAAAGATGAATACAGGTCTTGGCATTTGATACTCAACGGGATTGGTCTACTTTATATATTTTCACATATATCAAATATAAAAATATATGTTTAAAAACATTAAAAATTTTAATCTATTGATAATAAATGTATAAATAAACATATATAATCATTCAAAACTTTTAACTTATAGCTTTTTATAAATTAATTTTAATTGATGAAGAAATTGATTATGATTTGTATTTAATATTAAATATAAAATTTTCAGTTTTACTTGACAAAATTTAAAAATAAAATATTTTAAGGACATAAATAATTAAAAATTAAAAATATTATTTTTTATTCAGAGTTATCATTGTTGTATAATTTAAATTATACATCATCTATAATAATACTATTTTTTTATTGGTAAGTTAAATTATTAATATTACCTATTTTACAATACAATTAAAAATTAAATAAATATTTCATATTAAGATATAATATATATTTAATTTTAACATAATTTAAATTAAAATTTTGAATAACATTAATTTTTAGACAATAAATTTATTTTACGTTTTTCATGTATTAAATAACTTAATATATTTTATGCAATGCAGGAGTTATTACTAGTTTAAAAAAAATAAAATAGATAAATTGGAATTAAAAAGATAAAAATATTTTTTAATTAATTATTATTCTATTAGTTTATTTTGTATTTTGAATTTTTTATTATTGAGAATATACTTGTATTTTTATATTTTAAGGATACTCATTTTATCACTATACCTTTTTTCCTTTTATTTTCGCTTTCTATTAAAAAAAAAAACTTAGATTTGTTTCTTTTACTTTTTTACCTATCAAACAATTAAAAATATCCTACTTTCCTTTTTTTTTTCTTTCCTTTCATTTTTTTTAATAAACCAAAATTAGTTTTTTTTTAAAAATTTTATAAACCAAACATAGTATAAAGCATGTGATATAAAATATCTTATTAAATAATTTTCTATAAATATTTATAGAAAAATGAAAATAAAATATTTTCCTACAAAAATTAACTATATAAGTTAAAGATAGTTTTTTTGAGAAATTAATAGTTTAGCTTCTGAAAAAATTAACTTAGAAAAAACTAATTTAGTTAATAAGAAAAAATGATTTCATTTTTTCCCCAAGTACGTATGATTTGTTTTTCAAACTATATTGGCCTTGTCGGATCTGTTTACCTAATAGGGGGAATGAATTGAGGGAACCGTTGAACTACAGAAGTCTTTAAGTAATTGGATTAGGTTATTATGGATTATGGGTGATTGTGTGGTATGGTAATGATGCAGTACAATTTTACGGAGCACCCCAATTTCTCTCTCTTTCTGTTTTGTGTTTCCTTCTAATGCTAGTGACGTGCCACTGGATTAAAATGAAGGTTTTGTTGCTTGTGGGTCGTATGATTGCAGTACATGCATTCCAACATCCATTAAATGGGTAGCCTATGTTTTACGCTATCATTAATCTGATGAGCCATCAACGACGTCAATTATGACCAATTGGTTTTGTCCTGAGCTTTGACCTCTTGTGGAAGGAACCACGCCTTCTATGCCATCATTCAAGCCCAACTTTTGCTTTAAACTCATCACAATGCCTATCTTATTTATGTCTCACAAATCAGTAATAAATAATTTTTTTATTTTTTTATGTAAAATTCATTCAAATTCTTAATTATTTTATGAATGGAAGAAAACAGGTCTGTTCTTCTACCGTGATCATCCACTAAAAAATTATTTTTATGAGTAATTAATGCTATCCTAAAAATATCGCTAAAGACACTCTTGGCATTGTCAAATCGTAATAATAAACCTTAGTTAGCTGAAAAAAGAATTGAAATTACAGCAAATTTTGGATTTCATTGGTCGAAGGAGAATTTTGATAATTTCAGAAACTATTTTTCATTTGCTATCAATATTAAATAAAGAGGACCCACTTAAATCTTCAATGTTTTATGGACCAAACTTTGAATAGGGATTTTTTTTTTTTTGAAAAATAGGCTAAACATTTATTCAATAACGGAAACAAAATGTTTCTAAGAGAACATACACCTTACATATGCCTTCATATGATATTTGGAACATATCAAAAACTAATCCACCTATTTCATGTTTAATAGACACAATATAGGATTGACGTACCAATCCGAGAAGACGCACCCCCTATTGAACCCAATAGAATATGATAACCATTTCCATGAAATCAATTTTATGCACATCATAACGTCAACGGAATCTACCGGTACATTATAAAAAACAATCTGGTTTCTAGTACTCCAGATGCTCCAGCATCTAGCAAGCCAGAACACATACCTGCACTTCTTCCTTCGTTTTCCAACCACCCATGCTGATGACCAAAGGAAAAGCTGATACAAATCCCCCGGAATGGGTCCCTGGATTCCCAGCCAGCTGATGATATTATTCCACACCATTTGAGCCTTGACACACGTTAAAAACAAATGATTGCGATCTTCAATAACGTTGTTACAAAAGACACACCGTACATCGTCAGGTGGAATAGTAACACCTCTCCTCAACAGATTTTGAATGGTTGGTAATCTGTCTAACAATAGTCTCCATGAAAACGCAATAACCTTGGAAGGCATGTTATCTTTCCACATTCGTGTCAGAGCTTTGGGTTCCACCTCAATCAGTCTGGATGAGATTTGTTGCAAACACAAAACCGAATAAGCCCCGGCAACTGAAAAGCTACCATCCGAACTAGACAACCAACTCCATCTATCATCCGTATAATCTACAAGAACCACTGGCTGCAGCACACTTTGTAACATACGGATCTGATCTTGTTCCCATACAAAAAGCTCCCTTCTCCATACCCAAATCCACCCGCCCGATGCTTCCTTTTTGTCGCTAATAGTAATGCCTTTATCTACCGCTAGCCCATATAGCCTGGGAAAGCTTAAGCTGAGAGGACCATCTCCTATCCAATTCTGCTCCCAAAATAGAGTATCCTTACCGTTCCCAATTTTTCTAATGGCGTTATTCCGAAACCAATCTGGCATTCGGACTTTCGGTCCATCAATATTCCATACATCCCTCCACCACTGGGAAACTGTAGATAGATTCTGCAGTTGTTCATTGAGTTTGTATGTCTGACCATATCTACCTTCCAACAAAGTCGCCCATATTGCGTTTGGCTCTGTTAAGATCCTCCACCGCCACTTTGTCAGTAAACTCAAATTGAAGTCCCTTAAGCACTTTACCCCCAAACCCCCTTCTTCCTTTTTCTGACACACATTTTCCCAGCTAACCCATGCAATTTTGGTCTCCTGGTGGTTCCCTCCCCACAAAAAGGAGCGCTGTAAGCCGGTCATGACTTTTAAGACTTTCTTAGGCACCTTATAGAACGAGAACAAATACAGCGGGAGACTAAACAGTACTGAATTAATCATAACTAACCTTCCTGCAAAAGACATATGTTTTGCCCTCCAGACGGCCAATTTCTGCTGAAATTGCTCGATGACTGGTAACCACGTATCTACCTTCCTCGGGTTCGCTCCTACCGGAATCCCCAGAAATTTAAATGGTGGTGAAGACACAGCACAGTTCAGAAGGTTGTTGACAGCGCTTGTAAATGAGATATCTACATTTAGCCCAAAGAATTTGCTTTTGCTATAGTTAACCTTTAACCCCGATGTCAGCTCAAAACCACGGAGTATCGCCTTCAAATACCACACCGACTGCAAATCAGCCTCCCCCATCATAATGACATCATCTGCATACTGCAGTATTGAAAACTTTGCCTCTTCAGTAACCTGTATCTCCTTAAACACCCCTTTCCCTACCGCTGTTTTGAACAGTCCAGATAAGGCTTCAGCTACTACTAGAAACAGAAAGGGGGAAAATGGGTCTCCCTGCTTCAAGCCTCTCCCCGGCCTAAATTCCTCCGTTGGACTTCCGTTGACTAGAATGGACATGTGACTGTTCTTGACGATGCTACTCATCCACTTCCTCCATTTACTCCCGAACCCCAACCTAGCCAACATATAATCCAGAAAATCCCAATTCACCGAGTCATATGCCTTCTGGAAATCCACCTTAAACAGGAAACATGATTTCCTTTTCCGTTTAGCCCAATCAACTATCTCATTTGCTACCAATACCCCATCCAGTATCGATCTACTTGGCAGGAAGGCTGACTGGCACTTAGAGATTAAATTCCCCATAACTTTCTTCATTCTCAGAGACAACAATTTGGAGACAATCTTTTGAATGCTGGAAATTAAAGAGATTGGTCTATACTGAGCTAACCTGTCCGGCCTTTTCGCCTTAGGGATCAAAGTAACAAAAGATGATGTCACACTCCTTGGTAATACTCCTGAATGGTGGAATTCTTGAACTGCCTTTACCACGTCGGCCCCTATAATTTCCCAGCATGATCTATAAAACTGGAAACCAAAACCATCAGGGCCCGGGCTCTTCCCACCCTCACAGGCCCATATTGCCTCCTTTATCTCCTCCGGTGAAAAAGGCTCCTCTAGCCATTCTCTCTACTGATCATTTAGCTGATTGAAAGCCACCCCATCCAGCCTTGGTCTCATTTGTTGTTCCTCCTTAAAGAGCCCGGTAAAATGATTAAACACATGATCCCTGATATGCTGAACTCCCTCCACCCAACCGACATCTGTTTTGACTGCCAGTAGGGAGTTTGCGTGACATCTTTCCTTAAAGCATTTGTGAAAATAGCTTGTGTTGCTATCTCCTTTTAGAGCCCATTTCACCCGAGATTTCTGTAGCATGGAGTGTTCCATTTGCCTTGCCTTCCCCCAATACTCTGCTAAGATGCCCTATCTTTGCTGACAGCTCCCATTGACCCCTTGGCTTAACTGATGATCCACCATCTCCAATTGTAAAACTTTATCGGTCAAGAATTTCTCGTCTTTGTTCCATTTTTCTTCTTTCCACTCTTTAATCTTCAACTTCAGACCTTTTAATTTACTTGCCAACTGATGCATCCGCCAACCGTGACTCTGTTGTGAAGTCCAAAACTCTTTTACAAGGACCATAAAACTTTGCTCCTGTAGCCAGTAGTAAAAAAACTTGAACGGTTTAGGCCCCCAATTCTGTTTATTCACCTCGGTTAATATCCAGCAGTGGTCTGAAAATTCTCTAGACCCTACTCTCTGTGCTATGACTCCCCACTCCTCCATCAAATCTGGGGAAAATAGAAACCGATCCAACCTACTAGATGACTCCCCATTCGGGGCTATCCACGTTGCTCCTTTTCAGATGACTGGAATATCCAATACGCCCATTGATTGAATAAAGAATTTGAAATCAGACATCTCAATCGTAGAGTGAGAACTAGATCTACCTTTAAACTCACTCGTGTCTAACACAGCATTGAAATCTCCTCCAATTACCCAATTAACCTCCGAAAATCCTCGTTTCGTCATCATCAAATCATCCCACACTTTCCTTTTCCCTTGTACCGAACATGGGGCATATACATTAACCACACAGTTGACTGCCGACGAGGTTGTTCCTCTAAATCCAACTCCAAGAAACCCCAACCCTTGTATCACCCAAGCCACCTCCAGCATATGCTTCTTCCACACTGTCAGACAGCCTCCACTGAGTCCTGCTGACGGTAAAATTTTCCACTCGCACCCTGTCGTCCCCCATAACTCGTTGACCTCCCAATCACTTACCGTCTTGCATTTTGTCTCCTGTAGTAAACAGATATCGATGTCTTTATCATTTAACAATCTCCTAATCCTTCTTCGCTTGGCCCGATCCCGGAACCCCCTCACATTCAAAGATAAAATATTCATTTAGCTGTTTCTATCGCTCCTCCTATCCCTTCTTTCTTTCTCCTCCTTATCCCTCGTCTCCATCCTTGTTAACTGCTGTATATATATTTTGTCAGATTGTTTCCCGGATATTCCGACTTCTTTCAGAGCCTTCCATATTTTTTCTGCTTCTTCCTCGTCATCACCTTTCCTTTCCTCGTCTTGATTTGGCTCATCCCAATGCGCTCGCCTCATGACTTCATTCCCATCAAAGTTGTTCCTTCTTAACTGCTTCCATATGGATACCTCCCTCATTTTCCCTTGATCTCCTCCGGACACTACTTTTCCCCCTACTAGTACCCATTTTTTATGGTCATATGGTAAAGTAGAAGTAGATTCAGTTTTTCCGTAATCCCTAGTTTCCGTAATGCCATCTTTCCCTCCGAGTCCAATAACCATTCCGGAAAACTTCCGTCCACTAACCGTATATTCCTGTAGGGACTGAACTGGCTTTCCTACTGAGTCCGCACCCATTTCCCAGCCTCGAGCGCACTGTGAGTGCCCAGAAAATTCGCCCGCCTGAAGACCCAGATTGGGTGTGCCTCCAGCAACCGCACACGATCCAGAGTGAAGACCCTCAAAGAATGGGCCCAAAAAGGAAGGCCCATCTCCAGCGCAAGGTCCATTTAAAGAAGCCTCTGTCTGCTAGCCCAGTTCGTGAATTGGAGCAGCCCAAGCCGTCAGATCTCCCGCGTGACCCAGCAGCTGACGCGTCGCCTCTCCAACGGTCGGATTCTGGCGCTCCTCGATGCTGGCGCTCCTCGATTTTGGCGCCCGTCGCCCTGCCCGAGGCTACCGCGTGCCTCGCGCCTCGTGCAACGCAGACGCGGGTCGTACTTGCTCACTCGTCACGTCAGCTGTCAGACCTCGTTGCGCGTGAACGAGATCTTGGTCCGCGAGCCCTTCTTCTTCTTCCTGCCGGTATATGCCTAGCTTTATGGTACAAACCTCTTTGTCTGCAGCACTTTCCTCATTCTCCCTTGTTGCCCTTTTGTATCCCCTCGAAAATCACGTACTCTGTTCTTCTTTCCCAAATCATAGTCTGAGTCTGTGCGTGAAATCTAGGATATTGTCCCCTTTGCCATTTTTTCTCCTCGCTGCCAAACCTGACAGTCCTACTCACCGTCGTCGACGAGTTGATCTACAGCTGCCCGGCACCGCCCGATCCCTACCTCCGAGGAACGACTTCCAGATCTCGGACGGTGAGTGTCTTTCACCACCGAGTCACCTTCTTGCCTGAGACCCAGAGCCCCTTGTCCGACGTTCCTCTCCTGCCCTTCACTCGTCACCTGCCAAACTCCCTTATACAGCATCTCCTGTTTCAGCTCAGCCAGCCTTCTTTCCGTCTCAACCGATTCATCGAAATCTTCCTCCCCCTGGCAGGAGCTCATTTCGGAGGTATATGTAGTCTGTGCCGAACTCTGCTTTAACTCATTTACCTCTTTGACCTCCGTTATCCTTATATCAAACTCCCACCCATCAATGGACACCTGAACAGTTTCGTCGAGCCTCTTCATGTCCCTTCTGGACATCACCAACTGTGCTACATCGAAGCGTTCTTCTTTGTTTTTCATCTCCTCCGTATATAGCAACTCACCAAATGGTGCGAGTAGAGTAGAGAAGAAATTTTCTTCCCAAACATGTAACGGAATCCCATAACAGTTCACCTTTACCCTTCTGTCCGTGTCAACCATCCCCGGCTCCCACCTCTGAATCCCAACAAACCACTGTTCGAACAATAGTTGGTTCCCTTTCATGATCTCTTGGAGTGAAACCCCCCTATCCAACTCTAGCAATACCTTATTAGCCCCCATAGGAGTTACACGTATGCTATAGATGTCGTGATTGTTTAGAAAAGATTGTGTCCTAAATGTGGACCCTCTTTTACGTACTTCTCCCAGATAGGCCCTCTGAAGCCGAATAACATTCTCCGCCGGTGCTGTGTACACAAGCTTCATCTTCGAGTCTTCCCTGTTCCCAGCCTCTTGCCGCACGGTTTTATTTTTTGGTCCCCCAGGTGCACTGACAGCCGATGCATATGATTTCCCGGGGTTTACGTTATACACCTTCTGTTGCCCCATTTTCCCCGCCTCAGTAGAGTAAGTATTGTGAGTTTGTGTCCTCATTCATGATTTCATCTTCCTCTGGTTCTGCTCCTTACGTTGATCATACCTTGGCAGATTGACCCACAACTTTTCTGCTCCAATGAAAATATTATCCAATCTAACCACCAGCATTTTGACATCGTCTACTTCCGTAAACTTAGCAAAGCTGAACCTTTGCCCCCTACTATTCCTCTTGCTGGGAATTACCACATCATGGACTTTTGCATATCTCCCGAATACCTCCCACAAATCCTTTGCCGTGTATTCTTCCGGGTAATGAGTAAAAAAAACCGAAATCATCCTCCCCTTACTTTTCTCTGCCTCCATGATTGGTCTCCTTTCTCCATTGACATGATTTCTTTTCCGTACCTTGGTCCACCCTTCCTCCATTATTATATCCCTACCTCCCCGGGAGGTGCAAGTCAATGATTTCTTAAAGCAGGACACTAATTCTTATATCAGCAGACTATGCTATGACGACCAAGGACAAAAACCGAATACAAACATGATCGACACCAATAATAATAACCACCTCCGGCTATGTTCTCTTATTTTATTTCGTTCTTTTGCATGCCAAATCAACAATGCTTCGGTCGGCCACATAATTATGGGTGTATAATGTTTGCGTATCTTTGCTCTGTGGGAGCGTAGAAGTGAGGCGGCAATGATAGTATCATAGTTAATGATCCTTCTAAATCTTAGACAAGTAATAACTAGTAAGTTTTGAATAGGGATTTTGAAATGTAACATTAAAGGCTACTTCATTTGCGAACATTTTGAAATCACTATGGACAATTCATTTAGGCAAGATCAACTTCCTTTTGAGGCTGAAAGTATTGCTTTACTTTGAACCTGTGAATATTTAAAATGTTATCTAAGAATCCCAACAATATAATGGTAGGAGATGGTATAAATTCGAAGAGCTATATGCATAACGAATTTGGCTGGTTCTTGCGGATAAGTTTCTAAGACTTTTTTTTTTTTTTTTGCCGAAAACAAACAATGTACTGTGCAGAGACATGAGATAATTACACTTATTCTTGGGCGTGGTGCTAGACAAAACCTTTGTTTGTGTGAAGAATGTTTGTGTGGAAGGATGGTTTGCTGGATGATGTGAATGCTTTGATTTCTAATCTTATTTTGAAGATGTGGTTCCAGATTCGTGAGTGTGGATGGGTTCAGGAAGTAATTTACTTTTCAGCTATTTATTTTTCAGCTACGTATAAACTCCTGTTACAAATTCAATATGTTAGTAATTCATTTAAGGTAAAAGACAATAGTTTTAAAAGAATTTTAGCTCACATTTTCCTTAAAAAATTTTGACGTTCTAGGAGATTATTACTAAATAGACTTTCTCCAGTTAACAATTTAATTGTTAGAAAATATAATCTCACCAGCATCTGGGAGGAGGGATCTCTGCATTTTTTACAGAAAGTACATGGAGGATTGTAACTATTTGTTTTTTAAATGTAAAGTGGATTTTTTTATATGACAAAAGCTTTGCCAGTGAATTGGAATTTCTTTTGTTTGACTATCATTTCTTATGCAGTTATTTTTACAATCTAGCTCTTGGGTGGAATTTTTTTTGTTTGACTATCATTTCTTATGCAGTTATTTCTACCATCTAACTCTTGGGTAGTAGACAGAAAGACTAACAAATATAATTTTTTATTTTAGCATGTCACTTGTTGGGGTAACTTCATTGTTTTCAAATATAAAACTTTAGAATTTTTTTTGGGATAACTCCATTGTTTTCAAATATAAAACTTTAGAATTTTTAAATATTATTGCACGTAATAAATCTACATCTTGAACATGGTTATTATACAGATTTGAGGTCCATTAGATATTATTTTTAAATTTTTGTTGAATAATCCAAGACTGTGCCTAGCAAATCTGTAACCAATTACAATAATTTTTCATCCTTTCTCTTAGCATAGCAATGTACCACTTATTGATTTCAATGATGGTTGTTGATTCTTGTATGTAACATTTGAGTTGTATGTATTTTGCAAACAATCTATGCTTTTGATATAGTATACGCTTTTGCTCTCAAAAAAACTAATTTGGTTTCATTTTGAGATCCTGTCAAGTTCCGTATGTGTTTCATTTCAATGTCATATGTTTATTTTACCATTAAGAATGAAATATCTACTTGATTTTTTTTTAAAAAAAAAAAATCAAATTGGATCAGAAAAAGATACATTAAAGAGCTTATGGGAGCATTTTCTCCTATTAAATTTTTATTTTTCTGATGTAATATATATTTATAAGTTATAAATCACCTTTATATCTTGAAAAGCAGCTAAACAAGTATTCTATAGTGTCACCATTAATTATATAAATAATTTGCTAAAATATAATTTTTGTTCTTTTATTTTTTAAAATATGATTTTTTTTTGGTTAAAATAGAAACCTTTAGTCTTTCAAAATCTATAGTTTTAGTCTCTCATTTTAAAATATAGACATTTAGTCATCAAATTTGTAAAATTTACGATTTTTGTTATTCTATCAAACTAAAACTTTTATTGTTCTCAAATTTTTTTATAGGCTTTTATTGTTATCAAATTAATATTGACTGTAACATAAATTAAAAAATAATTTTATGTTATATCCCTAAGTTTGAGTTATATCAAGTTAATTTTTTAACGGTGATACTTCTAATTATACTAAAATGACCAAAATAATGGATTTTATTGAGAATTAAAGAACCAAAATTATGGATTTTGGATATAAGGAGGCTAAATATTTTTATTTTAAAATAAGAAACCAAAATTAAAAATTTTAAAAAATAGTAAAACCAAAATTTTGGATAGAGTTTTTCTCGCTCAATGAGATATGATCTTTAAGTGAAGAAGCAAAGCATTTTTTCATGGAGAGAGATTTTCTGGCTGAGTGATCACATAAGAAGCCTCTAGATCATCAATGAATGAAGACTATACTTAGCCATCAATTATTGCTGAGCAAGGAACATTTAGCGAACCAATAGTTAAACAAAAGACTTCACATTGAAAAAATGATGATCGACAAGGTAGAGGGAGAAAATGAAAGGAAAAAAATTTGGAGACATTCTTCACTAATCACCATCTTCATCCATTTTTCTTCTCATTTTTTGTAATCTGATTCCATTTTTATGCTTCTCGTGGCAATGAGGAACTAATCCTACCTTAGTTGAGGAATAAGTGCTTTGATCAACATTTTCATGTAACTATTTTATCCTTTTATTCAAGTTTATTTAGTTTATTTTCACATATTGTGTTCTTTTCTATGCTTAATGTTATTTTTTAGTAGATCACCCTTAAACATGTTTTATTTGCTTAAGAAGAATGAGAAATTCTTTTAAGTCATTGATTTGATAAAAACACGGTATAAACATTGTATTTAGGAATATGAATTTTTTATGGACTTTTTTTTTAAAAAAGACAAATTTTATTCTATAAGAGAGAACATCTACATGTCACAAGAAATGACATGTAAGAGTTTACAAGATACAAAATATAACAAAGATAGAAAGATGTTATAGAGTTCCAATCATAACTGTAATCCCCACAAAGAAACAATGTTTATTACTTGAACATAATTACAAACTATCCATTCGCTTCACCAAGAAATTGGTAACTTATTGAATAATTAGGTCCTTTCACTAAAATATTAGTGTAATGTCTCTAATTTTATAAGGTATTTACTCAATTAATTAAAAATATAAATATTTTTTTAAAAAATTTAATTGATAAAAATAACATCATACATTTCCCTTCCCCCCCCCCCCAAAAAAAAGGTTTTTTTAGTTGCAAATCTAATATATAATCTATATCTATGCCATGATGTGGTATAGGAATTGCAAAAGAATTTACTCTTGCGTATACCCATAAATAAAATTTATGACAATATTTATATAAATGATTTAAAAGAATACTTGCCACTTGCAAGTATTGTTTCTTTTTTCTACCTACCCTTTAACAGGTAAAAGTATCATAGCACTTGTATTCATAGGTATCTATTACCTATTAAGTTAAAATACTACATATTTAATTTGAATAAGATACCAATTTGGTGAATATATTAACTTAAAATATTGATCGTCAAATTCATTGTTATCAATATTATTTTAATGAAAAGTACATAATTAACAGTTATTTTTTTATAAAAATGTTGGTGATGTAAAATGAAGGTTCTATTTGTATTAAATATTTTGTATATACTATATTAATATATTTTTAGACCCAATTAATCTTATAAAAACTAATATAATTTTATTTCTAGATTTTTCAATCAATAAAGAATTTGTTTGATAAGCTTCATGTAAAAAATAATAATATTTTAAAAAAATTGTGGGTACCCGTGGATAATCAAATATAATAATAATTTGTGAGTATTTTTATAACAAGTATTCGTGATAATTAGGGATGAGAAAAATACTCATACATGTGGGTATCCGCCTTGATTTTGACAAGTATTGTCCACTTTGACCGGGTATGGACACGTAACTATCCGCCCTATACCTGAACCCGTACCCGCCCAATTATAATTTTAATAATTATATAATAAGTTTAAAGTTATATATGTAATTAAAAATTTTAATCTTAAACTTTAATTTATAATTTCTTATTATTAATTATTCTTTATATAATTTTTAAGTCGCACTCGCCTCATTGTCATCCCTAGTGATAATGGAGAGGATGACAGGTACAAGTTTGTACTAAGTCGGGTAGTGGATAGACAAAATCTCATACTCGATACAACTAGTTGTCATTCTCAGCTATATTTTTTCTCTCTAGAAAAAATGTATAGAAGGAAAACAAAGAGATAAGGATAATTTGGAAAATAAATTAAAAAGAGAGATACACAATTACAAATGAAGGTAAAAATAACAAAAACCTTCTTTTTATCATAAGTTCCAAAATAAATAAGCACATAAAACAAAAGCACATTTGCTAAAGTGTATAACTTTGCTAAGGTCCTTAATTGCAGAGTTCTGCAGATGTCATTCTCTTATCTTGGGGTTCTAGTGAGGGCAAAAGTAAGGTGAGCGCGTCTCGAAACCAATTCTTGTTAAAATGAGAGCAAAGTTAACGCCATAGAGGCAAAAGAATTTGTCATTCCAAGTGCGGATTTGTTTTATTAAATTCACCCTCTGTGCTATACCTCTTTATTTTTTGTCTCTTTTCAAGGTTCCTAAGAAAGTGTCTTATGTCATTTTGTCATTGCAAAGAGCATTCCTATGAGGTGGTTTGGAAGAGTGCTAAAAAATGGCTTAGATTAATTGGGCACAAGTGTGCAGAGATAAAAATAGAGGAGGGCTGATAATAAAAGGTGTGGAGGCTTTTAACAAAGCTTTACTAGTTAAATGGCGCTGGAGAATTCTTCACAGTGGTGGTGCTTTCTAGATCAAAGTGTTGAAGGTGAGATATGGAAAACATATTAGGAGGAACTTGATCATTAAGAGAAAGAGTGAAGGATATCAATGGTGAAATGACATTCTAAAAATTACTTGTGAAGAGGGGAGAGGTGGCTGGTTTTAAAGGGAGATTAAATCCTTGGTTGGGGATGACTCCTTGTTTAAGTTTTGGGAAGAGGATTGTAAGGTATCTAGTGGGCTTAAATCTATGTTTCCCAAGTTATATGTTCTGTCTAATCAAAGAGAGATACTCATTTTCGAGGTTGGGGTGGTGTAATAACAGTTGGGTTTGGAGGTTTAGATGGAGAATGGTGTTTTTTGGTTGGGAGGAGAAATGGGCGAAGGAATTGGAGGGTGTTCAGTAAAGGGTCCATATGAGGCAAGAGATGACTGATGGTTGGGGATGGGAAGTTAGTCCGGGGATCTTGAATCACTACCTGATTAAAGATGCTTATCGATTACCATGTGAGATGACCCAAGTTAATGTATCTTTGTTTTTTAGCAGGTTGTGGAGGTTCAAAGCTCCATTCAAGGTGGTTGCATTTTCTTGAAAAACAACTTTAAACAGAATCTCTTCTAAAGTTGAACTAGCTAGGCATTCTATTCTTCCCTCAGACGAGGCTACATGTCCTCTCTTTACCCTAGCTCCAGGATCAGTAAGTCATATGCTATTTTCTTGTAAGTGTAGTTACTATGTCTAGATGTAGTGTTATAGGTGGCTAGGTTATAAATCTCTCTTGCCTGCTAGTTGTCGACATGTGGGGTCTCGACGGGATGGCGAAAAATTTGTTTATGAAAATCAGAGGAGTCGTCACCAATATTTATTTAGGAAAACATTGAAAAAACCTTTTAAAATAGGTGGTCTACGAAGCCACATTTTGATTTTCGAGAATCTATTATGTGTAAGGAAGGTATTAGGATCCTACGACGTCCATCTTAAGGACATTTACCTCTAATTAAACGTACAAAACTAGATAACTTTAAAAATATTTATTTCACCCTTAAAATAGTTGAAATATAACAAATACTTTTATTTTATTTTTGTTTTTAACATTTTAATGAGAAAATTATTATTGAAAAATTTATTTTTATAAAATATTATTAATATTTTAATTTTTAATTGACCTATTTTATTTTTATTTTTTGGGGAAGTAAGTTTCTGCTCCTACGTATCTCCATGTGTAATGGAGAATCAGAGTATACGTAGTTCTTGATAATGATTTGTTTATTAGGTTTTTTAATTTTAGTAATTAAATTTTTATTTTTGGGTTTATTTTAAAATATTATTATCGCAACCAAATTAGAAGTGCATCCAAAGTGGTTACGATAATTATTTAGCATAACCGTCAAATCTGAAGTGCATTCGAAGTGACAATTACTAAATTATGATAGCTTTTTTAGTGACTAAATCAAAAGTTCATTTGAAGTAGTCATAATTTAAACTTTACGTTTTATGTTTTTACATAAAAAGATAATTTCAAAGGATTACACAATGATCAAATCGGAAGTGTATCCAAGGTGGTCGTCATAATCATTTTATAATTTACAATAGTTAAATTGGAAGTGCATCCAAAGTGACTATTATTTATTTTAAATAACATGATAATAATTATAATAATCAAGGTTTTATAAAAGAAACCAAATTAGAAGTGCATCTAAAGTGGTTATTTTAGTTTTCGTAATAGTCAAATTAGAAGTGCATCTAAAGTGACCATTATTACATTTTCTTTCGTAATTATAACCACTAAAGGTTTATAACATTTAAGTTGGAAAAACATGTAAAATAGTTATTATAAATTTTCATTTTTTTTAAATTAATATTATTAACATTATTATTGTTGTTAGATTTAATTGAAATTTTACTAATTGCTATTTCGAATATTCGTAACATATTAACTAGCAAAAGGTAAATGAAATATAATGATAGAATAAATAAAATAAAAAAATTACAATTTATACTCACAAAAGGCTAAAAATAATGCATTTTTGGCTTTAAAATGAAAGAAATATGTTTAGCAAAAACAGTAGTGCAAACAGTAAACAAAGGTGAAAACAGTAAAATGGGTGATGAAGTTAAATAGGTGCGAATAGTAAAACAAGGGAGGTGCAGATATGATCAGCTTATTGTTGGGCCTAAAGTGGAGGTGCGGATAGTGACGGGCTGTTGGACCTAAAATGAGTGCAAATAGCAGATTTACGGGAGTGAATTTAGTAAAGCATGATTTTTTTGAAAAAAATTAAAAATCTGGGGATGCGTACACGTTCCCTTTACGCCATCTAGCTCGTAGAAATCAAAGAAAACACGTTAACTTTTCAAAAAGTTAACTTTTGCAGGCTAATATTCACTTTTTCTCAACTTCCAAAATGTTGAGTTTCAAAGTGAAGGAGAAAGGAGAATGGGGAGATCTTTGGCGGCACTTCTAGCAATGTTTTTGGCAATACCCACACTGCTGGAATTCATTTCCGGTGGTGGTGGACTGTGTAGGTAATTTTTTTATTCTATCCTATTATTTTTTTATCGGACTTTAGAAAGAGTAGTGTAGGTTAATATCTGTTGTATCTTTAAAAACTCTTATTTTTGCTCTTTACTTCACCTCTTTCTCTTCCTCTTCCAAACTATTTCTTCTCCTCCAAAAAATATTTTTTTTTCTTTTAAAATTTCTTCCGAAAAAAGTTCTCCTTTTTTTATTCAAGTGTCCCCATTTTATAGAGTCAACTTGAAATTGTTTTACTCATAAAAAATTAAAATTTTTATCTCCAGATTTTGTGAGATTATGTTAGTGATGTAGCTGAGCCAAAGAGAATCTCCATTGATTCTGAGAGTTCAGACATGACAGTGGTTTAGTGATTCATAGTTTGACCTATCTTGCATTTTCATTTTCCTTTCTTATGGCCTTTGTTATTGTTGTCTTTTTTTTTTATTTTTCCATTAAAAATTTCTATTTTGAGCTTTCTGTATTGTTATATATTATGAACATGTTGTGTACGTTGACTATGCATGAAAATTGACATTTTTGTTTTTTCTGGATTTATCATTTTTTTATTGTTATTATTATTTTATTTTATTTTTTAAAAAAAGAATGCTAGTGCCACTAGCTATGAAATGAGTTTTTTGCATCTCTTGGGTTTATATATCCCAATAGGCAGGGGTACTACTCATAGCCTCAGTATTATTTGGTTATCTGTTTTGTGGAGTATCTAGCTTGTTAGGAATGTGGTTGTCTTTAAAGGTGAATCCTTCTTTCCTAATAAAGTTTGGCATCAAAGGGTATTGTAAGGTTTCATTTGTGTCTTTTGCTGAATGGTCTTCATTCCCAGTCTTGTGTATGAAACAGATCATAGTCTATAATGTTTAGTGATTATCTCTTTGAAGAATATTGTATTATCTGATTTTGTGGGTAAGCCTTAGCTTGCTGTTATTTGTGGGGGGAGGGGGGAGTTCTAATTGTACTCTTTTCTTCCACTGCTTGTGTAACCCATAAATCTTCACTGTTATATCTTGTGACATATGTTTGAGATCTTAATGAATTTTTCCTTTCTTTTTAAAAAAAAAAACATAAAACAAAAGCCCAACTACCTTAATAAGTAAGCTAATGTAGAAACCCAATTTTGTTCATTTTTTTGTTACTTATTTTTAGCCTAATTTTTTAATATATATGTAAAAAATAATAATAAAAAAGAAAAAAAAAGAACAAAATTATTAAGCATTCATTAAACCTTATAGGTATGTTGGAAATAAATTCCTTTGGGCCTTTAAGGGAAAAGGGGCACGCTTAGCAAATATAAAGGGTGCAAAAAACGATTCACAATCTAAATGAATGATGGAGTCTAGTTAGCAAATTTTAGTGGTATAAATAATAGAAACATGAATTCAGATTTGTTGGGCTAACAAATAATATTGGGTGGTATATGCAATAGCGTAAGAGGTGTAGAAGACAAAAACATAAAACTAGAGCCCCTCTTTTCAGGTTTTCTAGTAAATAAAAAAGGAAAGAAAAATAAATACACATTAAAATGATAAAAAATATAATAATAAAAAAACAAAAAAAGAGGAATAAAATAAACCTAAGTAAAATAATAATTATAAAGGTAGTAAACAGATGGGTGAGGAAAAGGGGGTATTTTTTTTATGAATAAAACAAAGAGAAAAAATAGAGAACGAGAAGAGATACATAAAGAAAATTTCAATGGAAAGCCACCAATGAAATACAATCCTAGGGGTCAAAGAAGCATCAGAAATAGAGGTAAAAGACAAACAATAGGTAATCATCAGTAATTACATTTGCCATTACTTTCTGATTTTATTAACTATGATCATGCCTTGATTACAAAATGAGAGAAATGATTTCTACAATGATTTGAAAATGTAATAAAATGATGTTCAGAACCCAACCAAGATAACAATGAATAGAAAAGAGCAAAATCACTCTTACGATTATTTTCCCGAGCATTAGTTCCTTCGGCCAACGCCCTTTCCTTGTCTTCCCTTTTCTTCTCAAATTAAAATACCCATCAAACAAGAAAATCAAACTCAAGCCATCAAAGTGAAAAATAGAGAAATAGAGCAGTGGAAATCACTACCTTACCTTTGTCTCTACAAAACTCCAATCGAAACCCCAAATCAGAATCCCTTTGGGAAGCCATTAATGCCCTGACTTCCTCTATTACTATTGAAATTGAAATCCCTTGTTAAAAATCATTACAGAATCATCTTCAGGAAACCATCTCCTTTCCTTATGTCTTTCTCGCAGATTGCAACCCTACATGCTGATGTGCAGGTCCTGTATGTCAAAGAATTTCTTCCTGCAACTCCATAATTTCTCCTTACACCTATATAAAGGTAGTAAAACTCTCAAATACCTTAGGTAAAAAAATAAGTTTAATCCTAGTAAAAAATTTGCAAATTTTTTTACAAGTCCGGACAGGGGTGTCCGAACTTAATCCGGACAGGGGTATCTAGACTTGTAAAAAAAAAAATTACAAATTTTTTATATGTCCGGACAGGGGTGTCCGAACTTGTGAAAGAAAATTTGCAAAATTTTTTACCAAACCGGACAGGGGTATTTGGACTTTTAAAAAAAATTTGTAATTTTTTTTACAAGTCTGGATAGGGGTGTCCGGACTTGTAAAAAAACCTAATGTATTGAGAGAAGATAAATGCAAAACTGAACCACGGAGAACAAAGCAAACACATAGGGGATGAACAACCATGCATGAAGAAAACCATTGATTTAGTGAAAAGAAAAACAAAGTCGTGCAAGAGAAGCTAATGAGAGAGATGCGAAACGAGAGACATGCGAAATAAGAGAAAGATGCAAATGAAAGAGAAAAGAGAAAGGTGTGTGGTAATTAAATTTTTACTGTTTTCATTAAGGTTTTTTTGCTATTTTGAGACATTATGGAGATATATGAATAACTTATTGGAGTGCAGAGAGAAATTCTCTTTATATCATTAAATCACAATACTTTTATTTTTGGAATAAGTTTTAACCTTTGGGCCGATATTGTGTAAAAACAAAATGAGTTTTTTTTTGTTGTCACCGTGAGATTTGAACCTTCAATTCAATTAATTGACACATGTTGTAACGCCGTTTTTTTCTCTTTCAAAGAGAATAGTAAGGGAAATTAACAAAAGAAGTTAAATGTTGTTGAAACATAACACCTTTTGGCTGTAGTTATTTTGTCTTTTGCTTAAATTCATTCTCCATCAACCTAGTGCCCAAATTATATTCTCCTCTAGTCCAGTTTTATCAATTTAAATAATATATATACTTAATTAAAGCAAACTTTTTTCTTTTAAAATGAATAATAATAATAATAATAATAATAATAATAATAATAATAATAATAAATGGCAATGATAATAATAAGTAGAGTGACAATGATAATGACAAATAATGTAAATGAAATTTACTAATAATCGTTAATTGTTTTAATAAAAAGTAGTTGATTTAAGAATCACCATAACTAATTTAAAAGTATTAGACGTCAATAATTTTAATCTTATTTGAGTACATGTACTTTAAAAGTTTAGTATATTTAAATTTATTTAATTTTCATTATAATTGTTAATATTCTCTTCCCATAAATAATTTATAATAATTACATTACATCTAAATTTTTCTTTTTTTTACTATTTTTATTTGTAATATTAGAAAAAGTTAATTAATGTGACATATTTTATTCTCAATATTTAAAATCATATATTAAATTAAGAGTATTAGAATTTGACTAATTTCGTATTAAGAAAAAAATAAGGTCTGTTAGATGTGATATCTTTTGACCTTACGAAATTTGAGGTCACACACTGTGGTAGTTTAGTCTACTCAAATTTATCTAATTTTTATTATAATTAATAATATTTTCTTTCTATAAATAATTCATAATAAATATATAATTTCTAAACTTTCTTTTTATATTTTTTCATAGAGATCAGGTGAATAATAAGATGTAATCTTTTTATTCTCAAGATTTTCAGATATAAGTTGTGGCAATTTTATTTTAAAATCTCATCTTTAAAATATTTTGATAAAATAATAATAAAAGAAAGATATTCTAATAAATTGATTTGAGTGTACACCCTTGTCATTTGTTTTATTTTTTAGAACTTATAAGTTGTGACAGTTCGAAAATCTTATATCTCAATAAAATAAAATAAAAAATAATAAAAACACAAATTTAATCAAGAAAGACTATATAAACTCTGATTCTTCATTATACCTAGAAATACGTAAGAGCAGGACACTTCTGTTGACCCCAAAATATAAAAATAATCAATTAGACAATAAAAACAAAATAATTAAAGATAAAAATAATTCTCTATAATAAAAAATTCTTCTTAATAATATAATATATATAATTCTTACGTTATAAGGAGTGAAATAAACATTTTAGAGAAAAATATTATTTAATTTTATGCATTTAATTAAATGTTTGTATTTATGACAAACGTTGTAAAAAATGTTAATACGTTTCTTATATGTAATCAACTCTTGAACTTGAATTTGATTCCGTAGACTATTATTTTATTTTTAAAAGTTTTTCTGATGTTTTTACTTAATAAATATTGGTAGTAGTTCCACCATTCTATAGAGTACCATGTGTATTGACAACTTAAAAAAAAAAAAACCAGAATTATAAACCGTTTCTATTTGATTCGTTCTCAAAAACCACCCATGAACTCAAAATTTGTTTGATTTTAGAATTTTTTTGGATTAAATATTTTATAGTACTTAAAAAATGCATTAGATTTTGTTTTTTACATATGTTTTGGTAACTTAAAAAAATTCATTAACTTTAGTGTTTGAAATTTTATAAGAAAATGAAATAAGTGTCTCAAAATTTTAAAATAAATAAAACTGTCTCCCATTTCAATTTTGTTAATATTCTGTTGCCCAATGAATGCTATATAAGAAAATGACTTATACACACTCTTGACACCTATATAGAATTTAATTACATGTATGATAAGTCTCTTACTTTAACCAAATTAATATTTTAAAAGTTATATAAAAAAGATTTATAATTAAATATTAATATAAAACTTCTTTACACTATATAAAAATTAAATTCTTATTATATAATTAAAAAAAATTGAATTAAATAAATATTTATCTGTAATTTATTTTGTTAAAATCAAGATCTCATATGTTCATAGAGCAATATTAGAATCATATCATACAAGTTAACATGATGATGAATTGTTCTAGACAAGTGATATAACAAGATACTAAAATGTTAATGTAGTTGTTACTTCTTCAAATATTAATAGAAATAGAATTAAGATCAATTTTATCTATTTTAAAAATTGAGTATCAAAATCAATAAAGAAATAAATTTCTGAAACTAAATTAAGTGCATCATTAGGTAACAAAAAAGTATTTAATCCTATTGTTGATGTCTTAATTTATGTTTGAAAAAATTCAGAATTAATAAATAAAATTAATTTTAGCTAACATTAATTTTGAAGTCATGTGTTTTATATATGTATATTTTTATAAAGAAGTTGGAACTAAAATTTAGTATAAATTTTTTAGATAGCAAAAAATTAGCTAAAATTGTTTTAGTTCAGAATTAATAGACTTAAAATAAATTTTGGACTCTTCAAATAAGTGATTTTTTTTAAAAAAAATTCTAGATTTAAAATCATTTAAGTAACGTGAAATGAAATTTTATTTAGAACATAATTTTATAATAAAAATATTTACACATAAATCATATCATTAAAAAATTAATTTTAAATCATATGTGAATTTCATTGAAAACACGGATAAAAAAATCTATTTAAAAACAATTTTGTCAATTCTAACAAGCACTGTAAATAATAAACATAGTTCTTCAAAATTTCTCTCTCTTGTTATCCTTTATTGGTGAGGTTGAACTTTCTGTCTGGCGGAAAATTAACTTAATCTTTTTATTATTATTATATCTTATTTTCTTTCTACTTTATAGAATATCTGCTAGATAAGAATTATAAAACATTCTAAAGTAATTTATTCTCCTTAATATATATATATATATATATATATATATCATTCTTTTCCCAAACTCATGAAGGATTCCTTGGAATTTTATCTCTGCACCTCTCATTTTTCTTCTAGCACCTTCATAAATCCTTACGTAAAACCCTTCATAATTCTACAATGGCAACTCTCCAAAGCACCCACCTTCCCTCTCACAGTGAAAGCAGTCTTCTTCTCCCTTTACTCACATTTTCCTTCAGTATTTCATGGTTGGCCGTGAGTGTTGCTCTAGATTGGGGTTTCAAATTTTGGTTTTGATTACTTCTATTAATTAGCCTGAATAGGCCAATTCAGATGGAAAATTTTAAATGTTAAAGAAATCCAAAACTCCAAATTGCCTAATGTGTACTCACAAGTCTTTAGTGAAAAACCAAATCTGAACAAGTTTAAAACACTCAATTTGAAACCATTTCGAAACACTTAATTTGGACTTGGTACAAAAACATCCAATTTAAACTAAGCCTAGAATACCCAATCCAAGCTAAGTTTAATTCATGAAAATGTGTTTTTTTAACAAGTTCAAATTAAGTAATCTGTTTTTTTTTTTTTACAAATTTAAATTAGGTGATTTCAAGGTTTGTTTTATTAATCTGAATTACGTAATTTAAACTTGTAAAAACACAAAATCCATAATACATGATTTGAATCTAGATTACATAATATGAATGTTTTCAATTTTGAATAGGGATCCTTTGGATTTAGTAATCTAGATTACATAATTTGAATATTTTCAAGTTTAAATGCGGGTGCTCCAAATTCAATAATCTATACATATCAAAATACATTTTCAATTTTAAATAGGGATACTTTGGATTTAATAATCTAGATTACAAACTTGAATTATATTTTTCGTGATTGACTCTTCAAAACTTATTTATTAACATTGTCAATAATGATTTTAAACATGCTTATACCCATTACAACTTTAGGAAAAGATAAAAGATAACATTTACCAATAACAAAAATGGACTTTCACATATCTACGGTGGTCTTCAAAGCATCCAACCAATCAAGTTACACCCACAACAGAGGAGTAGTGGAGGAGCAAATACCAAAAATAGAGAAAATCAACCACCTTTACGAGCAACACAAACACAGGCACATATCATAAGGAAATTTCTGTAATTTGAAAAATTATGGAGCTAATTTTACAACCGGTCCAAAGCCGAAGACAGTAAAACAATTTTTTTATATGTACGAATCAAATTCATCATCAAGAAATTTATAATACTTCCGTACATATTAAATCAATGAGCTAAAACTTCAAGATAGTTAAACAACTGTTTTAAAATTTAGATTCCATTTTCAATTTTCTAGTGATATATTTTTTAAAATAATAATCATTTAATAAATATTATTAATTTACTAAAGTTATGAAAAGTATTTTTTTATTAAGAAAAGGCCTCTAATTTTATTTTAACTTTCTCTTCCCTCTCAAAGAAAAATCTCTTCCCACTAAAATTAATTACATAATTAATCATATCAATATTTTGTCTATACTTCACTCTTTGCAGTCCTTTATTTATCTTATTATCAATATGAGTCATCGTTGCTTCAGTGGAACTTTTTTCAAAACTAAAATTAATGAAAAGTTGTTTAAGATCAATTAATATTGTCTGAAAGAATATCGAATAGTTTGGCTATATTACCATTTGGAAAAGAAACCTTAAATGAAATAGATTTATAGTGATTTTACTTTTAAAAATTTTGGAAAGAAATTTTAAAATAATGATAATCATTTTAATGAATTGTCTTATTAATTTAAAAATACCTTAGAAGTTTGATTTAGGCCTAACTAAAACAATTGTTGGGACAGTCCTATGTAGTTTACATCTGCTGATTTAATTATCCAAAATCTCCCTTCCTCCACGACCAAGTCTCTTCTTCAATTAGGAATAGCTATTCTTGGAATATTTGGAGGGACATTAGGTACTTGTCATGTCACTAATTCAATGAAAAGATGACTTACAAGTTACAACTCAGTGCCTTTTACCTTCCTGTTTATGTTACATAACAATGTTTCAAATGGTTGATTAAGGGATTAGTCCTGTTAAATCAGAAGATTTATTCATCTTTTGCCAGTCAGCCTGTGATTCTTTGAGGTCCTGATGATGTTACTGATTTTGGGTAAGCCTAATCTATTTGGCGCAAGCACGTGTGGTTCATATCATTTCTTGAATTTCCAACCTTATCTTGATTCAACAACAACAATTACAACAACAAAAACGTAACATATATACACACAAATTGTAGACAACAAGAGGGTACATGTGTGTGGTTAAAGCTATGCCCTGGAACCAGCTTCATAAGAATCCAACCACACTTAGGTATTGAGAAAAGAAACCAATTTCACCTATGGCTGCTTCACGATTACAACAGGACAATTTGCATGTTTGGCACAGTGATCACTGACACTCCCAAGGAGTGCCCTGCAAGAAGAAATTAACTAGTCATATATATGAGGTGCCTCCAGAGTCCAAAGGCAGCCTAAAAAAATTCTGAAAAGTCTGTTTAACGTTACCTCTTAAAGAATCCATAGCCATGAGTTCCCATGACTAAGGTGTCAGCCTCTAGTTTCTTCACTGCACTGCATATTACATATTTGGCATGTCCAACCCCAACTACCCTCTCCATATTGATCTGCAAAATCCCAATTTTAAAGAATGAAAAAATAGAAGGGGGAATAAAAAAAAAAGAAGAGTAGTTAAGATATATAAAGTGGGGTACGTTAGAAGCGTTGAAGTTTTTGCAAATAGCTTCAGCTCTTTGCATCACTGAATTAGCCAAGTGCATACTGTACTTTTCCATAGCATCCACAACATCAGTGGAAAAAATATACCCTGTAGAAAAAATGATAGCAATTAAATGAAAAGGTATAGTAAGAAAAGAGAGAAAAAGAAAGCGAAATATACCTGCGGCATCCAATGAGTAGAAAGCAGAAGGTGGCCTGACATAAAGGAGCACAAGCTTGTTGGTATCAGAAATAAGATTGGAGAGGCACCAAGAAAGCGCATACATGCTCTCTTGGCTCTCATCAACAGCAACCATGATCTTTCTCTCTTTCTTTTCCATGTGTGCAAAAGTGAAAACTTGTGTTGACAAATTATTGGGTATGAAGAATAGATAAGGGGATAAAGTGGAGTTGGAATATATACTAGAAGCGTCACTGGTCATGCGCTTTTTAATTACTTCTTAGGATAATACTCTCTTGTTCAAACCTGTGGATTTCTCCTGAACCATGAAACAGACAAAAGAACCTGTGGATTTTTTGTCCTACTTTTTAAATTATTGCCGTGTCTACTTGTCAATTGTCCCTCAGCTGGCCAAAGTTATGTAGACATCAATATATCACACTCTCTTAATCAGTTATTTGAAAAGAGATAAAGAACACAAAAAAGTATGCACACAATAATTAATAGATAACACCGTATAACAAAAAAAAAAATTAAAGAAAAATATTGAATAAACTTTCAAATGTTGTCCCTAGCTATTACAAAAAAATACCATGCATATTTAATGATAAATTGGTAAATATAAATTATATAAAATAATATAATGGGTTATTGCAGGTATACTTGAACCCAAAAATTAAAATTAAAATTTTATATTCACTTCTTTTATATCAATGTATGAATCCACTTGCACTTTCCAAGAATGAGAATGAGAGGATCAAATCTATATGTGACTAGGGATGGTAAAAAAATTCACAACCGTGGATACCCGTGTATAAAATCCGTGAAAATATTTACACGGATAGTATAAATGGGTATTCCTCACCCGCAGATACGAGTTTTTTTCTCCCCGCTCCTTAATGGGCACGGGTACGAGTACTTGTGGGTACCCGCTAAACTAAAATAATATATATATATATATATATATATATATATATATAAGTTAAAAAAGATAATATTTTTTGGAAAATAAATCAAATTAAAATATTAATTATCAAAATTCATTGATATCAATCTTATTTTTTTATGAAAACTTCATAGTTAATAAAATTATTTATTATAAAAATGCCGATAATATAAAATAAATATTTTATTTGTATTAAATATTTTCTTATAATATATTATATTAATCTACTTTTAGATCTAATTAATCTTGTAGAAACTAATATAATTTTATTTCTAGATTTTCTAAAAAATAAATTATTTATTTGATAAAACTTTTTATAAAAATATTTAATTAATTTATTTTTTTAAAATATCCATGGGTACCCGTGGATACCCGCGGGTAATAAAAAACCGTGGGTATTTCTATAGCAGGTATCCGACGGATTTTTAGTGGGTGACGAGTTTTTGTAGCAAGTAGGGTGGCGGGTAACCACTACCCGTGCCCGCTCCGACCCGTTGTCATTCCTATATGTGACCTACCCATAGTAACAATTTTTTTTTTTAAGTTTCAAGGCTCATTAATTGTATGGGTAAGAAAAAATTGACAAATTTACACTATCATAAGTCCACACAACTCAATAGTTAGGTTTTAATTGGTTTGATTTTGTTTTTTTAAAAGAGTTTTGAAAAATAGTTTTCAAAAAGTATTTTTTAAAGAAAAAAAAACTTATTTAGTAAGTGTTGTTTGAAAACAATTTTAGAGATGTAAAATGAAAAAAAATGTTTATATTTACAAAAATATCATTCATGAAAAGCAAAAAAACAACTTATTCTACTTGTATATTTTGAGCTTTCAAAACAAAAATATAAAACTAAAAAATAAAACTAATTATCATTGTTCCCTTTTTTTAGTTTTTAAAAACTAAAAAACCAAAGTTATTTTTAAAAACTATATTAATAACACTTAACAATCTACTAATAAGTAACATTTTCTTATAAAAAAAACTATTATTAATTTAATATTATGTTTCAATTGGTAAATAGAGAGTGAAATGAATTAATAATTTAAGATAGAATAATGAAACAATTATCTTATTTTTTTAGTTTATTTAAATTAGAATAAAAGATGATAGAAAATAACTTATGTATAATAACTTTATTAATTAATAATTTACAAGGTAATATAAATGAAAAGTTACAATGAAATTTAAACTCTTATAAATAAGAATAATATAAAAAATAAATTACAATGTATTCATTTCATTCTCTTTCTAAACAATATATTATGTTCTACCTTTTTTTTCCGTTATTTATTATCAGTTTATTTCTAACACGAACAAGATTATGTCTCGTAGAAAATATCTCTATACTACTAATACTAGGGGAAAAAACTAATTATAAAAATATTGGTATAAGGCGGCGCTGCATATCAACGTTTACGTTGTAAACCAAATATATATGCAACATTTTTTCCAAGAATTTAATTTACAACCCTTAAAATATCAATGCAATATTTTTTGCAAGAATTTACCATCCCTAAAATATCTTCGATCTTTTTAATTCAATGCATCAATATATAAACCAAAAATATTATAAAACAGACAAAAAATAAATAACTTATGTGTACGTGCAAGGAGATCGAGTTTGATAGCTTGTTAACTTTATATCGGCTTCAGAATACGTACATAACAATATTGGGTAAGATGTATGTATTCTCAAATTAACAACCAATAGTGTCATTTTCAAAATCCAAATGTTTAAGAAAAACGCTACCTCTCTCCATCATGTATATTTTATATAATAAAAAAATTATTCTTTTTAGTGAACATATTTATTAATATTAATATTATTTTTTGTTTAATTTATTTTTATTTTTAATTTATCTATAAAACAAATTTAAATAAATACAAAAATAAGTAATTAAAAATAATGACACATAGTAAAAAAAACTTCACTTCTCTTGATATGCACGTCAAATATATACATAATATTAAAGAAAATTAGCCTGTTTAGTACATGCATTTATTGAGATCAATATTACTTTTTATTTAACTTTCAATATTTTCAGTTTATCTATAAAAAAAAATTTAAATAAATACAAAAAAAAAACCTTTAAAAATAACGTCACACTCAATAAAGAAATTATACATTCTCTTTTAATATAGACACCATATTAAAAGTAGAACAAATAATTAAAATGTTATTTCGCTAGTTCTCATAACAGCAACTCGTTCAAATACTGACATTCTTTTAACATTTAAATTTTAATTCTCCACATAAAAATATGAGTTTTTGTTTTTTATTACGCTCAATTATATCGATAAAAGTTATTCAAACGGAAATTGTCCATGCTCATAAGAACCAAAGTTAAATTTGAGTTAAACCACTAAAAATAATATTTTTACGTATTTGTACGAACATAATTATTCAAAGGGCTTATTATGTTCATTTGTCACGAAGTCAATATTAACTACGCTTTATTTTATTTAATTAGAAAGTATAATTTTCTCTTTAATTTTATATATTAATTTTATGTGTTAAAAAGTATTTTTTAAATATATACATACATATATATATATATATATATATATATATATCTCTTTCATATTTTTATATGAATTTTAGACTTAACATTTTCAAAATAATAAAATATGAAAAGTAAGTACGTTTTTAATTATTAAATAAAAATAAAATATAATTAATTAATATTAACTTCAAAATAAGTTAGTATATATAATTATCTCTTGTGCTTATAAAAGAGCATAATCATCTATTGTTAGAAAAGCTCTATAAATTAATAAAAATAATTGTTTCAGTCCTGTACACTTTTTTTGGCAAACATGATCAAGAATTTTATATTTTCATATTGATAAATTTTAACCTTCAACATTAAAATTATGTCAATTTAATTAATCCTAATTTTAGAAGGCACGATAAATTCTTAGAGACAAATGGTTCACATGTTTATTAAAATTTAAAAATCAAATTAATAGATATTAAAGTACTTAAATACGTTTGACTGGAAGTACAAAAGACTAAAAATATATTTATTTTCAATCACTAATGTTTGGACCATAAAATATTATTAGTTTGAATAACTATTAATTAACAATAAATTAATAAGTTATTAATTTAAAAATGTTAGAGGTTTGAAGTATGAAGTATGAAAACACAATAGAACAGAGTTGCAATCTGCTGCAACCTAATCTAGAAAAACAGCAAGAATAAGAAGAGAATAACAGCATGTAGAGAGAAAGAAAATTGAATAAATCTCAATCTGAATCCAATTGATTAGAAAGATAAATTGAATTAGATAATGACACTCTTGCACAAAAACTAACTCAGGGTCATCACACGGACAACTATTTAAAAGATGTCTTAACTAACTTAACTAACTTAAAGTTAATTGAGTTAGTTAGCTGAGACTAATAACCAAACACAAAAAAAAAATTTGAACCAACATACAACAATCTCCACCATGGTTCAAATTTCAACACACACCACAAAAAAACAAAGAGAAACAACAATTACAACTCTTAATCTCCCTGTATTCTCAGCAAACTCAAACAATGGTAAAACTTTGTGGTTTGGATTGGTTTTGTGATCATATCAGTAGGATTATGATCCGTGTGAACCTTCCTCACTTTTAATGAACCTTTGTTAATCACTTCCCTAACAAAATGCAACTTGATGTCAATGTGCTTTGTCTTTTCATGATGGACTGAATTTCGGGCCAGCTGAATGGCACTCTGGCTGTCACTGAAAATTGTGATTATATTATCCTGCACTCTTCTCTAGCTATTCCTTCCAGCCATATAGCTTCTTTAACAGCTTCAATCAGTGCCATGTATTCTGCCTTAGTGGTTGAAAGGGACACTACCTTTTGGAGGCTGGCTTTCCAACATACTACAGTGCCATGAGCCATGAAAACAAAGCCAGTAAGGGACTTCCTTGTGTCAAGACACCCTGCATAATTTGAATCAACATAGCCTTCTAGCACTTCTGAATTTGCTGCCCTTCTAGCTCCATAATAGGATAAACCCCTTCCAATTGACCCTCTTAGATACCTTAGTATCCACTTCACAACCTACCAATGAGCTTTTCCTGGGTCAGACATAAATCTGCTTACAAGGCTGACAGAATAAGCTATGTCAGGCCTTGTACAGACCATGGCATACATAAGAGACCCAACCACACTAGCATAGGGGATTTTATCCATGTAATCAACGTCATCTTGATACTTGGGTGCTTGATTCAAGCTTAACTTGAATTGTTGTGATAAAGGAGTAATCACGGATTTTGAATTTGTCATTCCAAATTTGCTAAACATCTTCTTAAGATAGGCCTCTTGAGATAAGTGCAGCAAATTCTTTCCTCTTTGCCTTTGAATGTCAATTCCCAGTATCTTTTTGGCAGGTCCAAGGTCCTTCATTTCAAATTCCTTGTTTAGCTTAGCCTTTACCCGAGTAACTTCCTCCATGTTGTTGCTAGCTATAAGTATATCATCAATATATAACATGAGGATGACAAACTCAGAATTATTGAACCTCAAATAAACACAACTATCATAACTGCTTCTGCTGAATTCTAATTTTGCCATGAATTCATCAAACCGTTTATTCCATTGTCTAGGGGTTTGCTTCAACCCATACAAGGACTTGTTGAGCTTGCACACATAGTCCTTTTTTCCTTCTTCAATAAATCCTTCAGGTTGTTGCATCAAGATTG
Source organism: Psophocarpus tetragonolobus (assembly GCA_037954015.1). Lineage (NCBI taxonomy): Eukaryota > Viridiplantae > Streptophyta > Magnoliopsida > Fabales > Fabaceae > Psophocarpus > Psophocarpus tetragonolobus. The sequence goes on along the minus strand of CM075692.1, from coordinate 35,078,513 downwards.
TTTCATCTAATTTTCGATAAAGGAAGGTTGTTTTAACATCCATTTGCTCAAGATCCAAATCCTGATCAGCAACTATGGACATTAATATTCTAATAGACCTATGCTTCACAACTGGTGAGAAAACCTCATTGAAGTCTAATCCTTCCTGTTATGTAAAGCCTTAGGCCACCAGTCTGGCTTTGAACCTAATTGGTTCAACTCCATCGATGCCCTCCTTCCTTTTGAATAGCCATTTGCAGCTATGTGTGGTCTGGGGGCTTCTTGACCAACATCCATGTCTTGCTGTTATGCAAGGATTTCATTTCCTCTTCCATGGCTGCTAACGATTTCGTTTTTTCTTTGCTGGCTAGAGCTGATTTAAATTCTGTAAGGTCTTCCTCCAAGACTTCCATAGCTGAAATCAATGCAAAAACACTTAATTCAGCATAGTTATACCTATAGAAAGGTCTGATTTGTCTCCTGGTCCTATCCCTTGCTAGCAAATACTCAGCTTATTTAGAGTCAGCTAGTTCCTCTTCTTCATTTGTTGATTCTTCTTCTTGTAGAGTAACATCATTGATGTTATGTTCAGTTTCTAATTCAAGCCTTGGATGAGTTACTTCTTCTGCTGCAACTGAGCTAGTGGAAGCTCCATAACCCATCCTTGCTTCATTAAAAGTGACATCTCTACTAATTATGCACTTTCTGAAACCATTCTCAAAGCACCATAGTTTATAGCCCTTCACTCCAAAAGGATAGCCCAAAAAAATGCACTTGAGTGCTCTTGGTTCCAACTTGTCCTGCCTAACATGTGCATAAGCAACACAACCAAATACCCTCAGGTGTTTTAAATTGGGAGGGTGACCTGACCAAGCTTGCTCAGGTGTTTTAAAATCCAGTGCTGTTGAGGGGGACTTATTTATGAGGTATGCTGCTGTCATAGCAACTTCTGCCCAGAAGGATTTAGGAAAACCAACACTGATTAGCATACACCTCGCCCTCTCAAGTATAGTTCGATTGAACCTTTCAGCAAGGCCATTTTGCTTAGGTGTACCAGCCACAATTTTGTGCTTAGTTATACCATGAAGAGAGCAGAATTGGTTGAAGCTTTCAGAGCAAAATTCTAGGCATTATCTATCCCCAACTTCTTTATTTTCTTCCCTATTAGATTCTCCACAACTGTCTTCCATTCTTTGAAGTTTTCCAAAGATTCATCTTTAGACTTTTGGATGAAGATCCAAAGCTTCCTAGAATAATCATCAACTATGCTTAGGAAGTACCTTGCACCGGAGTGAGATGCAACCTTTGTAGGCCCCCATAAATCAGCATGTACATACTCAAGTATCTCATTAGTCTTGAGTTGTCCTGTGCTGAATTTTGCTTGGCTAGATTTCCCAAAAACACAATGTTCACAAAATTGCAACTTCTCCACCTTGTCCTCTCCTAACAAGCCTTGTTTGCTAAGTTCTTGCAACCCATTTTCACTCACATGAGCAAGCTTCCTATGACACAATTTAGATCTGGCTTTTTTTTTAGTGGCTGTAGCAGCTGGGCCTACACATACTCCACCATCCATAGAGTATAGCCCATTCTTCATGATCCCTCTCATCACAACTTTCGTGCCTTTGACAACATTGAATACTCCTTCCTGTCCTTTGAAAACATAGCCTTTTTTATCAAATTCACCAAGGGATATAAGGTTCCTTTTCAGCTCAGGAGCATACCTCACTTCAGTGAGCACCCTTTCTACTCCATCATGAAGTTTTAATCTCACTGAACCAACACCTTTTATTTTACAAGGTTTCATCAATTTCAGTGAAAGTCTCAAACCAAGACCTGTGAGGTGTCATGTGCTAAGAATAACCAGAATCCATTATCCATTCACTGTCTGAGTGAGCATTTGATATAGTCAAGGCTTCAACAGTCTCATAGCCTTCATTTTGAACAAGAGCAACATTTCCAGGTTGCCTTTCAACTTCCTTGTTGCTTGAATTAGACTTTCTCTCAGGACAGTACTTCCTTGTGTGTCCTTCCTTGTCACAATGATAGCATTTGAATGGTTTTGATCCTGCAGCCTCATTCTTTCTATTGGGTATACTTTTTTTCTTGGCAAACTTCTTGTCTTTCTTGGTATTCTTGCTAGGCCAACTTCCCTTCACCGATAACCCATCTCCATTCTTGGGTTATCTTCTATCTTTCTTTTCATTGAGTTCCTTGGAATGCAAGGCTACTTACACCTCTTCTGTAGGAACTGAATCTCTCCTATATAACATGATTTCTTTGAAGTGTGAGTAACTCTTGGGCAAAGCACTCAGCAAAAGTAGTGCCTGGTCTTCATCACCTACAGTCACATCCACATTTTCAAGATCCACAATCAACTTGTTAAATTGATCTAGCTGATCTCCCACAGGTCTATCTTCACTCATTTTGAAAGAATATAAGGATTGTTTGAGATAGAGCCTTTTCACCAGGGACTTGGTCATGTATAAGCTTTCAAGCTTTGACCATACGGTTGCAGCAAATTTCTCCTTGGAAACTTTCCTCAAGACTCTATCCTCTAGACTCAAGATGATAGCACTATGTGCCTTTTGTGCCAAGATTCTCCTCTTTTCTGTAGCCATACTTTCTTCAGCCTTTATATCACTAGCAAGAGCATCAATCAGACCTTGTTGGACTAGGAGAACCTGCATCTTGATTCTCCAAAGACCAAAATCATTCTCTCTCATAAATTTTCAACTTCATACCTGGTTGATCCCATTCTTGAGTGGATCAAGAACCTCCACGCTCATCGCACCAATTGTTAGAGGTTTGAAGTATGAAAACACAACAAAATATAGTTGCAACCTGCTGCAACTCAATCCAGAAAAACAGCAAGAATAAGAAGAGAATGACAGCAGGCAGAGAGAAAGAAAATTGAATAAATCTCAATCTGAACCCAATTGATTAGAAAGATTAATTGAATTAGATAATGACATTCTTGCACAAAAACTAACTCAAGGTCATCACACGGGCAACTATTTTAAAGATGTCCTAACTAACTTGAAATTAATTGAGTTAGTTAGCTGAGACACATAACCAAACACAAAAAAAAAATAAAAAATTGAACAACATACAACAAAAGAGTTTTAACAAAGCATGTTAAGCTAACGTGATGTAGGGGAGGTAAATAGACAAAAATTTTGTAGGGAGACAAACGCAATACTCCATAACAAACGTAACATGTAAAGGAGACAAAAAATAGTACCTCAAGACAGACCAACAAAGCAAACGCAGTACTTCTACACATAATTTTGTTGTCATCTGTTGAGGGATGGTTTAAAAAAACTATCAAGCTATGAATGAAATATGGATATAAAGAGTCATGAGAGCGTTGTTGTTAGTCTCCTGTTATTATTTTAATTGGATGAAGCCTTTGAGAAAGGATAATAGTTCTTATATGTATCCCATTATAATCCCATGTTGTATGGTTGAGTGGTAATGGAGATAATAAGTTAAAATGTTGATTATAAGACTGTCATATCTTATTTGGTCTGAACCATATCTTGTGGTTTTTAGGGTATTTTCAGTAATAGAAACAATCTATTTGGGTTGCTTGATGTATTAAAAATTGTGTTAGATGTTCTCTATAGTGTCACGATAGTATTAAACAATTTAAATACAAATTTACTTCAATGATAAAAAACTCCAAGAAATTCACCTTATTTTCTACTCATTAAATATATTATTTTAACAGAAAGTTATTTTTATTCATTATTTTGTTAGCTAGTTCCTATATTAAATATATTATTATTTTAATATGAAGCAAATGTTGTTTGATCAAGCAATCCAACCTCAATTTCAAACAACTTATTATGTCACATAAATGTGCTCCAATAGTAAACAATCGTTGTTTGGATTGAAAAAACCGCGAAGAAGCTCTCACTAGAGATGCTCTTAGCATGTATTAATAATATAATTCTTTGCCTTTAGAAAAATTAACAAATACCACTGGTACATTTGTTAGGAATATTATATAAAACTCAAACAGATCGATAGGTGCTTAACCATAGTTGCTAGCAAATGTTAAGCAATGGGTGCTCAGCCTCAGTCTCAATTGCATGGAATGGGCAACCCAATAGTAAGCAACTGTTGTTTGGATTAAAGAAATTATGAACCCAATGGTAAACAACTGTTGTTTAGATTTAAAAAACCGTGAAGAAGCTCCTACTAGAGATGTTCTTAGTATATATTAATAATATATTTCATTGCTTTTTAAAAAAATTTTAAAAAATACGACTAATGGGTGCCCACTCAAATAAATGAGGTTCTCTGCCTGTCATCATTAAGCACTGATGGATCATTCAAATGTGTATTTTCTCATCTTAAGAATGTATTATGTGAGATTCAAACTTAGATCTACCCCACAAATTGAAGTGTGTTGCCAACTAAACTACCTAGTGAATATAAGTCATATAACTTTATTAATTATAATTTTTATGTATTGATCTAGGATTGAAATAAATTAATTTAGAAAAGAAAGATTTAAGTTTACTTGGCTCCATATAGTGTCCAGGTACACGGTTCTGTCGTCCATCATTGTCTAGTGTATTAAAGCAATCTCTGTCGACTTCAGCAGGACGCAGGTGTCTCCTTCAATGGCTACCGCATTTTCTTATCCATCTAGCTAGTGAATTGCCACAATTTTAAACCCACCCATCCACACCCAAGGGAGTTACCTTTCTTTCAAACAAAGAAACAAACAAGATATTGTCCAATCATTATGGAGCCAAGAATAAAAGGAAATTCACACTAGATATATATCATCTAATCTCTCTCTCTTTTAATAATGCATGAATGGAATCGTATAATTTAGGACTTAAATATGTTTGGGATTTTAATATATCAGTCAATTTTATATCGGGATTTAAGTAAATTTTTGTTTTGTACGTACTAAATATTTAATAAATTTTTAAGTCATTAAAGCTCTACTTAAACAAGTTTTTAAAATTATTTTAAAGAAAGTGTAAGTTCTATGAAAAGTGTTTTAGAGAGAAAAATAAAATAAAACATCTATTAAAAAAATCAACGCAAAAAAAAAATTATTAAAAATCAAACACAAAATTTGATAATATATTAAAAACTCAAAACATACTTAAACCTATAATTTAACCTGATCCTTGTTATTTTGTGCTGTTCTTATCTAGGATTGAGACAATTTGCTCACCAATCTCATGTGTTCTTGTGTTTACTGAACAAAGGAGAAAAAAAAAAAAAAAGATGCCATGGAACTAAGGAGTGTGGTGTAGCAATATTAGTTGATAGTTGCAATAGCACCAATATGTAACTAGGTGTACACCTAAACATGGAACTGCTACCTATCAAACTCCAGAAAATTATTGCATTGCCAACAAAAGGTTGGAAGAGAAAGAACAACAACCGGACAATTTGAGCACCTTGAGTTACTTTGATTTCAAAAACTAAATTTTTCGTCTGTTAAATCTAGTTTAATAGCAAGAACAAAAATGCATTTAGAAAACGTATGAATTGCTTAATTGAAATGAAACTTGATATTCAACTTTATTTAGGAAATTGAGTTTAAGAAGTGGTAATTACCATGACTCCTTTGAACTCGGCATTTGACTCTTGGAACAGGGAAGTGAAACAATGACTGAAAATGTAGGAGAGTGAAGCCCAGGCAATTAGAAATGGCCTAATGGACATGTAATGACTCTAAACCAATGGAATGAGACCTAGCCCACACAGGGCAGCTTCAAGGTTGGGAGAGAAAGCACCCAACACCAGCTCAGATATCAATTAGCAATCAAACTACGCTATATTAGCCCACATGCTCCTTTCCAAATGCTAATTATTTCCAAGCGTTATTATAAAGACCATTATATATGTTTACGTTATTGTCCACCTTACCTGGAAACAAAAAAGGTACATTCATCTATACTTTTTAAATCTCAACCTGAATCATATTTGCATGAACTTTGAAGGTAAGACGTCAATGTTCAATTAGCTACGATACCTTCTCATTCTCACTCCTAATCGAAACAGTTAAATTTGCACACATTGGATAAATGCTTTGTTCACTTCTTTATCGGACCACATTTTTTAAGATATACAACCCCAAACTCAACTTTGATAGCATTTTCTTGATTTAACCCAACAATTTCGTTATCAACAACCAATATATACCTTACTTTTTTTAAAAAAATGCTATCTCTATAAATTTTCATAATTATAAAGCACGATTTACCATTCCAACAATTTTTTAAGAGAAAAAGTTAAATCAAATTATTATTTTTTATTTAAAGAAATAAGTCAAATTTTTTTTTTGAACAGCAAAAATATATTATATTATAAAATATAAAAAACAGTTGAAACACAACGTTTCAACTAATAAACAGTAGTCTAGTAACATGTTGACTATGCTCCGTTTAACCTATGAATCTATCTCATATTCATCAGACACAATCTACGATGGAAGCACCAATCAGAGAATACACATCCTACGTTAAAACCAAAAGAATACAACAGTCATTTCCACGATAAAAATTTTATCGACATTATCATATCAAGGGATTCCAACTCAGTCCTTTGAAAAGTGATAGCATTCCTAAACAACTAGATACACCAGCATACCGCAATCCAAAACACATACCTGCACCTTTTCTTCCGCTTTCCCACCACCCAACCAGAGGATAACAGAAACAGTTGGTTCAGGTCTCCCGGGAGTGGTGTCTCTACTCCTACCCAGTTGATAACTTTATACCACAACTTTTGTATGGTTGGACATTGTAAAAAGAGGTGATTCTTGGTCTCTATCCCATTATTACAAAACACACAAACAGGATTGAGCACCGAATCCTGAATCCCTCTCATTAGCAAATTTTCAACAGTGGGTAATTTGTCCCTTAGCAATCTCCAAGAGAACACCAGTACCTTAGATGGTAGCTTTTCCTTCCACAAACAGCGCAAATCCTGGGATTCCACAAAATTCATTCCTAAGTCAACTATTCCTTCATCCAACACCTTGTACCCTTGCTCCATCGAGTAGCCCCCTCCAACAACTGAATTCCATCCCCACTCATCTGAGTCTCGGTCTACCAATACCACTTCACTTAGCGTCTCCTGTAAAGCATGAAGCAGCTGCTCCTCCCATACAAACAAACCCCTCCGCCAAACCCACTTCCATGATGATAGTTGGCCTCCTGCATCGCATTTTTCCTTAATAGTTATAAACTTATCCTCTATCAAAGCATACAATCTGGGGAAGAGTATGCTGAAGGCTGTATCTCCTATCCACCTCTGCTCCCAAAATAGAGTCCCCACTTCAGACCTTACTATCCTATTGACTCTAATTTTAAACCATTCTGGCAAGGCCGCATTTGGTCCATCAATGGCCCATATGTCTTTCCACCACTGAGAAGTATGGGAAAATGACGTGGGCCTATCCATATATCCATCTACCTCCCCGTACCTACTCCTCAGAAGCGGGCCCCAGATAGTCGTATCATCTGATAATATTCTCCACCTCTACTTTGCCAGCAAGCTCAAATTAAATTTCTCCAGGCACTTCACACCTAGACCTCCTTCGTCTTTTGGCCGACATACTTTTCCCATCTTAACCATGCAATTTTTGACTGACTCTCATTACCTCCCCATAAGAAAGTTTGTTGCAACCTCTTGAGAGACTTCAACACTGACTTGGGGGCCTTATAAAAGGAGAAAAAGTACAATGGAAGAAAAGCTAGCACAGAGTTCAGTAATACCAATCTCCCAGCAAAAGTCATATTCCTCGCCTTCCATCCTGACAATCGCTTTTTGAACTGATCAATAACTGGCTTCCAAACTTGTTCCCTCTTAGGATTCACTCCCATTGATACCCCCAAGAATTTGAATGGTAGTGTACCAACATTACAGTTCAGCATGCTGCTAGCCGCCAGTGTGAATGATTCTGACACATTTAAACTATAGAAACTGCTCTTACTAAAATTTACCTTTAACCCTGACACCATTTCAAACCCCCGCAAAATTACCTTCAAGTACCACACAGATTGTAACCCCGCTTCACCCATCATAATGACATCATCTGCATACTGTAGCACTGAATACATCACATCCTCTCGTACCTTTATTTCTTTGTACAAACCTTTTTGGATGGTTGATCAGTACAAACCTGGTAGTGCTTCGGCCACTATAAAAAACAGAAAAGGCGACAACGGATCTCCCTGCTTCAGCCCTCTCGCTGGCTTGAACTCTAGAGTCGGACACCCATTTACTAGAATTGAGACATAACTATTCCGGACTATAGCACTCATCCACAGTCTCCATCTCCATCCAAACCCCATCCTACCCAGCATATAATCCAGAAAATTCCAGCTCACCGAATCATAAGCCTTCTCAAAATCCACCTTGAACAAGAAACACAGATTTCGCCTTCTCTTTGCCCAGTCCATAAGCTCATTTGCCACCACTACTCCATCCATAATTGATCTTCCAGACAAGAAAGTCGTCTGAGAGGACGAGATTAGCCCAGTCAGCACTTTTTTCAGCCTCACAGACAATATCTTCGAAATAATCTTATGCACGCTTGATATTAGGGATATGGGCCTGTATTGGCTTAACCCTGAAGGTCTGGCCACCTTTGGGATGAGAGTAATGAAAGAAGAGCTTACCCCTCTCGGTAATATGCCAGACCCATGAAACTCCTGTACAACCTTGACCACATCTTGCCCAATTACTTCCCAACATGATTTGTAAAAATTCATTCCAAAACCATCGGGCCCTGGGCTTTTCCCTCCTTCACATGCCCACACTGCCGCCTTAATCTCTTCCTCTAAAAAAGGCTCATCCAACCCCTGCTTTTGCTGATCTGATATTTGAGGAAAAGGAACTCCATCCATGGTCGATCCAACCATCTTTCCTGGGAATTGCCCGAAAAGTGGTCTAATATTTTGGCTCTAATATCAGCCACACTCTCCAGCCACCCCGAATCCGACTGGACTGCAAAAATGGAATTTACATGACATCTCGACTTAAAATAATTATGAAAGTACCTGGAATTATTATCTCCATTAAGAGCCCATTGTACCCTTGATTTCTGTAACATGGCATGTTCCATCACCCTTGCTTTGACCCAGTATTCTGTCATGAGATCTTGCCTAGATCTATTAATCACCTGGACCCCTGCCACTAACTGTTGATCAACCACTTCCATTTCTTGAACCCTGTCGGCCAAAAAATTATCGTCTTTTTTCCACACATCTTCAGACCACTTTTTTATCTCCCCTTTAATAGCCTTCAGCTTCCTTGCCGGCTGGTACATCTTCCAGCCTGAACCCTAGGTTGAATTCCACCTTGCTTTTATCAACTCTCCAAAGGAAACCTCTTCCAACCAATAATCAAAGAACTTGAATGGCTTAGGTCCCCAGTTCTGCTCATTATCTCTTGTACTTATCCATCAGTGATCAGAAAACTCCCTCGTACCTACCCTCTGTGCACTAATTCCCCACTCCTCCATCAGCGTTGGTGAAAAGAGGAACCTGTCTAATCTACTAGCTGACTGCCCATCTGGTGAAATCCATGTCACTCCTTTTCCAATGACTGGAATGTCTACCAGCCCTATCTGTTGAATAAAAAATTTAAATTCGTCAATTTCCCTTCTTGAATGAAATGTCGATCTACCTATAACTTCACTTCTTCCTCTAACCGTATTAAAATCACCACCAACTACCCATCTTACATGTGGGACCCCTCTTCTAGTCATCATTAAGTCATTCCAGAGCTTTCTCTTTCCTTCCAGTGTACACACAGCATAAACGTTGACAACACAGTTTACCTCATCTCAATTCGTTCCTTTAAAAGCAACTCCTAGAAAACCATGCCTTTGAATTTGCCACACTACCTCCAACAACTCTTTCCTCCAGATTGTAACGCAACCCCCACTCAAACCCGTTGATGGGAGTATTCTCCAATCACATTCGTCATTCCCCCAAACCTCCTTTATTTCCCACTCCTTCAAGTTCGTACACTTTGTTTCCTGAAACAAACATATATTAATCTTATTCCCCACTACCATTCTCTTAATGCGTCTCCTTTTCACCCTCTCCCTGAACCCCCTCACATTCAATGATAGAAGCTTCATTTAAACTAGCCTTTGATTCCTGCTCCCCCTGTTTTCCTTTTTTGCCTTATCTCTCTCTTCCATTTTTTGTAATTCTGCTATATACACCTCGTCAGATTGCTCCCCAGTTATTCCTATCACCTTCATTGCTGCCCACATTTGTCGCATGTCATTACTTCCGCCTTCTTTGTTTTGGCTTGGTTGATCCGGTTCTCCCTCCTGGTAAAACCTCTGCAAATCACTTCCATCAACACTATGCCTTCGAACCTGCCTCCAGGTGGTAACCATCTTCCTCTTCCTCTTCCCTCCCCAAGACTTTTCTTCCACACCCACACACTCCCATTGGTTGCAATTATAAATCTTTGTGGAGCTTGACCCCGTCTTTGTACTATCAACTTCAATGTTATGAAATTGTGATTCGACTTTGTTAGATCCGCTGACGAGCATCCTATTACCTTTCCGCCAAGTCTGTGTTAGATCCGTTTCAGCTTGTAGTTGTTGAATTCAGAATTTCTCTTGTGGCCCTTATGCCTAGCCATTTCGTTGCCCAAATATGTATTCGTCCCAATAATCTGGTTCATATTTGCATCATTTTCCTTTTCCGTAAACAGAGCACAGCCAGAATGCTCTTTGCACCCCTTGCCCGCGGTTATGGGCCGTTGATAAAACAGCAGTCCGACCCAGGAGGCCGATCCAGAAAGGGCCAGACCCGATCCGCCAACGTGAGGCGCGTGAAACTGTTGACCCAGCTGGCGTGGGCCCACAGCGTCAGCATGCATTCCTCGTTCTGCGTGCTGCATTATCCGGTTGCAGGGATTACCTGGGCCTGCCTCGTCAGATTGATAACCTCGGTTGTCATGCGGTTGTAGCCGTTGGGGCGTGAGGTCTGCGGCGTGTACATGTGGCACGCTCTGGTTGGCGGAACGGAACTGACACACGACATCATTAGCTAATCGCATTGGAGAAAAAAACGCTGGCCCTCTGGCCGGTCGCGTGTCCCCGTTTCCAACGTCTGCTTCACCTCGTCTGTCTCCACTCACTGCACCATTTTTTCTCCACTTTTCCTTTTCCGGTTCACTTGGTCTCTGACCTCCAAACTCTTGCCTCTCCCAGCATTCCACTTTCGGCTTGTTAGCACAGTGGCTGTCGCCTTTCTTAGCCTCTGCTTTGGCACCAGCGTGACGATTGCAGGCACCTAGGCTGACATTTGCTGACTCTATATGATAGAGTTCCCCATTTTGCCGTCCGAAGTCCTCCGCCGGAACCACGTCCCACCGCCGCCCAAACAACTCCTCCTTCAACTCCACCAGTCGCTGCTCCGCTACAAAGGACTCATCAAACTCCCCTTCTCCCTGACACGAACTCATCTCGGAGCCGGACCCTGGGTACCGCTCGTAACTCAGCACCTTGTGCCATTCATCTCCCTCCTCCGCCACCTTAATATAAAAAAATTTGTCGTCTATCGCAACTCTCACCACCTCCTGTATTGGCTCGAAGGCCTTTTGGGAAATGAGCAGTCGCGCGACATCAAACCTCTCCTTTCTGGCTGTCCCGTCGCCTAGTCGCACCAACTCACCATAGGGTGCCATCAAAGTCCGAAAAAAATTTTCCCCCCACACATGAAGCGGAATACCATAATAGCCTACCCATACCCTTCTCTCCGTGTCTACATTCCCCAGTTCCCACCTAGTTATCAAATGAAACCAGGCATAAATCCATTACTGACTGCTTTCAATCGCCTGTTTCAAAGTTCGCGTCTCGCCTTCTTCCAGCAACACCTTATTCCCTCCCATTGGAGTGGCTTTAACATCATAGATGTCCTGCTCAGCCAGAAATTGTTGCGTCCTAAAAGCTGTTCCTTTGCCTATCACTTCGCCAACATAGGCTGTTTCCAACCTCCTCAACTCCTCTGCCTTGGCTTTAAAAACCAAGAGCCTGTTTGTTTTTTCCCCTGATCTTCCTCCTTTGTTCTGCAGGCTACGCTGGTTCATCCCCTCACTCCCCTGATTATGCCTTACCACAAATGAGCCTGCAACCTTTGCATAAGAGAATCTGATGCTACCATTCTGAACTCCTGTCATTGGTTCCTTAGACTTTGGCTTCGTCTGGTTTAATTTCAGATACCCCAGCCGCTCTGTCTTTGCCGCCGTCATGTTTTTAATCACTCTTTTGTCAAACCTGGGTCTATTCACCCATATCTTCTCATTTCCAATGAAGATATTGTCTAGTTTGATTCCTAACAGGTGCGCGTCCTCCACCCCTGTAAATCGCACAAAACCAAACCTCCTCCCATTTCTATCCATTTTTGTTGGAATGTATACCTCCTGAACAACCCCATATCTCCTAAAAATCTCTCACATCTCTCTCGCCTTGTATTCATCCAGAAAATGTGTGAAGAAAAACGAAGTTAGAAACATTATAACTTATGCACACTGCTGAAGAAAAACGAAGTCAGTCAAATTGCCATATTAGAAACATTATAACAACTTATGCACACTGTTGAATCAATTAAACTAAGTTCTTTATAAAATTCTTTGATGGAAAAGTGATACTTCAATTATTTTAACATGGAAATTTACCTTTTTTAGTACCACGGTTGGTTTTCAATTTTATTTTTATTTTTTTCAATAATTATCAATTTAAAAATTAAAAAATAAAAACAAAAATATTATTCTCAAAGCATATATATAACCGACTAACATATATAACTGTCATGTTATCTTAGAAAAAATTGATTTTATTAACAATGAGACTGAAATGTCTCATTTGACTTAAGTGATAGTAAAAAAATATCACAAACTATTACATAATTGAAGATATTAATAATAAAAAATCTAAATTTTAACTGACATTTATTAAACTGACTGTTATTGTTAGCGAGAGTGTAGGAGCATCCGTGTTTATTTCCTACTTTTTTTTTAAGGCAAAGAAAGATTTTATTCGGTATATGTTGGCAAAAACATATTACATTTGCTAGGAAGCCAATAGCAGGCAGCCCCAAATATAACAAAATGGAGTTCCCCAATATACATGGTGGTTAGAAACTTGAGTTCAACATCAAATGCGAATGGCTTTGTTTTAGAGGAATCAAAGGGAGCACCATATAGCTAAGGACGAAGATGTGCGGGGAAGGGTTACAGGAATGGACGACAGTGGGAAGGAGAAACATAAGGAGAGGTGGGGAAACAAATGGCAGGTGGGAAGGAGTAAGACTTGGTAAAGATAGGAGTTTGAGTGAAGGTAAGTTAGCTTTATCTTCCTATGGTCAACGGGTCAGTGGAAAGCAGAAAACGGCAGTGTAGAGCAGCGGGGAAGACGAAGGGCGCAGTGGTGCAGCTGGGTACCTTTCACAAAAATGGGAAGGTGCAGGCTGTTAGAGGAAAAAGGAGCAAAATCTTTCCTTAGCTGATAAAGTATCCACTCACGTGCATGGTAAAGTTAAGGGCGAGATGATAAAAGAAACAGCCAAGATCGCGTGTGAAGAAAGGGAAGTGCATAAAGAAAAGGCCTTACGTGAAACCAAGGAGGTGTGCTTAGCTTTGGGCCTAGAAGTGAATGACAGTTATGAAGGTTTGATTTTTAACGTGGGTGAAGCTGAAAGTTTGGAAAGCCACACCTTGCCATACTTAGATCGACGAAAGGGGCTCGAAGAAGGGGATTTCGTGGCCTTATCATCTTTGAAAGGAAGGGGCAAACAACGGAAATGGAGTTCCCCTTTCCTAGGGGTCAGTTCAGTTTCAATTGCTCCAAGCCAAGACCACCAAAAGGTTGGTACTAAGTCAAAAAGTGATAGTGGGGGAGAATCTAGCCAGACAAAATCCTTCATGCACAAAAAGTGGAGGTTTCTCAGAGTTGAGGAAGAGTAAGGAGGGAGAAAGGTTGGTATCTGGAAGGAGAAGAGGAGGCATAGTTTTGATGGAAGTGAGATAGGCTCTAAAATGAAGGCAGAAGATTGTCCGCAACAGAGCTTGCCCTTACCCAGTTATCCAACCCAGCAAGTGATGGTAACACATTCCAGTGGAGGTGAAGGACCTCCAGGCTTTGATCAACTGAGAATTACGATGGACTTAGATAGAATATGGAAAGATATGAAAAATCTGGGGGTAGTGGGTTATCATTCAGAGGATAAATACAAGGAGGAAATAAGCAAGATGGAACAAAGAGATCGAGTAGAAAAGGCAGGTAGAGAAGGAAGGAATCCAAGGAGGCCCGAATGAAGATCTGAATGTGAGGGGTTTCAGAGATAAGGTTAAGCGTCGACAGATAAGGCGCATTCTTATCTCAAATAAAATGGATATTTGTTTGTTTCAGGAGACTAAATGTTCTACTATAGCAAGATGTGAGGTTGAGGAGGTATGGGGGCCGACAGAATGTGAGTGGAGTTTCTTACCTTCAAATGGGCTAAGTGGTGGTTTACTGACAATTTAGAGGAAGGGTTTGTTAGAAATTAAGTGGCAGATTCATGGTGTTGGCTTCTTGGGGCTGGCTTTCTTCTTATCAGGTCTTAACTCTAATGTGTGCGTGGTTAATATTTACTCTCCTTGTTCTTTGGTTGGTAAACGGAAATTATGGGCAGATCTCTTAATGTCTAAAAAGGGCTTCCTAGAAATTCAATGGTGTCTAGGAGGAGATTTCAATGTCGTGTATCATACAAGGGAAGTTGTGGGAGTCTCAAATTATCATAACTCTGGGGAGATGGAAGAATTTTCCTCCTTTATTGGGTATATGGGGGTGGTGGATATCCCAACTTTTGGAAAGGACTTCACGTGGATCTCAACTGATGGTGCAGCTTCCAGCAGGTTGGACCGTTTTCTTATCTCTCAAGTTTTGATTGATTTTTGGAAGATTGGGTCTCAGTGGATAGGGTCCAAGGAGTTATCAGACCATTGTTGAATTCTAACTAAAGTTAACGACTTGAATTGAGGAGCAAAACCTTTTAAATTCTTTGATTACTGGAGCCAAAATCTTGCTTTCCTTGAGGTAGTAAAAAACTATTGTATGGCTCAAAATCCCCAGGATGGGAGGCTCAAAATTTTTTTATCAAGCTAAAGGGGCTTAAAAGGGTATTGAAAGACTGGAGTTCAGAGGTTTGGTGTAAGGATGAGGATGGGCTGCAGGCTAAGGCTAAAGAGATGGAGGAATTAGATTTGAGATTATTACACGGTGCGGTTGGTGAAGCTAGTAATAGGAGGATTTTGTCATCAGAATACTGGAATCAAGCTTGGAACAGGGAAAAAGCTATTCTCTAGAAATCTAGAGTTAACTGGGCAGTGTACGGAATCAAAGCAGTGCAAATGGAGCAAGGTTAGGTGGAGACAGTGGAAGATGTTAAAGAAGAAGTGGTGAGGTATTTTAAGGAAGCCCTTGCTAAGAGAGACATGTTCAGGCCTTCTCTAGATGGGGTGAATTTTAATCAAATATCTCAAGAGGACAATTCCTCCTTGGAAGCTCAATTTCCGAAGGAGGAGATCAAGGTAGCAGTTTGGAATAGTGAGGAAAGGAAAAGTCTGGGTCCAGATGGTTTTGGCCTTCATTTTTATAAGTCTTGCTGGGATACAGTAGGAGATGACCTGGTCGGGGTGGTGCAACAATTTCATGGCTCCGGGAAGCTTCCTAGGGGTATCACGTCTTCTTTTATTGGGTTGGTCCCAAAGGTGGCGAACCCGGGTAAGTTAACTCAATAAAGACCTATTTCATTGATTTCGAGTGTTCATAAAATTATCTCTAAAGTGCTTGCTGAGAGAATGAAAAGGGTGATGGGTGGAGTAATAAACTAGTGTCAAACAGCTTTCCTAGCAGGCAGGTCCATTCATGATGGGGTGATGGTGGCCAATGAAATTGTGGACTGGGCTTCTAGGTCTAAAAAATCCTGCTTTATGTTCAAAGTAGACTTTGGAAAAGCTTATGACTCAGTAAACTAGCACTTTCTGGACTACATGTTGGGTAGGATGGGGTTTGGTCAGAGATAGAGGATGTGGGTGGGTAATTTAGTAAAGAATAGCAATATTTCGATTGGTAAATGGCAGCCCTACGTCGGAATTCCAACCAGGTAGAGGAATCAAGCAAGGGGACCCCTTA
Source organism: Psophocarpus tetragonolobus (assembly GCA_037954015.1). Lineage (NCBI taxonomy): Eukaryota > Viridiplantae > Streptophyta > Magnoliopsida > Fabales > Fabaceae > Psophocarpus > Psophocarpus tetragonolobus. The sequence goes on along the minus strand of CM075692.1, from coordinate 35,062,345 downwards.
TCCCCTTTCTTGTTCCTGGTGATTGCTGAAGGTTTGTCAGACATGTATAGATCGGCTATCCAACAAGGAGTCTATAGGGAGATAAAGGTCAATGAAGAGGCTAACTTTTCCTTACTTCAATATGCAGATGATGCTATCTTGATGGGCGAGGCAGACTTTCAGACAATCTGGTCTATAAAGGTAATCCTCAAAGGTTTTGAGATGGTTTTTGGTCTGAACGTAAATTTTTGGAAAAGTCAATTATATGGTTTGAATGTGGATTCGGGTTTTGTGCATGCAGTTAAATGTATTCTGAATTGCTCAGCCAGCTCTCCTCCCTTTAAGTTTTTGGGTATTCCGGTGGGAGTAAATCCAAGGAAGGAGGTCGCGTGGAAACCATTAGTGGATCTCTTTAAAAACAGATTAGCTGTGTGGAAAGGTAAAAATCTATCTTTTGGAGGAAGGTTGGTCTTGTTAAATTCAGTCTTAGCTAGTCTTCCGCTATATTACTTCTCTTTCTATAAGGCTCCTGTTAAAGTCCTGAGGGTTTTGAAAGGAATTCAGAGGAAATTTTTTGTGGAGTAGGAATGCTGAAGGTCAGAAAATTTCTTGGGTTAGCTGGGACAAGGTTTGCACTCTAAAGAGATTGGGAGGTCTGGGGGTTAAGTGTCTTTCACTGTTTAATTTGAGCTTGCTAGCAAAATGGAGATGAAGATTCTTATATGAGTGCAACTCTTTCTGGGCTCCCCTTCTTAGGAGTAGATACGGTGATTATCAGAACCTCCCTTATCAGTTAGTTGTAAAGTCAAAATGTTCTATCTGGTGGAAGGATATTTGGGAAATTGATGGGTCGTCGTCTCATTCCCTTGTGTGGTTTGACTCAAATATTAGAAAAAGTCTAGGGAATAGGGGAGACACTTTATTCTGGTACCATAAATGGGTCAGGGAAGGGGGATAAGAGAGCGTTTCCCTAGACTGTTTTTACTAGCCTTGGAGAAGGGGGCGTCGGTCCAAGATATGTTACATGGTGAGTGGGGCATGCACCGATGGAAGTGGGAGTGGAGAAGGAGGTTGTTTGTCTGGGAGGAGGAGGTCCTCAAGTTGTTGAAAGACCTGGTAAACCCAATTCGGATTGATCCTCGTATTCGGGATAGGTGGTTGTGGATGATTGACCGCTCAGGGGGTTTTACAGTTGCAGGTGCCTATAGGTCCCTTATGGAAGTCTCGCTCAGGGATCTTAGACCTCCTTTGGATCCTTCTCTGCCAGGGAGACTTTGGAAGGATAAATTACCTTCTAAGGTGGTGGTTTTTTCTTGGAAGCTCCTTTTAAATAGATTGTCCACTATCAATAATCTGTTGAAAAGAAGAATTCCAATTCCGTTGGAAAAGCAAAATTGTCAGATGTGTAGAGTGTCTCATCTTGAAGATAGTAAGCACCTGTTCCTCACATGCCCGGTGGCACAATCCCTTTGGTATAAAGTTATGGCCTGGATGGATGTGCAATCCCCCTTACCGGATGATCTCACCTCTTTGTTCCAAATTTCTTCCTTATGGGTGTCAGGTAAATGTAGGAAAAAGTGCAGGTTTCTTCTTAGTTCGGTGGTCAGTTGGTGTATATGGGACGCTAGGAATTTCATTATCTTTAATAGAGCGTCTATGGAGGAGTTGGACATTCTCGGTCAAATCCAATGGACCTCTTGGAAGTGGCTGACATACAGATTTGATTTTAATAGGAGATGTGGATATTCAGACTGGTATAATAATCCTCGCATCTGTATGTTAACTTGTAATTTTTTCAGGGTGGGTGAGGGTGTTTGTGTTTCTTGTATCCGATTAGGATGGTCCTTAAACTTTCTTTTAATTCTTGTTGTTTGCAGTATCAGGGTTTTAAAAACTCTTGATTTTGCCCTGGTGTGGAATATAATCTACAATATTTGCCTTTAAAAAAAAACATCCTGAAAAAAACAACCCAAGTTTCAAAGGTAAAAATCCCAACACACGCGCCAATAACTTCCCCATTCAACGTACCAGCTGCAAAAACTGAGGCTGGAAAATTGTGTTGTGAGCCAGTGCATTCCTTAAAACCTTTATCAGAGAAAACTGTATGTGAGGCTAGAAAATTATGTGCTTGTGACGGGTGTAAAAATGAATATGCTATCCCCACAATTCTTGATACTATTTATGACTCACTCCATCACCTTTGCATTTCTCAACCCCCAAAGAAAGCTATACACAAATATGCTATCTAACACCATTGTTATTCTCACCCAAGTTTTAGTGTTCAGAGTTTATAATTTTGAAACAGAAAAACCACATTCTCATGGTACACTATCCCTTAATACATAGTATAGGTTGTTGTGACCATTGATAAAGAGAAGTTAAAATCAGAAATTATCGCCTTTGCCCACGACCAAGATCTAAAGATGGCATCTTCCAAAACGATGACTTGTGATCTTAAAGAAAAGTTCATTTAGGTGAAGCAAAAGAGAGCAACTCATTAAAAACCATATCAGAATCCCGAACTTAATTAATTTCTACTCCTTTTGCCTTGACAGACTCCAAAGTGTTGCCCCAAGTGAGATGCGCAGCTCTGAGGCTGTGAAACAGATACTCCAAGCCACTTGTAGCATGACATTCATATATCATAAGACAATTTGCTAGTAAACAACAACTGGTCACTTGTTTCTGATTGTCACTACTCTCTAAAGAACGTAAACCTTAACTTTTGAGGGGACATTATACCGCCATAAAGCTTTGGGAAAACTCTGAATCCTGCAAAAAATCATTGTTATGCATCATTGTATAAGCTCTTTTTTACATTGAATATCATCCCTGCAACACCCTCACCCCCACACACTTTTATTTGCTACTTAACTAGCAGTGAACACAAAGGTTTTGTGCCAAATTAATTGAGATTTTAGGATGGATGATGCACTTGTAATTCTTCCACATTAGTTAGATCCACTTTAATAATCTTGTAATTGAATTAATTAATTAAGGTTATTTCATCCACTATTACAAGTATGTGCCGTCCACTTCTTAACTTGCTTACAAAAATTAAAGCTCAAGAAATAATGTTCAAATTTGTTGAAATTGGGAAGCTTCCATATGGCAATGATTTCTTGTAATTGTAGATAAATCCAGCCAGAGAAAGAGAGACGATAAGACCGAGAAAGTAAGCACAGTATTTGTCACTTTTCTCTCATGAATTATGAATAGCATGTGGAACTAGTTTTGTATTGTATTCTTTTACATACAAAACAAATTTGAAATCACATTTATTAGGTGAGCTGTGAGCAAATCGATAGACAATATGAACATTTCTACATATAGAGATCAAATCATCGATTACGTACATGTATTATATTACGTCTCAATACAGTTTTTTTTTTGTTTACTAGTATTATGTTACGTCTCAATACAGTTTATATAAACAAAACAAAACAAAACAAAATTGTACTAGTATTATATTACGTCTCAATAAAGTTTTTTTTTTTTTTTACTGGAATACAGTTATCTTTTAAAGAATCAAAATTATACCTAGTATTTTTTTCCTTCAAATATATAATGTTTTTTTTTTACTGGAATACATTTATCTTTTAAAGAATCAAAATTATACCTAGTATCTTTTAAAGAATCAAAATTGTTGAGGAAATTGTTTATTCATTTCTCAAATATATATTTATTTATGAGTTATATTATTGATATAATGTTTTTCACAATAATAATTTTGCTCTGTGTTTCTCGTTATCACTCTATCATTTCGAATTGCAATTTTTTAATTAAAGGAGTATATAAATATTGTTTTTTAAGAATAGAAAAAAGAAGGAAATGAGACAGCGTGGCATAGAAAATAGTACCCGCCGAACCACGGTTAATCATGAATATCGGTGAACACGCGTTTGGATTAATCAAATGAAAAGGCGGGGCCCATGATTTCAAATTTCAGTTTGTTATGGATTGATTGTTACCGTTGGTGAAGAATCATAGGTCCCAGATTTAAATCTAGAAAGGAACTGGGAAAGGGCAATTTCGAGCTGTACGCGGAGGGACAGAGACAGAGAACAAAGGTATCTTATTGAATTGCATGTTTTCACAAAAGTGGCTTTTTACTTTTTACCCTCCCAAAATGCATGCACTCATAGCCTATTCGAATCACTAATAAATCAATCAATGTAACAAGGTTTTCTTTTCCTTTTATTTTAATTGAAATTCATTTCACTTCAATGGATTTAGAAAAATATTTTGATTGTTAAAGAGTACCCGGTGAATTTACTTGCTAAACAAATAAAACGGTCTTTTTCATCTATCCTTTTAATATCAAATATGAATATTGTAGAGTGTTTTTCTCTAGTTCACTAATCAATTGTTAAAATGGTTATATGTATTCCTCATTTAATTTTTTAACAAAATGTTCCTTATTTAATATTAACCTTATTAATATAGTTTTTCTTTACATTTGGTTCTATTAAAATTTTTAGTGGCATTTAATTCCAATAAGTTATTTTATTTCTAAAGTATTATCTAAACTACTTTTAGAATGTGTTAAAACGTTATTTGAACAAATTTAAGATAGAAAATAAATAAAAATGTGTCAAGGTAAAAAAAATAAAAACAAAAATTCACTGATTTATTTTATTTAAAATTAATAATTACAATGTTAATTTTGCTTACTCTAAAAGACCGGAAGGTCAATAATATATATTCATTTATAGTTTCAAACTATATCCAATGCAAATTGATACTTCTTTTTATAAGACATTTCACAATTTTTATTATGCAGTATTCTATTTTTATTTTTACTCGTTACTCTTATTAAATATTCTAAATATTTATATTTTTATTAATATATAGTAGTGTACTTTTTGAAGACAAATGAATATTATTAAAAAATAAGATATTAGAGAGCAACACAAGTGCATTAATAAGGCAAAAGAAGAGTGCTACTTAGTGGCCACAGAATACAGGGTTAGAGTCCTGTTCAACATTGACAGTGGTGCATTAGTAAGACACAAATTTCAATTTAATAACATTTATTTAAAATATCAATAAAATTAACATTAATTATTTTTATTATGCCTAAAATCTAAATGACTTATAATAAGAAAAAAAGAGATAATATATAGATGATGATAATTGAAACACTATTTTTAAAACATTTTTTAGCAACAAATAACAAGATCAAGTTCCTCTAAAGTTAACAATTTGTTTGAGCATAACTAAAATACACGATTATTAGGTGCACCATTTTTAGTTTACTTTAGAACAAATTTAGTAACCAATAAATAAATAAATAAATATATACAACAGAACCAAAACTCCAAATTTAGATATAGAATTTCATATAAACAATTCAAACTTTTTTTTATTATGATAATACAAATACTCTAGTGTATTAGTTTGATGTAAATTTGTTTAGATATTTTGGTATTTGTAAATTTTAATTCATCTTAAAGTAAATACATTATGACATAAAATAAAAAAGAAAATTCCAATAATTTAAAATAACATTTAAATAAATTTCTAATAATTTATTCAATTAATATATACTATCTGGTTAGCACAACATCAAGCTTTTTTTTTTTTTACAGTTTACTAATAAAAAAATATATTTTGTTTAAGAAATATATCTATTAATCTATTCTACTGCATCTAAAACAAATTTTAAATTTTACAACTAGAAAATGATAATTGTTTTATAGAATGAATAACATTTATGAATAGGGAATGGCCGAATAGTTAATCGGTGCACACTTAGAATTCAAATGTATATAGTCAACAAGCAGAAATAAGTATTTTATTATTTAACCATAGATAGGTAAACTGAAAAAATAAAGTCATAAAGAAAAAATATCTTTAAAAGTTAAAATGGTAGAAGATAATGAGTAGAAAAAAATGCCTGTTCCAAACCGAAATTTGGAATGCAATTTTTTTCTTACCAAAGGATAAATTAAATGCATTTTTTCTCTAAAACTAAAGCACTAGTCCATGCCTTACCGTGTAAAAAATTGTAAAAAAATAAGTAATAAGTGAATTTAATTCGTTATTATCACGCATGATATAAGTAAAATAAATATGGAAATACTGTCCAGGTAATACATAATAACTGTTGGACAAATTATATATATATATAACTAGAACCTTTGCATGCAAGAAAAAGAAAAGTGCAATAAGTTTAAAAAGAAAAGTAAGAAAAAGAATGAATTGAAAAAAGAAATCGATTATCATTGGAGGAAAATGTTTAAAACATTATTCAGATCAACAGACCGATTCGAGATAGAATCGTTAAGTCAAACTTAGTTGATAATCTACAACTCGATAACTTAAGGGGTCATAATTCTTTTTTTTTATAACTTTTTTAATGGGTGAAATGATGTTATTTTGAATGAGAAAAAACTTTGATAATCTTTTTTACATTCAGTTTTCCTTATTTGTAAATCATTATGTTTGCGTTTTACTTTTATCTCTGTGATTTTGTCTTTTTGCAATTATAACTTACATTCAAAATTAACATCAAATAAGCTACAAATTTAATGTTGACACTGTATTTTTTTAACTTGTGTTTTTTTATTTTTTATATAATTAATTGTTTTATAATATAAAATTATATAAATTATAAAATATTTACATTTGTAATATAATTTAAGTCGTATGGATCAATTATGAACTTCTCGAATTGGCTTCTCACCAATAAGAGATTGGGTTGAATTTTATAACATTACGGGAGGAAAAATGAATTAGAAAAAAAAAAAGAAAATGAAAGAAAAAAATTTGTAAAGATATTTGGTTAGTTCATAGGTTACACTTTTGGTCGAAAATGGGTAACATTCGGTAATATACTTGTTTCTTGTTGTCTCTTTATTTGTAACTGAGGTAAAATTGATTTTTTTATAAAACATTAATTTAAATGAATTTATTTTAAAAATATTTATATAATTGGATTTATTTTTAACCTTGAGTCAACCCGCAATTTAAAATTACAGCAAGATTTTGAGTCACGTAGATACAAGAGAGACAGTTTTGCATGCAAATAAAACTCAGGAGCCCATCACAATCTTATGGGGTTTTTTTTTTTTTTCATTTTCCCCCATAAACCACAGGAACCTTTGCGTTTTTGTGAGAAGAGTTTTTTTTCCAGTTTTCCACGGTAATCGAGGATTTTTACCAATTTCCAATCTACAATTGCCGATGATATTTTTCTAATTTATTTTTCAATCTTTTGGTTGTGTTTTATCTTTCTGCCTTTGTTGCAGCATATACTATTTTGATTTATAAATTTGTGCAGCCAGTTTATGTGTTTTTCGAAATCTCAATTCCGTAGTTCCTTTATCCATCAGCCAATCGAATACAATTTGAATTCCTTTTTATTTGTCTTTTAGATTTTGCTCGGGTTTTTGTTACTCTGGCATGACTAATTGAGAATCATATTCATATATCACACACAGAAATAAGATTAGTATAATAACAAAATTTATATGGAAGGAAAAAGAAAATCATAATTTTAAATTTTTTTACTAATAAAAATTAATACATTAATAATTCACATTTTACCTATATAAAAAGTTTATTATTAAAAGTCAATTGACTTCTGTGTTGGGAAAATTTCTTTTTTTATCCAGAAACACAAGTGACTCCAGCAATTTAAAAGAAAATAAATACTATAAAATTGCAATTAACTCCTGCGATTTTATGTGTATTAAAATTTGTTCCTTAATATTCACATGGTTGCCATGTGATAAAAAATTTATGTGAGGTCAAAAACGTAGTTCTAAACTGCAATTTGATCCGATCAATAGTTAGAATAAATCTAATTAAATAAATATTTTAAAACAAATTTATTTATGTGAATATTTTATAAAACAAAATGTTAACTTGCTCTAATTACATTGTTAAAGGATAAATTAATGACATTGAAATTTGTAAAAGTTTTTAATTAACTGTGTTATTAAATGAATCTTGATTTGAATAATAATTAATGTAATTTTATTTTATTTAAAGAATAAAAATATCTAGGAATATTTTTAATTGATATTTTATTTAAATAATAAAAGAATTAAAAAACAAAAAATAAAATAGTTTTAATGGTTTACTATTTCTTTTTCATTTTAATGTTGTTGAAAATTAAAAATAAATAAATATAAAATATTAAAATATTAATAATATAAAATAAAACAGTAAAATTATTTTATTTTTAATTTATTTTTTAATTTTTGGTAGCTTTTAAAATAAAAAAAAAATAACATTAAAATTATTTTATGTTTAATTTTTTAAATTTTTTTGTATACATTAAATAAAATATTAATTAAAACAGTATAAAATTTAGCAAAATTTTTATCTTTAAATAAAATAAAAATACATTAATAAATATTAAAAATATAATTTATTTAATAACACAATTAACAATATACTTTACAAAATTCAATTATCATTAATTATCCTTAACTAGGACAGAGGTTAACAAGACTGATCCAATTTGATGAATTCCTTTGTCCCATTTGCCATTGCTGATGAGGCCATGACTTGTTCTCCTGGTATAAGCAAGGAATTGTAGAATACATATGTTTTCTCCCTCAATTTTGACTATCATAAATGCTCCATGCCTAGGGAGGAAGCCAAAAGGAGCCTTTTCTTGAGTCTGCATTGCCTTGTAATGTTTCTTTGCCTGATTTATGTAGTCAAAGCTAGCCTTCATTTGTGTGTGTGATCAGTTCCTCTCAAATATCAATATAGAAATGAAAATAAATAAAACAAAAGATGAAAACTTAAGGAAGAAAAGTTCGTATCAATAATACTGACAGATTTATTTATTTTAACAATCATACATGGGGGCAGTATTGGAAATTCAGTGTTATTTATTTTATATATAAAGTTCGGATTCTAGAGAGAGAGGAAAACAGAGTACTAAACGGAATTTGAAAACCAAGGCTCGAGTTTTAAGAGACATGGAGCTCTCTGTGGTTGCAAGAAACATGGAAGAAGTTGTATTGCTAGTTGATGATTTGAGATCACTTTCTGGGATTTCTCGCTGCAGAATATGTCATGAAGAAGAATTTGAGAGCTCCAAAACCTTGGAAGCTCCATGTGCCTGTTCTGGGACAGTTAAGGTAAATCCAATATCTCTTAACCTCTTCTCTGTTAATCTGTTTTATACAATCAACTCATCATCGTCATCATCTATTTTTTAGTTTGCTCATAGAGATTGCATTCAGACATGGTGCAATGAGAAAGGAAACACAACTTGTGAAATATGTCTCCAGGTATGAAGCTCTGGTTAAAGTTTATTCTCTTTGAAATCGGTTATGATTTCTTGATTCTGATAAAAGAGTTGTCCGTGTCTCTGCAATCCCTTTTTTCTTTTCTTTTTTTGGGTCTATGATTTTTTTTTTAATGTTTATATATTGAATGAAAAAGTACCCATCGAATATCATAACTCACAGATAAGGAATGGGTATATGTGATGAGAAAAACTGATTTTTTTTTTTTTTTTATTATATTTGTTCTTGTTTTTGCAGCAATATCAACCTGGATATACAGCGGCCCCAAAGAAATCGCAAATAGCTGATGCAGCAATGACCATTAGGTATTTCGGCATTATATATATTTTAGTATAGTTGAAAATATATCACATGGTTATGTTGAACTTAATACAATTTTAATTTTCTTGGTTAAACGTGCCTCAAAGTGACTAAACTTTAGCTCGTGCAATTCAATGAAAGTGAACATAGGTGCTTGCAAGTAATAATTTAGCCTTAATGGTATGAGAATCCAAAAATGTGGCAAGCTGGCATAGTAGACTTTGTTGGCTCATATTTGTTGCTGGTGAATGATTACAGGGAGAGCCTGCAAATTTCAAGGATAGAACAAGAACCGTTAAACAGAAGAATAGTGGGTATAGTTGAAGGAAACAATTACTCTGAATGCACGTATGCTGCGGATAGAAGTGCGGCTGCTTGTCGATCCCTGGCTTTAGCTGTAAGCATTATATATTTACTTTTCATTTTTATAAACTAATCTTCTTCAGTTTTTTTCAAAAACTAATTGTTAAAGTTTTAAAAATTCAAAATATTTTTAAACAATTATAATGTATCAAGTGTTTATTTATTAAGGGAGTGCCGCTGGGAAGTCCTACTCCTTTTTCTTTTTTAGATTTTGTTTGGTGATGGATAAATCTTAACTTGATTTAGATTTTTTGATTCAGTGTGCCGGACTTGTCTCTGATATTGGACACTTACAAAATAAAAATGTCGTTGTATTGGAAATGAACAATTCAAAAACTCCTACCTTGCAATTAGTGCCAACTATAGAAACTGGATTCAGTGCATTGAACGCATTTATAACCGTAACGAGAATTCAACCATTCAGATTTATGGAAATAAAACCTGAACAGTTCAATTTTCATCTAACAATTAGGAGTGGGCGAATGCGTGGATGTGTGAAAAGTCTAACTACACTCAATCTGATTCCGTTGGTAATGGGGATGCCACTATCAACACGCGGCTTTGAGAGCTAAATTGAATTGACTTTTGGAATATTTCTTCTTCAAGGAAACTAACCATTAATTAAACCGTCGGAGTATTTTATTTTTTTTTTCTTGATGAAAGTCTTACTGTCAGGTATTCACACTGGTTAAAAGAATTTAAAATATTTTTTATTGAATTTTATATCTGAAATGTATTAAAATTACAATAAAAATATAATAATGATTTCTCTTTTTTTGCAGTTTTAATAAAACAAAATTATTTTAAATTCCTAAAGTGGTGTTCTTAAAATAGTGCTTAAGATATCAAAAACATTTTTTTTTAAAAAAAAATAATACTATAAAGATGCACTTTTCTACATTTTTTAATGCAACTCCAATATTTTTTTTTTATTTATAGGTTAACGTCCTAAATATTTAATTAGTTATTCATTTCAAGCGAAAAAGATCAGTACAATGGTTATAGATCCATTATGAACTCCAACCTTTTTCATGGGGTTAGGTAATTGTTCCTGTTTGGTGTGTAATTCTTCCCAAAAATATTTCATGGCTCCTAGTCCTAGATACTAGTGAATTAGTTTGTAATTGAGTTTAAAATTCACATCCAGTCCAATATCAAAAACTAAGAAGGTAGAGTTTATTTCTAACTTTTCCTTTTGAGTAATATTTTCTGTCTGCGGTTGTAGTGTATTTACAAATATTAAAATTAGAGTTTAGCTATATTCTGGTAGTGGCAAAAACTTCTACTCAATTATAACTGTTTGTTTCCATGAATTTTAAGTATTAACTAGTAAAATTAATAAATTTATAGATTATAATTAATTGCCTGAACTTGTGTCCAGGTATTTTTCTCTTAAAATTAACTTTTAGCAAAGTTCAAAATAGGACATTTATGATATTGGGATGTCTTAAAATAACTAGTGGCCACTTTTTTTTTGCAGTTTACACTCATCTTGCTTGTAAGACATCTTTTTGCAGTCCTTACAGATGGAATGGAAGATTATCCGTTTACAATTCTTACGGTAAGTGACTTAATTTCCAGTTTTCTATATGAAAAGAATATAATCTATTTTGTGAATCATATTGAATTAACATTCGGTACCTTATGTAGATCTTTTTACTAAGGGCTAGCGGAATTATTATACCCATGTACATAATTATTAAGACGATCGGAGCCATTCATGACAATATCAAGCGTCACCATCATCAGGTGTTTAAATTTTTCATTTATTTTTTTGTTTGTATGGTTGATTCACTGATTATGAACATGCAACCGCAACTTAAAAAAATGTTTCTTCCTCTATTTATCAGGATTCTGACGATGACTCATCGATATCTGATGGAGATGATGAAGCAAATGAGACACCAGATGATGTAATTTTAAGACATTCACAATCATAGATCGTATTTTGATTTAATTTGCACCAGAGCATTATGCTAATGCTCTGTCAAATTCTACCATTTTGAAGGCATTAATTTGTTGTATAAAAAAAGAAAGAATTTCTCGTTGAAATGCATATAGTTGGCGTTTATATTGTTTCCTACCAACCTATGTAGATAGAACAACCAAAATTTCACCAATATATTAGTATTCACTTGCAAAACAAGTCCAGTAGACAATCCAAACATGTACAATGGGGAAGCCTTCAAATTGTTAGCTGAAACTTGAAATTACATGGGCACTCAGACACACTATCAACGAAACTGGCATACTGGATAACTAACATTCCTATCACATCAAGAATCATATCAGCATACTTTGCTTGAAAACTGTCCATGTCTCTGTTAATCCATTGATGGTTAGCTATTTGATAGTGTTTCTTAATTTATTTATTTTTTATCGGCATAATAGTGTTTCTTAATGTTGGGTAGTAATTTTTGTCCTGATATAGTTTCACATTGTTGCTTGTTTTACACTCAAGTGTAGTCAGGTAGCTATCACAATTCACAAGTATCAAGAAATGGAACTCGAAAATCCTGAAATATAGTTACTGGTTCGAAAACATTAACCAACATAGAAAGTAAAGCTTTTAGTTGACGTTTGAATGAAAACTATCATATGATTTTAAAGTACTGAGAGGAAAGATCATAAGTGAGAAAATCAATCACAAAATTACAAATAATGAAAATATTGGAGACTACAGCATAACCACCTAATCCTACAACATCACAAAACACGTGTGTAATGGGATGTCGATAATAAATAGAGATCTCAGCACAAGCTCATCCAAAGCCACCAAAGAAACTATGAGAATCTGATGTGATGACAGCATTCTCCGTCAAATAGATATTCAGAAAGACAGAATGCTTTAATCAGATTCATGTGCATCCACAATGTTAACATGACATACATAAATGGACTTTAAAAACTTTTTACACTAATGTTCAATTATATCTTTTAATTTATATAACTTTTAAAGTTTAATTAGTAAAATTAACAAACTTACCATAAATTAAAAGATAAAATTCTTTATAATATTAATGTATATCAATTAAACTTTTTCTATATCTATCTATTTATCTCTATATATATAGATATAGCAACAATTGTATAATAAGCGCTATTATTATTTTAAAATATAATTGATAGTAGCACTGTAAAAAGGTGTTGTTATATTTTAAATAAAAAATAATTTTTATTTTAAAAAACTAATTGAGAATGCTACAAACAAAACATTCTTATATCTAAATTAGTGAGAAACATTTTTATTAGTGTTATAAAAATCAAACTGGTCATTAAAATGACTCAGGTAATAGTTTAAGAGTTTAGTGGTTGAATCTGAAAGTCGGTACTTGAGCTAGTTGTTGAGGTTATTTCTGACAAGTGTATCAGTCGTATTCAGTACTTAATAATATTGAGTCATCTCCACATGGAATTGGAAGATAATACAGAAATTCAATTAGCCTAAGTAAAACTTGTAAAAATAGATGCATGAATTTTATGTTTAAAAACAACTAAGAGAAAATAAAATAAAAACATCTAGTGTTATGATATATATATATATATATATATATATATATATATATATATATATATATATATATATATATATATATATATATATATATATATAGTTTGTAAATTCTCCATCTGAAATAAACTTCTTTCTTTGTACAACTCTGCTTTAAACCAGCTGTGCCTCTGTAAGTCTTAACTTCTTAATTGTTCTTCTTTATTTTCATTACAACACGCTTTCAAATGGTATCAGAGCCTAACTAAAGAAATTTTCGCCGAAAATATCCATAAGTATTGCTCTGTGGTTGCGATTAGGTCGATCTTCCACATCAGAAAGTTTTGTTGTTCAAAGTTTGTGAAATTCTGCATTCTTGATCTTCATAATTAACTGAGTTTTCAAGATCTTCATCTTTAACTTGTATCATTTTCTGTAAACTTTTAAAAGCAAGTTTAATAATCCAGAACACGATCTAGTAATTAGGATGAAGCGTTGGTCAGCCGGTAAGGGTGGTCCCGGTAGTCAGTCGTAGGAGACGCAGTAAATCTGTTGGTTTAGCCTGGTGGTCCCGGTTCGTTCCTAATTATCTCAGAACAATGTCTAGATTAATAAAAATGCTTTCAAAAGGTAAAGAAAAGATAGATGTTAACAATGAAGAATCTGAAGAAACTAAGTTAAATATGATCCATCATGAATTAAGAATTCCTCAAATAGAACATGAATTAAATAAATGGAATATACCTAAATTAGATATTAAAACTATTTATAAAACTTCGTTTAAAGATATGTTTAAGTCAGAATATATAATTAAAACAGTTGAAAAAGAAATAGATTTAAAATCTACTCAACAAGAAATTCCTTTAATATCAAATCAATTAATCATGGAACACATAAAAGAATATAGATATTTGCACATAGGATCAATTCAAATAGCAATTAAACCCCTGTTCAGACTAGGTATGGACATGCCGTTACTAGCCATCCTCAGGGACAATAGACCTAAAGACTTTGAAAATCAAACCCTAGCTTTAATGGAAACTAATTTACATCAAGGCCCGGTCTATATTAATAATTATCCTAATTATTCAATCGCCCTAAAAAGTCTTCACGAAACAAATAATAACATAATTTTAACCATTAAAATTCTTGAAGAAAAATGGAATCATAGTTCTTTCCCCCTAACTATAGCATATCGATTATATTATAAGGCAATGAAAACTCAATTAGCTCCAGGAGCCTTAATAATGTCCCCAAAAGACGTAACTACTATGTTATTAGTAAATCCAGAAAAGGTTAACGCTACTGTTCCAAGAACTTTAAAACATGAAGAAATAACTTCAGGATTAAAATGGAAATTAGACGAAATTCTTCCTCCAGAAAGATTAGAAAATCCTGTTTTAAATAATATTATTGAATTTAGAGATGGGGCCGTAGAAGTAGTTTTTGCCCCCTTAAGAAGATCACTTTCATATAGATCTCCGCAGACCTCTTTTGCCACAGCAAGAAGGTCTATAGATAGATCCGGGTTCTCTATACCTAGGTCTTTGCAATATGTGGGAACAAGGTCGGATCCTACTGTTCCCCAACCAGAATATGAAGAAACTGAACATCAACCTAATTCTCCCCAGTATGAATCAGCACCTGGTCCGTCAGAATTCAACCAATTAAATGTTATTAAAAAATTTGAAATAAATAAAGATTTATTAAGACAAGAATTTTTAAAACCTGAAAATAAAGAAAAAAGAGATTGGTTCTTTGAAAATTTTTCTCAAATAGAATTACGAGAATACCGAGAAAATTATTATAATTATTTAGAAGAAAAAGAAGAAAATATTCCCTTTTTTAATTGGTTCTCGGAAAACTGTTTTAATAAGCTTCAAATAAATGTTTTAAAAACCGCTGAAAAAATATGGAAAACATCTAAAGGAGATATTATCAGTATAATTCCCCCATTAGAAGAAGTAAAATTTCCTAATATTCAAAATAATGAAGTAATAACATCCCCTTTTAAAATGATAAATGAAAGAAGAGATATTAATATTAAAGATATTCAAAACTTACATACTCAGTTAAATTATACGAATCAACTTGTTCATATAATTGCTACCGAAGTAATAGATAAAGAATTACCCCCTAAAAAGTTAGAAAGATCTTTAATTAAACCATTTAAATTCTCAGAAGAGGAATTAAAACATATAAAATTAGGAAAAGATTCCATGTTAGACGAAATAAATAAAAAATTGGATGCTTTAAAAATTAATAAAGTCAATACTATAATAATACCCGATGAAGAATTAGGTGAAATAAATAGAGAACAGTTTGACGATAATTTATTTAAAGTTAATAAATTAAGAAGAAATGCTAGGAGTAGCTCGTCCTTAGGTCCTACCCCTAGACCCACTACTAGAAATTATTATAATAGGCCCACTCTCCCTGATATTCAGTTTGAAGAATGGGAGCTGGAGTCACCATCCTCTTTTGATGGCTCTAGTATCTATGAATGGAACATAGATGGGCTAACTGAAATGCAAATCTTAAGAAAAACAAATGAAATGACCATGGCAGCCTCAGCCTATAGAACTAAACAAGATGCGGCTACTACGGTTAAGCTGCTGGTAACAGGGTTCACCGGTCAGTTAAAAGGTTGGTGGGATCATTACCTCTCCGAAGAAGAAAGGTTTAATATAATGAATAGTGTAAAACAAGAAGCCGATCAGGTAATGCCTCTTATGGTAGAAACCTTAATTTTAGCCATTATTCATAATTTCGTAGGAGATCCTCAATTATTTGATCAAAGAATATCGTTAATTCTTCACACAATTAGGTGCAAAACTCTAGGAGATTTTAGGTGGTACCACGATAACTTTATCACCTTAGTCTTAACTAGGCCTGATTGTAGAGAAGCATTTTGGAAAGAAAGATTTTTGGCTGGACTTCCTTCTACTTTTGCCGATAAGGTAAGAGAAAGTCTACATCGATTATATAATGATATCCCCTTAAAAGATTTAACTTATGGAAGATTAAGTACAGCTACCAAATTAATAGGTTTAGAAATTTGTGACCCTCTTAAATTACAAAATCAAATTAAAAGAAATCAAGAAATGGGAATAAAAGAATTAGGTAATTTTTGTAGTCAATATGGTTATGAAAAGCCTATTCCTCCCTCTGAAAAAAGAAAAAGACAGTTAAGAAAACAAAAGAATTTTAAAAACCCTCAGCCCATTCAGAGAAGTAATTTTAAAAAATTTCCCAAAAAAGTCACTAAACCTAATAAATCTAATATAGTGTGTTATAAATGTGGAAGAATTGGGCATATGAAAAAAGATTGTCGAGTTAAAGAAAAAATAAAAGCTTTAAACATGAGTGAAGAAATAAAAGAGCAAATAACTAATTTGTTAATATTAGAAGAAGAATCTTCAGGAGAAGAAGAAGAAGAGTTAATTGAAAATAATGAATTAGTTGAAGACTCTACTAGTGAAAATGAAGATAGTCATATCTGTGAAAATATAGAAAATTGTAATTGTACTTTTAAACTTAATATGATTAAAGCAGAAACGAAATTAGCCTTAGAAATGGTAGATAAAATGGCTAATGAAGAAGATAAATTAGAATATTTGTTAAAACTAAAAAATATAATGATAGAACAAGAACTAAATAAAGAATCTAAAGAAAAAGAAAAATTTATAGGATACAATTTTTCAGAAATTTTAAAAATGGATTCCTTAAATAAACCAGTTACTATAAAAGATTTGCAAAAGGAAATAAAAGATTTAAAACAAGAAGTAAAGGAATTAAAATTAAAATTAGAAAATTTAACCGAACAATTTAATAACAATACTGGTTCAACTTCTAATTCCAATAATGAAGAAACAGAATTAATTAATCAAATAAAAATTCTTCAACAAAAATGGCAAATTAAAATAGCTCTTTCCATAGGAAATTCATTTCATAAAAATTTTATTGCATTAGTTGATTCAGGAGCAGATTTAAATTGTATAAGAGAAGGATTAATTCCTACCCAATATTATGAAAAATCATTACAAAAATTATACACTGCTAATAATTCTAAATTAAAAGTTCAGTATAAATTATCTAATGCTAGCATTTGTAATAAAGGAAAATGTTTTAAAAATAGTTTTATTTTAACTAAAGATATTACCGAAGAAATAATTTTGGGTACTCCTTTCTTAACTCAAATATACCCTTTTGAAGTATCAACTCAAGGAATAAAACATAAAAATCATCTATTTGAATTTATAAACCCAATTAAATCAAAAGAAGTCTTAACCCTAAAAGATGTAACTGAAAATAATTTTATTAATAAAATTGAAAGTAAAAATGAACAAATTTATAAATTACAATTAGAAATAAAATATCAAAGAATTGAAAAACAATTAAATGATAAGTTAATAAAAAAGACTTTTAAAATCCTTCAACAAAACTTTGAAAAGGAAATTTGTGCCGAAATTCCCTCTGCTTTTTGGGATCGAAAGTATTTTACTATTAAATTACCATATATAGAAGAATTTCATGAAAGTAAAATACCAACTAAAGCAAAACCAGTACAAATGAATAAAGAAACTCTTAATTATTGTAGAAAAGAAATACAGCAATTTTTGAATAAAAAATTAATTCGACCAAGTAAATCTCCATGGAGTTGTTCTGCGTTTTATGTTATGAATGCTTCTGAAATAGAAAGAGGAGAACCAAGAATGGTAATTAATTATAAACCCCTTAATAATGTCTTAAAATGGATTAGATATCCACTTCCTAATAAACAAGAGTTAATAGGAAGATTATATCAAGCAGTAATTTTTTCTAAATTTGATTTAAAATCTGGTTATTATCAAATTAAAGTGGCGGAAGAAGATAAATATAAAACTGCTTTTACAGTTCCTTTTGGGCATTATGAATGGAATGTAATGCCTATGGGACTTAAAAATGCTCCCTCAGAATTTCAAAATATTATGAATAATCTTTTTAATCCTTACTCCGAATTTGTCGTGGTATACTTAGATGACGTATTAATATTCTCTAATACGATAGAACAGCATTTAAAACATCTAAAGATATTTAAAGAAATAATAAAGAAAAATGGTCTAGTTATTTCTAAAAGAAAAATAAAATTAGGTCAAACTAAAATAAGATTTTTAGGTCATGAAATATTTCAAGGAAAAATAACCCCTATAAATAGAAGTATTGAATTTGCAAATAAATTTCCTGATGAAATAACAAATAAAAATCAATTACAAAGATTTTTAGGATGTATTAATTACGTAGCAGATTTCATTCCCAACATAAGAATTACCTGTCAGCCCCTTTTTCTTAGACTTAGAAAAAATCCTAAGCCTTGGACTGAACAACATACTAAAATAATTAAAGAAATAAAAGATATTGTCAAAACATTACCCTGTTTAGGAATCCTTCATCCTAATGCTAAAATAATTGTAGAAACAGATGCGTCTGAAATAGGGTTTGGAGGAATTTTAAAACAAACCTTTTCAGGAAACAAAGAACAAATAATAAGATACCACTCTGGAGCTTGGGCAGGCGCTCAAATTAATTATAGTGTCATTAAAAAAGAAATTTTAAGTATAGTATTATGTATTAATAAATTTCAAAATGATTTAATGAACAAAGAATTTCTTCTAAGAATTGACTGTAAATCAGCAAAGGAAGTTTTAGAAAAAGACGTCAAAAATATTGTTTCTAAACAAATTTTTGCCAGATGGCAAAGTATTTTATCCTGTTTTGATTTTAAAATTAAATTTATAAAAGAAATTAATAATTCTATTCCAGATTTTCTAACTAGAGAATTTCTTCAGGGCACTCCCCCTCCGCAATGCGACCCTCAGGAAAAACTGCCCTAACAGATACCCCTTCTAAATCAAAACCCTTAAGTATTGCCGACTTGGCCCCTTCATATGCAATGAAGTCCTCTCTAAATACCTCAGAAAATACCCGAGTATTACCCTCCTCCTTAACTAAAAAGACCCCCTCCGAATTATCATCCAAAGGAAATTTTCCTCCCCTAAAAACACCTAGCTCGTCTAAAACTCCTGATCCTATAAATGCTCAAAAAGATTACCACATAAAAACTCCTTGTATTCCTGTTCTCCCAATAGAGCCAGAATGGGAAGAAGAAGAGCCCTCCATCATCATTGACAGAATATGCCCTAACGGATGGGCGTGGATCCCCAATAATTTTGAAAAATCTCTAAATTTTTATCAAATGATTTTGCTGGATACCAATTCGGTTGAATTAATTCCCGAAAAGGATCCAAGAAATCCTCTTATTACAAATTATTCAAAATTAAAAATTTTAAATGTTTTATGTCCAACTGATTGGAACCAAAACTGGTTGACTCCAAAAGGCTTTTCTCGACCTTTTAAGCCAACCTCTTTTAATTACTTTGACTATCAAGAAGCTTGGAGTAAAATTCTTTTAAATACTAACCCCAAGCATTCCTGGTATATAAGTTTCAAAAATGAATTACCAATGAGATTACCTTCTTGGTTTATTAAATGGGTAATCGATTTTGGTCCAGTAAAAAGTATTTTACCAGCCCGAATTGTGAAAATGTACGATATTTTTAAAGAAATATCTCCATTAATTCCTTCTAAATATAAATTAACTAGTTTTTTATCAAAAATGGGAATTGGTTGGCTGATGCAACCCCAGTATCAGATTCATCATCACCTGGGAGACCCGTTTCCAAAACAAGTTTGCCTAACGGTGAAGGTATTCTGGTGGCAAAAGTTTAACATTGATTACGTCGACACTAAGTTCCGCCAGTTCAAGAATTCTCCCCCTAAAGCTTCCATTACCCCTGCTTCTGCTTCATCTTCCCCATTAAAGATTGAAGACTTGGTAGGACCCACCAAAGATAAAAAAGAATTAAAAAAGAAACTGCTTGAAGTATTATCCTCTTTGGATTCTGAAGAAGAAACCGAAGAAAATGAAGAATTACTGTCCGATGACTGTTATGCCATCCAGATGGCACAAGACCCTAATTTGGACTCGGACTAGCAGTTATTGACAGAGCGATGCCTATCCTGCCTGAAGATTCGCAGCCTGGTGAACGCTCTTCGATAATTCCAAACAACGGTTCTGTACAAGACGGCTGTCATCAAAGTACGAGGACCCACTTAAAATAATTATGTCGACCAGTTTGTCAGTAATCTTTGATTTTTCAAAAGAGACGGTAAAGTTTGTCGGCCTCTTTAAGAAATTCGAGATAAAGACAAAGGAAGTGGAAGATAAAGTGGCGCATTATCCGGAAGTGGAAGACCACGTGGCACCTTATCCGGAAAATGGCAGACCAAGTGGCGAATTATCCGGAAGACTTTACGGAAAGAATTAATTTTTAATTACAGTGGAAGACAAAGCGGCAACTTATCCGGAAGACTTTACGGAAAGAATTAAATTCGTTGTAATTTAATTTAAGTCCGGACTTCGCATCCGGCCCTTGTAACTCTATAAATAGAATTGAAGAAGAGGGGATAGACACAGCTCGGCAGAGCCTTAAAATCTATCTCTCTCCTTCCATCCCTCTCCTCCCTCTCTCCTTTGTAAATTCTCCATCTGAAATAAACTTCTTTCTTTGTACAACTCTGCTTTAAACCAGCTGTGCCTCTGTAAGTCTTAACTTCTTAATTGTTCTTCTTTATTTTCATTACAACACGCTTTCAAATATATATATATATATATATATATATATATATATATATATATATATATATATATATATATATATTATACAACACTTGTATAATAGGTTCTATTATTATTAAAAAAGATAATTGATAATAGCACCATAAAAAGGTGTTGTTATATTTCAAGTGTTTAGTTTGTCATTTTAGTTGGCTGAAATGGTAACTTAAATTATTTCAACACCGTTTGAATATCAAAAGTCTAAGAGTTTTCTTAGGAGCTATTAGATTTTTCAGAAAAACTACTCCAAGTAGTTTTTTCATTATTTTCAGTTACTAGCTAGTTTTATTTGTACATGTTTATCCTTCATTAATTGATGGATTATCGCTCACTAATTCTCTTTCATCACATTATACAATCTCTTTTTCCTTCATTTCTCTTTCCAATATAATTATAGTAATTTATAATATAAATATATAATTATAGAAAATTATAATTTAAATATGTGATTTAAAATTTATATATTTAATCATAGAAATTATAATTTAAATATTGATTATATTAATTTATTATTTAAATATATAATTACATAAATTTATAATTTAAATATGTAATTATAATTTAAATATATTTTATAGAAATTATAATTTAAATATATAATTATAATAATTTATAATTAAATATATAATTAATTTATATTATTAAAATATATTATAATTATTTTAAATATATTATTGTTGATTTAATAATTATTGATGTCTTTTGTCATTTTACAACTTTCAACTAGTTTATAAGCTAGTTTACTAAATAGTTTTTAGTTAATTTTTCAACTTTCAGCTAGCTTTTTGCTTTAAGCTAGTTTTTCAACTTCCAGCTAACTTTTTAGTTTCTAGCTAGTTTTTGCAAATACACCCTTCATTTAAAAAATAATTTTTGTTCTAAAAAATTAATTGACAATGCTACAAAAAAAGTTTTGATATCTAAATTAGTGAAAAACATTCTTATTAGTGTTATAAAAATCAAACTGGTCATTAAACCAACTAAGGTACTAGTTTAATGGTTTAGTAATTGAATCCAAAATTTGGTATGAAGCTCTCATGTTCTTTCTTTAGTTTTTCTTTTTATATTTCCAAACATGGCAACAATATGGGACCAACTCGCTAAGCGATGAGAATCCTTCATAGTGAAGAAAGCTCAATCTGCTTAGCAGATTGAATTTCACTTAGCGGATTGATGCAAGTCCACTTGCTCCTTTGATCTTTACTTCCATGAAGAGGCTTGAATAGGTAAAATAGAGTGTGGAGAAGAAATGAATGAAGGGGAACACACCACTCTTAAGCTAAGAGATAAGTGAAGGGATATTTGCCGCAAGGAAGGATCATTGATAAAAGTTAGAAAGCTCTCTCCCAAGAAAAAAAGCTCAAAATCTAGCTGAAATAGTTTCAATTCTGTTTGAATAAAAAAATGCTAGGAACTACTAGCTTTTTCAAAAAAGTACCTCCAAATAGCTTTCCAAAAAATCTCTTATTCTTAACTGCTGACTCATTTTCTTTTACAACTTTACTCTTCATTAATTAATGTATTGTCCCCCACTAATTCTCTCTCCTCTCATGATACAACATCTCTCTTTTATCTCTATCTCATTCATTAATGTAATTATAGTAAATTATAAATTTAAAACTATAGTTATAAAAAATTATAATTTAAATATATAATTATATAAATTTATAATTTAAATATATAATTATAATTTAAATGCGTAATTATAGAAATTTATAATATAAATATATAATTATAATAATTTATAATTTAAATATATAATTAATTATATTATTAAAATATGTTATAATTATTGTAAATACATTATTGTTGATCGATTAAGATGCTCTTATTTATCATTTTACAACTTTTAGTTAATTAGTCAGTTAGTTTTACTAAACACTTACAACTAGTTTTTTCAGTTTTTAGCTAGTTTTGTCAAATACACTCGCACAGTAAACATAATTTGATTGTTTAACACTTTAAATCTAAAATAATTATTATGATACTTAAAGTCTTAAATAATAAATACAATTTATAACATCATAAGTTCATATTCTAAATTTATTGAATATTATAAATTTAAAAGTATAGTTGAATAGTATATAAAGTAATCTATACTGATATACTTCTATCGATATGTGTGTCACGTTGTTAACTGCATGGTCTAGAGCTTGAATATGATTGACACAATTTTTCTTCTAATGAATAGCATAAGAAACTGGTCTAATGAGTATTGATTTTCAACAATTGAATATGATTCTAAGACCGGTTTGATGATGTCATTCTAGTCTAACTACATTTTATTTTTTAATAAACCAAATTGGTATCCTCACTAGTTTCCGATCGGACAGTTTGATCTGGTCTTTATGACACTGATTCTAGTCTCTAACTTCTCCCTTCCTCTTCTTTCTTTGTGTGGTTTTTTTATTAGATCAACATTATAATTTGATATAAAAAAAATACAAAACATAAGATGTAGCTAACACAATTATAAATTGCATGGTTATCAAATCCTGTCTTGATGAAATTGCACAATTTTATCTGTCTACAACCCTTTGGTGAGTTAAATCACAAGCGGAATCAAGAGGTGGTCAAATTGGGACCAAAATCAATAAATTCGTTCAGATTTGGACAAACTCACGAGTTCACAATGAGTTTGCGAGTCTAATTTAGACAATTTTTTAATGGAACGCAAGCTTGAACATCATTTTAGTCTATGTCTGCTACGAGAAAAATACAACTAGGTTTTCTAACTTTCTACATTCATTTCTCCTTATCTGTTTTGTTGCGCTACTGACTAAACTCCACTGCACCATGCCTTAACTCCGTCGAAATTGAAATTGTATTTTGTGATTGCTCTACAAAATTGGACTCCATAATTTTCAACTTTGGTTAGTTTATGAATTGTGATGTTCTTTGTGAATTTGTTATGAAATTTTAGATAATTGAATGTTCTCTTTTATGAAATTGTGAGTACTCTACTGCTATGCCATGTTCTCTGTTATGAAAATTTGGCTTAGTGATGTTGTCTGAATAACTATTCTTTGAATATTTTTTATGTTATCTAAAATTATGTGAGTGCTTTGTGATGTTTTATGAGTCTGTTCTAAAATTTTGAGTACTCTAGTGCTATGTGATGTTCTCAGTTATGAAAAATTAAGTGTTATGTGAAGTTCTCTATTCTAGAATTTTGAATGCTCAATCATGTTCTTGTTCTCTATTCAAAATTCTGATGTTTGAATTATTTTTGTCTTTTGAGTATAATAGTAGTATATTCGTTAGCTAAATTAATGGTTGGAAGTGGGAGTGGATCAAATTCATCTTAAGGTAATGCAACTGCCTCGTCAGTTACTAAACTTAAAAGTAAAAATGCTTCAGGAAATCAATTACACATTGAGTAGAAACACGAAACATATATTCAACGCAATGGTAAAAAGTTAAGTTTAATTACTACTCTCAGATCATTAGCAAGGGAATTTTTAAATATAAGTATCATCTTGTTAGAATTAGAGAAGATGTTGAACATTATGCATCAGTGTTAGAAAAAATTAAATTTTGATGTTGGAAGTTATTGCAGAGATCAAAGAGGCATCATTTAAAAAAAGAAGATTGTATATGATTGAAGAATATGATGAAGAAAATGAGGGGTGGAAACAACTTGATATCAAACTCAAAGCTAAATACAAAGGAGTTTTACTTTTTCTTTTAAAGGGAAAGGAAAAATCTTTAGTGGAGGAGAATTCAAGCAACTATAAATCAAATTATAACAAAAAAAAAGGAGAGAATGAATTAAGTGGCTGAATTTTTTTACACAATTATCATTTCCTTCAATGCTATAAAGAATCTGGCTTTTTTAAAGATGCATGAGATGATTGAAAGATATGAAGTTTGTTATCAACCTCATCTTATCATGACATTAGAAGACCCCTTTTGAATAAAATAGTACTTACAATTCATTACTCTCTTCAAGAATTCAGATATGAGTGAAAGATAACAGGTTGTTCTAGCATGTCTAATGGGTGGACAGATAGAAAAAGCTTATGTATTTGTAACTTTCTAATCAAATAATCTAAGGGGGATTATATTTTTATATTCACTAGAAACCTCAAAATCTCAAAAACAATTGATAAAGTATTTAAGATGTTGGATGATGTTATAGAATTTGTTGGAAAGGAGAATGTGGTTGAAATTGTTACTTATGATGCTGCAAATTTTAAATAGGAGCAGAAATGTTGATGAAAAAAATGAAAGAAATTGTCTTGGATCCTATGTGTTTCTCATTGCATTGATTTGATCTTTGAGGATTTTGAGAAGAACTTAAAGGTCCATAAAGTGACCATTAAGAAGGGAAAAGGGATCACAACATACATTTATGATAGAATCATACTTACTATCATGTTGAAGAAATTTACAAAGGGGGAGATTTGGTTAGGTCTAATATGACTAGATTTGTCATGACTTATTTGACTTTAGGTTGTCTTTATGAGTTAAAAGTTTCATTATTGAGTTTGCTTAACTTTAAAGAATGGAAAACAAACAAGTTTGGAAAATCTCAACAAGGAAGAAAATTGAGTATGTGGCTTTAGATAGTCGATTTTGGAAGAATGTAGTGACTTGTCTTAAAGTTGTTACTCTGCTTATAGTTGTCCTTCGTTTGGCGAATTTGGATGTTAAACCAGTCATGTGCTTCATATATGAGGAGATGGAAACTGCACAACAAAAAATTAAAGCAAACTTCAATGAGGTGAAGAAAAGGTAAAAAAATTATCAATTGTTGAATTTCAACTTTGTCTTGGTTTATCATTTAAAGTTCAATTCTTTTAATGATATATGTAAATATGTGTTGGATCACCACACAATGTCTTTATTTATATTGAGTTAATATGATACAGTATGATCAATATTGATTACATAGAATCGCTCTAATAATGACTAAAGATCAATCTAATAATAAGTAATAAATAGTAAATCTCCAATTATTATCTAACCATAAATAAAAAAAATAATATATAATATTTAACACTCCCCCTCAAGCTAGAGCATATGTGTGAATGAATCAAGCTTGTTAAAGATGTAGTAAATCTAATAGAAATAAAAACAAAAGGTGATTCCTCGGGCACAAAGAGTGTGACGAGGTTGAATAAATAGAGCTCTCTCTTGGGTGGAAAATGAACGACCATTTCGCACAAGGAGGCAAGGGTGACAAGAAGCCCACCTTTGGCATTGGCACACAACACTAGCGGAGAATCTCCATTGTGACATCGAATTTGCTAAGGAGGACGATCATGTCGTGGTTATTCAATATCCTAATGTCATTGTGGGAATGCGTCCACCAACCAAAGGAAGGCATAATGAATGCCAAGGCACAACGAAGCCCCACTTACCAACTCCGGTGAAGAATACGATGTTGGCAGCATTGAGGAGTGTACACACGAAGCCATTGTGAATTGAACAACACTGTGAAGGTGTTTTTGTCAATGTGGTTGCTCTCATCAATGCCATGTTTGAATCATGTTGTTAGGAATGCTAGCCCCAAGAGAGAACCCATTACAAAGATCTTTGTGTTGATGGACTCTTCCTTCTACTCAAATCACATGAAAGGAACATCAAACAAATAGTGGATCGTCAAACGATGGATCCATCAACAAGGGTTTGTAGGTTAATTTGCTTCATCGAAGACATGTGTAAATAGAATCTCTCATATCCCACAAAGGTTGTGTATCTAACATATCAGGTTAGCATGAAGGTGACATGCATAAATATTCTAGACAAGGTTTATAGTCATTAGTGAGAAAGTGACAATATGAAAATAGATTGGACTATGGTTACTGGTAGATAATTTAAGCACTCAAGACACTTGGGATCCTAGGATCTAGTTTAGCCTCTAATACCATGTAAATATGTGTTAATGTATGTGCTAGATGACCACACAATTTCTTTATAGTGAGCCAATATGATCAATATTGATTACATAGGATCACTCTAATAATGACAAAAGATCAATATAATAACATGTAATAAAGAGTAAATTTCCAATTACTATCTAACCACAAATAAGAAAACAATATATATGATCTTTAACAATATCTAATATACAAAATTTTGTATTTGTATAGCTATGAACTAGTTTTGAAAATTATTGATCATAGACAAGAAAACCAACTTCACAAGCCTTTGCTTGCAAGTGCTTATTATCTTAATCCCTAATTGCATTATGAGCCTAATTTTAAAAAAAAGATACTAATGAAGTGAAACGTATCCACATAGAAACAATATTTTAAGCTATATGTCTAGTCAATTATTTCATCTCAACATATTTCTAGGAGAACTAATTAGCTCTAGGTTCAAGTGGCATTTCATCCCTAATCGTAACTCATTTGGTAATTCTTCAACATGATTCGATTTGGACCTCCACTTAGTTTCAGTCAAGCTTTATCTTGATCATGGATAGATCTATCAATAAGGTTGAAAGCTCCCAAAAGGAAAGGATGTAATTAGTCCCGCAAGGAATGATAGCTAAATGAAGCAAGTGAGTGATCCTCATATGAGGAGCATGAACAATAGAAGTAGCTAATTGAATTTCATTATGCCATGGGACTTTTCTCATTGAAAATGCAAATAATTGTAGGAAACTTATGCTTCCTACAATGCTGGAAAATGTTTGGAGATGGATATCCTAAGTTGAAGAAATTTTCTATTCATGTTTGTAGTTAATCTAGAAATGAGTGTAATTGGAGTTCATTTGAAATGGTAATTTAACTTCATAACTTATTTGTTGTTTTTTTTATTATTGTATGATTTAAATACTTATCAAATTTTCTTTTGTGACATTTTCTAATTTTAGGTTCATACTAAGAAAAGAAACTACTTACATCAAAAGAAGATGAATGATTGAGTTTATGTCATGCATAATTTGAAATTGAAAAGTAGACAAGTTTAAAAAAAATCATTGCTCTTTCATTTGATAACATTGAATCTGATGACGAGTGGTAATTGAACATGATGAGACTAAGTCTAACATTGTTGAAGAGGAGAATGTTGATGTTAGGCACACTCAAGCTTAAGGTGGTGTTGATAATGTTGGATTGGTTGGAGGAAGTTCAAGTGATCCTACTTTGGATGCACTTGATATTAATAACATTGTTTTGGATGCAAATGTGAATTATGTCATTTCATCTGGAGAACAGTTTGATCATGATGAAGATGGTGACAAAGATGGAAATGATACCGATGGTGTTAGGATGATCTAATTAGAGGATTAGATATGGGAATTTGAAAAAAATTGTGTTTCTTTGAAATGGTATTTGAAATGGTAACAATGAATATTATGAACTTTGAGATGCTATTTGAAATGGTAATGATGGAGACATTGTAGTTTTTTCTCTTCTTCGATCAATCTTAAAAACTTGTCTCAAAACAACTAAAAATAAAAAAATAAACATAAAATGTGCATAAATTAAATCATAAACCTAAATTCCTAGAGAAAATCTAATTTTAAGCAAAAATATAGGGGGAAAAGGTCTTAAATAAGAAAGAATTATAATAACTGCTCTATTTTACTTATGTAAAAATAGGTAATTTAGGTAGTTATCATATAACTTTAATCATAAATATTTTTAGTAAAAATGCAAATACACAAACACAACGACATTTTGAATTCTATTCAAATTCTCTCTTTTCTTCCTTTTTCACAAATTCATTGCAAATTTGTTATATTTATTGATGATTTGACATGTTTTTATCATGTTATCATAAACAAAGAAATATAATAATTAACAAAATATATTTAAAAAATATACGAAACTAAAATCATTATACGCAAAATGACATAATGAATTATTTATATTATATCATGTTATTATAAAATATATTAAATTAAAACCCTAAAAATATTATAATATATTAAAATAGAGATATGAATACAGAGCATATGTGTTTTTGCTAGTATATATTATGACAAAATAAAATCAAAAGTTAATGGGTCAACTGCCTCCCTAATACAATGAATGTATCCATCCCTATACACATGTATGTTTGTGTGCGTGGAGAATCCTAATACACATGTATTTTATTTTTAGCTGTAATGCATTAATAATATATATCATAGATATAAAAATCAATATTTTTTATCTTAAATAATTTATATGAAGGATATTATTATCTCATAATACTTAATTTTTAAATTAAAAAATTTTCATTTTCTCTCCCCTCTCCTCCCATTTATTGTGTATCAGTGCTATCTTTTGTTTTTATTAGCAATGCTATCCTATATTGCGTATTATATTTCATATTTTTTCTCTTCAATTTTATTTTTGGTTTTACATTAAAACTAATTTAAATTGAAAATTAAAAAAATGTTATTGGTTTCCTCAAATTTATGCATAAGTTTCTTTTTTTAAAATTATAAATTAAAAAATTATTTATGTATTAGTTTAAATAATTTCTCATTTAAACATATATAAACAATTAATTTTACGATATTTAAAATAAAATATTAATTATTTAAACAAATAGTGAAAAAAATATGATTTACTAAGAAAGAATAAAACGAAAGAGGAAGAAGAAGAAATATATTAAGAAATTTAGAATAAAATTGATACACAATTAATAAAAGAAAAAATAGGTTACAGAAAATATATTTTTAATTTTTAAAATTGAATATTAAAATAGTGCAATATCTTTGATATAAATTATTTAATATAAAAAAATATTAATTTTTATGTCTAAATATTTTGATGTAACTTGTTAATGCAATCCAACTAAAAATAGAATGTACATTAACATATTTTTAATTTTATCAGATGATTAAAAAAAAACAGTGATCAGAAATATTTAAACATGCGAACTTTTCCTTTCCTTTTCGTTTTTACTCCTCTTTCTCAACCACAAATCAAAAGGCTATATTATATTCCCTAAAAAGTAAAAACAACTTCAATAATTTTATTCTAAAAAAATTCAATAATTTTATAAAAAATATGTTTCATAAATTTAACTATTTTTTTAGGGAATAAAGTTAACTACTAAATTGTATGATGCTATAAAAATCAAAATGGGAATATATATATATAT
Organism: Psophocarpus tetragonolobus; assembly: GCA_037954015.1. Lineage (NCBI taxonomy): Eukaryota > Viridiplantae > Streptophyta > Magnoliopsida > Fabales > Fabaceae > Psophocarpus > Psophocarpus tetragonolobus. The sequence goes on along the minus strand of CM075692.1, from coordinate 35,032,170 downwards.
ATATATATATATATATATATAGTATTAAATTTCAGATAACCATCCATAAATATGTAGGCTTTGTTTGAGAGAAAAAATGTAGGCTTTGCTTGACAAATCTAAATAATTAGCCTATAATTTATAAGTATACTTATAACTAATTAAAATACAAGTGTTTAGTAACGTTACTTATCTCATTATATTATTACACTCTATTTGAAACAATATTTGAGCTTATAATATATAACATTTTTTCTTTCAGTTTTTTATCCTTTCTTCTATTTTATAATAGGTGATAAAAAAAACAAGTTAAATGATTACATTTGAAGTTTTTAGTAAAATTTAATGTGTTGAGGTGGTTGATAAATATAAAAGTATTTGTATGCTTTTTATGTAAATTATATTTATTGATTGGTGGTTTGTTTTAAAATAATTATTACTCTTATTTTCTAATAATTTTTATATTTGAAAAGTTAGCGGCTTTATTTCATAATACTTCACTCAATTTTTAGTTATTTAAATCTTTTATGAGTAGCTCTTTGTAAAATATTTGGTCTTATCAAGATCCAACAAACCAACCCATAATTTTTAAGTGAGTTTTTGTTCTAATTTTCATACTTTTTGAAAAATTTCCTAAAATATTATTCATCCTATAATTGTTTTAAGTTAAGTGTGTTTAACTTTAAAATTCTTAAAAGATACAAGCAAAAAGTAAGACATCTAATTGGTGTTAGTAGTACATATTAATTTTTTTAGTCGATCATCAACTCTATAGTCTTATTTTTGTACATGATTACTTTCTACTTGGTGTATTGTTATATTACATATTCAAATTATTTTAATTATTTGTCATATAAAAAATTAAAATATTAATTTTTTATTATATATTAAATAGTTTTATTAAATAAGATAATATCATATAGAATACTAAACTTGCTACTATTATATATGCCACTAGAACGTGTTTTCACCTTCGGGAGAGTTAGTGATGGATATAGAATCTTGAGGGTGAGAATAGATTTATTTTAAGAAAATAATTATCATGCATATAAAAATAAAAACATAAAGATTAAATTACGTGTAATGCGATGAAAAGGGAATAAAATTTCCAATTGAAATAAAGCTTAAAAGTATCTAGTGATCTGAAAAGGAGTAAATTATAGGGAAAAAATAGTCAATAAAACAAAAAATTTAACGATTAAAATTTTGAAAACAAATAATTCAAATTATAAAAATTAATAAAGATGCAGAGAAAAATGGCAACAATTTAAATATAGACTTATATTTTCTCAAGGTACAGATGCACTTCTTTTTAGTGAATTGCAGGGGCACTTCCTTCATTATATATGGAAATCCGCTAGCCATACGATTTTATAAAACTTAATCTATAATAAAATTTCCAAAATCTAAAAATGAATAGTAAAATATTATAATTTATGGGTCATATATCCATATATAATCCAAAAGCACTTTTTTAACTATACAACAAATATGGACAACAATAAAATTAGAACTCAAAACCTCATGCAAATTAGCCAACCTGAGACCTCATAATCCAAAAGTAGCTAGACCCTTCTATAATGATCAATCAAAGAGGACATGTAATAAAAAAGTAAAGAAAATTAAAAGTCAAAAAGTAAAGAAAGACAACCCACTGCGTCAATTTCAGTGAATACTCTTACCATGTTTTTAACTATCCGTACATAATAGTTATAGATAATAACGATTAATATAGTTGGAGATCATAAGGTAGAGATGTATATTTTTTTAACAATGTTTATTCTAAATGAAATCAGCATTTAAATTCTAGATCACATGATCAAATCGCTATCACTTTTATCATCAATGTTAGTTGGTAAAAGACACTTTTACCATATTTATAATTGTAACCTTGATTTTTTACCTTTTATCCGTATGTTTAAATTAATTTATTTCTATTTAATAAAAAAATATTTTTTAAAAATAGTCTACTGATTTTTATTTTAGTCTACCTTTCTTTTTTGTTTTGGTTCTTGATTTATTTATTTTTATTTTGATTCCTAGCATGACTAAGAAAGATTAGAGAAGGGAACAGAGGTTTCCAAAAAAGAGAGAAGAAAATGAAAATACTCTAATAAAACTATAAAAGAGATATCTATATTAAAATTTACAATTTTGTAGAGACTTTTTTTACTGTCAATTTTGTAGACACTAAATTATATTATTAGGGATTAAAATGACAATATATAAAGATCATATATAACTGAGAAATTTAGTAATATATATATATATATATATATATATATATATATATATAGTTGAGAAATATTAAGAACAAATCGAAATTAACAATTTTATATTAGACTGGAACAAAATATCACCAAATATATAGATAAAAATTGATGAAATCGGATTGTATATTATACTTTATCCCATTAACTTGTATGTTACTTGAAATAATATTTCTGCATATACATATAAATTATTATATTTCCACTCTTTTTCACGCGTTCCTCTATTTTATAATAGCTGATGAAAAAATAAGTTAAATGATTGAATATGAAATGTTTAATAAAAATATTTGTTGAACTGGTGAATAAAGAAAACAAACATAAAAGAACATATTTATATGTTTTTATGTAAATCATATTTATTCATAGATTATTTAGTTTAAAATAATTAATGCTTGAAAATTTTTAATTTATTTATAATTATTTATCATCTAAAAATTAAAAAATAAAATTATTTTTATTAAATAATATGAGATCATAAAATAAAAAAACATGTTTCTATTATTTATAGCTTTCATATGTGTTTCTGTTGATTAAAAAAAACACTACTTATATTTAGTCGCTATTACTATTTTGTAAACAAAACTGATCACCCAACTTTGTTTTCGTTCATAATAATATTTTTATATTTTTTATTCTTTAATTTTGTGCTTAAAATTAAAACTAGTATATTCTGGTAACTTGCTAGTGTGTTTAAAGAACAAAGTACTAAAAAACTACAATAAAATAAGTTTACATTCATTGTTATTCAAATGACATATCTAACCATAATTTCTTAAATTATTTTGTATTATCTTATAATACTTTCTGGTACTTGTTGTGATTCTTAGGCTGTTATGTTACTATTAAAACATTATTTTACACACTTTTTTTCGATGATAAAAAAAGCAAAATAAATTTAGGAAGCGTAAACTTTTATATTTTTTAATATGATTTAATTATGGTCATCATAAAAAAAAATACCTTTTAATATAAAAAAATTATTTCTTATAATAAAACATATGGTATCTAAGAAATCATGCTTTTATGTTGTAGACTTTCTCTTACACAAGTTTTTTGTTAAGAAACACTGAATAAATGAACATAAAAGATGACCTGAATTGTTATTTTTTTAAAACTAATTAATAAATATTTAAACTTGACTAAATTACACACACAAATGATAAAAATTTTCCTTTAGTAAAAAAATAATGAAACTTTTTCTCATGGTAGATTGGTTACCAAAGTTTCGGAATAAAATATGTTTTAGGTTTTTAAAAATTTTTTGAAATATTATATCTATTTTTTTATTTTTATAATTTTAAAATATAACACTTGTGGTTAAAAGATGAAAAATGACATAAATAAATTGAGAGGAATAAAATGAATATATTTTAAAGATTTGAAAATTTGGAGTTAATCAATGTGCGTGGTTTTCCTATATTAGAAATCAGGGAAATTGATATTTCCACAAACGCCCATGTATAAAATTGTAATGCAGATATTCACAAAACTTTATAGTTATGTTATTTATTTTTTTAAAAACCGTATATTTCATTTCCTATTCTATGCATTTTTCATAAATAAATTATTAATAATTACTAACTTTGTATAGATTGTAGTATATAAAAATACGCAACGACAATAATGTATATAAAACTGAAAAAGGCAATAGAATTAAATCACTTGAATTTAGCTTTTGATAGAGTTTGGTAAACTGGAAGAGAACATAAGTTTAAACTCCATGCTGTTTGTCATTAAAAAAAGTAATAATTTTTTTTTAAAAAATATATATACCTGCGGGATGACCGGAGGAATTTCTCTATTGATGATCTGTTCTGTTCCATGGTCAGATATTAATTATATATACTGTAGTATGATTGAAGTCAAAGATACCTCCTATTCCTATTTCAATCTCAGGTTAATGCATGCTCCTCTAAATGTGTAGTTTTTTTTATTTATTTTGTTTTCAAGAGATTTTATTTTTTCTTTTTTTAATCTTAGGAATGAAGATGATATCTATATCAGTAGATCATATATATGCAATAATACAAAGAAAAAAAATCAAGAAAGTAAAAAATTCTTTCATGGAAGCCTTTTCTTGACTCCTAAATCAATACACTGGATTTTTGCATTTCAATCAGCACGTCTTAGTAATTGTTTGATTTTACGTTTAAGTATATTTCAACTTAAGCATTATTGATTCTAAACTTTTGATCATGAGTATATATGAAATTAATGAAAAGATTAAGTTAGGATTAGAGAATATATTGTGAAGACAATATCAAATATTTTGAAGAGATATTTTCTCCTTATTGCCTTTGTAGAAGTGAAAAAATATTTTCACTATTGATCATTATATCAAATTGATCAATATGATTTTATTGAGTTTCCAATGCAGACATCGTCTAGCAGATTGATCACATCCAGGGAATTCTAAGAATCTCCATTTATCATCAATGGCCTTGAGGCCTTCATCTTTGGTGATCCTACTGGTATTTGTGTTAGTTCATGCCATTTCTATTTTTTAATGTTTGACATTCTGTTATCATGGTTTTCATGGTTACATGCTATGCTATGATTTTCAATACCCTCCATTTCTTAACTTAATACTATTGGATTACATTGTCACGCAATTCATAACTGAATTTCACCGCATAATCTTTATACACTAATCTGTTTTACTATAATACATTTTGTGTTCTTCTAAATATTGTTTTGGAAAGCATTTCCCATCAGCAAGTCTGATTCTCCTAATTGAACCTCTCAGCTCACTTTTGTATGCAATTATTAACTCGCAATTAGATTTTGTTGTTGGTCTCCTAGCGAACCAGACCTGCATTGCTATTGTAGGCTTAGAAAAACAAAGACATTTGATATTCCATAATGGCGTGGTTTCAGAACAAACATTTGGAGTCACCGTCTAACAAACATTAAAAAATAGTTGAGAGTCGAGAAAAGATTTGTAATCTTTGCTTAATTCGTGGTTGGACCAATACCTTGTAATAATTTACAATTAGAGTAAAGAGGGACAAATTAAGAGAGAGAAAAATATAGATGAAATACGTAATAAGAAAAAATTTAAAAAATTCAATTAAATGTAAAAAATTTGGTTGATTGCGACAGTGGTAATAGTTTTAATTTTTAAATTTTAAGATGTGTGCTGTGAGTGTTAAACAAATATTGTTGTAGGGATATGGTGCGCTGACAGGTCTCATCTTTTTGACGCCGCACTGGTATCTCATGGTCATGCGTATGGAGAAAAGTGTAAATGGAAACTCAAAAAACATGTTATCACAGTTGCAATTAGAAATTGAGCATTCAACTGAACTGTTACACCCTGTGAAATCATCGTCAACCAATTTAGCAAGATTTCTGAGTTCAGCCCTTGCTACCACTACTAATATATCCTTCTTTGATATTGAAAACAAGGTTAGTTTTTAGTATATTCCTATTCCTGGTTAATTTGTTTGTTTTAAAAATGTGAGTGACTTTCCTTTCTAAATTAAAATTATAAAACTGAATCATTCAATTATATACGTCATCACTTAACAAAAAGTATCATGTATTATATTTTTAATGTTAATGATTTAATATCATCTAATATTATGTGTGGTGAATGAGTACCAGATGATAATATCGCGGGGAGTAAGTTCAGTTTTGATGAATGACGTAAAGGTAAAAAAAAATTTCGATTTGGAGGTTTATTAAGTGGTGATGGGAGTTTAATAGGGAGATGTTATTTTGTGTGATTCGGGGAATTTGATTTGATTGTCCTGAAATTCTCATATGAATCACAAAGCTTGTCAAGCTGGAGATGTTATATGGGGTTTTAATTACCCATTGTCAAGCTGCATTATGAGTATTGGGATGTTACAGAGGTGGAGAATAAAAGGTTTCAAGTCATGAAAGTCTTTTTCAAAAATCAGGCTCTTTTATTAATAGTCGATTTAAGAGTTCTATTCGGTTTTCTTGTGTGTTTTGTTTTGTTGATTTTATGACGAACTTGTGTCTTGTGTACGACACCGTTATTTATTTAACTCTTTAAAATTAATGATTATTTATAGCTTATAAAAAAAATACTTGTTTGATAAACGGTTTTAACATTTTGCTTTGTATGTTAAGGTGGCTCCTATATTATTTGAAGCATTTGAGACAGTTCCATACTTAGTCCAAATCTCATACATAGGGATGGAAGGTCTCTTTTTCTCGTACTACATGGATGATAATCAAGCTCTAGCTATGTACTCCAACTCATCATCTACTAGGGGTGCCTCAAATATAACTTATATTCAACCTGTGGATCGTGAATCTGGAAAGGTTTATGGGGAAGCCATAAACATGATAACTAACCCTTTTATGAATGCAAGTTGGATTGAGGAAGCATTTAATGTGTCATATGGGTTTGTGTCACTGGGAAATAGGTGGGGCTATGATGTTGATCTTTTGTTCCTTAGCTCAGCTAGAATCACTAGAAGAGGAGTGATCTCTCTTGGATTTTCATCAAAGAAAATAACTAACTTTGTGACTCGCATTGACCAACAACAAGGCACCATGTCCTATTTAGCTACCAAAGATGGAAAAGTTCTTGTGGAAGGGATTCAACATATTACCCCTTTGATAATTTCTAATGACATGGTTTCCTTCCAATCAGTGAATGCAAATGGTGATCCCACAAGTAATCAAGCCACTCTCTCGTGCAAGGATGAAGCTGCTACTTCTCGTTTCAACATTCTGGATACCGATTATTTAATTCATTGCTACACCATCGATATAATGGGAATAGAATCGGTACGTTTTTATAGTCATACATAGTTGTTCAATCATAACTGCTTTCGATACATTAATTCCAATAGTGCTATATCTACAATTAAGAAAAATATATGTAATTAAGAGTTGCTGCATATCTTCCCTATAACAGGATTGTAATTTCTCTTCATATATGGTGCTCATAATCTGTTTTGAATAATAATGAATATAAATGTGTAGAAATCATTATTTTATTCTTATTGTCTGAGACACTGGTTATTATTTAATAAATTTTATATGCCTCATTATTTCAATATGTAAAAATTTATTGAATAGGAGTAAATCATTAATTAAGTATAATTAACTGAATTAAGTGCTTGACAACAGCCACCTAAAATCCTTTCATTTCTTCACTCCAACACACCTTTATATACTTCCTTGTCATCTTCATAACAATGATGCAGCCAATCCTGACATATTTGTAGCAACCCAAAACATTTCTCCACACAATTTCATAATCAATTTCTCCACAACGCAGGTACAATACATCCTGACATTTCCCACAGATTAAAGCAGGATGTGAAAAGAAATATGCCACACAATTCTTACCTAACATTCCTGTATATCTGCATGTTCCCCCAGAATATACACATTGAATCCCATCCAGTGAAACTCCAGTCATTAACGATTAAATTACATCATCACTCTTCCAAATTCAGTGCAACATGCATTTCTAACTTTAACATATGACTGTTACTATAAAAGTTAATGTAATATTTTTAAATATATAAAAGTGTTAGGTAATGTTTTTAAATTTAACTTAAAGAAGTTAATATAGACAAATAAAAAATGGTAGAATTATCTACAATTTGATAAAATTTGAGAGATTGTTACTGTAATTCTCTTTAAATTAATATATTACTTATTTGGAACTATATGCTCCGGACTTTTTTCTATGTTATATATGTGATTACATTTTTCAATTTTTTTACCAAAACAATTTATAAAAAATAGTTAATAACGTGTTACATGGAAAATTGTCGGATGATATGATTCTTAATAATGTAACAATTCCTCATAATTTTACACCTTGAACTAGAAATAAATAGAAAAGAGAGAAATGTGTATGTAATAAATAACATTGCATACAAAAAAAAAATAGATAGAGAAAATTTGTGTTGTCAAATGAATGTATGTAAAAATTGGGAGTTCATATTATATTTAATAAAGTTTACATAAAAGTTATCATTTTCCAAATATCATTCAGGAATTTGTCACTCTTATTATTTGATTAACTTATGCAAAATTTCTCTAAAATAACAATTTGATTAACAAAGAAGAAAAAAGACATTTTTGATAAATAAAAAAAAAAACTATTTAACACTAGAAGTAATAATAAAAACACGTGAGTAGTAATAGAGATTCTCTTAAATATTACATAAACATTCTTTTCATGGGAATATAATTGATAGTTACGATTCAAAGAAGACTAGAAAAATTAAAGCAATCAAGTAATTACGTTCTCGAATTAACATGTATGTAACAATCCAAATATCTGTAATCTAGTGTAGGTCTTCCTAGCCAGAAATGTACTTCGCCGCTAGTGTGCCGTTTTGCACTTGGATTCAATACTTTCCATGCATCTCATTGGAATGTTAAAATAAAATATACTAAACGGGTTATCAGTAAGTTATTTCTTTTGATTTTGAAATAGATTTTAGTGAACCATGTACATAAAAAAAATGAAAAATAAAGATTACATATTATTGTCGGTGTCCATTTTCTAATAGTGAAATCCTTTCTTTCATATTTCAGGTTTATGTCTTAGCCGTTCCACAAAAAGGATTTGTGAGCTTTAATCTCAATTACAAGAAAAAGGGACTGATACTGTTTGTGGCAACAATGATCACTGCATTTGTTGCTCTCTTCAGCTTTCTATTCATAAATTGCAGAGCCATGAGGCGAGAAATGCAATTGTGTGCCTCACTAATCAAACAGTGTGAAGCCACCCAACAAGCTGAGAAGAAGAACATGAACAAGAGCATTGCTTTTGCAAGCGCCAGCCATGATGTTCGTACTTCTCTTGCAGGCATTACCGGTTTGATAGAGGCATCTTATGAGTTAGTTGATCCCGGTTCAGAATTGGGGACCAATTTGAAACAAATGAATGATAGTACCCAAGACTTATTAGGTAACATCATTCATTCATGCTACTTAAACTACTTTAGGTAAATCTTAGTATTAAACTTACACTAATACTAGTTCCTTGTAAACAGTTTTGGTACTATTCTCCAATCTAAATTACAGTATTACCATAAAAAATTCCAATTCTGATTAGAAAACAATAAAAAATACTTATAGAACTGTACGCATTTATGTTTTGTCTTTATATTATACCGTTATATATAATCTACCACTATAGCATTGATAACTTGTTTACTTTCTGTGCATTAGGACTGTTGAATTCCATACTAGACACAAGCAAAATAGAGGCAGGAAAAATGCAACTTGAGGAAGAGGAATTTGATGTGTTCCATTTCCTTGAAGATGTAGTTGACTTTTACTATCCAGCGGCTATCAAGAAAGGTATAGATCTCGTATTGGACCTTTGCGATGGTTCTGTTGTGAGATATTCACGCGTGAAAGGTGATAGGGGCAAACTAAAACAAGTTCTGTGTAATTTACTGAGTAATGCTGTTAAATTTACTGAGGAGGGGCACATTGTAGTTCGTGCATGGACTGAGAAGCCAACGTTATTGCAGAACTCAACAGCTAATTGTAACCAATATGATTTCAAGAGATATTTATCATGCTTATTTCGTAATAAAAACGAAGCACGTGATGACTTGGAATCCATGCGCTCAATCCAACAAGATCCGCACTACATGGATTTTATAATTGAAGTGGATGACACGGGAAAAGGAATTCCTAAAGAGAATTACAAGTCTGTGTTTGAGAATTATGTACAAGTCAAAGAAACTGCTCTTGGACGAGGAGGAACTGGCTTGGGACTTGGGATTGTGCAGTCGTTTGTACGTATTACTTATTCCCATATAGTTATGAATTATATGTTCATTGAGCCACATTTCTCTTAACGTTTAATCATAAATAGTTATATATGAAATTTATTGACTTTTATAGCAACTGTTATAAGAATCATACTATATAACATCTGTGTTGTTTGATGCTGTAAAATGGAAAATGCATGCTTAGGTGCGTTTGATGCATGGAGATATTGAAATTGTGGAGAAGGATACCGGTGAAAAAGGAACATGCTTCAGGTTCAATGTGCTTCTCGCTTTGTGTGAGAATGAGGCAATGATAAACAATAGCACAAGGGAAGGTATCGAGTGTGGATCAGGAAGCAGGATGCAAGGTCAGGGGCACACCATCCATTCTACAAATTCTAGTTCTAGGATTTGTTCCATGAGTCCTAAGTTACATGTTTGCAACTCTAGTCCAAAGCCTGAGACTTCACTGGTGGTTCTTTTTATTGTTGACGAGGAGCGCCGAAGGACTTCACAAAGGTTCATGGAGAGGTTAGAGATCAAAGTTAAAGTTGTGAATTCAAGGGAAAGATTGTTTTGTACTCTCAAGAATATCAAGCGAAAGGGTCAGCATTCCTGTTCCAGTGACCAAATTTCTCCAGGGTCTTCAGATTTGAGTTATCAGTCTATATCACATAATTCCCTTGCCATAGCCACAAGAGTTCCTTTGAGTTCTAGGGATGGAACTGAGCACATGTCTTTAGTTTTCAAGAAGACTGATATTGGAGCTTTTCAGGGTTTCATCCTTATTGTGATTGATGCAAATGCAGGCCCTTTTTCTGACCTACATTCGATTGTATCCAGCTTCAAGAAAGACCTTCGCTACCCTTGTAAGGTTATTTGGTTGGAAAAGCCCTTTATGCGTTGCATCAACTTCAAAGCCCTTGATCAAGATGACATTGTGATATCCAAGCCATTTCATGGTAGTCGTTTGTTCCAAACTATAAAGCTTCTTCCTGAGTTTGGTGGTGCTTGGCAAAACAATTCTGCTAAGGCTAAGAGAGAAAGTACTAAACGGAAGACTTGTAAGGATTCAAGTTTGTCAAAATACAAGTATCCTCTGCTGGACAGATCACAGGTGTCTCCAACTGATGAATACACATTTCAAAGTGCTGAACACATTTGGATGGGAAAACGGCAATCCAAGGCAAAACTAAGTTTTGCTCATCAGGGTGAAACACAAGAGAGTGTAGACTCATCAAGGTGTCACAAACCCTTGAGTGGTAAGAAGTTTTTGGTTGTTGAGGACTCTGAATTGTTGCGCAAGCTAACTTCTGCTACTTTGGTTTCTCTTGGTGCAACTATGGATCAATGTGAGAATGGAGAAGAAGCTGTGAGGCTAGTTGATGACGCTCTGGCTGCTCCAGATTTTCCTAATGCTCCTTATGATTACATCTTAATGGATTGTCAGGTAATGACTACGGACTAACATTTAAATAACAGTCACTATATATTATGTTGATGAAAAGAAATGATAGGGTGTTGTAACAATAACAGATGCCAGTAATGGATGGGCTTGAGGCAACGAAGTGGATACGAAAGATAGAGAAACCATATGGTGTTCGCATTCCTATCATTGCATTGACTGCTCGCACCGAAAAACTGACTATAGAGACTGGAATAGACTTTCATATAGTGAAGCCTATTAAGAGAGACCATTTACTTGAAGCCATCAGATATATACATGATAAAGCACACAAGCGTGACACAATGTAGAACAAGTCTTTCTATTCTGTGCATTGGAGTGCCATAAATTGCTCATTATATTTCTGCTCATGTATAAATTCAACAATAAGAAATTGAAATTTATCTCATGCACCCACAAACAGACCTTATTCATTAAACCAGATATTCTTTGAATTTATTAAACAGAGAAAACTGCACATCTTAGAGTTTAATTGGTATATAATATACAACCCTTTATGGTAAATTTGTTGACTTTACTCATTATTATTTTTAAAGCCACATAAATGGAAAAGTCATTATTGAATATCAGTGTAAAAATCTTTTACACCGACAGTGTATACTAATTAAACTCTAAGAATAAATCCCCCTTCAAAAAGAATAAGATTAAGAATAAAATTCTAAAAATTAACAGTATATTTTATTATTATTTAATTTTCCTGAAAATAATTTATTTATCATCAATTCTACAAAGTTTTTTCTCAATTATCAAGCTGAAAAGTTTTTATTCCTATTAAAAAATAACATTTTCAAAAAATTTTCAAGAAAAAATAGTTTTTATTAAACGTAGAAATTTAAAAACTGATTAATTGATGATATCCTATAAAAAAAAATACTCCCTTGTTAAACTCTATATCTTTACAACAATCAGTTTTGGAGCAACTAGTCTTAACTCAAGTTTTTGAAATATTTTTGTTCTTATTTAATTGTCAGTTTAAAGTAATATTAATTTTTTTAGTGTATATTTATTACCTATTAATTAATAAAAGATGATTTTTTTTATTAAAAAACATTTTAATACTAATTTTAAATATGAAATTCCTTTCTGAGACCTTAAACAATACTTAAAAAAACAAAATTAGTATACGGTAATAAAAACCAGTGAGCAAAACACATAGTCTACAAAGACCAATACATTCATTTTAGTACAATAAATATCTACTATCATCCTTCTTAAACTAGATGTATAAATAGTTTGACATATAGATTAAAAATTTATTATTTGGACTAAAATATTCGTATTGAACTTTAATCATGTTTAATTCAATAATGCCGTCAAGAGTTAGCATAATCAGTTTTCAAATGGTATGTTAGCAGATCCCTACACTTTACTTGTCCCTTCAAGTCACATCCTCATGAACATGTGGCACATTTCACTTAAACACGTAACGGAAAAGCTCAGCCGGTTGATTTTTAAATTTTTGAAAAATGTTTAATAAGTGATTGGACGTTAATATGGTTGTTCAGTGTAACATTTCTTCTCTTCCATTTTAACCCGCAAAAGAGAAACCGGAAAGAGTGAGCTGCAGAGCAAGGTTTGTATCACGAAGACAAAGGTTGCAAAAGAGGGTTTTGGGAAGACGCTCTAAAATTTCATTTTCATTATTGTGTTTGTATCACGAAAGTAACATTTCTTCTCTTCCATTTTTATTATCTCTAAGATGAAATTCCTATTTTATAGTGGGTGAATCGTTTTTTTAGTCGTTTTATTTCATGTATCTTTGTTTTTTGGGGGAAGTTAGGGTTTCTCCGAAATGGGTTTGAAGTGGTAGGGTTTATGATTTTGTGTTTTTGTAATGTAGGATGGTGTTCAAACGGAGGACGTTTTATTAGGAATGAAAAGGGTTTGTTTTAATATGACGGAGGGGAAATATGTGTGTGGGAAGGTATTGACGAAGATTATGTCAATACATGGTTGTTCAACAATCTTTGTAAGGAATGTAAGCCCCACCAAGAAGTGGGATAAATTGTTTTCGTAAAAACAATGATGAGGATGAAAAATGGGTTGCACGCTATTTTAAACAACGATGATATTGTTCTCTTAGTTAACAACTGTGTTGTTAACCCAGGAAGAAAGGTGGATGTCTATTTTCATCATTTACCTGACATGCCTAATTTTGTTGAAGGAGCCATTGACACTGAACAAGTAAATCCACAAGATGATGACATCATAGTAGTAGGTGAAGTCAAAGATGATAAATGGGTTGACGTTCAGGAGGTTGAGGAGGCTGAAGATAATGAGGCTCCGGATAAGGAGAATCAAGTTTAGCAGGATGAAGGGGCTCAAGTTCAATAGGATAAGGGGGCTCAATTTCAGCAGGATGAATGGGCTCAAGTTCAGCGAGATGAGGGAGCTCAAGTTCAGCAAACTGAAGTTGAAGAGGATGCAAATAAGGAGGTTGAAGTTGAGGAGGATGTATTTTCGGAGGAGGCTGAACATGATAATGCTATAAATAAGGAGGCTGAAGATGGTAATGTTGGAACTGAGGAAGCCATTAAAAGGAAAAAGTCTGCTGATGAGGGTAAGGGTGTTAGAATTGATGTTTATACTCCAAATGTGGGTAATACAGAGACTGATTCAGAAAACCCTATGATTATGAGTCTGAAGAACCGAGATCAGCTGCAAGTTCAGATGATGAGAATAGTAAGAGTAAGGGGCCCATTTACCCATAATTTAATGAAAGAGCATCCTTTGGGGCCATTGAGTTGGAAGTTGGGATGGTATTTCCCACCTTGTTAGAGTTTAAGAAGGCATTGGTTGACTATACAATCCAAGTTGGAAGAGAGTTAAAATGGGTCAAAAATGATTTACAAAGAGTAAGAGCTGAGTGTAAAACCCTCAACTGTCCTTAGGTAATATATTGCTCCAAAAATGCAAAAGGTATAACTTTTCAAGTGAAAATTTTTGTGAAAAAACATAATTGTGCCAGACGAAATAAGATAAAGCAAGCGTCTAGAAAGTGGGTTGTTGAAAAAATAGACAATTAACTAAATCTTCATCCTAACATGTCGGGGGAAAAGTGCTTCATTATTTAAAGAGAGCATACAACGTGCATGTAGATGACAGAAAAATATTTAGGGCTTTGAAGGAGGTCAAGGAAAAGCTAGAGGGTAATTTTAAGGAACAATATGGGCACGTGCATGATTATGCCCATGAAATCTTGATTGCATCCCAATACCAGAATCAGTACCCCAATTTGGAAGGATATATGTTTTCTTGGGTGCCTGTAAGCAAGCATTTAAGGCAGGGTGCAATCCATTTATAGGGTTGGATGGGTGTTTTTTGAAAGATTTTTTTGGTGGGCAATTGCTATCGGTTGTAGGCCAAGATGCTAACAACCACATCTTTAGCCTTGCATATGCTATTGTTGATGTAGAAGATACTAACACTTGGAAGTGGTCTTTGACTCTGCTACAACAAGACTTGGGGGACCACAATAACAACAAGCTGAATTTAATGAGTGACATGCAAAAGGTAATACGTCTTCATGGACTGGCTTGCTTATATACTTAAAGTACAAGGTCTTATTTGCACTTAATGTTTTGCATGCTTTGATTTGGTAAAGCAAAGTGTTTTCAGTGGTTAGAATTTAATATTTTGAATTTATTCAGGGTATTGGAAGGTCTAGTATGATGGTGTTGTGGGTGTATTGTTTGAAATTAAATTCAACTTGACACTGTAAATTTAGTTTTTGTAGAAATGTTATGAATTCAATGTTTTGTGGGTATTGCAAGTCCTAAATTTAATGTTGTGAATTTTGTGGTTATAGAGGCTGATTAATGCTGTCAAGGAAGTGATGCCAGAATCACCACACAGGTTCTGCGTGATGCACCTGTGGAAAAATTTTCCTAAGCAATGGAAAGACTTAGAGTATAGATTCTTGTTGTGGGAAATTGCAAGATTTACAATAATTGCTAACTTTGAACTTCACATGAACAAGATCAAGGAAAAAAATCAAGTTGGATATAATTATTTGAAGAAGAAAAGCTTTGATTCTTGGTCCAGAGCGCACTTTGATGATGAATGCTAAGTGGATGTCATTGTGAACAACAACTGTTAAGTATTCAATGCCAAAATTTTAAAATATAAGGGGAAACTGATCTTGACTTATTTGGAAGAGGTGAGATGTTATGTCATGAAGACAATGAGTAAGAACAAGTTAAAATTGGCTAACAGAATTGGCATATTAGCCCCTATGTAGCAACAAAGACTTGAGAAGGAAAAAAAGAAAAGCAACTTTTGGACACCAATCTGGACAAAGGATGCAATAGGAAATAGGTATAAAGTGCAAAATATGCAAGAAAAGGTTTATGTGAACCTTAATACCAGCACATGTACAAGTTTTGGCAGTTGACAGACATGAACCATTTTTTTAATGTGTGACACTCCATAATTGGTGATATGAACCTCAAAATTGGATGTGTTTTATTGTAGGATTGTCATGCCAACATGTATATGCAGTAATTGCTTACAAGAATGTGCAAACTGAAGATTTATGTGATAGCTAGTTGACAATGGGAGCTTACAGTTCAACATATGCATATTTTGTGAAACCAATGCAAAGTTCTCAATATTGGAAGACTGCTAACTATGAAAGGCCAACTGCACCACCAGTCAAGACAAAAGAGGGAGGATAAAAATGAAAAGGAGAAAAGACCATGAAGAACCTCAAGTGGTTAACAACTGATTAAAGAGAAACTATGCAACTATCAATTGTCATATGTGTGGCATTGCGGGACATAACATGCACAGTTGTAAGAATGATGGTTGTGTACCTGAACCAAACATAAGGAAGAAAAGTAAAGTTGTAACAGAACCATCTGCAAAAACAGTGGATACTGTTATAATTGATTTAAGCCAAAGTGCACCCCCAGGAGAACAGTGTTATGTTTGGTTAATGGATGTGTACCTTTTTTTATATTATGAATTATGTAAGAATGATGGTTGTGTACCTTTTATGAATTGTGTTTAGTTAATGGATGTAATGTCAGTTTCAATGATTAATTAATGAAGTTACAATTTCCCCTATTTGGAGTGTTAAATATGCCTTTATTTTTGCTGCATTATGGTCTTCATCTTTGCAAATTATATGCAACAAATTATGTAGAATAATGCCTTTTTTCTTCAGCTTTATGGACTTAATTTTTTCATCCTAAAATATTTTACAGTGATTTTATTAGATTATGCAGGAAAATTATGCAGAATTAATGCACAATCTTTAAGTGGTTTTATCAACAATTTTAGTTCTTGAAAAAATTTTACAATAAATAAGGCAGAAAATGTTCCCAATAAATGAAGCAAATTAAATTGATAAACTTCTTCCATTCATTAAAAGATGCAACAATGAATACAATGAAAAAGGGGTTATGCCATGAAACTACAAATCATTCCTACAAATAAAACAATTACAATTGCAAACATAATACAAATTATCAACTTCAACATCTTAAATTCAGCCAATAAACTATTCATCCTAAACAAAATGTCTTGCTTCCATGCTCTATCATCTTCTTCAGCTATTGCAACATCCCAACCAGCTTCCACATTGGTACTACATGCCCAAACAAAAAAGTGGCAATTATTTGGGTGACTCTGAAACCAAAAAACACAAGGTTAATGAAATAAAAAGAAAGTTCTAAATCAATAAACAAAAGCAAAATACAGATGAGACCTTAGTAAAGGACAAGTGTAAAACAACTTTCCAAGATTTCTTTCAGTTCGAGAAATCCTTAATGCTTCCACAATGGCACGAAGGATGATCTATGTTTGCCTCTTCCTATGTACTAGCAAAGGACATTTGCGATTCATTAACCCCTTCACATATGACCATGGTTATCAAAATTGCGAGTTAACTTGTAAAATCGTACGAGTTTACAAGTCTCAGACGAGTTAAATTGAAGTAAAATCGGAAGAGTAGTAAACTCGGTAAAATCAGAGTAAACTCGTAAAATCGGAGTAAACTCGGTAAAATCGGAGTAAACTCGTGAAGAAACTTTTTAGGACTCTAATTTTGAGTGTTTTGAATATAATTTGTTCTTATGTCTAAAAAAGTTTTGAAATTTTAAGTGGTTCAACTTTAATTTCTACTTCTTTAGAGTAATTTAAATTTATTATGTGGATTTGAACTTATTATGTATTAAAAACTTTCAATTTTTATGTGATTTATAGTCATATTTTTAATGAAGTAAACTCTTCCAATTTTACGAATCGAGTTTACTGGACTCTCGTGAGCTTACATAAACTCTAGATTTTGATAATAAACATTGTCTAAGACGTTCCTTGGATGCCTCCTTCCAGTTGAACCACTTATCTAAAAATAACCCCCAAATTGGACCTAACACTCAAATTAGAGCTCTCAAACCCTAGTTTATTTCTTATCTAACAAACCTTGAAGCCCCAAATTAAAATAGACCTACAACTCAAATTAAAACAACCCTAGCCCTAAATCACAAACCTAAACGTAAAGGAAGAAAAGACAAAAAAATATAGAAGATATGAGAAGAAAGAAACAAAGACATAAAGTCCTCTAATGAAATGTATTACATTCAAGCAAACCCCTTTCATTCCTAAAGTACAAACATAGCAATGAAAATTAAATCCTAGAACGTCTTCCCAAAACCTTCTTTCGCAACCTTTGTCTTCGTGATACAAACCTTGTTCTATAACTCATTCTTTCCAGTCTCTCTTTCACAAGCTAAAATGGAACGAAGTGTTACACTAAACAGTCATATCAATGTCCAATCACTTATTAAACATTTTTCAAAAATTTAAATTTCCAACAGGCTGGACTTTTCCATTATATGTTTAAGTGAAATGTATCACGTGTTCATGAGGATGTGACTTGGAAGGACAAGTAAAATGTTGGGACCTGCCAGCGTGACATTTGAAAGCTAATTATGCTAACTCTTAACGGCATTATTGATGAAAGGACAACGATACAGGCGCTTTCAAACATCAATGACCCGAACGCATAACAAAAATCTTCCAAAAATCCAATTGATATCGCCCCAAACTTTGAGAAACTCATTTGGTGTTTCGCTCAATACGATCAAATATAATTTTATTAATCCAGTCATACAAACATTTTTTATCTAACATTGTAGTTTTTTAGTCTATTTTAACTTATAACGTATTATTATGTTTATTAATATTTTATTAATTAAACATTTTGTAACAGTTAAATTTTAAAAAAAAAAAAAAAACATTATCATCTTCGCTCACCCACCCACCCTCACCTGCTCCACTTCCCTGAACATCGCCTCCTCCGCACCCACAATATCCCTATTCAAACACTGCAACATCTCTGCTACAAATTTTTTTATTTTCTTATGTGTCAACTAAAGCTGTCATAATATGTAAAAAAAGTCATAAAATTTAATTAATAAAAATAATTAATATAGTAACTCATCACCGCTTAATAACTAAAATATTAGATGAAAAAAAATTATACCATAAATTTGAAAAAATTCATGTATTAAAATCATAATTTACTCTAAAAGGGAACTATTTAATATACACAATATTTCCCTAAACAAATAATCTGATATTCCAATTTAATCCTAATATTGCAATATCATAGTTTTCAAATATAATTTCTTCTATTGCTTTTATAAAGACTACTTTCTATTGAAACTTGAAGTCAGCTTTAGGGGAAACCTGGACAAAACCAACATTCAAATTCGAAATCAAAGTTATAAAGCCGAAGATGCCTCAATAAATTGGCATTAACAAGGATGAGTTCGTACATATACACATGTGATGGCTGATATTTACCACCACCTATGGCCTTCTCCATTCTATAAAATAAACTTAAATATCAACTAATTCTCCAAAATTGGATTAAAGAATGAAAAACAATGTTAGAAGAAACCTATAAAAACCCAATTTGGGTTTTCTATATCCTTTCAAGTTTCCTTATAAACCATTCTGACATTCTCCTGATCTTGCCCAACAGCTGACCATTTTTTGTAAATGCAAAGAAATCTTCGGCATTTGATAACATTACAGTTATATCATGCTTGAAACCTTCCACACCCCGATAGTAGTCATTCTTTAACCTTGATTGAATTAGTTCAGGATAAAATGGGACAGGAAACCTGTAATAAAAGATGCAAATTATTAAAGTCACGCATTTAACCTGCTTTCTCTGGCATTTTTACATTTTGTTTACTTAATTTAAGGCCAGGAAATTGCTAGAACGTGGATGTATCAAAATTGACAGGCACATCAATCCTCTCTGCTTTACTAGACAACAGTTTTAGTACCTGTTTGCAAACTCTAATTTCTCAGCTACTTGGTTCAATGCTCGGATATCAAACCTCTCCTGGATCGAGGGAAATAAAAGCAATTAGAAAACTTCCCCCCTTGCAAGTATTAATAAGCCTAATTCAGTGAAAGAACAAAGTAGGTTGATGAAACTTCACATCTACTTACCTTGTGTTCTAATTTAGTGAAATAGGAAAGCAGCTTATCTCTGATCTCATGATCAATGTGGGGATGCTCACATACCATCTCCGGATCATATAGTTCCCACGGACTATGCAGATGATTCTCGGTCGGATCTGTCTTGTACTGGATCTTATACCTTTCCCAAGGACTGTCAGGGAAGTCATGAGATTTGGCCTGCACTGAAATAATTCGCCCATCCCACCAACTTCCACCTTTCCCGTCTTCATTTCTCCACCAGACCATGCATTTATCTCTTGAAGACCAATTTCTTTTCATGGCAATATCATACCATGTTTTCTCAACAACAAAATCAGCAAAGTTAATTAATTCAGGAAGAGTTAATTTAAACGATTTGCTATACACACGTGAAGAAGGATCCACAAATTTAAGCTTAAGTTTACAGCAGCTATCCCCAGAGCCTGGGAGCTCCGCATACTCAAGCTCTTCAACCTTGCAAATTTCAGAAGCCCCTAACTCTGTAAGTGATCTCCATGGACCTGATTCAGATAATGCATATGATTCTATGTACTCTTGATGACCCTGGCAATCAAATATGCTCAAGATGATGAATTGGGAAGCAGATTACCAAACCAATTAAATAAGGATAAGAACATAAACTAGGAACTGATTAGGGAAAACTTGACTTCCTAAACAAAATATAATACAAACCATAAGGGGAAAATCATAACATAAACTACCTGTCTCAAGTACACAACTTCATCACCAAGTTGAGGAATATATCGGTAACCCCCTTCAACCTCTGACAGCATCAGCCATGACAATTTTTTGACATGGTGATTTGACACCCTTCGAGTTAAAGTACCAAGATCATTGGCAATATATTCACCATGCCTGTGTTTGGAAGTCCTTGTCCTTCGATGAAGTTCATCAGACACTTTGATAGAAGAGTCTTCCCGATCAGATTTCCCCCTGGAACTTTGGCCCCCTCGAATTTTAATCCTTCTGTTTGAAGTGCTTGGCTCCTCAGAAGTTGTCTTCATCCTTATAGATCGTGTTCGACGTACAGGATCACTTATAATATCAGAGAAACCAATTCCTAAACCATGTTGGTTGCTGAAAACAGAAGTATGTTCTTCTATATCACAATCGAAAGATTCAAAACCATCTCGGTGGACTTTCCCTTTATATGATTTGTCCCTTTCATGGACATGATCATAACTTCTCTTGTCAGAATATGAAGGCAGTAGCTGTGGAGAACTAAATTTTCTGTTATTTTCCTCTTCTGGTGATTCTGCTACTAGATTAGGCTCCATGAAAGAGGAATTTCCAGATATTACAATACCTCTAGCACCAGTTGAACCTGCCTTGGAACTAACAAATTTCAGTTTGCAAGGACCATCAATGTCTGCCAAAATCTGCTTCTTTTTAATAACTAACTTGGTTGATTTCACAGGTGTTTTCGTTTTAAGTTCATGAGAGTGGCTTGAGTTAACTTCATTGTTTTCTAGCGATTCATCTGCACATTTGTCAGATCCAGACTGGCCTTTATCACCACCATTAAACTTATCATAACCAGATGCCCAGGAGCCATAAGCATTTGGCTGAGGACTGCCAAACATTGAAGGTTCAAATGATGAAAATTTAGGAGGATCTTCAAAATCTGTCAGCTCTGTATTAATCATACTACCAACAGTCTCTAACTTGCTAATCATATGTTCTGATCTCCTGCAAAACATGGTAGGAAAAAGCATTGGATTCTGAAGAGATTACCAAATAAACAAAAGGATGTTGTATCAAACATTTTTTGACATTCAACTCAGGCTTTACATACCCATTGGCACTGTGTTCAAGATGGTCATCAACTTCAGCATCAGTCAGCAAAGCACCTCCTGATTTTGAACATTCAAGTGTGTGTCTCTTCGTCCTTCTGCACTGATCTACATTTGTCTCAACTTGCTTTTTATCATCATTTTCATTTCCATTGTGGCTTTGGGAACCTTCAGAATTAGTTGCAGGCATAGATGATGATGCAAGGTCAAACGATTTTGTGTCTGGAAAAGGCTTTTTATCACTTTCTTGGGGTTGAGATCTAGAATACTGACATACCATATTATCTAGAGTCTCAGAAGCTAGCCTTGTGTCCTCTGTGGGCACATTCTTCTTAGAATCACGAAGTGAAAACTTGACAACTAGTCTTGGTCTAGTTTCAACGTTTGCCCGAGACTCAGAGCATGCAGGAGGCTTGGAAACATCTGCAAACTTTTCCAAACAGGGTTTTTTAAGTTCATCATGCTTATGATCCATTTCCCTATCGGATTCACTAAGATCATCTGGATCTTGGAAACTGTCTGATGCTTCATCATCAGAATCATTATCTTCCCCATCAGTAGATGTTTCGTCAATTTGCGAGAACATACTACGAGCATTATGTGCAGCAATTCGCTGGGGTCTCAATGTCTTGGCTTTTGAAGATTTCCTTTTTGAGGATTTTGAGGTACCCTTGGATTTCTTGCGGGGTCTGTTACTTCCAGAAGTATTACCATTACACTCATCCAAATTCCTTTTCCTAACACGCCTTCCGGAGGAAGTCATTACGTCAGCCTGACAAACATTATGGTTAGATAACTATTTGTAATTTAACAAATGACACAACAGAAAAAAAGACACTTACTCCAACATTATGTTTTTTCCTTCTTGATCTCCGAAGGCCATCCCTATTACTAGAGTCATCTTCACTGCATTCTAGATCACTAGAAGAGATAACACTCCCTTGCCCAGCTGCACTGGAACTATCCTCATTTGCGTTGTATTCAGAGTCAGTATCATCGCTTACAATAATGTCATATTCAGGTTCCCAGAACATAGCATCTAAGAACTCTGGTTGTGGCTCAACCATTCCTTCTAAATCTACCAAAGGTATCACTGGGTAGTCCTGACCAACACTAAAATCTGGACCAACGGCATATTTTATCAATGAAGGACGCCATTCAATGCCAAGAGCACCAAGTCGACGTTGCTGAAATTGACTCTGATAAGGTTCTGGATATGGCACCATACCTGGTAATGAAATAATTATTGTAAGATAAATTTGCATCCCAGTAATTTAAGAATTTCACAATATGATCCATAACATACTAGAATCACATAGAGGTTCCTGAATGTTTCTTCTGTGTGGTGGAAGTTGAGTCTCCTGCATCAGATGTGATATAGGTTAGCTAACACATTGAAAATTCAACAATCTTATTAAGTCAATCATGATGATGATCATCAAAGTACAGGGAAGCAATGACTACTCTCAACCTGATCAAGAACATTTCCCTGAGTATCCTGAATAAGGGGTCGATAATCACCAAGAAAAAACTGCCAGAAAAATCAAAGAGATAGACATAAACTTACTTGCTATGAAGCTGATATCCAATTAAAGAAAAAGGGTAGGTGATGCCATATAGAAACATTAGATCACCTGATCATATTTTGCATCTTTTTGGGACTCGCCTTGACCTGTGTTCAGAAAATATATTTGGCCAACATCATCGGAAAGCACAATTGATGTTCCATCCCTAAAATGAACATATTTTAACGAATTACAGCCCGTCAAAGATCTTGATTCATCTAATATGGATACAAGATGACATAATTCATATCTATGACATGGAACACTCATAAGGAAGATAGATCTAGCCTACAGTGTTTCCCCATCAAGACACAAAGCAGCAAACAAACTCATACCTTGACACCTTGACATGATCAATATACATATATGACATTGTTAGCTTAGTGTTGGCATGGATCCAGAAAATTACTATTGGTAATATTTGGGTTGGGGGGGGAGGGACCAAGTCTATTATCTGCTAGAGATAGCCAGAATACAGTATATAAGTAGGAGGCAACCATCCCCTCTTCAGCTAGATTTCAGGGTTAAATTAAGCTCAAACCCACAATTCTACGATGGCATCAGAGTCTATCCTAGTGCTTCAGTTTTTCTTGTTAGTAACATAGTCTCTTAGTGGTCTAAGAAACAGACTGAAGTTGCTTGCTCCAACACTGACAGAGAGAAGCTTAACCCTTGCAACAGCTGAAGCCAGTTGGATTCAGACATTAATCTCTGACCTGCAAGTTGCCCATAATGTTCCTAAAATTCTATGCAACAACAGGGTCACTGAAGTTCTTGCTCAAAACCCGATTCTGCATTCTAGTAACAAACATGCAACAGCAGGCTGTGCATGTTCCTGCATATAAACAGTGTTTAGATAGTTTAACAAAGGCTCTCTCCCACTAGGTTTACTGCTCCAAGGGGCAAGCTCAGAGTGGTAGACTTTTCTCTGGTTTCTCACCCCTCACGAGCTTGTGGGGGTATTAGAGTAATGTTTTATTCTGTAACCAACTTGTGTAGTCATCTTTTTCTCTGATTGTGCATGTTTTTTGGAATGAGATGGAAAAGTATGATTGAGGCAAACATACACTAAATCAATTGATTTTTCAGAACCCAATACACTTTCTATAAATTTTCTCTCAACTATACTACCACTTAAAAGGAATTACATAACTCTATAGCTTGGAGCTACCTAATCTCTTTATGTCTAATGAGTCTCTGTAATTAGGGAAAGACAGATGGATATGTAAGACATTCACAAAGTATTAACAACGTGTGGAACAAATTAAAATATATAAAGAGGAAAAACCAATAGATGTAAGAACGGAATTATTAAATGAAAAACAATTAGAAAAAGAATAACAAAAAATTCCTTAAAGGACAATTATTGTATAGACACTTACGGAGAAAACTTCCCATCAACCAACTTAAAACGTCCAATTTCATATGTCCGAATAGGTATGCCCTCCCATATCTGGAAAAAGAATATACCAGAAAGGCACAAATTAATCTGTTTTGCAAAGAACATTAGAAAATTAAGATTTAAGGGCCCAAAAGAATAGCAGCTTACATCCCACACAATGGTTCGTCCATCATACCCAGCGCTCATAGCTATTCGAGGGTTGAAAGGGTGAACATCCAAAACATAAGACTGCCAAGGCCAACCATTGAAAACTCAGCATTTAGTCATGAAAGAACTGTAAAATGCAAAGCAAGATAGGAAAATAATGACGCTAGAATTGAAACCAATAAGAAAAGTATGACCCAATTTCAATTTTGCTACCCTAAAAAGTATAAGTACAGCATGTTTACTAAGGGAGCAAATTAGCACCATATAAAATACAGAAAACACAAATAAAGGATATGATAGGTCTTACAGATTCAGTATGACCAGTCAAAGAGTGCACTAAGCTGCCATCAACTGCATTCCAAACACATATTCTGCAATCTTCAAGATGAAAAGAAAAGTACTCAGTTAAAGCATGCATGAACCTGCTCTCCACAATAAAATAACATAAAATTGATTATCTATAAAAGAGAAGGGAAGGAATCCCAAAGTTGTGAACAGATGCAAAGTCAAATGAATAAAGATGCATTATCGTGACAATTATCATAACAATATAATGTTGGGAAATTAAAAAATCCTACATTGGTTGAAAATGAGAGAAATAAGGGGGATATCAAATAACCAAGAGATGCACAAGTTCAAATTGCCTCAGGCATTTTAGACTATTAGCAATCTCAATCCCAATCCCATAACAAAAAACTAACCACTCCCTACACTGCAAGAGTTGGATCAGACTCATAATTTTTGCCACCTACCACATTCTCACCCCATATGAGGATATTAAAAATCAACTGCACACTAAACCAAGATCCATGCAAAGGCTATATAACTCTTAGTGATATATGAAACAAGAGCAAGCATATTCTCTATGCCATATGGGGGTAGTAAAAAACCAATTGCATACTAAACCAATATCCTCTGCTCCATATCAGGATGATAAAATATCCATTGCATACTGAACCAGGATTCTCTTAAGCAGCAAATGGTAGTACCAAGGAGAAAATATGCATGCTCCTGACAAATTTAGTTTATAGGAAAATTGATTTTCAAATAGACAAATTGGATCCTTTCAATATTTCGTTATTGCTCCAACCTCAAGTCTGTTGCATCATTAGAATCATAGCATTCAAAGTATTGTCCACTTTGATGTTTGTGTGGACCTCACAGGTATAACGGGGCTCAAAACCAACAACCACAAGAACCTTATGGTTGTGGGTTAGATCCCTACGTAAGCACCAAAGGTGTCTTTTAAGGACAAAACATTGAGGCCAATGTGATGTAAAGCAAACCATATCTAGGATGCAGTGAGCCTAACAATATATAGCAGACTTGAGGTAACAAGTCAGAACAATTATATATTATGTCACTTTAGCAAGTTATCATATCAATTATCAAAGAGTTAGTAATTAGCACAATAGATTGGATTTACTTTAAGAGAGGTCAGCAAAGGATAAGGAACTAATAATGTCAGAAAAAAGATATAATCAAATTGTAATAATAATTAAAAAAAAAAACTTTTATATGCTACCTTGACTGATTTGGATACAAGGTGCCATCAATTTAATATACTAAGTATACAAAAAAAGGTATAATATATTGGTATAAATTTCCCTACTTCATTATTTATTTTAGCAAGTACACTACCCATAATAGCTGCTAGCACAAAGCGATTGTCAAGGCTCCATATAATCATATTGACACCACGAGGTGTTGGTAGAAATCTCTGCCTTGGACCACCTCGCGGTGGTTGGGGAGGCAGGGGCGGTGGTGGCACTTTTAGATGATATGCACGAGTCCATCGTCCTACTTTTCCCTGAATAGAAGAGGAAACATTAATCTATTTCATATGGTAAGCATGGTAAAAACTGAATCTGCCACAAAGATGACCAAAATAATTCTGGAAAACAAAATGCTTAAAGAATAAAAACAGACCAAAGTTCAATGGTAATCATATTTAAAGGAGCTCACATGAGATTTACGTGATCTGGGAACCCATATAATTGCACTTCCATCACGAGAGCAGGTAACTATGTTATCATGACAATACCTGAAATAAACAAATTATATGCATCAATATGCAACTATTTAGTAATTAGAACAGGTTACACTTGTTACATTAAACTAAACAAGAAATTACAGGAAAGAAGCACTAGGATGTACCAGAAATTTCGGAACTTCAGCGTATTTTCTTCTTTCCAGGGGTCTGATGTCAAAATCTTTGAAGCCACAGAGCAACCACTGCATGCAGGGTAGCAAAGACAATAAGGATCCTTCCAAAAATAATAATAATAAACAAATAAGTGTAGGTCTAAACAGGATGGCTAACCTAAACTGTACATAATTAACATCATTCTCATGACCAGATAATAAATCCATCTCATGTATTGGCTGTTCTGAGTCATCAGTGTTGGGCTTCAAAGCACTCCACACCTGCAAATAAAATTTTCTCAACACATGAATAGGTACAATATATAATTATATAAATAAGAAAAGGCTAATTGTCTTAATGGAAGAACATAGAAAATATGTGAAGACTGAAAAGTACATCAGGAAGCCTACCCTGGCAAAAGTATCAGAGCTGCCAGTAACAAAAACAGTTCCATTTGCATTATATGCACAACAAAGTACTTGATAGCTTTGTTGACCATTGCTTGTGGACGGCAAACTAGCTGGTGGGGCATTGCTCTTCCCTACAAAAGTAACTAATTCCTCAATCAAGAACAACCTAATAACAAAAGAGTAATTATGGCAGTCAACAGGTCAGACTACTGATCAGGAAGGTTTTAGTAACAAGTCATCAATTGGTATATCCAAACTTGCAGTTTTTTTTAATGGGATTCAATAACTCCATTCATGGTTCCAAGTGTAATATTCATTTAGAAATCATGTTAAAATGTAAAAAGATTTTATTTTTATATTGGATTTAGATTTTAATAGAATCTAACTTATCCAACTCAAAAGCTGAATAGATTGCACCACCATATCAAATTTAGTATGGTAAAAATGCCAAACTGAGACAACTTCCAGTTCCAGGCCTGATCTGTTAACAGAAATAGAAGCAATTAGCTGACCATTTATAGCATCTGGAGGTCGAGGAACATATATTCGTGGATTGTGTGAATTTCTTGCATCCCATATTCTACAAGTTCCATCATCTGATGACCTACATATTTCATAAATCATAAAAGTTAGATTAAGAACACAAGAATTATGTATGTGCATAAAAGGATGAAGAAATAATATACTTCTGGTCTGGATTATAGATTACACTTAACTGATTAGAATCTCCCCCCCCCCCCTTCCCCCCAAAAAATTAATGAAAAAGAGGTCTGAAGTTGAGGATGTGAGCAAAGATCTAGATAAAGGCAAGTGAGTACAGCAAAGGAGACAAAGGCAAAAACAGAGCAGCAGTAGCAGTGATGAAAAAGGGAAATCTAAACTTGCCAGAATGAGGATACAACACAATAAATAGATTATAGTTGGCAAGAAAAGACAAGGAAATAAAGCAGAGCTCCTGATTTTACAGAACTTGATGGCAAAGCAATGACAAGATAGATCACAGAGCATAGTACCATTCTGATGCCCTGTTGAAATTATGAAGGTTGAGATATTGAGGAAAGGAATTGAGAAAAAAGACTTTGAACAATATTTTCTTCATATTGTGACAAGTTTCAATTTGATAACAAAAGCGAAGTATTAACTATTATATTTATACCAATACTAGACTCTTAATCCTAAAGAACAAATAACTTTCGAAAGATAAAATCCCTAAGAATAAGGATCCTAAAAGATAAGAAGATTTAAGATGTGATCATTTACACTAAAGATACAATCAGCATAATATTGAATATTTTACATATATTCTTAAAAAAAGACTAAGAATAGTTGAATTTATATTAAAATAAATAATCAATTTGCAAAAGAATATAATTACGAAATATGCTTGTTACATTAAAAAAGCACACAATATGTGAGCCATTGGACTGGTGCAAGGTGCTCCAACGATATGCAAAGGAGTATGTTAAATTCACAATATAAGGATTTACTAACTGCTAAATTGTTTTTTACAGAAAGAAAGGTATCCCCCCCCAGCCAAAAGCCATGAGACTAATCCCTCAAGGAAGTACTGAAGTAGTGCTGCTATATTTACATAGCCAGGGAGAAAACCTGTCATATGTGGGTTACCATATTAAAGTTTAGTTTTACAAGTGTAGTATACCCAAATAAAATGCTTGGTTTTAAAATAAAAAATACTTGAGATATTTATGAGACAGGACAGGACATGAGCCTAGAAGTCTTTTTACAAGTCAATTATATAAGAACAAAATAAATAGATAAGCATCAAGACTTATTTCTTATGAGTCACAAGAATCATGAGGATGGTGTATAGAAAGGCAACAATAGGCAATAATAACTCTTAAACTTACGAAAGCAACTGGTATATGACACTGGGACTAAATGTAATTGTATTAACAGCTCCAGTATGTCCCCGCAAAACTGATATTGGCATCCCATCTGGTAAGCGCCACTGTTGTCAAGCAAATGTCAACTTAGTTGAACTAGGTTTGCAGGACAGAAGATAAAAATTAAGTGATACTACTTACAACTCGAATGACAAAATCATTTGATGCAGATGCCACCAAAGCATTGTTTGAGCTTACAGCCAAGTCAGTAATATCACCCTTCAGTTTAACAATGACAACATAAGATTAAATGATATTAAAAAGGAAAACAAACTTGTAAAAATTAGTTTCATCAACCATATTCTTGACTCACTTCATGTCCACGGCAACTAGCTAAGCAAAATGCAGTTTCCATAGACCAAATCTTGACAAGACGATCATCAGAACCACTAATAACATATCTCCCTGATCCATCAAATATGGCTGCGAGATAAAATCATTTTTATTAAAATTTATCAACATTCAACCATAAGTACAGCTATTAAAGTAATTACTTATATGCATCTAAGTTGAAATGTTAACAAATTAAAAGGAAACTCTAAGAAGAGAAAGCAAAACTTATAAAGAAAAAGTGTTGGATTCAACTTTTATTGATGTCATGTGACTCACAATTAATGATTTTATTGAGAATAACTGAGCATGAACTCAGAGAATGGTATAACACCACCTTATTGATAGCAAGTTTAGAAGAGTAATTCATACCACAATAGACAGCCACGCGGTGCCCCCTTAGCTTCTTAATATTTTGCATCTTTTGCACCATCGTGGATGGTTTGGCAATAGCATAACATGCACTGCGAATGGACGGAGCACGATGGTGCTTTGTAAAACCACCCCCAATCTCCCTTAAACTTAGTCCCTGAACCTGATTAGCCTTCATGTGTGGCCAACGCATGTAAAGTGGAGGGGGCTTCACCAGCTTGTCAGTTGTTTTTCTATCAACTGTTCATACACAGGAATGAAATAGAGTAAATATCCCATTCTTTTACATATTTATCTTGTGGTTAATGTAGGGGAACATGACCAACTATAACAACTTCCAGATATATTTAAATGCAAATTTGCCAAGAGAAGCTTCAGACCAGTATTAAAGGGGAAGACTAGGAAGAAATTTAAAACCAAAGACAACTACATAATGATGTGTTTAAGCATTAAGAATCTAGGACCTTTCCCTTTTTATACTATTACACAAACTCGTTACTACCTACCGCTCAATAATGACATTGTATACGCCAGTACCAGTCTAGGTGGAGCAGACCAAGGATAACAAGTGCAAACTGTATACTTATAGAAGCAAATATAATTTTGGGAGGTTCATATATTCAATTATCAACTCTACCAAAGCATATACTGAAACAAGGTTTAATATGTACCCATTCCAAACCTAGTAACTTAACGCAAGCTCTAACATATTAATCATCCCTTTGATTGACAATGTTCTACAGAACCAATAAAAGAAAAATCATTAATAGATATGTATAAATTGCTAATTCATTAAATTCATTATCGACATTGTTACAGTTTGAGTTAATGACTTGCAATCTTAGCTTGAAAGATCATAAAAAAATTAAAAAAAAAAAAAAAAAAAAACAAGTATAGCTTATCACGTACTATCAAGAAGTGAAAATGAACCATATCCAAGTAAAGTAGGAACATCAGCTGCATTAGGACTACTTCTTTCAAGCTTTCCATGAAAAGGATGGACTGTACTCAGCATCAATTGCTTAAGAAGCTTTACCAAATGATCCTTAGTTATGTGAGGATACCTTGTAATTACACAAAATGAACAACAATTAACCATTTACGAGTAATATCCAAAAGCAGCTATTACTAACTTAACAGATAATTTATTTTTTTTTACCATGAAAACAATAAATATTTGGAATTTTGGATTGAAATATGAAGTATCTTCTATTTTTGCAAATCTCTAAATGGAGACACCTCTATCAGAATTAATCACACACTTCCATCATAAGTTTATTTTCCTCTTTATTTAACCAAAAAAAAAAAAAAGCATTTCCAATACTAAACACCAAATGAAATCCTTACAAAATGCTTAGTAACAATAAAAAATTAAGTATACCAGCATTGATCATGGAGTACAGCAACTCTTTTCTAAATGTTAGTCATTTATATGCATCTAAAGGCCAAGTGTTGATAGCATCAAAGTACGACTGAACTTTGAAGTTCAACACTTTGACCAATGCTAATACTATGAACATAACCAAGAAGAATATACATGAACATAAGATTTTAAAGGAGCATTTATAATACATATAAATATTTGCACCAAACTATGGTCACCAATTTTTCACATCTGTCACTTCAGAAAACTTGTTTTGTACTTTTGTTTCAATTTATCTATCACTTAAAAAAATTAAGTATTAATGATGTTTTTCTAATGTTATACCAGTCCTTTGGTATCTCCACTAAATAGAGTGGAAGATAGCATTAAGGAGTGATCATATTTTGAGTATTTTATGAAAAGAAGCTTAGTCAAATAAAACTACATTTTCTTTTTTGTACTTAATAATGATCTTCTTATAAACAACATATATTTTGAAACAGGGGGAATGAGTAGCTATACTTAACTGCATTGGACCTCCATATAGCAATCAGTATAATGAGAAAAATAGAAGAGAAAACAACATATTTCTGGTAGCATTTAACAAACATAATAAATATCAGTGGTGTAATAATACTTAACATCATATTTCAAACAACACTATGCCCTCATAAAAATAAGATAAAATATTTGACAAGCTACGCATCTAACACCAACCTTACATATAGTAATAAACTGGCAATAAAACCATTAAATATCCCATCTCAATCTTCTTCTTAGATACTTCCTCCAAAAACAAAATCAGAATGCATATGAAGCAAAATACCTGCCCACTAAATTGCTGTAATCTAACGGTAAGGAGATGCCGTCATCATCTTCATCAGCAGCATCCCCAGCAGATTCACCACTTCTTGAAAACCAAGCATGATACCTTCTAGGTAGAAGCTGATGCTGTAAAAGTTCCTCCTTAAAATGTAGAAAAGTCCTCCGGCATGGCCCAGCAGCCAAAAAGTGCATGATTAAAAAGTAAACTTCCCTAAGGTCTATATCCACATCAGACTCAACAGCTCCAACATCCCTAGGAGGCGGCAGCACCATCTCGTCCACCTTATTAGGAAGGCTCAAAGGTGTAACACTCAGTGAAGATGCTCGACCAGAAGCTTTGCCCTTCCGCAAATCCATGCTTTGAAAACACTCTCCAACAAAAGATCAAACTACAGTGTATAAATCGTCCTGAATATACTACAAATGCCAAATCAATCCCTGAAACACAGCAACATACATACAGTGCGCATTATGACATCATCAAATCATACTACAACACAAGCTATAGATTATCATCACATCATATAACACAAACATTGGATTCGCAATAAATACGGTCCATTATCAATCTCGGTTGAATGAAATTCAAAACAAGTGTCAATCTTTTTGTTCCCCGCATGCATGGCAACGGAGAGAGTAATAAATTGATTGAGGGAAAACCTATAAGAGGTTAGGTCAGTCCCGAATTGAACATTTAGTGGAAGAAAGATTTAAATGCTACTCACGAGTGACAAGACGAGAACGCTTTGGAGTTCGTGCAAAGTGAACAATAGTAAAACAAGGCGAAACGGTTAAGTGAAAAAAACAAAAGTAACTGAAAAACGAAAGAAGAGCGAGATGGACCTCGAAAACGGTTGAAGTTGCAGGAGCAGAGAGGGGTTGCACACTTGCACTTCAAAGACACATGAAGAATGAGAACAGAATCTGAAACCGAAAGGCGTTACTTTTATTCACGTGGTGGAATGCGCACTGTTCTCGTGAAAAGGGTTTAGGGATAGAGAATGCAATCCGATTGAAGAAGATACAATTCCAAAATTGCAAATCCAAAAAATGCAAGAAATTTAATCTTGTTTCCATCACTGACCTTTGGATTCGGGGGAAATAGATTTATTAGGTTTTGCACTTGTAAAGGGAAAAAAGAAATAGATAGAAAGAAAAAACCCTTTTGAATTGGGGCTCTTGTTTCGGACGGACTTTTGCGGAGCTTCTTGGGTGTCCGCGACGGAGCCGGGAAGGGAGCCCGATGAATTTCGAGGGATTTATTTACGTAAAATTACAAGGATTTTATTAATTATTATTATTATTATTTTTATTTTATTCATTTCAAGAAAATACGTTCAAACATGGTATCAAAATAAAATCAAAATTATGTTCTCTTCCATATCTTGCGAAAAACTGCAAAGGTTAAAAAGATTAAAACAATAAATCCGGCGTTTTTCGGGTTTTCGCTCGAAATAACAAATATACCCCTAGTTGCTTGTTATGATTTGTTTTAAAAAAGTTATTTGGAATGTTTTTTTTAAACCCATGCAATCAATTGATGTAATCTAAGCACGAGCCATATGAGCTTTTGGGACTTAATTTATCTAAATTTTTAATCATACACAATTTATATAATCTATATTGTAGTATAAATTTATAAATTATTCGAATAATATATTTTTTATTGAAACTACAATAAGTGAATTATATATCAATTGCTTCATATATATATATATATATACTAAATTATTTTGAATTATATTTTCTTCTTTTTTTACTCAATCTAACAAACTCGATAAATCAAATTAAATAACTAATTAATTTAATTTGGTTTTTTCATTTAATTAAGTCTGGATTTGACCAAATTGATCATAATCGATCATGTTTTGTTCGGTTTGCAGTTTTTAAATTTCAAAACTCTGACTTAATCCAAATCAATCTAAAAGTATATATATTATATTATTATTTTATTTTTATTTTATATTTTTAAGTTAATAAATTTAGTAATCTATTTTATTTAGGGTTTCGAATTTCAAAACTCTTATTCGACCTTATTTTATATTTTATACTTTCAATTTATATAATTTTTTATTTATTATATTGTTTTAATAGTTTAATTTAAATAATTTAGTATATATGAAGCACTTCATATTTTGTTATAAAATTATAAATTTAATAGGCTAATGGATTTGACTAGTTTTAGATATAAAATTATTTTTTTATGATTTAATGAAATTTTTTTTTTTATCGGTTTTCCTTAAAAATGAATCAAATCAACCTAGTTATCCTTCATTCGATTTGATTCAGGTTAAGGATAAAAATTTCATAAGACTAAATTAACTCAATCTAATTAAAATTAATTGTTCAGTTTTTATTTTTCTCCAAAACCAAACCAAATCGAACCATGAATACCCCTAATTTTATGATATACCACACTTTATTTTGTTTTTTAATCAATAAAGCATAATTTTATCTTACAATTTTTACACTAGATTATTTTGTAGGTGATTACTTCAATATGTTGTTAGTTAGTGTGTGCGGTATCATTTATCAATTTTTATATTTTAAATAATTTAAAAAAGATAAAATTTATTTACACAAAGTTTTAAATTATTATAATTTTATTTTTATATGATAATGAAAGTATTTCATGATAAATTACAATTTTTATAGTATAAAATATCTAAACAAAACTGTATAAAATTAATATGTTAAACCACTAGTATTATCATAATAAAAAAGAATCTTAATTATTTATACGAATTTATAAATTTAGATTTCATTATTGTTATTATATATATATATATATATAAAAAAATCACGATGAAAAATGAAAAAATATGATAATAATTTGTAAGATTTCAATAAATAATTTAAATAAGTTTTTAATTTATTAAATTAAACAAGCTAATATGTTTCTCTCATACAAAAATATCTTTTACAAATACTTAACGAGTTACTCTCTCGTTTAACGAAATTCTATGCTAAATCATCATCATTCTCACTCTACCACCACCATCATTGTTTCTAACAACGATAGCAATGGTGGTGACAATACTAAAGATGGTGTTAATGGTGACAAAGTTGGGAAGGCAGTGATTGTAGTGCTAGTGTTGTCAATAACAACAATATTATATATAAATAATAATGTATTGTTAAATTGGAAATAAACTACAAAATCTACAATACTAGTTATAACTATTAGGTAATTAATTTAAAACTTAACAACCAATTGAAAAGCAATAAATTTAAAACTTACAAATGATGTATTAAATCTATTCAGAAATGAAAAGTATTATATGAAAGTAATAAAAATTAATAATAAATAAAATACATTACAAGTGATATATAGAAAGGAAAAACTTTCATTCAAACAGCGTAAGCTAAAAATTAAAAAAAAATTAATGAGTTACAAAAAATAATGTATTATTATAATTGCAAAAATATAGTACAAAATGTAAAATGCTAATAATAATAATAGTGGTAATTAAATAATACTCAAATGGTAAAAAATAAAAATTTTAACAATGAAGTAATAAGTTATTAAATAAATATTATATGTAAAAAATAATAAATATAATATATTAAGAATGTAAATAAAAATAAAAAATGGAAACATTATAAATGATATATAAATACCAAAATCTCAATGTATTAAAAAAAAGTCCTTTCAAAATATATATTCTTACATTTTTTTAATTAATAACCAGTTAACTTCTCTACTATTTTTCAAAATGTATCTCAAAATATATATTTATTTTTCTCAATATAGGAGTTAACCACACATTTTTCCTCACCTCACGCGTAGGAGTTAACTGGTTATTAATATTTTCTTACAAGTCCTTTAAAAAAAATTCTTACAAAGTAAGTATTAAGTAATTTTTGTTTATTTTTTAAATTAAAATTGAAGGCGAAAAGAAGGTATTTTTGTTAACTATAATCCAGCAGGACCATCTATCCTCTTCCGCAGTGACAATAAGGTTATTGTTGGCATCTTATTAGTTGGTCTCCTCCTGAACTTGATTATGTCAAAGCCAATGATGATGTCTCAGTCACATGTGGTGGGTATCATGCAGCTACTCTGTGGTGTCTCAAGAAAATACTTCTGGTTCTTGGATTGTTGGTTTCTCTTGTAATTTGGGCTCAACCAGTGTCTGAACTCTTTATGCAGAACTCCCATCACTATGCTACTGTGCTTAATAAGATTCATATCCTTCTTCATACGGAGTGCCAGGTTTCTACTTCTCAAGTCTTCACAGAAAGCAACGCAGTAGCTGATTCTCTTCCTAGTTATGGCCACTCTTTAAGTTTCGGAATTCATATTTTTTTCGTATCCTCTTATTATCTATGCTTGATTTAGACTAGACATGTAAACGGGGCCTAAACAACTATAGTATTTTCATTTCTATTTTCGCTTTCAAAACTTATCCTTATCTTTGTCTCCATACATCATGGGTATGAAATTTGTTTTCATATCTATGTCAGGTATAGAGTATACTCATATTCATCACATATTTGCAAAAAAAAAATATAATATTTTAGTAAAAATAATTTATTAGAATATAATAAAATTAATTCAAAAGTTATCTAATAAACATAAAGTTTGTAATTTGTTAATTAAATGTTAATTTTTTTAAGACAAATAAATATTTTAGTCATTAAAATAAAAACAGAATAAGGCAAGTACAAGTATGAGGTGGTATGTATATTATTATCTCCGTCTCATTCCTGACTTAACAAATTGAGTATTTCACGTACCCGTATTTATGTTCGAGGAGTGTTCAGGGATTACCCACGCTAATTTGGACTAATGTTTATTTATCATCCCTAATTTGAACTAATGTTATAGGCATAGTCATGCCCCGTAGGATTCCTATGTAATTTCTGTTATATTCCCCTTTTCATAAAAAAAAAGAAGAAATTTTTAATATATTAATTAATTAATATTTCTATTATTATATTTTTATAAATTTTATTTTTCAAATAAAATATATTATAAAATTAGTAGAAATAAATTCTTACATTTATAATTTGCTATATATTTCAGGTCAAAATTAAAATAAAAA
This sequence comes from Psophocarpus tetragonolobus, assembly GCA_037954015.1. Classification (NCBI taxonomy): domain Eukaryota; kingdom Viridiplantae; phylum Streptophyta; class Magnoliopsida; order Fabales; family Fabaceae; genus Psophocarpus; species Psophocarpus tetragonolobus. Next base: position 34,994,931 of record CM075692.1, on the reverse strand, counting down.
TGAGATAAAAAAATCAAACTTAACATAAACTAAAAATTAAAAATGTTACGTAAACAAGAGAATCTAACTAAATAGATTAATTGTAAAGTAAATCCTTTAATACAATTATAATGGAGTTAAGGGAGTCTAGCTAAGTTGATTGATTAGATTACGTGAGTTATTATAAACCTTTTAATATTGTCTTCAACACTTACCAAGAGCATAAAAAAAACGATTATAATAGAGAAAAATAAAAGGATGTTAGATAATTTTGAAATCGTACTACTAAAAAGAAAATTGCATCAATTATATATAAAAAAGATGCATGATATATAAAAGAATAAAATAAAATTAAAGGTCATTAAAGTAGTCTTCACTGTCATTATTTATAATTTTATATAACTTTAAAACATTTATCAATAAAGTGAACAGATTACCATATATGGATTACAATAATTGAATGATTTTGTGAAAATTTCTTTGATAGACCTCTTTTCTTTTCTGTTAAAAAAATTACAAAATAAAAAGCTATGCAACTTGGTTGATTGCACCAATATAAATGTTCTAAGCATAATGTGTGAATTGAAGGAATAAAGACCTAACTTTCACTAATGGAGTATATTTGCTTACCTATTTGAAAAAGTTAATGCACATTTGGATTAAAATTACGAACTTAAACTTTAGTTAAATTTAAATTTACAAAATTACTATAAAAATATTTCAAGTCTTGTTTTTCCTAAATTGAATTTAGGAGCAAATTTTAATTTAAAATATAATTTTGTGAAACAACCAAACATAATCCCAATTTGATTTTACTCTCAAACATATTTTTAGAACACTATCATCGGAAATCTAAACATTCCTTTAATTTAGGTACTGACTATGACATGGATATAAGTTAGCGCATGTTTGTTTTAAGCATTTTCCGATCCGTTCGACTGAAAAGTTTGTCTAACAAAGGATTGGCGTTCAACCGAACTCAACGTCACTTCAAACATACTCTTAACTCTGGAGTCATGAATGGATATACAACTTTACCATGTTTCCACAAATGACATGGCAATATAACATGTTACATAAGATTTACAAATTGAACAGAACAGGAACCATGTTAAAACCATAACAATTCTACGAGATAACAAACACAGGAAACACATTTTATATATATCCTCTGCCTTCACAAAAAAATGGTTATGATTTATGAAGAGATTGTATTTTGCTCCTCGGTTTTAGCCAACTTTGCTCGTATAAGTTTGTCCAGTATGGGAGGCTCCAATGGAATCGGATCTAGACACCGTTCTGCAGTAGCAACAATCACCTATGCCCAAAAGATACAAAAATCAAATATGCACAAGAGACACGTAACAATTAAGAAGCTATGACCTACGAATGAGTTTTGAAAGGGAAAAAAAAAAAAACAGCAAAAGTAAAGGTAATTCTCATTGGAGAAAAAAAAAAGGAATGACATCACCAAGTAATTACAGCTCATATAAGAATTTTTCCAACCTCATCTAGCAAGAAGTCAATTGCAGCTTCATCTTCAACTAATTCCCTTAAAGGGATTCGTAGGAACTGGATATCCAACTGAATTTGCTGGAATCCACTTCGGTTAAAAGTCTGGAGCCGGACAAATTCTTGTAAACTTTTAAGACACAATTTAACTATAGTTGTAACAACAGACTCCTGTGGTTCATAAGAAAAATGATATCATGGCTCCAACCAATTAGTGAAATTTAAATCACCAATATAATAATCACACAATACCTGTGTATATTCTACTTTAGTGAAAATTTCAATTTTCTGCTTAAACAATTTTGCTAGATGCGTTTCCAAAAGCTGGCTCCTTGCCCTCTGAGTATTAGACCTACCTAATTTCTCCTCCCGTAAGGGGTTGCTCCTTGATGAAACACTACTTCCATTACTATCAGTCCTTTGGTGCTTACGTCTACCTTGAGGCAAAATCCGCTTCACTTCATTAACTATAACTTCAAGCTGAAACAAAATAAAGCAAAATTAAATTTTCCTCCAGTTTACTTCAATTTAAAATTTGGTCTTCAACCAAGCCGAATTGTGTCATGTGATGGATTTAACCAACTCCACTTAATGGGATAAGGTTGTTATTGTTGCTGTTGCTTCAATATATTTTCATCAAATAGAGATATCAAGCTTCATGTTCATTCATTACATTCCAGATAAACAAATTTAGTGAGACTAATACTCAATTGCAATGCTTAAACCATTCAATGCAACTTAAAAGACAGAGAAAAGAGTGATTGATTTAAATATAAATATACTACCAACCTCTTGAAGAAATAAATCAACAAACATATGAACTTCTCTTGGCTCCTTATGCTGTGAAAAGCAAAGAAAAAAACTTCAGATTCAAGATAAACATTTGAAAAAAGGTATATAACAGACTAACCTTAACCCAATTAGGGGTGGTAAACCTCTTCTTCAGGAGAAGTGATACCCTCTGATTTCTCATATTTATGTACTGAAAAAAATCAAACAGTATATGTAAATGCTACTTAATTTGAAGATATTTTTCAAATCGTTTAAAGAAGAAAAAAAAAAAGAAAAAAAAAGAGGACTAAGGACAGAAGAGGTACAGATAATGAGAGATTAAATACCCTCTGTTAAATGTGTCTGTCTTTTAGTGTTATTGTCTTATGTCATCAGTGATATTTACGGGAGTAATGTCTGCACCACCTCTTTGCTTCTTGAACACTATTGTCTAGATTATATCTGTGTGTGTGTGAGATGAATGACAACGGGAAATACACTTTTTTCTCAAATCTGTATTCTCAAGTTGAAACTGGTTTGATCCCACTTTGCATGTTTCCACTCAAGTCCTCCGTCCGCTGCCGCCTCCAGCCAACTTCTCCACCGCTGGCAACAGCCAAATCTCCTGTGAACACCACCATCAGGTATACCTCGAAGAACATGACGAAACCCAAAAATATCGAGTGCAAAGGATATTTTTCATACGATCTTTCTTCTTTTTTGTCTTCACAAGGCTTTTTACATCAATCTACAATAAATGTCCTCACACACCATAACAGAATAGGATTGCTAAAAGGAAAAATCATCATCTTGTTGAAAACTTGAAATTGCAGGCTCCCTAATGATTAATGCAAACATTCATGTACATCATTGGGGAGATGCAATTTTCACTACGTGTTTCCTTATAAACAGGATACCTTCTTCTCTTTAGAATCAAATCCCTCATCTATTCTTTTTCCAAAAGAACATATATCCCATATATCTCTTGATCTCCATGAGTTTTTTGTTATACATGTCTTGTTCATGATGTGTCTCCAAGTCTTGATAAACTTTCAGTAAGAGTCATCAAATGTGTCTTCCTTGGATATTCTTGTCTTGAGAAAAGGTACAAATGCTATTCGACAAACACTAAGTATTACATGTCTACTTATGCTGTTCGAGGAAACTCTGTTCTTTTCATCCTCTACGTTAGATTTTGTTTCTATTCAGGAAGTCTTATCGTTACATCCTTTAATCCAATGATGGTTCCCTTACTAGATATGTCTAACTAGTCCGACCATGAAATTAATGCTCCAACACATGACTGATCTGAAGTGTTTCATCTCTCCTTATGACCTATCATCCCAGGACACCAACAGGCTAGTTTTACACTACTAGATGATTCTCTTAACTCATGACCTACTGCAATTGCTCCCGGTAAACCAACACTTGATTCCTCATCATTTACTCCAAATAACAACTTAGGGTGACCTATTGCTCTTCGAAAAGGTAATAGATATACTAGGAATCCTAATCCCATTTACAATTTTTTGAGTTATCATTGTGTATCTCCTTCATATTTTCCTTTTATGGTCTCTATGTCTTCACTCACCATTCCCAAAAATGTCCATCAAACAATTGATCATCCTAGACAGCAACAAACCATGATTTTGAAATGCAAGCACTAGAACATAGTGGTATATGGTAATTAGCTCCTCTTCCTCCTAAAAAGAAAGCAGTTGCTTGCAGATAGATTTATGCAATTAAAATTGGTCCTAATGGTGAGATTGTCTTAAGGCTCATCTTGTAGCCAAAGAATACACTCAAATATATGGAATTAATTATGAAGATACTTCTTTCCTGTGGCCAAAATCACTATAGTCTGACTTCATATTCATCACTGACCTCTATCAAATGGATGTCAAAAATGTTTGCCTTCATAGCGACTTAGACAAAGAGATTTATATGGAGAATGTGTTTACCTAGTTGTCTATGTTGATGTTATAGTCATTACAGAAAATGATTAGGTCAAAATTTCTCAATTAAAAAAACATCTATTCAACCATTTTCAAACCAAAGATTTTGGCCCTTCGAAATACTTTCTTGGTATAGAGGTAGCTCAATTTAAGGAAGGTATTGTAACCTCTCAAAAGAAGTATGCTTTAGATATTCTAAAAGAAACAAATATGACTCAGTGTAGACCCAAAGATAGTCCCATGGACTTTAATCAGAAATTAATGCTTGAATAGGGCAAATTACATTTAGATCCAAAGAGATATTAGAAGACTTATTGGAATATTCAATTATCTCATAATAATCACAAGGTCTGATATCTCCTTTGCAGTAGTTCTTAGTCAATTCATGAATTCTCCTTGTGGTGATCATTGGTACACTACTTGTGATGCTAATTGGGTAGGATCACCCACAAGGCCATAAAAAATGCTCTACTATTGGATATTGTGTATCTCTTGGAAGTAATCTTATATCTAGGAAGAGTATGAAGCATTATATTATTGCTACATCTAGTGAGATGGCATCGATTAAACAACTCATTAAAGAACTGAAGTTTTGTGAAATTTACCAATGAGAATCTATTGTGATAATCAGGCCGCTATCCATGTTGTTTCTAATCTAGTATTTCATGAGAGAACTAAACATATTGAAATTGATTGCCACTTTGTTAGAAAGAAACTACTATCCAAGGAGATTAGCATTGAGTTAGCTAACCCAAAAAATCAACTTGCAGATATATTAACCAAATCTTTGAGAGTTAAATGTATTTGTCTTTTAGTCTTATTGTCTTATACAATTAATGATATTTATGGGTGTACTGTCATGTATAATTATTTCTCTCTGTTATAGTTGTAGGTTCAGGGAGCCGCTCAGATTATATACATATGTGTGTGTGTGTTTGTGTATAATGTAACTGAATGATGAATGACTAAGGGAAATAAAATTTTTCTCAACTATGTATTCTCAAGTTCCTCCAAAACAAAAGCACTCAAGAAAGAGTACTACAAAAGAAACCATCTCAGAACATCAAAGCAAAGCCCTATGAACTATCTGACACTAATAAACTGAAAGGACAACCGAATATTCTAAAAAATATGAGCATAGGATCATAAAAGTCTTCCACCACTTGTTCATATAAAAGCTACTAAAGAAACAATAAGAACTACTCTAAACTCACAATATGCCAACACTAGCCAAAAACTCAAGGGACAGTGTAAAACTAAACAGGCAACTAAACTAGTGTTATCAATGGCGGATGCCAGAAGGCCAAAATTCCGCTATAAAAACATGTCATTGCGTCTTATGGTACTGCCATAGCGGACATTCCTTCACAAAATGTGTATAACGGTTGGCAAAAAAGCCACCATGGCGGTTATTTAACAACACTGAGCTAAACTAGTCAGTTCATCAGAGAAAATTGACTATTTATAATGTAACAACTACACCATTCAATGACAGAAATTTTGTCCAACATTATTCACATGTTTTGAATTGGATTGTATTTCAAACGCAAACAGACACTGCCTAGAGGCCCACATGGCAAATCAAATTGAAACCCCTCTTTTCCTTGGAAACATAAATATTCTCTGGGAAAATATTAAAATCAAGCTGAAAAAACCAAGCAGACTTGAGGCATTACCTAAGGAGTAGATGCATAAGAATGAGGGAGTGCCATACAAAGAAGGAGTCAAGGACAATATACAGTGTGAGTCATACAAATTGCAATTCCATGGAAAATAAAGTACTAACTTAAAAACATACCATGTGCAGGAATTTTTCACCAGCAGACCGAAATTTTCGACATATTTCTCCAGGAACAAAAGCAGGTCCAGATTCATAGCCTCTAACACTACCACCAGAAAAGGAAGCGGCTATTTCCTGAATATTACAAGGTATAATCAAAGGATAGACAAAAAAATTAACCACAGAAATTGAAATTTTAGGAATCAAATATAAGTGTAGCAAGTGAACCCTTGCCTCAGTGACTTTTGGGATGACAGTTTGTTCAATGAAAGCAGACAATTGTGCCAGCACTAGGACAAGACCAGCAAAAGCTTTATCACCTTGAGCACCCTCTGCCAAACCATGCACTTGAATAGATGAATTATTTCTTCCTGAAAACAGAAGGAACTGATCCTCAAGTTGCCTAAAAAAGTCTTGAAGTCCTTCTTGAACCCAATCAATGATTAGCTCTCTTAGTCTAACTAGGATCCCAGAGTCATCATCTAACATTTTGCGGAAGTCCTGAAGGAGAGATAAAATGTAAATGAAATGACATAAAACAGAAATAACAGAAAATATTAACAGCGGCGATGCAATAATGCATGCAGACATAATTGCATAATTGCAAACATGCTTACCAGCAAGACATTCATGCCTCCTTGGAGAACAGCTTTTGTACTTGCATCAAGAACAACATCAAGAGAGCACTGTTCTGTTCCATCCTTTTTCAGGATTTGTAAAAGGGAATCTACCAAATAGATGCTAACTCAGAGCACAGTTATGAGGGCAATTTTCTAAAAATTTTCCAGTAGCTAAAACCATGAGACAACATATATAGAGCAATTTTGACAAGGGAGAATCAGAAACAACATAGTTATAGTATCTATTTCTATGCATCTGATCATTTTCAAAAAACAACCAGTCACATTGGTGATTGGTGCAATTCAAAACATAAAATTTTGTTTTCTGTATTTTCCTATAGCATGATAGGGTAAGTATAAGAAATTTTAAGCTCAAACGTGATATCAGAAGCTTTCTGAATACAAGTCAAAAAACTAACCTGAGATGTCCTGCAGAAGATGAGAAAATGCACTTCTAATATACGATGTGACAACAACCTTTGCAGCCTGGAAATATTTAGGATTAGTTGATTGAAATTCATTTTTTAAACATGAACTTTGTAATGATTATATTTTGAAAATAGGGGAAGGGAGAATTGAATAGCTACAGCTTAAGTCAATCCAATTTGAGACAATGGATAACCTCAAGAGAATGGTTAGAGAGAGCTGCTTCCTGTAAAACTTCATCCATCAGGAGCATGTCATTCCAGATAACTCCTGTAATTACAAATTTAAAGAAACCACAGTCAGGTCAGGAAGAAGGAAGACTGGTTTAACAATTAAAATAATATACATATAGAAAAGTGACCAGTTGAAGAGGTAAAAAATGGCTTGGACACAGACATTGAAAATTTGCACATGTATAAATGGTAAAAGAACAATTGATAAAAGATGGTGAAGTGCTTCCAATTTTGTTAAACAAGGTAAATGAGATTTAGTTGTTCTCTTTGGTATCACAATTTCAGATAATAAATTTTCACTTTGCCATTGAAAATTGGTAGCTTGATAAATTGTTGCCAAAATGTATAAATAAATGTCAATGCACTCATTGACATCTTGAAAATATTTCATAAAAACACATCCATATTAGCAATTACAGTGATTTAAATGGATTAAATATTTAAATTACAGAAAAAACTTTTAATTTATCATATACAGCACAAAATCTATAAGATGAATATATAGCCAGTTACAAATGGAGATGATGCCAAGTTTCTCTTTATGATCTCAATATATCATCTAAAAGGCACCCAAAAAGATACAACCACATGAATGCATACAGGCATCACTTAGAGGCAGTGTTATCAGCACTGGACCAGTTATTAACTTGGTTGGGGTACTGGATTGACGGGTAACTGGTCGGACCATAAGAACCAATATACACAACAAAATGATTAAAATTATAAAATATATTAATAATATTAGCTTTCACATATATTCCTTAAACAATCATGGTGGAGCAGTGGTAAGATACAGCTCAAAAGCCTCAGACTGTGGGTTCAATTCTTGTTGGTGACGTTTTTATATTTTCTTGAAACCAGTTACATGAGACTATAATTTGAAAACTGGTCTTCTGCACATGTCAGTACAGCCAGCTTTGGATGCCTTGGGCAGCATGCCATGTCACAACAGGTCTCCACCCAATATAAGTTATCATAGAGGTGTCAAAACAGGCCTTGCCCGGTGGGCCAGCCCAACCCATCACGGGTTCAGACTGGTCTAGGCTGGCCCGTGACCCACCAAATAATTTTAAAGACCTATGTTGGCAACTGCTGCTTCCTTGTGTTGACAATATTCAAATAATTATAACGAAATAATTTTCTCAATTTGAGTACCAAAACTTTTTAAGTCTGGACATGTATACTATACAATTACAACTTGAATTATTAGATAAGGAGATATTATTACTGTTCCAACCCAATTACACCTGTGTTTATCATGTAAGCATTTATGTATTAGACTATTAGTTTTTCTAGAATCCAAGAAATGCGCTTAAACAGTTTCCATATTAATCTATTTTCATAAGTTATCTTGGGAAACTTATTGAAATAAGCTGAAAACAACTTATGGACATAATACAAACTATTTTCATAAATTCTTCCAAATACTTGCACTAGTGCTTATGTCAGTCATATTGATAAGATGTAAATAACCTCTTCTAAACACATCTTCATGCCTATAAGAAATAGAATTGGATCGCTCAGAGACAAAAAATCCTAAGTATTTTTAAAAAAATATCATGCATATAAAAAATAAAACTGGAGTACTGGTCCAAAAACCAAATGCTATCCTTTCGTATAAAATTAAACATCATATAACACACATATGAATCAAAAGGCATTGGCTCATATATTTAATATTAGCAAAGTCTTGCAACTTACGAAGAACGCCATGTAGATCTTCTGGGCAAATCCGAATCTTTACATATTCCTCAGCAATTACAAAGTTCCTAGTGAACATTAAAACAAAAATGTGCATATTACACAAATTTAATTTACTGTAAATAAAAATGTTTCCTATGGTACATAGAGATATATACTTGGTAACCAAATCTTCAGCAAGTTTAACCAACTGTTCTTCAGAATCAGGAAATATTACTCGAAATGCACGAACTGCCTCCACAAATTCATGAATAGCTGCCTACATTTAGAAATGGGAACAACAATAATCTCAGTAAAAAGAGAAAACATGATACTAATGGAAGTAAATTAGGCTATATAGAAGAGAGAGAAAAAAATGAATTGGATTGGAACAGTAATAATATTCCATTCATCAAATCACTTGGCAGATTATTTGGCATAACCATTCATGAACATTGAAGCAATCATCAGTTTAATCACTACTTTCTTGTTGATTTCCTGTTATTGGCCAACTCATCAACATCCTTTAGCATAAGAACATCAACACTTGTAGAGCTACTTATATTAATTCATCTTCTTACATAGTGTCTATCTTCTACAAGACTGTACCCCTAAGATAGGCATTTCATATAGTCTTGATCAGAGTTGTTCATTGCTTTGAAGAAACATCTACATCTATATTTATAACTTGCTTGAAATGGTTCTATAGGATACACAAACAACTTCAATGTTGTTTGTCATCAACATCTTAAGTAACCAAATATACAATAGTAAATTAGTAATACCATATATCAAGGGATGAGAGAGGGCATTAAACAAAGAGGATACTAATTTGGCACCAGTTACCTCATGAGCAGCATGGTCCCCTGAAGCATTGTTTATTTCTTCAGGATTCAGTTGAATGTCTGTAACAGATTGTTCTAACTTTTCAAATAACTTCACCTTCAAATTGTTCACCTGCCAATAAATTGAAAACTTAGCATCATATAACATTTAGTAATAACATCCAAGAAAATATAAAGTTATTTATCTCTAAAGCTAAAAGAGAGGGGAAGAGAACATGGTGGAAGCCCAAAGCTCTCCATAAAATCCCGAAAAAATCATCATAGGGACAGTTCTTCAATAGTAAACATTCAGGAAATAATTACAACATGATGACATCACTTCATGTCTCAACAAGTATAGAAAATGCCATTTCTTCTATGTTAAGAAAAGTAGTACAAACCGGAAAATCCAACTGCTTAAGAAGCACTGCTGCATCAGCTCTCACTTGTATTGATTCAGAATCTGAAAATAGCTTTCCCTGGTTAGAAAGAAAAATGTCAAATCACGATAACAAGCTTCTGTTTAAAACAATTGAGCATCAGATTTTACTCAGCAAAACATTAGACATGTATTTTAACAATGATCTATTAACTTTTTAAAGTTTTACCCATAACAAGCTAATCATATCCAATTTTAACATGAAGACAGTAACTACAAAAGATAGCATCAAGCTATCCACCATGGCCCTCATACCATATAAGATGATATAGCCGTTGCACAAGGGAGGTAGGAAGTGGGATACAGCAAAATAACAACCTAAACTTTAACAATTATTGATTTTCACATGCCCAAAATAATATAAAAAAAGGTATAGATAAAGAAATCCAGTGTCCCCTGACTTGCATTTTGGCCTTTGGTACATGCCCAGAGAGTCTGACACGGGAAAGAAGTGAAAGAACTATACCTGCAGGTTTTTTACTATGATAGCTATTGCTTCTTCAGACGCTTGCTTACAATCCCGGAACGATGAATCTCCATAAGCCTAATAAAGAGGGGGGAAACCAAGATTTTTCAACTGAGATCTGGATTAATTGTTGCGTGTAAAAGTAATGAAGGGGATTGAATCGTAAAGACTATAAGCCAAACATAACCTTAAAAATTGGCATTGCTCCTGTGTAAAACCTGACAGCATCTGCATAGGCCTCTGACTTGATGCACTTGCCTAGTCTATCAGGTAGATCATATATGAACTAGTTTCGACAAAGGAGAAAAGTGTGTCAGTCATAATCCATTTCCACAAAAGACTCACAAGTTATATCACCAAGTAACATGAGGAAACATAAACTTTGCAGTGATGCAAAGCCAGAGTAAAGAAGTACATATGACTGCTTTAATACCTGAACTTTACGAAGAAGATTACAAGTCCGATGCAGTTTCTCAATATGCTCCCTTTTGTCGAAGAGAGATGTATTGACATTGTCACTTCTTGACTGCACAGATATTATCTGCATTGGCGGAAAAAATGGGGATTCCAATCAAACTCACTTTCTTCCTCTTTTCATTTTGATCGTAATTTAAAAAAAGAAAAAGAAAAGAAAAAAAAAAAGAAGAAAAGAAAAGCGGGTAGAGTACGGTTACCTTCTGAAGAAGGTGTTCCATATTGGCCTCCATCCCGGAAATGTTACTTTTCATCCTGATTGAGAAGCAAATAATATTAGATGAAGACGAATTTGGACAGGATAGAGGAAGAGAGAAAGGGTTATGTGCATGCCTCTTTATAGTGTCGGTAGCACTGATGAACTTATTGTAATTCTCGTATACTAGCATTTGCAAGTCGGTGTCGAGATTCTTGATTTCAGCAGCCATTTCAACGTGGCGTTGGAGTAGGCCTTCCAAGTTGGACTTGTGTGCCTGGATAATTCATTGAATGAAATCAAGTTGGACTTAGAAGACAAGAGTGGTTAATTGAGGAAGAAGATTACCAGGATATTCATGTACTGATCGGGATCGAAGGAGGTGGAATTGATGTCGTCCAGGGAAGCGTGTTTAGGTGGGGCGTTCGAGATGGAAGCCTCTGGGGAGTAGAAACTCGATAACAGATCTCTCATTCTCTTCGCTTTGTCGTCCATTGGTTCTTCATCTGCTCCCATTTTTTCTCTTCTCCTTTTCCTCTCTGCTGCCTCGCTCCTCTCCCTGCCTCCAATCTCACAACTCGGAATTGCTCATGCTGCTGGGACCAACCAACCCCCCCTCTAGCTATCTTGCCCTCACTAAACCATTCGACCCCAAGTAACACTACCCTCCTTTACTATTCGCACTTTTATTAAGCATAAAATAATATCAACAACTTTAACATATTTCCATTCTATTTTCACATAAGTTAAGTTAAGAGTGTATATTCTCGATTAGTGATGCATAATACAATGTTAATTATGTATTCAGGTGATTTAGAATGTACTAATAGAACATCGACAACTGTATTATTAATCAATTAATCTACAATATAAAATAATAATGAGTAAATGTTGTTACTATTCTGAATTAATTGATACAGAATATAATTGATCATTACCAAATGTTTTATTTCAAATCCCCTAATTCATAATTAATATAATGTATTTCGGTATTTATCCTTCTAAATGGACTAAAGCTTGAGACCATTTTATTTTTTGCATCTATTTTTTCTATTTGAACCCTCCAAATATATTTTCCCAAAATACCCCATATTCATCCTCTTCTCCATCCCATATATACGTCTCATAACACCCTGTTGGTGCACTGCACGACACTTGCAGGCCCACACCCTCAACCTCGCGCCCTTCCCAAGTGCGATTTCCCATAACCCATCTATAATGATTTTTAATGCACTATTTCACTATTCTCAATCACATGGTAACATCTCTATTATTAAATAGATAGTTATATAATCTATTTAAGTTTTAAATTAAAATAAATATTAAAAAATTAATTTTTATAATTACATTGATATTATAAATGTTTATTTATTTTAGAATTTTACTATTTGAAAAATATTCAAATAACTTAAATTTAAAGTAATATATTATTAAAAAGAGTAAAATAAAATATAATATAAAGATTTTAAAAATTATTTTTAAATTATAAATATAATTTATTGTAATTTTGAGAATTTTTTTGAAATTAATTGAGACAACTTTTATAAAATTATCGGTATATTCCAAATTACTATAAAAAAATTAAATGATCATGTTTTGAGTTGAAATTTTTATGAGATACTTATAAAATTATATAGGAATTTTTTATAACATGATTTTATTTCAAAATTAATTAAAAATAAAAAAATAATAATAATTAACAAAAAATAAATAAATGTTTAGTAGATTTTTCTAATCTTACCTAATAATCCTTATCTAAGTAACTTTATCTCTAATGAATTGTATAGTAAATTTTTCTAATCTTATCTTAAAGGGAGAATTGGTCAAGTAAATGTTGACTTGACTTTAACAACCTATCTTATCTATAATAACATTATCTTCTAACCATCCAATCATTTAATTCAAAATAAATTAATTTTGGCCTATAAATACAAGCTTCATCCATGCATTTCATTACAAAAAAAACTATTGCAATTCTTTTCTCTTTCTTGTTTCCAAATTTTGCATAATACTCTTGTCTAATAAAGTTATTTTATTTTTCTTTCTTACACCCTTATCGCTCACAAGATTACAAGTTAAGTTAATTTCAAGGTTGTTCATTACTCATCATCAAACTTTTATTAAAGTAAGGGGGAGTAAGATTTATAAGCTTTTGCAGTGTTAATAGACTTATAATTATAATTGTTGTTACTTCTATTATTTACAATACTTATTTTTATTTATAAGTTTAATTGTTCATTAATGTACTAATTATTCTAATCTTTATTTTCAATCATTTAATTGATTGTTCAATCATTCCTAACTATACTAACTTTTAGTTATTCTCTATAAATTATGTTCTACTCCTAGGTTATTATTTAATTTACTTTCTAGATATTATCGTCTGGTCCTTGTTATTATTTATTATTTAATTTATTCCCCAGATATTATAATCTAGTCTTTTGTTATTATTTATTATTTTATTTATTCTCCAATATTATAATTTGGTCCTTTTCCATTATTTATTATGTTTTTGCTTTAAGTTTTATTTCTTTCTATCATATAATTTAAATTATGATTAATTTTGGTTTACATATTTCTATATAATCTATCATTTTTTAAATTAAATTATTAATAACCATCTCATTTTTTATCACGTGTATTATATTTCATTCAAAATTATGCTATAAATTATTTAATTTTTAAATGTTTACGGTAAAATAAAAATAAAATAAAATAATAAAAGTAAGTCTATTTTTAAAAACAATATAAAATATTTGAGAGATTATATGTAAATTTAAATTATGAAATTTTCATAATAAATATGATAATGAAAAAATAATATAATTTATAAAAGATATCTTTTAATATTAAAGATGAATTGATTTTATATTGATATATCATTACTATTGATTCTGAAGTAAAAATTTTAAACTGAGAAATTAATTTTATATCTATCTTTTATTATTAAAATTATTTTTACTATCTTTTAATTCCTTGAGATTGATTATCTATGGAATTATAAATTATTCTATGAATGATAATTGAAATAGAAGTACTATGCACATTTGTATTCACCAAGTCCAATAACGTTCAAAACTGTGTGATATTTGTGAGATGAACTTAGCAAAGTTCTAAGTTCCCTTGTAATGATTTGGGAATATGTAGGCACATGAGTGTCAATGTTGAGAAGTCACAGTTTGGTACACTACGAGATGAAAGGTAGAGACTAGATAAGGTCTAAGAAGATTTTAATCAAGTAAGTGGATATTCGAATAATCCAGATTAGCACCCTAGATTAGGGTATTTGTAGGCCAAACTTTAAAACTTTTCATATCTGCTTAGCATCGTTAAGGTTGAGTAGTGTATATCTCTCTATTATGGGTTAAAAGATTGTCAGATTTCTCAAGAAAAATAATTATTATTGTACCAATGTTTTTGTGAGAAAAATATGCAACTATCAATCACTTCCTAAAGAAATACTTGATGATTAGAGTGAATCATCAAAGATCATATATGGATCCATACATTGAGTAAAGTGAGATAGAGTTGTAAGTCAAACATTAGGCCCCGTTGTTTGTTAAGTCTATTAAGATTGACATTGATGTTTATAAAAATCTCACTCCTTTCATTGTTTTTTTTCATATATGATCATTATGCGAATAGAAGATGGAACTGTTCAACACGATATGTTGAAGGATTCAAAGGATTTTCTCTAAATTTTTTTATGTTTTCGGATAACTTTAGGTTTGTAAACAGTCAACTACTCTAACTTATTTGGGATGATAATTATAATAATTAATGTATCATATACGATAATGTTTTACAATAACTATATTTTGACTCATAATGTTTATAATATGGTTATGGTTCTTTATGTAAAATCTTTTTAATACTAGTTAAATATATAAAAAATAATAATTTGTCACATTTTAATAAATATATTATTAATATTGAGGTTGTTACACACATGAGATAATTCACAATTGTGTAGAACACATAGTAGATCATGTGATCCATAATTATATAATTATTAATTACGTATTATGTTATCTCTAATGTATTTTTTATGTAATTTTTTAGCATGCACTATTCTTTGTACAAATAATTTGAGGTATAATAGGCATATGGTTGAAAACCCTAATTTTCATCTTTGTGACTATCATAGGGAAACCATGATACATGCTTTACAGGATTGTATCCATACATTTATGATTTGGAGGAAAATTATCATGGTGGGCATCCCAAATTTCCTTATTGATTTGCTCAACATAATTTTGAACTATGGTTAATGTCATTTCTAAAGTGTGTTCAAAAGTATAGTGATTAGGGTTGGATTCAAAATTTTGGTATTATTCTCAACTAAGTGTGGTGGAAGCAAAATGAGTATATCTAGTAAGTCACAGTCTAGTGATCATGTTGTTCATTATGTAAAGTCTCTTCTCAATTATCTCAAGGATATACCATCACATGCGTGCAACTATGAAGGATAAGGGCACACAATATTTTGAATTGGGAAACTGGGATGCTTAGAGGTCCCTAAGTTTAGGCAAACTCAAGATCAATTGTGATACGATTGTTCTCATGACCCATAGGAAGGCGATTGTTAGAGGTGTAGTGCGTGATCACAAAGGTAATTTTCTTCTTGGCTTTTCCATAAAATTCCTTACTATGACGTAGACATGACTGAGTTGCTAACTAAATTTCAAGCATTAATGGCGACATACGAGCATGAGTTTCATACCTTTATTGTTGAATCAGATTCCCTTAACAACATTAAGTTATTGAACGAATGTACCATCGATAATTATTTTTCCCATAATGGATCGTATTTATAGGAGTAGCAAAAAAACTTTAGAATGCAACATCACTTACGCATCCGTGAGATGAACTTATAGGCTGACAGTTTTACTAAGTTAGGTTTGTCCATAGATCGGGAGAGCTTTCATTTCACTTTTGTTTTAGACTTTGTCTTATGTTTATCATAAAAACTTAAATTCTATATGTTGTTAACTCATGTTTTGATTGAGTTTTGTCCATACCTTTCACATATAAAGAAAAAATAAGATGAGTTTATTTCCTTTTTATTGCAATAGTTGTGCTTGATTTGTATTTGGTCCATGAATTTGGTTTTTCCTCCATATATAGATTTTTGTTTTTATTCTTGTTTTTAGACGACATTTGTTCATGTTATTTTTAGACGACACTTGTTTTTACATTTACCAACACTATATTATATATATATATATATATATATATATATATAACACGATCTATATTATTAATAAATGAAATTCTCCTTTTGATGTCCACTTTTCAAAATATTTATTCCATCATTTTTAAAAAACAAAAAGAAAAAATTATTTTGTTAAAATAAAAATTCGAACCTACGACTCCTCTCTCCTCATATATGGACTTTGTCACTAGATTAATCTTATAACTTTAAGAAAAAAAACTATTTTAAAACTTTTATATCCAAAATACATAATTGTTCTACTATCTATAATCTATGATTTATATCTTTAATATATAATATTATATTATATATTATATTCATATTATACTATTAATAAAACAAATTCTCCCTTCTGATGTTCATTTTTCAAAATTCATATTCTACCTTTTTTTTTAAAAAAAAAGAAAAAGAAAAAACTATTTTGTTAAAAGAGATATTCGAACTCACGACTTCTCCTTCCTTATATATGGACATTGTTACTAAATCAACCTCATAACCTTCTGGGAAAAAAAACTACTTTATAAGAAAAAATTATTATTAATAAAGGGAATTCTCATTTTGATGATTCTACCCTTACAGTTATTTAAAAATTAAAAAATAAACTACTTTATGGAAAGACATTTGAACCCACAATCTCTCTCTTCAAATATAAATTTTGTTACTAGATCAATCCTATAACCTTAAAATAAATTACTTCAAAACACACACACATATATATATATATATATATATATATATATATATATATATATATATATATATATATATATTATCCTCCCATACAATACAATGAGGGATCCACACTTACTCCTAAAGTAAGTTTAAAGGTGTTACTCTTCATCTTCATCATTTATTTTATTAAAATCTAATGGTTGTAATGAATAACTAATTTTTACCATTAGATTTCAAGAAAATTAAGGGTTAGGATAAAGAGTAGGTCTATTAAACTTACTCATGGAGTAAGTGAATTCCTCCACATATTTATTATATTATCTATACTTTCTATATTTATTAATAAAGGGAATTCACCTTTAGATGTCAAATTTTCAAAATACATATTTTAACCTTATACTTATTTAAAAATTAAAAAATAAACTACTTTGTGAAAAAAGAAATTTGAACTGACAACATTTCTCTCCTTAAATGTAAATTTTGTCACTAAATCAATCTTATAACCTTAAGAAAAAATTTACTTTAAAACATTTATATCCAACATACTTAATTATTTTATTATCTATAATATATATATATATATATTATCTATTTATACCATTAATAAAAGAAATTATCCTTTTGATGTCTACTTTTCAAAATACTTATTATACTTTTATACCTATTTGAAAATTAAAAAATAAACTACTTTGTAAAATGAGAGTTTCGAACACACAACTTCTATCTCCCTAGATGTAAACTTTGTCACTGGATCAACCTTATAGACTTATAGCCTTAAGAAAAAAAAAATACTTTAAAACATTTATATCCAACATACATAATGTTGCAGTATCTATAATATATAATATATTTTTTTGGTAAGCTATAATCTATAATATATATATATATATATATATATATATATATTTGTATACTTCTATACTATTAATAAAGGAAATTCCTTTTTAATTTTCACTTTTCAAAATACTTATTGTTCTTTTATACCTATTTAAAAGTTAAAAGATAAATTACTTTGTGAAAGGAAAGATTTAAATTCACAACATCTACCTCTCTATATGTAAATTTTGTCATTAGATCAACCTTATAACCTTAAGAAAAAAATTATTTTAAAATATTTATATCTAACGTACATAATTATTCTACTATCTACAATTTATATGTGTAATCAATAATCTATAATATTATTTATACTATTAATAAAGGAAATTTCCCTTTTGATATCCAATTTTTAAAATACATATTCTACCCTTGGTAAAAAACAAAAAGAAAAACTACTTTGTTAAAAGAGAAATTCAAACTCATGACTTCTCTCTTCCTCATTTGCCATATATGGACTTTACTACTAGATCAACCTTATAACATTTAGAAAAGAAAACAACTTTAAAACATTTATAAAAATTATCTTAAGCAAAGAGATATAAAAATTAACAAAATATATTTCAAAACGTACTAAACTAAAATTATTATACACAAAATAACAAAGTGAATTATTTATATTTTATTACAAAACATATTAAATTAAAATCATAAAATTGTTATAACATATCAAAATATAAATATAAATATACAGATTACTAGTATGTTTTCGCTAATATATAATAATAATAACAATAATAATAAACTTGGGCTTTCTATAAGTTTAAAGAAATAACATCATTAAAAAAATGTATACATTGTGACCGCTCATACCAAATTGGAATAATGTCGATATTTTACAAACATTTGTATTTTAAGGATCTATGTAAATTTTTAGGTATAATTTCTTTTTCCCAAAGCTAAAGTACACATAGATGTATACATTAATTCCAATATTTGCAGTACCTCGTATGATCTTTTTATTCATTTTTTAAGTATGTGTTTAAGGAAGAGTATTTTAAAAGAATTAGATTGTTTGTATTGGAGTATTATATTAATATTTTATTACGTCAAAATATTTTACTTATTTACAAAGAAATCAATAAATTATTTAATCTTTGAACGGTAACAGTTTTTTTTTCATTATTTTAATGTTCGTGTAATTTTTTCTCTTATTCTCATTTTAATATTATTTGTAGTATGTTTTAATAATTAATGGTTAAGTTTTCATTCATACATATATATATATGTATATGAATATGAGAGAAAAACATGTATACATTCTCAGAGTAAAAAGTTTTACAAGAGTTAATTACTACCTTTTATATTAAATAAGTTTGTTGACTTTATCTATTAATACGCTTTAAAGTCATATAATGATTAAACGTTAGTGTAAAACTCTTTTACATTGTGAATGCATATGTATTACATTCATAAATATATATATATATATATATATATATATATATATATATATATATATATATATATATATATATATATATATATATATATATATAGACAGAGAGAGAGTTTTTCTATTACTACTATATTATAAATAATAATAATACTATTAATAAAGGGAATTCCCTTTTTTTATGTCCATTTTTCAAAATATTTATTCTACACTTATGTCTATTTGAAAATTAAAAATAAACTATTTTGTCATAAAAGGAATTCAAACTCGCAATTTTGCCACTATATCAAGTTATCAACCTTGTAATCTTAAAAAAAGTTTACTTTAAAACATTTATATCCAACATACTTAATTATCCTGTTGTCTATAATCTATATGTATAATGTTATATTTTATATTATATATTATCTATACTATTAATAAACAGAATTCTTCATTTTTATGTTGACTTTTCAAAATACCTATTCTACCCTTATATCTATTTGGAAATTAAAAAATAAACTATTTTTTCATAGGAGGGATTTGAACCTACAATTTTTCTCTCGCTAAATATAAATTTGGTCACTAAATCAATCTTATAACCTTAAAAAATAAATTACTTTAGAATATTTATATCTAACGTACTTAATTGTCGTTCTATTTATAATCTAAATGTATAATCAATAATCTATAATATTATATTTTATATGATATATTTTTATACTATTCATAAAGAAAATTATCTGTTTTGATATCCACTTTTTAAAATATATATTCTACCCTTATACCTATTTGAAAATAAGAAATAAACTATTTTTTATATGAAGGACTCAAACCCACAACCTTTCGATCATTAAATGTAAATTTTTCCATTAGATCAACCTTATAATTTTAAGAACAAAGTTACTTTAAAACATTTATATCCAACATACTTTATCCTACTATCTATTATCTATACGTATAATCAATAATCTATAATATTATATTCTATATTATATATGAGTGTAATTGGTATACACTGTGAGTTTAAAAATTTTTACAGTGACATTTAATCACAACCCTTCATTCATGATAAGTTTGTTGACTTTACTGATTAGTACTTTAAAAGTCAAATAAATGAAAAGTTATAATTGAACGTCAGTGTAAAAATATTTTATATTGACAGTGTACACCAATTAAACTTTCATTATATATTATATTATATCATATCATGGGAATATCACTTTTTTAAGTCCACATTTTATAGTTGTTTTACTCTTCCAAACATTTATGACTTCTTTCACTGTTACAAATATAAGTTTCGTTAATAGATATATACCTTTGATCATTAATATTTTTAATAAAAATGTAAATACATAGGCAGAACAACATTTTAAATTTTATTCAAATTTTTTCCTCTCTAAATTTTCTCAAATTCATTGCAAGTGTCATAAACAAAGAAATTTACAAATTAACAAAATATATTTTATCATGTTATACGCAAAATGACACAGTGAATTCTTTATATTCTATTTTGTTATTACAAAACATATTAAATTAAAATCCTATATTTATTATAACATATCAAAATAGAAATGCAAATACTCATATGCTACGTGTATTTTTGCTAGTTATACATAATGAATATTTTCATTTATTCATTCTTAAGTCAATAATTTAAACATATTACCATGTTGATCAAAATTAATATATATTTAAAAGAAATTTAGCATTATATATATATATATATATGATTCAAATTTTAATTCTATAATAATTGTTGGTTTGATTTAATTTAATTTACATTTATCAACAATCTTTTTTTTTAAAGAAATGACTCATTTATGTTTTTTTAACAAATACTCATTCATGTATTTACTATATATTTATGCATAACTTTAAAATATATTTTAAATCATAGTCATGCATATAATTAATCTTTATATGAATATTAAAATGATAGATTTAAAAATATTTTAAAAAATATTTTTTAGCCTTAAATTATTAATAAAATTGTAATATTATTAAAAAAATATTTTTTATTTATTTAAATAGATATTATATTAACTATATTAATTGGTACAGTTAATATATCTTCTACAGTTTAATTTACTTATTTTAAATTTTAAATATCATTAAAATTTTCCCATATTATTATAATATTAAATAGTACATAAAAGAATCATTTTTTAACCAACAAAATACTCTTAAAATTTTGTCTTAGCTATTAGGTTAAATTATAATTCATATCTTTCAATTTTGTTCAATTATTGACATTTTGACGCAATATTTTAATTGTTCATATTTTATTCTTCATTTTATAAATTAATGACATTTGAATCATCCGTTTTAGATGTAGTCGTAGATGAAGCCAAATACCACAAAGACGAAGATAATAAAGATGAACAACACAATCAAGCAATTGATTAACACCATAAAGAGGATCCAGTTGAGTTGTCTTGCACCCCTTGGCACCTAATTTGGGAAATTAAGAGTTATGAAAATCCTAAATTAGCCTAGGTATTTTAATTAAATCCCGTAATTAACTAAAATAATTATAGTCACACCATTTAATCATGCTATATAGGAAGTCAATATTAACAGTTTAATGGTCAATAACTATGATGTAATTAATAATTCAAATATCATCCGTTGATAGAATGAAAGATAAAATGTGAGCAATTAAAAATAAGAGTAAAAATGCCAACAATGGAACAAATGGAAGGATATGAATTATAATTTAGCCTAACTATTAAAGTTATTACTATAATAATAGTTTTTATTAATAAATTAAATCCATTATTGTAGACATGTAATAATAAAATAAAAATTTATCATTTATTATAATTATTAATACAATTAATATTATTAAATTATGATTACATGCCATCCTTCTCCCATATTTTTATGAGTTTAACCTTTGTGTTAATCACAACTCTTTATTAATATAATTTTTAAATAATTAATTCATAAAGATAACAAACTTATCATCGTATATAAGTATTTTTCTTTTTTTTTATTACACTGGATATGAAGATGAATAATCATTATAACCATTTATATTGATTGAATGTTTTGTTTGCCAATAAATGTGTCTTCTTATATATTTAATTTAAAATAAACTTTAACTTTTATAATAATGTATCTAAAAGAGTTTATTGAAATTGCCATTTAATTACAATCCATTATTTATATAACTTGTAAAAGTAGTGAACAAATTTTACATATATAAAAATGTTGTGATTAAGGATTAGTTTAAAAGTTTTTACATTCACGGTTCGTGAATATTTTTCTCTATTTAAAAACTATTAATTACAAAAATAAAGTAAATGCTAACCATAAACCAAAATAATTGTATACTACATTTCTGTATTTAACATAGTGATTGTTTCACTATTATTACGTAAAAAATAACATAATAAAATCCAATTGACTTAATATCTTTTAAAACTAATATTTGTTCAATAAATAATACAATCATAATATAATTTTATCTACAAATATATTTTAAAACACTAAATATAAATATAAAAATATATAATTTGAACTATCTGTGCATAGCACGGTTTAAAATCTAGAAATATACTATAATTAATTATAGAGATAAAAATATATTAGAAAGTTGCGTAATATTTGTATGAAATTAAGAATATTAATTACATTCTTTATTGTTGTTCTATACTTAAAATATTAATTATACTTTTTTAATATTGTTTCTAGAGACTAACAGAAAATAGTTTAATCAAATAGGGATCATGAATGATTTTGCTATTATAGATGTTATAAAAACATCTCGATAAATGACTTTTAACCACCATTATCCATAAGAACCACAATGCATGGAAAAGACCTATTTTTTAGGGTAAATTATATTTTTAGTTCATAAACTTGTTCAAATTTATGATTTTGGTACATAAAATTTTTGTTGACTAATCCAGGTATACAAATATTTTTCTGTCTAACATTTTAGTTTTTTTGTTTATTTTAGCTGTTAAGTAGTGATATATCACTGTATTTATTATTATTTTATTGGTAAACTATGTTTTCGATATATGAATTTTTTTAAATTTATAGTTTTGATACACAAACTTTTTGTTGATCGGTCAAGGTATAAAAACATTTTTTGTTTGAGAACATTTAAAAAAAGATATATCTTGTAATAATCTTAAAAAAATTTGGTTTAAAGTTAATTAAAAAAAGTAACATTATGTTTAAAAGAATATTATGAAATATAAATTTTAAAAATATTATGAAATAAAAATTTAAATTGAGAAATGCAATCACATTCATTGTTTAAAAAATATTATGAAATAGAAGTAAAAAGGCGGATGAAGAAAAGACACCGCATGGAAAGGGAAAATTGGTACTATAGGTGAGGGAGAGAGACTTTACATAGGGTGAGATGGGACACATGAGGTGGGAGTGGAAGGAACACATGAGAATGTGGTAGGTAGGGGAAAGGGGATTGTGAATACGGAATGAAGATGGATAGTAATTTTTTTAATTTGTGATTGCAAAAAGTCACTACAAAAAGTTATAAGAATTATAAAGAATTTAATTAATAAAATAATAATAAATAGAGTTACACGTCATCATTTAACAAAATAAATAAATAAAATAACTAAGACATTGGATAGAAAAAAAAGTATGCATATCTTAACTAGTCAACAAAAAGTTTATGTACCAAATCATAAATTTGAGAATTTTTATATAACAAAAACATAGTTTACCCTTATTTTATCAATTAAATTTTGTATGACATCATCACTTAACAACTAAAATAAATGGAAGATAAAATATTGAATAAAAAAAATATGTGTATACCTTAACAGCCAATAAAAAGTTTATACACCAAAACCATAATTTTGAAAAAGTTTATATAAAAAAAACATAGTTTACCCTATTTTTTATGGTGGAAAAACCATTTTTTTTCTATGTTGAGGTTCATAAGACAAAACTCACATAGCAACAACAAGAAAATCAAATGAATAGCAAGTGCAAAAACAAAAGAAAGAATCAAGAGTGAGAACGAAAATAAACAGATTATGGAAGTTCAAAACATAGCATAAATGCGTTATTAATATGAAGCGTAATAGAAAAATCATTTTATAAATGTATATATAGAATTCAACACATGTCACGTGTTGTAACTAACATATGTGCCGGGTATACAGAAATGGTACAGGACACAAAAAGATACTAAGATTATAACATAAACTTGTAAAGACATATAACAAATAATCTAAACATGTAAGTACGAGATAATTCACATGCTTTTATGATAGACTTTCTTATTAGACGTGCTTTTGTTTTAAAAGATGTTTTTACGTACCTCACTTATAAACCATAAAAAGATTCAACAATTTCAAATCTTACATAATACTAGAAGACATACAATTAGATGTCTCACGAGAAATTTCTACTGACTCATTTGTAAACCATTAAATCTTTTACACCTCCAAACTTAATTGGTACCAGAAGATCTACACAAGATGTTATAAAAAACCATGACAGAAATGAGATAAAGAAAATTTTTATTTTATTGAAGATGCAAGATCAGTAATATTGTAGTAAACTTATCAAATATAAGTATGTCATTGGACTTATAATAACATTTAATTATATATACATCTCTAAGATATAGTGAAATTACATATGTGTATTATTTTTTATATTATATATATTTTTTATTTTTATATATTTATTATATTACTTTATATATATTTAAAAACTTTACCCTAATATTCCTTTTAAATTTTATACTAATATTATATCAGAAGATAAAAAATAATATTTAAAGAACAATAAATATAATATATATATATATATATATATATATATATATATATATATATATATATATATATATATTACATTAAAAACTTAAGTTGTCGATGCGTAGCTACTTCAATATTTTATATTACAATTGGATTTTAGTTTTGGGTCATAAATTCGTGCTAGTTAATGTGCACTGTTAGTTTTCTGGGATATTCCGTAAAAAGAACTTTTGAATTATCTATTCAAGCTATTTATCGGGACTTAAGAAAATAAACAATTGTGACAGATAAAATCGGCTTAAAATATAGCTGTTATTAATATATATTTTTTGACCGGAACAACCATAACAGGTCATAACTATATTACTTTTATATAAGCGCGGTTGAAGTGTATATATATATGTGCACAAATTATTTGAGGGAGATTCAACTGATTTATTTTATTATAAATATTTATGTTATAGAGTAATATTTAATTTTTATTTTTATTTTTAATTATAATTAAACATTTTAAATACTCCTTTTATTTTTTAAAGTGTATTTTGACATTATTTTCATAAATAATAAAAAATAAATTTCAACTTCAATTAAATCAAATTACTTTCTTTTATCTTTATTTATAAATTAAATTTTCTTAACTACTTATCTATTTTAATATACTTAATATGATTTTTTAATTATTGATAGTTTTAGAAAAAGGTATTGAATTTAAAGTTAAAAAAGTGGTAAAAAATTAAAGTTAAAAATAAATTGAAATAGATAGTCAATTAAAAAAATATATCATAAGATTTAAAAAATAGGTTTTTTTTTTTTTTTTTGCGAGAAAAATTTAACATCGTCACATGAAAAATGGGAATTCCTATAAAGGAAAAAAAAAAAAATCAAGATCAAATTATATACGTAATTGTTACGTATCACAACGAGAACGACGAGAGATTATTAGATGATCTAGAATAATTATATCATCTATAATTCCAACTGATCGTTATATAATATATAATTGTTTAGTAAGTTATCTTGTAAACTATATTAATAATTATTTATTACATAATGATTAATTGAAACTATGATGATTTGGTGTTCTAAGATTTTCTAATAATTTATTGTTGTACGGATAAATTGTAGTTTATTATATAATAATAATATGTTTTAATTATAATTTTTCATTTATATAATTTTTAAAATATTAATTAATAAAATTAATAAATTTATCATATATAAAATATTATAATTAAATGTTAGTGTATAAATTTTTACATTAAATAATACATATGTATTTTGGTGACATAAATAAATAATAAATATACTAATAGTATTAATTAAATACAACTTATACTTTTAATATTCTTTTATTGTTAACCCTTTCGATGACATTTGTAATCAAAATCTTAAAAAAAAACATTTTTGTAATAAAAATCATTCTATAATTTAAACACACCATATATTTTACATTTTAAATGAAATTTCCGTTTTGTAATCATAACCCGTGTACAAGATATATAATTTAAGATTATATCATTTTTAATTACCACCCTTAGAAAAAAAGACAGATTAAACTAACAATTTTTGACGTTATAGTGCAATTTTTTTAAAATTAAATTTACGAGGAAGAGAAAAAATAGAAATAAAATTTGATTAAATTTTAAGAGATAAATTAGTGTAATTTAAAAAAAAAAGAAAAGAAAAGAGTAAGGTAAGGTTGAAAATAGTTGGATGCGTGAGGAAAATAGCTGTCTCCTGTCGTCACGTTGCCGCCAGCAATGACGCGGTATCATTAAGCTGTAAAAACAAATTATTCCTAAAAAAAAATTATTCGTAGTCGCAGCACGTTTTCCATCCACCCTACCCTCACATTTTTTCTATAAAGCCTAACTTCTGCATCGATGAAAACCTTCCTCGGCTAAACCTATTTACCTTCCCCCCCTGTTGTATCATCATTCTGCAAATTCCCCTGCCAACCCCAATTTTTTCTCTTTTCCATTTCCCGTTTTTGTGTCTTCATAATCCAGATCTGCTTTTCGATCTAGGGTTTCTGGTTAACCTTGTTGTAAATCAAATGTTTACGGAATTTCTATAGCCCTGGCGAGCCCCATGCGTCGAATCCGTCTCCTTCACTCCTTCTCCGTCGTCTTCCTCTACTGGTTCTACGTCTTCTCATGAACTCCCTCTCAATCCCCTAGTCCCTCCAACATTTGCCTCCTTTTTTCATCACCTTTCTAACAATTTAATTAGATCTGCAAAACCCTAATTCCCCTAACCTTGCCAAAACCCCCAAATTAAAATTGAATGGGTTCGATTCAGCGGCCGGCGAGTTCGGGATCGTCGGAGGGAGGAGATCCGGCGATGAACGAGAGGAAGAGGAAGCGGATGGAGTCGAACCGCGAATCGGCGCGCCGGTCGCGCATGCGGAAGCAGAAGCAGCTGGAAGATCTGACCGGGGAAGCGAGCCGATTGCAAGGCGAAAACGTGCGTTTGGCGCAGAGCATTAAGGCGAAGGAGGAAGCTTTCGCTGAGATGGAAGCCGCCAACGACATCATCAGGGCCCAGACCATGGAACTCGCCGACCGGTTGAGGTTTCTTAATTCCATTCTCGAGATCGCCGATGAGGTCGGCGGCATGTCCGTTGAGATCCCCCAGATTCCGGACCCTCTCTTCATGCCCTGGCAGATCCCCCACCCTATGATGGCTTCGCCCGACCTTTTCCTCCATGGAAATCAAGGGCTGTTTGCTTGATACTGCTTCGATTAGCTTTCTATGTTGTTAGCTTTATTTTATTATTCATGTTCCCTGTTGTTGCCCCTCAATAAGGGGAATGGTGGCGTTAATGAGTGTTGCTGTGTATTTTGTTTTAGATCTCCGTGTGACATCGTTAAGTACTTAATAGTTATGTCTTGTCTTCGCAGTATTGTTACTCTGCCGATTGTATCTGCTTTGTCTTAGTGCCATTATTGTGTATCCATATCAATTGTGTTTCTGTTTAAATTTACAAATTGGAGTAGGCCATGTTAATTAAGAATACTCATTGAGTTCTGTTGTTGACGATAATCTAGCTTCTATAGGACAAAGTATCTGCAATGCATTCTGGTTGTCCCAAATTAGATAAGCATTATGGCCCCTCTCCGCGACTTTCTGCTCTGTAAAGTGAAAGATTTTATTTTTGAAATTGTTGTATTTCTATTTCGAACTATAATTAAAAGTAAATTTGTTTTTTCCCCTTTTTTTGTGTGTAGAAAACGTGGCCAAAACCCAAAAACAAAACTAAATAGAAACGAGTAGAAACTAAACTGTAAACTCCCATAACATGAACGATAAAAACACTGCTTCATCCGCTCCGGAGGGTGGCCATAAATAATCATCCCATTCTATCTCACAAGCCAAATTGGCAAGCAAATCCACACTCGTATTAGTTTCCCTGTGCTGTAGATATGACTAATGCTAACATCCTCATAATGAATTCTGCCATATAAGCAGTGGTTTAGCAAACAAATTTAGAAAAACCACATCCATTTCCCCTTCTCATCTCTTATTAAACCCTCCACAGAGTAGATCCTTCAAATTCAATAGCTCCATCATGTTTAACTGTAACCATACCTTTGCAGATGTTTTCCTCCCAACTTGAATATGATTCCCACTCTTGGTTCCCACTACCAACGATTGAGCTGCGCATGATATCTCCTGCAATGATTCGTAACAAATTCCCACAAAGCCAAGATCATGAGTTTGTTTTTTCCTCCATTGCCAGTTGCTACAAATAATAGGGTCTTTATTCCTGGTCTTGGTTCCATTTACCAACGATTGTAGCCCATTTCCAAACGAGTGTTCAAATGTGCTTTTAACACATTTTTTGGGTCAATGCACACCTTAAGATTTGAACCATGTTTGCGTATCGCAAAAGTTGGGAAGCAAATAAAACTCAAACACTTGCTTAAAACTAAGCGAGATTTGAACCAAGTTTTTACGTTTTTTGCGGTATAGATTTCAACCCAAGTTTTTATTTTTTATCTTTTTTTTTTTTGCTTTATAGAACCTATGCACTTTATCACATTTCGATAAGAGTTTAATTAGAGTGTTTGCTGTGTGATTTTGAATCTAAAAATAGTTCTAACCAAACTATAAAAACAAATACAATGTGATTTGATTCAATTTAGATTAATTATAAAATCCAAACTAAATCAAACCAATTTTTTATAATTTGGTTTGATTTGATTTTACAGTTTAAAAGTTCTATCATCAAGTATTAAAAAATACATAGAAAAAATTTATTTCTAAAATTATATAAAAGTTTAATCACTCAATACAAAATTATTAAAGTTAAATTATAAACAATCAATTCATATAAACATTACATTCTAATGGTTGCCATTAAATTGTATCCAATGAAGTTAAATCTAATAGTTTTGCTAAAATATTTATTCATAAATTAATTCATATTAATTAAAAAATCTTAATTAAAGATTAAGTCAAAATTTTTACAAACTTAAAAAATAATGACTTATATGCCTTCTTGAAGATTTTTTAAAATATGGTTTGGTCTGGTTTGGTGCAGTTTCAACATCTCAACCCGCAAATCAAACAAAATCGAATAGTTTAAAAATTATAAAAACCAAACTATCCCAAATTAAAGCTATCTTTTGCGGTTTGGACAATTTGGTTTAGTTTTGGACACCCCTAATTAGTATGCATTGACCATATAGAAGAATTTTAGACGTTTAATCACTTTTCATATATAAGTATTAATTGATAAATTTAACAAACTTAATATAAATAAATGATTGTGATTGAATGTCACTATAAAATTCTATACTATCAATATATACTAATTAAAATATTTGAATAATACTTCGGTGAAAGTTTTAAAATAATAGAAAAAAGTGTATGATTTTGAATTATCCATGATTAATTCACAGTGTATTTTTTTATATAATATTATTGCATTTCAATTAAATTTTAAATAACTCAATTAAATAAGAAAAATATAATGTCATTTATTTAGTATAGTGTGTCGGAATTTAAAATTAATTTTAAACTCAATTTAATTAAATTTAAGTAAAAAGGTTTAAGAAAAAAACAGAATTTTAAGGTTAGGGATGACACATGCTTGCATATACATGTATGTACACACTATGTGTTAAATTAAAATACTATATACATGTTTATTTTAAAGAAGATAATATTTTTATAAAATAATTAAACTTGAAATATTAATATTAAAATTTCATTATTGTCAATATTATTTTTTTATAAAAAATGTATAATTAATAGAATTATTTTTCATAAGGATATCAAAAAATAAAAAAAATATATTTTTATTAAATATTATATATATTAATAAATTTTTATATTTAAGTTTCATAAAAAATAGTATAATTTTATTTATAATTTTTTCAATAAATAAAAAACTTGTTGATAAAACTTAATATAAAAATAATATTTTTTATCAGGTACCCGATGGACATTTGAGCTAGATGACATACAAATAAATACACGCATATTTAGTGTTGTGTTTATTTTTTTGTTTTAAAATTTTAAGAAAATGTCTTTTTGATGAAAAAAAATTGATTTAAATAAAATAATAAGAGTTTAATTAATATATACTATTTTTTTATTTACATTTCATAATTAATTTAAATCGAAGCAAGTCTCATCATACTTATTTTTATAGTTCGATCGTCAAACTGCATTACAAATGCTTTGAATGTTAATATAAAATTTTTTTACACTCATAATAATTAAACTCAAATAACAATACAATCTAAATAAACATTTAAACATTAATAATGATAAGTAATTTTTCATATTTTTTTAATAAGTGAAATATTAGTGTTGTTAGTAATATCAATTTTAACTAGTAAATATCCAACAATTTTTATTGAATGAATAATAAATCTAAATTCTAAAAATAACAATAGCTTTAAATAAACATAAGTAATCAAATGAAATAAAACTGTAATAATAAACCTCCGACTTTTTCTCATCTTTTTATTTCCTTTGCAAATTCAGTCTTCAAATGCTTAGTCCTAAAGCATCTTATAGTTTCATAACTAAAGCGATTAATAAATAATTATATACCCTTTCAATATATATACCACATCATCAAACAACCGTGTTCTCTTTAAAAAAAAACCGTGCCCTGGTTGGTTAATTTCTCCACCGCCATTCACATAAAACTAAATATAAAAATATAGAAGAAAAAAAAAAGAAGAAAAGAAAGGAAAATAGCTGAAACCATTCACAAAACTCTAGAACTCCCACCAAACTTTCCAAAATTATTCACAAATATAAAATGATAGAAAAAAAAAAAATGACAAGGGATCCTAACTTTTTTGCATTTTTTTTTTCTAATTCACGACGGTCAAGTCTAAGTGGTAAAAGTCGGGGAATATTCCTTGTTTTATTTAATGCAAAAAAAAAAATGACAATGGTATCTTTTCAGTTTATTCCCATTATTCCATTTACTCTTTCTCCATGTTTGCTCGGTAGTAATACCCCTCTCAACTTATATGCAAAATTACTAATACTAAAAAATAGTTATTATTTAATTTCATTTATTCTAATTAAAAAATAAGTTAATATTATGAATAAAAATAAAAATATTTTACCAATAATAGCATTAAATATAATTTTGTTTATATTCAAATTCAATAAACAATATAATTTTTTTAATATATAGATAATGAAGTAGCATGGAAGGTTCGTGAGTGATTTATCTAGATATATCCGAATGTCGAATTTCAAAGATCTTGCTTACGTGAGGTGTCGTTTGGGATAAAAAAAAAGGCCTGTTGATGGGAGCCACCACTGTCAACCACTTTGCATTTCCTAGTTGATATTTTCACTTTCCATGGTTGGCGAAATTGACCCATCAAAGTTTTCTGTTTGCTGGCCGAAGATGAATACCACCCTCTCTGCGTCTGGTTAACAAATATATGATTAAATATCAGACTTATGGGTTATGACATACTTTAATAATAAAGTAAGGCAACTCTTTCCTTTCTTTAAAACTTTCTGACAAGAAAATAATCGAGTGAGAATGATTGAGCATCTTCATTTCATCAATTTAATGTACCAAATGTATCGTGCATTTATTTCTGGTAATAAAACATTTAATATTGATAAATATGTTATGATGAATTTAGCGAATAATTAGCCAAAAGGCTACTAGTCGATGCAGACAGCCTAGCACACGCTGTTGAAGAATTTAAATTAACACATTTTGTTATTTGAATTGGCACAAACTCTGGTATAAAAATATTTATATGTTTTTTTATTTTATTTTTTATAAAAAAGTATAAAGTTATTTTAACTTTCTGGCTGTTCTCGTCGAAGACTTAAATGGGAAGGAGTTTAACAAAAAAAAAAAGAAAAAAAAAGAGAAGGAGAACTTTCAGTAATAAAAAAGAAGAAGAGTAAGTGGAAGTAAGGAAGGAGAGAGGAATTAGTTGAAGAAAAAGAAATAAAGAAGAAATTAGACAATTGAAAAAAAAAAAGAAGAGAGACGTAATTATGATTAAAGATAAAATAGAGATAATGAAAATTTTTATCAAAGGGTAGGTGTTTTTAGAAAAAAATAGGTAAAAATTTAAATTTTCAGATTGTTGCCTGCCTGTTAAAAGTGTTATTTGCATAACCCTTGTCTCTATTCTCATACAGGATATGGCTTAGTTTTACTCAGGTTTCAATTTTGTTTTTGACATCCTGCTTTTCAATTTTTAAATCATTACATTATACTTTTTAATTTTAAAAATTATTAAAATATTTAACCATTGTTAAATTGGTATTGATAATAATAATTTGACATGGTTTAATGATGTACCATGTGTTAATTCTATTATTTAAAAATGATTTGCACAATAGATAAATACTTATAATTAATTAGATCATCTTCTGTACCATGCTATCACTTTCTTTTACAAATTTCATTTGACATTCCTAATTGCTATTAGAACCGCCACGAGTTTAAAATATTTTTAAAATTTCTAAAATAACCTCTATTATGATTTTAAACAAAGTTGAATTATTAACACCTCCTCTTCCCCCAGTCTCCTTCCCTCAACGGTGCTCGCACCTTTTTTCTCTTTTTATTATACATTTTATATAATTTTTAATCTTTTATAATTATTTTTTAATTTTCTGTTTTAGTTCATTTTCATATTTGGGTTATGTTTGAGTTTTTTGTCATATATTTTTTCTTATTATGCAGGTTAGTAGTCTTTTTTAGATTCGACTTTGCATTGAGTCAATTATCTTTGTATTTTTGCATTTTGTTATTTTTTTGTATTTTTATTATTTTTTATTTAATTGTAATTTTTATTTTTTTTGTAATAGTTTTTATTAGGTTTTTTAGGCCAAACTCCACTTTAGTGACAAATTTTAGGGTCCAATTAGTAAGAGAATATAGATAGTCATTCATAACTAACTATACAACTTTTGCTCATTTTTCTAAACTCAATTACTAATCCTTTCTTTCTTTCTTCCTCTACAAGCTTTGTGCTTTCTTCTTCTCTTTTCTTATCCTAAAACTTTAGTAGAGATCTCCCTAGAAGGCTAAATTATGAATCAATTTAAGATTTGTGATGCGATCACACTTTCCTTCATGTGAAGTGTGATTTACTGTTCTCTTATCCTTTCTAATAATTCATGCAAAATTCTAATTACGTTTTGTATAAATTGGTTTGAGATCGATGACAAAACTTTCTTCCTTTGATATCGATGACAAAACTTTCTTCCTTCATCCCTCATCCCTTTTCTTTTTCCTTGGACTCTATTCACATTACTGAATATCTTCTAATAATTAACTTAAGTCGTGCTCTTGTCTTAATATTCACACAATATATTTTTTGGGTTTAAAATCAAATAAGTGTATTTTTGAATTTTTATATTTTAGAAGTGGAAATGAAATTTGGAAGTGTCAAAATAAGGCATCAATTTTTAATTAAAAATTCTCATTCGACGTGTAACAAAGGCTAAAAGAGGATGCTATTTTTTTTGGGTTAAATGTCATTTTTGTACAACGAGATTGACATATCTTTATTCTTAGTACAATCTTTGTAAACATATTATTTTTTCGTTAATGATTTTAAAACAATTTGTCAATTACCATAGTTAAGTGACGACATGACACTAAAAAACTAATATTTTATTATATTTATTGTTGGATCATTTTTTGTGCATTCTCGTCTAGGACGTAATTAAGCTAAGACCAATAAAGGAGGAATATGATTTGAATGAAACTTGAAGGAACTTAGTTTAAGCCATGGTCCTTTGTATTGTAATAATTGGAATATTTTAGGCTCACATTTGCACCTTAGGTCATTAGGATTTTAGGAGTGTAGTTAATTTGATTTTTGGCCTTGTATTTTGGCATATAGGTTTATTTTTCCTTTAGGAGGTGTGTTTAGTCTTTTTGTGAAGTGTGTTAATTAGTTGGACTCAAGAGGTATTTTAATGTGTGGGATTTAATTTCTACACTCCTATTTCCTTCTAACGCCCATTGATGCCAGATGAGATTCTCTTTCCTTTATGGCATTTCTTGTTGTTTCTTGTTTAAATTTGAATTTTGATGGTGTCATGTCATTTCCTTCCAAAATTCAAATTCAAATTAAGAGGAACATAGATCCACTTTCATAGGGCCTTATTTGGATCTTGGTTGAATTAATTTAATGTTCATTAGACATGTATTCAATTAACACTAAATTAACCAACTAATCCTCCTCATTAGTGATATTGACGTCCAACTTAGAGCAAAAACCCAGAGATCCATTACTTGCTCTATATATTGAGAGCACCTTCTCTTGTAAAGCTCTTAACACTCATCTGAATGAAAATTACCTTTCTCTAGATTGAGAGTTCTTCTTCTTCTTGGAGAGTGTCCTTTGTTCTCTCCTTAGTGAAAGTCCTTCATGCTATTATTAAGGGTTCTCTCCCTTGTGGCTAGCTTCACTACTCAAGGCCTATCTCTTTCAACAAGAGTGACGTTTACTTCTCCTCCACTTCCTAGTCTTCCGCCTCTATTTCTACTTCAAAGGAACCTCTATAAGCAAATATCAAGGGAGAACACTTCTCATGGAGCATTTTGCTTTTGAGGAATGCACCAATTTCATGTGGTTGTAGCTATAAATAATTGTTTTGACAAAGTATATATATTACTTTTTTTTTTTGTATTTGGGAGGACTAATAGCCCAAGGACAAACCCTTACAACCCGATGAGATGATTCATGACTACTCCCATAACATCCTTACGCAGAAGGAGGGAGCATGAAATAGGGGGGTGTTGTAAAACTACACTTCTTATTGTAGCTATAAATAATTGTTTTGACAAAGTATATATATTACTTTTTTTTTTGTATTTGGGAGGACTAATAGCCCAAGGACAAACCCTTACAACCCAATGAGATGATTCATGACTACTCCCATAACATCCTTACGCAGAAGGAGGGAGCATGAAATAGGGGGGTGTTGTAAAACTACACTTCTTATTGAATACAGGTGAGCAATACTTGCTAAATGGTCAGCAACCATATTAACCTCTCGATAGATATGCATAAATTGTACCTCTCATTCCTTTAAGGTCCATCCTCAGATAAAATTCACAAGAGCCCAGTACGGGTATGATCGAAGCACACCACATTGACGAAGCCAATCACCACCTGGGAATAACATTCTACTCATAATCTACGGATCCCCTTATTCCACATGAATTGCATTACAAACATCATTCCCTATAGTTCAGCCGCAATGACATCAGAAGATCCCAGGTTACGACAGAATCCTCCTATCTACCGACTTTCTTCATCTCGTAAAAGGCTTGCACAGGCTGCTTGACCCTGTGATTTGACAGATCCATCAATGTTGGTTGTGACCCACCCTTTAGGGGATGGATGCCAACATATATGTGTTGGATGCCATAATACTTGATGGAAATAGACCCCAAGTCAAGCTAGTAAATGTGCAAAATTTGTCTAGTCTTGTGAACCACTAAGCTGACAATGCTTTTGGGGTCAAACAACCCATTACTAAAGATGTAGCTATTACGAGCTTTCCAGATCATGTGCATTGT
Source organism: Psophocarpus tetragonolobus (assembly GCA_037954015.1). Lineage (NCBI taxonomy): Eukaryota > Viridiplantae > Streptophyta > Magnoliopsida > Fabales > Fabaceae > Psophocarpus > Psophocarpus tetragonolobus. Next base: position 34,958,626 of record CM075692.1, on the reverse strand, counting down.
GATGGGAAAATAACATTCCACATGATCCCCTTGGTGTGTTGGTCTATGTTGTGGCTTTGATTTTGTTTATAATCCATTCGCCAAGATCTGTATAAAAAAAATCCTAAGGCAGGTGAAGCTTTATTTCTTGCCAAACAGACTCGGTCAGAATACAGTCTCTCAAAATGTGCAATTTGGTTTCTACCTGTTGAGTATATATATATCACTAATAATAGATTGATTAAAATATAAAAAAATATTATAAATCTTTAAAGTAATTTTTTGTGGTGGTTATAAAGTGTCAGAAAAATAAAATATATTTATATTATTCTAAAAATATTATATTTCTAAATTAAATTAAATTTAATCATTTTAAAGTTAAAATTTTAATTATTATTTTCAAATTAAATATATTTTATTTCTAAATTAAATTAAATTTAATTATTATTTTAAAAAATTAAGCTAAAATAATATACTTTTATTACTATAGTAAAATTATATTTTAAAAATAAATTTTATTGTTATTTTAAAATTAAATTTTATTATTATTTTGTACATATAAATTAAATTATATTGTATTTCTTAATTAACTTAAATTATCATTAATAATTTTAAAATAATAATAAATTTTAATTTTAAAATAACAATGAAATTTGATTTTAAATAATGATAGAATTGTATTGTTTTAATTTTAATTTTCTTAAAGTAATAATAAAATTAATTTAATTTCAAAATAAAATATAATTCAATTTAATTTTAAATAATAAATAAAATTTAATTTTGAAATGATAATAAAATTAATGTAATTTATAAATAAAATATTGTTTAAAATAATATAAATTTATAGTCATCACAAAAGATTCTTTAAAATACTTTAAAGCTTTATAATATTTGTTATATATTTTTTAGTTGAAAAAAATGTTACTAATTAATATATATATATATATATATATATATATATATATATATATATATATATATATATATATATTATCAAAGCACTTTTATGTGACTTCTAACCACTACTAAATGTAATAAAATATTTTTTTAAGTCCCATATCATTATTTAATTTTGATAATTGACGGATTGCATTAAAATTATTATTAGAAAAAGTATTTTATATGAAAATTGGTAAAAACAATTATTGTAATAAAAACAAAAATTTATCCAACTCTTTGTAGTAAGATCACATTTAACTTTGTTTTTTCTTTTAATAAATAGATTTGCTTGTAATAAGACTTACAGATAGAGTAATAAACCTATTAGCAAAAATAATCCAACAATTAACAAATATATCAACATGGATAGGACGAATCTATGAGCACCAACATGCATGCCACAAAGAAGCTAATCCAATGGTCCATCAGACTATTATAGGAGGAGTGTTAAATCGTATTCTTCTATATATATTATTTTTATTACATAAAATAGCCATTACTGAAAATTACAAAATTATAAATAAAATACATAAAACAAAAAAAATTTATAATCCAAAAAAATACTATTATCAAAAGAAAAAAAAAATTCCTCAAAATTTTCTTTTCCTATAAATTTCTGTGCACATAAAAAGCATTCCTTTGATTATGTTTATAAAAACCAAATTAATAAATTTAACAGGATTAAAGAATTTATTTAATTTAGTTAATAATATTAAATGTTTTAGGAACTTTTAAGTTTTTCTCAAAATTATTGTTAATGATAATGATAGCTAATCGTATTAATTTTTAAAATATTTTTGTTAGCTTTGATTCTTTAAGTCATTTCCATCATTAATACATGTATTCGTCATATTTTTATTGGTTATGCATGCAAATAGTTAAATTAAAATTTCCAAAATGCTTTTCATACAAGATGAAGTTTCTTAAAGAGCTTAAGGCATTAATGTATTATTTTACTGTTTTTAAGGAATTCTTACTATTTATTGAACTTAAAAATAAAAACTAATAGTCAAGAGAATAAAAAATGTAAATTTTTTAGTTAGAAAACTTTGAAGTGAAAATTTGGGCAGGGAGTGAAATTTTTTTGTTTTATAGTATATTTAAAATTTTTATTGATAAATATTTAAATTACTAATATATTTTTTATGTCGTGTTAAATTTGTTTTATATTAAACTATATAATTAATTATTTTTAATTATTATAAAAAATTATATAAATATTAAAAAGAGTTTAACATCTATACATTGTCAATGTAAAAAAATTTTACAGTGATAGTTAATCACAACTCTTTGTTTACATAACTTTTAAATTAATTGATAAAATCAACAAACTTATCATATATAAAAAGTTGTGATTAATTGTCAGTGTAAAATTTTTTCCAATGACAATGTATAAGTATTTTTCTCTATTAAAAAGTAAATCCAATGAATCTTACAAAAAATATTTTCAGATCACAAAATATGTAAAAGAATTATATATAAATTTTGAAAATGGTGTAGCATTACAAAATAGAAAAAGAGAAAAATACTTATACATTACAAGTGTAAAAAGTTTTACACAAGTAGTTAATCACAACCCTTTATATATGGTATGTTTGTTGATTTTTTCAATTAATACTTTAAAAGTCATATAAACGAAGTATTGTGATTAACTGCCATTGGAAACTTTTTCACACTAGTAGTATATAGGTGTTAAACCCATAAAAAATAGATTAAAATTAAAAATTTTGTCAAAAAAAATATAAATTTTGAAAGTGACATAACATTACAAAATCCAAAAAAATAGATTAAAATCACAGGCTTTTTAGTAAATTTCATCTTTTATCCATAGAGACTCGATTGATACTTTGAGAATCCTAATAATAATTACTTGCACATAATAAAAAAATTAATTTGAAACTATCCTAGAGTTGGGAAAATTAAAATGCATAAAAGTAAACTACAATTAACGTGATGAGAAGCTTGGTAGGATTTTGTTCTCATTATGTCATCCTCTAATGCATACATGACACACAAAACAATGTTTATCACCTATGTTCTCATCACTCATAAAAATATCCTTAACCCCTGATCTCTCGCAACCAAGGAACTGAGCTATTTAAGTATTAGACTATCACTCTCGCATATAATCTAAAGTCAAATAACTCGCTTTAAATAAATGAGATTAAATTGACCAATGAGTTTTATTCTCTCTCAAGCAATAAACCCCGTTGGAAGCTCTTTTCATTTTACAAGTTAAAATCCTCTCTCAAGCCATTCAACAAGGAAAATCCACAATAAATATGAAATCAAAACATAAGGAAAAGAAGAACTCTAATAATGAGCAATAAACATTATATTGATAACATCAAAATATACAATAGTTTAGGCATAGTGAAAAGCGAAACCATAACAACAGAACCTAGCCTTCCATGGAGTTGAAGAGCCTGATTAATGGATTGGGACTACAAAATATAGTGAAAATGGTGGGGAAATAAAGGTAGAATGGTGCTAGAATGAGGAAAACCTAAGGCGTCGATGTTGGGCGTCCACTTCGTGGGCACTAGGTGTTAAGAAGCAAAAATTAAACCTTCTCAGGTTAGCAAACGTTGGGCGACCACTTTACCACCGTTGGGCAACCATTCCTTGGCTACTAGACGCTGACTCCAGACTTCTAGATTCTTTCAACACTTCTTTTAGCCTTATTCAAAAAACCTGACTTAAATAATAGAAAACAAGAAAAAAAATAAAATATGCACAAAAGTAAATATGTTATAAATTTTCCTAAACATTCAATTTTTGTATAAAAAGAAGGAAAACAAGACTTTAAATAAGTTGAAATGAGAATAATAGCTCTATTTTACATTATAAAAATAGGTAATTTATGTAGTTCTTAGTGTCTGTACGTAATTTATCTACAGATGTGTCTGTGGATAAGTTATCTATGATCCGTAGATAAGTTATCTATGAAAACATTTGTAAGTAATTTATCTACAGATATATCTATAAATAATTTATTCACAGATTCCGTAAAAATTTATCTACGAATTTATGTGTAGGTAAATTATCTGAATATAAAGGTAGATAATTTATCTATGAATTAATCCTTAGATAATGTAATGTCCCTGTGTATCCCTGGATAACTTACCTATGAATAAATATGTAGATAAGAACCATTTTTTTCAAAATCATTATATCTACAAATATGTTTGCAAATATATTTTTCTGGTAAATTTTCATAACTTGAAATGAAACATTAATTCAACCTGGAAACATGTCATAACTTTAAATGTTGGATTGTATGTAATTAATATAAAATAAAAATACTAATTAAGTTTGGTCAACATAAATATTTTTATTTTTGTTCCTACAAATAAATAAGTCATCCTTATAATTAGAGTTACCGACATAGTTGTCACGTGTTTAATTGTGGAGATGATTCAAACATAAACATCTCTTTTGAGGGAAGATTTTCAGTGTTTTTTTTTTATGCAATCTTGGATTGCTCCTCCCATTATCTTGCTCCAAAGAGGTTCCAAGGTTGAAAATGGAGGTGGAGAAACTAGAAGATGAAGGTGTTTAGGCACCGATTCTAGGTAAAGATAAGTCATTGTTAAGGAAGTTAGCCATAAGAGAAGGAACAATGGATAAAAGTCTTAGAAGAACTCTCACTTTCTAGGAGAGAATATGAACATTCGATCTAGGATAGAAGATCTCAATTTAGAGAAGAAAAAATCTATTCATAAAAGTGTTAAATGTTTACAAGTGGTGGTGCTATTAATTTAATGAATTAATCATAGGCTATGGGCCTCTAAAAATGGTCGTTCAACTTATTAGATATTGGGAAAGGATTAATTGAATTAACTAAGTATTAATTTAGCTAAGAACTAATTAACACGTAGTTAATGTAATTAGACCCAAACAAACCCCTAAATAAGTAGATTTATGTTTCCTCTAGGTTCAAATTTGAATTTGAGAGTGACATGTTGACTCCCTCTATATTCAATTTGAATTCAAATGTGTCATATAGAAGAGAGAGAGCTCATTAGCGCCAATTTGGGGGAGCAAGGGGTCCACTTGTCTTTCATGCTTCATGTGTGGTAGAAGAGTGTGGGAAACCCTATGCACCACTAAAGACGTTTTGAGCATGAAACTAAAAGAGAAATGACCTAAACGTGCACCTATGGTATGAAGAAGTGTACCAATTCTTTTTCACACCTAAATGAGAACAACTACTAGCTATCACATACAAAAGGAAGTGACCCTTAAGGACATCCAACACTTCCTAGAAAGAGGCCTTTTATTATAAGGAAGTGTACTTATGGTATGAAGAAGTGTACCAATTCTTTTTCACACCTAAATGAAAACAACTACTAGCTATCACATACAAAAGGAAGTGACCCTTAGGGACATCCAACATTTCCTAGGAAGAGACCTTTTATTATAAGGAATTATGCACAAAAATTAAAATAAAATTCTTCAAGTCTTCTCTCCCAAGCTATCCTCACCAAATGTCTCACTCCACGTGTCTTGCTCCTCTTTTTTGTTCAAGTCCTCCTTGACTTTTCAACTCTTTCTTAAGATGCTACCCTTGTCAAAAGTTCCCTTACTCGAAGGCTTCCCTACACAAATTGAAATTGTTCTTAAGCTCTACCTTTTCCTTTTTTCTTATTAAGCATATCATCCTGAAATTTGCATAGTATTTCTCAAATATATTGTCAACCTCACAATATAAAAAGAATTTATATTTAATTGAATTTGGGGCCATCTAAGTTTAAAATTCACTATATACTTAAAATTCAATGACATGAATCTAATATTGCATTTGGCAGCTATACTGAGGACCATATTTTCTAATAAAGAATTAAACTCTGAATTTTAAGATCATCCATCTTAATTCAAAATTCTTAACCAAAATTCATCTTGTAAGATAAGATTTTACATTAAATATTGAAGAGTGATATCATATAAGGATTTGAAATTTTAAAATAGAGAATTAAATTCATCTTGCAATTGAATTCTAATAAAAAATTCACATTGTTTTTTTTTTATTAGAGACATCACCAATGATCATATTTGAATTCACAAAGAATTCATACTGGATTATCACTGGGAGTCATTTTTAAATTACAAAGAATTCATACTAAGATAATTATTAAGTGACATCTTTGAATTTACAAAGCATTCATACTGGATCATCACCCAAGGTCATCTTTGAATTAAAAAAGAAATTAGATTAGGGTAATCACTGATGAACATCTTTGAATTCATAAACAATTTACATTAGGGTCATCAACAAAGAACATCTTTGAATTCACAATTCACACTAATGTCATCACCGAGAGACCTTTTTTGGACATCTTTCAATTTACAAAGAATTCATATTAGAGTAATAATCATTGTGAGTCATCTTTGAATTCACAAAGAATGCATATTAGGGTAATAGTAACTCAAGAACATCTTTCAATTCACAAAGAATTCATATTAGGGTAATAATCACCACGGATCATCTTTGAATTAACAAAGAATTTAGATTAGGGTAATTATCATTATGGATTCAGATTAGGGTAATTATCATTACGGATCATTTTTTAATTTACAAAGAATTCATATTAGGATAATAATCACCGTGGGTCATTTTTTAATTCACAGAATTCAAATTGGGGTAATAATCATTGTGGGTCATCTTTGAATTCACAAAGAATTCAAATTAGGATAATCACTTAATGACATATTTAAATTCACATTAGTGAGTATAGAATTTAAATCTTCTAAAACCAGAGCAGAAAGTAAATCAAACTGACTAATGATTATAATAATCGATTGAATTAACATATGCAATGCAAATATCCTATTTGCTATTATAATTACAAACAAGTCTCCTAGTAATTATAATTTATGAACCATCCATACAACATATTTCTTCTGCTGTTCTCTTCAGCCTGTAATACTTATGATTAGTTTTTAAAGATAGTCAACAATAGCATGCTTCCATACTAGAATTATGGTTAGTTTGACCAGAGTCAAGTTTGAGTTGTGATCATTGAGCATATTTGTAGTACAAAGTTATCTTAGCCACTACAACTTTTGCATCTTTCTTCCACATCAAAGGATACCTACAAGCTATATAAGTTTACAAAAACTCCTTCTCATGTTGCAATCCTTCATTTCCTTTACTACAAGCTATATAATAAGTTCACAAAAACTCCTTCTCATGTTGCAATCCTTCATTTCCTTTACTCCCAACCAATAGTGAAAATGTAGGATTGGTATAAAAAGTTTAGGAAAAAATAAGTTCCACCTTGTCAAAGGAAAAGAAACTTACCAGTGACCAGGTAGGTTTTCAAAAGAATACATGACTTTCAAAGGCTTCTACCTCTACTCTACATGTGGAAGACCCCTAACAATACAAGATATACACAATTAGTTAAATTGATTTCTATAGCCAAATAACAAAAAGAAAAAATAAAATTTATTAGAGCTAAGACAATATTGCATAGGTATTAATTGATAAGGATTGGATAATCAAAGAGGTACCTTTTCAGTTAATTTTTTAAAATGAATAACCATAATATGCCTAAGTGGTCCTAATAGATATACCTACAAAATCTACTATTAATTCCACTCTTGAAATTTTGAGAATTATAAAGTCGTAAATGGTTATTAACTTCTAACAAATGTTGTGAGGCGCATTTAATCGACAACAACTATCTTTAGAAATAAAATTGCATTCTCCTGTTGTCATTACCTTTAAATCATATCAAAGAAGTGAGAACAGAAAGGTACAATGCCTATATCAATCCTTAGCATTTATTTGAGAAATAACATAGCTGCATTGCCTACCATCATGAATTGATTGAATTCCTTCAATACAATGGAGTGAGTGCAAAAAATAAAGTCATAGTATGCTTGAATTCCTTCGTTACGTTCTCAATTAATCCATTGAATAACAATATGAAGATTATTTACCTATTAAATTTATGAATCTAAAGTAAACATATTGATGCAATGAGAAATGTAGTAAGTACCTAGATAAGTACAATAGAAAAAGATCACTAGGGGAAGATTTTCTAAACCTGCTGTATGGAAGATAAACATCAAAAAGTTGTTAGAATTGTTGGCAACAATGTTCTTAAACTCTGATTTTATCCAGGACTAGGAGGGGGTGAAAACACATAACTTGGTTTTCATCTTACCTAAAATGCAAAATCACATAAAAAGCAACATAGATAACCATATAGTATCAATTTTTATCTATGCATAAAAACATAGATAAAATAACTCTAAATAACAACATTTAAATAAAAAAGTTCATCATATCCAAATAGATAAATATAATGTATAATCCAACATACCAGTGAGAAAAATGAAGAATCCAAATAAGAGACTAGCGAAGAGAACTTGGGAAAAATGAGAAGTTCAGTTGAGTTTATGCCTTTCCAAACTGGTCAAACGGACCTGACTTGTTATTTTCAGCCCACAGCCCTCGCTATGCTAGCTAATCTGCAAGTTTGTTTTGCAGAGTCCTTGTATGAACCACCAAAGTTTCTTCTCTAGCAAATGTTATCTCTAATTTGGCTACTACTTTCCATGGTAAACATTCCAAAATATGTAGCTCTACCTCTTCATTTTCCTTTTTTCTTATTATTAAGCATGCCTTCCTGGAATTTGCACCGTATTTAGGGGGTCAAACAAAGCTCAAATATACTTTCCAACCTCACAACAGAAGGAAGAAATTCATATTTAATTGAATTTGAGGTCATCTAAGTTTAAAATTAAATATCTATTTAGAATTCAATGGCATCAATCAAATATTGCATTTGGCAACAGCATTGAGGACCATGTTTTGTGATGAAGAATTCATCTTGCAATTGAATTCTAAACAAAAATTCACATTGATTTTCTGATTACGGGACATCATTGAGGGTCATATTTGAACTCACAGAATTCATACCAGGATTATCTTCTACCTGGCAAGAAGACAGTTGGATACAGGTGGGGTTTCTGCTATTAAGGTCGGGTCGGATGGTAAAATTTGTTAGCTGAAAGCAAGACTAGTAGCCAAAGATTACACACAAATATATGGTGTGGATTATGAGGATACCTTTTCTCCTGTGGCCAAAATTACCACTATCCGTCTCTTCTTTGCCATGACTGCTATTCGCCATTGGCCTCTCTATCAGTTGGATATTAAGAATGTCTTTCTTCACGGTGACCTAGAAGAGGAAATCTATATGGAGCAACCTCCTGAGTTTGTTGCTCAGGGAGATTGTGGTTTAGTTTATAAACTACGTCAATCTCTCTATGGTCTCAACCAATCTCCACGTGCTTGGTTTGGAAAGTTTAGTCATGTTGAACAAATTTTTGGGCTGAAAGGTAGAGAAGCAAATGATTCGATCTTTTATTGTCATACCTTTCTTGAAAAATGTGTGTATGTTGATGATATAGTCATCACAGAAAATTATGCCTCTAAGATTTCTTAGCTAAAGAAATATCTAAATAATCATTTTCAAAACAAGGATCTTGAAAGTCTCAAATATTTTCTGGGCATTGAAAGGAATTGTTATTTCTTAAAGAAAATATGTCTTAGATATCTTTGAAGAAATAGGTATGATTGATTCATGGACAGTTTTATGCATTCAGATAAGAAATTAATTCTAGAACAAAATGAGTCTTTCTCAGATCCAGAAAGATATAGAAGAAAACTTATTTATCTTACTATTACTAGACCTGACTATGGTAGGAGTGGTTAGTCAGCTTATGCAAGCTCTAGGTCTGAATCACAGGAATGATGTCGTTCAGGTTTTTAGATACCTCAAGAAGGCTCCAGAACAAGGATTGTTATATGAAGTCAGGGGAAATGTGCAGATATCTAGATATTGTGATGCTGATTATGCAGGATCTGTTATAAATAGACATTCCACTTTTGGATATTGTGTTCTCATTGGAAGCAACATTATTTCTTGGAAAAGTAAGAAACATGATGTGGTTACTCGTTCTAGTGCTGAAGCTGAGTATATGGCAATCACGTCTCTCACTTGTGAACTTATATGGATAAAACAATTCCTGCAAGAGCTGAAATTTAGTGGAATTCAACAAATGAGAATATATTGTGATAACCAGCAGCCATGCACATTGCTTCCAATCTTGCATTTCATGAGAAAACAAAACACATTGAAATTGATTGACATTTTATTCGAGAGAAAGTGATGTCCAAGGAAATATGCATAGAATTTGTCGGCTCTATCAAACAACTTGCATATATTTTGACTAAATCCATGAGGGTAGGTTGGATTCAATTTATATGTTCCAAGCTTGGAATATACAATTTATATGCTTCAGGTTGAGGACCAGTGTTGAATAGCTTAACTTGTTAGCATTGTTTAACTTGTTAGAATAGACTTTCAAAGCGTAAAAAAAGCTTTTGTTTGACACCTAAGAGTAGCCTTTTTAATTTTCAATCTTTGTATGAACAAGTTTCATCTATAAATATATAGCACCACTGAGAGAGAAATTAAGCTCTCAAATAGTCTTCAAATATTTCTAGTCTTAAGTCGGGTAATAATCAATATGGGTGATCTTTGAATTCACAAAGAATTCATAATAGGGTAATAATCACATATTGACATCTTTGAATTTAGAAAGAGTTCATATTAGCGTAATAATCATAGAGAGACATTTGAACTCGCAAATGATTCATATTAGGGCAATAATCATTGTGGGTCATTCTTGAATTCATGAAGAATTCATATTGGGGTAATAATCACATAATGACATCTTTTAATTAAAAAAGAATTAAGAATAGGGTAATAATCACATAATGACATCTTTTAATTAAAAAAGAATTAAGAATAGGGTAATAATCATAGAGGGACATATTTGAAATGATAGAGAATTCAGAATAGGGTAATAATCACAAAGAATTCACATTAGGGTAATAATCACAAAGAATTCACATTAGGGTAATAATCACAAAGAATTCACATTAGGGTAATAATCATGGAGGAACGTCTTTAAATTCATAAAGAATTCAGATTATGGTAATAATCATAGAGGGCCATCTTTGAATTCCCAATTATTCATATTAGGATAATAATAACAGAGGAACATCTTTGAATTCGAAGAGAATTCAGACTAGAGTAATAATCACATAGAGACATCTTTCAATTCACAAAGAATTCAGATTAAGGTAATAAGCACTAAGGGACATCTTTGAATTCACAAAGAATTCAGATTAAAGTAATAATCATTGAGGGACATCTTTGAATTCATAAAGAATTCAGATTAGGATAATAATCCCTGAGGGACATCTTTAAATTCACAAAGAATTTATATTAGGGTAACAATCACAAAGGGACATCTTTGAATTCACAAAGAATTCAGATTATGGAAATAATCAAAGAGCGGCATCTTTGAATATACAAAGATTTCATATTAGGGTAATAATCACAAAGGAACATCTTTGAATTCACAGAGAATTTAGATAGGTAATAATCACGGAAGAACATCTTTGAATTCACATAGAATTCGGATTAGGGTAGCAATCACAAAGGGGCATCTTTGAATTTACAAAGAATTCATATTAAGGTAATAATCATCATCATATAGGGACATCTTTGAATTCACAAAGAATTCAGATTAGAGTAATAATCACATAGGGACATCTTTGAATTCACAAATAATTCAAATTAAGTTCATCACGAGATCCAACTTTGGGCTTATAAAAAAAACCGAATGTCATCTTTGAAATCAAAAGAATTAAAACATTTTATATTACAGTTCCATTCATAAAGAATTTTGTACAGGTAAGGCCACTAAGGTCAGTTCTTGAATTGACATAGATTTGGAAATCGAAAATTCTTCATATAATTATAATAAACTTTTTAAATTTTTATTTAATTAGACAAATATTCCCCACATTTTTTACTATTATTTTCATTTCCAGATGAGTGATCGTGTAAGATTTGAGGGGATATATTAGAGTAATGTTTTTCTACTTGAAAGGGTTTAGGTTAGAAAAATAAATAAAAATAACTGTTATATGTAATTTGATAAAAACTTAAGAATTATTTATTAGTGTACAATTTTCTCAATATAAAGGAAAATACTAGTACAATAATAATATGCAAATGCTATAACAAGTAATAATCCCTGTAGATGTCTAAATTGACATTTTTGAACAGACAAGTAAATTGGACAAAGGCTGAAGAAATCATAGGAATACTCACAATGCACTACTTGAAGGAGGGCCAATAGCATTGAACGAAGACACGTTTGTCATAGAAATACCATTTGCTGCCCCCTTTGGTGATGTTCCTATTTTTCTTATCATCAATAAACAATAACTAATATCTTAAAAATTGTATAGAAAGTAAGAACAACTAAAAGACTTACATGTTTTTTTCTTCTTAAAAATATAACCAAATTTTGTTTTTTATTTCCAATAAAAAATTAAATTTTTTAGTCTCAAATAAAATTTTTATTTTTATTTTTTATTTAGTCTCAAATTAAATTCTGATTTGGGTACACAGATATGATATTTGAGCTTTCTATAGCATATAATTTGATATTAAAATATACTTATGTGAAGTTACAAAGCCATATTCAGAATGTGATCTTGGGTCAAGAATCCCATTCTGTAACATGCTAAATTATGGCGATGACCATCCAAATAATATTTGACCAAAGATTGGAAACCTAAGTCAGCAAAATTGATTCAAGAAGACCAAACCCTTGTAGGAAGTGGCTATATGGCCTTATATAAATGCACAAAATTTATCTACACTACTCATGGATGGAAAGTTAGGAAGGGAACATGTATCCTAATAGTAATAACTACTAAACATCTATTGTTGGTTCCCGAGATTCACCACATTTCACCTGATATTGAAACAACATTACATCACTAGTTGCAAAGTTCAAAGCCTCTAGTCTTTGAGGACTCACAACCCATAATGAAAAAACCTATAAAAATTAGATGAATGAATCTTCGCTTAAAAATGCATGGATAAAAGGCAAGAAAATCCAAATAACATATCTTAAAAGAGATGCATTGACCATTTTTAACCTTATTATGTATCATACCTCTTGATATGCAACATCATGAAGTACAAAAACACAATAAACAATGATAGATGACATTAAGGGCCAGTTCAGGAGGAGGTTTTCATTCTTTTGGATCTTGTCTTTGCCCACCACAAATCCTCCATTTTCTAAAGCTTCGACATTGTCTATTGATTCATTGCTATAGTTGTGGTTGTGAAGTTTTTCCTGAATGTATTTAAAGTTTAAACAATTAAAATGATGTGAGACAAAGCAAATAGTATGAACAGTGAAGACAAAGCATAGCTAAGCTAAAAAATCATACAAAAATTGTTCTAGTATATGTTAGAACCTAAGATACATAATGAAGATAGAAACATTTTTAGTCAATGAACAGATAATATTAGAACCTAAGAAGAAACAGCCAATAGCTACTATAAATGCAACTGCTGATATTATAAAGTTGGGCAAGAAGTATGGAAGTCTGCAAAATGATTTATGTTTTGGCAAATGAAAATTAGCACATCATTATAGAATAAAATGTGACAGAAAGACAAAGGCAAGAGGAAAATTGAATCCTTAAGTTCTATAAAATTAAAGGCAGAAGTCTACCTACCAATGTCATCGATGGCAGATGCTGATGCAGGAAATGGAAGACTAAAAACTATAAAGCAAAAACAACTAAATAATTTTTTAGTAACTAAATAATAATTTCCTAAAATAAAAACAAGTAAAAATAATTTTGAGGAAAAAAAAAAACAAGTAAAAATAATTTTCAGAATGTTAAAAATAATTTTTAGTAACCGAATAAAAATTTCCTAAAACAAAAACAAATAAAAATAATTTTAGCAGCAAAATAATACTTTTAAGAATAAAAAATAAGATAAAATAATTAAAGAATGAACAAAATGTAAAAAACAAGTAAAAAAGAAAGCAAAAGAAAAGAAAAAAATTGACTGTAACTGTTGCGACCATGTGAGAGTCTCTTGATTGTGTCGTCTTGAGTTGCCGAAGAGGATTGCACAGGTCACCGAAGAGGATTGCACAGGTCACCGAAGAGGGTTGTGTGGGTCACTAGAGAGGGTCGAGCGATTCACTGAAGCCAAATGAGTTTCTCCCGCGCAATGCCAAACAGTGTTTAAGGGAGAGCATTTAAAATTTAAAATATAGGTGGCTAAGAGCATTTAAATAAAGAAAACCAAGAACATAAAGAATGGGTAGTTGACAGACTGGGAGCAGAAAAAAAAAAGGATAAGAAAGAAAATGCAGAAAAGGTTCGTACAGGGGAGAAGACTCACTCATCGGAAGCTTGCCGAAGTTTGTCGGAAGGGGGATCGCTGCTATGCCTGCGATGGTCGTTACTCAAAGTGTTTATGCAATCCACATTGGGGGGGGAGGGGGGGTGGTTTCATTAACCTAAATGGGTGGTTACCACGGGTACGAAACTCAATACCGGTTACCATATTTTATGCAGAATTTCAAAATGTTGGACCCTGTGCTTCAACAAAGAATAGAGTAAAGTGGAAGGTTTGAAAATAATCACAACTAAACAAGCTAGCCAGTTCACTGTCATGGCTTTTCTTTCAGAGGATAGATGGATTCCAGCTTCTAGGGCCCCCTTTAAATCTTCTATGTGATAACTTTGATACAGATAACACAATATATGATGCAATCTGTGTGTAATATTTTCTCATTTCCCATTATGCTTTTTCTTTCTATTATTAATTTGACGCTATATCGATTGATTTAATTTTAGGCTTCTTTTGAAGATTTTGACTTTATCTAGAGTAATTACCAGTTTACCACTTACCAGTACCCATTTTATACTATGTTTGCATCAATCTCTATATATTTCTATTTGTAAGTCTCTTTCTGAAACATGTTTGCAAATACTCACGTGTTAAAATAGGATATGTATAGAGATAGCAATGTAGTCATAGAGCCATACTGAGTCATTCAAGTATATTACTTTTACAAACTTCTATACATGATATTTGTCGAGTTAGACGGCAAAGAGTTGACTTCAAGCTTGATATTAAAAAAATTGAAACTAGACACAAGGATTTAAAAATTCTTAAACAATAGGATCTATAATGGTAATCATGTTACATCATTAATCAACCAGATATGAAATAATTCAATTGCTCCACATAATCAACACTGATAACTTTGTCTTAAGATATCAAATTTTGAATTTCATGTATCCAAACATTCATCACATGACCAGGTCTAAAGTTAGAAAAATGATAGTTACATATCACATCTAATGAACCAGGTCTAAAGTTATCAAACTCACTATAAAAGAGGGTGTTCAACCCATCGGTGCCATTCTATTCTAACCATCCAACACATTGAATTACATCTCCAATATATGACTACATGTACACAGTTCTTGAATACACTTCCATGGCTTGCCCAAGTAAGTTATAGTTGACTTGATCTTCAACCAAGTTAGGTGCAACATCAATCTTACAAAGAGTCATCTTTGAATTCACAAAGAATTGAGATTAGGATAATAATCAGTGAGGGACATCTTTGAATTCACAAAGAATTCAGATTATGATAATAATTACAAAGGGACATCGTAGAATTCACAAAGAATTCATATTAGAGTAATAATCACGTAAGGACATCTTTGAATTCACAAAGAATTTAGATTGGAATAATAATCACTTAGGGACATCTTTGAATTCACAAAGAATTCATATTAGGATTAGGTAATAATCACGTAGGGACATATTTGAATTCGCAAAGAATAATAATCACCTAGGGATATCTTTGAATTCAAATTAGGATAATAATCATAAAGGGACCTCTTTGAATTCACAAAGAATTCAAATTATGGTAATAATAAGTGAAGAACATCTTTGAATTCACAAAGAATTCATATTAGGATAATAATCACCGAGAGTATTTTTGAACTCACAAAGAAATCAGATTAAGTTCATCACAAGGTTCAACTGTGGGCTTATGGAAAATGCTGAACGTCATCTTTATAATCAAAAGAATTCAAAAAATTTACATTGTAGTTCCATTTGTAAAGAATTTTGTACAGGTAGGGCCACCAAGGGTAATTCTTGAATTGACATAGATTAATAAAAATTCTGTTTAATTTTCTATTCCTTCAAAGTTAACGAAAGAAAAACACATAATCCATGTGTAGGGGCATACAAAAACAATTCACGTAACTGAAATAATAAATCAGTAATTTAACTAAATTTAAACAGATTTTAAGCAACCTTTATTACAATCACAAGCAACCTTTAAAGAGATGACATTAACGGCTAAAATCTACCTAATCCCTTTATATGTTTATTAAAGACCCTTAGAAAAACCATGTCATTTGCACCAAATAGAACTAACAAATCAATCTAAAGTCCAAGGGCAACCTTAGTCCCTTAGCCCAAAATGCTAGGCAATATATTCCATAAAAATACTGAATTAAAATAATATTAGAATAGAAGAGGAGCTGAGGAGGATGTAATTCTGAATAACAATGAACTTAAAACACATTGAGCAAAAGATACTTATGTGACTAGCAAACTTGCAACTGGTTATTAAGCTGAGCTGTCCAAAATCCAAATAAATATGAAGTTAAATCCGCTCTTCTGTTAATAAACTTAAAGGAGTTTATCAAGATGGAAGTAGACATATTCGACAAATGAATTAAATGTTTGGAAAAGCCAAAAGCCAGTTACTTGACAGTGATTCAACTAGGCATAACCTTTGCTATAGACAATTCATGCAGAATCCATAAGGTTCAATTCCAACTATTAGAACATGTTCCACCTAATCAAGTTGCATGCACAAGCATAACTACATATATTGTCCTTCACTTTTTCATCAAAGCAAGTTCAAGTCATCAATCATAAAGTAAAAATGCATGATTTCTTTCAAAAGAGAGAAGACTTATTAAGAGCATATGCATATAGAAAAATAGTGTTGTGCCACACCTCCAAGTCACCAACACTAGCAGTATGATGAACAATTGATTCATCTTTATTTCCCAAATCTTCTGTGTCGTCTCCCCTTGGATTTTCGGCAGAGGCACCTACCTCTCTAGAATTTGCAAGATCCATGGCTTGTCCCAACTTCCACAAAACCTCCTCATCATTCCGGTACTTGAAATAAAAAGAATTACTTCAGAAGCTACTTGACATAACAACATATTATGGTGGAAATATGGAAACGTCAAAACAGCTAAAGACAACAAAAAAATATTTTTAGCTTCTAAACCTCATGATAGCACTTGGACCACCGGTCTCAATCTACTCCAAACTATGTTTCAGAGATGGATTCTCCTTGATGTGTGCCATTCTTTCTTCAAGTTGGTCTTTATTTGATGGATTGGCAAAACTTGCATGGCAGACATAGATGGATCCTGTGACAGACATTAAACAACATCATCTATATTTTATCAACCAGTACAAATTTTGTGAAACAAAAATATAAGGGAGAAATGTACAAAATATTGACCAACTTGCATCAATGCATTACCCAAGCACTCAACCATGGTCATAAAATTAGGATTCTGCATTACCTGTTGTATGGTTGAAAAATATTGTTGATTATCAAAGCTAGGGATACCATCCTTTGAAGCTCTTTGAAAAGTTTTCTGAAGCTGCTCAGCCATATGATTGAATGATGGATCTTTCGCTATCTGTTCAGCCAATTCCTTTGGATCCTATGCATTTCACATTTAAGCATCAGTAAGCCAATAATGAAGAAATATCAATATAGATTAGAAATTTAAAGTCAAGTCCAAACACTGTTAAACAAATTTTCCTGAGTAATAAATGAAAAGGAAATACATGGGTCAAACTATATAAAGTGCTCAAAAACCATTAAGTGCTCCTCCTCATTTAAATTCTTTAATAGATTCCATCAGACAAACATTAAAAGATTAATTCAAAGATAGAAGCTACTAGAAATGAAGTACTAGCACAATCTTATCCAAATCTACAACCCCAAGAGGCTCATTCTACGTACTCTCTCATGCTCAGGAAAGATTTGAAGAAAAAGACATACAATTCCGATGGAAGGATCACAACCAACATTGAAGATCTGTAGTGGGAGCATTTGTTGGCAATTTAGTCCCCTAGATCAAAATCTTCCAACATCGTCTGTTTTCAATCGCATTTTATTCTTCTATTAGATCACTTGGACTAGAATATGGAGAAAATATCGTACTCTTAAAATTGAAACATGAATAAAATGATGACAAAACTATTCTCCAAAATTATGCAGTGTAACCATCAATACATTACACGCACATAAATAAAAAATTCTATGCTGACTCACATCCAACAACATTAATCAAATTTAGTTTAACACACTAAAATGGTTGGAAGAAACCAAAAGAGAAATAAATAATTCATCATGCTTTCTTCCCCTTAGTTTCCATTTTCTTTTTGGTGCAGCATGACACGTTCATTACAACTACAGAAAAGCATTTTTCTCAAGAAGCTTAAGGACTTCATTTTTGTTGTTTAGCTTCACGACATCTATAGGAGTTTTCCCATCCATATTCTGGAGAGTATTGCAAATTGAAAAGGACGAAAAAATAATTATATATATGATTAAACCTTGTTAAGCATCAATAGTTACTAGATGGTTTTGTTACCATTGCCATTAAGACTTGGAGGTTTTCAAAACACAACACAACATTAAAGGACTACTTACACTGCACCACCATTTTCAAGTAGAAGGGCCACACAGTTCTTTCTGCCATAATCATCTGCATAATGGAGAGTTGTGTTCTTATTCTTATCCAAAGCATCCACTTTTGCTCCAGTCTCAAGGAGAATTTGAGCACATTTCACCTGAAAATGATATCAAGAGCCTCTGTCAGTCAAGTATTTGAAAGAGCCATTCTCTTTTGCTTGAACACCATGGAATAGGCAGCTGAAAGAAGGTAGAACCCAAATAGCATTCATCACTGACACTGTTGCCACTATCCATCACCACTTTGGCCATCATTGCCACTATTCTTCATAATATCACCACCACCAATATTACCACAAATTGTCATGGCTACAATTGCCACTATTATCTCCATTCTCCACTCTTGCATAAATGGAATAAAATGAGACTTGTATGTGGGAGGAATCTGAACATTATCTAAAAAACTACAAATGTACCAACCCACAATACACTTGTTAGCACCAGGATTCTTCGTGACAGGAATATACATTGATCGAACCACACCCAAACTTTCTTTTCTATTGTATGAATAATAATTGGAAAGAACAAAAAAAAAATAGCATTGTTTACAACATATAGGTGATCCCACAAAAAAGAATGAGTGTAGTAAAAAAGAAAAATTACAAGGCTAGTTGATAACCTATTCCTTTAAAAATTAAAGGAAATTGTCCAATTCCTTCTCTTCTGAGAGAGAACTCCCATTATAATAACAAGTACATAATCAACCAACTGAGGCTATACACAACATAAAATTATTAAAGGCAAATAAATGCCTTTGAAATTTCAAGAATTTGGTGGTAAACCAGATGGACAAGAATCTTATTTTCATTTTCTTGTTCTTGCTACTAACTGCCTAATCAATACTGAAAGGTAATCCAAAATAATATCTCTTTGTAGTTAAATTTTTTGCTGAGTTGTTAATATTTAATTGGCATAACAGTAAAAACAGACAAGATTTTCATACCAGATCCATTAGAGAATGGTGCAAACAGATAGCTACATGCGGTACACTCGTCAACATATGAAAATTTGCTCTTAAGTCAAAGTTGTAAGAACACATCCAGTATTAACAGAGATTTGAAAGCAGATTATTCACCAAGAGAGTAGCTGCCTACCTAAAAAACTAAAAGGCAGATGATTCCAAACTAGCTCAGCATATAATATCATCAACTTACACTTCATCTCCTAATTTCAAAGTTCCAACTGCATCTCTCTTAGCTCTTGTGCTTTCCTATCCATTTCCAACCCATCCAATTCATTAGTCATTCTCTATTGTTTTTTACAAGAATAGTCAGATACAACTAGCTTCTTCATTACCCAAAGAAAATGCAAACAGTTGGAAATTTTAGATACCTCCAACGTTTATGTCATCAAACCCAATCCATACTCACCCATTATTTCAACAATGTTTAGACATTGACTCTCATTTTATCATTCGTGACAACCTTGTATTGCTCGGAATGGTGGAAGAAAAATCAGGCCATAGCCTTTTACTAAATTATACCTTGAGCCTCTATATCCTTCATTTCCTTCTCACCATGTTTCTAAATAAAGTCAAAGCCACCACAAAACAACATAAGCAGAAACTATAAGAAACAAAAAGTAAGTGAAATAAAAGATTGAAAAAATATTTACTCCAAATATTATTGTACCTCGCCATATTCACAAGCAAAATGTAAAGCAGTTCTTCCCTCTAAATCTTCTTCTTCATCCTTGTCAGCACCAGAGGCAAGAGAATTTTTCAAGCCCTATTTATAAGAGCAAAATTTTATATTTCAAATCATACTCATTGACACTAAAGACAATTGCTAAATTTAACAATGAGCAACCAAATCAACCCTTAATATATGAATGATTTGAATTCTGTTTAATTTTCTATTCCTTCAAAGTTAACGAAAGAAAAACACAAAATTCAATTGCCTCCACATAATCAACACTAATAACTTTATCTCAAGATATAAAATTTTGAATTTCACGTATCCAAACATTCATCACATGACCCTCATCCCTTTTAAAACTCTTTAAGGACAGAAAAATGATACAGTTACATACCACATCTAATGAACCAGGTCCAAAGTTATCAAACTCACCATAAAAGAGGGTGTTTAACCCGTCAGTGTCATTCCATTCTAACCATCCAGCAGATTGAACTACATCTCCAATATGACTGCATGTACACAGTTCTTGAATACACTTTCCATGGCCTGCCCTAGTAGGTTTTAGTTAACTTCAAATCTTCAGCCAAGTCAGGTCCAACATCAATCTTACAAAGGGTCATTTTTTAATTCACAAAGAATTGAGATTAGATTAGGGTAATAATCAGTGAGGAATATCTTTGAATTCACTAAAAATTCAGGTTACGATAACAATTACATAGGGACATCTTAGAATTCACAAAGAATTCAGATTAGAGTAATAATCACATAAGGACATTTTTGAATTTACAAAGAATTTGGATTAGGGTAATATTACTCAGGGACATTTAAATTCACAAAGAATTCAGATTACGATTAGGGTAATAATCAGATAAGGACATCTTTAAATTCACAAAGAATCCATATTAGCATAATAATCAACCAGGGACATCTTTAAATTCAAGAATTCAGATTAGGATAATCATTGCAAAGGGACGTCTTGGAATTCACAAAGAATTCAGATTAGGGTAATAATAACTGAGGTACATCTTTGAATTCACAAAGAATTCATATCAAGAGTAATAATCACCGAGGAACATCTTTGAATTCATATCAAGAGTAATAATCACCGAGGGACATCTTTGAATTCACAAAGAATTCAGATTATGATTAGGGTATTAGGCTAATAATAACAAAGGGACATCTTGGAATTCACAAAGAATTTAGATTAGGATAATAATAACTATGGGACATATTTGAATTCACAAGAATTCATATTAGGGTAATAATCACTGAGAGTATCATTGAATTCACAAAGAAATCAGATTAAGTTTATCACACGGTTCAACCTTGGACTTATCGAAAAAACCGAAGGTCATCTTTGTAATAAAAAGAATTACGGTAACCGAAAGTATTGTTGAATAATAAAAGAAGAGATAACCGTTGCAAACGAAAAAAAAAATGGCACAGAAGATTGGAGCGAAACACGACAGTGTGAGGTTTGCTGAAGGAAGAGGAGAGGAGAAGAGAGGAGCAAAGCCTAGGAAACACTCTGATATTCCTTTCTCAATGGAACCAAAAAAGGCAAAAGCCCAATTTTATATTCAACATATGTATATTTTATACTTTATTATAAAAACATTTTTAATATTCAACTAACTATTTAAACACATTATTTTACAGAAGATAGAAAATGAAATAAAATAAAATTATTGTTTAAAATCCTTTGAAAAATCAAATTGAAAAATATATTTCTCAATTATTTTATACATGACTATCATTTTTCATCTAATTCACCTTATTTTTAAGTCCTAGATATGAAGCTGTATTAAATATTTAGAGAAATATTTTATCGTCTACAACAATTCCATAAGATTTGATTGGGAATGTTTGTACATGAAATCTATACTAAACATTCACTTCATCATCTTGATATCTCAATATCAATTAAATTCATAATTTTTTAACCAGAAATTTGTCACAATTAAACTTTCTCAAATTAGACATGTAAATTATTTTTCATCAGTAGATTTTTCACTTATCTCAACCTATAGCCACATTAAGTTATGATTTTTTGTAAATATAAAAATATTAAAAAACATGTTCTAGTAAATGCAAAGGAAAGATGCAATATATTAATTCCATATATTGTCATTACAAAATGCAAACTTTCATGCTCTTTTAAATACATTTTCTAACACATTTTTTTATTATGCTTGTGTATTTAATTATTGCATATTTTTTAAATATAAATATAATTTTTGAAAGTTTTCAAAACTGAATCGATCATCGAATCAGTAACAACATATACTTAAGGTTCAAAGGTTCAATTGGAGTTGAACTTGGTTAAACCGAATTCAATAAAATATATATTTTTTATATTTTATTACTAATATAATAATATATACTAAGTGAAAAATTAAGCTATATATGATTTATAATAATACATTTTAGTAAGTTTTAAATATTTTTTTACAAAGTATTAAATATTTTTTTATAGTCTTAAGTATTTTTTGCAAAAGTTCCTTATAAATATTGTTTTTATTTCATGATACATCTTCTCTCATTTGTGTGCCTAAATTTCAAGAACCGCTATTTTCAATTTTTTTTTTTTTTACTTTTATACCTATAATTTATTTTTTAAAAAAAGGGGTCAAACCTGTGAACCATCCGATTTTGACTGGTTTTGTGATGGTTCAGGCAGTTTTTTCCTGTTTTAAAGGCTCTAGTTATTAGAAAACAATGGACTAGGTATTAGTTTTGGTTTCCAGTTCAACTAGTCAGTCAGGTCCGGTTTTTTAAACATGGATAAATATAAATTTTGTTATGTAAAAATTAAGAAATAAATAATTTTGTTGATTTTAATAAAATAGTTGTGAGATTTTCAATTTTACTTTTTTTTCTTTTCATGCCACAATAAATATTTGCAAATTAATTAAAGAGTGCAAGATAAGGTAAAATTGATAATCTCTTGCGCTAACAGTGTATACCAATTAAACTCATAATAAATTATTACAATTTTTTTATAAGTCAAATATTAGTTGTTAATTTTGTTAGTTGAGAGATTTAATCTTATGACCTCTTCATCCCCATCTCTTTATTTTACCACCAAACTATGTAATTACAGTAAAATAGATTTTTTTTTTTCAAAAAGTTCGACATATAAAATGAAACAATGAAGAAAATAATTACTTAAAATTTTAACACCTCATTTTTCATCCATAAGAAAATAAAATAAAAATTAAAATTTAAAATTATAATCTAAATAGCGTTATAAAATATAAAATTTAAAATTTAGTTTTAATACATTATAAAATATAAAAAATTTAGTTTTAATACATTATTTATGTTAAAATATTTTAATTTTTAAAAAAAATACTGTACCATACCTCAAAGAGAAAATTTCAATATAAAAAATATCATAAATAGATTATTAAAATTTATAATATATGTTTCATTTGCATTGTTAAAACATATAG
This sequence comes from Psophocarpus tetragonolobus, assembly GCA_037954015.1. Taxonomy (NCBI): domain Eukaryota; kingdom Viridiplantae; phylum Streptophyta; class Magnoliopsida; order Fabales; family Fabaceae; genus Psophocarpus; species Psophocarpus tetragonolobus. The sequence goes on along the minus strand of CM075692.1, from coordinate 34,934,871 downwards.
TATTGTAACTAATTGTGTAATGTATACTAATAAAATTTGTCACCTCCATGTTGAGAGAGTTTTAGATAGGCCATTTAGAACCAGAATTAATTGTCTGTACAATATAACAAATACAGAATGAAAAAGCAATAGTTAAAATGTATTGTCCTTAAATTATTATTTATAATTTTATTAATTTATTTTTTTATAATTTTATAAAAAAATTATGAATATTAAACATGTGCTTTTATTTTAATTTATTTATACTATTAAGAAACTAATTTTCACAGATTAACTTAGTCTTTTAGATTTATCTCATTTCTAATATGTTATAAAAATATGTAATCAACATCATCGTTAATTTTATTTAAAATTCAAAGAGAAATTAAAATATAAATGAAGATAAAAAATATATGATAGAACATATCATAGAATATTTTTTCATTAAATTAACTTTAATTTGTTGAACCTAAAAGTTCAAATATATATTGTAATAGTATAATTTATTAACTTTAATTCTATTTTTTTATGATATTAATTTAAAATTTCACACATAAAAATAGAAACAAATGTAATTAAACAAATTTGCAATGTTCAAAATTAAAAGGATATATTTCACTGCAAATTTAAAATTTGTTTTTTTTATTTACCAAGTTGCAGTTCAATGTCGAAATTCTTCTTAATTTAATACTTAAATTCATATAAAAATTCATGAAAATCCCTATAGAATGTACTCTTAAGAAGGACAAAGAAACTTTAACTGTGAGTAAATCCCGAATGATAATAGTATTATTTATAAAAAAATATAAAAAAATGATAAAATGAAAATTGATTTTGATACAAAGTATTAAAATAATTTTTCATTGAAAATATGAATTTTTTTACATTGTAAAAATAAAAAATTATAGTAAACTTTTAATAATGTAAATACAAAAATTAATTACATAATTCATCTGTAAAATATTTTTTCTCACAAAATGAATTTTTAATATATATATATATATATTTATTTAGAATGTTGGTTTTAAGTCTTAGAACTGTATATAATAAAATATGACATTTATCGATTGTAGATATTCTATCCTTTGTAAAAAAAATTGACGTGGAAATTAAATGATTAAAATATAAATTCATTTTTTTTATTTTTTTAAAAATAAATTCCTCTTTATAAACAAGACTTTAATTTTATAAACTAATAATATAAATACATGAATTTAATTTTTATACACTAACAGTTTAAAATAGTTTTACATCGATGATCAATCAAATCCTTCATTTATTTAACTTTTATACCAGATAAATCTTTTGGATTAGTTAAAGAATACTTGGCTATATTTCAATAAAGAATAGAGAAAGAATACTTCGATAACATTTCAATGGAGAACATTTCACAAACCAAACAAGAATACTTTGATAACATTTTGATGGAGAACATTTCGAGAAAGAATACTTCGACAATATTTTAACACCCATCGTGGGATCGATAAATTGTTTCCTTTAGACCCTAAGTTTACCCTAAATAGCACTTGGACTTCAAGAAAACCAACGAATTTGTAGCACACCTATATGATATCAAAACCTTAGTATTCATTGTTAAACATGTGACTCACAACATTGTGTCGTTTTGACCATACAATAAGAATTATGAGGTATGAACATTCATTTTATTTATATAAAGCTACTAAACGAAAATTTTACACATTTTTATAAAACCACGTACTTGACTTCTTAAATTACGAAGGTAAAAATACTATGTTTTTCCACATACTTTTTTTATTACGTTTCAAGAACTATAAGGTTTCATATGCTTTTAATGGTATAATATATATAAATAAATTACAAATTATTTTACAGAACAATTATCATTATTTTCAGAAGTGATTCCTTTTCGCATATTATGATGTCACATATTAACATTACATTATAATATCACTTCTTTTTCTAGGACTTAATATTGAGCTAAAGGTCATAAAATTTCAAATACATGCTATATTGATATTCTAGCTACAAGACCAAGATATATTGTAACATCAACAGAGATTTTTCTCACAAATTCAAAGTCTGGGTAAGAATGTATCTTTCTAGAACACCAACAAAGTTTTCCTTGGAGTTTGGGTAACGATATACCTTTTTGAAACATCAATAAAGGTTTCCCCTTCAAACTTCAGGTTTGAATAAGGATACATCTTTCTAAAACATTACAAAAGTTTCCCTCCCAAACTCCGAATTTGGATAAGGATGTATATTTTCGAAACACCAACAAATGTTTCCCTCTTAAACTCCATGTTTGAGTAAGGATGCACCTTTCTAAAACATCACAAAGGTTTCCCTCCCAAACTTCGGGTTGGTGTAAGGATGTACCTTTTCGAAACATCAACAAAGGTTTCCTCAGAAACTCCAGGTTTGACTAAGGATGCACCTATCTCTGACATCACAATGGTTTCTACCCCAAACTTCAGTGTAAGGATGTACCTTTTCGAAACATTAACAAAGGTTTCCTTCTCAAACTCCATATTTGAGTAAGGATTCACATTTTTGAAATATCACAAAGGTTTTCTTCCCAAACTCATTGGGTAAGGATGTACCTTTCCGAAACATCAACAAATGTTTCCATCTTAAACTTTAGATTTGAGTAAGGATACACCTTTCTTAAACATCACAACGGTTTTCCTCCCAAACATAAATAAAAAGGGCTATATTTCGATAAATAATACTTCGACAAAGAATACATCGACAATATTTTGACAGAGAACATCTCTGACAAACCATACAAGATCAAATATAATAAGATTATATTTTAGATATCTTTAAAAATATTATCTTTAACAATATCAAAGATAATTTTACCCTAATTAAGATTATCTTTAGATATCTTTAAAAGATTATCTCAACACATGATCAAAATAATCTTAACCTAATTAAGATTATATTTTAGAATATGTTTAAAAGGTTATTTTAACATAATTGAAAAGGTTCAAGCTCGTTTCCACACCTACAAATAGAGAATGATTAAGTACATATGAGAACAATTCTTTATTCTCTACAAAACTTTATTATCATGATATTACTTTTAATAACAACCCTCTACGACTTGAGTATAAGAGTGCCTTTTGAAGGTAGTCTCACATCCTTCTCGGAGAATCACATCCTAGTAGAGTACAAGAACAACTTTTGAGGAAAATATTTGTACCTCACATTTGTGCAAGAACAACTTTTAAATTATTAATTGATAAAATCATCAAACTTACCATACATGATTATAATTAAATGTTGATGAAATATTTTTTATATTTAATAGTGCACAAGTCATTTTCTCTAAATACATTTTAACTAATAAATAGTAATTCCAATTTAATATGACTTATAAATTTTTAAAGTAATTACTATATCACTGCAGGTTAAATAAATTCTTTAAAAAGTCTATATTTTTATTATTGATATTAACTTTTTATTTTATAATCATACAAGATTTTCATGCATCTTTATTTTTTTAATACATTTTGTACGAAAGTCTAGTATTTATTGAATATATTATTTAATTTATAATATATTTAGTTTAGCTTTAATAATCATAACTCTCCATAATGAGAAACTTGATGCATCTAGTAACCATCACTATCACAGTGTCACCAATAATAGGCACAAGAATGGCTCAATCATAGAGATGCTACGTGCCTGAAGCAAATTGACAGATATACCAGGGTAACTAATATGAGTGAGTATTCTTCTTTTCAGCTAGAAATGGTTTGAACATCATTAATATTCCAATTCCTTCAACTATCTTCAAGACAAAGAAGACCATAAGGGTGGGTGGCAGCTATAAAATCATGTACATCCGTCAATAGTTATGCTTTTTGGTTTATACACCTGTCAAAAGAACTAGATTCTGTGTGGTTTTTGTTTTCAGTTTTGAAATTTTTAAAAATTAAAATCAGTTTTTGTTTTGAGTTGTTAATTTTAAATTATATTTTTGTTTTTAATTTTGAAAATTTTAAAAACTAAAATTTACTTTGTTTTGAATAGTCAGTTTTAGTTTTTTTTTTTAGTTTTAAAAAATTATTTTTAATTAAAAATAAATTAAAATAAGTCAAAATTATAAAAAAATAGACTAACCTGAAAAATAATTACAATAATATAACATTAATATTTATATAATTTGAGATTTGTGTCTATGAAACAAAAAGTTACATATGATTAAAACAAAAAAGTACATACAATTTACACATTCTCAAATGTGCTAATAATAAAAATAAATTACAATAAAATTATAATGCTATGTTTGTCGCATCCCATAGTAGTTGAGCTAGTCGGTCTCAAAAATTAGGCATTCGGTGGATATCTGCTGTAGTCAGTAATAGTGACACATGTTACTTTATGAAGTTGTTTCCATCTAATTCTTCTACTTCAAAAGGAGAATTAGTAGTTACAAAGGAAATAAAATTGAATCAATACCAACAAGTACAAGATGCAATCAACTTACAACCAATTAGAATTTCACAATTGAAATAGACTACAAATCTCAAATATGAGATTTTATCAAAAGATTATAACAATAGCTAACTAAAACAAACTAAATACTAGAATTTTCTGCAACAATTATTTGTTGATCTCAACATCCAACTAAAATAGAAAATAAAATCACAAATTTTGCAACAACAATTAGCTGAAAGAGCTTTAAAATTTGGTTTCCATGGTAAGGATATTTCAATAATTCTATTAGAGGCTTTGAATCCAACACTAATGTATGTGTCTCTGGGCTACCATTAATCATGCTCAAAGTAATAAAAATCATAGCAAACAATGCTAGCAAGTAATATTTCAACCCTTATTATTTCACTTTCACTATCCTAAACTTTATGCATCTAACAAGTGGAGGATAGTTAACAGTCTTGAAGATGAGGACTTAAATTCAGATGCTCAAGGTGGCTCTCAAGGTGGCTCAAGTGACACAGAAAATGCTTAATTAGTGGCTTCTTCCCCCCAACTCTTAAATCAAAATAAAACCAAACCTAATAACTTGCAAGAACCTAACCTCACAGGAGAAAGACAAATTTTGATTGGTTAGAGCAAACATAAAAGTTATTTTTAACACATTTTCAAACCAAACAAACAAACCCAACAAAAACCTCTTAATACGTAATAGAATAAATCTACTATCACTTAGCCAATGACAATTAGTTATAATTAAGGCATCAAAATAGCATTGATGCAAGCAATAATTAAATCTACTATATCTACTATGATTCTCAGCACAAAAAATGTCTTAACCCATGAAATTGGAATGACAATTTCTCTTCCTCCCAACTCTTAAATCAAAATAAGCTAAACCAAACAACTTTCAAGAACACAAATTCACAAGAGAATGAAGATTTTGATACGTTAGAGCAAATATCATCATCTTTCTCACAAAGTGACTTTAAGGTTTAGGGTTTTCAATTTGGTGAAAGGTCCTCTCAACAACGTAAAAGATATTTTTTACACATTTTCAAAGGAAACAAACAAACCCAAGTATACCCTTCATGGTTAGAGAAAGGGCAAGAAACTTATAGCCTAACGTTGGCGGCAAAAAACAATGGAAGATTTGAATGGAGGCGACGATAAATTGTGAAAGATTTGCACGAAGGCGGTGGTCAACCGTGCAAATCAGTTTGTTTGAGTTAGATTGGTGAAGCAAGTGGCATTAAAGGATACATCCATACAGTTAGACACAGAGAAGGACAAGAAACAAGAGAGAAAAAGAGGAAATTGAATTAATAATAAGGAAAACTCAATTCGGAGAGGAGAGATTGAACAAAGAGGAAGAAGAATCGAACCTGTGTGGTGGTTGGTGCCGAATCAGTGGTGACTCACAGTGGTCGGCGTAGGATAAGTGGTGACAATGGTTGGCGTTCAACAAAGGTGAACGAGGGAGAAACAACAGCAATGGAGCCCTATCGAGAGTTGAGAGTGAATGACGGGAAACAAGAAATGAAAAACCACATTTTTATGTTCTCAGAAGTATATAAAAACCAACACATCTGAAAACCAAAAACTCTAAATTGGAAACCACCCCCGAATGGGGCCTAGGTTTTCCAAAATTTCTATTTTCTAATGAGTGAAGGGAAATAACTACAGAAGAGGGTGGTGACAGAGGTAGAGAGATAGTGAAGGTTAGGGTAGAAGACACAGAAGGATCAGATGAGGTGGAGGTCATAGCTGCTTGCATAGAGTGGTGAAAATCAGAATAGAAGACGCAGAAAGAAAGAAAGAGGTAACGATGACAACAACAAAGAAATGGTGGAAATTGAAGATGCTTAGATGAGCAACAATGTCAATCATGTCTCAAGTACTTCTTTTCACCCCATAACAGCCAATCTAGGCTCCTGATATCCTGTGTTGCATAGAATTTTGACTAGGTTTATATAACTACTAGTTGCTTGCACAAGCATTAGTTTTTATCTTTTTTTCCTCTTTTAAATTTAGAAAATTCACTCTTATGGTACTATAGAGAACAAATTCAAACTTGAATCACAATAGAATAACATCTAAATATTTTTCTCCGAGTAATGTCTAACTTTTTTTTATTTTATTAAAAAATATTTCATAAAATAATAATATAAATATATAGATGTCTCTTTATTTAAAAAAGAGAAAAAACTTATGGCATTTCATTTATAATCAAGAAATGAGTAATACATTGGTGATCTATAAAAAACAGTAGGAGAAGAATAACATATAACAACCTTGCCAAAACATGAGGAACCTAGCTTGTCTCTTAATAAAATTTACAATAAAGTTTTTATTTAAAGATAAAATAGTCTTGCATTCTTTCAAATAAACTACCATTCTGAATCATTTGCCATGTTTGAATCCAATTGATAAACTACCATTCTGCAATCCATTTCAAACTTCACTAGTTAATTTATATCTCAATGACACTATCCACTTCAATGCATATAGTAAGCCAAGAGCCTTTCCATACAAAACATCACGAAAAATTGCTTGTATATAATATTTAGTACACATAAATTGAACAAATTAAACCTATTTCTAACATAGCAACCCCAGCCTCTCATTTGGATATTTTTCCAAAAAGCAGCATCCAAATTATATAGTACCATTTGTAGGAGAAGACCATTGACAACTAATATTTTGGCTTGGCCCCTATAGTGTTCACAGGAAATGAAGTGTCATACACCAACAATGATAAATCTCTTACTTCTTAATTTAATGAAATGTAAAGAAGTGAAAGTTTTTTTTTTACAGTATGAATGTCAAAAACAAGAAACAATTACAACTTACACAACAAGACACCTGGAGCACGTGCATATTCGAACAAAGCAATATTAGTTTGAACAGGGCACACATCCTATATTTTAAAGCATTATTGGCTAAGAATTGTCCTCTCTTAAAACGTGCTGGATAGTGACTTCACGTGAAGACGATAGAAAGCATTCGAGTAATATTCACCAAAGTTGCATAAGGATGTTGTTAGAATTTTATGAGAATAGAAAGATTGGTTGGATCATTGTTGAATAAGAATAAGAGTGCAAGGCATGTAACACTTAAAAATTGGAAGAACTTTGTTTATTCATTAGCTCTTGGCTAGCATGGTGATGAGGGTTGCTTTGTCTATTTACATGAATCCACCGCCCATGGTACATGTCTCTAGAACTTTCTTCATACATTCTATTGTTAGGAATATGAAGTATGTCTAAGATCCAATCTATCATGTTTGCATTAATAAAATTATGGTTTATTATCATATCCATTCTTTGTGAAAGAATGAATGTGATAAGGTCTTGATTAAAATTAGAGACTTATATTTTATCTAAAGTGTTCTTGATCATAGGATTATTGAGGATAGAACATCTTTAATTTGGATAGATCAATATATGTGTGATGGTCTTTATTGGATAAACATTAATAGATCTCATTTATTAAATTACCTTAAAATTGCACACATAGGATATGACTATTGAATTGTTTCAAACAGACAATTTTTAATGGTTATATATTACCTTAAAATTGTCAGTAGAAATTTCTTGTGAAGAAATATAATGATTTCCTTAGACTTGAGATTATCATAATAATTAACAAAATATTTATTATAACTTTGATTTTTGACATCTAGTACCTTAAGGTGTTAGTGGAATGATTGTTGGGTATAATTAAATTCCTGTAGAATTAGATGATCAATTCATCTACTCTTGATAATGAGTTGTTTGAACTCTATAATGAGAATAAAGACATTGGCCAAAGTAGTTAAAAGAATAAAGAAAGAAGTTTCTTGAATTTTTTCATTATAGATTGACTTAATAGAATTTGACAATTAAGCCATATTACAAAGTTAATTTAGAATTATAGCGATTTAAGAAAATATTATGTTGATCTTCTAAAATGTTCTTGGAAATATAAAATATTATTTCATGCTATCAGGATGTGAACAACATTATTAGACATCAACCTTGATTAATAAATTAATATTATAAATTTATTAGCATTTAGTTTTAAACCTACCGGGGTTACACACTAATGAGTGTTCTAATTTTTACTATAGAAAAAATAGTTATTTGATAATTAACTTAAAGAATTTAACTTTATCAAGTAGATAATTATTTTTCTTAAATCTTCCATGGATGTTCTTAAAAGTTGATCTTGAAGTCAAGATCGATTAATTATTGGAGAAAGAGTTGATCTTCACTTGTTCTTTTACAAGAACAAGCAAGATCAACTCAATATTAAAAAAAAATATTTTTAATGTTCTTTCCTCAGCACAATATACAAGAATAAGTATTGTGGGGTCTACCAAAAAATTATTTTTAATGTCTCTTTCCTTAACACAATATACAAGAACAAACATTGTGAGTTTACCAAAATTATTCTAAGATAACGAAATGTGATCTTCTATCTGAGTAAAAAATGGAATAGATCTTCAAAATTATGTAGGGTCCACAAAAAAGTGAGTTAAGATAAACAAATAAAAATTGATCTTTTGCTGGAGATGTTGTATTTTTTGCTAGCACAAAAAATACAAAGGATATCTACTGTATTTAGAATAGAGCCATATTTTATTTTAATTTGAAATATTGAAATTGATTTCAATTTGAAATTATTGTTTCAATTTAAAATATTGATTTGGACAACAATATATCGATTGTCATGTTCAAATTATTGATGTTGATTCAATTTCAAATCTTTGGAATTGATTTCAATTGGTTGCCATGTTCAAATTGAAATAACAGTATATGCCTTAAAAAAATCATGTAAGGAAGAGAGAGCAGGTCCAAGATTCTAGTGCCACAAAATCATGCGCCTTTAGATTTTATTTTAGATAGATAATATTGATATTATTTGAACGAGTGCGGGTAGAATTTAGGGTTATATGTGTCACAATTTGTAATTACTTATAAAAGCAAGTGATTGCACAAAAAGAAAGTGGTGCTAGATAAAAAATGAAAATTAGTTTCACTCTTCTATATTTTGCTAAAAATGGTTTGTGGTCAAAGTGTTGAAAAGTAAAGAATAATCTTAATGTGGATACATATGGAACCTTCATAGTTTTGAAGAAAAATTTTTATATTTTGAGACTTCAACTGGATACATTTTACTTGCTTTTACAAATATTTTGTCTTTAACATGTGTAATTCAAACACAAATAGATCATTTTATTTACATTGTGCATTTATTTTTCTATCAATTAGTATTAGAGAATTTTTTTGTGTTATAAATTATACATTATTGAACATAACTTTCTGAAACCTATATATTTGACAAGTTTAGTTTTTTTTTTTTTATAATACTTGAAAAGTTTAGTCACTACACACACTACCTTCTTTTCTTGCTTTATAAACATACATGTTGTTATGTGTGAGTCTATCAATAACGTATGACTTTATTGTCTGCACATTGCAAGTCTAACGTTATAGCATAATCAAAAGTGTTAGAACTGTGAAATGTCATTCACGTAATAAGAAAAAAGAATTTGATTTTTTCCTTGGATGTTGTATAACGGTTTTATATTTTGTTTTTGTTATATATATATATATGCTAGTTATAGCGATAAATGTCTCTGTGTAATGCTATTCAAATATGAAATTATAAAATATTAATAAGTTGATAGTTTATCATAAAATTTGATAAACTTTGAGAGTTTGTAAATGCTAATTGAAATGGTTTCAATGGCCCAATTTTAGTACCCCTTTTATACACTATATTAGGTGTAAATTGCTTATTAGGAATTACCAGACAATCAAGGAACTTTTAACTAATTTTGCATAAGATGCAATTTATAATTAACTTATACCAAGTGCTAGAAAATCTAAGAGAGTATAAAATTAATTTAATTTAATGATATTAATAAGAATGACCTGACATCCAGATAATCACAAAACTATTAGTATATTATTTTTTTATGTGATACATGTTTTTTTAAATGATACTAATAGGAATGTCCTGACAACCAAGGGACTATTAGTTTATTATTATTTTTTGTATATGATACATGCCTTAAAATGATACTAATAGGAATGACCTAACAACCATGGGATTATTAGTATATTATCATTTTTTTTATGTGATACATGCCTTAAAATGATACTAATAAGAATGACCTGACAACTAGGAGACTAATAGTATATCATTGTATGTGATACATACCTTAAAATGCATATGAGAAATGAATTGACAACTAAGTGTTTATTCATAAGTTTAAGACATTTTTCTTTTACAAAGAAAAAAATTGGTAATATAATTCTTAAGTTGTTATTGTAGTGGAAGAATTTTATTTAGAGCTTGTATCTCTTTAAATGAACATGATTTGACATGTTTATTATTATTTTTTTAAATATCTCAAAATGTCTATTTTATCACTTTGTTCAATACTCGTTGATGAAAAGTTGGTTGGATCCAATTTTTATGATTGATACCGAACTCTGAGAATTGTTCTCATGCACAAGTGACTTATTGATGTAATTGATAAGCCTGTTGTGCCTCAACCTGAGGATGAAAACAATGTAGAGGTGACCAATGCTTACAAGAAGTATTTGGAAGACTACATGAGTACTAAATGCCTCTTTTTAGTGTCTATGAGTTTTGAACTCCAAAGGAAACATGAGGACATGAAGTCACTTAAGATAATTAATCATCTTAAGAAGATGTATCGTGGACAAAGTAAGACTGCTAGATGTAAGTTATCTAATACTTTGTTTAGGTCCACAATGACTAGGAATGCTGAAGTACGACTCCATGTTTTAAAGATGACAAAAATCTCCTTTTACTGGAAAAGGAGAAAGAGCTTTCAAATTATTAGGGCTAATTCATAAAGATGTTTGTAGACCTATGAAAATTCAAGCCAAAGGTGGATATTCAAACATGTTGGATGAAGAAATTCATATCCGAGCTTGGTGTGATTCCTTCAATAGAATAACTGGTCCCATTATTGTGTTACAATAATGGAGTCATTACTTAGGCAAAGGAGCCAAGATCGCACAAAAATCTAAACATATCTTGAGAATATATCATTTGATTAGAAAAACCATTGAATGTGATGATGTTAAGATTTTAAAGGTAGATGGAAAAGAGAATGCAACATATTCATTCACCAAAGCACTTGGTATTAAGGAATTTAATAAACACAAGTGGGAGGTTGGAATAAAATACTTACAGATTGGCTCTAATGCAAGTGGGAGTTTTTTGAAAATATGAGGTATGCCTAAGATCCAATATATCATGTTCGCATTAATAAAATTATATTTTATTACCATATTTATTCTTTGTGAAATAATGAATGTGATAAGGTCATTGATTAAAATCAGAGACTTGTATTTTATAATAGAGGTTACAATAATGAGAAATAAGTCTTTTATAATTTTATATAAAGTATTCTTAATCATAGGATGGAAATCCTTTGTCCACAATTTGTATTTCATTCCTTACCACTGCCAACAATCAAGAAACGTCATGTCATTTAATGAATTTTCTTTTATATTGTTTTTATCTTTTATGTAGCTAATTGAATAACATGGTATTTCTTGATTAGTTGAAACAGAAAATAAGATATAATTGGGGACAGAAAATTTTCATCCAAGATTATTGAGGTTAGAACATCGTTAATTCGGATAGATTAATATATATGTGATGATCTTTATTGGATAAAGATTAATAGATCTCATTTATTAAATTATATATGTAAATAGTTCATATAGGGATATGACTATTGAACCAACTCAAAAAAAGGATTCTTAATAGTTATACGTTACCTTAAAATTGTCAATACTAAATTCTTGTGAAAAAATATAATGATTTTATTAGACTTGAGATTATCATAATAATTAAAAGGATATTTATTAGACTTTGATTTTGGACACCTAGTACCTTAAGGTATTAGTTGAATGGTGTATAATTAAATTCCTATAAAATTAAATGATCAATCAAGCAGGAATTAATCAACTCTTGGTAATGAGTTTGGACTCTATAATGAAAATAAAGACATTAGCCAAGACAGTTGAAAGAGTAAAGAACAAAGTTCCATGAATTTTTTTAATTATAGATTGACTTAATAGAATTTTACAATTAAATCATATTCTAAAGTTAATTTAAAGTTGTAAAAATAGAAGAATATATTATGTTGATCTTTTAAAAGGTTCTTGAAAATATAAAATATTATTTTATACTAAGAGCATGGTCAAATGCCAACTTTAATTAATAAATTAATATTGCTGATTTATTACTATTTAGTTTTGAACCTACGGGATTACACACAAAAGAATATTCTAATCTTTACTAAAGAAAAGAAATGTTATTTGATAATTAAATTAAAGAATTTAATTTTATTAAATATATAATTATTTTTTTGTTCTGGAATATTATTTTATTTTTTGGTAGAACAAAAAATACAAATAATATTTACTCTATTTAGAATAGAGCAAGTAGCAAATTTTAAATTAAATAACAATATATTAACTGAGATTATTACGTTTAAATTATTGATGTTAATTTCATTTTGAAATCTTTAAAATTGATTTCAAGTTCAAATTAAAATAACAGTATATATGCCGTAAAAAAATTAGATAACTTAAGAAAGAGAGTAAGTCCGATTCTGGGCGTGGCTGTGGGTAGAATTTTTTGGACGCATGCCTTGAAAAAAATATTCCAATGCTACAAAATCATGCACATTCATATTTGAATGGGTGTGGGTAGAATCTTGGGCACGTGCGGGTTACAATTTATTGTTTATAAAAGCAGACGATTGCAAACAAAGAAAGCGGTGCCACATCAGAAAACATCCTTAGTTTCACTCTCTTTTATATTTTGTTGAAAAAAGTTTGCGATCAAAGTACATGGAACCTTCACAATTCTAAAGGAAAAATTTTAATATTCCCGGACACATTAATTTTACTTGCTTTTACAAATATTTTATGTATAATTTAAACATAAATATATCGTTTTATTTCCTTCCCCTTTACATTGATTTTTCTATCATCTACAATTTTCTTTAACAGTTATTTTTAGTGTAGTATTATCCAGAATGTTCTAATATAAACATTTTCCACACTAGCTATTAGTTTTTAGGATCTTTTTACAAGAGTTTTTGAGCACCTTGTAACTAATGTGATTGTTGATCAACAAAGATCCAAGGCAATCAAACTCACGATGATGTTTGTAAAGCCTAGCCGCTTCATAAGCAACTAATTTGAGTCCATGATAAATACTGGAAAGCTTAGCATTCGCATTCACAGTGTTGTAACTCCACAGGCACCAGCTAGAGAAGACATTATGATTGTTGTTCATGCCAATTAATTCCCTGTTGGATCGCGCAAAATTAACGTGTAGCTTCGGGTTTACCAAAGGATCTAGCATATCCCGGTTGATTTTGAAAACTCGTGGAGGAGGTGGTGATGAATGAACCAATGGAGGACTTCGTCTCTGAGGTTGAGCTAAATCTTTCTGAATAATATTATTATATACAGCAAAGAAAAACCGAAGAGACCAAATGTGATAGTTGAAAATGTGATTCCTTGCTCGCCGGATGAACTAAAATGTTTTACCGAACAGGTAAGATTTTGTGCTCTTCAGAAAAATACTATGTTTCAAGTCAAGAATGACACCAGAGAGCTTCCCAAACTCGCTTAGAATGAGGATAATATCTCTAGGCATATGAATCCAAGTCTCCTCATATGCTCCACTTCTGCAACACTAACAGTAATATGCCTCACAAAGAGGAAATGATTAGTGTGTAAGGTCCGTGGTATGAAAGCCAACGGAGGATTCTTATATTTTTTGACACCTCAAAGACCAACGGAGAGGATTCACGAAAAAGAAAAAGTTTATAAGAAATACTAATGTTAAAAAAATCTCCAAAAAACATTGAGAATGTTAGTTTTCAAAAAGTAAAAGAAACATGCAAAATATGAAATACAGTTACGTATCTGATATTCTAATTTCTGATTGTTTTTCTAGTGTAAGGTTGACGCGCGAATGCTTAATTTTGATGATTGTACGTTTGGCCATATATATACTGATTTGAAATGATTAATGACTGCATCTTGAAGAATTATTACAAGCATGGTGTCTATTGTAAGTTGTAACAGATGAGTATGAGTTAATATCAATTATCATAGGTGCGGCACTCGTCGGTCTCAGGGTTTTCCTTGCAGTAGTTCTCCAGCGGGTCAGACTGCTTCTGCTTCTCCCTGGCGTGGCTGGCCGCCGCGCTCAGCTCCTCCACCTCATCCCACGCCGCCGCGCATTCCGCTTCACCCCCACCTCCCGAGCACGCCTCCTCCGCGCTCTTTATGCTCTCCTCAACCTTCTCCGATATCTTCTCCGGCGTCGCTCGAACGGGCCACCCCTTCGCCAGACTAATGGGCCTCCACACCGCAGGGAATCTCATGCTCTGGGCCTTATGGGCCGAATCTGCTCCCTTAGCACTGCCAAATACCCTCCTAGGGCTTGAAAGGCTGACTCCACCGGCTATTGTTGCCATTATTTTGTTCCTGCAGCTTCCGACTTGGGAGTGTTGTAATACATAAATTAATAAAGTGGTTTTGTTGTGCGGGGATAGCTAGGGATAAGCAAAGATATATAACAAATGATGGTGCATATTTGTGTACGCATATTACTTATCTTGTCATAACCACTTGTTGCCTTCCACGTCCAACAGTTTTTCTACCATTTTGTCCAACCTGGTTTCGCTTCGTCCCTTTACAAAGAATGGCGCAATAGTCCTAAAAATCTCGATATTTTCGTGCTCTTAGAAGAGTGTGCTGATATCACTCGTCCATCCACGCTCTCCTATTTTAGCCAACCACATGTTCTCATTTTTTTCATTACAAACAAAATACTTAGAAAACCTAGTCTATATCCAAATTATCTATTGCGTGTTCTTTTAAAATGTAAACTCTTTCTTTGGGGGACACGTACAGCATAAAACAACTATGAACCATAACTCTACCTAATGTGTTAAGCAGTGATCATCATTCAAATTATATTGTCTTCAATAAATAACTCCTAAGTTCTCAAATTACGAACCAAAACTATAACCGAAAACGTCACATAAAACTGAGGGAATCTCCGATAAGAGTAACCTATTTATCATTGAAAATTGTGTTCGTTAATTTACATATTATTAAATTAATATTAAGAAACTTAAATACAAAATTACAATGCAATGGTACATAAGAAATTTTAAAATATTTATTTTTTATATTTTTGACTTAAATACGATTCTTTTATTAATTTGAGACATTATGTCTTTAAATTAAAAAATTATGACATTTTATTCCAAGATTTTTACCTGTGATATAAGAACATTGACAGGTTTACTTGAAAGTGTTGACAGACTTAAAAAAAAAAAGGAAGCTTGTACAAGTTCCAATAGTGCCTGCAAATGTAGCCAAGGCAAGAACCCAATAGGTCGCACCTTCGTTTCTTCATTATTTCATAGAAAGTTGTTCTCGTGATTGAAATACTAGTTTTTTTCAGTAGAGGCTATAACACTGTGAACAGCAGAAATTGCTGCCCTCATGAAACCGGAAGCTTTGTCTCCTGAAGTTACAATCCCTGGAGCCACTACTTTAGATTGGCAAAAGGCAAAAGAAATTACTTTCCGCATCTGGCTGAGACCCATTTTGAGCGAAGTTGGAATTTTGAAAGTAACAACCTTCACCAACGTTGACGTAGGAATTACTTTGGTCAGTGACGAAGCTCTTAAAACTTCAGTTGCTCCACCTCTTAAATAAGGTTATTAACTCTTTGTTTTTACCTTAAAAACATTTTTGTCATTTTGAAAGAGTAAGCCATGTTTACTATTAATATAGATAATAGATATGTTTATACTATATATTTTCTTTAATATTTTAAGTTATTTTAATAATAGTTTAAATTAAAATACACATAAAATACGAATACTCTTATTTGAAATCGTTATACGTATAAAATATATTTTCTATAATTTATCTTATCTGTCCATTTTTCCTCCATTAAAAATCAATCAGAACAACTTGTATTTTTTTAATAGTGTTCATTTATTCTCTCTCCACACACAAAAAAAAAATATATGGCTATAGTTGATAAAAATAATTAATATAGCCTTGAACAAACAAAATTTGTAAAAAACACATTTAAAAAGGGACGAGAGAGTGGTTTGGTAGGAAAAAGATTGAGAGGAAACAATTTTAAAAAAAAAAAAAGAGTAAATGCCACGTGTACTAATTTTCATTTATTTTCATTCTTCTCTCTATTTCTCTCTTTTTTCTTACACCAAACATCACATTTTTTTATTTAATTATCTCTTATATTTCCATTATTAATTTTAATCTTTGACATTCAAACAAACCATTACTATCAAAAACACAAACACGAAAATCACCTATGGACTGCAGTTACTGAAAATAGTCAGTCCTCAAATTAAATTATATTAAAATCCATAGATCCATACCTCATTTTCCAACTATGAAAGACTATGATCTCCTTTACCCATTGGTTGTACAGGGCGACAAACCTTTCAACGACTTTAACCACAGTCAAAGACAAAAGAATTGAATTTGAGAATGAGTTCAAAGATAAAAAAGCAATAATGCTTGTTCATCTTAAAAAATTACATCAACGGCTTCTTAATAATATATTAGGCTCAAATAGCCAAGAAATTTTAGGATTTTATGTTCTAATAACATAATGAAGCAATGCAGAGATCGTATAGTCTTGTCAAAAATATTCTCATTAACAAGCAACTTTACCAGATGGTTAAACTATTTGGTAAAATTTATAAATCATTTTACCTAACACTGCCCTTACACAAGACAAGATCCCTTGGGCTGGAAACATGAACAATTGGACAAACCCAGTCTATATCGTATTGAAATTCAACTATTTATTAGAAGAATGGTGATACCAAGATGAACACCTAATAAAGGAAACTCCAATCCAATACCATGTCAGATTCCAACTCTCTTGAAAGCTTCAACTGTTTGGTGAGGGTTTATGAACAAAATTATATCTCTAACATCACTAGTCAACAAAATTGGAACATTCAAATGTTTTCCACAAAGTAGCGGGACATACATCATGGCAAATTGTACTATCTCTAATTATCACCCCCCCCCCCCCCCAAAAAAACAAAAAGTACCTAGACAAACACCAGAGCAATTTGGGTAGCTTATTTGATAGAAAGTACCTTTTTAACATAACTGAATGAAAAATTTTACAAGCCAACGTTGTACTCAATCAGTGCAAGAAACTTATTCTTTTCAATCTCATAGTAAGTTGGCTCATTTACATTTAAAGAGCCAATAGAATATAGCAGGGGAAAAAAGGCCTATAAATTGGAAGCATAGGCAACAAAGCAAGAACATTTCACTGTTCCTCTGCAACAACACCAATCTCACCCTTTTCTAGTAAATCGTAGAAGGTCCTGACTTTCCTCTGTTCATTCCAGTGGTGCATCTTCCACACACTACCAGCAGCTATGCCAAGCGTGATTCCAATTATTATCTCCTTGACCACACTGGGACCTTTCAAGGTAGCATGTGCAATCCGAGGACCAGCCATTTAAGTCTTTGTCTTTAAGCTTGTCAATTCTACAAGTTACAAAACATTAGGTTGCAAATAGTTAAATACATTAAACTTGGAAACAGGCCAATTAATCTTAACCAATCAGATAGTATGCATTGATTCAACAGAATGGCGAAAGAACAAAGTGAAAAGAAATATAAGAGATGAGACACCAAAACATTCGATTGACTTGTTGGAGATTTCGATTTCTCTTTTTTAATCATAAGAGGAACACAAGAGCCATTGCTCCTCATATATCACCAAGATAGTTTGGCAGCAAACAAATCTTAAATGCTGACACTTGCATTTCCAATAAAAACAAAAATGTCCCGACAATGACTACATCAACCATAAGAACAGAAGTAAGCAATGAAAGTTCTAGCTACGCATGTACAAAAATTTAAACCTAATATTGTTGATACACAACAAAGTATCAGCTCAGTATAGCTTCGTTTTTTTCACTAAACTTTCTGGGAAATCAACTCGCATGACAGAAAATCCTATAAGGCGCAACCAACACAACCCAAAACATAAATAAAAAACAGGCATATAACTTCTCTTTCACCAGATTTGATCCCAACAAGCACCAATACTTTTATCTGATAGGATATCTTTTATTGTTTGACAACTAAAATTTCAATCTGAACCCAATTACCGCTTTTTCTGCCAAAATTATCTCGTAAATCGAAGAAATCAATAGAATGGAGAAGAGTTTTGTGGGAGCTCGTCACGGTGAATGGGGTAAGTAATTACCGTTAAAATGAAAAAAGAATCAAATGGTGTTGTTCGTAAGACTTTGAAGATCTAAAATAAGAATAGAGAAAGGAGAGAACTCACCAGAGAGAGACGCAGGCGAAGACGGTCGTCGAGAGAATTCGGGAAAAATCATTCACCAGTGAGGGCATGTATTTACTATCTACCAAAGGCCACGCTTCTTCGTGGGCCCTTCAAGCCTAACTCCAATTGCGTTTGGGCCCTCACATTTTTTCTAGCGTATGTTACATTCTGCACCCATCTTTTAATTTTATACACCTATATTTTTTTAATTCCTAAATTCTCCTTATATTTTTCATTTAAAATCTGGAATGTCAAATGATGGATATGTATTTTTAACTACTCATATTTTTAATCTAATGGCATCCAGATTGACCAATTCAAATAGTCAAAATAAATATTCATATTTGATGTTCTGGATTGTATTTAAATTTATTAATTCAGCCATTAAATTCAATCATGTTGAATTCAATATATAAGCGCTGCACTGGAGAATCCTCCAGGCCAACCAGGGCCTTGATTTCCAGGGCCTATAAATATTAAAATCGTTATCTTTTATTTAAATTTAAATATAACATGTAGGAAAGTAATTATAAAATGTTATTTTGTTGGTGATAATTTTTTCCTGATGCATTACATTCAAAATTATAAGTTTAATTATATTTAAAAAGGTTTTAAAATGTTTGATTTTTAATAAGATAAAACACACAAAACAAAAGTAAATTAATACAGGTGGTAACAATTTGTGTCTTAAGATGTTACTTTAAATATGGAAGAAAATACTTATCTTTTTATCAATATCGTTGCTAAAATTGAAAGTTAAATATTAATAAATAACAAAAAAAATGTAAATTTAATATAAAATGATCACATCTTTTGTGATAAAGTTAACACGGAAACTATAATACTTTCTTTGAGATATCCAAATGTAGAAATGAATTCAATTATTTTTAATTGACATATTAAATTTAACTAACAATTAAAAATTACAATGATTATTGATATATCATGAAAACAAAAATTATATAAATTTAACAAAAAAAAAATTATAACATTATTATAAGATAAAAAATATTTAACTTTCTAAATTTCATTGTTGAAATTCTAATGATATAAGAATATTTTAATACACTTAAATATAATGTTTGAAATTGTAAAAGCAAAATTAACGCTCAAATTTTGTTAATAATTTTTAATAATAATAATAATAATATATACTTTACTTCGAATAAAAAAATAATATTTTTTATTTTTATTAAGAAATAATTTAATAAAAATAGATAAACCTTAAAAACTGTTGAAATTATGGTTTTATATTTTTTGGGACATATATTCATTGGTAAGACAAATGGAAAAATAATAGATATAAATATGAAAAGTAACAAAAAAAACGAAAAATGAAATAAAAAGAAAAATAAAATTGAAGGCTTATAATAAATAAAATTATATGTATATTGTATGAATTTTTTTTAATATTAGGAGTTAGGTGGTATTATATATAAATATGCATAATTTTAGAGAGATGTAAAATTAAATAGTAAAAAATATCGTATCAGTAGATAGAATATAAAATATGATATCTTTTTTAAACTTGATAAAATTATATTATTTATCATTTAATGAAATAAAATGTATAATTTTTAATAAATAAAGTGTCTATTTTTAAGAAATACATATTTATTTTTTAAAATGCTTATATATAAAGATGACTTTTTACGCATAATGTGTTTGTCTTGTCATTTCAACTAGCTAGCTGAAAGCTAAAAAGCTAGTTGAAAGATATTTTAAAAAACCTATCCTCAATTTGGTGAGAAAAAAACAACTCCAAATAACTTTTTAAAAAAAATTGTTTTCAGTTACTAATTGGTTTTTTATTTAAGTTTGCTCATTATTAATTAATTAAAGTTTAATTGGTATACACGGTTAGTCTACAAGATTTTTACATTGACATTCAATCATGACTTTTCATTTACATGACTTTTAAAGTAGTGACGAGTAAAGTCAACAAATTTTTTATTATGAATGAAAGATTATGATTGAATGTTAGGTTAAAATTTTTTTCATTAATCGTGTATACCAATTAAACTCAATTAATTAATGAATTGTTCTTACATATTCTCTTTCCTAACATTTCACAACCACTCTTGCTTTGCTTTTGTGTTTCTCTTTCATTTTTTTTGTTTAGAATTTAAGTATGTAATATAGTAATTTATAATTTAAATTATGGAAATAAAAGGAAACCTTAAATCAATAGATACAAGATTATAGTATGTATAGATAATTAAATATAAAAAGATAGAGAAAAGAGAATTTGTGTACCTCAAATATATTGAATTGAAGTTCTTGATTTTCAAGAATAAAAAAAAAAACCCTAGGAATGATTATTGTAGAGATATGAGTTCAATAAGAACTCTTTGAGGATTTTACTACCTACTTTCTAGGGGATTATTTTAGAGAATGTGTATTGTTGTTGTAATTTGCTTAATGGGATAACAAATTTATAATCCCCCAGGGTAGGCAGAGACCCCTCAAATGGGTTTTTTATGATTGACTCAACCCATCACAGAGTCAATCTTACTATAATCTCATTCAAATAATCATAAAGATATTATAAGATATGATTATCACCATATCTTAAATTGCCAGATAATGATAAAATATAATTGATTAATACCAATCCACTATTATTTCCAACATTCTCCCACTTGGATGGTATTAATCAATAATACAAAGATAAATCATTAAGCTAGAATGACAATAATGAGAAATTTTAGCTACAAAATAATATCCGATAGGGATATATATCATAAATATTTCTCATAAAGTATATAGAATAATGTAGTTCAATAAAATGATACTACATGGTCTCAAGCATCCAAAAATGCTAACAGATATGTTACTAAAATGATATTACTTCCCACATATCTCATAAGAAAGTTTTCAGACTTCCACTGATCTAAGACATCAAAACTTAACCAAACCATATGAGTTATAAAACTCTAAAGTTAAGTATTTGATCAGTGAATAAAAAAATGTTTAATTAATATAATTTTTTTTTACTTGAGTCTGAAAAATTATATAGGTGAGAAAGCATAATTTACATGCATCTAATTATTCATCATAGCCCAATAACATATGTAATTACATATAGGCTACATAAATGCTCTATAATATTTGACATTTAACTAATCTGAGTTTCAAAAAAGAGTGACTATGTAAGAATCCAAAGATAGGTAGGAAATTCATAAATTTCCTACTAAAACCACATAGACACCTAGTTTATATAAAATGATACTCAGATTATTGTGGCCACAAAATGTCAATTGATCAAACACTTACATAATTGGTCCAAACAAAAAAAAATTCATAAGTACTTCAATAGTGCAAAATTGTACTCAATAGAAGTACTATCATAATAAGCACTTTTTTACAAAGTAGAAAATCATACATGATAAGAGTATTGCATCTATAATATACTTATAGAATTTTGACCAAACAAAATGTGAAATTTTGGGTAAAGAAATGCACAATACTTAATTGCATACCAAAAGAATTAATGTGCAATCCCCAAAAAAATGCTCTTAACATCCATTAAAGATGTCTATTAAGATACAATGAATTATGTATCTCAATTAAAATAGGGCAAAAATAAATAGTCAAATCCTATAAAGTATGTCATATCATAATTAAATGTGCACAAGAATATATGACAATACAAATAGATAAGTTTCGAGAGATAATAGAAGATTATATATACTCCCACTAATCCTTAATATACCAAAAAAATATTAGGATTATCATTAGGGTACACTAGTATTAAAAGTTCTAGTGATAGTGGGATGATGACTTTATAAGATAATAATAAAAGTGAATTAAAATTCACTATTATTCTACTTAAGGAATTAGAAAGTAGTAGAATAACAAATGATTAATGAGAGAAGTGGTTAAAATAACAAGAATATGAAACCTACAAATTCATCCATAAGAATAAATAATTCTCACAAATGGTTTCATAATTAACCACATATTAATCAATCTTTACAAAAATATTGACCCCTATGAGGATCTTGAAAAAATAATTACATGAGTGAGAAAATGGATCACTTGATAATTTTACGTAGAATATGAGATCATAAGCAAGTTCTCAAGTAATCATAAACAAAAATCAAGTGTTACAATAAACAATATTTACACACACTTGAGAATAAAACATGATTACACGCAGCGGAAGAATGACACCTATTCTTGCATATATTAAGGATATAATAATAAATAGTCTCTAACTCTCATCATAATTTATAATGGACATAAGTTTATTTATATATTCCAAAATAAAGTTTCTAGCTTTTACAAGAATACCATTAACAATATTATAAAATATGGTATGGAGAAATTAATCTCTTAAAATTTACGATTCCTATATTGTCCTTACAAGAATTACATACTAATATTGCAAATCAATAGAGAGTTTGTTATACAAGAAAATATTTTACAAGAGACCAATATAAAATCCTTAATATAGATCCCAACAATGTGATTACAAATAATGTGATAAGAAAAAAATAATTTTATCAAGAACATTTGTTTTTGCACATATATGATTAATTGGACATTTAAAGTAAAGATCTTATATCACAACAATTTATTTTATAAGATATTAATTAAAATTCGAATATACAAAATTCTTCCACTTGATAAAGAAAAAATAAGTTGACATAACAAAAAAATACCCAGAGGGCTAAATAAAATTCAACTATTTCTTTATCAAAATATATATATATATATATATATATATATAGAAAATTTGCACCACAAAAATGCAACTTTTTTTTTTGTTTTGAAGGAAAAAATGTCCAATTAAAGGTTATAAGTCATTATGGAACAAAAAGAAAATGAGAGTGTAAATTTTGGTTCCATATAAATATAACTAAACATGATCAAATGAGGGAAATAAACTGAACATTACAAAAATAGAGAAACATTATGTAATTCTAAAAGTTCAGTTAAAAGAGAATCCCTAAGGAAATTACAATGCACTATAACTTATATCAATAAAATCCTAATACCGATAGGATATAAGAAAATCATTAACATAAGCCAAGAAAAATACATTGTATAACACCAAATTACATTAATAACAATACACCGATAGAGTATAGTTATCATCAATGCAATAAAAAAATAATTATATCACAAAATTCACATAAATGCATCTAAAATAGTAAAATTATAATTATGTAAATAAAAAAAGAAATTATGCATATTGTCCAATAAATTTGCATAATTTTAATTATATATATTATATGACCAACATACAAAATTCACATTATTATACCCATGATAGACAAGTAATAATAATGCAAATTAATAAAGAAAATTATGCTCATAAGAGAAGGACAATTAAGATTGTGCATAATTAATAAAATAACCTAAAATCAATTTATAAATGATAATTCAATATTAAAGAGAGTACAGTATAATTGGAGAATCCAAATACTGTAAAGAATTATCACAATGAAAATAGGTCGAAAATTCAAGATTATAATAGTAAAAAAATTTTAATTTAATCTTG
Source organism: Psophocarpus tetragonolobus (assembly GCA_037954015.1). Classification (NCBI taxonomy): domain Eukaryota; kingdom Viridiplantae; phylum Streptophyta; class Magnoliopsida; order Fabales; family Fabaceae; genus Psophocarpus; species Psophocarpus tetragonolobus. Next base: position 34,910,516 of record CM075692.1, on the reverse strand, counting down.
AATTAATCAATTTTTTTATACTTAAAAATACCAATAATATAAAAATATTAAATAAATATGGCATTTTTGAAAAAATAAGAATATAAAAATTAGCAACCACATTCAATGCTTCTGAGAATGAATTTAACACACGAATCATCGAATCATCATACATGATCGTATCAAAACGACAAAGTTCTCCCTTGACCAAATCACAAAAATATGTGATGCATGCCTCCCTTGATCTTTTTCCTTGAGGTTCCAAGCACCATGAAATGGATGATGGAGGGGAAAGAAAATGGAGGTGGGGCACCACTCTCAAAGAGAGATAAACCAAAGTGTTTAGGTTTACCACAAGGGAAGGAACCCTTGATAAAAACCAACTAGGAAGAGGTTCCTCAAGACCTTTTACTAAGAATGTGCTCACAAAGAGACTATTTTCGTTCAACTTCAAAGGTGAAATTTTACAATAAGGGGGAATGAGTATATATAGCCCAATGGGAGAGCTTGGGCACACTTTTCTAGGCAATGTGGGACTTGGGCTTAATTAGGATTAAAACTAATTAACCCAACTCTTAGGCCTTAAGTGAGGCACCTAAGTTCACCCCCTATGGGTGCAATTAGCATATCTTAATGTGGATGGGCTAGCCCAAAATCATGTCTTAACTTATGCACCCATTATAAGCTTACTCCTCATTTTTAACTAAAGACACCTATACCTTATAAACTAAGAAGATGGCCGTAAATACATGGCCTTAAGGGAATTAAAAATACTTTCCTATTTATCTAATTAAAATAAAATATTTACAAGCTAAAAATAACGAAGACTATGGCTTCGAATCTTCAATGAGCTTTTGTCCATGCCATGCCTTCCTTGAGTCCTCTTAGCCATGATGCATGCTAGGTGAGATTGCATCATCTCCTCTCCCTTGGAGAGGATTTGACCTCAAATCCTGAGGTCTTTCTTCCGCTTTTTCAAAGTCTGCAAGAAAATAAGGAAAGCAGTAAGTATATGCAGACAAGTGATTTTGGGGGAAGTGAGAGGTCTATAAGGAGGCCTTTTAAGAATGGGGTAGTGGAGGTTGGCACTAAAGTTTGAAAATATTTTAGTGTGCATGTGCCTCCACACAACAGCTCCCCATCCTCCTCCAATTGCACTAGATACTAGCCTCAAAGGTTTTGAAATAGTTGGCGAGGTTAGTCTAAGTGGAATGGAGCACTCATCAAGTTGGATTTGAGGGTGTGGATCAAGGTGCTCAAAAGATATAAGCACATCCTCAAATTCAACTTGTTCTTTTTGTAAGAGTTGGCAGGAAACTTTTTCTATGTAGAAAACCTCCTTTGAAGGCAAAGGTGGATCTTCCTTAGACTCGGTCTTCCTACCAACAACCTTATTTTCATTTTTATACCTTTCTCTCTTAAGCTTCATGATCCTTCTATCCTCCATAACCTCGGTAGGGGTAAGAGGAAGTAAGGTGATCTTTTTCCCTTTATGAGAGAGAGTGATTTTATTAGTGAGGCCATTGTGCAAAGTTTCCTTATCATGTTGCCATGGCCTTCCCAGCAACATGTGACTAGCTTCCATAGGGACTACATCACATAACACTTTGGTGTGATACTTCCCTATGAAGAAGCTAATCTCCACTTGCTCTCTTACTACTACACCATCTTCATAATTAAGTTCATGCAAAGAATAAGGTGAAGGATGAGGAGTAGTAGCAAGTGATAGCTTTTCCACCACCCTCGTGCTACAAAAATTACAACATGATCCACCATCCACAATAAGAGAACAAGTTTTGCCCAAAATTTTGCATGTTGTTTGAAAAACATTCTCTCTTTGTGTTTGGATTTCCTTACAAGGATGGCTTCCAAGAAGTTGTTTCACTTTGAAGAGATCATCACATGAATGAATACCCTTTTCATTTGATGTTCCCTTTAAAGTCCTTTTTCTTTTGGGCAAAACAAAGCAATATGCCCTTTTTCTAAACACTTAAAACATTTAGGACTTCGAAAACAAGTGCTCGAACTAGTGGTAGGGGTGTCACTCATACTCGAGGGTTTTCTCTCAATATGCTTTCTTTTGGATGACTCTCTTTTGGGTTTAATTATAGAAGGGTTTGTCTTTTTCTTAGGATGCCTCTTAGGGTTTTCCTTCTTACTAGAAAAAGCATGAATGTCATGGATTATTTTAGGCTCCTCTAAGTCTCTATAATGTGTGTAAATGTTACCACAAGAGCTCTTATAGGCATCTCTCTCTTTTTGTATCTTCATTTCTTCCCTTCTTTCTAACTTATTTTGTTCCTTTTCTCTCTTTTTCAATTCTTTCTTCTCTTTTTCTCTCCTTTCTCTTCTCTCTTTTCTCTCTAACTTTTTTCTTTTGTTTTCTTCTTTTTCTCATTTTCTCTTCTCTCTTCTCTCTTCTCTCTTCTCTTGCTTCTCTTTCTTTCTTTTCATTTTCCCTACTCTCTATTTGTCTCTCTTTTTCTCTTCTTTCTTTTCTTTCTTGTCTCTCCTTTTCTTTTTGTTCTTTCTCTCTTCTCTCCTCTCTATCTAGTTCCTCTTGTTCTCTTTTCCTCATCTCTCTTTGTTTTCTCTCATTTTTCCAAAATTCCCTACGTTGTTTTTTTACTATTTCCCAATCAATAGAGTATGGATATGTGGGCAAGGTTGGTTTATCACTCTTCTCATTCTTTTCTTTTATTCTATTCTCACATTCTTCTCCTTTATTTTCCTTAGTTTCATTACTACTCCTAACACTCCTAGAAGTGTGTGAAAACATGTCAAAGTGTAAGGCCTAGGGAACTAATATGCAAAACACTCCTCTCTTTTTTGTTTTCTCCTAAAGTGTTAAGAGTCTTTGGAACTCTAACACTTTCTAAAACGTTGAAAGCAAATAAAGAAATTTAAAGCAAAGCTAAAGGATTCTAACGTGCTCCTAAGTATGAATAAGGGGTACCAATTCCTTATCCACACTAAAATGAGAAACTAAGGTTTATTACACACAAAAGAGGTGACCCTTATGGGCATCCAATACCTCTAATTAAAATGTCCTTTAAAAATACACCCAAATTAAACAAAGAAAATTAAAAGTAGTTGAATGTAGCTCCTTTCTTCAAGTGCTCCTCACCAAGTGTATCACTCTAGTCTTGGCCTCCTTTTCAAGTCTCCCCTTCCTTGGTCCTCTTCCTTGGTTTTAAATCAACACTTCCTAAGGATGCTACCCTTGTGAAAATTTCAACAATTTGGCTACCTACTAAGAGAAAACAAGCGCCCAAGCAAGAGACCAAGTAGAATTTGAAAGCAAAAAGCAATAAAAAGCACTTAACAAGAATAGGAACACATCCAAGTGGAAAGAATTTATTTGACAAACACAAAGAAAGCCAATAAGGACAAGCAAGAAATAAAAGGTGTAGAAAGAAAGTTGGCACACAAAAAAAAAATTCCTAGAATGGGCCTAAAATAGAATTGGACTTAAAACAAAAAAGACTCAACAAATTCAATGATTTGCACAATTGTAAAGCAAGGTGACTAAATCATAGTCAAATAAATTCAAGCAAATTTCAATAAAATTTAACACACCTTTGAATTTTTTAATAATTTTGAGGTGCACTAATTTTTTTTTAATTTTTTTGTACTCTTTTTACTTGTTTTTAGCACTTTTTACTAACTCTTTTTTTTTTACTTATTTTTCACTTTTGATTTCTTTTCTTCTTCTTTTTTTTTTTGAAATAATTTTGCTACACCTCTTAACACATTTTGTAGCAAATATAGTGAGGAGTCAAAGAATCATAAATGCTTGAACAAAGGATAGGAGATGGCCACCATAATTGATATACAAAAGTGCAAAATTAAGAAACAAAGCAACCTAATATGAACTAGTAATTTTAGGTGATAAAAAATAAATGGCACAAGGAGAGTTTTATGGAAGTTGAGGCCAACTTGATTACTCAATAATCAGCCCAATCATACCCAACATGCCTCTCAAAGCCAATCAACAAAAATCACCACAAAAACTAACGCAAAATTAAGATACTAAAATTATTGAACAAGTGAATGAAATTTGGAAGAAATTGAGCATTAATTTTTTTTGAAGATTTTTTTTTTAAGAACATGCTAAGATCTAAATAGCATGTGAGACTCTAAGGACATGGGATCAAGAGTAAGCCTCTTTGATGCTCAATTTCCAATAGAGAAATAACACACTTTTATGGTAAAAATAAAAAGGTAAAACTATGTAGAATTAAGAGACAATAAAAGGGCTACAACATGACCAACTAAGACACAACTTGGAAGATTAAAAACTGAAATTAAATGACTCAAAATAACCAGAAATATATGCCCAAAACAGAGAACAAAGGGCTGGAAAAACAGAAAAATAGATGCAGGAAAATAGAATTAAAAATTCAAATAAGAAGAACAGCGTGCATCCAAAGATCAAGACCACAATGTGTGGCTTCCTTCACAAATTTTGTGAAGTCATTACAATGATCTTCTTAGGATTTGCACAAGAATAAGGAAAAAATAAAAAGCTGGGCAGAAAATTAAAGAAACAATCCTAAAGGAAACATATAAAGATTTAATGGAAAAGAACAAGATAAATTGAATCTAGAAATCAATAAAAACTAGGAAATAAATTGCATAAAATGAAAACTACAAAAACATAAACTAACAAGACATAAAAGGAATTAAATGACAAGAATCAAAGGCTATAAAAAATAAAGGAAAAAGCAAGAACTCTAAGAAGAAAAGATGAAAAAAATTAAAGAAAATTAAGACTAGAAAAGAACCTCATGGAGTTGGCTCTGATACCAAATGATGCATGTCTCCCTTGATCTTTTTCCTTGAGGTTCCAAGCACCATGAAATGGATGATGGAGGGGAAAGAAAATGGAGGTGGGGCGCCACTCTCAAAGAGAGATAAACCAAAGTGTTTAGGTTTACCACAAGGGAAGGAACCCTTGATAAAAACCAACTAGGAAGAGGTTCCTCAAGAGAGAGGATCCTCAAGACCTTTTACTAAGAATGTGCTCACAAAGAGACTATTTTCATTCAACTTCAAAGGTGAAATTTTACAATGAGGGGGAATGAGTATATATAGCCCAATGGGAGAGTTTGGGCACACTTTTCTAGGCAATGTGGGACTTGGACTTAATTAGGATTAAAACTAATTAACCCAAGTCTTAGGCCTTAAGTGAGGCACCTAAGTTCACCCTCTATGGGTACAATTAGCATATCTTAATGTGAATGGGCTAGCCCAAAATCATGTCTTAACTTATGCACCCATTATAAGCTTACTCCTCCTTTTTAACTAAAGATACCTATACCTTATAAACTAAGAAGATGGCCAGAAATACATGGCCTTAAGGGAATTAAAAATACTTTCCTATTTATCTAATTAAAATAAAATATTTACAAGCTAAAAATAACGAAGACTATGGCTTCGAATCTTCAATGAGCTTTTGTCCATGCCATGCCTTCCTTGAGTCCTCCTAGCCATGATGCATGCTAGGTGAGATTGCATCAATATGGGTATAAAAATGAGTTCATGCAACCCCATTAACACTTTTCAAAGTAAAGTTAATACAAATATATTATGTTGCCCACACAAATGACTCATATTGGTCAAACATAAAACAAGGAAAACCATTAAGTAATTTTGAAAATAATTTACCCCAAAATTATTTAAAAGAAAACTAGGTTTTAAAGGGGTAGCACTTAAAAAGAAGTTTCAATATATAAGTTACCCATGTAAGGGTAAGGGAATGAAACTTTAACATGTTATTTTTAACAATAACAAGTAGCGTAAACCCTCATTTTTTTTTTGTGAAAAAGATAATAGTGAACTATATTATAAAATTTCACTAATAACACTAAAAAATCTTCAATTCAAATTTAATTTTCTAATAGAAAACAATCATAATTCTCTAATAGAAAACAACCATAATATGTATCTAATTTGGCTCTGATACCAATTGATGGAAATAAAAGAAAACCTTAAATCAATAGATACAAGATTATAGTATGTATAGAGAACTAAATATAAAAAGATAGAGAAAAGAGAATTTGTGTATCTCAAATATATTGAATTGAAGTTATTGATTTTCAAGAATAAAAAAAAACCCTAGGAATGATTATTGTAGAGATATGAGTTCAATAAGAACTCTTTGAGGATTTTACTACCTACTTTCTAGGGGATTATTTTAGAGAATGTGTATTGTTGTTGTAATTTGCTTAATGGGATAGCAAATTTATAATCTCCCAGGGTAGGCAGAGACCCCTCAAATGGGCTTTTTATGATTGACTCAACCCATCACAGAGTCAATCTTACTATAATCTCATTCAAATAATCATAAAGATATTATAAGATATGATTATCACCATATTTTAAATTGCCAGATAATGATAAAATATAATTGATTAATACCAATCCACTATTATTTCCAACATTAAATACATAATTATAAAAAAATTAAATTTAAATTTTTTTTAACTATAAAAAATTATTATTTAAATATATAATTATAGTAATTGTAATTTAAATATGTAAATATGTAATTATAATAATTTATAATTTAATATGAAATTATAATAATTTATAATTTAAATATAATATAATAATTTATAATTTGAATATATAGTTATAGTAATTTATTATTTAATATTAGTTAATTTTATATTAAGAATTTTTATATTATTAAAATATGTTATAATTATTTTAAATACCTCATTATTGATTTAACAATTAATAATCCTTTTATTTTTTATTTTATAATTTTCAATTGATAATCAACTAGTTTTACCAAACACTTAGGATGAAAGATGACAAATTGACAATGACCAATGAGTTTAAGTGGGTGCAGATATATGTTTTCCATTACAAACACTTGTGGGTTAAATACTAAAATCCATAATCACACTCACTCCATACTTGTGTGAGTATTTATGAATATTTTTATATTTGTGAGTATTTGTGGATCTTTAACTAAAAATTAAAATAAATAGCAAAATTGATAAAACAAACAGTATAATATAAAAACAAGTTACATGAGAGAGAAATTTATTGACCATGGAGTGAACACGAGGGAGAAAAAAAATGGTTATCTATGTAAACTTGAAAATAGATAATAATAGATAAAAAGAAGTTAAGAATAATAAGGAAAATATATTAAAATATAAGAAATAGCAATAGACGACAATTAAATAAGCTACAAGTTAGTTGAAGTATCTTGTAGCCTATAAGTTAAAAGCTCCTAAAACAGTAAAATTAGTTACTCTAAGTATCTTACCAAACCTTTTTGTGTTGGTCAAACAAACTTATAATTAAGCTAACAAGAGTACTAGCAACACACTCTTTAACACACTCATTTTATTGGTTGAAATTTATTTAAAACTACTAAATTAGCAGAGAGAGTCATTTAATAACAAATAAGACTTACATAGTTTGTTATTTTCAATAAATTTTAATTAATCATATAAGTTGTGTTAAAAAGTGTTTTGATAAGATTTCTCTTGAGTTAATAGATAGCTAATTAACCTTACAAAAACACTCAATCTTAGAACCAAACCTGAATCACTCGCGACTTCTCCACTTCTCCGCTTGAAAAGCAACATTAATGCCAACCTTTCACATATGAGAATCAAACTCATGCTCCCTAACATACCAACCTCAACTCCAAAACCAAATGCAACACTAGTCCTGAACCAACATCAAGAGTGTTGTTGCCCCTTTGAACAAGTATTCGAACCAAATTTGACCCCAATTTCTGCTTCCACTGCCTCTAATCAAGGATTGCTTAATACTGATTTGCCTTCTTCTATTCTCCCTGAAGTCTCCCTCAACTGAGTTGGAAATGGAAGGTGTGTTTGATTAGAGTTAAAATTGACCTAGACAACTCTAACAGATGAGGGTATTTTAGAAAAAAAAAAGGATGTATGAAACAATTTGACCAAAAATAATCACTTTTTTTTTTTTTTGCGTAGAATTGACTCTCATGTATTTACCTTTATAATCAAAGGGTGTATGTTTTTAAAGAAAATAATTAGTGTATACTAAAAATATAAAAAAATCATCATATATTAATTTTTTATTAATATGACTTTTATTATAATTATTATATTTGATAAATTTATTATTATTACATATAATAATATGTAATTATTAAATAATTGTGTAAAATAAATTTACACTATTATTATTGATAGTAAATAGACTAATATTTCTTTTTTATACCTGGTCGATGGCAATTTTGTTACATATTCCTCCGGTAACAAAATTAGTTAGTGTTTTGGATTTAAGAGGAATAAGATGTATTTTTAGGTGAATTTAGGATAATATCTTTAAGATCATTATAAAGAACTAACCTTTTAATTACTAGTTTTTTTATATATAATCAAACACGTGTCAATAATTTATAAGAATTCACACATTTTCCTTAACTAAACTATAACTAAATCCTTTTCACAATTTAATGTTGTGGGGTTGTGAGGAAAAAAAGTAAAAAAAAGTGTGATGAAAAAAGAAAAGGAAAGAGAGATGAAATAGACTGAAAATTGAAGTTGTTCAGTTTTGTGAAAATAATAAAAAATTATAAATTAAAGTTATTATAATTACAAAATTACTCATATATTTTATCACTTACTGTTTATAAACAAGGATAATTTTGGAAGGTGGTTGATTTAGGTGAGTTCATTTTTAAAATATTTACCTGAATGAATCAGTATGTTTTGAGAATACTTATTTAGGTAAGTCTATTTTAGACTTTTAGGTTTCACTTCGTCAAATCACAATTACGAATTAAGTGTTTTATAATCAAAGCACAATTACGAATTAAGTTTTTCGTAATCAATTGACTAGTCAAGCAACATTCACATATTGTAATTTAATGGTAGTTTGACCATGTTTCTTTAAAACCACAGGTAACTCCTTGAAAACATGCACTAAAGAATTGCATTTTTGTTTTTTAAAATTTTATTTCACAATGTTTTTTTATTCTTTAATAATAAAGAAGTATTCCATATCAAATAAGGGATATGATAGGATTGTTAAAACAAAAAAATACATGACCAACAAATTTCTCTTTATTAAAAAAATAAACCATGTAATAAAACAGTAACACCTAAATAGAAATATAATAATTTTATTTTGCTCACATAATTCGCATTTTATGCCTACATTCATGTAAAATTTTTAAGGACTATTAAAAAGCTTACAAACTCTATTTCATATCATAACTTTCTTTTTCACTTAAGATGATGGACCATTGTTTAAACTGAATAATTTTTCTTATATGAAAAATTCTATTTATAATCTAGATCCTAATCATGAGTGGAAAACAAAGCAAAGAATATAGATTCATAATAGTGTCATTATGAATCCTCTCTCCAGCCATTAGAGACTGCAGTAGAAGATAAAGATCGAGCTAGCGTTTGAACATGAGATTGTTGCGCTTTAATTTCCAAGGTGTAAAAGATCACAGTGTTGGCAAAACCACAAAAGAAGAGTAGTTTTGGCCAATGTTTACTGTAATGGTGTGATTTTTGTCAAAATGACCAAAATGTTATGGTTTTCGAGGTGCAATCTTAGTTGTTGGAGATTTGAGCATGGATTCACGTGCTTAGAGCAAAAGGCTCCATATCACTTGGAGGATCCCTTCGCGAGAAACGCGCCAACTCAAATGCACCTCCTGTTCACTCCAATTTTAAAATAAAACTACAATTATAATTTTAAATAATTTTGATTAAAATAAATTTAATTTATCGAAATTATTTAAATATTTAAATAAATTTAAATATTTTGATTAAATACTTTAATTTAAAAACTTTAAAAATTTAAATAATTTTAAATATTTTGATAAAAGTTATTTTAATCAAAATATTTAAAGTTATTTAAAATTATTTAAATATTTAAATTTTTTTAAAATTATAATTTAAATAATTAAATTTTTCAGTATTTTGATTATAATTCAAATAAATTTAATTATAATTTAAATAACTGTTTTGATCCAAGTTATTTAAATTCAAATAACTGTTTTGATTATAATTAAAATAATTTTACTGTTAAATATTTAAATTTAAAATTATTTAAATTCAAATAACTGTTTTGTTTAAATTCAGATAATTGTTTTTCAAGTTATTTAAATTCAAATTGTTGTTTGGTTTAAATTCAAATAACTTTATTTTTTTAGTAAATAAATTCAAATAACTGTAGCCAAGCGTGAATTTAAACAAAAAAGTTATGTGAAAGTTATTCAAATAACTTTTTAAATTTAAATTAAAGTTATTTTAATAAAAAATATTTAAATATTTAAAATTAAATCATTTAATTAATTTTTTTATTATTTAAAGTATTTTAATAAAATAAAGTTATTTTAATCATAATATTTAAATTTATTTAAAATTATAATTATAGTTTTATTTTAAAATTAGAGTGGCTGTGGAAGCAGAACGTTGTTTGAATTATCACCTCCTGTTTAGTAGAGAACCCTAATTATTTAGATGGCATCTCTGATTTTAGGTTAAACTACACCATTTGTCATTTGACCAAAATCACATTGTAGTAAAAATTGGTTATAACAGCTTCTTCCCATAGGGTTAGACTTTTGATTTACATTTGTTTTATTTGTATTTTTTTATCTTTTGTTTGTGTATATTTTTCTTTTTAAACACTTAGTTTGGAAAAGTTATAAAGGATGATGTTGCTTTACAGATAAAAGAAAAATACTATCAGAAAAGGCTTTTTTATATATACACACCATCCCCTAATAATGTGAGTTTATCTTGTGCAGGCCTAAACATTGTGTTAACTTTTCAAAAAGGTTAAATTTTCAAGAAGAAATATAGAAAAAAAAAAAACACGTGACATGTAAATAAAAAGGTTGAATTTGTAATTTTACTAGATAGTATATTTAGGTACATAGAGGTTGTGGGTTTCAACCAAAGATATAAAGTAGACATTTCCTAGTAATTTGAATGTAATGTGAATCTGTGATGTACAGTCTTGGACAGTGTACTAACTTTTTAGAAAGACTAAATTTTCAAAAAAAGAAAAAAATAAAAAAGCCAAAGACAAAAAATAAACATGTATCATATAAAAGAAAATATGAAATTTGTAATATTGCTAGTCTAATTTTGTAGATATAGACAGTAGATAAAGTAAATTAATTAAACCATAAGATATGGTGTCCTAGGGTAAATTAAGTTGGACGAATGATTTTTATGCTGTGGTCTAAGCTAAGCAAAATACACATTTAAACACTAATGTAACACTCAAATGTTCATTTTTTAAACATGCCATGATATACATCTTCAATTATTTTTTACCTTTTTTTTCAGTAAAAAAATAACTTTTACAGTAATATCTTGTATTAACATTTATATTTGTGTAATGTACGGTTAGCTAGAATTCATAGTTTTTTAATTTTATTTATTTATTTTATACAAAAACATCAAATAATTTTTATAATTTTTATTACTACCTCATATTAGTTTATTTTGTTATTTTTTATTTAACTTGTTTATATGTTTCTAGATTCATTTAGTTCTTTTAACATTTAAAATTTAAAATTTGGTTATTTATTAACTTATAATTTTTGTATGAGTTTAATGGGTATATATTGTGAACCTAAAACATTCAATCATAATTCTTCATTCATGGTAAATTTGTGTCATGATTAAATGTTAATATAAAAATCTTTTATATTAACCATGTATATCAATTAAACTCTTTTTTTATAGCATGAGATAACAAGTTAAAAGAAGATTTTGAATATTACGGAGAAATATTAAAAGATAAATGTAAAAAAAGAAGAAGAAGAAAACAATGAGTGTTGAATATAATTTAGTACAATTTTAAGTTTAAAATTAATCCTACTAAACTATAAAAATAAGTATAGGCTGGATTCGACTTAAATTAACTATAAAATACGAATAAAATCAAACCAATTTCTTTTGGATGATTCAGTTTAGTTTTAGTTTTACAGTTTAAAATAATATGTGTTATATATATATATATATATATATATTATTTATCTCATATTGAATATCATCAAGAATTATAGAAATAAAACTAGTTAATGATTGTGTTCAATGAATAATTCCAATTAACTGTTTATAGGTTTTGTTACTAATGAAAGAATCTACGGCCAATGAAAAATATAATAATTTTAACGTGCTGAGATTTACCTGTAAAATATAAACTGAAGTAAACTCATTTGTATAGATCAAATAAAAAACTTTTTTTCCTTGAACCATTTTCTCAAACAGTTGCAGACTTCTGTTACCTTGGTGGCCTTAAAATGTCCATCTTAATAAAAGGTTGAATTGGTTGTAATACTTCAACAGCATTCCTACACAAATTCATCCATCAATTGATTTGTCTTTGACTCAGTAGTTGGCTTCTCAGACCTCTCCAACCTTGCCAATGTTTCTGTACTAGTGTTGTTACCTGGATACGCCTCGGTTTTTTGGCTTTTTATTAACATATAAAAATTAATATAATAAAAATAAAAATATTTTATATTTTTAGAATCAATTTTTGTTTATAATAATTTTAATAATTGAATTCTAACTTTAAAATAAATCAAAATCTATAAATGTGTTTTGAATACAAAATAGTGTAGTAAGTTAATATGGGATATGATGTGTGACACATGTATATAATTTACAGGAAAAAATTTAAATTTAGATAAAAAATGATATTAATTGTAGGATGAACCTTTTTTTTGCAATATGTCATAAGATCCTGGGAGTGATCATGTTAATGAGGTTGCTGGCTTGTTGTCACATTAATTAAAAATTAAATTAAAATCTTATAAACTTAAAAAATAATTAATAATTATATATAATTTTTTGAGATTTCTTAGAATAACTAATAATAAATGATTTGCTGATATAGTTTCAACATCTTAACACGAAGTTATGTTAACCGAAAATTATAAAAAGCGAAAAACCTCAACCTAAAATATTTTTTTACAGTTTTGGATTTTTGAAGTTTAATTTTTTATTTTTAATTAGGTTTGATTGAATTTTCAACCGTGCCTAATGGATAGTAGTTAAGCAGTTATGACTAATATTTGTTTAGAACAAGTATGGATATATTTAAACAATAAATTTACATTTTAATTGTTCACCAACCTGGACCAAACTGTTATATGCAGAAGTGATATTGTACTTTAGTCAGTAGTCTAATGTCTGTCTAAACCTATTACCTAGGGGTTTGTGTTGTTGTGGTGAAGCTGTCCACCCATTTTTATTGGCAGTTCCTTTTGGCAAAATCAAAACTATACACTACATTAACACTTACACGCAAACACCACTCTCTCTCAGTCATGGCTCTCTTCTCCACAAAATTTCTGGCCCTTCTCCTCCTTCTCTCAGCCATACCCATAGGAATCATCGTCACTTTGGAGCGAGCCGAACCCGCCACCCACCTCTACCACTACCACAGTTCTTCCTGGTTACGCGAATGCTCCAAGTGGGATTCTCGTAACCGCCGCTTCCTTATTTCCTTCTTCGAAGGTGGTCTCGGTCAGCTTAAGCTGTCCGACAATCATTCCGATTCATCGCCATTGGAGGAAGTTACGGTCCTCAAAGAGCCTCAATTGGCCGGAAATTCCTCCTTGGGTATCGCCATTGACCTACCCAGAAATCGAGTTCTCCTCGTCTACGCTGATGTCTTTGGTAGTCGATACGGTGCACTCGCAGCATACGATCTCTTCACCTGGAATCGCCTCTTTCTAACCCAACTTAGCGGTCCAAGTATGTCTCCATCTACTCTAATTGTATACACTATTTATCATTTCATTCTATCAAACAAATAAATGGATGTTTGGACTATTTTCTTAACAATATATATTTTTAAAAAAAGTTCACAAAATAGACATAACCAATTGTTTTTCTATAACAACTTGCTAAACACGTACTTGCCCTCGAGTTTCTGCTTCATATTTTTTATTGTCTTTTGGATTTAATAAAATAAATGGTTTGGATTGTTGCATGATAAAACTGAACCATGTGAGATGCTCGTTTGCTAGATGCCAATTCCACTGAGAATTCGTGTTAAGGCTTTATTGGCATTTTTAATTCAATCATATATATCTGTACTTCTCTAAGTTAGACACTCAACTTATGCTGCTATCAACATCTTTCACAGATAATTTTGTTGGTGAGATAGTTTTTCATGTGAACAAATCTTAAGCCGTTAAAGTATTTGTTTTTTTATTAAACTTGAGTCATGAGAACTCCCTCTGAAAACTAACCACTGTTGGATTATGACCAAACCGTGGAATTTAATTTTGAACTGCAGGGATTCTTCTTTCTAGATGTGGGGTTGCTTGAAATAAATGCTAAGCCTTTTGAAAGTTTTTTCCACCTCAAATATTTTAATATTCGGAAGCTTTTTGTAGGGTGCTATGTTTTAGGTGGTTGTTTTATTTTAGAAGTGTTTTAGGTTGTTGTTGAACCTAGATAAAAGATAAAGGAGGAAAAGTATTTAAAATAATTTTACTTTTTTGAGCTATAGAGGAAAAAGATACTTCTATTTGCAGAGTATGAAAAAATTTATCAAAAGTCTACTATGTATATGAGCATACCGAAACAAAATAGCTGGGAATCCGCATCGAAAATATGTCATAGTTGGTAGTTGAGACTTGATAGGTATGACAATTAAACGATAGGAAGATAATTTATGAACATTTGAGTGTTACATGGGTTCTAGAGTGACAATAAGAAAGAAATATAAATATGATATGATATATAGTATGATAACTTGATAAGAAGAAATAGATAAAAAAATATTAAATAATAATAAGGTGCTTGATATATATATATATATATATATATATATATATATATATGTATATATATATATATACATGTCACTACTTTAAAGTTTAAACGGTAAGACAGATAATTATTGATTTATGATAACAAAATTTTGAGTTTTTTGGTCGGTTAACTCGTTTAGTTTTCTCTGTCTTATATGCATATCAACATTCAAATCATTGCCACAAAACAGGTCTGCACATGCACGTGTTATTCATATGAGCAAGAAAGAAAAATCGTATGGATGCTTGTCAATTGCATTGTGACTCCATGTGTATGAATTATGAACTTATGCAAGGCAATAATAAAACTAAAGGGAAATAGCCTACCTACGACCTCCTATTAATTGCATGTCCTATTATCTTGTTGCCTCCTGTTATGGGTATAACTTATAAAATTGTACTTTCTCTAAACATCCAACTGGTTGGTCTTTCTGACATTTTTGTGAAACTGTCAATTTTCCATTGGATGCAGGTGATGAGAAATCTTTCGCAGATGATGTTGCAGTGGATGCAGAAGGCAATGCCTACATTACAGATGTAAAAGGCAATAAAATCTGGAAAGTTGGTGTGGAAGGGAAGCTTTTATCAATCATTAGAAACCCACTGTTTAAAGCAAAGGAGTGGTATAAGAACTTGGTTGGGCTAAATGGAATAGTTTACCACCCAGATGGATTTCTGATTGTGATTCACACTTTAAGTGGCAATTTGTTGAAGATAGATTTAGCAAAAGGAGAGGAAGTGAAGATAATAAAGGTAAAGGAAGGGACACTTTCTTTTGGAGATGGTTTGGAACTACTGTCCCCTACTAAGCTTGTAGTTGCTGGGAATCCTTCTGCGAGATTAGTGGAGAGCTCTGATGGGTGGAACACAGCTTCTATTGTGGGAACATTCTCAGGGCCTAAGCATCGCTTGGCCACAGCAGCAACTGTGAAGGATGGGAGGGTGTATTTGAATCATATGATTGGAATGGGATATCCCAAAAGGAAGCATGCAATTGTTGAGGCAGTTTTTTAACTCGTACTTTATAGAAATCTAAACAGTGAGGAATTGGGGATGTGAGGATCATACACTTACAAGAAGACGTTTGGTTGAAATTTGGTGTACCTTCTACTTTTTATCGTTGGTTTTCCTTTTCATCTTGAGTAAGTTAATTAATAAATTACCATGTTGTCTTGGGTAGATCGAAAAAGAAATATACAACACAATTTGTTTGAACTTAAAAAAGTTTTTTTAGACAAAATCTGTTTCTTAAAAAAACAATTTTGTGTGTTTTTTTTTTTAAAAATAGTTGAGATAAACATATAAAAGGTCTACTTATTCTATTTAAAAAGTGTTTTCTTTTTTTTAGAAAAACAACTTAAATAAACAAGCCTAATATATATTTTTTTTAAAGTTATAATTTTATTAAAATAAGGAAGGGTTTAATACATGTCCAATATAAGTTAAATTTATTTGGAAACATTATAATCAAAGTATTTCAAAGACATCGTTAGTTCAAACGATGTTTTCCCTGAAAAGTGAATTGATTTAAATATAAGTTTACTTTATGAAGTGTATTTTGCTGCAATAACCAATAACTTTATGCAGTGTAGCAAAAAGACTAAATACGTCTTTTTTTTTTATTATGTATTTTTATGCAATAACTTTATGTAGTGTAGCAAATGCCTTATAGCTAAAGTAAAAAATGGCTAGCGGTGACTATACGGACATGAGTCCAAGCTTGTGCAGATTTTTGGATTTTTTTTAAAAAGATTATAATTATAGAAAAAATTTAAGTTTAGTTACAGTTTACGGTTTAGAGTTAAAGAGAAATATTTGTCATTTAAATTATTAAATTGTATTAATGTTGTAATTTTTTAAATTGTGAATTAAGATATTTATGACTTTTAGTATTAAAAATATTTAATATTTTAGATTATTATAAATGATATATAATTTTTAGTATGATATAATATAATTTGTTTAGTTCAAAATATTATATTTTTTAATTGTTTTAAAAAATATACATGTGTGTGCGTTACACATTGATTCGTTAAGTTTACAGTATTTGCAGGTCATATACAAACTCTTAAAAAAATAATTTATTTTGGCAAACTAAACTTATCTATCCATTTAAAATGTGAGTTTCATAGACCAGGTTTAAATCGGATAGATCAGTCTCTTTACCCACCTTAAACATGACACACTTAAGGAAATTTCTTCCTGCACCTTCATATTCCTATGAAATGTTTAAAATAATCTTAGGTAAAAAAATTTAAAACTACTTCTCTCTTTGTGCCCTCTCGTCTTATTCATTCGTCTTGCAGGTTCGACGACTGAGTGACGTAGGTCTGGCGATGCATCGACGCACCTCCTCCTTCGTCTCGCACCCTTCATTCGCGCATTTTTCCAACTTCGTTCTAACCTTCGCTGCAGTTTCGCACACCCTCCATTGCAACACTCTTTTCCACCTTTCTTTGTTTTTGCCTCCAGGTACTCGCAAATTTTTTAGCAAGTCTTACAAAAAATATTTGCTTTTATAAGTTTGAATACGCCAACCCAGATTTGTAAAAAAATTTGCAAATTTTTTTACAAGTCTAGTCTGGATTGACCTATCCAAAATTGTAAAAAAAGTTGCACATTTTCTTACAAGTCCGAATAGGCATCCAAACTTATTTCGGATAGGGCAATTCAAACTGAGTCTAGATTGTGTAATCTGGACTTGTATACAAATTTGCAATTTTTTTTACAAGTCTGGATAGGACAATTCGGACAGAGTTCGAATTGTTAATCTAGACTTGTAAAAAAATTTATTTTTGCAAGTCTGGATTACCCAATCTGGACTTGGAAAAAATTTGCTTTTATAGGTCCGGATTACACAATCCAAATTGAAGAAGATGAGAGACGCAAGGTAAAAAAATTTTAAATTTTTTTACCAGATATTGTTTTGTCATTTTAAAAAATTATGGAGGTGTAGGGAGAAAAAACCCACACTTAATCCCATAAGTAGAGATGGACTTGCGAGTAAGTCGACTCGTGAAACCTACAACCTGTGAAACTCATCCTATGAAACTTGTATTCTAAAAAAACTTTTTATATTTGAGTTTGCACTTGTCCCGCAAAGCTTACGAAGGCTCATAGGTCAACTTGTGGACCTCCGTAAAACATAAAAACATAAAAAATTAAAACAAATTTGTATAAGAGTTTAACACCTATATACTATTAGTGTAAAAGAGTTTTACACTAGCGGTTAATCGCAACCCTTCATTTACATGACTTTTAAAGTATTAATGGGTAAAGTTAACAAACTTACCATATATAAAAAATTGTGATTAACGATCAGGGTAAAAACTTTTATAATAACAGTGTATAAATGTTTTTCTCTTTGTATAATTTAAAACTATTATAAAACCTTTAATATATGTCTAAAGTCAACGCATAATGAGTTACAAAACAATCAAATTAAAAATATTTATTACTTAATAGTTAAATCTTATAATGTCATAACAAACATAATTTCAAATCTAAAAAATAAAATTAAATGGTTCAAATTTAAAATGTATACAAATATAATATAAATACAGTTAAATATAAAATCTCAAATTTTAATTCGTAAATCTCGTCATAAAAGTATTCATTTTTTTTCTTTTTTTACCTATGACACCCACCATTATTTATAAGTAATATAATTTTTTATTTAAAAAACTTAAGAGTTTAATTGAAATATAGTGTCAGCGTACACTGACATTCAATCACAACCCTTTATTCATGGTAGCTTTGTTGACTTTACTCATTACTACTTAAAAAGTCATATAAATGAATAAATGAAAAGCTTTTCATAATTAAATGTCAGTGTAAAAATCATTTACACTGAAAGTGTATACCAATTAAACTTAAAACGTAATTATTTTTAGTGTGTGAGTTAAGCACTCAACTCGTGAATTTTACGCGTCAAACTTAAAAATTTTACATATTTAAATAAGTCCAAAATTTAGTGTTAACTTACGAGCTTAAAACTCCAAAATTCATGTGAGGTACAAGTAACACAAGTTATAAAATTAAGTAGTTTTTGGTTTAATATTTATAACAATAAAAATTTCAAATAAAAAGAAAAGTGAAGTATAAAAAAAGAGAATGAAAATATGAAAGGCCTTATCGCTAAAGTCAAGCACAACACACTTAACTCGCAAGCCACAATTGTTAATGCTTCTAGCGGTCTAGTAATTTCAATACTGTTTGGTGACTCAATAATTTGGATTAGTTTAAAGATTTTAATGTTGTTAAACTGTAATTAATGTTTATGCTTGAACGATAGGGTTTTATTATAAGACTTTGGTATTTTAAGACTTTTAAGTGGTATTTATATATTTGACAAATTTGAATGATCACTTGAATGATAATATTAAATTGTTCAATGGTTGTTTGAGATATTTGTCTTTCATGGAAAAAATGTCATTTTTTTTAAATAGAGAAAAATATTTTTATTTTTTAACAATTTAGTGAGTCAACCTACTTAACTTAAAGGTTGATTTTTCACAACTCACTTAAAGGTGAGTTGAGCTAGTCTAGAGTGTTTAATTCTCAATTCATGATAAGCTAGTCTAGAATGTTTGAAATCATTAGGTGAGTTTGCTGTAATTATTTTAGTACAAAATTGAATTTCAATTCATTATGTTGCGAGGGATGAATTCTTTCTATCAAACTAAACTTCCATTGATGTACAACACTACTTTCAGCTTCATTTACATCAGTCCACTGAAAATAATCATAGTAAACTCCTCTTTGTGAAGTGGCCATAAAGAAAAAAAAAATCAACACATAATTGGGTGTAGATTTCAATTAACAAAATTTCAAACCCCTAAAACTTACATTTCATTTAAGACAACCCATCTTGTAAAAAAAAATAAAAAAATAAAATTAGGACGACACAAAATAATCTTCATGAGTTCCTTGAACTCTAGGAGATGAAAATAAGAATTTTGTTCATTGATGACCTTCACTTTTGCTCTAAAAAAATGCCCTTAGGACCTAGACATTTCAAATTGAGTCTTTGCATTAGCTTCATTTTTCATCTTTGAATGGTGTTGCTACGAGTTCCCGCACCTTCCTTTCCTTTCTTTGCTCTAGGACTCAAAAGCAAAGAGGCAACAAAATTGTTTTTTTTCTATTTAAGCATACAAATTTTAAATTTAATAACAGCAAGCAACTACAAATGCATTTTATATAAAATTAACAAATTTATTTAAAAGAAAAAATATTTATGTTTCTTGTTCTATTTGGCCAACTTAACGATATAGTTAATGACTAATGAAAAACACAAACATAATAAAGTTTTTTATAAAGATTTGTAAAATATTAATTTATGTTCTAAAAAATAATTGAGAGCTTATAAACTAAAAAAAACATTTTATTTTGAAATGAACTAATTTTTTAAGAAAAAAATTAAAGTGATTGACATTGTTTTTCAATTTAACAACTTAATATTGTAATTGACCATGTTAATAGAAAACTGAACCTGAATACAACTTTTGTATAAAAATTAATAAAAATATTAGTTTATATACTTAGAAAGAAATTGTTGAAAGTTGATGAACTAAAACTAAATCCTACCATTTACTATTTATAAAAATTAAATATGTATAAAAATTTTAGGATAATTCTCATATTAACAAACAGATGAACATTCTTTCTTCCATTAATAATTAAAAGATTTTACAATAATTCTCATATTCTAATCAACTAACGGATGAACATTTCTTGCAGAGTAAGGAATGATTTTTTTCATTAATAATTAAAAGATTATTCTTTTTCAAAAAAAGGCATTATGTGAATATAACGTCTCTTTGAATAAAGTTTTATTTAATTAATTCATGAGTTATGCATATTTCTAGGTATAAAATTAAAATTTTAATTGATATGCACTGTACTTATAAAAATTTTTACACTAACATTCAATCACAGTCATTTATTTATAGTAAGTCAGTTGATTTTACTCATTAATACTTTAAAAGTAAGAAAATATTATGATTAAATGTAATTGTCAAACTTTTTTACACTATCAGGACATACTAATTAAACTCTAAAATTAATCACTCATTTTATTTTTTATTCCACTTAATAATATTTTTATAAATAACAATTTAATAAATGTAACAATTAATAAATGAGTTTAATTGGTATACACAGACAATGTACAAGATTTTTACACTGATATTCAATCATGACTTTTCATTAATGTGACTTTTAAAATAGTGATAGTGAGTAAAGTCAACAAATTTATCATGAATTAAAGGTTATGATTGAATGTCAGTGTAAAAATATTTACACTGACAGTGTATACCAATTAATTTTTTAATAAATTATATGATATTAATTTGATAATTATAAAAATTTTAAATAAAATATTTATTTATAAATGTATAATTATATAATCAATATTTACTTATATTTTTAAAATTATATAAGTTAATATCATTATATAAAGTAATATTTCTATAAGCCGACTTTTAGGTTTTACCATTTCACTTTTATTTCTTCAAAATTTTAAATCATAATATATTTTACTTTTTAAAAAATTTATATATGTAAAACAATCATGTAAATAAAATAATTAAGGTAAATTTTACATATATTTAGATATTATCTAATTCTTATGTTATCATATTAGAATTTAGATTTAATAAAAAAATTTGTGTTTTATTTTTAAATTTGTAATTTTGATTCTCTTATTTTAAAATAGATATATTTAGTTTTGATTTCAAAATCTGTAATCTTAACCGTGTTTAAAATATAGATATTTACTCTGCCAAATTTACAACATTTGTAGTATTGGTCCTTTTGACAAATTAAATACATTGCTTATTACTATTTTTGTCCTTATTATAAGAAACAAATTTGAAAAAGTTAGTAGTAATTTTTGTAAGATATTTTATAATTTTAATGTATCATTTAATTTTTGTTTTCACTAGCTATCCTTATAAAATATTCTAAGTAGTAAGTACTTGTGTTTTTTATTAATAGTTGTAAGAACAAAATTGATAAATTAGTAAAATTTATTTAAAAGATCAATAAAATCGATATTAACTCTTTTATTAGTTAGTATGAATTATGTCTAAAGTATTTTATAATAAAAAAAATTATACATATACTATTGCACACCTAGTGAGAGAATGAGAGTAAGAAAAAGAAAATTATATATAAATATAATAAATTTATGATGTGATATAATGAGAGATAGAAAGAAATAAGATGTGTTGACAAGATTTAT
This sequence comes from Psophocarpus tetragonolobus, assembly GCA_037954015.1. Classification (NCBI taxonomy): domain Eukaryota; kingdom Viridiplantae; phylum Streptophyta; class Magnoliopsida; order Fabales; family Fabaceae; genus Psophocarpus; species Psophocarpus tetragonolobus. Next base: position 34,888,470 of record CM075692.1, on the reverse strand, counting down.
AAATTTAAGGAATGTACATATATGATGTATCGTTACTCAAAATTTTATAAAATTTAATATTGAACATTTTTATTTAAAACAAAAAGCCAAAATTGCCTATTTGAAAAGATATTTAAGGAAAATTATTTTCCATTTCAATTGCTTTTGAAGAAAAAAAATACATTTTCATTTGAATGTTTAAGAAAACAGATTAAATTTGTAAAATAATTTAAAACATAAATTGTTTTTATTATCCTAATATTTATAGCTTGTATATGAATATTTTTTAACAATTTTATAATATTATTATGTACTCCTTTCATTCATTTTTATGTAACTTTTAAGATTTATGTACATAAATAAAGAAAAAATAATAATTTTTATGAACTTTTTAGTCTTTTCTAATTGTACCCGTGTGTTTTTTTATTTTACTCAAAATTCAAACATAATAACTTATCTTCTCTATAACAAAGTGTTTATTTCTTTACTATCCACCCAGGAGTGATGATATGATTGATAAAAAGTAAAAATATAATTAATATAGTATTTAAATTTTTACAAATGACAGGTAATAGAAAAAATTTAAAAATAACCGATATTTAAAAAGAAATTGAGGAAGTATCATGTAAAATTAATTTTTAGTGGTATCTAAATAAAATTAATTATAATAAACACACTCTAATTATAAAAAATTATTAAAATAATTTATTTTTTAAACACACTCTAAATACCATTTATTTAAAATAAATAAAGAAGTTTAGAAAATAGAAGATGAAAATTACATTGATAACTCGAAATTATATTGCTGTGGGGTATCAGCTGACACAGTGTAGTTATAGGAGCGGTTTGTGACTGGCGCGTGAAATGAAAATGAAGGAACGAGTTCGAGTCTTGGAGAAGCAAAAGCAGATGCTGCATGTGGCACGCAGATCAATTCATCCCACCATATCCAAAACACGCATAACAATGTCGTTCAAATCTAGATTTTAGTCAAGATTGAAAATGGATTCAAGATAACGGGATCAGAATTAATATATATATATTTTTTGAAATGAGAACATTTATTGGGAAAAATTGACTTGACTTATAAATAATGAATTAATAAGATTATTTTAAAAAATAGTTTTATTTACCGGAGAGTTTATGTGGCAGTTGATTTAAGATGTTTTTTTAACTGAATACTCCTCAGTTTCAAGATAGGTGTCACATTTAGAAAAAAATATTCATCTTAAGATAAATGTCATATTCAATTTTTTAAATAATATTAATTTTTTTTATTAATCTATACTATTAATAAAGATAATACTCCCAAATACATACGTTTCTACCAAACCAACCTTATACTTATTTTAAAACTAAAAACATAAATCAAGACTTTGAGTCCATAACCTATTATTTCTCAAATACATACATTACTACCAAATCAACTTTATAACTTTAAGCAAAATATTACTTTAAAATATTAATATCCAACATATATAATTGTCCAATTATATCTATAATGTATAATATATGATATTATATTATATACTATATCTATATTTCTATATTTATACTATTAATAAAGGTAATACCTCCTTTTGATGTTTACTTTTCAAAATACCTATTATTAACTTCTTCCTATTAATATATGTTTACATTTCATGATAAATATTTTTAATAAACATGCAAATACACAGATGCGATAATATTTTGATTTCTATTCCAACTCTCTTGTTTTCAGTTTTTCATATTCATTGCACATTTAATATATCCATTGATAATTTAATATGTTTTTATAATGTTATCATAAACAAAAAATATAAAATCAACAAAATATATTTCAAAACATGCGCATAACAATTTATATTTTAAAATATAAATTTTACAAAAGATATTAATAGTTTAATAATGTCACTATAGTTTACCAAGCATAATATTAATATTAAATTAATTTTATTAAATCAATGCTTTCCTTTGTTTCTTAAATAGATATTCTCTCTTTTACCTTATCAACAAGTTTTCTTCTTCCGTGTCAAATAACATAGATGATACAAAATGAGTATCTTTTAAGAAAAATAGTTGATAATATTAAATTTGTAAAGTATTGTATCAGTATTTCAAAATTACTTTTTTTATTGACGATAAGAATTTGGAATAAGTGATATTTAATTTTTTATTTGAATTGAAAGTATGAAAATTAAATAGTATTGTGTGAATGTGTGATTGAATTTGTTAATATTTGAGTATGAGTAATAAACAATTAGACAGAGAGCGGTATCTTAAATTGGCTGGTGAGAAGGAAGTTAAAACTGGCACGCGGATCAATTCATTTAATTTCAAAGCATTGTTTGTCTGATTGTGAATAGTGAAGGCCCTCTGCTTTTCAAAATTGATGATGATCCTGCTAATTGCCTCTGCCGTACCCGTAGGAATCATCCAATCCACTTCTTAGGGAACTCCTCTCTTTTTAAGTCCCACTATCTAACACTATGATATTATCTGAATTGCTTATTATTTGAATTAACATTTATTATTTCTGCGAGACTTCAAATTTTAAGCGTTTTTTTTATCTGAAATATATTGTTTAAAATCTTTTGTGGATATTAGTGAGACTTTTAACAAACATCTTTTGTGGTTAAAAATTTTGATAGCTTTATCCACTAGGATCTCTAACAAGAGAGTTAAAAAAAGGTTTTTAATTTGCTTGTCACAGAGTTAAAAAAACTTTAAAATATTTTTAACTCTTGGACAAAGGGTTTTGCCTAGATATTTATAGAGAAAAAAAAATTATATTTAAGGATAAAATGAGAATTTGAAAAAAAAATATATAAAAAAATGTAAATCCAGATTGTATATAATTTTTAACCACCACTTTACAAAATCCAGGTTAAAATAATAAATTTAAAATTAAATAGCCCATCTAAAATGGTCCCAGCTTCTCATTCCTCATTCGTAAATGCTCCCATTCACAATGGCACCCAAAGTCGTTTTCAACATACTTTTTAAGGAAAGTGCTGTCTTGGCAAAGTCTACACTCAAAATAACAGTAAGCAAGTATAGCTGTCTAGTATGTCGGAATTACACAACACAACAGTTAGGCTCACACGTATATTTCATTTAGGCGGCAGCTTTTAAAGTTTAGTCTAACTATACCATGGTGCCAATACGGGTGTTTTCTACAAAAAATCAAAATCTAAATTTGTATTAAAAAATACAATAATTTTTTTATAATACAATTCCAAATCACTTCAAAACATTAGATTAATCTAAAATGACTTTCTAAATAAGTTTAAAATAATATAAAAATAAATCATAAATCAATACAAAACAATATCATAAATTAGTTTAAAGTAATATTCTAAATCAATAAAAAACAATAAAATAAGTATTTATTATGCATATTTTTTATTTAATATATTATATATTAATATGTATTTTTAAATTTATATATTTGTATTTATATCCAGACTTACTTATAGTGCATAGAACGAACTTGACTCAAGTTCATTGTATAAGGTAAAAAAGATTTACTTCTAGTTGAACTTCCTTTTTTGCAGTCTAGTTTAAGGAATCTTGAATTCACACCTATCAATTTTAATTTACACTTATTATTCTTATTTTTTTAAAATACTAATCTTACCTTCTCCCATACCTTAAATTCTCTCTCAATTTTACCCTTCTCTATCTCATCTCCACCCAATTCAATAATAAAGTTGATCAAAACCAAGACAAAAATCTGAACATCTTCATCAGCAGTGTGAGAAGCGGACCATCTCACTCAAAAAAGAGCATAAAAAGTGAAAAATGTCAACGATACAACGAACACCATAGCCAGGTTCCATAAGGGTATCCTCATCATCACCATAATCCATGTCAGATTTAGAGTCTTGTTCTCAATCATTAGTCTCAATCTCTGGTAATTTTGTAATGACAACTTGGATAAGCTCATACATGGTGTAGCATGCACTCCTTTGGAGCAAATCTCCTCGAGTGACGGATTGTTGAACAACTTGAAAGTGGGAAGGAAATAAATGAATGAATGAAGTTGCAATGTATCATCGGAGAGTAAAATCATTGAGAATACATTGGTATTTTATCCACCAGTAGGTGAGAGTTGAAAATTTAGTATGTGTCAATTCAAATTTCCCAATCTAATTTATTTTATAAGTCCAAAAATGAAATCTATTTTGACAGCTCTATTTTAGATTTTTCTATGCTTGAGTGCCTAATGTTGTAAACTATAATTTTTCACTCACTATTTGACTAAAAAAAAGTCACCTCCACGTTCTTTTTCTTTAATTTTTTTAATCTGTTATTTTTATTTGTTTAATAAAATTTAAGTTTAAAATAAAATGAATTTCATAAAGATAAAAAAATAAATTATCTCGACAAGCCTTATATTTCTATAACAATCCTTTTTCTTTGTTTTTTAATTAATTAATTAATTATATATGCATCTCATACTCTTTCTTATTAACAATGTAAGATAATATATAATGAAATTTTTATTAACAATGTAAGATTATATATAATGAAATTTTAGAAGACTAAAATATTTCTTTTCTCCTTTATTATTTTTATGTCATCGACCCTCATTGTTTAAGGGTTTTGGGCTCACTTATTCTCGCTTTGACATTATAACATGTATTTTCATAAAGGCTTTACAAGTGTTGAGTATATGTTTTGATTTTTTGTAGCCTTTTTAACCATTTTGAGTGAATTTTGTATACCAATAGCAATGCATATTTGACTGAATTTTGAATCTAGGTAAAGAGTTTTTATGTGTAAATTTTTAAAACACATGGGTGTTGGTATATTATTTTTTAATAAATAAATATGTTCTCGTGCTACTTTAAAAAATCAAACTTCTTCACACACAAGTTATCACCATTTTTTACTTGAAACATTGTCCTCCACCACATGAATATGAATAGGAGCATGTTTGCTTAACTTACACAAATACTATTGGGATTTTTACAGATTTGTAATTAATAATGAGTTTTTTATTAAACATCTTGGCTCATAACCTGTCATGAGAGGAATGCAAATGAAACTATAATACAGAAGGGTATATGTGTAATTATTCCAAATTTTAGGAATGCACATGTAATTTGCTTCTTGAAAACAAAATTTGTAGTTAATTGATTTAATCTTGACTTTTGTGTATTGCAAATTGAACTAAAAATCAAACGTGCACTTAATTTTTTTTTATCCATTAACATTGCTGTTATTAAAATTATAAATAAGCTCTATTCATCCAACAAGAATATTGACATAGGTTTATATAACTAGATTGATTATGAAAAGCTTTTATAACCATAATTATTGAATTGATATTAATAAAAGGGAGAGAATTTACTTACTCTCAATCTTCACCATTTATTTTTTTAAAATCTAATTATTATTAATAATTAATTTTAACTATTAGATTTCTAAAAAATAAAGGTTAAGATTTAGAATAAGTCTCTTAGATTTATTTTTGGAGTAGGTAGATGCACTCCCTTAATAAAATAATAAATTTCAAGACACAAGTTTAAATTAAAAGATAAACTTTTTATCAAGAGTAATATGCATCTGTCATTCAAAATAATAAATAAATGCAATTTTACGCATATTAATAAATAACAACAATAATAATTAAATAGTATATAAAATAATATTAAATAAATATAATATCATAATTTTATAACATAAGTATTAAAGTAAACACGTTTTTTTAGTCAAAGTGTACATAAAAACTAAATAAAATATATCATAATAATTAAATTTTAATAATTGAGAAATATAACAATATTTATTAATAATAAAATAATTACATTTGAAATAAAAATAATAAATTTTTATAATACAAAATTATAAGAAATTAAAATATAAAAATTTGTAAATTAAAATACGAATAAATTATACATATTATAAAAAATATGATAAAATAATATTAATATCTATTTATATTTATTTTTAAATTTTTATGTTAAAAAAAATAAAAGAACTATTAGGATTGGTTCATATGAGTATTCAATACCGATTTAATCGGTTCTGAACTGGTTTAACTAATTCTTGCCTGATTTTCATTGAATTTGAGATGCCCATTTTACGTATGATAACAAGACTAATTGCCAGATCAGTTTCCAGTATATCATGACCGATCCTGAAAACCATGCTTAGCACCATTTAAAAAAAAAAAAGAAGTTTGACTAACCAAATTTTATAATTTTTAGCAAATTTCTGCTAATTATAAACGTAACCAAATGTGAGTTATGAACTATGAATGCCCATCAATAATAAAACATACCAAATAAAGCTAGTAACTCCTATATCTTATTGGCACTGAACATGGGGTATAACTTTTTAAAATTGTGTTGGTGGGTCGTGGTGACATTATTGTGACAGTGTCGATTTTACATTTGAAGGAGGGGATGGGAAATCATTGGCAAACAATGTAGCAGTGGACACAGAAGGCAACGCCTATGTTACAGATGCAAAAGCCAATAAAATCTGGAAAGTTGGGGCGGAATTGACGCTTTTATCAATTATTAGAAGCCCACTGTTTACTCCAAAGGAGTAGTATAAGGACTTCGTTGTGTTAAATGGAATAGTTTACCACCAAGATGGGTTTCTGATAGTAATTCACACTTTAAGTGGCAATTTGGTTAAGATTGATTTAACGAAAGGAGAGGAAGTGAAGATTATAAAGGTAAAGGGAGGGACCCTTTCTTTTGCTGATGGCTTGCTACTACTGTCTCCTACCGAGCTTGTAGTTGCTGGGAACCCTTCTGGGAGATTAGTGGAGAGCTCTGATGAGTGGAACACAGCTTTTGTTGTGGGAACATTCACAGGACGGGAAGGTGTACTTGAATCATATGCTTGGAATTGGATACCCCAAAAAGAATCATGCAATTGTTGAGGCAGTTTTTAACTGATTACTTTCTAGAATAGTAGAATCTAACCAGCAGGGTGTACCTTATCTTATTTATGTTTGGTTTTGTTGCATTTATTATACTGAATGCTTTTCCCTTGAATCTTGTCTTGGCTCTTGGATGCATCCAAATCTTTTCTTATTTCTGTTTTGGGTGATCGCATGCAGTTGAATGAGCTGATACAAGGCATGAAATTCACGTCATATATATTACATGTTAATTTTAAATTATACTGTTTATTTTAATAGCATGTTTAAGAAATTAATAAATTAATTGAAATAACATTTTTATTAAAATAATTCTATATGGTAATTCAAGTTGTTTTAAAAATGGATATATTGCTTTACCAAACTACCGATACTTATTATTAAAAAATATAATTTTTCACTATAAATTAATAACAATATATACTTAAAAAAAATTAAAAAATTATAATTTTCTTAAAGTTATCTATAATTTCTTCTATTGGACTAAAATTAATAATAAATTACTTAATAATTACATTATTCTGAAATGATCACCAAATACTTTTCTTTTAATACAATAAATAATAATGCGAGTTGCTTACACATGAGATGTCTGATGAGTTTAAGGGTGGTGCATTGTTAATTTTCTCTATTTTTTGTTTTACAAAGTTAAGAAAGGCTAAAATTCCCAGGAAGGAAATTTGAGCTAAATCAGCTCTAACAGCATGAACAACATAATCAAGAACTGCATAAAAAATTAAAAATCTACCTCCTGTAAAGAGAGCCTTCCTAGCCAAGCCATCAGGCACTTGATTGGGTTCTTGGAAAATATGGTTCCAAGTAATTATCCCCCATTTGCATGTACAGAATGAATTTCTGTCACCAAATGCACAGTGTTAGGCGGCTGATACTATGTTCTTTAAGAAAAAGACCAAGACTAACAACAACAAAATAATAGGACGAAAAAATACATATTCGTTCTAAAACAACAATAAATTTTCCATTTTTAGTAATTATTAAACCTGCAACACTAAACTAGTTGGAAATTAGAATCAACTCGAATTTTCCATTATCTTTTAGCCTAAAGAAGTCCAAAACAACAATACAAATCTGAATAGAAACAAATTCAAATAGCTAAAATAAACCAAGGTCCAGATTAAACATAATCTTTTGGTCAAACAACTCTTTTTATCTCCCTGGTTTTTCTTGGGCCATGCTAGGCTCAATAGTGATTAATTAAACCTACAACACGCAGCTACTTGGAAATCAGAATCAATTTGAATTTTTCAAAATCAGAACAAACACGAATTTTTATTTTCTCTAAGAGAAATATACTATTTGTAGGAAAATAATACGAATATTTTAATAAAAATAATTAATGCCAATAAATTTATAATAAAGGACAAATAAATTTTAAAATTTCATCTGAAGGAGAAAGTTTTTTTTTAATTAAGTTTTTATCAAGTTAAATTTATTCATTCGATTCTAAATTTGCATAAATATAGATGAGTATGTTGTTACATTAAACAATTTTCTATAATTATTTTACAAGGCTAGAAAAAAATTGCTTTAATAAAGAATAACTATAATTATCCTTACATTATATGATTTTTATAATTACATTTTCTAGTATTTAAACAGTATAAATATTATCAAGAAGATTTAACTCAGTTGGTTGACTCGGATGCGTAAATTATTGTAAACTCCTAAATATTTTCTTCAAGTCTTGTTAAGAGGATAAAAAAAACATAAATATTTATAAATATACAATTATATAAATAAAATTGGTTTAAATGTTTTTTTAGTACTTGTCAAATTATGTATTTTCATTTTTAGTACCTAAACTTTTAGTTTTTTTTATTTATTTTAGTACATGATATTTTTTAAAGTTTCAAATTGATATGTGTCCTTCGTTAACTAAAGATGTAACAAATAAAAGTGTCATATCATCAAATTCACATTATATTAAATTTTCTGAGAAAGCAACCGCATAATTTTTACAATAAGTACCTTTTTCAAGAATAAAATTTTTTCAGGTACCAAATTTAGAATATAAATAAATTTCAGGTACAAAAATCAATAATTTTATTTTATAAGTACCAAAAAATTATTTAAGTCTACAAAAAAGTTAATTATTATTATCATTGTATCATACATTATTTTAAGACTTAATATGTTTTACATTCCTGATATATTAGTGAATTTGTGTTAAGTTTTTATAAATTGTTGTTTGTTTTACATCTAATAATTTTTTATTTTGTTTAGAATTCCCAAAGTGTTATCTAAAATACTTTTAAAGTATTTTAAAATAATTTAAATACTATTGAAACACTTTAAGAACCTAAAATAAAATAAAAATAATTAAAAATAAAACATAAAGTAAAACCTTTATTTAAAACATATATATTTAAACATTTTTTATATAAGTTATATTTTGTCTATTAAAAAAAATAAAAGATCTTGTTTAATCCATTAATTATTAAATAATAATTTTAATAGAGTCATTTAACAATTCAACAAAGTTTTTTTTATGACTTTATTATTAACCTTGTACTCGGTATTCACATTTAATAATTAAAAGATTTTCAAGATAAGTAGATCAATTAAGGTGTACATTATATATAAACAATGTGTGATGTAACGAAAAAATGATAATTAACTTCTTTCTAGTCTTAAACAATATTTTGGTACCTATAAAATAAAATTGTTTTAGTTTTGATACCTAACTTTTATTCATATTTTGATTTTGATACTTGAAAAAATTTTATTTTTAAAAAAATACATGTCATGAAAATGATGGAAATAGTATTGATACGAACTCAACAATTTTAAATGATGTAAACTTTGCTGATATAATATTTCCATTAGGCACGTTATCCATATATAGAAAACATTTAACGATAAATACAAATTTGAAACATTAAAAAATATTAGTATTAAAAAAAATAAAATTAAATACTAGAATCAAAATGGACAATTTTATAAGTACTAAAAAATATTTAAAGCAATAAAATTTTATAAATTATTTCACTTAATAAATTGAGTTGATAAAATTTAATCTAATAAATAAATATTGAAAATATAAAAATTAATGAACATAAAATGTTACAGAACTGGTTGTCATTTGTGATTGACGTCACCAATAAGGCTATGTTACATTTAACGTGTGAAATACACATTTTAAAATTCCAAAACAATTCATCTCTTGCTTCTCCGCCGTCAAATTTAAAACTGATACAAATATATACACTAATTCACATCTAACACGCTTAAAATCTTAAATTTCCTTTTCATTCCGCATGTCATAGCACTTTATTATATTTATTAATAATATTTATTAATAACTTGGATGGCTCATATAATGAAGAGCAAAACCAAGTCTGAAGAACAAGTTCGCCGAAATGTCGTGCCTAGCATCCAAAACAAAATTCTATTACTTTTGTTCCCAACTGCTAGGCTAGTTTCTAGCTTCTTTCCCTTTGCATTAAGTTGCCTCATGCTTCATCCCTTGCCCATTTTATTGCTTAGCTGTGTCATATCCATAATTTAAAGGCGTATTAGTATCAGCAGACCAGTTATTAAATACCTTCTGTGACAGTTGATCTTGAATCTATTCCGTGGGATGTCACAAATTGGTCTACGTATAGTAGTAGTAGAAACAAAAAATTTGTATGTTCTTGATCTCGGTCCACACAGGCTCATCAATGAGACTGGTGTTTCTTAGCTCTGCCTTGAGGAGCTGTTGATTCGTCTCTCTTGGAACCCTCAGGTTTACGTGCCCACGGTGGTGCTTGATCAGGACCATAACGATAATCATAAAAGAGCTCTTCACTAGCATCGATGTGTTCCTTGGCAAATATACCTACTCGGTGATCTCCAGCAACCAGCATCACCTATGTCACAAGTACAAGAAGCCAATAACAACAGTTCAAAGAGCAAGTTTAAGCAACTGAGCCAAAAGGGTATAACTTTAGAGCTGCTCTCCAAAGACTTGAGTTTCTGAACTCACCTTTGCATAGCAGTTGGGATTTGACGAGTGGTTTGCAAATTTTAACTTGTCTCCTTTGCGATAAGCATCAAGAACGTACTGTTAGAAAACACAGCAGCTTTGAGGTCTAAAATAATCAGTTTGCAGCACCAAATTGTTATAGATGAAAGAAATGTGATATAAGAGACTGGCTTGATGAAAGCTACCAAAAAATATAATCAAACCAAAATATGACTCAACCTCTTATAAATCACAAGGCAACTCAAACCATTGAGATAAGAGTTACAGATAGAGAAGACACATGATAGGAAAAAGTATAAAATACTTGCCTGATCATTCAAGTCAAAAAGGAAAGACGAGTTGGCACGATCATATATTTTCCCACGCTTATCAGCTTCTCGATGGGAGATCAGTTCTCCTGTGTATTCTCCCAGGTAATCATTCTTGTTAACTGGGTTCTGAAATATCATCATCAAATAGTGAGGAGAACAAGCTAATGCTGTTGGAATTTAGAAAACAAAAAAATCTATTGATCTTATTTATAACCTTCAAGAAGGCTCCCCATCCTGCAACATCAGACTTTGCCAAGAGAATCTAACAGGCACAAAAAAAAGTGAGACCCAAATGCATGTGTTATGCATTATGGTTTTGATTTTCGAGAATGAAATATAGATAATTTTAAGCACCTAAGGTCAAAATTACTAACCCTTTGTTGTTGCCTTAAAAGAAGCCTCATATTCCCACATTGAGCTTCTCCACGCCTAGGTGGTTCCCCAAATGAACCACCCCCACAACTGTATAAAGAACATAAGAATAACTTATAAAAGCATACGCAACGATTCGAGGTGAAAGGGACACTCCAGAGTCCAAAATAACATAAAGGGGAACAGTGGAGAAAATTTATGGTGATACAGCATTAAAGGGAATTACAGTGGTATCAAACTAGAAGATACAACTGAAGTAGAGAATTAACAATCCATGGTTTCTATAGTTTGTCCTGCTATCTTGGAGGGGGTAGGGTGGGTGTGTGGACAACGATAAATTCTGGGATGAATAATTTAATAACAATTATCTGTTCATGATTTACCCAATTGTTTTCATATAAGGGTTTTGCATGATAAAAAAGGATTAAATTCTACTAAATGTTCAAGAAGTCAATGATTACAATCAATATAGGTCAATAAGAATTTTAGGAATTTAGGACTCTTTCAAGAACAGCTGAAAGGGAGCCTTCAGCTTTATAACATTTTAATGTGATGTATTACAATACTCCTAACTAAATTATGAAATATCCAAAACATGGAAACTATGAAAACATGAAATTTAATCTTAAGAGATAATTTCTTAGATATTCTAAAAATATAGTTTTGATATTATGAGATATTCTAACATGTTGTCCAAAAAAATAATGAGATATTCTAACATAATATAAAATGGATATTTCACCACTACGATATTAATTCATAGCAATAAAAGACACATTGCATCTTGCAGAGAAGATGGCTGTATTGGAAGGGTGCAACTTCTCTCCAGTACTAGAAATTTTTTCAAAAATAGTTTAGTTTTGTTTTTTAGTTTTTTGAAAAGAGTTTTCGAGAATAGTTTTCAAAAACTGTTTTCCGGAAGAAAAAAATAAATTTGGCAAGTGTTATTTGAAAATTGTTTTGAAGATGTAAAAATGAAAAAACTTGTTCATATTTATTAAAATTTCATTAATGAAAAGCAAAAAACAACATATTTTGATTGTATTTTGAGTTTTCAAAACAAAAATAGAAAACTGAAAAGCAAAACTACTTTGTTTCTGTTTTTTAGTTTTTAAAAACTAAAAAACCAGAACTGTTCTCAAAAACTATTTTCAGAAAACACTATCAAAACAAGTTTTTTAATTTTTAAAAACTAAAATACTAAAAACAGTTTTATAAAACTGTTGCCAAACAAGCACTTAGGTTACATTCTCCAGATTTTTCAGTGTTGAATCTTAGGCAGACATGTGAGCCCAACATGTTTAACCCCCTACATGTTTAACCCTTTGACTGTTTGATTTTTTATAAAATGTGTTAAGATATGATTTGATTATATGTAAATAAGGAATAGAGAACAAACATGTAGAAATTTTATTTTATCTTGTTTCTTTATTTATCTTGTACATATGATTATAAATCCATCATTGTGTTTGATCTAATACACTACAATTCTTGACTTACTCTATATTCTATATGGTATCAAGAACTTTTATTTTTCAACCTTTTTGTTTGTTTTCCTCTCGAATAAACAGTACTGTGCGCTGCGATCACCAGTTCAATGTTGCCATTACCGCCTTTCACTGGACTGATAGTACCATCAGAATTGTGTTGCGCTGTCGACCAACCCCACCGTGTCGCATCCCCCCCATAGTCGATCTAGCCCTCACGCTCCACCCCTCTTCAACATGTGTTTGTCACATGCTACCTCCTATAAGTTTTCGACAGCTCATCTTCCAACAACCATTTCGTCCTGATGGAGTGACCTTGTTTGGGCTTTGATTGCCATTTTTTTGTCACGTCTTCCATGATTTGCCCAATGTTTGGTTCCAACAACATGTTCTGAACCAGTTATTTTCCTTCATGGCTTCACTGACCACTTCTGCCCCAACCTTTACTAAGGCTTGCAACTAGTCAAAGTCATCACATGTTGCTCAGGACACCAAACCTGCCTTCTATGAGATGTCACTATCTCTACCTTTGACTATCATGAATTTTTCAATTTCAGGCAACCAAACACGTTGCATCGCCTGTTACTATTGAGACTCAGTCTGGTAATCCTCTAACTTTTGTTTCTCAGTCTTTCTTTCTTCGACCTTGGTTACTTGACTCTGGTGTCTCTAATCACATGACGGGTAACCAATCATTTATCTCTCAACTATCATTATTAGACTTTTTGCCCTTGTTACTCTTGCAAATGGTTCCCAAATTAAAGTTCGTGGCATTGACCAAACCCACCCACTTCCTAATCTCATTTTAAATTTGATATTGTTTGTTCCTAGTTGTCCTTTCAATTTGATTTCCATTAGCAAACTAACTCACTTCCAAAATTTTTCTATCTTGTTTATTAATAATTATGTTTGTTTAGGATCGACGTACTGGAAAAACGACTGGCGTAGGACATGAGTATGGGGGATTGTATCATCTTTCACAATCGGTTGCCTGTCTCTCTTGCCTCCACCAATCCTGCCCATTAGCGCCTTGATCATCCCAATTTAGAGAACTTGCATCTTTTAATTCTTGGTTTCTCTACACTTAAGTCATTACAGTGCGAGTCGTGTTAGTTAGGTAAACATATTCATCAATCATATAGTCTTCGCCTTAATAAATGTGTTGCATTACCTTTTGCTTTAATTCCCTTTGATATTTGAAGTCATAGTTAAATTTGTTCAACTTTAGGATATTACTATTTTGTCACCTTTATTTATGACTTTTCTCATTGTTCTTGGTCTTTCTAATGAAAAATCATTTTATCTTTTCTATTTTTCAAAATTTTTCACATGAAATTATTACTCAATTTGGGTCATCCATTAAAATTTTACACATGGACACTATCAAAGAATATTTGTCTTTTCAATTTCATTCTTTTTTCACATCATAAGGAATTCTTCATCAAACTTCTTGTGCTTACACACTACAACAAAATAGTGTTGCTGAACGCAAAAATCGTCACTTGGTTGAAACAACCTGTACTTTTCTCATTCACTTTAATGTTCCCCATCGCTTTTGTAGTGATACAATAATTACTACATGATACCTGATTAATTGCATGCCCTCGTCTATTGTTAACAATCAAATTATGTACTTTATTTTGTACCCAAAATAGAACTTTTATCCTGTTCCTCTCCATGTCTTTGGTAGTACTTCTTTTATCCATGATCTTACCTGATAAAATCTCTACCAAGTCACTCTCTTTGAAATGCGCTTTTCTTGATTATTCTCACCTCCAAAGAGGATATCGTTGCTTCTTTGAGTTCTGTCTATAACTCAAATGTTATCTTGTTTTTGTTGATGTCACTTTCTTTAAGTTTATACCATTCTATCAGACATTGTTATCAATCACGCACATCTGGTTGATCCACCTCTTGTTCTGACTTCGACCACTATTGTTAATCCACCACCGTTGATTGTCTATCAACGAAGGTTAAGACATCCATTAGTGATTCCATCTATTGATCCCCTAACATCATCTCCTATTTCAAACGACAATCCAATCACATATCCTATTCAAAAGCTTTCTATTGCTGCACGAAAAACTTCGTAGATGGCAACATTGATAGGTACAAAACTCACTTAGTGACTAAGGGCTATACTCAGAACTTTGACCTTGATTATGAGGACACATTTTCTCTTGTGACCAAGATTACTTCTTTTCCCATGTTCTTTGTCGTGACTGTTATTCATTATTGACCACTTCACCAACTATATATTAAGAATGTCTTCTTATATGGTGAACTACAAGAAGAAGTTTACATGGATCAATCACCAGGTTTCCTTGCTTTTGATGACTCCAATTTTGTTTGTTGCCTAAGACGTCCTTTTTATAGCTTGAAGCAATCTCCTCGTGCTTGATTTGGTCGTTTTAGTTCTGCTTTAATTCAGTTTGGTATGACTCATTGGGAAGCTGAACACCTTGTCTTCTTCCTCCATTCTCCATTTGGTCTGTGCATTTATCTGGTGGTCTATGTTGATGACATCATTATTATTGTTGATGACTCTGAGGGTATTTGTTGACTTAAGTCTCACATTCAGAGTCAATTTGAGATGAAGGATCTTGGCCCGCTCAAATATTTTCTACGCATTGAGGTTGCCCAATCTCTTTAGGTATTGCCATCTCACAGAAAAAATATACTTTGAATATTCTCACTAAGACTGGTACGATCGAGTGTTATCCAAGTGATACTCCTATGGATCCAAATCTCAAGCTTCTTTCATGTCAGGGGGAAACTTCGAAAAACCCGGAAAGATATTGAAGATGGGTTGGCTGGCTCAATTACCTCATAGTCACTAGGCCCTATATCGCATTTGTAGTCAGTGTAGTAAGTCAACTCTTGAATGCCTCTTATGATAGTCATTGGAATGTCATTATATGCATCCTCTGTCACATTAAGAAGGCATTAGGTCGTAGAGTTTTATATGAAAACAAAGGTGATTCCAAAATTGTTTGTTACTCTTCATATTGTATTTAATCTGGTCTTCCATGAATGGGCTAAAAATACAGAGATAAATTGTCATTTTGTGAGAGAGAAAGTGCTCTCAAGAGAAATCAATATTGACTTTGTCAACTCCGATGAACATGTGACAGATATGCTTAGAAAATCTCCTAAGGACTCGCATTGATTATATCTTAACAAACTTGAAATATGTGACATATATGCTCCATCTTAAGGAGGAATGTTAAAGATATGAGATGATTATATGTAAATAGGAAAATAGAGAACAAATATGTAGGTATTTTATTTAATTTTGTTTCCTTATTTATCTTGTATGTATGATTATAAATACATCAATGAATGTGTGACCTAATATACACAATTCCTGAATTTCTCTATATTCAATAGAATGCAATATGGAAATGCCCAAACTCATCTTCAATCATATCTCATTGTACCACTTCTTTTATTGTTAAAAGAATTTTCTTTTAGCATAGCTACTAAATAATACCAGAGTTTAGATTTTAGAAAGCATGTTGATATTTATGTAGGACAAAGCTATCATATGGGCATATGAATATTTGCTAAAATAATCATACTTATATAAACCAGATATAAACAAAATGATTGCAAGAGTGTAATTTTGGCTTCTCGAGTCAACATATATGACTGAATTTACAAAGGCTTGCAAAAACATACCTAAACAAGCAGATATGAAATACTTAGTTATTGGGATAAAAAATTACTTGTAATTTTAGCTAATAATGACTTTTTTTTATCAAGTGAAGCAATAAAATCGAAAAATATGTTCATTCAAAAGCCTAGGAGTCATAAAATAAAGTTCACAGCAAAAACATTTGGCATATTACCTAACCCAGCAATTCCGACAGACATCCGGGTCACATTCCCGTCCAGCAGCAAAGCATGGGCATTGTCGACTTCGACACTGACTCTTGGCACAATGGCATCCTCTGAACCGATTTTTGCAACTTTTTGAACAACTGAATGTAGAAGAGCCAATTTATTACCTTAAATCATAATTTTCTAACAATTACATTTGTCAAGTCTGATACTTCACAGATTAAGTTGAAAATGCATTTTATAAGAACCTAGCAAAACAGTGCACAAATGAGTTTTGAAAAAATTGCTTATATAGACAGTTTTATATCTCTTGCTCCTCTGAAATAAATGACAGTTTCTTGTTGTGTTCAAAAGCTTGCTAACCAAGTGAAACCATATTTAACCATCAATCCAGATTACCCTCATTATGTTATGACCATAGCCCCTGATTCCTAACAGAATAATTCTAACAGTCAAAATTAGACATGGCCACTAAAAATATAATATATCCTGCAATTTTCCATTATTTTAATAGAAAAGCTACATAATTAAATGAAAATTGACATACCCGCAATATTTTTCACAACAAGTTCCGCCATTAACGCATGTACATTCCTTTCCACACATTGACTGACATCCACAAGGTGTATACTGCTTGCAAGATTGGTTTTTCCCATCAGCAATTCTTTTCCATATTGATGGGTGACCAGCAGATTTCCATGAATATTTAAACTTCCTTGTTTTGCCCCTTTTCCTCAGCAGCCGTGATCTAGATGGCATTTCCTGGTCCTAACATGAAAACCAAGATAGAAAGGGATATTTTTGGCACCTAAAGTAGGAGGAGTACTCGTAAAAAGGTTGGTAGAAGTTATCAGAACAAAGATTTGCATAATAAATTTGACTGCCGCTGGCTTAAAATTCAAAATGATGTTTTCTTCGCATGTTGGAGTATCATAAAGGAGATAAGAAAAATGAAAAGAACATCACCAACTCAAAAGTAACTCAATCAGAAATATCTTATTTATTAGGCAACCAAATAAAAAAAGCTATAGAAGTTCCTATAATCAAAGATAATTCGTATTTTTTGAAGTTTGATGCCCTACTAGTCTACTGAAATACCGACTCATCTAAGTGGCCAAGAAATTTCAAAATATAATGACGTTGGTTGTATAATTTTCTGTAAGAAAAGGTCATATGTTGATATATTTCACAATCATGATTTATCCAAACAGTTGGGGTCCTTGGTATATTACATATGGAAAATTTTACTAACATGGTGACAAGATTTACTACCTTTTACTAATATAGTGCCATCTGCCACACTAATCAGTGGTGTAAAATAGGCAATGAACATGTGTATATTCATAGCAATTAAGGCTGGTGGGGTAATACTAGTGCTGGTATATTTGGGTATACTACACATGGCACTAGCATAATCAAAGATACTAGGCTTTCTGGTATTTTGAAGGATATGAACGTGGTTAATCAGTCTTTTGAGGTATTCTAGATCTGTTTGTTCACTGGTATCTTCTTGTATTGGTGGAACTTTTGTATTTTGCACTACTTGTGCTCTTGATCGATTATATAAAACTCTTTCTTTCAGTGATAAAAAAAACATGGAAAATTTTATTTTAGCTTCACCAAACCTCCCCCACCTCCAAAAAGAAAATAACAAAAAGACAGTTAAGACAAGACACAAGATGTAGGATAAAGAAAATGTGAACAGGAAAGCTTGTAATTCTCACTGTGCACTCTGCATCAAATTTTCCCTTGTCTTCCGTGATTGAACTAGGTGTAACACTAGATCCATGGGCCATTGAAACTCCTCCAGAATGCATGCAACTAGCTATTTCCATGCAAGTCTTCAATCCAGAAAGCAAGTTCCTTGCTATGAGGCAACTGCAGAATATGAGTTGTACTTGACATAAGCACAAAATAAAATTAGACCTCTACATGCAGATATTTATGACAAGAATATGCACCATGCCTTCATTTCATTTACTAATTACTTATGAACCATTAGTCACAATTGAGGAAGTTGCCTACAGAGGTTTCAAATTCCTGCATTTTATTAGTTGCATACTGATTACAGTTTTAGAGAAAATCAAGTGCTAAATGTGCATTCAAACCTCAATAGTTATTATTGATTGCATATACAATGAAAAGGCTATTTAGCAATAGAGCCGAATACACTGTCACAAGAAATAAGTATATTTTACAAAAGAACTAACAAAAACATATATATGGACATAACATATGTTATACATAAAAATCAAGTGACAGTTGTGGAAGAAGTTTGTCTTCAGAGGTACAGCACTTCCACTACTGACATACAGGTATTAAACCATATAGGTGATACAATTTTGTGACAAAGGAGGGGCTGTTATAAGATGACACTTTAGCAACATTTTTCAACTCATTTGTTTGTCACCCACTCCACTACCCTCACCTCACCAACTGCCAACAAGCATGTGGCAGGCAGGTTCCCTCTCATCTACATGAAGTTTTCATTTTTACCCATCTTTATCATTTCCTTTAATTTGGAGGGGAGAGGTTGCGTTCACAATAATTTCTTCCAGAACATTATTACAAGACAATTCACCACTTTTAAGAAAAAAAAAAAGCACTCTATTTATTCAGTAGATAACGCATGGAAAGTACAATAAAAACTTACGAACTCCTTCCAAGTTAGTGCCTTTATTTTCCACAATTACTCATGTCTTCCAGAATATTTATTGAAATTGAAGCTAAAATAAGAGGTTGGGTTTATAGGATTTATGGACAAAATGAAAAGTGTTAAATTCCATTACAAATGCAAAAAATAATAAGTAAAATAAAATAAATTCTAACAAACAGTGTACAAATAGGCAACACAAGCACATATACTAGACATGAAAAAACGCGCACATACACACACACTAACTACTAATTAAATTTGGTGCCATCCTTGCATTTCTCAGTATAATAATGTGAGGTGAAACAGGGAAAGCTTCGTACCTGTTTCTGCCAAACATTTCTACTCCCTTTAAGTATAATTCTTTTTCCAGAGGTTTCCAATCCGAGAGACTTAGCATCCCATCAACTTTCCCTTCCGTTGAATTGGACAACTTCTTAAATTCTGTCTTATTTGTAAGTTCTTTTGGGTCATCACCAATACTTTTGTCCTGCTCCTCACTATGGAAAGTGCTAGAAGAATCTATTAATTTATTTGAATTATGTTTAACAGATTTGTCCAAAATTGCAGCAGTAGTTATATGTTTACTTTCATCACATGCACCCAAATTTATGTTCTTGCTAGAATCACTATTTACAGTAACTATATCATCTGAGATTGTCTTCAGCTTTTTACAAGAATTCTGAGCATCGTTAGGAGGGAGCATTGAGTCACAGACTGCTGTGTCTAACAGATTTGAGACTTTCCGTTTTTCCACATTCACTGATATAGGAACATTTAAATTTAGAGATTCATGACAATTAACTTCTGTTGGAAAAGGGGCTGTACTCAGATTACTAGGTTCCTCTATAGTGGATGGTGCCAATACATCTGCCTCTTCTGTAATTGTAGTTCTCTTATTCTGATCAGACCCAGAAGTTGAAACTTCTGACAGATTCTTTAGTACTTTTAACTGCTGGCAATTGAAATGCAAATACAAAAATCACTGATAAGTTAAAACTATAGCTGGGTGAAAATAGCAAAAGTTGGCATACAGATACGCAGAGAATCATTCATCATATACTAAGTGTAAAGCAAGCCTTTTGCATGCCTAATACAATTTGTTTTACTAGAATTACTTTCAATAACCAATGTAAATCAACATAACATAGGAATGCCACCACATTTATTATACAATGTTTTGACAATCAATGGAAACATGCTAATCAAAATACCCGCAGAGGTAAAAAAAATTGACTAATTTCATCTCTTTGAGACAAGAGTTCTATTTTCTTATTTTCTTACCTGCCTCAAAATTTAACAAATACTTAAATCTCAGACAAAGAAGAATACCTGAAGGTAACACTGATCACTGCACGGTTTCCTGTCCGTTTCAGGATCAGACCAAACTGTCTGCTTTTCACTCTGAAGTAAATCATCAAATTTAACTTTAAAAATGAAGTAACTATGGATCAGTTGAAAAGAACATAGGGTATCATTACTTACAGGATATACTAAAGGTTGAGAACAGCCATGCAGACGACAGTCAAAAATCTGCTGTATGAAAGCATAAAAGCACTTACTATGATGATAAGAATGCTAAAAAGATTATGCTTTTGTACGTACCAGGCACCGGCGACAAAAAAGATTATCAAAAGAATCTAATGCAGCACTCAGGCTTTTCTCTGGACATATGCTAATAGTAGATTCATATTCTCCTGAGTTTTCCGAAGACTGGCCCAACCTACTATTGTTCTTTTCCTTCATATGTTTGTACCTCTCCTGCATATTTTCAAAAATAAAAAATCTCTTGGAAATAAAAAATGGCTTCTCACTTGAAATCCCTACAGCGCAATATATATTTTTTTTAATAATTAAGGTTAATCATCCTGTAGTACTGAAGTCAAAAAGTTATTCAAGATTACCTGAATTTCGAAACTGGTTCCCCCAACAAATTCACTAACAACGTTCAATACCTCTTCGTTTAACCCATATTCCTCAAATGCCATCCTAGAAAATTAAAAAATAAAGACGGTTATTCAAAAAAGGAAAAACTTTGAACATTTGAATAATCATAGAAATTATAGGCCCAGTTTAAAAGTAGTAATAAAATTCTTGCAGGATCACAATAGAAGTATTATTTCCTGAATTCTTATATAACCATTAATACTCTAACAAAGCATCATCGCTACTTGTTAACTAAATGCCATTCATATAGCTAATGAGAAATGTTACAATCAAGATTGTTTTTGTTGAATCTTTCTTCACAAATAAATGGAACTTCTTAAAACATCTCTATCATATTCATTTTAACTTACCATATAATTCGGTCTTCAGCCTCAGAAAATTCATGTTTTTCTTCCTCAGGTTCTGTTAACTCTTCCTCACTGTCACTGCATATCAATGCTTCACTTCCATGTTGATCATAGTAGATACGTCTTCTTCCAACCACTGACTGATCTTCAGCCATTCTCTGATTTCTGAAGCGTTTGAAAGATTTTAATATTGCATAAAATACATTATACTCTCAGATCAGTAAGTTTTGAAATCTTAGTTTTATGTTAAAATGGAAAGAAGCAGCAGGTAGTTTCAATTTGGAAAAAAAAATTGCACAACAGGCACATCAGGACAGAAACCTAAATATTTGTAGGTTAAAACACCTGTCTAGAAATATCCAGGAGGTATATGGCGGTAATCTGTCAATATATGGAATTTTTATACTTGTAGCAGATAATACATCTTGATTGCTGTAGTCTTTGTCTCCTGAGACTGGAGAGAAACCACTGAATTTAAATAAAGGATGGTCAATTCTTGAAGAAAGAATTGGAGTTTTCCTATTTTCTTGTGTCTGTGAAGAACCCCTTGCTGATACTGCTGACAAAACTCCTGACATATGACATTGTAGCTTCTTCTCATTGTTCTGAATTTTTTCCTGCAGAAATGTAACAAAGGTTTGATTGAAAGAAGATATCTCAAAATTGAAACTTTCTATTAAGGGTTTGTTAGGAGCTAACTGTGAAAATTAAATTATTTCAATAATCATTTATATGTATAAACCACTATTGTTAAAATTGATTACAATTAAAACCAGTTTTTGTTTAGATAAGTTTATTGAAAAGTGATTTGAAACAAATTGCTTTCATTTGGATGTAACAAAAAATCAACTATTACATAGTAAAAGAGTATAAAATAGCTTAAATGAAAAATAAGGTGCTGGAAAATAATCATATATTACAAATTTTCAGATTCATGAAAGCAACTTATTTTTTAGAGAAAAAAAAAAGAATTGTACTAAATTTCATCTCCTAAACATCCAGCTTATAACAACTTTTTTCCACAAAAAACAGCTGGAATTGGAGGAAATAATATTTCTCAAACACACTACAAATGAATTAATGTTTAAGTTAGCAATCATAACATAAACTGTACCTAGAAAACACACAAAGAACAACTGGAAGCTCAAACAAAGGTTTCACCAATATATCCAAACAGAGTTAGAAAAATCCCCTCTCCGCGGAAAAGGTCAAATAAGAATTGCATTGAAATATCTACATAATTGAGTTTGAGTTAGCATATAGTAATAAATGTTACCGGCAAGGTTAAAGCCATTTTTCTCAATTAAAAGGAACAAAAGTTATCTGCTTGGTAAACAAACGACAAAAATCAGGACCCTTTCCTAGAAGAATCAAGCTATGGAAGGATAAACCGGGTATCAGTCTTACTTTAATGTATACAATTCTCTCGGCCTGGATTTGCTTTTTCAACTGATTTATGTTGAGGGACAAGCTTCCAATAACATCATTTGCAGGGTCTCCATGTTGCTTCTGTGAACATTACAGAACAAAATATTACCAACACTCATAACACAAAAACAGAAAGTCCATAAGCAAAATCCTCTGTATGCCGCAGCAGCTGTAAAATTTCAATTCTCATGCGATGCAGTACAAGGACCATTTAATAAGTATCGTTACCAAACATAAATACGAACAACAAAACAGAGCCAAAATTCAAGGTTAAGCGCAATCGGAAACCCCTACTCGCGAACTCAATTGCTGTAGCATTAAATTACAGAGAGACAGAGGAACAGAGAGTTCTTAAATGATGTTCGCTGGTGATTATCCGATCAAATTAAAACACTAAAGGTAGAATCAAATTGTGAAACATAGTCCTGACAGCGATTCCGGTGAATCAGAAAGGAAAAGAGGAATTGAATTATCTAAACAACGAGTTGTGTTAAGTTATTGTGGAATTGAAGAAAGAGAGAGAAACTGACTCGAGGTTTGGAAGCCGAGTCGGTGGGTTTGGAGACCATGGATGCTGTGCCGTGCTGTATTGGGGGAGTCGATGAAAGGAGGAAGAAGAACGCACACACTCACTCACTCACTCACTCACTCTCGTTTGTGTTTGTGTTTGTGTTTGTGTGTAAGAAAGAAGAGAAAGTAACTGCTTTGGAGTTTTTAGACACGTTTGGAAACAAACGCAACGTAATTTTTGGTGGTGCCTCTAATACTCTAGTGTGTATTTTTCGCACTAGCCAGTAGCCACCGCCACTATTTTCTTTTATTATATCTTACGCTATTGCCTATATTGTGGGAGTTATTAGTTATTACCTCTCCCCCTTTTGGACGGATCCTTGTACCTGTGCCCCTCGGGAACGCCTTTCGTTCGTCTAGTTCTTTTAACTGTACGGGGAAAATAGAAAAAAAAAAAAAAAAAGATTTGGAAAGGCCAGTTGCGTTGGTACAAATTCGACTTGGTATCATTGCAAGTATTCACTAACAAGAGGGTGTGCACATGGACACTTTCCAAAGACCCGCACTAATTCGAATGCTTCTGCTTCTTCTATAATGATAATGTATGTATGTATGTACACTGAAAAATAAACGTAGAGGTGCAAACACAATGGTTTAGTGCTGGATCACACATTCCTGTCCTATATTTATCATGCCGCCGTTGATCTTAATTCTTAAATTAGTAGCCGTGGGATTTAAACCGTACGTCGTACGCTCATTATTTTAATTGCACAATCTAAAAGCTTCCATCTCACAAATAAGCATTTGTATTTATTCACATTAAGTAATATTTAATGTAACTGACTTCTTTATTTTTACCAGATAGTCATAATATTATAAGTAATTTTAAAAACTAATTATATAAATGTATTTATAAATTTTCGTAAGACATGGTTTAATGACAAGTAACATTAGAGGCGGTCGCGGAGCTTCATTAAAAACTTAGAGAATCAAAATTATTGCATCTTTCTACTTTTTTTAATTTATAATTTTAATCTTGTATTTTTTAAGTATATATTTAGTTTCTTGCAATTTTAATTTCATTTTCTATTATAAAATAAAGATATTTAACCTTTCAATTTTGTAAAATTTATAATTCTAGTCATATCATCAAAATAATTAAGATAACAATGAGTGATAATTAGTCATGAAATGTAGTGGCGACGTGTTACAAAGAGTTCATCAGACTTGAAGTATATATAATAAGAGAAAAACTCACATATTAGTAATAAAACTTTTTTACATTGACATTTAGTTATAACTCACATTTATACTTTTAAAATATTAATAAATAAAAATAAATTTAAGAAACTTAACGAGAGATATGATGAAATATCAATGTAAAGTTATTTTAAGTGTTTATATATATATATAAAAAGTTTAAAATTTTTTTTGGTGGGGTGGGTGGGGTCATGGCTTCCCTATTAGAGATGTTTGGGTAAGCATGTGTTTGGATGCATGTCCAAATGTATTGGATGCTCATATTTTAAGTGTGCTTGGTTTGGTGTTAAATTCAACTCCAACCCAAATTGGGCCAAAAGCCAAGTATTTTTTGTTTTAGAAAAAAAAACTAGTTTTCTTGCTTTGAAAGCGTGTTTTCTTGTTGAACCCGACCCCAACTACTAGTTAAACATGTAGTTAAATGCTTCGTTACCCACAATACTATTATTAGAAAGGAAGGTTTGTATAAGAAACATCTATTCGATTAAGTATATAACGTATCAAACTATCATAATGTTTGTACATGCCAGAAGATGAGAAATTAACACGCGTAAAAAATAAGAAGATTAGCATGCGTCAAAAAATGGAAGATCTGCACGTGTAAGAAGATACGAAGATCAATATATGTCATAGTATAAGTAACTCAATGACACTACTAGATGTCAAGATGCATTGATGAGAAGATCTGAAAGTGGGCTCATAAGAAGGTTCTTCATTCACTCAAATGACAAGGTTCATATTAGAAGACCTGTCTAATCAAAAGAGCATTAAGAGCGCCAAACGTGAAGACACGTTGATGAGAAGAAACTCTAAGAAGGTCACATGCTAGAACCAATATTAGAAAGCCTATAGAGTGCCTACTCACCTACATACACGTGTTGATTATACGAAAACCTCAATGCATGAGAATGCACTATAAACCACTATGTTGCAAGAAGTTATCATTACTTGATGACTATCTACGATGACATAGGAAGTTGTCAAAACTAATAAACCATCTAACTTTAAGTGTTTGAGAGCGTTTACCAAAGTAAAGCTACATAGTATCTTATGTTAGACAAGAAGGTTTCATGCACTTGTCAGAAGTTTTGCCACACAGAAGAACCATCCAATGGTATATCATTTTTATGAATGATCAGAAGCTCATTTTTCAAATATCATTCAAATGAACAAGACAATTATGTATGGTTCCAATGATCATATCATTGGCTAATGCACCTAATGTTAGCATAGATGCTAGATCTCGTCAAAACAAGAAAAAAGTCAAATATGACAAAATTGTCTGAAGAATGTCTCATTTTAACCACTATGTAGATTTCATAAAAAGCTTTCTACGATGAAACAACAACTCAACCAAAATGTCTCAATGACAACAACTCTAACATGAAAAAGAAATTGTCGAAAATCAATAAAAAAAATCTTACATTTAATGAATAATGTTGTATATACTTAAATGTTTAAAGCTCTGTAAAATAACCAAGTTAGATACATTGATCTTGAGTGATAAACAACTTCTAGTCAACCTGCTACTGAGTGTAATTAGAACCTCCTTCACTTAGTAGAGTTATTTATTCTAGGCAAATAACATATCCTCTCTGTAAGAGTTGTCCTGTATAAAATATAATCATCTTACCATGGTTTTTAAACTCTCGATTCAACTCGTAAAATCGTATGATTTTACAAGTTTAGGTAAGCAAAACAAGTCAACTAACAAGTAAACTCGTCTACGAGTGAACTTGGATAAATTGGCTAAATTCAAATAAACTTGGATGAACTCAATTTTTTATATTGTTTGATTAGTTTTTTCTATTCTAAATGAACAACACTTATAATTGAGTCTTATCATGTTATTATTTTGTTACTATGTTGTTTTTATTCTGAACAGGATGATATTCT
This sequence comes from Psophocarpus tetragonolobus, assembly GCA_037954015.1. Taxonomy (NCBI): domain Eukaryota; kingdom Viridiplantae; phylum Streptophyta; class Magnoliopsida; order Fabales; family Fabaceae; genus Psophocarpus; species Psophocarpus tetragonolobus. The sequence goes on along the minus strand of CM075692.1, from coordinate 34,861,563 downwards.
GTATGACTTTATTATGAACTTTGGTGTAAATTTATTTAGTTTTTTATGAAATTTGTTGATGATATTTTGTATAGATTTATTATGGACTAATTTCATCTTTAAAAAAATTTACTACTAATGGATTTTGATGAAATTTGTTGATAAATATAATAATATTATCTTATTTATGTATTGTGGTATGCAGAAAAATAATTTTTTAATACTATTTTTACATGAGCTAAACTCTTACGAGTTCACAAATTGAGTTTACAATTCTCCCACAACTTTACATAAATTTTCGAGTTTAAAAACCATGCATCTTACTCTTATCTAAGCCATGAGTGACTAATTGTTCAAAGAATACTTAGTGCTTTATAAAACTATTTTTAGTATTTTAGTATTTAAAAACTAAAAAACTTTTTTGGTTACTATTCCAGTCGTTAAGTCGTCCTCCGGAGTTAAGGCAACTCAACTAGGATCATTCAAGTGTGTTGCCTTATAGCTATTGGCGTGAATATTTATATAGTATTTTCTGGACTATCTTTATTCTGATATTGGGGGAGTTTCATCTTTTAACCTACAAATTATAGAGGTTCCCTAGTTTTAAGGGTGGTTATATCTTTTGAGACAGTTCCCTAATTTTAAGGGTGGTTATATATTTTGAGGCGGTTCCCTAGTTTTAAGGGTGATTATATCTTTTGAGATATACTAGTAATTCACAAGTGGGTGTGCGCTATTCAAGGGGGTTATGATGTGATGGTTAGAATTGTTTGGCCCCGAGGGAAGCTTTTCTGAGAGTTTGATGGGCATTGGAAGACAAATGGTAACCTATTTCGTTCGATCGACATATAAAGGTTGGAGTAACATAGCTCTTAGCCTCAAGTGCTATTTATAGCGTGAAGAGGCTTAAAATGTTGGGAGGTCACTCGTCTATAGAGAGGGGATGGTAAACAGTATTGGCGTTGATTACTTGACTTTTATTACTTTATGACTTTATTCATTTAAATTTCATCCGTATAACTGGTTGGAATTTTGCTAAGTTGAAATCACTTTTACTTCCTTTAGTGTCGTGATTGTCCGAGATTCTTGGGGTGTGAGTTATTTTTTTGTGTCCTTACGGAGGACCGTTGAGTTTAGTATTTGGTTATCCTCACAGAGGACTGTCGAGTTAGTATTTGGTTGTCCTCCCTTGAAGGACTGTCAAGTTTAGTATTTTGTTGTCTTCCTGGAGGATCGTGGAGTTTAGTATTTTGCTATCCTCTTAGAAGATTGTCGATTTTTTATTTTGTTGTCCTCCCGGAGGACTGTTGAGTTTAGTATTTGTCTGTCCTCCTAGAGGACTGTAGAGTTAATATTTTCTATCTTCTCAGAGAACCATAGATTTTAGCATTTTTCTATCTTCTCGGAGGACCGTCAGGTTAATACTTTTCTATCCTCTCAGATGACCTTAGATTTTAGCATTTTCTGTCCTCCTGGAACCGTTGAATTAATATTTTTTGTCCTCCTTGAGGACCGTAGAGTTAATATTTTTCTGTCTTCCTAGAGGACTGTAGAATTTAGCATTTCCTGTCCTCCTGGAAGAACGTCAAGTTAAATGGTGTCATCTTAGGGATGAGGAAATTTGGAGAGAGGTGCTCCTTCAACGCCCTCCACAAACGGTTGGAAGTCTCGCAACGGTTCCATTTTGGTTTCCCCTTCCAACCACCTCAAATTGGTTTCCTAGGCTTGTAGGGCTATCCTGGCATGTTCAAATTCCTGGAAAATTTGCGTTTTCCTCCTACAGGAGTTGTTGGGCCTATAGGGCTTTGTTGGTGTGGTGTAGCACCTTTGGTTTTGATGCTATATCTTCGCCATCTGGGCCATTAGCTGCTCGATGGTAGGAAGGGTGTCAGTTTTGGTGTCGAAGTTCTAGCTTCTTGTAGTTACCATGATGTTGCGCTAGAGCGTAACTCAATGGTGATGAGACTGAATTCATCGTGTCTCACGGTGGACGCCAAATGTTTTGGTCGTTAAATCGTCCTCCAGAGTGAAGACGACGGACGACTTAACTAGGAGCATTTAAGTGTGTTGCCTTCTAGCTATGGGTGTGACTCTTTATACAGTGTTTTCTGGATTATCATGGTTTTTATCTTTTAACCTACGAATTAGAGAGGTTCCCTAGTTTTAAGGGTGGTTATATCTTTTGAGACAGTTCCCTAGTTTTAACAGTGGTTACAACTTTTGAGGCGGTTCTCTAGTTTTAAAGGTAGTTCTATCTTTTGAGGCGGTTCCCTAGTTTTAATAGTGATTATATCTTTTGAGATATACGAGTGATTCACAGGCGAGTGTGCACTATTCATAGGGGATTATGATGTGGTGGTTAGAATTGTTCGGCCAAGAGGGAAGCTTTTCTAAGAGTTCGGTCGGCGTGGGAGACAAATGGTAACCTATTTTGTTTGGTCGACATCTATAGGTAGAGGGTTGCATGCATCTTACTCTAATCAAAGCCATGAGTGACTAATTGTTCAAAGAATACTTAGTGCTTGTTTGATAATGGTTTTATAAAACTATTTTCAGTGTTTTAGTATTTAAAAATTAAAAAACTCGTTTAGTTATTGTTTTTCTAAAATAGTTTCTGAAAATAGTTCTAGTTTTTTAGTTTTTAAAAACTAAAAAACAGGAACAACTATAGGTAGTTTTGCTTTTCAATTTTCTATTTTTATTTTGAAAAAATTCAAAATACAATAAGAATATGTTATTTTTTGTTTTTCATTAATGAAATTTCAGTAAATATAAGCAAGTTTTTTTTCATTTTTACATCTTGAAAATAATTTTCAAATAACACTTATCAAACAAATTTTTTTTTCTTTTCTTCCAGAAAATAGTTTTTGAAAACTATTCTTAAAAACTCTTTTCAAAAACTAAAAATCAAAACTAAAACCAAACGAATCAAGCCCTTAGTGATAGCTAGAAGTGACTTTGTGTACTTAGGCTTAAACTCAAGGAAAATTTGAGTGTAAAACCAGGAGTTATTTATGTATTTATTGTAAGACATGTGTGACGTAAAAAATACTTATAATTGTATAACTGTTATTATATAGTGGAACCTTTTAAGATGTGCTTGGAAAAGAGTTAGACATAACTCGGTTAGAGTGAACTGCTATAAATATTCACATGCACTATATATTGTAATGTTTATATTTACCATTTGGTTTTATTATAAATATTTTTTGTAAAAGTGTTGTTGTGAACTATTTTAAACATTACGTAGTCTGTTAAACTATCTACTTAAGAAACTCCATAAAACTTCTTCTTTTAAAAAGATTGTGAAAATCTTTCTATTAGCTTTATTCAACCTCCTTCTAGAGCTAATATGTTATTTCATGTTTGTTTGGACAAATTTTAATAAAATTAATTTTAAATAGAATTAATTTGTAAAATTGATTTTGAGATGATATGATTTATATTTGAATGTTTTTATTATAAAAACAAGTCATGAGTAAAATTCAATCTAAAATTATTGATTCAAGACATAAATTATTCCAAGTTGCTCCAATTCATAATTAATTTTAGATCCAAAATCATTTCTAAATTTTTCTCCAACTCGAAACAAACATGATTAAAATTTATCAGAAATTAATTTTGGGTCATAATCAATTCTTGAACATGAAACCAAACATGTACTAAATGTGTGTTTGGTTTTATGTTTGAAAATTGATTTTTGACTCAAAATTATTTCAAACAAATTTTGACATATTTGGTTTCGGTGGAGAAAATTCAAAATTAATTATTGGTCTAGATTTGATTATGGATTGAAGTAATTTAGAATTATTTTCACATTAGATAAATAACTTTTTTATACATTAGATTTTACTTTGAACTTATTTTTATAATAAAAACATCCAAAGTCACATTATCTCAAAATTAATTTTAATCATAATCAATTACACAAAATCAATTTCATTCAAACTAGTAGTTTAAAAACTTAGCCAATCAATTGGCATCATGTTTTATGAAATGCAGCTCATCAAAATTGATTCTGAAGCGAAACTGCTTAGCATAGTTTAAAAACTTAGCCAATCAATTGGACCACAAACTAGGAGTTTGATCAAATTAGATTAATGACTGGACCGATCATGTCATCAACCTGATACAATCCTTATTGACTTCACATGTCTCGTTTTGAATCAATGACCTAATGCTATAGAATTAGTAGTATGGTTTGGTTGGATTGTTGACTCGACTTGGATCATTCAACATAGTAATATCTTGATTGACTCAACATGTCATCCATATGGTATAATTCTGATTGGTTTTTTTTTTTTTTTTTAACTATGTAGTTGTTTATTTAGTTTTGATAACACTTGTTTAATTTATTATACTTGAGAAATATATATACTTAACTACTTTAAATTTTTACAAATTTATTTGTAATTACTAAGTAGTGGTTATTTATTTATTTATTTCAATTTAGATATAAAATATTTTTATATAATTTTTAATATAGAACAAGTCAAACACATTATTTAGTAACCTAATGGTTCGATAGTAATTGAATTCTTGGCCATTTATAAAATTTGCTCAGAGTTACCTCTCCATCCCAGTAAAATCAATTTTCATCCATCCCGGTAAAAAATATATATTTTATAATAAGTAATTTGATTATTATTATTATTATTATTATTATTATTATTATTATAAATTGAAACTTTTGTTGTAATTTATTTAAATTCAATTAAAAAATATTATATATGATGCTTAATTAAACTAGTATTAAAATGATAAATTGTATCTTAATTAATTTAATTTCAGTTTAGAAAAGATAATTTAATGCTTATATCACTATTAATTGATTATTTAAAAAAAAGTTATATCTAGCACTGATAAATTGTTATTTGCAAAAGATTAATACAATGGAAACGCATGACAATTGAACGAAATTCACAATAAGAACTCATTAAATGATGGTGCAAACTTAATTTGCAATAGAAATGTGTTTCCATGGAATAAAATTCACAATTAAAATGTGCTTCCATTAGATTGAGTTGTCATTCCGTAGGACAACGAAAATATGTTTTTAGTATAAATTTTGTTCAAACTTCTAGTTGTTTCAAAATTATGGATTAGCAAACAATGGGGTGAAAACATCGGAAACTTAGGTGAGAAGAGCAAAGTCCAAAAAAGTACAAAGCATAGTTTCTCGATTACCTAAAAATTTAGCTTTTTAGGTATCTAGATTTGTAAAAAAAAAAAAAAAAACTCTCAAAATTATCTAATCCAGATATCCAAGTCATTCAAAGATATTTTGGTATTTTAATAAAAGCAGAAAGACAGGTGGTCCGATCCCCGTTTTACCACCCTTAAGAAATCGACGGTGCCTGTTAGAGGATGCCAGCAAGAAGACATTTTGTGAAACTCCTTGAAACAGTTATATTTTATTGACAATTATAAAATAATGAAAGAAAAACATTAAACATGTGTCAAATTTATCGATTCAAATAAATTTCAACCAAAAAAGAAAAAGTTTTTAAAGAGTTTGCAGGTAGTGTTGCTCATGTTTGTTAAGAACTGTAACTCTGCAACTGCATTCTAATCTTGTAATTGTTTCTAATTGGATTATAGATTTTCATTATTTTATTTTAAGATAAAACTATATATTTCAATCTAAGTAACTCGAGCAATATCTACTTCGCTGATGTTCAGATATGGATGATGAAACAAGCCAGGAAGGAAAATTTTGAAGGGAATAAATCACAATTACATATAGTTTTGTCTGATCAAAGAAACTTCCAAGCTGAGATTGAATGAATTGGGGTCCCTTTCCATCCAACTATTAGACACTTCCCGTTTTTGTCTACAGTACAGAAATTCCCACACGCAAACTTTTTGGCAACCAGGTTAGCTTGGTACAAAGATGACTCGCTAAATGTAGTCTCCTTCATTTTATACCTTGCAAAGAACCTTCTCCAAACATCTATCTTCACATTCCTAACCGTTCTTTCTCCATCTTCCGTCGCAACGATGTTTCGTATCCCTTCAGATAATATTCCCTCTATTCTTATTCTGCACTCATAATCCTCCTTCATGCATGTTTCAATGCAGTCAAAATATGCAGCATAGAAGAACAATGCCTCAATGAAGCGATTCACAAATGAGGGTGAGTTATGTTTTGCTTCCAACTCAAGAACTATCATTACGCTTGGTCTGGTTTTTCTCATCACCCGCATCAATTGTTCCAAGGAGTCAGAATCCGACACCATAGTCCTCAGTATATATGGAGAATATATAGCTACAGCTTCATCTCCTTCAATTTCAAATTGCTCTACCTTGATCTCTATCATGCTTGTCACAAAAACTACCTTATATAAAAAGGGCAAGTTTAAGGATTCAGCAAAACTCACTAATCTTTTCCCTGTCTCTTGTACCTTGGTCTTGCCTTGAATTCCAATGGCAGTTATCTTCAAAAGCTGAACTTGATATTCATGTCTCTCAGCCAGTGCTTGCATCAAAGCTGTGCATTGCACCCCGCATCCAATGTCAAGATTTATCAGATGGATTTTGGTTTCAGATGCAACATGTTCCACAATAGCTTGCACCCCAGCAAACTGCATTACTTGATTGAAAGGAATTTTTTGATGGCATGTAAGAGCCATGTTAGTATCCGATCTTAACTTCTCAATCATTTCCTTTTCCTTGTTTCTTTCACACCCGTTTATTCTCTCCCCTGTTTCTTTTGTGATTCTCTCTCCGAGTGCTCGAGCAAAATGAAAAACAACTCTCTGAACGGGGCTTCCACCAGCACCTGAAGAAAGATGGGAAAGTAGCATGCTGGCACGTTCAAATTGTTGGAACCCTACCCTCTCAGCTGCTGCCAGAAGAAACTGAGCAAGTTCCACATCTCTATGTTCTTCCTCGGATAAAACTCCAAGACCAAATCCATAAGGGTGCATGGGGATAAAAGCATCATCATGCCATTGTGTAGAGTGCTGAATATACCTTGCTCCAGCCAATCTTATTATTTCTTCAGTTGACAACTTCTGAGGACTCACATATGTGTCAACACCATCGCTGATGTTTTGCTTCCCCTGCCTCTTGAACCTGCTTCCATAATTGCTCAGGAGCTCCAACGAGGCTAAAGAAGATGGCACTACCTGTTTATTCTTTGGTCCCTTTGTTTCTTGAAAAGACTGTTTCAGTTGCTGAATGGGTTCAAAGGTGAACTCCTCTAACATCAAGTGATCAAAATTGAAATCATGTTGCTGCTTTTGGTTTTGGTCTTCAGAAGTAGGAGGAGTATTTATCTCTCTCAGTAACTTCATTATAGCAGAGAAACCGTGTTCCCCTTGAAGTACAACATCCTTTCCTTGTATAGAGCCATAACCGCCCTGGAATTCGTTGAAATTGAAAGGTGCGGAAGAAAAAGGATCACTTCCCATGTCGTGTTACAGCAGAGCAGAAATTAATCTAGCAGGGTATCAGCAATATACCGTCGAAGCAATGAGCTTATGTAAATAAATAAATATCGACGTTGGTGTTTGCGTTGTCCTTATTCATGGTCGAAAATGAATATTAAAACGTATAAATCTTTGAAAAAATTAACTACTTTATCTAGAACATGAAAGGAATCATGCAAGTTTTGATGTGATATTTCGATGTTTTCATCAACTGCAGCCGTCAGACAGAATTGGTTTGTCGCTATTGAAACAAATGTAAGGATCAATACAAACTATGGAGAAATAGCCCAAAGTTACGTGTTCCTAAGAAGTTCAGCCAGCTTGACGAAAGAGTTAAGGAAAATTATGGATGGCCTTTTTTAATAAGGAATTGGCTGTTTCCTAGAGAAATCCCACAATACCAAACTGCTTTTATCTTGCAGACAATATGAAGAATATGCTATGCTATTGCCAATGTATAAGTCAGCCAAAATGGATGTATAATTATAAAAAGCGATTGTTAAATATATTTTTCAAACATTTAACTGTGTATTTTGCAAAAATATCCCTTTCCAAAATGAATATACGTAACTTGTTTTTGTTAATTAATAGATACTCACGTGCTTACAAGTTGCAAATAAGAGAATTAGTCCCATTAATTCTTGCCAATAAGTGTGATTCTTCGCCTAGTAAAAAGTCGGCATATTTGTTAGAATCATCAGACATAACTTGTTAAGCCAAATTCTAAGACAAATCTACAAAATGCTACTGAAGAAGTTAACTCAAAATCTAGATTGGGTCAAGATCTAGTAGAAATCCAAAGGAGAAAACATATAGGCAAATAAGCTGGCCAAAATATGATTATCTTCGCCTAATAATGGTGAGCTTAATCTCTTTCTGTTCATTTTGTCGTTCCTTGTACATTGGGGTCTAGCAGTTCTTTTTTCATGGATCGAACTAGAAAATTATCTGCTAACCTATAGTGTAGGTAGACTAACCTAAATCATTGCATTCCACTTCAACTAGATTGAGTTTGATTAATAGATTAACAACTCAAGTTCAAGGAGTAATCACATGTATTTTATATCCAGGTGTCTTTACTCCTAATTTACACACTGTAAAAGACCCTGAACCATAAAGTTGGTTGGATAGTGTTAGGATCTATTATGGAAATAAATATATTATTAAATTTCTGTAAATCTAAGTTAGAAACATACTCCTTGGACATTACTAAAATAAAAGATTTAAATTATTGTTATCATAAATTGTTTCCTATTATTTAGATATAGGAACCATAACATTACTATCAATTTTACTCTTTCCTTGAAATCATTCATGGATGGTATAATTTTCATTTTTTTTTGTCAAGGGACCATGTTTCTATACTAGTAAAGTATCTAAGAGTATTGATATAGATACATAAAGTAAATTAAAGTATTGATACTTTATAAGTTAAGATAGAAATCATTTTTAAAAATTATTTCTTGCCTTTCATAAGAAAAAAATTTCTTGTCACTATTAAGCATAATTTACTTGACTAAGTAAGATGCACAGATTATTGTAAATCCTTAATATTTATGTTTGATGATTGATTTGATTAAGCATATTCTTCGAACAACATCATAATTTTTTTAAGAGTTAGATTTATAAATAACGTAGACATGTAATTGTCTGGTTTATTTGTCAATTGTCCAAAACTAAATTACCCAACATTCTAAAAAAAAACATTAATTTTCTTATAAAAAATCAAAGCTAGGATGTTGCTATTGCTTAAATTTTCAAACCACCCTTCATTAAAAAACCCTAACTCCTTCTCCTTTTGATTTTAATACAATCCTTACTACCACACACCCTTCACCATTCCCTTTCCCTCTCTTCCCTTCCTTCTCTCTTGTGGTCCCTTCACCATTCTCTGTCCTCTTTCCTGCGCCAAAGATGATGTTTTGGGGTTATGATGAGGATGTCGTGGAAGTGGACGTAATGACAAAGGCATTGAAGAAGTTCAAGAAGAAAGGATGTTGTGATGGAAGCAGTGAAGTGGCGGCAGAGAGAAGGATGTGTGAGGGATGCAGCCGTCGAGGGTATTTTGTGTCTCCACATCCTCATATTGGCTCATTGTTATCTCTTATTTCTTTTATAAAAAATCATTTTTGTCTTTTAAAATTTAAAAATATTTTTCTTTCTAAACTTAATTTGTTTTTTATTAATTTTATATCATTTATAAGTTTAGGTGTACTTAGATATAAAATTGAGAATTCAGAAGGATAGTGATATTTTATAATGACGTTAATTAAAGGAAACTAAAATATTTGATTAAAAAATATTTTTAAATTTTAAAAATTTAAAATAATTTTTTATAAAATTTTAAAGAAAAAAAAATTAAGTTACTTAAGTTTTTCTTTTCAATCTATTTAAATTAAATTGTCACGTTATCTAATTTGAGTTATCGGAATGTCAGTCACCGGAGAGAAATTATAGATGTTGGAAATAGTAGCTAAGAGGAATCTTATAATTTAGATATTTTAATAAAAAAGATGGGTGCGGAAAGAATTAAGAAAGTGCAAGAAGCAATATTCTCAAAGTTATTAAGTGAAATACTAAACAGATTTTTAAAAGTTTGAGAGATTTATAATTGGGTTTTTAAAAGAATTTTTTAAATATCTAGATTTTGATGTTTAAAAAAGCATGCATTTAGGTTTTTCATTTATAATATCATTTAATTAATACATATGTTACAAAGCTTTTATATTACGGTTCACACCATTCATAAACATGTAATAAACAAAACCATTGACGATTTTTAGAGGGAAAAAAAGTGCTATTTTTCCTTTTCAAAAAATACTTCTTCTTCCCCTCTCATTTCGCACCCTCGTCGAAACTGCACCATCCATGACATACAAGGAGCCAACCATCCTCCACCTTACATAACATTTCCCTACATTTCTTTTCCACTCTCCTTCCTTCATATTTTTCTCACAACTCCCATTTCATTATTTTTTTCAAAAAATAAAAAATTTTCTTTCAAATACAGCAATGGACGAATTCTATTACCCAAATTCAATTCCATTACCCCATTCATTTATTTTATTTTTCTTTCGAATACAACAACGGTGGAATTCGGTGTTTTGACCGAAAGGTTTGGTCTCAAACCACAAGGAAAATATACTCCAATGGCAACACCGCCCTTAACGGATTGAGGAACGAATTCAACAACTAATACTTGCAAGGTTGGTTCTCTAAAGATGCACTTTCCAAAGCAATTAAACAGGAAAGTAATAACTTTGGAAAATTTGACCCAAACAGACCTTATCCCTCGTGCCAACCCTGAGAAAAGCCCTGCAAATTACCCACTACAACTCCCTGTCTTTACATACTAAAATCATATTTAGGACCATGACAATAGATCATGAAATATGGAAACAATAAACAATGAGGAATTATGGAAATTTCCTATAGCAAGACTACAAAAAACCCTTGATAAGGACAAATAAATTGGTATAAAGCTCTAGATCTCTGACCCAATGCACATTCAAAACGCAGAAGCAATGGTAAATGCCACAACAACACAACAAATCGTTTAGAAAATTTCTTGAGCTCGACAAATTGTTCCAAAACACGCCCCACCGCCCTTAATGGATCCCCCTCTCACCCAAATTCCGCATTCGATTTCGATCTGGGTTACGGAGTTTTCAGCGGCAGCGACAACAAACCCAGCGTTTTGACATGTTTGGAGGAACCACCAAATCCAACAACACTTCTTTCAACTACGATTCCATCTTCGCAGGATCGAACAAGAAGGAGAGGATGTGGGGAAGGTGGTGGAGGGTTGGGTCGGACGAGAAGGTGGCATGGGCCATGCCTTCATTGAAGTGGTTGAGAATTTGATTTTGAGGGTTGGGGTTAGGGTTATGTTTGACTGATTGGTGAGGCGTGGGTTTCCACGGAAGGTGACACCGATGGTGCTGCGGAGGACAAGGATGGTGACGAAGTCCCAGAGGATGAGGAAGGTGATCTTGATGTTGTTGAAGGTCTTCTGTATCTAGTGAATTAGTTGGGAAATTATGAAAATCAAATATTTGGTCAAGATTGAGAGGATAAAGTTAGTTTAATTGGTTAAATTGAAGAAAGATATTCTTGTTTTGGGTGAGGTTAGAACTGGAGGAGGAGGAAGAAAGTGGAAGGACAAGAAGATGCAACTTGAAATAGAGAAAGAAGAATTTGCTGGTGGACAAGTAAAAAAAATTATTTTCTTGTGATTAAAAACTGCTATAAATATTTTTTAATTAAAAAAAAATAAGATAAAAAAAATATGTAGATGACACATGGAAGCCTTAAAGTATATGGATTTGCTAGTATGATATTTAAAGACTGATAACTCTTAATAACGTTATGGATGAAAGGATTTGAATGTATGTGTTTTTCAACATTAAGAATCCAGATGTCTAGATGTCTAAAAAATTCTCTCAAAGACTTAATTACAAGCGTGCAAATATTTAGGGACCCGCATTTAAATGAAATTGAAGTCCAATATATTAACCAACTAAATATGCGACTTCTAATAATTTAAATTTATTATTTTAGAAAAATGGTGCCCAAATTATTTAGAGTTGTGCACATAAATTTTGGAATTTTAGAAAAAATTTAAATTTAACCTCTAATTTTAGAATAGTTTATTACTTTTTTATTTTATTCTTTAGTTTTTTAAGTTACAAAATTATTAACCAAATTTTATGATTAAATAAATTTAACATTTCACCCTTAATATATAATATGCTTAATTAATTTATTCCAACTAGCAATTTATTTGTCAAGAAAGAAAGAAATTTTAATTTACTTCTCAAAAAAGAAAGAAATTTTAATTTAATAAATTAGTAATGACAATGCTCATAATAGGCAATAATAGTATTTTGTACGTAATGTATATATTTGAAAAAACAATACATTATTTATGGAGAAAAACACTTCTACATTGTTTGTGGAAAAAATTTTATACTGTTAGTGAACCACAATCAGTTTATTGACTTTATCAATTAATACTTTAAAAATTATATAAATAAAAAGTTATGATTAATCGTTAATGTAAAATGTTTTTACACTGTGAGTGCATAAATGTCAAACTCTTATTTATATGCTTTTAAAATTATTTTTTTATTAATACTTCTTTAATATTTTTTAATTTTAAAATATATAATTGGAATATTCCTAACAATTTAATACAATTCAAAATTAACATAATAATTTTGTTCAATATCATCTAAAATTTTAAAATTTAAACATTCAAATGAAATACGAGCAAGTTATTGGAGCAAACAAGTTTTATAATAAAAAACATTTCATCTTTTCTAGGGTGCAAATCCTCTCCAATGATTAGAAATTTTCATTATGCGAAAGAAAGACGCATATGGTATATAGTACTCACCTAACCGGCTAATTTCTACATACCCATGAGTAGGGATGACAACCGGGTAGGTACATGTTTCATTATCTTTGTCCCCATCCCCATTTTTAAAACCCTATATCCATCCTCGTATGGTATATAGTACTCACCTAACCGGCTAATTTCTACATACCCATGAGTAGGGATGACAACCGGGTAGGTACATGTTTCACTATCTTTGTCCTCATCCCCATTTTTAAAACCCTATATCCATCCTCGTCGCTAATACCCAACATGTATGATATTTGTCTCTCATCCTCGTCCCGGTGATTATCAGGTATATCCGTCTTGGTACCACAAAAAATTAAAAAAAAAAATTTACAATTACAAAATCACTTTAATTCAATCAAAATTACTAAATATAAACTCAAAATAAAGTAACATAAATTATAAAAAGAGTAACAATAAAAATATACATATTTTAAGTTTCATTTTTTTACAGGCAAATGTTAGTTATTAGTGTATTGGTTTTATTAGTTGTTAGTGTGTTAGTTTCATTTTTTAAGTTTCATTACACAAATCTCAAGTAAATTTAAAAATACTTAACAACTAAACATAAGCGGAATGTCTCAACAAATACAACTTATCTTTCAAGTAACACGTGTTAAGTAATGTATTAAGCTTCAATATACGTATAATAAGAATTTAAAAAATTTAGATATAAATAATGAATTTGAAAAATTTTAAAACTAAAATTGAATAAAACATGAAAAATTTACTAAATAACATGTATTAATTTTGGAAATGTTGAGTAATTCCACTTATATTCAATCCACCTATCTAGGAAACCAAATTAGATATGATAAATGAAATCGAAAAATTATAATATTAAAGTATAATTATACCTTCAGATTCACTTTCATTCATTAAAACTTTTTTTTCTTCAATTGCTTTAACACCTACAGAAGAGAAATATAAAACATTAAGTGAGAATTGATAAAGGAATCACTAATTGACAATAAATTGTAATAAAAACTTTTACTAATTTACCTAAATAGTCTAAGTTCTATAACCAAATTTTAGTAAACATAAAAGTCTCTATAGTAGCATGATGAAACCGACTATGATAAGGACTTAATATATAACCACTAGTACTAAAAGAAAATTCAGAAGCTATAGTAGTGATAGGAATAACTAAAACATCTCTTATAATTGCTTGAAATGTTGGATACTTTAACTCATTTGTTTTCCACCATGATAAGATATCAAAATCATATGCAATTGGCAAATTGTACTTCTCCAAGTAATAATCTAACTTTGTTTTTATAGAAGAAGTTCAAGCTCTGTTTTTTTTTTTTTGTCATTTACTTTACAAAATCACTCATGTCATTATCACCAACCATTTCTGTCTCACCTTTGAAGATGAAGAACCATAAGAACTTTCATTATGTTTTGATTAATACTCTGAAATCAAATCATAGCACAATTGATAAATCCTACCAACTTCATGTAATTGCCACTCTTCCTTCATTTGTATTTATAAGCTTCATGACAATTTGTTTTTCATCTTTATAGATACCGAGAATATCTTTCTTCATTGTATTCCTTCCTTTCATTTTCTTCGTTATAACTTTCACAAGGTAATTCCTTTTTACCTTGTGTTACCTTAGAAAATAACATTGTTTGTCTTCTCGTTTCCCCTTATTAAAATAATCTTTGAAATACATATGTCCAAATGATGGTGCAAGTGCTTTATTTCATTCTTTATTTCTCCTCCAAGCAACTTGAATCTTTCTTTTCATTCTTTTATACACAATAATTTTCAGCCTTTCTTTTCATGTTCTTGTTTGTATTATTGACTCTATTTGATCATATGTTTCAGAAGATGTTTGCACGGACTCATTCATTGGACCTTGATCTGTTTAGCTAGAACCTTGACATATAGTTGGTTCATTACAATAATGTTATGAAGACTCTGGAGGTGGTAGGTGTAAAGTTTGATATTTAATGTTGCCATAAATTAATTATACACTTATTTATATGTCAATATCACATTAAATAGGGAGAACACCATCACATTATTGTAATTCTTTATGTTTTACTTTTCTTTTCGATCTTTACCTTAGACTTTTATACAATTGGGAGTTTATCAAATTTCTAGTGTCACAACCTTTCTTTATCGAGGTGTTACTTTTTGACTCTATCACTTTCTTCTAATTCTACCTCTCTTTAAATTCTCCAAATTCTTTCATCTAAGTATCACATTATCTAATTGCTATAGAACAATCCTTGTAACAGAACAAATCTTCTTCATCCCACAAGATTTAACTTCATAAGTAGCATCTCCATCTAATGTTGGAATACTTGCTCTAATCAAAGATTAATTACAGGAGGAAAAAACTGGGGATAACAATAACAATGTGTGTATATAGGAATATGAGAGAAACAAATTATTTTTTTAAGTTATTATACTCTTCTAGTAGATAACTATATGTGTTCTATACTCCCCAAATTTTGTAAAACTCTTTATAATTGGAAGTGTTTCACAAACCTTCTCGGTTAATTAGGTAAATATATTTATTTACTTATCTTAAATGAAACTATTGCTAAAAATTGTGTTGTTTATGTAAAATATATTTTGATAGACTATGGTGTCACTATTTATTTTTAATTTTTTTTAAAGTTATTATACTTTTTTATTAAATAACTATGTGTTCTATGCTCCCCAAATTTTACAAGACTTTTCATAATTGAAAGTCTCTCATAAATCTTATTGGGTATATATATATATATATATACTTACTTTAAATGGGACCATTGTTAACATATTATGTTGCATATGTAAAATGTAAGGTAAGGGTGCCATTTTTTTTCCACCACTGATTTGTAACAAATATGTTCTATTCGTTCTTTAAATCTAATTGAGGCATTTTTACCCTGTAAAACATGTTAGTGATTTTTATGACATAGTGAATACTTCTAAGCTCCTTACTTTCTATGACAAAATTTATCTTAGACATACTGTTGCTACTAATTTGTCAAAATTATATTTATAGTCAACTACAATAATTGCATGAAAAGTTATGATATGTTCCTTTTCTATGTTTTAGATGTTATACCTTAGATTCAATTTGGGTCAATGGTTATGGAAATGTAGAAATCCTCTATAGTAGTTATCTAAAGGTTATGACATGAAACATACAATTTTATTTTGCGTTGTTTTTGTTTCATTCTTTTTACATTTCACATGCGATAATATCTCTTTTGAGTGTTGCAAAATACTTTGAAATGAAAGCCCATGACATAATGCAAATGATAAAATGAACAGATATGCAAGTGAATAAAGCACAACTTTTAACCCAATGTGTTTGGATGAAAATTTTCAACAGGGTAATTCATTTTATTTAAGAATTTTAAATACTTTGTAAAGAAATATCTTGTTTGGATGAGGAATTTTAAAATAATTTGAAATTCTAAGCATTTTGAAAAGCATTTTGATTAGTTAAAATGGTAGAATTTCAAATTTCTTAAAAAAAATAAGAATTTGAAATTCTTCAAACCTATTTTTCTTTTACTAAAATTGGTTGAGGTTATTTTTTACTTGACATTACCTAGGAGTAGCAAAACAAGGTAGGTCAAATGGGTTGACCCGCCAACCCAGCCTCATTTTGGCGGGCTAGGTTAGAATTTTCGGTCCATAGACCCATTTTGACCTGTCCCACCTAACCCGCTAATTTAGCAGGCAAAAGGAGGGGTGAATTTGTCTACTAACCACCAATATTATATTTTATCTTTTAAAAATTATAATACTTATATGAATTAATAAAATAATTATAATAATTAAAATATAAAATAAATTATGAATTCAAATTTATAAAAGTATCTTTTTTAAGAAAATAAAATTAAATTTTTCATGAATTTATTTGTCATTTATTTATGTAAAAAATAAAATGGTCAAAAAATAAAATCAATTACGTAAGATTTACTTAACGTGATTTTTCTATTTATTTTTTTAAAAGTATGACTTTTTTGAGAAATTAAAATTTATTTTTAAATGAACTTTTATATTATCTTTTAAAAAACATTTTTTTCAAAATATTGTTTAATAAAATATATTTTTATTTTTAATAGGAATTGAAATATTCTTTGCAAACCAAAAAAATTAAAATTCAATAAATTTGGATTGCCTTATCCAAACAAAACATTTGAAAAAATGAAACCATTTGAATTGAAAGTATTTTAAATTCAATTTATTTCAAATTCCTTATATTTGTAAAATTTTCCAACAAGTAAAGCTGTTATGGAGTTTAATTGTTACAATTTTTCAATAATAAAGGATATATGTGAATCATATTTTGCAAGACATAATACAACTTAAATTTTAGTGCTTATATAAAAATTTAAAGAGATGTAGTTATTATATCCTCAATTGTGTTAATCTTTCCTTAATCCTATTGGTATATTCTTTTTTTGGAAGGAATCTTCATGGTATATATAAAAATAGTGTTTCTTACTTTTCATCTTTCAGGTTCCATTGATCAATAGAAATAGACATATACTATGAAAATTTATGAGTTTTTAAATTAATCCAACATATTCTTAATATAAAATAGTTTTTTTCTATTTCTCGCATATGTTGTATTTACTATTGGAACAGTTTTCATGGAAAACTATCTTATAAACCAATTTGAGTAAAATTTCTGTCTTTATCAAACTCTGTAAAATTCCAAGATATTATATCATCACTAAGAAAATGTGAATTAATGTTTTATTTATTTAGAAGGTGGTAGAAGACATTAACTCTAATATTGTTCATGCATTTATTATTATATGAAAATATTGAGCAAATGGTGGTAGTGTTGGGTGTTTCTTTGTTTTGGTCATGTTGCTAAATTGGTAAATGATGCAAGTTGAACTAGCACACCGATAACAAATTGTGCTATTGGATTACTTTATTTCGATCATGCTGCTAAAGTAATTAGATGCAAATTGTGTTGGGGATAATTTTCCTTTGCTCACTAATGGAGAGACAAACAGCGGTGGGCAAAAATTGATTTTTTAAAAAACTTGAATTAAAACAATTCGGATCTTAAATTTAAAAAACAAACTATTTTAGAAAATTGGTTCACAACCGAATTATTTTCATAAAACTGGTTTATAACTAGTTTGAAACAGTTGTAAACTAAATTAGTTCTAAATTAATTTTGAACTGATTTTTTTTTTTCATTTTTTTACCATGTTGGAGACATGACTACAATAATGTAGACAACTAGATGGAGTGTTTTTCTAGTAAGCGTGTTTCTCACATGATTGTGAAAAGTTTCACAGATGTGTGAGATACGAAAAAAATTATAAACCAGTAAACTAAACTATTTATAAAACCGGTTTGGTTCGAACCGAATTGGTTTAAAAATAATTCAGTTCAAACCGAACTGGTTTTAAAAACAGTTTGGTTAATTTTTATTAAACCAATTCGACTCAAAACTAGTTTGGTTCAGTTCAAAACCAATTTAATTTGAACTAGTTTTTTTGCACACTCCTAGAAATAAGATATCGTATATACATATTTTTCTACCTCTTAAGCACAAAACTGTATTCATAAAGCATTTATTTATTTGTATTTCTAGTTTGGTGGAGGTTTTAACCTAATTCACCTTGTCTTAAAAAAATAACTTTTTGATTCTTTTTTTCATTTTTCTCCATTAAAGCTTTTTATTGGATTTGGTTCTTTTAAAACATTTTTTTTTTGTTTCAAATGAAAATAAATATTCTTTCAAATTAAAATTGCATCAAATTAAATTAAATCAAATCACTACATGACTATTAAGAACAAGCAACAACTTAGACTCAATATTATTAAAATCAAGATAATGGCTTGATGGTTTATTTGTTTGACTGGGTGATCATTAGTTGAACCCCCTCTATATTAAAAAAATTAAAAATAATATATTTAATATTACTTCATACTTCAAAATTCAAAGTTAATAACACATTATTATAAATAAAAAGTACCAATATCTAAAATAACAATTAAACTAAAGTTCAAAAACAAAGTTCATAAGTAATAATTTGATGACACAATTTCTTAAAGAAGTTTATAAGTTATCAACATTTGAATATTAAAATTTAATTATTCCAAATTATTAATCTTGAATTTAGATTATGATTAAGTGTTTCTTTTCTATATCTAACTCCTTATTCACTAAATCATACACCATCAAAATGATATTATTTTTTTTAATCCAGTAAAATGACGTCATTTTAAAATGAAAGAAAAAAAAGAAGAAGAAGAAACAATAAATTGGTTCTTCAACCGTTTCTGATTTTCTAATAAAATTGACTAGTTCAACTCGATTTAATTCAATCTAATTATATGACTAATCTGCGAATTAAATCAAATAAATAAATCATCTCATTCCCAATCCAACCATTAGATGAATCTGATTTCTATAACTATTTACATAAGGCATTTAATCACAAGGCAATTAAAAATCAACCATTACATACATCATACATACACAGTAGCAAAACTAATAGCGAGATAAAATAACTAAAACACAAGTTTTAGGTTCATTATAAAAAAATTCATTTATTATATTTTTTATTAAAAAAAATAATCTGAATGACCAATGTATAATTATCACAATTAAAATAATTTTTTTTTATTAAAACCATCGATGATCAATCACTAGGACATGGCAAATTAGAGTTTCTTACTTAAAAAAATAGATTCTCTTTCAGCGATGCTTTCTTACAAAAATAAAATTTCAGTATTTCACGAAAAATGACAAATCTGAAATCAGCCAACAGAAACGGAAAAGTGCATATCAGAAAATAATAAAAATCATAAACCAATAAAATAATAACACGTTAACATTCTTTTCCTTTGTGCCGTTATATTTCGTAGAATTAATCAAAATTTTTTTTCAAAGAAAACATCAGAGTTGGACTTAGGAGATTAGCCTGAAAATAATTTCTATTAGCTGGTTTGGATTAATATTTTAAACTCAGTTCTAACTTTAGAAGATGATACTAATTTGTAGCAAGTCATGCCATGGTATATATTAATAGGATTATCCAATAAAACGCGTTGAAAGTAAAGAAATGCGATGAAAAAGGCATATTAAAAGTAATTAATTATGGGCATGTTGAGAGCAATAATAGGTTTACAATAGAATATTAGTTGAGCGTTTGTTGCAATTATGCAAAAGTATACAATATTGTAATGTGTGTGACGAGAGAAAATAGAAAAAAGAAAAGAAAATGAGGGAGAGGGGAAATTGCAGAATGGGTCAACTCTAACTAGACCTTGTCATCGTTGAGACTCGATTCCACTTGCAACGCTACGGTTGGTCTTGTCCTACAGAGAGAAATCATGAACATCCACATGAGACCCTTGACGATCCTCACCATCCCAATAGTGACAATGAGATAATACAACCACCATCCAAGAAAGTCACCAATCCCCACATCCATGGATTGCTCGTTCTTGAGTTGGGCCATCACAACCAAAGTCTCCACCTCCTCCCTCAGCCTCCACCACCAAAGCGTGCCCAAGCTCGCAGCGAGGCCCAGCCTCTCGACCCACCGCTCTCTTCGGGCCCCGCCGAACATGGTGTCATCCACCACGGGCCTGACCACCATCCTGCACCAAACGTGGGTGGTCTCGTGCAGGCCCAACAGAAATATCATCCTACTCAAGAGGCTTCTCTGGAGGGCGAAACTTGACACGTCATCATCGTAATCATAAAGGCCAGCCGCAATGCTCCCCTCGATGCCCAAACCAACGCACACTTGAAAGGCGCATAGGAGAATCCACGCTGTGGAGAGACAGGTGGACTTGGACGGTGAATCGCTAAAAAGCGTGACTTTAGCCATGAGGCCCTGGATCAGGGTCCCTACGCTCACAATGGAGACCAGAACGTAGAGAATACATGGGTTAATGTGGAGGGCTAGGTGGAAAAGTATGGGCAAGGGTTGTGGTGAATATTGGAACAGAGTGAGGGTTTGAATGTAGTATTGGGCCCCCGAGAGAGTGGCTAAGAGTAAGAATGATAGAGGGAGGAGGAGGCTCAGGATTGTGAGGCTCAGCAGATACAACACCTCTTTCCCACCCATTTCTTTTCAAGCACCTTTGTCCAATCCAACAACCTCTTAGCTCTTTATTTACAACCCACGGGAACTTCAACCTTATGCTCTCTCTCTATGTTTGCGACTTAACAACCATCCTCTCCAAACCAAACTTATAAGTGGTTGCCACGTCCATTGTTTTCTTTACTTACATCTCATTTTATACAACATGCTATTCATCAATCATTATGTATACTCCCCCTAATTAAATATGTAACTCTATATATCCATCCATATCAAATTCATTTATCTGCTTTTGTACAAATCAATTACTGCTTTTAATATTCTTCTTGTGTTTTTGACGGTTCTGTGGAGCCACTTGGAATTTTGGAAGACTCCTCTTTCCCAGTTCCCTAGATTTTCCTCTTCCTTCATAGTTAAACTCCTTTTCTACATTTTCAAATCGTAATCACACATAAATCCAAGATTAAGCAAAAACCATACAAAATTAATTGGATAAATTATAAAACTGCCCTTTGGATAACCATCCAAATCTTTCATACATCCCCGGGGTTGGAGAACTCATCCGCACAAGTTGTTTTCCTTATGCTAGTTCGGTTCAATGATTCATCAATATGCATTGACATATATAACCATTTGGCATGCACATGTTTTTTTAATACTCCAACTAAATAGTTATTAATTTCACTCATATTTACCATTAGTAGAATAATTAGAGCGTATGGCTAAAATGTTGTTGATTAAAAGTCTTTTGTTTTTTTCGGCATTCAATATGTACATGATTTTCTTGACATATTGTATCCTGTCTATTTATGCTGTCATACCACAAATTTTAATACTGTCGTTATTAATAGTAGTAGATAGTAATATGGTAGTATCTTGTAGTCTTGATTTTATCTGAAAATGATGGCTGTCGTCATATTGAACCGTACCTGAAGTTACCATGAACATTAATTATGAACCAAGGTCTATTTCTTTGGCTTGAATTAGATATAATTGTGGTTGAAGTTCCTAAGTCTAATGGGACTTGGTATGTGATTTAGATATTTAGTTGCAACTTCCACGTAAGAGTCTACATTTTAGACCAATCGGTAAAGAGTGCAATATTTTAGTAATGATTGAGCAAGCTAAATCCAATTTTTCTCCTTCTTCTTTACATTTTACCAATAAATATAAATGGGGAAAATGTGCAATACTTCATAATAAATATTCAGATTGTATAAATTAGGAATGCATACAAATTAACTTATTTTAATCGATGTTAATTAATTTTCTAAAAAGAAGTGTGGTAATAACGCAGATATGTCGGGAAAAAAATATTTGTGTGCCAACTGCCAACTACCAACCCCAATGGATTATGAAAGTCAGAACATGAGATAAACATCAATTAGAGAATTTGACAACTTTTTCAGACCACCGTTAAACTGAATTAGTGATTTTTAAAATCAAAGTAAACTAATTGCTGAAGGCGTTATATTTCCACCCGTTTTGCTAAGTTGAAAATGGCTTTGTTTCTACCATAATCATTGTCGCAGTCCACAAGAGTTTAAAATTAATAAGTAAACTAACAATAAGGAGATCCGTATGGATTATTTATTTTCTTCTGCAGCTTATAGTTTTGTTTGACATTTTCTGACTATGAAAATTTAAAAACGAAATATCTCTTATAACAAAACAAACAACAAAATGATCCCTTAAAAACCACAAATCTTAATTTTGGTGAAACTCTAACTCCACAAGACGTCTCCAATGAAAAAAAAAATATATGAAAACTGATTTATTAGTTCAATCTCTTTACAGATTTCAAGATAAGCGTATAGGGCATTTGAAAAAATCATATTTTAATGAGTATGTACCGTGTTTAACAATTTTAAACTCACATTAATCACGATATTTCATTTATAATAAACTTGTTAACTTTATCAATTAATACTTTAAAAATTATATAAATATAAAGTTATTGAATATTAATATAAAATTCTTGGATACAAATTTGGTGCAGTCACCAAAATGAAAATCATTGAACGAATATAATACACCTTATTTTACTACATTACATTGCCCAAATTTTATATCTCATTTTTTTTTTCTCTTTACACTCACTTATTTCATCCAATATAATATATTTACTGTATCATGTTAAAAAATTAGAATTAATTCTAAATTCAAAATTCTTCCGTTTCCCCATGCCTACAATTTTTATTTGATGTAACCTCCTAAATAAAATCTCCTAACTCATAATACTTGTTGGTGTTGGAGTACAAGTGTGAGTTGAAGTCCCACATTGGTTAGAAATTGAAAAGTTGAGTAATATATAAGTGAAAAAGACCTATAATCTAATGCCTTAAGGTTTGGGTTGAAAATAGTATCATGTTCTCTTATATATGGACTCGTAACCTATGGTTATACATCTTCCCGATGTTTATCAGATTAGATCTGCATCCATTTACATGATAGCAAATAAGGGTATCGAGTTAGTGTTAGGTGGAGTGATATGAGTCCGTCCCGGTAGGCAAAAACACACTATCTCATTTCATCTGAACTGACTAAGATTCTTTGCAATGTGTCCCAACATCCCTGTTATGCCAAATAATATAACCCTTAAGTGGTTTATAACCCAATTCCAGAAACTTGTTGGACGCCCACAACTGATGGTATCATAGCAGAAAACAGGTTTTACTTTTTTCCTTACATTTTTTATATTTGAATAAAATTAAAAAAAATATCATGTATTTATGCACATTTTTATTTTCCTTAAAAAAATACGACAATGTTAAGTGTATACCTCATTTTGTGGTGAAATTTATACACATAAAAACAATTCATTTACTACATATAATTGTGCTAATTTTAAAGTTTTCTCCTCGATAAAAATAATTCAATTAATTTCCTATAAATATAAATTTGAATCTTTTTTACCTTTTTAAGCACAATTTTAAACTTATTTTATTTTCTGTGAAATGGTATAAAAAGGAGTAAAAGAATTTAAAACTATATTTACAAGGAATAAAATAAGTTTTTTTAGTGAATCACTCTGTTTTAGTCCCTAAAGAGTAGGTGTGGTCGCAGTTAAATTCCTAATAGAAAATTAGAAACAGTGAATCTTTAAATTTTCCTGTTGTTGACATGTTAGTCATTTTGTTACTAATTACATTAAAAAATAACTATATTGCTTTGCTGACACCTTTTCATTTATTTAATTTTTTCAAATAAAAAAATTTTGGCCACCAATAAATAATGAACACATAAAAAAAGAAAATCAATTCAGGAAAAATCCACAAACTCCATAGAGTGCTTCGGAAACATTCAACGCATTATTCCTAATTTCCTACAAAACCAAACATTTAATGTTATTTTTAATGTTTTCCACACAGGAAGTTAATAAATTGAGAGGAGGAAGAGAGATGAAAATTCTATAGTTTGTTTTATAGAGATGATTAAATTAAATAATGTTAAAATTTATGAAATATATATTTTTCATTTATTTTCACTCATCTTTCTATCTCTCTCCTAGTTTCTTTTCTATTTCTCTTCAATCAAATAAATACCTTTTATTTCCATCTTACTTTTATTCATTTATTCTATTTTCATCCATTTTATTTTTCTTCTCTGTCAAACCGAACATCAATAAAATTTTAAAAAAAATCAACTTACTTAATGTTAAGTGAATGAATAAAGTCTTGCAAAATTTGGGAAGCATAGAACACACATATAACTTTTAAAGTAATAATGAATAAAGTCAACAAATTATGACAATGTATACTAATTAAACTCATATATATTCTCAAACATTAATTAAACTCATATATATTCTCAAACATTAGATTAATGTTTTTAATCTTAAGAAAAGTTAGTGTAGAAAAAAAAAATGTGTAATTTGATAAAAGCTTTGAAGATGTTACTATAATTTGCTTTTATTTTTTAAAACAGTAAACACTATTGTCCCATTCAGAAGGGGGAAAAAATCTGTCTCACAAGAAGGTACTGAAAAGCAATCAGGGTCTGATGAAAAAAAAAAATCTAATTACAACATAAGAGGACATATTATCGGTTCATCACAAAAGAATGCTTGATGGGAAAAGCACATTCAGGATCCATTAAAGAACCTTCCTGTCAGTATAGACTCTAAAGCAGTAAATAAATCAATTTAACCTCATTTTTGGTACAATGACACATATCAGCATCCGTTAAAAAAAATCAGTTGGACTCGGCAACCAAAAACATGTTACAGTCTAACACTATGATTTTTTATACCTTGGAAATTAAAGTGCAGCAATCTTATGTTCAAATACTAGCTCGATCTTTACCTTCTGCTGCAGCCTCTAATGGCTGGAGAGCTTTGAGAGGATTCATAATAACACCATCTATGAGTCCATATTCCTTGGCTTCTTTTGCACTCATGAAAAAGTCACGGTCCGTATCTTGGTTGATCTTCTCTAAACTTTGACCAGTGTGATAGGAGAGATATCCATTCAGATTTGCCTTATGATGCAGCATTTCATTAGCCTGAGAAATTTAAATTATAATCAGTTTTCTCCAATAAGAACTATTATAACAGAACTATGAAATTATGATACTTGTACCAAAATGTAATAAAACAAGTAAACCCTCCAGTCTCCCAGACTCTCCTTGGTTAGTCATGGACGCTATCACTTACTACAATGGCATTCAAAATTAAACATAAATCTAATGAACTGCTTTGATCCAACCTAACCCGATGCTGGCCAAATCCGAATATTATACAATAGTAGGGAATGGAATATAAATAGCAGGATAATATAGGAATATTAGGTATTGAACAATATCACGTATGGATAGCAAATTCACTGCAGGTATTTTTATACATAAATTTAGGTTATTAGGAAATTCACTGCGTGATTAGGGAATTCATATTGGTTTAAATTAACTCATTAGATTTTAAGAGCTACCCTAAGACGAGCTTTAATTTTCTAAATATAGAAGCACACAAGATTAAAAAAATATAGAAGTAAACATGAGATTTATCCAATAAAAAATAGAAGGACGAAACTGAGCCCATACCTGAATATCTATGTCAGTTTGACCTCCTTGAGCACCACCAAGCGGTTGATGAATCATTATCCTTGAATTTGGCAGGCTGTATCTCTTTCCTTCAGAAGTGAAGGAGGAATGGGTATAAAGTTAGAAAGAATCATTTTTCTTACATTGGAGAAGTAAAAATGATATTCATCAAGAGCAAAAGAAAGGGGAGGTAGAGGGATGGATACAGTGATTACAAGTTAAAAGAATACCTTTGGTCCCTGCGCTAAGCAGAAAAGCTCCCATACTGCACATGAAAAGGTATACAATCAACTACCAATCACTTTTCATAGACAACTTATAAATATTGATGAATATTTGTAATTCCTAGGAATGTTAAGGATATTTTCGAAGGCAAAGCCTACGATTCTTGGTTCAAAAGTTTGTAAATAGTAAATACTTGATATTATCTTCAACAGTTCTGATAGTCTCATTTTCTCGATATGAATGTTAAAGGAAAAATGGGGAAAATCACACAACTCCATTCCCCCTCCACTTTCAGTGTTAACTGGGATCCAAAATTATACTGGAATTCTGGAAAAAGCCTGAAACTCACCACATGATAATACCAGTGTGAGCGGAGTAGAATTTTCTAAAATAAAATCTAGAAGAGTTTAAACACACGGGATTATGGGTAAACTATTTGTTCTCAAGATTCACATTTCGCTACTCCTGAAGCTTGGGAGAACTCAATTAAAATATATCATTCACAGGTGCAAGCCAGTACAACCAAAGATTAAATGAGTAGAAGGATATGCCTTATTTTATTAATCAACCCTTACAAGGATAGATCTACTAGTGATAGGAAAAATACAAAATGAAAAAAAGGTTAAAGGGTCACCCCTCCAAAATAAAGAAATACCAATAAAAATGTTATCAGAAGTTATTACAACAAAAATTTTATCCTACTAGGTGACATTGGCTACATACATCAATTATCACATGATGTCATTGGGCTTGGATAAAGACTAATTCTCAAGCATATTACTAATCATGAGATTGATTTTATCAATTTCCTCCGGTCCCCCTTTTGGCTTCCCTCTCCCCCTGTCTTGCACAGCTAAAAATCATGTAATCTACTCTCCTAATTGATGCTTCCAGTGACCTTCCCTGCACATGTCCAATTCACTTTAACTTATATTTTGTCATCTTTTCCTTAATTAATACCATACCAATATATCTCTTTCTATATAATAATTTTGTATCTTATCATTTATTGTGTAGTCACACATTCATCTTACCATTCTCAGTTTTGTTACTTCTATCTTTTTTATTTTGTCATCTCTTTAAAACCCAACATTTACTACCACTATCATAGGATCATATAGTTGTTCAAGAAAGAACTATTTAGAAAAAAAAAAAAAAAAAGATACGATGGTGAAAATATTAAGATAATTGATAATTAATCAGCATTGTTCTGCCAGTATCCAGCATAAATAAATAACTCAATATGTACTGCTGGTATACATCAAGAATCAAGATCAAGTTAGGATAGAAATGTTTAGCTTTCTTCTGGTGGTAACTGGTAACTTGCAGCATTAGGGTAAAATTGCCTAGAGAAAGAATAAAAGGTTACCTAGCTGCTAATCCAACACAAACAGTAGACACATCAGGTCTGATATGCCTCATTGTATCAAATATTGCCATTCCTGGGGGGAGTAAAAAAAATCATTTAATATTTGAGATACAATATATTTTTTAACCCATGTGTAGATTAATGTTATAAAAAAAAATTCAAGATAGTTTTAACAGAAAAATTATTACCAGCTGTAACAGACCCTCCTGGAGAATTTACATACATGACAATATCCTGCCCAACAATAACCAGAAAATCAGTAGTTAAGTAAATGCACAGAAAATTGAGTTCACATAATACAAAAGACCAGAAAACAAACTCAACACTAACCATATCAAAATGAAGAAATCCAGAATAGCAAACGATCACTTTATATAGGTAATAATACAAAAAGTAAACCATGAGTTTTCAAGGACTAAAATCTAGAAAAAACCTTGTTAGGGTCAACAGCATCAAGGTATAAGAGCTGAGCAACTATGATGTTTGCCATGTCGTCATCAACTGCTCCACCACACCGGATTATTCTCTAAAATACCAAAATGCAATTTTAATACTAGAAAGATTAAACAGAAGCGGAATACTTAACTTTAAGTAACAAGAAGTGTAAACGAATGCCTACATATTGGAAAAGCTGACTTATAACACTCTGGAAACGCTCCTGGACCATGGGAGGTGGCCCTTGTCCTTGTGCGTAGGTAGGGAAATAAGGGGAGGATGGGACTTGCAAATCACTCCTTTAAAAACACTATTCATGTCAATATATGAGACTAAAGTCAAAATACAAAAGAAATAACAAAGAAAATCTACCTTATGGACCAAATACCCTGACGTGAACTTCTCTCAGGTGTCCAAAATTCATCACCATACACGGCTTTCACAGCAGATTTTTTATTAATCTTTCTATCTTCTACCGCTTTCTTTAGGTTCCTGCAACCCACATGAAGACTTCGCCCCCTTCATAAATATAAATATGCCCAGCATAACAGAGAGTATTCTAGTATCTTCTTTACTCAATTACCATAATTTTTTTTAAAGAAGAGAAATTTAAGTACAAATAAAAGGAAGACAATAACAATTCGAACTTTAACAAGAAAAATTTTAAAACCCCAATGAGCCAGTTCAAATTTATAATGACATTTTAATCAAAATATTTTTTCAGTTCCAAACATAACCGAAAATCTCACTTTCACCCTTACCCATTAGCTTAAAAATTTAGGGTCATCTTCCACAAATCTGGTGACCTAAACTCACTAGAACAAAAAAAATAAAATAAGCAAATAATAAAGTTTCAACAGCCACAAATCGAAAAACCACGAACTCGCGGATAAGTCATCAAAATGTAAACTTGATGGCAATTGAAACTCAAGCTCAAAGAAAGAGCGCAGTTCATGGGGTGTTATAAGCAAATAGATAAAGAAAGAAAGCAAGAAAGAAAAATACCTGGAGAGGGAGGGAAAAGAAAGGTTGTTGGAGCGAGAAGAAGAGGGAGAGGATGAAAGAAGAAGAGGGTTGAACCTAAGAGAAGAAGAAGGAGTGAAAAGGGATGTGCTCGCCATTGTTAATTGGTGGATGAAAATGAAGGTTCAATTCAATATCTATCTATAATTTGTAAAATAAGGAGAAGAAGAAGATTAGGGGGCGGAGTTGAGTGTTGGGGCGAAACTTGTAGACAGTGAACTCAATTCAGTGCTTGTGTTGTGACAAAGCCTGAAGCTAATACCCTTGCTGTACCTATCTTGTAATTAAACCCACCTTTTTTAAAAATTAAGAAACACAAAAATATTTTATTCTACTTGGCAAGTTAGTCACAAATAAATTAGTAATTCAAATTATTTAATTTTTTATTATTCAACTTTTTAAAAAGTAACTACCAGCTTAAAAAGTTTAATTTGACAAGTTAATGTAATGTGACTTATTAGCAATGCTTAAAAAAAGTGGACGTGACAAAATAAAATTTAATTTCCATATTTATTATAAAAAGATGTAAAATGCTAATTGTCCTAAAAACAATTCTGTGTGTTATTTTATTCTCTAAAATTTAAACATATTTTTATAAATTAACATTTGTAAATTGTTAAATGCAATAATTTGAGATACAAGAAATTCTTTTCCATAATGTGGATAAGATCAAGCTAAAGTTACTACAAGTGCTAATTTATTTTTATTAGTTGTGGCTACCAAGTTGGGTTATTCAAACAAGTAAAAAAAAAAAAAAAAACAGTAGACTGGAGTAAGATTTTTATCAATAATAAAAATATATTCTGCACAAATATACATTATTGCAAAAATAATCGATAAAAATATACATATATAGGATAAAATGTATATAAAATATACATTATATAGGTAGTCGTACTGAGAATCAGATATTGTAACAATAATCGATAAAAATATAAAATAAAAATTGGAAAACCAAAGTTATTATTTTTATAATTGGGTAAAATTTGTTTAAAAAATAATTAAAAAACCAAATCAAAATTATTTTGTTAAATACAATTTTATTTTTAAAATACATTTCAAAATAAAAAACTGAAAAGTTGAAGTGATTCTGAACGGAGCCTAATATATTATGTACCTCTCATAAACAACTAATATGTGAAACAATGGGCCCAGAGATGATTATGTTTTGAACCTCCACTTTTACTATTTGCACAGTAAAAATACTACTTTTCCAAGTTGTCTTCGTTTCTTTGGTCATCTCTTGTCGCTGCCTTCTGTGTGTGTCTCCTTATCCCCATGCTTCCCCTCTCTCACCCGCCCTTGCAGATCTACAGATCCACAACCCCCTTTTACCCTCTTGTGGATCTACATATCCATGATAGTGAATATGACTTGTAAGTCATGTGATATGCAAATTAAAAAAATTAGATTAAAAAATAATTCTGATTACATGATCCATAATTATATAACTATATAATAATATAATAATGAATTTTATGATTTATAATATATGATATTACTGTGGATCTTACCATAATAATTTTTTTTGTATATGTCTATTACTGTGGATCACATAATCTATAGTTGTGTAAAACCAAGTTGAGGATCTTTAAATGTGGAAGAGGGCATGAGGGAGGAGGTGTGGGGCAGGCAAGGTGCGAAGGGAAAGAGGGACCTAGGGAAGGGGAAAGATGGGGTTGGACGCCCAAAAAACGTTGCCATGTGTTCTGCTGCTCTTTGGGCGTCATGTTGGCATGGACTATCTTGGCTGAAAAATAGTAATATTTAGCTATTATTTAAAAATAATGACATCTTTTAGATAAATATTATGGTTTTTATATATATAAAGATACTCGCAATTAGTTTTAGAAAAATATTTTTTTTTTTGAGTTTTTGTTCATCATGAGATAATTGTATTTTTTTTAAACGTAATAATTTAATATTTTCGTCTCAAATAAGACTAAAAAATTTTTAAAAAATTATGTTAAAATAAGTATTATATTTATCCTTTCAATGTAATATTAATTATGAGGTTAGTTTTGTAAAATTGCATACCTCTCATGTTGATTTAAAACTTAATTGCCAAAGGTAAGAATTGGAAGGTTGTATAGAATAGTGACAATTTAAAACTTAATTATACGAAATTCTAATAAAGGATGTTATAGCAATTGCATAATTTTGTCCATGGTCCAAGTTGACCGTGTTAGCAACTCCAAGAAAACCAATTAAATTCTCAATAAATTAGGTCCATTTAAAAATTAAAACAAGACAAAATTATGGATTTTTAAAAATTTTATTTTGTCTTTATAATTTTTTAATTTTTATTATAGTCATTGCAAGATTTTCTTTTTTATTTTACTCCTTTAACATAACCATCTAATTTTTTATATGTTTTTGATATGTCAAATATAATTGACTTACTTACCACTCATGTTGATTTTGAAATCCATGAAATTTACTTCGGCTAGTCTAAATCTGTTGATATTATTTTCAACTTCTATAAAAAAGAAACTTAACGGCAATGCTTATTTTTTGTAATTAGATTAAAATTCCGTTATTTGACGAGAAACGCCCTTTACATGTTAAACTGATAATGAAATGATAGTTTAGAGCGAGAATTTGATTAGAAGGTTGGATACATGAGTGAGGGGAAACATATAGGTTAGTGTGTGATATAGATATAAATGTAGATTTAGATCCTGTGATTGTTAACCATGGAGTCGAGGGTGGCAAGGACATTGCCGCCGAGCTGGAACAGGGTGGTGGAGTCGTTAGAGAAGGGCATGTCAAGGCCAGGGGATTCTTGGAAGGCGTCGTCGCAGGAGGATTTGTCAGAAATGACAGCGCTGAACTTGAAGTAAGCGTCTACGACGTTGTGCTGGGCGAGGAGACCAAGGCACTCGTTTATGGTGTCCAATATGTCCCCGTACTGGTCCTTGCAGATACCCAGGGCATCCAAGGCGTTCTTCGCGGTCCCAGTGTTGGTAAGCTCGCTTTTGATTTGGCTCGCTATCTCCCTCGCCTGCTCAAGGGTCGCCTGCATCTCCCTCTCAAGAGCCTTCATCGGGTCCAACGAACCCTCCACGTACGGGGCGATTGTTTCCTCGCATAGGCTCGGGTTCTCCGCCCCCGTGCAGAATTTCTGGATCTCCGGGCTGAATTCATTCACGTCTTTTGTAACCATGTTCCCCAACAACCTCACGTTTCGGTTCTCCTCTTCTCCTGCTCCCGCCTCTGGTGCCGCGCTTGGAGCGAACACTCGGCTTGAGGGAACGGCGCTGCTCGTTATTATCAGACATGAGAGGGTCCCCATCAGTATCACACTTCTGCTCATTCTCCACTTATCCATTGTCTCCTCTTTTGGAAACCCCTTCCCTTCCAAACACTTGAGACAATGGTAATATCACAAACTCTGCCTCTCTTTTTCTCCTTCCCTACCTCCCAACCCCTTTTATTCTTCCTTTTTTCCCCTCTTTTTTTGGTTTCCTTCCTCTTTCTTCACCCGCACTTTCACGTTCATCCACGCATAAATAGAAACTCACAAATTCACCTCCTCTAAATTACTCATATCCTTTCTACACCACACACATGCATCTTTCCTTCTCACCCCAATTACTGCCTAACACATACCAACCCTTCATATAATATCTAAATTAAATTTCCCTTTACGACTACCTTCCTTAAAATTTCATTAAATTACTACTTTTTCTATATATATGACATTCTTCACGTGAAAGGCCCTATTTTTCCTCCATATTTTTTAGAAGTACACATGATATGATGTTTTTGGTGAAACTCTATCTTTCTTAGTTTTGCGGATATAAATACTTTTATTTTTTTATTCAATAAAATTGTAAGTTTTTTACATGTTATTATTTTCATAAATTTTATCTATAATGGGAAAGCTTGTGTGGAAATTTTTTATGTTGTTGAATTTGGCTAACACTATATTACAAGTAAAACATGTTAAGGGGAATCAATCCACTTTTATTATGGATAATAATTTTTTTTATTTAAATTTATAAAAAATGATGATATGTATAAAACATATAATTTTATTGGTTAAAAAAATAGAAGTATCAATACTCACAAACAAAGACACAATAGATTTTGCCATGTTCTAGAGCGGTGGATAAACACACCATCCAACAATAACAAACTTTTCATAGACACATGCTTACATGAAATTTTTTAATGTATTTTATTATTTGTACTCTATTTTTTATTTTAACAACAAAGAATTAAAATTAAAGAATTTTAAAATATTGAAAACTAAATGAGAGAAGTTCTTTCATAATAAAAACCCTTTTTTCTTCTTCTTCAATTCCATCTCAAACCCTTCCTTCTTCTTCTATTCCTTTCCTTCAAAGTTCTTCTTCCATCATCTTCCTACTACTTTAAACTATCAGTAAAAGTCTCCCCTCTTCCTCTTCTTCCCCTTTGAGTCCTTTCTTCATTCATAAACATTGTACCTCTCTTTTACCATCATCATGAGACACTCTCAGAAGTAAGATTAGTTTTGACACAAAATTCTTGTTAAAACATATGCATGTTGACAATGTTACATATTATCCTTACTCTGTTATGTATCCCTCTCTTTTATTCATACTTGTTGTTTCTTTTATCTTGATAATACTCTTATTTGGTTGCACAAATTGTAACAAATTTCCACTCCTGATACACATTTTGCAAGTATTTGTTATCTCTCTCATGGTTTAGGGTTTTTTTTTCTTCCATTATTATGTTGAGTATGAAATATATGAATGTTGGCTGTTTGATAAAATGCCTAAACGAAATTTTCACCACTAGTATACATATTGTAGGTATTTGTTTCCTTACAAGTCCTTGGTCAATCATACACCAGGTAAAATATATGTTGTTAAAAAAAGTTTGTTCTTCTTCCCTTTCCTAATAAGTATATGTTGCTCAGTAAACATTAACATTTTATCTCATTTTCTAGTATTCTCATAAGTTTTTGTTTTTTCATAATTCATATACTTGATTCACTAAATGCAACCAATATACTCTCTTCAAGTTCATTTTGATTTTTTATATTCAATTAGTTTCTCTATTTATGTTAATGATATTATCTTGTTATAGGTTCATGTTCATCTTATCTAAATGGGGGAATGGTAATATGAAATTAATGTTACAGGCCCAAGTAAACAATTTTCTATTCATGCATGTGTTGTTGAATGAATGGTGTAATATGAAATATATATATACAAATAGGTACTTAAAAGATTTGGTAAGAAGAATCAATTATTACACACAACATTTTGTGATGCTTAATTATTGTGTGTCATTGAGTAGTTGAGTTTAGTTTGGTTTTTTACTTTGTTTCGAACTGCACACATAATTGCATGTATCAATATGTTGTAACAAAACAATTTAACAGGGAGTAACATGTACCACCAAATGGGACAAACCAAATGATTGCTCATGATTCATGTAAGTGTAAAAAGGTGAATATTGTATTATTCTTCATTTCCAGTACATTTTTTTATTGTTATTGTATTGTAAGTAAATGCTTAAGTGTTAATTATGAACTTTCAGGTTATTTTAAGACATGAATATAGACCAAGGTTGTTGGTTCAATTAAAAAAAATCTGATAAATTTACAAAGAACTTGAATTAAGGCAGCACCCTTTAAATGGTTATTGTATTTGAGAGAAAAAGTAAAAATATCTAGGATATTGCTCAATGAATTGGTAACCAGGTGGTTGAGAAGAAGGAAGGTTTTGGAATAAGAAATGAGATAATATATTTTACTCTTTTAGATGTGTGTTTAGGCTTGAGACTTTGTGTGTAATAATGAAAAGGTCAAACTTAAAGATGTTGAATGTCATACCAAAAGATTGTTTGAGGGAAAAAATCAATGCAAAAATGATATTTGATAAACTAAAAGATTATCACAATCATGATAATGTGGGTGATTTATGCAGGCTATACTTCTTGGACTAGTAGAGTTTTACTTCCTCAATACCAATAATACTATGCATTTTAGGTTGTTAAAAGTTATTACATGATTTATCATCTCTTGTAAAATATAATTGATGTGGTGTTGTTTATAATTATTTGGTTCACAACTTATGTTGAAATCTTTTTGTTTGTTTAAGAAAAGGAACACTTTCACAGATGCATATTGTAGAATGTACATTTTTGTTGCAAGTAATGAAAAAATTATGATTAATATTTTTTTTGTAATTTTATGATGTATTAGTTTTAAAGTTTATAAAAATCATATTTTTTACTCTTAATTAAGTTGAATATTACAATATTATTACTATAGATACGAGTTTTGGATCATGTGCTGGTAGATAGTAAGAAGTCTTTTCATCTGACAAGTAAATTTTCACAAATTGTAAGATGACTTGATGTTTTGATTGATTAAAGAAGAATATCAACTTTATTTACACCAAGCATGAATATGAATGATTTTTTCATGTTTGAGAAATTTATCAAAAAATTGCGTTTTACAAAATGTTAGCCACAGTTAACTAGATAAATGGTATATGGTTCATCATTTAAAGTTTGGACTAAATTTTTTCTTCAAGATCATACTCTTAAGAAAATTTATTAGCCAAAATATATTTTTAATTAATGACATCATTCTTCATATATAAACAAGTATGAATATGAATGATTTTGTCATGTTTGAGAAAATTTTTCAAAAAATTGTGTTTAACAAAACTTTGGTCAAAGTTAACCAAAACACGATTTGTACATGATTTACCACTTAAGGTTTGGACTAAATTTTTTTCTTGAAGACCATACTATTACTCTTGAAACAATTTATTAACCAAAACATGTTCTTAATTAATCACACAATTGTTCACCTATAACCAAATATGAATATAAATTATTTTTTCATGTTTGAGAAAATTTTTCTGAAAACTGCATTTAACTTTAGTCATAATTAACTAGATAAATATACATGGTTCACCACTTAAGGTTTGGACTGAAATTTTTCTTCAAGACCATCCTGTTGAGAAAATCTATTAACCAAAACATATTCTTAATTAACCACATCATTGTTAACTTGCAATCAAGTATGGGTATGAATATTTTTTTCCATGTTTGGGGTTTTTTTTAAGAGAACCATCTTTAACAAAACCTTAATCACCATACATGGTTCACCACTTAAAGTTTGGATTGAAATTTTTTCTTCAAGACCCTTGAGAAAATTTATTAACCAAAAAATATTCTTAATTAACCATACAATTGTTCACTTGTAACTAAGTATAGATATGAATGATTTTTCTTAGTTTGGAGAAATTTTTCAAAAAAATTCATTGAAAAAAACAATAGTTACAATTAACCAAATAATTGTATATGGTTAACTAGTTTAGACTAAAATTTTCATCAAGACCTTGAGAAAATTTATTAACTAAAACATAGTCTTAATTAACCAAAATGTAGTTCACATGTAACCAAGTATGAATATGAATGATTTTGTCATATTTGAGAAAAGTCTTCAAAACATTGCGTTTAACAAAACCTTAGTCATAACTAACCAGATAAATGTGCATGGCTCACCACTTAAGGTTTGGACTAAAAGCTTTTGTTTAAGACCATACTCTTGAGATAATTTATTAGCCAAAACATATTCTTAATTAACCACATTGTTGTTAACCTATAACTATGAATATGGAAAAATTTTCCCTGTTTAGGAAAATTTCTCACAGAAGTATGTTTAACAAAACCTTAGTCATAGTTAACCAGGTAATAATTGTACATGATTCACCAATTAAGGTTTGGACTGAAATTTTTTCTTCAAAACTATCCTGTTCAGAAAATCTATTAACTGCTGTCGTTGCGGGTTGTTGCTCTGGTGGCATCTCCGGTGTGCGAAGTGATCCAAATATTTGTTGAAAAATATGGCCTTGGGGCATGCCAGCACCGTACGGTGTACCACCTTGGTAAGATGGTCCTACGTCTGTCTGAGACGGATAATAATAAGTAGTAGGCATATTTCCACTTAGTTGTGTCAGTGTATAATATATGTCTTCTTGACGTTTAGGCAAGTTAGGAACAGGGTAAACTTCTACCTGAACGACATCCCTCCGTCTAGTTAGACCACGACTTTCACGATATGACTGTTTCACGTGAAAATCTGGAACATCAACCTCAGGCATACTTTCGGGTGCTGGCACTGCCGCTCGCGTGATTCGATCTTCATCTTCCAACAAGACCATTATTTTATCAACATATGGGACTAAATCGTCCACTGACCACTTGTTTCTTCCTTCCGGAGACACCATATATGATAATGTCTCTCCAACTTCACCCTACAATAAAAATAGAATGGAAAAATTAAAACCATAAAAATGTTATTGCAAAAATTAAAAAACAAATTGGATAAGTATAACAAATTTTACCAACAACGATGCTCTTGCATTTCTTGGGTCGATAAACATTTTGGTTTTGGCACAATACCAAACCATGTACTCAGAGTTGAATGTCAGGTCTCCAACCTGAGTTCTAGTTTCTTCGACCCTAAATTGGTCTATGTTGTTCCATATTGCAATGGCAGGTTGCAACAACATAAGCCAATTTTCATAACCTTTTCCTCGCATAGTCAACCCATGTAATTTTTTGGGCTGCAAAGGAGGACAGGATATGGGTTGGCGCATCCCAAACTGCCGCATTACTCTATCTGGTTGATGCCATTCACAAATATTGAAATAAAGCAATGACACAACACATTTCCACGCGTTAACCCCTTCTAAGCATATCGGGGGTAACTGTGCCAAAACTTCATTTGGATATGACATCCAAATGACCTATATAAAATAAGAAGTAGTTAGTACGTAAACAAAATTAACAAATAATAACATACATTTTCTTACATCATTTTGCTTCATTGTATCCAGTAAACGACGATGATGTTTTAAATCATCGGTGGCTCTAATGTGTCGGTTTCCCCGTCGTAGACACCTACGAAAATTATATAATTAATATTAAATATTATATAACTAACTGACAAATAATATTTTAAAATATAACTAACATTATACTCAATAAAAAAATTACCTTGATCCAATGAGTTTGTTTGGTTTGTATGGGGGTAATATAGTCGGTGTAACTTTTGGGAATCTTTCATATGTCCATATCTGTATTAATAGGCATAAAACACCCATGAATTTTATTTTGTAGTTTGTTGCGACGCATTATTCTCTATACAAAAAATCAAGTACAGCAGCACCCCATGCATATGCACTGCACTCACCAAAATCTCGTAACAATAACAAATACCTTAAAGATACTTTACTACTAGACTTATCTACAAACAGGGCACCACCAATGAGGTGTAAAATATATGCCCTAGTAAACCTCTGTAAATTTTCTTCATTATTTTCAAAATTTGCGATATCACCAAAATTATGAGTTAGCCAACTAACTCGAATAGAACTACCATCAATTTCATCGTTATTTGGTGAAACGCCAAGCAGTTCTTCACATAGTTCAACCCAATTAACATTGGTTGAAACTATGACAGGAATGCCAGTTACTTGTAAACCCAACAAAATTGCAACATCTTGAAGGGTGATAGTGCATTCTCCACATCTCATGTGAAAAGTATGAGTTTCCGGCCTCCACCGCTCAACAAATGCATTAATTAAACCTGCATTAATACGAAGAAAACTCATCTGCGCGACCGTGTAAAATCCCGCTTGTCGTAAATATCGTACAATTTGAGGAGGAATTAACTCTTCTCCATTGTATGTGGGAACTGCACGTCTGATTAAGAGTTTTCTGTCGTCCTCCTCATTCCATATATGTTGAGAAACGTGTTGATTTTGCATGTACAACACGTCATTCTCCACAGGTCCATAATGAACACAATCAATAGAAGGGCGAGAAGAAGATGATGCAATGACAATTGCTACAATTTAATACAAAAGATTATGTTAACATAATACCCAAAATAATATATAACAAAATATAAAATTAATATATAACAAACATATATTAAAATATTATATACGAAAACTAACCTCAATATTTAGAAATAATTTCCGAAAAACAAAAACTTTTTTTGATTATCACTATGTGGTCTCCAACTAGGTGTGCGATTCTCTGCAGCGAAGGGGTGTGCGATTCTGTGGGTCACGGGGTGAATTTATAGGAGACGAACTCCACATAAACCGCAAGTCTCATCTACGGTTTATGTGAAAAATATTATTTAATGCAAACCGCAGTTCGCACTTGCGGTTTGCGTGTGTAAAAAACCGCGCCTCTTCCTCAATATCCGCATCCGTTCGTAAAAATCCGGTTAACCCCCAGTCAAACCGCAACTCTGACTTGCGGTTTTACAGGGATCGTTTTTGCAACCGTCGGGTAAAGAGGGGGGCCGGTTAAACCCCAGTCAAACCGCAACTCTGACTTGCGGTTTTACAGGGATCGTTTTTGCAACTGTCGGGTAAAGGGGGACCGGTTAAACCCCAGTCAAACCGCAACTCTGACTTGCGGTTTTACAGGCATCGTTTTCTGTGTTTTTTTACCCATTGGACAACAAGGCGGTGCTGGTCAAAGACCAGTCAAACTGCAATTCCCACTTGCAGTTTCATACTCGTTTTTGGCACGCTGACTTCCACGTAATCATGTTGCTGACGTGGTAACGAAACCGCAATTCGGAATTGCAGTTTGACCGAGTCAACTACCAAAACAGACCCATACTGGTAATATTTTATAAAAGAGACCCATATTGGTAATGTTTTAAAAAATAAACCCACTTGGGTCAATCAGCCCAGACTGCTTTGTATTTTTTTTCTCTTTTTTTATTATTATTTATTATTTTTCTACCTTTGTAATATTTTTAGTTATTAAATTTTTGTTTTCATTTTTATTTATTATAGTTCTTGTGTGTGTATATATATATATATATATATATATATATATATATATATATATATATAAATTAATTAAGGATTAAGTCAAAATCGGAAAAAACAAGGTGTCTACACTATGTATAAGCTAATATCTCTCCTCCTTACAATAAAACATTATATCAACACTCCAACAATATATTAATAATCTAATGAATTAATACTCACTCACTACTATTGCTAGTTTTTAGGTATAAAACAGGAAAACAGCAATGCCAACATTGATAGTTCACGTTATCTCCAACAATCTAACAAAGACAACTAATAGAGACATTACATTAAACCAATGGTGGAGAGGTCTTAGCATTTTAGAGTGATTACATAAAATAAAAGCAATGGAAACAGTTGACAGAGCTTTTATAGTTTTCACCTAAATTCCAATTTAATAAAATATTTCATTATTTAAATAAAAAACTCCAATTAAAATATAACAATATATTTATCATAACCTTGCATAAAACATATTATTAACACTAGTTGGGAGTGTTCATAAATGACTTATATAAATCCTATGGAAGTTTAAGGGTTGCTTCAATACCCAATTTCCCTACACATACCACATGAGAGATAATTTTCCACCCCTTTCCTCAAATGATGATCTTGGGTGCGAAGGGTATGTCCTCAGGTTCCAAACACAGTCCTCTTCAATCTTCATCTTCCCCGACAAGGTTCCCTCTACAGTTTTCTCTTAAACTGACAGAGTCTGAAATGTGAAACTGAAGCACAATAACATAACTTCTCTAAACTACTCTAGGTTAATAGCTAGATTGAACTTTCTAATACTATACCTAACCTTAATTTTCAAAATATCTTATTATTTACACTCATACTTATTTTATTTATTTATTTTATAAAATTAATTTTTAATTTATTTTAATAAATACAAATTTTAAATTAATTTAAGCCAATTAATAAAAAATACACTTTTTTATTAATATTTTATTTTTCTAAAAAAATGGAATATTACACCTAAGGATGGTGAGGAGAAGAGAACATGAAACGACTGTGAGGGAGAAGTGAATGCAAAGTTGAAGACAAACATAGAAGAGAACGCGAAGCTGAAAACAAACATAGAAAAGGACGTGAAACTGTGAAAATGAATGAAGAAGAGAATGTGAATCTACAAGGAACAAATGAAGAAGAGAACATGAAACAAACTGCTGAAAATAAATAGAGAAAAAATGCTAATAATGAACAAAGGTAAAAAACAAACGCGAAACTGCATACAAATCCCTTTCTCCCCAACATTATTTTCATTTACAATTTTTTTAAAAAAATAAAATATAATATTTGTGTCACGTCATTACCATGTCAGAGGTGTATAATGAGGGGTTTAGACTCTTGGGGTGTTTGTATATCATTTATGTTTTATATCTAACAACAAAGCTTAATTATAGTAAAAACACCTTCAACTAAAAGATGAAATAAAGAAGAGTGAGTTTGATAACTAGGCAAAAAAGAATAAGGACATATTATTTTATCCTCTTATAAAGAAACTAATAGACAGAGGCTAGCTAATTAGAAATTGCAGAATAAAAACTGGGTATTTTTTATTGATAGCCTTTTCTCATGGGAAGATAACCCTTAAAACAACAACAATACCCAACCATAGTGGGTCAAACCAACACAAACAACCCCATACCCAATACCAAATAGTAAAACATTAACAATGATATTTAATCCATTTTGGGCCTCTGGTCACTCTCTTAGGCCTGCTAATATTGCCCTCCCCTTTAGTTGAGACCTTGTCCTCAAGGTCGATGACGTGGCAGGGTTTCATTAGCACAACAAAAGGCACACAGACTGTGCTAGTTCCCAACGGTGGAGATGTAACTAAACCCTCATCTAACGATTTTCACTCTTCACACAGAATGGGAGGGAATTTTGTCGCCTGCGTCTCTTGAGAATTTGAAGAGTTCAACAATTGGGATGAAGGGGTTCATGGATTGAACGGTGCTGCAGTGTTTAGAGGTTGTGAATGGGTGACAGTTAGATTCAAGTTGGAGGCCATCTTAATTGATGCATGCTACTTAACGAGGTAGGTGTGAGACCAGCCTGGTGGCCCAACGTGGTTGTGACGCGTGTCCCGGAGTAGTTACCTAGTTTTGAGGCCCTTCATCTGACAATTCAGGTTCTTTGTCCGTTGGGGAGATCAACGATTGCAATGTTGGCAGATCTTTTGAGGGTCTGACACAATTAAAGGCTTTCACCTCAATCTTTTGACTCCCTAGTTGCATTTTGTTGAAAATATATGGGTTCTTCAGCCTCTTCAAGAGACGCATCCTTCTCTAGTGGGGTGAGGGTAGAAGCAACTTGATGCCAGAGGGAGGTGTTCGTCTATGGTAGGCATGTATAGCGAAATGTGCCTGACGGGGTGGGTCCAAGAGCTTTTTGGAAGAGCTAACTCATAAGCCACTCGACCATTCTTCTTATGAATCTCAAATGACCCAAAGTATTTCTTTGCTAACTTCTAGGACTGGTGGTGGGAAACTATCTTCTATCTATAAGGAGTCAAATAAAACTAAACAAAATCTCCTTCGTTGAAGGTAATATCCCTCCACTGTTTGTTATCCTGAGATATCATGCTTTGCCTTGTTCTTTTTAGTGCACTTTAAGTACCATAATAACTATTTCGTGTCTGTAAGGAGAGGTCAACAATGA
The DNA here is from genome assembly GCA_037954015.1 of Psophocarpus tetragonolobus. Lineage (NCBI taxonomy): Eukaryota > Viridiplantae > Streptophyta > Magnoliopsida > Fabales > Fabaceae > Psophocarpus > Psophocarpus tetragonolobus. Next base: position 34,819,077 of record CM075692.1, on the reverse strand, counting down.
CACTCGAGGTTGAGTCTTGGATGTAGTCTGAGATAGTTGGAGGAGTTCTACCAAAGACGACCTAAAAAGGGGACATGCCTATGAAAGAGTGGTGGGTCGAGTTGAACCAGTACTCGGCGAGATGCAAAAATTTAAACCACTTGTGGGGTTGTTTGTTGCAGAAACAACAAAGGTAAGCCTCCAAACTTCTATTTACTATATTTGTCTGCCCATCAGTCGTCTCAGGATGATACGTTGTGCTGTATTGTAACTTTGTTCCTTGTTTTGTTAATAGTTCCTTCCAAAAGGTGCTGAGAAACAGTGGTCACGATCAAATGTAATGGTTTTAGGAACCCTATGGAGTCTACAAATTTCCATTGAAAAACCTCACAGCTAGATCGACGACAAAAAAGTGGCTGGGCAAGGCAATAAGATGGACAGATTTTGTAAGTCGATCAAAGACAACCCATATCACAGTGTGACCGATCGAGTTAGGGAGGTGATTAATAAAATCCATAGTTAGCTCTTCCCGTACCCTTTTTGCCACTCCCAATGGTTGTAACAAACTCTGTTTCTTAGATGACATGTACTTATTTTGCCAACACACTGAACAACATTGGATGAACTATTGAGTCTTTGTGTACATATACGGCCAGAAAAATGATGAGGTAGATGCACCATGGTAGGTTTCAAACCTGAATGTCCACCCATAAGGCTACAATGAAATTCCCCAAGTAACTGAGTTCGAACTTCTGCAGTATTAGGTACAAAAATCCTCCCTTTAATAAAAAACAACCCATCCTAGATTGAGCTTTAAATGCTAAAGTAAGGTCTTCTGTCTGATTAATCATATTCTTCCCTTCTACAGTGAGGAAGAATTTTTGGATGGTTAAGATAATGGTAAGGACGGAAGTCAAAGTTAGAGAGAACAAACACATACTCATGTATAGCTGGACTCGAGGATGGTTCAACATGGTCTTGGCAGATAGAGAGTCAGCAACTATATTGTTCTTACTTGGTTTGTACCTAATTTCAAACTAGTAGCCCTGAAGCTTGCATATCCATTTTTGTTGTTTTGTGGACTCGAGGATGGTTCAACATGGTCTTGGCAGATAGGGAGTCAGCAACTATATTGTTCTTACCTGGTTTGTACCTAATTTCAAACTAGTAGCCCTGAAGCTTGCATATCCATTTTTGTTGTTTTGTGGTTTGAACAGTCTGTGATATTAAGTGGCGTAGACTTTGTTGATCTATGTAGATTATAAACTGCCTACCAATCAAATATTAATGCCATTTCTTGATGGATTCTATGACAATGAACAATTCACAAACATAAGCCGAGGCAACTTGCATCCTAGTGTTCATCTTTTTTACTGAAGCTTGCTAGTGGGTGATCCTTTTGAATAAGCACAACTCCAATGGCCCAGGCAGATGCATCAGTTTCTACACAAAAGGGCTTTGAGAAATCTAGTAGAGCTAAGATCGGGGTCGTGGTCACTTTCTGTTTTAATTTTGTAAAAGCTGTAGCTGCTTCTAGGGACCTTGTAAAATTATTTTCTTTTAACAACTCAGTAAGGGGAGTGACGAGTGTGGCATAGTGCTTAATGAAGCGTCTGTAAAAGTCGGTGAGGCCTAAGAACTCGCATAAAGACGTAAGAGAACATAGCTTCAGCCAAAGTATAATAAATTCAAATTTTTCTACGTCTGGGGTGACACCACCCTCACAAATTATGTGTCCCAAATGGTGCACAAGATTAACAACAAAAAACACTTAGTTAACTTAGCAAAAAAAGAATTATCATAAAGTAAAGCCAAAACTAAGCTAAGTGAACCAAGTGAGAGTCATGATCAGTGTTGTAGATGAGAATGTCATAAAAAACACTAAGACAAACCATCGTAAGTAAGACCTGAGCAAATCGTGCATAGTTTCCTGAAAAGTGCATAAGTAAGCCCAAATGACATTACTAAGAATTCGTAATGCCCATCACAAGTTCTGAAGAATGTTTTGTGAGTGTTTAGTATGTGGAGTCTAATTTGGTGATACCTTGATCTTAAGTATAACTTAGTGAATTTTCTAGCAGATCCTAGTTCATCTAGCAACTCGTTTACCATAGGGATATGAAAATTAACTAAATTGTTGCAACATTTAGGGCTCTATAATCAACACAAAACATTCATGTACCATCTTTTTTACGCACCAACAAAACTAGGGATGAGAATGGGATGTGATTGGGCACAATAATTTTATCTACTAACATTTCATTAATAATGCAGGCCATAATCTCTTTTTGTGGAGTGTAGGTAACAATATGGTTTAACAGTAATAGGGGCGGTGTCAGGGAGTAATGGAATGTGATGGTCATGAAAACGAGGAGGTGGTAGGCCATGGGTTTTAGGAAAATGGTTTGGTAAATGCATAGTAATTGATGGACATCTTGGGGTAATTTGTGAAAAGAGAGTTCTGTTTGTAGGTTGGGTGGTTGAGAAGTGTGTAAGGGTTTATTGTCTTGAAGTGTGAGTAAGCAAAATGATGCAACAAAATTTGTGTGCATGGAATGGCAAAGTTGGGTATATGATGAATGGAGAGGAGTAGTATTGTTGAAGTCGTTTAGTGTTATCCAGAAGTCATTATGGTTCAATGGGAAACTTGGTACAGAGAAATCAGCAGATATAGTACCCAATGTAGAAAGCCACTTTAGCCCTAAGACAATGTTTGTGCCCTCAATTGGAAATAGGTAAGATGGTACTGCAAATTGGTGCCCTTGGAAAGATAGGAAAATGTTAGGGCAAAACCCTATGCAAGATAGATGGTCACCATTTCCCACCATTACTTTGAGATCAGGTGTGGGTTCAACAGTTAACCCCAAGTGCTTTACAATACAAGGCTGCAATATATTGTGGGAGCTTCCAAAATTAAGAAAAACCATGACTTGTAAGTTTTCAATTTGGCCAGTAAATTTTAGTGACTTTGGAGAAGGTTGGCCTAAGAGGGCTTAGGGGATAATTGGAAATGAATAATGTCTCTGGTATAGTCATGGTTAGGAGGATTGTCATCCCTACCAGGGTTATCTTCTAATAATATAAAGAATTTACCATTTGCACATTTATAATCTGCAACAAATTTTTCGTCACAATAGTAACAAAGGCCTTGCCTACACTCTTGAATGTTGGTTGAGGTGATTGTTTTGATAGGATGTTTGGTTGGGTTGTATGGTTGGTGGGAGGGTTGTTGAAAGGAGGGTGATAGGTAGTTTGGTTTATGGGTTTTGGTGGGCGAAGGGGTCAAATTCCGCTATCTTGAATTTTGTCTTCAATAAGCTTAGCTAAACCCATTGCTTGAGTAGTAGATTATGGGTTCAGGATAGTTAATTCTCTATAAATTTCAGGGTTGAGACTAGATATAAAACAATTAAGTATAGTTGCAAGAGATAAATTCATAACCCTATTGCAAAGCTTTTTAAAATAGGTTTGATAATTAGTGACAAATCCTATTTATTTCAGCTTAAACAATTCATCTTGATGATTAATATATGTTTAGGGACCAAATCTTAGCTCCAACTATCTGGAAAATGCACCCCAATCCAAAAATTGGCGGTTATGAGACATCCAATTAAACCAACTTAAAGCATCACCACACCTATAAGAAAACATCATATGCCAAGATTGTTTTCAATTGGAATATGATAATAGGTAAAATATCGCTCCGCTTGAAATAGTCAATCTAATGGGTTTGAACCATAAAAAAAGAGATCATTCCGAGAAGGGTGGGCGAGGTTTATGATTGTTTAGGTTAGGCGGTAGGGGGGTGGAGGTGGGTAATGTGGAGGTGGAACAAATATGGTGGTACTAGTTATAGGTGGAGGATAATAACTGTGTTGGGAAAGAGGGAAAAATAATGAGGTAGTCACGTATTGTGGGTTAATGGAAGTATGCAATGGAATTGTATCAGGGATAAAGGGCTGTGATAACTTATCTTGAAGTTGTGTGAGAGAGGATTGGAGCGAGTCCTTACATGCTTCAATGGCTTGCTGGAACTGCAATTGTTGAGCAATTTGTTGTTGTTGGGAATCAATCTGTGATTGTAGAGCACCAAGTTTTTCCGCTAGAGCCATTATGACATCATTCAAATCTTTGTTTTCCACCCTTGGAGGTATGGTATCCAAATGAAAGCACCAAAATTGATAGACAAAGGCTAGCTAAACGGAAATTGCATAATAGAAACTAAGCTATTAGACTAAGGTAAAATTAAGAACTGGGTATTTTTCACTGATTGCCTCTTCTCAGGGGAAGGCAACCCTTAAAACAATAATAATACTCAACCCTGACGAGTCAAACCAACACAAAAAGACTGATACCTAACACTAAACAGAATAACCTAAACAAGATAAGATATAAAGAAGTACACCGAATAGCAAAATATTAACAATAATCTTTTATCCATTTTGAGCTTCTAATCATTTTCTTAGACTTGCTAACAGAAACCATAGTAAAAAAGTTATAATAATATATTAAAATAGAGTTTGAGTATCAGAATTTTTTTTATTCTCCTAATAAGAATAAGAGGTTGAGTATCAAAATGTTTACCTCAAAAAAATTATGTTATTTCTCGTAAACTAAATACACCAATTGTCAAATGACTCCACTACTTCTCGTGTTTCCCTCAATAATTTTTATGTATCTCCACATTAATTATTTTCTTTTACTTAAAGTATACGATGGCATAGTGAATCCAAAATTAAACAGATATCCTTCGTAAAAAAAAAAAAGACAATATGGATCATGGCCATTACCTCAAACAGCAGTTCATCATGGCTAGTAACTACACTATTGATGGCAGAGGAATTAAAGCGAGTTTTAACATCCGGCTTGTAAGAATATCTTCATCGCTGGAAATATAATTTACAACATTCAGGTTCGGGTTAATTAGTAAAATCAAATCATGGGAGATTGCGGAACATATTAGATAACGCTCTCTTCTTCCCACACTCTATAATTTAAAATTAAAAAAAAATCATTAATAATAAGATAGATTCATATAAATGTATTGTTTCAACACATTATAGTTTTAAGTCTGCTAATAAAAAAATATTTTATTATTTTATAAAACAAAAATATCTCATGAAAAAGATTTAATATATAACTATCTAGAGTGTTCATCTATATAAATCAATTCGATGGATTCGACATTAAAACAGAACCAAATTACATTGGTATGAATTTTTTTTAATCGGTCAAAATCGAACTAATTAGATTTGTTCTATCTCAGTTTGCTCTATGAATTTGAGATTTTAAAGTCCGAATCGAAACGATCTTAATTAATCAAATATATTTATATATTTTCTATTATGTTAATTGTTATTTCCTTGTTAAGTGAGTTGCTATGGTGTTGTTTTGTAGGCGTATTAATGAATTATCAAACGTATTAATTTAAGCAACACATACAGCTGCAGACCATATTCACCGACCCATGATGTTTCCCTTGCCTTTTACTCAGTGGAAAGTAAACAAACAACAGACATAAATCGCAATTAACGCAGAAAAGTAACTCCCATGGTGTGATAACTTGAAATCCGCTAACCTTCCGGGAGATCAATACTATCCACTCCTATTTAAACCAAAAAATCAGTAGGGGTGTTGGCTTTTCGCAGAGTCATAGATTAAGTTTTGTAGTTTGATTTTTAGTCCCACATTGCTTAGTATTGTGAGATGGTGTTCTTTACTTTGCTATATAAGCAAGCTTATGTAAGGTTTACAAATGCACCAAAACAAATCCTTCTTAGTGTTGTTTATTTCTCTTTTCTCGCCTTTAGTTGCGGTTGCAGCAGCGTCTGATTCCGCATCAGAAAAGATTTGATTAGAGTAAATTTTCTTAGTATCTTCCACATCAGAATCTTCCACATCAGAAAAGATTTTTTTATCTTGTTCTTGGGGATCTCAGTCTAGAGAACCAGTGGAGGCTTTTCTTCAAAAAGCAGTAGGAGCAATGGCAATAGACGAAGGCAAGATAAAGATTGAAAAGTTCGATGGTGCGGATTTTGGCTTTTGGAAGATGCAAATAGAGGACTATCTGTATCAGAAAGGCTTGCAAGAACCTCTCACAGGCCTGAAACCAGAAGCTATGAAGGAGGATGAGTGGAGCTTTCTAGACAAAAGAGCTCTCGAAGCCATCCGATTGACGTTATCTCGTAATGTTGCTTTCAACATTGCAAAAGAAAGGACGACAGCAGGTCTCATGAAGGCCCTTTTCAACATGTACGAGAAACCATCAGCCTCAAACAAAGTTCACTTGATGAGGCGATTGTTCAATCTGCGGATGTTTGAAGGTGCTTCGGTGGCACATCATCTCAATGAACTAAACACTGTTACAACGCAGTTGAGTTCAGTTGAGATTGAGTTCGATGAGGAAGTACGGACTTTAATACTTTTGTCTTCCCTGCCAAAAAGTTGGAATGCTACGGTCACGACTGTGAGTAGCTCATCGGGAAGCAATAAGTTAAGATTTGATGATGTTCAAAATTTGGTTCTCAGTGAAGAGATCCGGCGCGGAGAGAGTCGGGTGAACCATCAACCTTTTCAGTATTGCATACAAAGTCAAGAGGAAGAAGTTCAACCAAAGAAAGCGGACGCGACAAATCAAAGGAGAGACGATCCAAGTCCAGAAATCATTGTAGTTCCCAAAACTCGAAGACGATCGAGTGTTGGAATTGTGGGAAAACCGGGCACTACAAAAACCAGTGTAGGAGTGTACGAAAGAGTCAAGAAGCGAAGGGCAAAGTAAACGTTGCCTCCACCTCAAGAGAAGATGAGGTGTTGATATGCTCTCTTGAAGATAAAGAGGAGTCTTGGGTATTAGACTCTGGAGCATCTTTTCATGCTACCTCATAGAAGGAACTATTCGAGAATTATGTTCCTGGAAACCTTGGTAAGGTTTATCTTGGTAATGAGCAGTCATGTGAGATTGTAGGTAAAGGTGCAATAAAGATTAAGTTAAACGGGTCTGTATGGGAATTGAAAAATGTCAGACATATTCCCGATCTGACTAAGAACTTAATCTCAGTGGGCCAATTAGCCAGTGAAGGCTACACGACAATCTTCCACGGTGATGATTAGAAGATTTCAAAAGGTGCGATGACAATTGCTCGAGGCAAAAAGAGTGGTACTCTTTACAATACAGCAAGAACATGTTATTTGATTGCAGTTGCAACAAATGAAAGTCTCAATCTATGGCACCAAAGACTTGGGCATATGAGTGAGAAAGGGATGAAGGTCATGCACTCAAAAGGAAAATTACCAGGTCTTCAGTTAGTAAAAATTGACATGTGTGAAGACTGTATACTTGGAAAGCAGAAGAGAGTCAGCTTTCAGACAAGTAGAAAAACCCCAAAGAAAGAGAGGCTTGAGCTCATCCACTCTGATGTTTGGGACCAACGACTGTCCCTTCCATTGGTGGGAAGCAATACTTCGTAACTTTTATTGATGATCACTCCAGAAAGGTATGAGTTTACTTTTTGAAACACAAGTCTGAAGTATTTGAAGCTTTCAAGATTTGGTAGAAAATGAGACAGAATTGAAGATTAAAAGGCTCAGATCCGACAATGGTGGTGAATATGTAGACACCAGATTCATAGATATATAGACTACATGTTGCTGATTGTTGGAGGGGAACCTGAAGATTATACGGAAGCTTGTTAAACCATGAACGCCGACAAGTGGGAGCTTGCTATGAAAGACGAGATGAAGTCTTTGATCTCCAATCAGACATGGGAACTAGTTTAGTTACCTATGGGAAAGAAAGCACTTCGCAATAAATGGGTGTATCAGGTGAAGAAAGACCATGATGGTTCCAAGCGATACAAGGCCCGACTGGTTGTCAAAGGATTTCAGCAGAAAGAAAGAGTTGACTACACTGAAATCTTCGCTCCAGTTCAAGCTCAATACTATCAGGACTGTGTTAAGTATTGTGGCTAGTGAGAAGCTCTACCTAGAACAATTAGATGTGAAGACTCCATTTTTTCATGGAGATCTAGATGAGGCGATCTACATGCACCAGCCTGAAGACTATTCAGAAGCATGTCAAACCACATATGTGAGCAAGTAGGAGCTTATTGACAAAGGTTGTCACAACAGAGAAGTTGAGGCTTTGCAGTGTCTCAACTGGCCTTCAAGAATGATTGATGATGAAGACAACTACAATAAGTGATAATCAAACTCCAAGTGGGAGAATTGTTAGTTTTGTAGTTTGATTAAGTTTTGTAGTTTGATTTTTAGTCCCACATTGCTTAGTATTGTGAGATGGTGTTCTTTACTTTGCTATATACGCAAGCTTATGTAAGGTTTACAAATGCACCAAAACAAATACTTCTTAGTGTTGTTTATTTCTCTTTTCTCGCCTTTAGTGCCTTGTTCCCAACAAAGACTTGCTATTAGATGGTAACACTACTATGAATCTGATGATGGTAGTGAAACTATGTAGATATATATTACTATAATTAAAAAGGCTTTTGAAGCCAATCTGGAAAAACAAAACAAGAATACACATGTACAAAATTTCATCCACACGTGGAAACACTCTCCTAGGGAGGAAAAGGATGGTGGTTTATCTAGGAGGATGAAAAAGCGACCACAGAAGAATCCCCCTCTGTAACCAGCAATAACACCAAAAACCTTCAATCACTTGCAAGAAAACACCACCAGTTATGTTTCCACCTTCAGCTATGGGAAGGAAAACAACTATAACTTATGGTGTGAAAACCTTTGGGTGCATATTCGTTGTTAGCTTGCTTTTCCAAGTACTTTCATCGTCCTTCATGAAGATCTTCAGAGAAAACAGCCGTCCTCGAAATGTTGTCATAGTCAAAGGTACTTAGACCAGAGTAAGGACCCGAAGAAAACATTGAAGATGTCCCATCAGACTCGTATGTGGTAGAGGATTGTCTCAGGTTGGGCCGTGTATTGGATGAGGTTAACGCAGTATCTTGTGATTCTGCGATCCGCTGCACCATTTTAAGTGATTGTACCACTTCACCCATTGTAGGTCGTTGGCTTGCTTCAGGAGCAACACAGGCTGCAGCAATAGTGCAGACACGTAGAAAATCTTCCTTTGGGTACCTTCCCCCAAGCCTTGGATCAACAAGTTCTTCCAACCTGTCTTTATCTCTAAGAATTGGCCTTGCCTGAAAGGGATAACCACGTAAATCATTGAATATCCAAGGTAAAACTCCAGATGAAATTGTTGAAATTAATGAGGAATCGATAATGTGAGATTGTCAAGGTAGGAATCTAACCCAAGTGACAAGGTTCTCTTGTCCAGTCGGCTGTGACATTTCCACTGGTTTCCTTCCTGTCAACAGTTCCAGCAATACAACCCCGTAGCTGTAAACATCACTTTTAACAAGTAGGTGTCCAGTCATAGCATACTCAGGAGCTACATACCTACATAACAGTTTCATTTCATATTAAAATCTAAATTAAATGGAAAAAACAAGTATACGAAAGAATTAAATGAGACTAACCCAAATGTGCCCATGACTCGAGTAGATAGATAATTAGCCCTGCCTTCCGGTGCCTGTTTAGCTAGACCAAAATCTGCAACTTTAGCATGAAAGTTGTTCTCAAGCAATATGTTGGATGCCTTGAAATCTCTGTGTATAACACAGGGCTGAGAATCTTCATGCAGGTATGCAAGTCCTCTTGCTGCATCAAGGGCGATCTTCATTCTGGTGTCCCAATCCAAAGGGCAATTTATTCCCAGGGGACCTAGGACAAATAATTCCAATTAAGCACATTAAAATAGTTTCTGAAACATTATTGTAACCTTGGAATAAGAAAACGTGTAAATTCAAGACTAGAAAGCTGATTTTGAGAAATAATATTACCATGTAGCCAGGCCTCCAAACTTCCATTCGGAACAAGCTCATAGCAAAGTAGATTTTGTGACGAGTCACGATTGCTGTAGTATCCCACTAATTTTACAAGGTTACGATGGTGCAACCGGCTTAGCATCTCAACCTCAACCAAAAATTCTTTGTCACCTTGTTGCCCTCCACTAGTAAGTCTCTTAATTGCAACAGCAGTTCCATCATTTAAGACACCTTTAAAAACTCTACCAAAACCTCCTTCTCCAAGTATGCTTGCTGGTTCAAAATTATTTGTTGCTTCTTTAAGTTCTTCATAAGCAATAAACCGTGTACTAGTTGGATGGGGAAGAGACCCAACAACTGGACGTGCACTTTCTGTCCTTGGCTTTTCTGTAGGAAGGAGAGCAAATCTTAATAGCAAACCTAGAAGAGAATATACTAACACACAAAAATCAACAGATAAGACAATATTAAATGTACAATTTTAGCCACATGCATTTCTACCTTTTAATAGCTGAAAAAGTCAACTCAAATTAGGTTGAAAACTGGAGGAGTTTATTTTTCTCAATTAAGTTAAGAAGAGCCTTTGCTATTTCCCTCCAAACAGATTTTTAGCCATGTGAAAACCAGCAATCTTCATTACAGCAACAGCATAACTATTCTTGATTCAGTCAATAAAATGTACACTATATCAAGTTTCACAATCAATGATCACAATTCACCAAATATTATTATACATCCATATTGAATTCCAATTAATATTTTTTCGAGCAATTTATAAACTTCTCTCAAAATAATCATGTTAGACAACTGGGTATACTTCTCTCCTTATTCAAGGAATACGGAGAAAAATAAGTATACCCATATAGTCCAGAGAACTCCTCTCCTTATTTCTCTGTCGTGAGAAAATTTGGTTGAAGGGAAGCAAAGTTGCCCTTCCTTAATAGGTATACTTATTGCCTTTACAATTTCCAAATATAAAAAAGGTAACTGAAAAAAATCCATAGCAGCTTTCACCTTTACTAAGTTGTTATAGGAATGTAAACAAATAATAGGGAGGTGGAAATGGAAATATTTACCAGTTTCTGTGGGAGGTGTTTTTGTTTTTGGCCTCATTGTGCATAAATAAAGTATCAGTACACATAAAATGGAAATGAAGAGAAAGCCAGTGACAATTCCAAGAATAAGAAGCAAGTTTGAATGCCTTCCGCTGTCTGAAGTACTCGATAATGTAGTTGTAGGTGGTCGTCTGTGAGGAGCTTTCGTAGGTGATGTAGCAATTGTAGGAGCTGCATTAGAATACAGATATATGTTATTATATATAAATGCATAAGTATTTGTAACACCTCCATCAAGCCCTAAGAAGTGGCAGTTGTTTGTAATTCCTCTTCCACAGAATTGAATTCAGTAATTACGGAAAAATATCTGATACTACATTAGATTACAACTAATAGTGTGTTTGCTTTGCAGTTGGTGCACTTTCCAAAGCACCTACATGTGAAAGGAAGAAATCCGTGGATTGATGTTGTGGTAATAAATGTGAAAACTAACACCAACAAGTTTAATAAATGTAGCGACAAGTTCTTGAATTTGGGTTCGGCTTAACTCTACTTCAAAGTGCTAGCTCATAAAGCAACAATATTGTTTTATATTGCACTGGTCTACTTCAAAATGCTGGCTCATAAAGCAAGCATTGGTAAAGTTGCAGAGTCAACTAGTCAAGTAGATTTTTGGACAGTTGAGGGTGGGCCATTTAAAATTTAGGACTCAATACCAAAAGCTAGTTGGTGAAGATTGACCAAGTCTTATAAGCTCTATTTGATCATATCTATAGTCAATATAGGATCTTAGCGTAAACCACAAGCACAGATAGCTAAAGGGGATAATACTACTATGTTATCACATATTAGCAATATGCAAACTATCCAAATTTGCATTTCATAATTGATAATGTAGCAGATTCATAAGCTTCATAGTTAAATGATTAGCCTTTGTAGGTACAACATAAAATGAATCAAGAAACATCAAAACATAACAGCTATCAGAAGCGATGAACAATCAATAGATTTGTCCCTGTAGCATCAACACATCTTTTTCTTCCTTTCCTCACCATTTATCAACAACATTAAAGAAACAAATAGACATAAAATCCATATATATTAAAGAAAAGAGTGGAAGAGTCAAAGCGTTAGGATTTACATTTACATACATTACAAAGACTGATACCAGGTGCAAATAAACATCAGCTGTGTTTTTCATACACAGTTAATGTTTCAATTATTATATCTTCCTGTTAGTTTCAATTATCAACACCAAAGCATCATGATTTGTAACAACATATTTCAGAATCCTAAAAGTCTGAACTAACCTTGAGAAGGAGGTGGAGGTTTAAACCAGGTTATGTTGAGGACTTTGTAGTCACCAACGAATCTGTGGTCTAGTCGAACCTTATGCAGTAAAAGTGATGAGTTTATTTTAGCTGCTTCTTCAGCCGAGAAACTGACCCCTTTATGTGGGGTGATATCCATGGATATATTCAACATCGATAAGCTGAGTAAATAAAATTTAATAATTTCAATTTGGGTAGTCTGCAGCCCAAGTTGGGTGGCCAAACCATTGAGAAAAACATTCCAGTCGGGGTTTAGAGAGACATTCAAAAGAAGCAGGTCTAGCTTTATGGGATAAGCACAGTGGCAAGCCTCACTGTCTCGCTTCCATACCATGTCTTGTTTGCAACAATCTGGAAGAACAAAAAGAGATAATGTTTTATATTGAAGATCACTCAGCAATCAAAATTAGAAAAAACACATTCCAAGTAACAGAAAGTATCATTACAAAATTAATTTCGAGGAAAGCCTCATTTTAATCCCTGAATTTGTGAGATACTATCAAAATAGACCCTAAAATTAAAAAAAGTCAAATAAATTTCAAATTAACATCATTTTAGTACCTAAAATGAACAATTTATTATCATTACATTCCTTAAATTTTATTACGGTCATTATAGCTCCGAACGACCTAACGGCAGCTATTAACATGAGTGACAAATTTGAATTTAAAGAATTGATTTGACCTTTTAGAAAATGGAAGGACTACTATGATTTAATGACAGAGCCTCACAAATTGAGGAGCTAGAATGAGGTTTACTCCATTAGAAATTAATATGTGTGGACTTACCAGAAACATAAGGCGACAATGGTGGCTGAGCGAGAGCAGAAGGAGCTGTATCAGCAATTGGATTTGGATGCATAGGGGCAATATTCTTAAACCCAGAAACCGGAGGTTCCAATTTTGGTTTCCCTTTGGTGAAAATGGCACGTGATGGAATTGGGGCAGGCAAATGCTTGAAGGCAGGGGCATTTGCCGGTAGTGGCAGATCATCAACAACAGGTGATGCAGCAGGAGATAAAGAAGATGCTTCAAGTTCCAGTGTTGTACCACACGCACCGTACTCAACCACAAACCACACCAACACAAGCAACCATTTCAACCCACCTGCATTATTCGCAAAATGTCAAACCCAAGCTAAGAAAATAAGACTTAAAATTTGTCGACACCTATCATTACCGATTAAAGAGGTGGAAACGGTGAGTAGCGACATCAACGACACCGGGAACGGTCCAGATCAGATCTACAGGGTGGGGATAAAAATCAACGAGTGAAGAAGAAGGAGTGCATAACTGAGTGGAATCGGAGTAGCTACAGTTAGCACTTACCGGTCACTTAGGAGTAACTTGCCGGTGGCCTGAGGGAGAAGCTTTGGTTTGTGGGGTTTGGGAAAAAATAAAAAATGAGTGTGGGCTTGGCAATGGTGTGTGAGGCCTTAATTGTGGTGCGGGTCCCTCTCCCTCCCCAAGCTGGTGGCCACCGTTAACGGAAATACGAACCACATTAACGGTAAGGTAACGGTAAGAGCTTGGTACCGCTCCAAAAACATTACATAAGTGATAGTGTCATAAACCGATAAGAAGCTTCATCACGTCTCTTCTTCATCTTTCCACGCTGCGTCACCAAACCGGGATTTTTTTCAACGCACAACTATTACTATAAAACGGTTTAACAATATTGGTTCATAAGTTACTTTTCTCCCGTTTAACCAGAAAAAAAGGAAATTACTTGACACTTGCCAATTATTTGCTGACTTTTTTTTTTATGTAATTAAAAAATATTGTTTTGTTTTAACTTTTTTTCTAAGAATTTTGATAAATAATAACTCAATGCATTAAAAATAAGAGTTTAATTAATATGTATGGTCGATGTAAATTTTTTTATATTGACCTTGAATCACAATTTTCTACTTTAAGTTAAATATGTTGACTTTATCGATTAATATTTTAAAAATCATATAAATAAAAATATGTGATTAAATGTCAGTGTTATACATTGTCAGTGTCTACTTATTAAACTCTAAAAAAATTGAAAGAAATACTTAATATATTAAAGTTGCAAATATTAATTATTTGCACAATATATTAATATAATATTAAATAACCCCTAACATATTCTTTTATTCGCAAGCATTAATAAGTGGATTTAGACATTGATTAAAGAAATAAATATTAAAAAAATATTTAATGCTTTGGAGAATAGAAAAATTAATAAAAAATATTTATTATGGTTTATTAAAAAATTATTGATATATTTAGAGCATTTATTAGTAAGATTATTTTTATTTTCAATTTAACACGTTTTTTGTTTTTTGAAGTCGTGGGTTAATTTGAAGTAGTTATATTAATATTTGTGTGGTCACGTAATGCTTAAGTCAATGTGTATTCTAATGTGAATAAATTATTTAGGTCAAGCATTTCTAAAAGAAGTAATATATTTAAAATTGTTTCATGTATTGAAAATTGTTAAGTGGTCCTTACAATTCACTCTAATGGTGAGAAATTCTAGGAAGAGTTTTCTTAACCTATGCACCATGTGTATAGGATTAAAGCTCTTAAATATCTCTTTTAATTAACTAACATGTTAAAAAATAAAAATATTTAAATAATATTTTCATTACAATAAAAACTGATTTTAATTTAGTATATTCTTTCATTATGACACTTATATATAGCATCCACCATCCATTCTGAGTCTTCTACTCTTTTCTTCTTTGTCTTTCTTCTTTATTCTTACTTTTACTCCCCATTACCATCGCTAATGCCACCACTACTACCTCCCCTCGCCGCTACTGCCACCACTGTGACAATGGTTGTGGAGGGGTGAAAGAAAAAGAAAAAAATCATAAAATACTAGGAATAGAGGGTGAGTGCTATAATTAAGTGTCACAATGGAAAAATACATCAAATTAAAATCAACATTAATGGTAATGGAAACATCACTTAAATATTTACATTTTTCGTTTATTAAAAGAAGCATATGCACCTGGTTCATAGTTAGCCAGACCCTTTTATGAAATTTACCTTTTATGTTGGTTGATTAAAAGAAGTATTTAAGAGTTCTAATCCTATGCATTTGGTGCATAAGTTAGCCAAACCCTTCTAGAAAATTTACCTTTTATATTTTTTAATTTTCTTTTATTAATTGTGTTAGGTGATCTTCATGTTAAATATATTATTTGAATGGAAAGTTATTTCACCCAAAAATTGTATTAGATGGTTTCCACATATTAAATATAGAAGTTCAAGATGAAGCAACTCAACCTCATCGTCAAACAACTGATTGTGACACGTAAATACATTCCAATAATAAGTAATCATTGCTTGGGTTGAAGAAACCCCACAGTAAATACTCTAAGAAAATACATGATCAAAATATAATTAAAAATGTAGTTACTTTTTTTAGTAGTGTGACATTTGTATGCTTATAGCTACTCTTTTATGAAAATAAAAGTAATTAACCCAAGGTCTCAAAAGTGTATTGCTACTTGTTTTTTATGCATGTAAGTATGATAATGTCTAACAAATTGATACAAGAGTTAGAAGTAGAATTTAGTAGTGTGACATTTGTATGTTTATAGCTACTCTTTTATAAAAATAAAAGCAATTAACCCAAGGTCTCAAAAATGTATTGCTACTTGTTTTTTATGCGTGTAATTATGATAATGTCTAACAAATTCATACAAGAGTACGAAAGTAGAATAATACAATATATCTTAGACTGTTACAAATCATTAAAATTGTTTTTTATTTATATAGCATACTTTAGATTAGAAATTAAAATAAATTTCAATCTTAAAGACATTAAATTTAACACTGGTATTGAAAGGAGTTGAAACTTATAATTAAGTATAATAACTCATTTAAAGTAGTTATATTAACTAAAATTTTGAGGTGGTTTTCAGTTTTAAAATTTATAAAAATAAAAACTAGTTTTGAATATGAGTTTAATTCGTACAGTGTAAATGATTTTTTAAACTGACATTTAATCATAATTTATATGATTTTCAAAGCACTCATTAATAAAGTCAACAAACTTATCATCAATGAAGGGTTGTGATTAGATGTAATTGTAAAAATATTTAGCCTGACAATGTATACCAATTAAACTCTTTGAATATTTAAAAATCTCATATCCAAAGTTTTTGTGGACAATTTTTTTTTTAAATATACCTACATGTAGAAGAGTTCGTACACTATTAACTAAAAAAACATTGGTAAACTTTTTAATGGAGGAGAGGGGATTATTAAACACTTTGTTATTAACACTATATGACATGTAACAACCCATGAGAATATTTTATAATTTTTATTTTCAAAATTATTCTTATTTTAAGTTTATAATTATCATTTTTCTTCTCTATAACAAATAAAATAGGATTTACCTATAGTGGTATGTTTATTTCAACAGTGTTATGGTACAAATATTAATGCACTTTCTTTTTTCAACACATCTCTTATACATCCGTGGACTTTACCACAATATTGTGGTCAGATCCCTGATGTTTTTTTTTTTTACAATAAGTTTTCCATACACTTCTATGAGACTAGACAAATAACTGTGACATACATAAGTTACGAAAGTGTATTAAGGGTCAGACAACAATAGTGTGGTAAAGTTAAAAGAGGTTTAGTAAACACACTAAAAAGAGAAAGTGCACCAATGTCAGATCCTTAATACATTTTCTCTTAATTCATGTTTCAGAAACTTTTGTGACAATAAACACAAAACTGTGATACACGATAGTTACGAATTTTTAACGTTAACTTCAATGAACTTCAACATCAATTATTTATATATTGATTATTTTCAACATGATTAATTACTTTTAAGATTTATCTAATCTTGTAAATTTGGATAAAATTAATTATCCTTTCAAATATCATGTTATTGATTGTCAAATTAGCAATTGAACTAGAATGATAAAATAATTACCAATTGAATATATGATTATTCAAATTATGTAGCCTAAAAACGTTAAAAGACAAAAACTATTCATTCAAAATTCTCTCGTCAAGTTTAGTGCACAACTACTGTCCTGTGACATTCATATCAACTTACAAAAGTGATTTCTTATATATTATAATATCGAGTGAAATATAAATGAATTTCTAAAACTTGAAGTACTAACGTATGAGTTTCTAAAAGAATTTTAGAAACATCCAGGTCATTGATTCTTTTTACCATTTGCATGTCAATCCTTATATTACTAACATCGTTTAGTAACTATCCAATCGGTATTAAGTGCTACATTGTCAAGTCCCTCATAAGTAATCTTTCAGGTCATTGTTAACGTCATAGGATCTAAAAACTTGTTTAATGAATAATTTTGTAAACCTTTTTTTGGGTCTTCTTCTAAATATTATTTTTCTCTGCTTGACTTTTGGCCACTACACTTAGAACTCAACTAAATACCTAAAAAAATGGTATAATTTGAGTGCAATCTAGATTGCATATCACACATGGTGACTTATATAAAGTGATAGATTAAAAATTACTGTTAAAAATAAAGAATTAAGATGCATGAATAATACTTATGCAATTACATGATACGTAAAATATGACTATTTTAGGGTAAGCGTACCTTATGCAGCAATAATAGTGGATTTAAGTCTGAATATCGTACTCAAAGGACCCAGAAGGTAGTTCTCAAATAATTTAATTCAAATAATAAAAGAACAATTTAAGAAAAATAATAATGTATTATACATGTGTTTGATTTATCAAACTATGAGTAGAATGTAAACAAGAAGAGAGTAATAAGGTTAAAAGTCAATGATTAAAGTCTAGAGTTGTGATTTCAACTACAATGTTTTTACCCTCTGTTTACTAAGCAAATAAATTCTTGTTATTCATTGATTACCAATACCTTACTGAATTTGTTGTACAAATTTGGCCATTCACATAGACACTTTAATTCTAAATTGTTTTCCAGTTTGGTTATGAAAGAATTTAATTTAGAATTGATTCATTATTAATTAATTGGAGGTTTACCCAATAAAATTAGTCAATTGTATCAAAACAAGCCTAATTGTTTCCCCGTTCAAGCATCAAATATCAACGATTATTAATATTCAAATAAATTAAGATATTAACAAGTAAAATAGTAAAACAATTTAATCATTGAATGACATTGCAAGTATAAGAGAGGATTCTAAAGAGTTTACATTACAACCCTAGAAAAAGGAAAATTAGCCGACATGAGTAATGTAAAGCCAAACATCCTAAAAATTATATAGTACATTCATGATAAAAGAAAGAATTATTAATACAGAGTATTGTGAATTGATTCAATCCAATGTTTCATTGTTGTTCCTTGCCTTCAAGTCATAAATTTATCTCTTTGTTAAAGTCTAACTAGATCCCTTTTAATTTCTCATATTATGGTATTTATAGAAAATGTTTAGGTTTCTTTTTAGTATAGGTCTACTGAAGCACACACAATTGTGTTGTTTTGGCGAACTTCTCAAAGTTCAAGTAGCACAGTCATGCTTCTATTTAGTACGGTGTGCTTGTATTCAAAGCGGAGATACCAAAATCATAACACAACCATGCTAAATTAAAACATAGTTGTGCTTGCTCTGGCTAACTTTCGGATTGAGTTGACTTAACATAATTGTGCTGTAGTGGAGCATGATTGTGCTATTCTGGATCTTCAATAATTGTTCTATAAAAGCCCATTTTTATCCTTTTTTATTTTTGTTTTT
The DNA here is from genome assembly GCA_037954015.1 of Psophocarpus tetragonolobus. NCBI lineage: Eukaryota > Viridiplantae > Streptophyta > Magnoliopsida > Fabales > Fabaceae > Psophocarpus > Psophocarpus tetragonolobus. The sequence continues at coordinate 34,800,146 of CM075692.1, read as the reverse complement.
TGAGTACTTGTCTAAAGTGAGAATAAATACTAAAAAATCAGTTTTGCCAATAAACACATATTTCTTTTCTTACAAAGAGACATTAAACAAAAACAACTATTTGTGAAAACTCTATTTGGTTGTGAGAAAAGAAAAGGAAAGAGAGATAAGATTGATGTTGTTGAGTTGTGTGGAAAATAGTATGCAACACAAATGTAAAATTATAAATAAAAATTATTACAATTACAAAATTACTTATATATTTATAACTTCTCTTTTATAAACAAATATAATTTTGAAAGGATAAATGTGAAAAGTTAAACATCTAAAGAAGAAGGTACTATAAACAAAGAAAATAAAATATTAAAAAATATATTATCAAAGGAAAGTCATTACATATTACATACTTTAAGAATGCCAAAAACACAGAGAGGCATACGATACTAAAATTCTCAACTTTACTTTCAAACATGAAGATGATAGCCAAAAACGGAAAAATCCATTGTGAGAAAAAGTTGAGGAAACCAAGACGAGCCTAAAACATAGGTTAGAGCCATTAAAAATATTGACAACTACAAAAGAGAAGTAAAATACAAAGCCCAAATTGAAATCAAAATGTGATATGAACCAAAGTACTCAAATTTACGTTCAAAATTGAAAACGATGCCTAGAATCAGAAAAATTCACCGAGCAATTGTCTTCCCTCACCAAGCGAAACAGGAAATACTCGTCATTGGGTTGGATTCATGGAGTAGAAAGGAAAAGATTATTTTTGCTCTATAGGAGAACTGTGAGAGAAAGGATCAGAGAAAAATAAAGGAGAAAGGATGAGTAAACAAAAAAAAGATTATAAAAGATTTTGGGCTGAGAGAAAGAAATAAAAGATTCAAAGTTAAATTTTGGATCTCCTTAATAAAAGTCATGTAGGGTTTCATATTTTTGTTGTTAATGTAATTGTGCTAAAAAAAATTATTCCTTAAAAAAAGGACACGTGTCAGCAAAATAAAAAAATAAAAACGTAAAATCTACATTACTTTTTAAAATAAATACTCACATAATGTAAGGAGTATTTTACAATGTGAAATCACATCTATTTTGTATTCAATATTTTACAATAAATGCTCACATAATGGAAGGTGTATTTTACAATATTTAGTATGAATTTTATAATAAAAATTAAATAAAAATACAGAATAATATATGTTTTAAAAAATATTATATATATATATATATATATATATATATATATATATATATATATATATATGACAACTTAGGTGAGAAATGAAAAAACATAATAATAATTATAAGATTTCATTAAACAGTTCTGATTAAATTGTTAATTAATTAAAATCAATTCATGTGGCTCTTTCTCACATAAAGATATCTTCCAAAAATACTTAACGCGTTGCTCTCTCTCATCACCCTGTGAAATCCTTTATGCAAGGTCGCTACCACTTTCACTCTACCACCACCACTGCCACCATCGTCACCGTTGCCACCAGTACCATCATCGTCACTGTCCTTACTGTTGATGCCCCCAGCACCATGATGTATTGATTGATGGAATAAATATATTGTGAATGGGTTGTTAAAGGGAGTTTTCCTTTTGAAATCTTCTAAATGAAACACGATTTTGAGTTTGAGGTAGGAATAGGGGCATGTCAAAACAGTAGTTTTCTTGGAAAGTCCTAATCTTAAAATAAAACTGGTGATCCAACTTGAACAATATGAGCTCATCAAACACCATGCCCCCGAATCCTATTAGGACAAGTCCCAATCCTTCATTAATGAGTTCGACGCTACCATCGATGTTCGCTTTGCCTACAACTTCCAAATGCTAATGATGACGATGGTGGTACTGGCAATGGGGGGTAGCAACTAGGGGTGTGCAAAAAAACTAGTTCGAACCGAATTGGTTTTGAACCGAACCGAACTAAACTAGTTTTGAGTTGAACCAGTTTAATAAAAATTAATCAAACTGTTTTTAAAACCAATTCGGTTCGAATTGAATTGTTATCAAACCAATTCGGTTTGAACCGAACCGAACCGATTTTATAAATAGTTTAGTTTAATGGTTTATAAAAAAAATATTTTTTTGTATCCCACACCTCTGTGAAACTTTCCACAATTATGTGAGAAACACACTTACTAGAAAAACACTCCCTCTTTTTGTTCACACTATTTTTGTCATGTCCAGAACACTATAAAAAAAGAATTAGAAAAAAAAACCCAGTTTAAAACTAGTTCGAAACTATTTTATTTCGAACTAGTTCTGAATCAGTTTTATAAAAACAATTTGGTTTCGAACCAGTTTCCTAAAATAGTTTGTTTTTTAAGTTTAAAAACCGAACTGTTTAAAACAATTTGGTTCGGTTCGTTTTTTTTAAAAAATCAATTTTTGCCCACCCTTAGCAGCAATAACGGTGGTGATGACGGTGGAGGTGGTAGTAGCAATAACAACAGTGATAATATCAACGATGATAGTGGTGATGATGATTATATATATATATATATATATATATCTTCTTAGGTGGGATAATCATCCACATATCTTACTCACCTGATGACATGATGTCATATGGTTAAATAAACATCTCATGAAAAATTTAATTTTGTAACCATATATACCACACTCTTAGCAATATTGACATTACATTTTGGAAGTTGTCGCTCAAGTAAAACAAGTTTTAATGGATTTGGTCTAACAACAAATATTTCAAAGAAAATTTTTTCTTTTCGCACCTTTCATTTTGTTATTTGCACCTCCACAAATTCACAATTCTTAGCCTATTACGTTTAAGGGAAAATCAGGTAGGAACAAATATTTGAGATTCGTCTGAAGAATCGAAAAACGAAATGTATCTTATCTGACTCACTAACCATCCTAGCCACAATTTTTCCTCCTCCTTTGGGAGCTATGAGCATTTTTATAGAGCTCCAAAAGATATGAGGGGAACAAAGACCTCAATATTTGTACCTGATACAAGTTACAACAGTTAGAAAACTTACTTTATAACAAACCACATAAAGTCAACATTACCTCAATTTTTGATAAAATTTCAAGATAAAGCTAGCATAAACAAATTACGTTTAGGTATAAATATAAAAATTTCTTTTTTAATTAAAAGTAATTATTAACTTGTTTGACTATAATAATTTATAACCTTTCTTGTGTAAGTGTTTGTTTATGATAAAATTGCATAAAAGTCCTTATACGAACTTATAAATAACATTTTGGTTCTAAAGAATCTAAAATTACTTTTGATAACAACTTGATCATAATGTTGTTGTGGTTACATTCCTCCCATAGCTAAGTGGGAATAGTCACACCATTGTAGGAAAACTCTAGGTTGTTGTAGTTCTAATGCATCTCCTATATTCTGCGGATATATACATACTGATACAATCCTACCTACCAAGGATCCTATCATTAGGGTCATGATTAGAAGGATAGAGGAGGACATGGCTAGAAAAGAGCATGATAGACCTCATCTCTTGCTTAAAGTGAAGATCATAGGTCATAGTTCTTGAATTATGTCCTTATAAATATTAGTTTGCTTTTATTTTTCTCTTGGCCATGTATTTTGGCCATTTTCACTAAGTTTAGTTCTCTTGGGTGCCTTTAGTTAGAATGAGGTGTATGTTTAGCAGGTGAGCTTAGCTTGTTGGGACATTGGGTTCCTTTCCTCACTCCTTAGGTTTGGTTTGGCACCTCTCTCGTGGATTAGCTTAGGCATGTAAGATTAGGGAGTGTAAGACTTGATTAATTAGCCTTAAAAGCTAATTAAGCCAAGTCTCACATTTCCTAAGGAATCATGCCCAAGCTCTCATCTCCCTCTATATATACTTACTTCACTCTCATGTATTAACACACTTGAATGAATGAAAAGTAAGAATCCTTTAGTGAGCATTTTTTATCTAGTAAAATGTCTTGGATTTCCTCTCTTTCGAGGAGATTATTCCTAAGCTTTTATTAAGGGTCATTTCCCTTGTGGCAAACTTCCTACAGTAAGACTTATCTTCTTTCCCTATGAAGGAAGTGGCATCCCATCGCCACCTTCTTACCTTCCATCTTTCACCTTCTTGGATGCTAGGAACCTTTGGATAAAGATGATCATGAAAAGTGAAAATAGTCTTGCATCACATGTCATTGTAGGATAACCCTTGGTGTTGTTGTGGTTCCAACACGCCTCCTACACCTATGTGGGCATAACTACTACACTATGGGAGGATCCTAGTGTTGTTATGGTTCAAGTGTGCCTCCTACACATTTAGGAATAGACATACAACTGTGGGCAAAATCTTGGTATTGTTATGGTTTTAGCATATCTTCCATGTCTATGTAGGCATAACCACACCAATATAGAATAAGGATTTCAATTCATTTTATGAACTTAACTGTCAACTCTATGTTTATACATATGCTATATAAAAAAAGGTTGTGCAAATTGAGTTTTTTTTTTTATAAAAAAAAAAGCATATCACATATATATGCAATGTCACCAACTCTATCTATACATAAGTAAATAAGTTGTCCACTTAACCTAAAAATTAGTTGTCAAAATATTTGCTACTCACATTAAATATTTTTAGTAGCCATACCATCAAATTTAAATGTGAATGCATCTTCAAACTAAATACATAAGACAAACTAAAGTCACACTCATGACAATTGATTTTTTATAGTATTCCTTACTTCTTTCATGTATCTAAGATATGCTTGAGCTAATTCTTGCCATTCTCCATGATCTAGGATATCATTATCATCTTCATCATTAAAATTCAACTCATTAGCTTGTAAATCATGAATATTTTTTAAGTTTTCAAGAATTTCTAAATCTCCAGAATTTATCATTCTTACAAAATTATGGAGTGCAAAACATGTCCATACAATAGAGATTTGAGTTTCAAATTTAAAATTCATCATGTTTTGTAATATTCACCATCTTGATTTGCAAACACCAATCCTTCTTTTAATAACACTTAACTAGCTACAATGATAAAAAGTTAAATATTTCATTATTTGATCTAAACCTTGTAGTCAATCTAAAATATTCAAGATGATACCCTTGAATTTCTATAAGGTGTTAAGAAACCCTTGAGATGGATATTCTAAGTCAACAACATAAGTTGTGTATTTGTAGGAAGCACCCTTATGACCTATGTTCTCAAAAGAGGCTTTGGTTTTTCAACAATAATAGCTAAATCTAGGGATGAAAAAATGGACTCAGACCTTACGGGTACCCAAAAAACACCCTCATGCAGAGCAAGTAATTTACCTACAAAACGAGTTCGAGTAGAGGACGGGTCCAGACCCATAAAAGATATGTAAGTATGGGGGTGGGTATGGGCACTATAGTACCCAACCCGTTCCTCCCCGCACGTTTCATATATATATATATAAATAAAGAGAGAGAGAGAGAGAATTTAATATATTATATTATATAATATTACATGTTATAATTTTGAGTGAAAAATATAGCTAAAAATATTATTTGTATTATAATCTATAATAAATCATATAATAGAATAAAAAGATACATATAATATATTTTACGCAAATTTACTAAGATAAAAATACAATTGAAGGGAAAAATTGAGTTATTGATAAAATAACTTCTAATAAGCTTACAACATTATTTAATGTTATGGTAAAAAATACATAGGTTTATGCGTAATCATATAAAACTTTAAGGATTATCTTATAATTTATTCAATGTTTAATGTTATGTTGGTTTGTTTTTATATTATGCTTATTTATGTGTACAATATATTAATTTATTGTCTATATACATAAGTAAAGTATGGATCGCGGGTGCGAGTATGAACATATCGGTACCCAATAAGTATGGGGATGAGATTAAAATTTCTACCTACACGAATATGGGGTTGTGTACGGATACATTTTTAAACGCAGTATGAAGATGAATACTATAGTACCTACCCAGATCCTACTCATTGTCATCCCTAGCTAAATCATGAACATTAATATTGCAATGTTTCCTGTTCTTCAATGGTGTTCTCAAGGTTAGGCTAGGTTTCTAGGATAATCCTCACCAATGATTAAAAGGCTCTCAATGCCCTTTTCTATTACTATTGAATAAGAAAATTACGGAAGAGAACAAATATCATGAATAAAGATTGTTAGGTTACGAGAGAGGAGAAGGTGCAACTAGGATGAGAACTCTCCTAATTCAAGAGAAATTTAAAATGATGCCATGTTGAATGTTTTAGTAAACCCTAACAAAATCCCTTATGGAGATAACAAGAAGACACAAAAGAAAATTGCACCCATGTCGGTTGTGTCACAATCTCGGATCATGTTATAGTAATTGCCCTATGTTATGGGGTGTTTTAATTTTTAATATGTTAGACGTTTAAATTTTCAAGTGTTGTCATATGTTACACTTGCGGGAATATTTCTATTATTGCAAAATGGCATGGCTTGATGTAGAATAGTTTAGTACTCTACATATTGTATGCCAATGGCAAATGAAAAGACACCATCATCATCATTTTACAAAATATTCTCTCTCTTGTAACTAATTCTTTGAACCCCAGTACGAATTTTCTATGCACTTAGTCTTATTCTTCCAACATGGCTTATACATAGAAATTAGGATTTTTACCAGTTCTCCCTAAAAATCCAAATTTGTTGTCAAAATTGGCATTAAGAGCTTTTAAGAATGGCTTCCGCAACTCGTAGTCAAGTCTCTATTATAGAACTAGAGAAGAAATTTGAAGATAGACATGAAGAGCTCAATAACCATTTAGACCAAATGATAGTCGATATTGAACGAATTCAGAGTCTCTTACATATGAAAACATCACAACATCAGAACGAAATTTCTTCCACCAACAATGAAAATAGTAGGTCAAATCTCCACTCATATTCCACTAGCATATCGAAGGTGAAATTTCCCAAATTTAATGAGAAGAAGGTGAAGGAGTAGATGTATAAATGCATTGAATTTTTTTTTGTTGGATAGTACCGCTCCTGAATCTAGAGTTAATTTAGTTTCCATTCATTTAAATGGGATTGCACTTCAGTGGCACTTAAATTACATGCAAAACAAGTTTGATAGATACCCACCATGGCAACAATACTTAGCAAATTTAGTCATGTGTTTTGGGGAAACCTATGAGGATCAACTTTCATCACTGATTCAAGTAAAACAAATAGGTAAGGTCTAAGATTATGCTGATGAATTTGAGTTGGCTTTGACTCAGGTATCTTTGCTTCCTGAACACCCTAAGTATTTTCTTGACTAGTTTAGAACATAACACTCAAATACGTTTAGCTCTAATTCAATTTCCTATGCTACCAATTCTACCAAATTGTACTAGGCCTAAAAGGCTTCTACAAGAAAATTCAACATTCGACCTAATTTGTCTATTGTTCAACCTACAACTATGAGTCCTAAACCTATATTCACAAATAACTCTTCCTTGAATATCAAGAACACCTCAAGAGATTGTAAACCTAGTACAAAAACACAGATAGGATATAGAACAATATCACCTAATGTGAAGAATACCCAAAAAGAAAGATTATAACTCAATGGAGTCTCTTCCTTGAATCTTGAATTGGAAGCACTTTCAAACCATAAAAAATGGGTATGAATCTTGGAGAGAATTCTTAGAAATCGTATGTGAGAAGCAAACACTTGATTGGACTATTCAAAAATTGTTAAATCTGTTTTCAAAATGCTTTTATATAAGTTTTTATGCAGGGTAATCAATTACCCACTTTATTATTTGATATCCTGCACAAACTGGACCAAAGTACTTTTTCTCAGAGTAATTGATTACTGAAATCAGGTAATCGATTACCATAGAGAGTATCAATTTCAGTTCTAAAAAAATCTCGCAGGGTAATCGATTACCATAAAAATCCATTTTTGAAGCTTTTACAGCACAACCCAACTTATGTAATCTATCCAAAACTATCACAAGCACATTCTCAAGCCTATCTAAAACACACAATACAAGTACCACACCTATAACCATGTTTGTTACCATAAAATTTATTTAAGAGCAAAAACAAAGAGATAAATTCAAAATCAAAACTCTAAAAGTCTTCAATGAGTTCATTTGGTTCCAACAGGTTTGGGATCATATGAGCATGGACTTCATTAAGGATTTGCCTTCTTCAACAAGAAAACAAGTTATCTTTATGTGGTTGATAAGCTGAGTAAGTATGCTCACTTTTTGCCCTTATGCCACCCTTACACTGTCCTTCGTTGGAATTGAAGGATTGGAAAGCTTGAAGAAGCCATCAAGTCCTTTGAAGCTCTTTGAAGTTTTGGTTATGAAGAATTAGTTCTATCACTTGGAGTTTTGTTTTTAAGTTTTACTTAATTCATTTTTATGGTACCAAATACGTTTGATAGGTGTAATACTTGTATTGTGTTTAGATAGGCATAAGAATGTGTTTAAGTAACTAAGTGATAGATTACATAGGTTGAAAAGTGCTGAAAAATCATCAAAGTGAGTTTTTGCAATAAGGTAATTGATTACCTTATTATGATAATTGATTATCCTTCGAGAAAATTAGGTATTCTTGTTGCTGCTCTCGAGAGTAATCGATTACCTGAAAATAGTAATCGATTAAACCCGAGACCATGCTTTTTAGGCCTATTTTGTAGTAGCAGATCAGGTAATCTATTGGGCAATTGATTACCCTGCTACAACACTCATATAAAAGCATTTATAAACCAGATTTTTAATAACTAATAAAAGATCCAAAAAAAGCTTCCTTATTTCTAACTGTTTTTACCCATTTTCTCAAAGAATGAAACCTATAATTTAATGCTTGAAGGATAAAAAATTGGTTGATCAAAGGGAGAGAGTTGGGAGTTTGATCTTTATTGCTTGGGTATTCATCACAAATCAGGTGATATTGTTTAATACTCTAATCTTTGTGTTTTTGCACAAGTCTTGATAATCTCTTAAAGGGATCTTGAGATTATTGTGGAATCTTACAATGGCGAGTTGTGAGTGAGACGTTGTGAGTGACGGTGACTCACAATTTAGCAAACTTTTGTGGGGAGCAAGAAGAAACTTCTTTTGTTGTGTAGCTTTGAATCTTTTTGGGATTAAAATTTATATGTGTGGTATGCATGTATGAGATTTTAGTGGAAAACACATTAGCGGGAGCCTAAGTCTGAAAATTGGATGTAGGTCAGGTTGACCGAACCAGTATAAAACTATTGTGCAAATTCTCTCTTTCTTTATACTCTTTATGATTGTTTGAATGGATTTCTTGATTGATTTGTAAGTGGGTTTCTTTGTTGCAACTTTATTTTGAATCTTTATGCAGCAAAATTGATTCTATTGATATTGCTTAATTAAGATTGTTATTGAGTTATTGAATCTTTGATTGAATTGTTAAATCTTGATACTACACATTCATTACCCATAATATTTTATTCAAAAGAATTGGGATTGGAATTCATATTATGATTTAACTAAGTGCAAACTGAAAACCATCATTGAAGAAATTTTTATTTATGAAGCTTGATACTCAAAACATAGAAGTGTTGAATCTTGATATTTGTTTCAAGCCTATTTTGAAAACCCATTTTTTGAAAACACTAAGGTAGATTTTGGAATTTCGTAAAGGGGATATTTTTTAAAACTCTAATATTGTTTTTGAATAGAAAAAGTTTGAAAATATATTGTCAATCTATTCAACCCCCCTTCTAAATTCCCCTTTAGGACTAATAATTGGCATCAAGAGTGGGATCTTGAGAAATATTCAAGATTATATCCATCCATTTTTTAAACATGTCGAGGAATTAACTACCTTTTAGTGAGGGTGCCTCTATTAATAGACCACAATTATTCATTGGTGAAAATTATGCTTTTTGGAAAGTTAGAATAAAAATCTTTTGTATTCTATAAACCGAGGCATATGGCAAGTTGTTATAACTGATTATAAAATTCCTACATATATGGTTAAAATGCAATAGTTGAAAAACCATATGAATTATGGATCACTGATGAAATAAGACGTGTTGAATATGATTCTAAGGCGTTAAATATTATACTTTCTGCTTTGAATAATGATGAGTTTTTTAGGGTCTCAACATGCAATACAACTAAGGAAGCATGAGATCTAATCCAAGTTACCCATGAAGGAACACTTGAAGTAAGACGTGCTAGAAAGAACACTCTTATTCAAGAGCATGAGATGTTCCACATGAATCAAGGTAAAACTATTATGGATGTTCAAAAGAGATTCACACATATAGTCAACCACCTAAAAAGACTTGAAAAACTATTTGAGGAAGAATAGCTGAATGTGAAGATACCTAAATCTCTCAATCGTAAATGGCAATCCAGGGTAACAGCAATAACAGAATCAAGAACTTGGCTTCTATGTCTATTGCTAGATTATTTGGAAGCTCAGAGAATATGAGATGGGCATGACTAGGATGGCAGAAGAAGAACAAAAGGAAAAGAAAGGCAAAGGCTTAGCACTAAAAGCAAATGAGTAATTAAGTGATAATGAAAGCACTGATAGCGGGTCATAAGAATCTGAAGATATGAGTCTTATGGTAAGAAAATTCAAAAGGTTCATGAAGAAGAACAACAAAGGAAAGTACTCAAATGACAAAAAGCAATCAAAGAAGGCAAACACTACTCTTCCAAAGATCACTTGTTTTGAGTGTGGCAACACAGGTCACATGAAAGTTGATTGTCCTTCATTATCCAGAAAATAGAATAATGAATAGGCCAAACCGAAATTCAGAAAGAACAAGAAGAAGAAGGCTTACATTGCTTGGAAATACCATGCCTACACCACTTCCTCAAGTGAAAGTGACAAAGAAGCCAACCTCTATTTGATGACTAAAGCTAAAGTAAAAAGTGAGGCAAGTGATTCAGACTCTTCTTGTGATTGTTGCTATAACCAACTCCAAGAAGCTATTGTTGAATTGCATGGTGAGGCTAAAAGAATAAGTCGCCTCAATGTTGGTTACAAAAAGCAAATCAAGGTATATAAAGCTAGTATAAATGATTTGCAAAAAGAAATTGAAGTTTTAAAAGATGAAAACTTGAAATTAAAAAACATTTCTCATTACAATCATGCTTCATCCTCTAGCTTTGCTAATTGTAAAGTGCTTGCAGATAAGGTAACCTACCATACAAAAGCACTATCTAATTTCATTATAGGGAGTGCAAACCTTGATGCTTTTGGGTAAACAATATGGCATGACATCTAAAGTTGGTCCTAGATATAATTACACCTCTAAGAAAAATTCTTTCAAAAATACATTCAATTCTAGGAAAGCATCAAATAGACCTTATATCTTATGCAATTACTATTTCCGCAAAGGATATACTACCTATAACTGCTTGATTAAGACAATTGGAGTTCCAAATGGAAAATACATATGGATTCCCAAAGGCTCCAAACTTGTTACTAATCCAAGTGGACTTAACTCCATTTGAGTACCAAAATGAGCAATTAACTTATTTTGTAGGTGTACCTCAAAGTAAAGAAGTTCCTATGATACCTGGACAGTGGATGCTCAAGGCACATGACGAGAGATAGAAATAAGTTTATCTCTCTACAAGCAAAACCAAGTGGTTTTGTCACTTATGGAGATAAAAATAAAGGCCGAATCCTTGGTATTGGAAATGTAGGTAACAAAGATTCTATCCAGATTGATGGTGTCTTACTTGTTGATAATCTTCAATTCAATTTGCTTAGTATAAGTCAATTGTGTGACAAAAATTATAAGATTAAGTTTGATAATGAGTGTTGCACAATTAGTGATGCATCAAATCATTTTTTTTTGTCGGTAAGAGAATGAACAACATCTATGTGCTTGATATTGACCATATTGCATCAAACATCATATGTTTATCATCTAGGGATGATTTATCATCACTTTGGCATAGACGCATTACACACATAAATTTAGGAAAACTGAATAAACTTGCATCTAAAAATCTTGTAACAGGCTTACCTAACTTAAAGTTCTCAAAAGATGGCCTTTGTGATGCATGTCAAAAGGGAAAGTAGGCTAGAAATCTTTTAAATCAATTAACTTTGTTTCTACCACTGGATCTCTTGAAATTTTGCATATGAATCTATTTGGTCCTTCTAGAACTTTTTCCTAGGATTGCAGATTAAGAAAATGGAGAAAGGGATCTTCCTTCTCCAAACCAAGTATATAAAATAGCTGCTCAAGAAATTTGACATGGAAGAAAGCAAAGTCTCAAATATTCCTATAGGAACCAACTGCTATCTAGATGTTGACTTAAAAGGAAATCCTGTAGAAATGTCAAAATATAGGGGAAGAATTGGTTCTTTATTATATTTAACTATAAGTCGACCTGACATTATGTTTAGTGTTTATTTGTGTGCTAGGTATCAGGTTGCACCAAAAGAATCACACATGACTGCGATGAAAAGATCATAAAGTACCTGAAAGGAATGCTTAATGTAGGATTATGGTATCCCAAAGGTACAAGTCCTTCATTAATTGTTTTTTTGACTTAGACTTTGCAAGTTGCAAGTTATATAAAAAAGCACAAGTGAAACTTGTCACCTATTTGGCACATTCTAGTGTCTTAGACTAGCAAAAAGAAAACTTGTGTTGCTTTATCAACTGTTGAGGCAGAATATATAGCAGTTGGGAGTTGTTGTGCTCAATCAGTATGACTAAAGTAGCAACTTGAAGACTTCAACATCACAATCAACAAAATACCTCTCAAATATGACAATACAAGTGCAATAAATCAGACAAAGAATCCTATACTTCATTCAAAGGCAAAACACATAGAGATTCATCATCACTTTTTGAGAGATCATGTGGAAAAGGGAGATTGTGAAGTTTAATTCATGGAAATGGAGTCTCAATTAGTTGACAAATTCACTAAACCCCTTCTAAGAGAAAGATTCTACAAGCTCAGAATAGAGCTTAGTATAGTTAGTGAACATAAACTGTGACTATGTTTGATTATGTATGATTATAATTAATTTTGTTTGAGACTATACATAAATTGGTTAAATTTGGTTTCATTTTCTCATTTCCCATTCATTAGAAGCATAACATCATGATAGATCGAAAGAAAATAGCATAAAAATCAAGTTTAGGAGCAAGTACAATATGGTAATCGATTACTTGCAATGGTAATTGATTAATCCAGAGTGGTTTTTCTTGAACCAAGTCGGGGCCTCATGGTAATCAATTACCATCAAGCAGTAATCAATTACCTATGCTAAAATTTCTTTTCTAGTTTAAATTGGAAAGAGGATTTTGCTCTATTCATTCCACATTCCTATTCCTTGGTTCTTTGAGAGTTTCTTTGTCAAAAAGAAGAAACTCTAAGAGAAGTGCAAAGAAGAAGACGATGTTCAACACTAGTGGCATGAAGGTTGATGATAAGCTACTTCATTACTATTGTATGGATTTTGGCTGCTAAGGAAAGAAACCATGCCTAAATTATGGAAGAAGACATGATGTTGCTTTGTGCCATGAAAAACAGTGTGAAGGTGAAGTGATTGAAGGTCATCAAGGGCACTATGATGAAGACTAGAAGGCTTGATGACGACAAATGTCTTAATGTTGTTTTTATCTCCAAAGTACTTGAAAGATTTGGTGTGGATACATCAAATAAAGCTAGAGAGGTTACTAGAGATGTCCACTTTGTTAAGGACAAAACACTCAAAATGATGAAACTTATGAAGACAGAAGAAGGTTGGGTGAACAAAGATGAAGTCCAAACTGATGAGGATGAAGAAGTGGAGCCTAAGACACTGACACACTTTGAAGAGATGATTTTGAAGAAGACGGGTACTATGCAAGAAATGCATGAGAAGGAGTTCAGGAAAATCAAGGACTTTCTAGAGTCAATTTTTTAGAAGTTGGGCCTCTTGGATGTTCCCTTTCCAGGAAATTAGGAGAATTTCAATGGACCCTTGCATTCTAGCTTTTAGGGATTTAGGATTTCATTTAGTTGTTTACATTTTGTGGCTTTGGTTCAATTTCAGTTTAACATTGTTCAATTTCAGTTTCAAGATGTTAGGGCCATTTCAATTCCATTTTTTTAAGCTTAATTATGTATCTTTGGTGATTAAAATTGTAATAAGCTTAACTATGTATCTTTGGTGATTAAAATTGTAATATCCTTTAAAGATCAATGAAAGCTTAACATTTGCTATGAATTTGGTATGATTTTGCTGTGATATTGGCTGCAATTTTAACTCTATTTTGTGCTAACATGTATTCTGTTTTTAAGGAACAGAGGTTAGAAATTTTGAGTAAATCTTGCAGGTTTTTTGAAAGGCAATTAAAGCTCAAATTCTGCAGCATTGTGCGAGGTTTCTGTGCAGATTTTTACTGCATAATTATACTAGTTTTATGCAAAATTTTAGTGCAGAATTTTGCAGCTTTGATGCATTATTTTAACCTTCCCTACTAGCTTTATCTTATTAAAATTTTTTTGTTATATCCCTTTGTTTTTCTCTCTTAACCTTTTTGTTTGAAGTGTCAAAAGAGGGAAAAGATTGAATGATATTGAGTAAGGGAGAAGATTGAATATTGAGTGAGAAGATTGATTGGCTCATATCTCATTGCCTAAACTTAAAGACTTAAATATCTATCAAAGTGTATAGAAAGAGCAAGTGCTAGAGTGTTTGGCTCATCAAAACCAAAAAGGGGGAGATTGTTGGAATTGAAGGATTGGAAAGCTTGAAGAAGTCATCAAGTCCTTTGAAGCTCTTTGAAGTTTTGGTTTTGAAGAATTAGTTCTATCACTTGGAGTTTTGTTTTTAAGTTTTAATCAATTCATTTTTATGGTACCAAACATGTTTAATAGGTGTTGTACTTGTATTGTATATTTAGATAGGCATAAGAATGTGTTTGAGTAGCTAAGAGATAGATTACATAAGCTAGGAAGTGTTGGAAAATCATCAAAATGAGTTTTTGCAGCAAGGTAATCGATTATCTTATTATGGTAATTGATTACCCTTTGAGAAAATTTAGTATTCTTATTCTTGCTCTCGAGAGTAATTGATTACCTGAAAATAATATTGATTAAACTTGAGACCATGCTTTCTGAGCCTTTTTGTAGCAGCATATCATGTAATCTATTGGGTAATCGATTACCCTGCTACAAAACTCATAAAAATATTTTTAAACTAGATTTTTAATAACTAAACAAAGATCCAAAGAAAAATTCCTTATTTCTAACTATTTTTACCCATTTTCTGTAAGAACGAAACCCATAATTTAATGGTTTGAAGGATCAAGAATTGGTTTATCAAAGGAAAAGAAAGTTGTGAGTTTGATCTCTATTGCTTAGGTATTCATAAAAAATCAGGTAATATTGTTTTATACCCTAATCTTTGTATTTTTGCATAAGTCCTGATAATCTCTTGAGGGGATCTTGAGATTATTGTGAAATCTTGCAATAGGAAGTTGTGAGTGACGGGGAGTCACGATTTAGCAAACTCTTGTGGGGAGCAAGAGGAAATCTCTTTTGTTGTGTGGTTTTGAATATTTCCGGGATTAAAATTTGTATGTGTGGTGTGCATATATGAGATTTTAGTGGAAAACAGATTAGTAGAAGGCGAAGTCTGAAAAGATATAAGTCAGGTTGACCGAACCAGTATAAAACCATTATGCAAATTCTCTCTTACTTGATTTGTGAGTGGGTTTCTCTGTTGCAACTTTATTTTGAATCTTTATACAACAAAATTGATTCTATTAATATTGCTTAATTGAGATTGTTATCGGGTTATTGAATCTTTGATTGAATTGTTGAATCTTGATAATACACATTCATTACCTATAATCTTCGATTGAAAAGATTGTAATTGGGATTCATATTGTGATTTAACTAAGTGCAAACTGAAAATCATCATTAAAGGAATTGTTATTGATTAAGCTTGATACCCAAAACATAGGAAGTGCTGAATCTTGATCTTTATTTCAAGCCTATTTTGAAAACCCATTTTTTGGAAACACTAAGGTAGATTTTGGAAATTTCTTAAAAGAGATATTTTTGAAAACTCTGATATTATTTTTTAATGTAAAAAGTTTGAAAAATATATTGTGAATCGATTCAACTCCCCTTCTAGATCCCTCTTGGGACCAACACCCTTGATGTTGCACATCTCTTCTATTACATTTTTAAGTTACATGACATGCCTAGTACGATTACTAGTTATCGCGACCCCATTTTCCTTAGCAATGTTTGGAGTGACTTATTTCAGCTTTAGGGAGTTTGTTTGAACAAATCCACTACATATGACCCTCAATCTAATGGACAAATAGAGATTGTTAATAAATACCTTGAAATCTACCTCCGTTGAATGTGCTCCAAGAAGTCATCTTCATGGTTCAAATGGTTATCTTTAGCTTAGTGATGGTACAATACCAATTTCCATTTTGCAATTAATACTACTCCATACGAAGTAGTTTATGGTCAAACACCTCTCATTCACCTTCCCTACCTTCTTGAGGAGAGAGACAATGATCAAAACCTTGCAATCTCACCTTTATAGGGCTGAAAATTGATTGTCTCAACAAGGTGACAAACATAAGAATATCCAGACTTTCACAATTAGTGATTTTGTTTGGCTCAAGTTGCAACTCTATAGACAACATTTTATGCGCCACAACACTTTTCACAAGTTTCTTCCAAAGTTCTATGACCTTTTCAAGGTGACTGATTGTATGGGCAAGGTTGCATATCAACTGGAGTTACCTGTCTCTGCTGAGATACATAATGCTTTTCATGTCTCTTAATTGAAGTTATGTAGGAACCCTTTTGCTAGAGTTGTAGAGTTTTTACTTCGTGCTGTGGATATTTTGGATCCTCACAGAAAATCAGAGGCTATTTTGGATAGGAAAATAGTTAAAAGAGGTTGTGTGAGTGCTATCAAAGTATTGTTAAAGTGAAAAAATATCCTTACAAAGCAAGCTATTTGGAAATGTTATTATGATATTCTCAAAAAGTTTCCTAACTTCCACCCTGGAGGTAATGGATGTTCTTGTAAGAGTGAATATTGTTACTGGAATTGCCATGTTAACAATTACTAGTTAATATGCTATGAGCTGTTTTTGTGAGAAGTTTTAATTTTCAGGTATTTTCATATGTTAAACTTCTGGAAATATTTCTAATGCAAGGTGCAGAATGTTGCGGTACTCTACATGTTAGTATGCCAAGAGCAAATCAAAAGGACACCATATCATCATTTTACAAATATTCTTTCTCCTCTAACTAATTCTCTTAACCCTATTACGAATCTTCTGTGGTCTTCGGATTTTTACCCGGTGTCCCTAAAAATCCAAATCTGTCACAGATCAACGGAGATGAATTACGTTTCCGGCGGAGGATGGATACTCCGGAGACTGTGCACGGCGGCTGAGGTTCCGGCAAAAAATCCAAGTCTCTATCGAATGTTATCGCCGCCGGACATGATCGGAGGTAGCGTGTGGAAAACGTTGGACCAATATATAATGCAAGGCAAAGCCATAAGAAAGCCAGTACTCGAAAGATGCGTAGAACAGCTCCAAAAGTATGGCCGCTTCAAGCACGCACTCGAGGTATCAAATATCGATTTCACTTTCTAAACTCTCACTTTCGATCTATGTTGAAGTGTATCGTATATAATGAATGCAGATAATAGAATGGGTGCAGATGAGGCAAGTTAACTTCTCATGGAGTAATTATGCGTTGCAATTAAATCTTGTGTCCAAAACCAATGGGGTGGATGCTGCTGAGATTTTTTTCAACGATCTTCCTCCTCCAGCCAAGAACAAGTATACCTACGGCGCTCTATTGAACTGTTACTGCAAGGAACTAATGAAAGACAAGGCTTTGAGTCATTTTGACAAACTGGATGAATTAGGTTATGCCACTTGTCTGTCTTTTAGCAACATGATGAGTCTGTTTATGAGACTGGGTGAACCCCAGAAAGTGCCTAACCTGGTGGCGGATATGAAGCGGAGGAGCATTCCCTTGTCTGCGTTCACATATCATGTCTGGATGAACAGCTGCGCCTCTTTGAACGATCTCGATGGGGTGGAGAGAGTCTATGAGGAGATGAAAACTAAAGATAAAGACAAAATTTGTTGGGGGACTTATAGCAACCTTGCTGCTATTTATATCAAAGTTAAGGACTTTGAGAAGGCTGAGATGATGCTTAAGAAGCTAGAAAAACTAGTGAAGCCGAAGCAGCGTGACGCATACCATTGCTTGCTTGGCCTCTATGCAGGGACTGGTAATCTTGAACAGGTTCATAAAGTGTGGAACTCCCTTAAATCTGTCTCCCCTGTGACCAATATCAGCTATCTTGTTATGCTTAGTACCCTCCGAAGGCTTAGTGATACAGAGGGCTTAACAAAATGCTTTAAAGAGTGGGAGGCTAGTTGTGTTAGCTATGATTCGAGGTTGGTTAAAGTCTGTGTTAGGGCTTACTTGAGACAGAACATGTTGGAAGAGGCTGAATTGGTATTTGAGGGGGCTCGCAGGAGGAGCAAAGGGCCTTGGTTTAGGATTCGGGAAATATTCGTGGTGTATTTCTTGGAGAAACGTCAGTTAGATGCTGCTGTGAAGCACTTAGAGGTGGCCCTTTCAGAAGTCAAGGGTGATGAATGGCGTCCTTCACCAGAACTTCTTGGGGCTTTTCTGAAGTACTATGAAGGAGAGACGGATGTTGATGGTGTTGATGAGTTGTCTAAGATTCTCAAGGCTAACAATTTTGATAATTCCTGGATTCAAACTTGCATTACTGCTTCCAAATCTTTTCCTGAAATCGATAAAAGATTGAAGGAAGATTCTCAAGACTACCAAGCGCAGGAGAACTAGACATCATAAAAAACAGTTATGTGAAGCATGTAGGAGCAGTTTATGTGCAGCATGAAAATTTGACAGTTCTTGTTTCCCTGAGATTAGAAACAGTTTCTGCATAGTAGTTTATGATTGAATACTTCATGAAGGAATTGTTTTAACTTTTAATTTTGAATTTTCATTTTTAGGACTTTTGCTAATAAGAGTAATCAATGGGGGTGTTTGCAGCCGGGTGATACGGTCTTGAATCTAAACTTGGTCCAAACTAAAGTAAAAAACAAGTGCGACTTGATTTAATTTAAATTAATTATAAAATCTGAATTAAATCAAAACTATTTTTTAGAGTTTGGTTTGATTTGATTTCATTGTTTTAAATTATAAATCAAATTAATTATAAAATCTGAATTAAATCAAAACTATTTTTTACGGTTTGATTTGATTTGGTTTCATTGTCTCAAATTACAAATCAAATTGTACTTTTTAGAAATTACAAAAATTAAATCACTTTAAATTAAAGTAATTTTTTGTTTTTTTAGTTTTTATATTTTAGTTTTTTGTTTCAATTCGTTTTGATTCAGTTTTAAACAAATCACATGTGAAAATATGCCTTTTCACTAAAATATTTTTACGGATAATTTCTTAGTCAATTCCTAAGAACACTTTTATGTCCTTTATCTTTTTATTTACTAGTAAGAAACATGCACTACCTCCCTCATTCATGTGCGTGATGAACATAGGTTGACTGGGGTTCCTACCCCTTATTTTGATAATAAGCAGTAATTTAACTTTAACCATGTAAAGAAAAATATATTTTCTATTTATATCATAATCTTTAAATGCCTAAACCAAGGTGATTAAATATCAATGTATTCAAGTACAAAATATTAACAAATAATAATCTACTTACAAAAGGATGAATTGTATTAATGATAATTTCATCTGAACTTGGGCAAAGGAAGATGACCTATTGCTATGGAGTTCCACCTTCAAATCCAGTTCGGGCTAGAATGTGATAGTCTTTAGAAAGTGTACAAAATGTGAAAACAACAAATCCAAGAAAAATATATTCATGTATTTGGGCATGCAGTTAGATCAATATTTCTGGCAACCATTCGTCGTTGGGAAGCATTAGGACATGCTTCCAAGCAAGGTTCCTTCAGGATGGTATCATCTGGTGGGGGAAGAACTCCAAATTTGAACTGCAATTTTAAAAGATACGGGAGTAATGACAAAGAGGTCAATAAGATCATTGTACAAAATTGGTCTCCCAAAGATTGCTAAATATTACCTGACAGCTGTAATCGCTAAAGTTAGGCTCCATAAGTAATGGAACTCCCATATGATCCTTGAAGAAGGTCTAGATAGAAAAAAGTGTCAGATGCATATCCTCCAGAGAATGCAAAGACTTCGAAGCATGCACAACACGTTTAGCTCCCATTGTAAAATGAAAAAAAAGAGAGACTATTTTGAAGAATCACCTGTGTCGGAAACTTACAGGTGTTGGTGCAAATGCCAACACACTTGCTTTCCTCGAGATACTTGCATCTTTCCACATACACCTACAAGATTTTATAAAAACGCCACTTTGAAAATTACAGGATTATTCGGTATGAGTTTAACACTCATAATAAAAGATCAAACACATGGAAAAATACAAGTGATCACCCCTGTATTGCATGAGGTTCCATCTGGTAGGTCTACAGAATTGACTTTGCACGGGCCCATGAGCCATTGACAAGTCAGTGCAGTAACCCTTGCTTCAAAACCAAAATGTTTTAGGGTATCTAAACAAGTTTCTTAGCTCGTTACTTCTAGGGGAAAATCTGGTAAGAACATAGATTTGAGATTCATCTGAAAGAATTGAAAAACTAAACGTATCGTATCCGACTCACCGACCATCATAGCCGCAATTTTGCCTCCTCCTATGGGAGCTATGAGCATTTTATAGAGCTCCAAAAGATATGGAGGGAACAGAGACCTCAATATTCGTACCTGATACAAGTCACAACAGCTAGAGAACTTACTTTATAAGAAACCATTCAAAATTTATAAGAAACCATATAGTCAACATGACCTCAATTTCTTATCAACTTTTGAGATAAAACTAGCTTCAACAAATTATGTTTAGGTATAAATATAAAAAGTTCTTTTTCAATTAAAAATAATTATTAACTTGTTTGACTATAATAATTGATAACATTTCTTGTGAGTTTTTTTTTATAATAAAATTACATAAAAAGTCTTTATAGGCATTTATAAATAACATTTTTGCTCTAAAGAATCTAGAATTACTTTTTATGACAGTGTGATCCTAATGTTGTTGTAGTTACAACACGCCTCCTACAACTAAGTAAAAATAGTCACACCACTGTAGGAAAACTGTAGGCTGTTGCGGTTCCTGCGCACCTTTATGTGTTACACACACTTCTGTGGTATAACCACAGGTATTGTTGTGGTTCCAACACGCCTCACACACCTATGTGGGCATCTCACTGCACTGTGGAAGACCTTTATTTTGTTGTGGTTCAAGTGTGTCTTCCACACAAGTGGGAATAGACACACAACTATGGTAAATTTCTTGTTTGTGATTCCAACATATCTTCCACGTCTATGGTTGCATAGACGAGCAAACCCTTGATGTTGTTTTAGTTCCAACACACCTACCACACTTACGTGGGCATCCACACCAATGTAGAATAAGGATTTCAATTCATTTTATGAATTTAACCGTTAACTGTGTTCATACATATGCCATATAAAAAAAATGGCTGTGCATTTTGAGTTTTTTTATTAAAAAAAAAAAAAAGGCATATCACATGTATGCGAGGTCACCAACTCTGTGTATACATATGGTAAATAAATTGTCCACTTAACTAGCTACAAAGATAAAAATTAAATATTTCAACATTTGATTTAAAACTTGGAGTCAATCTAAAATGTTCAAAATGATACCCTTGTATTTCTACAAGGTCCTAAGAAACCTTTGAATGATATATCCTGAGTCAACTAGGTAAGTTATGCATTTGTGGGGAACACCATTATGACCTATGTTCTCAAAAGCGACTTTGGTTTTTCAACAATATTAGCTAAATCATGAACATTGCAATGTTTCCTGTTCTTCAATGGTGTTCTCAGGATTAGGCCAGATTTCTCGGACAACCCTCACCAATGATTAGGAGGCTCTCAATGCCCTTCTCTATTACAATTGAAGAAGCAAATTGCGAAGGAGAATAACAGTCACAAAGAGAGCTTGTTAGATCACGAGAGAGTAGAAGGCGCAACCAGGATGAGAGCTCCCCTGTTAGGTCATGGTTTGACAGAAACATTTTAGTCCAAAATTATCATTAAACTTCCCTGCGTGTTTTGCCTTTTTCCACTGTCGTGTTACTTATTTTGATAAGCTGTCTCAAGTACTTTATCAAAATAAACTATTTTTAACTTCTGCTTTTTAAGAAACAAAATACTAAAACATCTAAAAAATATCAATAAGTGATTATTTCTTTAAAAAAATTAAACAAACTCACTTAAAATCACATACAAAAACGACATGAAATTTAAGATCTTCAATAAGTTTCCTCTCCAATGATACAATTCTTGAAAACTTATTTAAGAACTCTGTTAAGATGTTGATTATTTAAACAACAATTCTTATACAAGAATTGCCAGATCTATTGCTTAAATTAATAAGTAATAAGCTTGACTTTCTCATGCACTTTCTTATTAAAGAGGTACCAAATGCAGATAGAAAACTAGATTTAAGGTTAACAAGTTGGGGAAAATGCTATTGCATATGAGAAAGATTTGAAAAGGTGTAACTGAGTAATGAGTAAACGAAAGCTTAACAAAGAGAAACAAATGAAAATACCGCTGCTTTTACGGTATCAGTGTTGGTAGTGCCCTTCACCATTAAACGATTCGCAACTTCAATTAGTCCATTATATCCGGGTTTCTTCGAGTCCCACCCCACCTCCTGTTATACACTTAAACTATTCACGTTCAGTTATTACAATAGCCATTGACCATCATATAAAGAAGTAGACTCTATAAGGTTTTCTTTACCTGCACCAATTTGTTGCGGAACAAATTGAGAAACAAGTCATCAAACATCCCAGGCTTGTATTCAGGTTTCGGAGCTGCAATTCCCACTTGTTCTCCCTGATACAACTCAAGAATTGGAATCGTGCATTGCCCGAGTCGAATTTTGTAGCATGAATATATGGAAAACAAAAGTGGAAGATACGCACCGTTTTGGAGCCCGACGATGGAGAAGAAGAACAGAAGGAAACGCGAAACCGATGGTTCCGAACACTCGAAGACGAACACATCACTGCCACGGGGGCACCACAAACAATGCCTAGCGCCTTCATTTCTCTCTAACCGTAACGCAACTGTTCGGTTAAAAAAACAAACACAAAAATGTTACCGGTTACCGGTTAATTCAAGAGAAATTTAAAACGACGCCACGTTGCGCGTTTTAGTAAACCCTAACAAAACCCCTTCAGGTGATAACAAGAAGACACAAAAGAAAACAGCACCCGCGCCGGCTGTCACAATCTCAGATCAACGGAGATGAATTACGCCCGTCTGATTTCCGGCGGAGGATGGATGCTCCGGAGACTGTGCACGGCTGCTGAGGATCCGGCGAAAAATCAAAACCTCTATCGAATATTATCGGCTCTGGACATGACCGGAGGTAGCGTGTCGCAAACGTTGGACCAATATATAATGCAAGGCAAAGCCATAAGAAAGCTAGAACTGGAAAGATGCGTAGAACAGCTCCGAAAGTATCGCCGATTCAAGCACGCACTCGAGGTATCAATTACCAAATATCGATTTCACTTCCTAAACTCTCACTTTCAATCTATGTTGAAGTGTATCCTATATAATGAATGCAGATAATAGAATGGATGCAGATGAGGAAAGTTAACTTCTCATGGAGTAATTATGCATTGCAATTAGATCTTGTGTCGAAAACCAATGGGGTGGATGCTGCTGAGATTTTTTTCAACGATCTTCCTCCTCCAGCCAAGAACAAGTATACCTACGGCACTCTATTGAACTGTTACTGCAAGGAACTAATGAAAGACAAGGCTTTGAGTCATTTTGACAAACTGGATGAATTAGGTTATGCCACTTGTCTGTCTTTTAGCAACATGATGAGTCTGTTTATGAGACTGGGTGAACCCCAGAAAGTGCCTAACCTGGTGGCGGATATGAAGCGGAGGAGCATTCCCTTGTCTGCGTTCACATATCATGTCTGGATGAACAGCTGCGCCTCTTTGAACGATCTCGATGGGGTGGAGAGAGTCTATGAGGAGATGAAAACTAAAGATAAAGACAAAATTTGTTGGGGGACTTATAGCAACCTTGCTGCTATTTATGTCAAAGTTAAGGACTTTGAGAAGGCTGAGATGATGCTTAAGAAGCTAGAAAAACTAGTGAAGCCGAAGCAGCGTGACGCATACCATTGCTTGCTTGGCCTCTATGCAGGGACTGGTAATCTTGAAGAGGTTCATAAAGTGTGGAACTCCCTTAAATCTGTCTCTCCCGTAACCAATGTCAGCTATCTTTTTATGCTTAATACCCTCCGAAGGCTTAATGATACAGAGGGCTTAACAAAATGCTTTAAAGAGTGGGAGGCTAGTTGTGTTAGCTATGATCCAAGGTTGGTTACGGTCTGTGTTAGTGCTTACTTGAGACAGAACATGTTGGAAGAAGCTGAATTGGTATTTGAGGGGGCTAGCAGGAAGAGCAAAGGGCCTTGGTTTAGGATTCGGGAAATGTTCGTTTTGTATTTCTTGGAGAAACGTCAGTTAGATGCTGCTGTGAAGCACTTAGAGGTGGCCCTTTCAGAAGTCAAGGGTGATGAATGGCGTCCTTCACCAGAACTTGTTGGGGCTTTTCTGAAGTACTATGAAGGAGAGACAGATGTTGATGGTGTTGATGAGTTGTCTAAGATTCTCAAGGCTAAAAATTTTGATAATTCCTGGATTCAAACTTGCATTACTGCTTCCAAATCATCTCCTGAAATCGATGAAAGATTTAAGGAAGATTCTCAAGACTACCAAGCGCAGGAGAACTAGACATCATGAAAAAACAATTATGCGAAGCATGTAGGAGCACTTTATGTGCAGCATGAAAATTTCACAGTTCTGGTTTCCCTAAGATTAGAAACAGTTTCTGCATAGTAGTTTATGATTCAATACTTCACGAAGGAATTGTTTTAACTTTTAATTTTGAATTTTTATTTTTAGGACTGAATTTTTATTTTTAGGACTTTTGCTAACAAGAGTAATCAATGTGGTGTTAGTAGTCTGGTTTGGGACTGATTGACCCAAGTAGGTTTATTTTTTTAAAAAATTACCAATATGGGTCTCTTTTATAAAATATTACAAGTATAGTTCTATTTTGGTAGTTGACTCGGTCAAACCACAACTCTGAATTGCGGTTTCGTTACCATGTCAGCAATGTGATTACGTGGAAGCCAGCGTGGCAAAAACGAGTATGAAACCGCAAGTGGGAATTGCAGTTTGACTGGTCTTTGGCCAGCACCGCCTTGTTGTCCAATGGGTAAAAAAACACAGAAAACGATGCCTGTAAAATCGTAAGTCAGAGTTGCAGTTTGACTGGGTTTAACTGGCCCCCCCCTTTACTCGACAGTTGCAAAAACAATCCCTGTAAAACCGCAAGTCAGAGTTGCGGTTTGATTGGGGTTTAACCGGCCCCCCTCTTTACCCGACAGTTGCAAAAACGATCCCTGTAAAACCGCAAGTCAGAGTTGCCGTTTGACTGGGGGTTAATTGGATTTTTACGAACGGGTGCGGATATTGAGGAAGAGGTGCGATTTTTTACGCAAGCAAACCGAAAGTGCGAACTGCGATTTGCATTAAATAATATTTTCCACATAAACCACAGATGAGACTTGCGGTTTATGTGGAGTTCGTCTCTTATAAATTCACCCCGTGATCCCACAGAACCGCACACTCCTTTGCCGCAGAGAATTGCACACCTAGTTGGAGACCACATAGTGATAATCAAAGAAAGCTTTTGTTTTCTGGAAATTATTTCTAAATATTGAGGTTAGTTTTGTATATAATATTTTAATATATGTTTGTTATATATTAATTTTATATTTTTGTTATATATTATTTTGGGTATTATGTTAACATAATCTTTTGTATTAAATTGTAGCAATTGTCATGGCATCATCTTCTTCTCGCCCTTCTATTGATTGTGTTCATTTTAGACCTGTGGAGAATGACGTGTTGTATATGCAAAATCAACACGTTTCTCAACATATATGGAATGGGGAGGACGACAGAAAACTCTTAATCAGACGTGCAGTTCTCACGTACAATGGAGAAGAGTCAATTCCTCCTCAAATTGTACGATATTTACGACAAGCGGGATTTTACACGGTCGCGCAGATGAGTTTTCTTTGTATTAATGCAGGTTTAATTAATGCATTTGTTGAGCGGTGGAGGCCGAAAACTCATACTTTCCACATAAGATGTGGAGAATGCACTATCACCCTTCAAGATGTTGCAATTTTGTTGGGTTTACGAGTAACTGGCATTCCTGTCATAGTTTCAACCAATGTTAATTGGGTTGAACTATGTGAAGAACTGCTTGGCGTTTCACCAAATAACGATGAAATTGATGGTAGTTCTATTCGAGTTAGTTGGCCAACTCATAATTTTGGTGATATCGCAAATTTTGAAAATAATGAAGAAAATTTACAGAGGTTTACTAGGGCATATATTTTACACCTCATTGGTGGCGCCCTGTTTGTAGATAAGTCTAGTAGTAAAGTATCTTTAAGGTATTTGTTATTGTTGCGAGATTTTGGTGAGTGCAGTGCATATGCATGGGGTGCTGCTGTACTTGGTTTTTTGTATAGAGAACTATGCGTCCCAACAAACTACAAAACAAAATCCATGGGTGGTTTATGCCTATTAATACAGATATGGGCATGGGAAAGATTCCCAAAAGTCGCACCGATTACCCCCATACAAACCAAACAAACCCATTGGATTAAGGTAATTTTTTTATTGAGTATAATGTTAGTTATATTTTACAATATTATTTGTTAGTTAGTTATATAATATTTAATATTAATTATATAATTTTGGTAGGTGGCTACGACAGGGAAACCGACACATTGGAGCCACCGATGATTTAAAACATCATTGTCGTTTACTGAATACAATGAAGCAAAATGATGTAAGAAAATGTATGTTATTATTTTTTAATTTTGTTTACGTACTAACTACTTCTTATTTTATATAGGTCATTTGGATGCCATATCCAAACGAAGCTTTGGCACAGTTACCCCCGACATGCGTAGAAGGGGTTAACGCGTGGAAATGTGTTGTGACATTGCTTTGTTTCAATATTTGTGAATAACATCAACCAAATAGAGTAATGCGGCAGTTTGGGATGCGCCATCCCATACCCCGTCCTCCTTTGTAGCCCAAAAAATTACATGGGTTGACTATGCGAGGAAAAGGTTCTGAAAATTGGCTTATGTTGTTGCAACCTGTCATTGCAATATGGAACAACACAGACCAATTTAGGGTCGAAGAAACTGGAACTCAGGTTGGAGACCTGACATTCAACTCTGAGTACATGGTTTGGTATCGTGCCAAAACCAAAATGTTTATCGACCCAAGAAATGCAAGAGCATCGTTGTTGGTAAAATTTGTTCTACTTATCCAATTTGTTTTTTAATTTTTGCAATAACATTTTTATGGTTTTAATGTTTTCCATTCTATTTTTATTGTAGGGTGAAGTTGGAGAGACATTATCATATATGGTGTCTTCGGAGGGAAGAAACAAGTGGTCAGTGGACGACTTAGTCCCATATGTTGATAAAATAATGGTCTTGTTGGAAGATGAAGATCGAATCACGCGAGCGGCAGTGCCAGCACCCGAAAGTATGCCTGAGGTCGATGTTCCAGATTTTCACGTGAAACAGTTATATCGTGAAAGTCGTGGTCTAACTAGACGTCGTTCAGACAGAAGTTTACCCTGTTCCTAACTTGCTTGAACGTCAAGAAGGCATATATTATACACTGACACAACTAAGTGGAAATATGCCTACTACTTATTATTATCCGTCTCAGACAGACGTAGGACCATCTTACCAAGGTGGTACACCGTACGGTGCTGGCATGCCCCAAGGCCATATTTTTCAACAAATATTTGGATCACTTCGCATACCAGAGATGCCACCAGAGCAACAACCTGCAACGACAGCAGCTATCGGCGAACCGCAATTCGATATACCTTGGGATTCTCCCTATGCTGCCGCTAGTCTAGGATTAGGTGGACAATTTGATCCAAACTCATGCCAAAATGTAGACGATGATGATGATGATCAATGAAATATTTTTTTTATTTTCAATAAATTTTTTATATTATTTTATAAAGATATTATTATAATGTTTTTGAAAAAGATGGTAACAAATTATAAAATATAACAACGTTGCAAAAATTCGAAAGAGATAATAACAAATTATAAAATATAACAACGTTGAAAAACACAATAACATTTAAGGTAATTACATATCACCATCGGTTGGTTGAGAGCATCCTATGTCAGCATGCAAAGGGCAACTTCTTCGATTATAACCCTCTTCTCCACATCGGCGACATTTATTTTTTCTGTGTGTTTGTGACTCAGTAAAATTCATTTCATTTCTTATCCTTGTTGACTTTGGACGTCCTTTTCCTCGAACAGCAGAATAGTTTGGGATAAAAGTCCAACTTTCTTCATTATGAGGGATCAAGTCGTCATTCCCAAGAGGAAACCATTGACCAGAGTATGCACGCATGATGAAGTCATTCGTGTATACTTCATCAACAAATTGATAATAGTCTAAACTAATTGCACCACACACAACTATTACATGTGAACAAGGGTAATGGAAAGCTTGGAATCGGCCACATTGGCAGTATTTGTCGTTCAAGTTAACTACCCATTTTTGTCGTCCACGTTGAGTCACTGGATTAAAAGCGTCTTCGACTTCGAATCTAGTCGTTTTGATATTGTACTGACGGACTATATAGGAACAAGCGTCTTGTTGGTTTTTACGCAATGCTTGCATTAATTTATCACAATAGACCTTTCCAGCTTCCAATTGGGACCTACCATGGGATCCTCTTTCGACAAAATATGCAACACATTTACTATATGTTGACCTTACCAAAGCACTGATGGAAATATTCTTACAATCCTTGAACACTTTGTTAACGCACTCAGACAAATTAGTTGTCATGTGTCCATACTTGTAACATTTTGTATCGTATGCCATACTCCATTTTTGCTTCGATATGTCGTTTATCCAACTAACTACTTCAGTGCTTTGTTGACAAAATTTTTCAAAGTTTCGGTCAAATATATGCTTACATGGAGTGTAAGCTGCAAAACAACACAATACAATCGGTCATTTATAATAATAAAAATACATTTGAAAACAAATTAGTCATGTGTGTAAAAAGAAGTTATACCTAATTTTATCAACATCTTTTTCTGTGCCATATTTTTAAATCGGGTATTGAAATTACTTGCAATATGGCGTATGCAATACTTATGATAAGCATATGGTGGTTGTCATCCTAATGCCTCATTTTGTACAGCAGACTTAATCCCAGCATGCCGATCAGATATTAGACATATTCCTTGTTTTTGTGTCCCATGCAGTCGTATGTGGGATAGGAACCAAGACCACGAGGACAAGTTTTCACTTTCAACCACAGCAAAAGCTAAAGGTAATACATTGCTATTTCCATCTTGTGTGGTTGTGATTAACAACGTTCCACGATACTTTTCATATAAATGTGTTCCATCAACCTGTATCAATGGCTTACAGTAGTTAAAGGCATCAGCACACTGCTTAAATGTCCAAAACACTCTTTGAAACTATTGGTATTGACGGTAACCTCGATTGTCAACAACAAGATCATCATGACATATTTGATAGAAAAAACCTGACGATTTACTTTGAATGAATTTCAAAAATGTTGGAAGAGTCGCGAATGATTCATCCCAGTCCCCATAAACACGCACAATTGCTTTTTGTTTTGCTTTCCATGCTTTCCTGTATGATATTTTGTATCCATATTGACTACAAATTCTCTCCTGAATAAAATTAATTCTTAAAGATGGGTCTGAACCAACCATTCCTAAAAAAATTAAAAAGTTAATAACAAATCATAATAATTTAATTTAAATATTACGTTATATATGGACAAGTAAGCAAACCTGATATCAAGTTACTGATGAAAGTTGAGTTTAATTTTTTGTGGTCTTGTGAGAGTGCCAGATTGAGACATAGATGATCTCCACCCCATTGAGTAACGGTCCAATTGACTGTTTTCCAAGACAAAATTGCCCTCATATAGAATGGACACCCATCTTTATAGTTGGGACATTTGATAATGTATTTCAAACTTTTTGACTCCACAACATGATATGTTTGATGTGTTCGCATTAAATATTGTATCAGTGCATTTTTTACATCTTCTTTTGTCTTAAACTGTAGACCTTTGTACAATGCATCTCCAACATTCCATGACTCATGCAACTCTTGGCCTAAAATATCTTCTTCATCAGGATGCAACCAATTAATGTGTGTATAATGAGCTGCATCAGTCCAAGGTGGACGTTGCCCTGCAAGTGTAACAATATTCTTATTCATGTGTCTCTTATTCAACAAATTAAACTAGTAAACTGTAAACAAAATAATAATTATTGTTAAACATACCTTGTTCCACATTCTTACCGACAATTACTCCATATTACGAGTTTCATCGTCATCAGTATCAGATGAATTACCATCAATTGAAACATCATTTTCTTCGTCAGATGTTTCCCCACCACATGATTCACCAACAACATCATCATCATCTACTTCAACTATGTCAGAATTCATTATACCAGTGTCTACTGCAGTGCCTAAACTAGTACCAACTGATGATTTCTGAACATACAATTCTATTATATCAACATTATTTTGTTGTTCAAAAGCATTCAACATAATTTCAATATCTTCATCATCAACAATTTGTAGTGGCACATATTTTCCAGAAAATAAAAATCTACAAGTTACAGATGATATAAATTCATTTGATTGCATTTTTAACTTTTTCTGAATTTTGTTCTTTTAATGAAGTAAAACTCATAGGACGCGTAATTCTAATTGCTCTTCTACTCCCTTCAAAAATAACACTTTCGTCTCCTTCGTACATTCTTCCATCACTATAAATGAAGGTGACAATTGGAGCAGACATAATATTCATAAATGTACCTACAAATAAATAATAAAGTAAATTTAAACATAAAAAACAGAATTAAAAAAGCAATTTGTTTTTAAAAATATTGAAAAACACAAAAATTTTACAAATTACGTTTTTTACCTAAACAACTGGACTGTAACGTAAAGCTTTGTTTTACGTCGGATGCAACTACGTGTGCGGTTCTCTAGGTCGAACGGGTGTGCAGTTTTGTGGGGCGACGGGGGTTTAAATAGCAACTCCACGTAAACCGCAAGTCTGATCTGCGGTTTATGTTAAAATTAATATTTAATACAAACCGCAGTTCGCACTTGCGGTTTATCGTAAAAATAATATTTAATTCAAACCGCAAATGTGACTTGCGGTTTTATGTGAGTAGAAATTTGTATTTTTTTTTGCAACTGTCGGGTAAAGGGGGGGCCGGTTAAACCCCAGTCAAACCGCAACTGTGACTTGCGGTTTTAGAGGCATCGTTTTCTGTGTTTTTTTACCCATTGGACAACAAGGCGGTGCTGGTCAAAGACCAGTCAAACCGCAATTCCCACTTGCGGTTTCATACTCGTTTTTGCCACGCTGGCTTCCACGTAATCACGTTGCTGACATGGCAACGAAACTGCAATTCGGAGTTGCGGTTTGACTGAGTCAACTACCAAAACAGACTCATACTGGTAATATTTTATAAAAGAGACCCATATTGGTAATTTTTTAAAAAAATAAACCCACTTGGGTCAATCAGCCAATGGTTTGGTACGACCATAAGTTTGAGACTAGTTTAAACCGAATTAAAAATATTAATGTAGTATAGTTTGGTTTCGGTGTAGATTAATTATAAAATTTAAACTAAATTGAAACTATTTTTTACAATTTGCTTTGATTTGGTTTTACAATTTAAAATTTCTATTATTAAGTATTAAAAAATACAATGAAAAATTTTATTTCCAAAATTCTATAAAAATTTATTCAATCATAAAAATTATATAAAAGTGACAATAATTTAAGTTAAAGTATAAATAATTCATTCATTTAAATATTACAATTTACTAGTTGTCATCTAATTGGATCTCGTAAAATTAAATTAAATAGTTTTGTTAAAATATTTATTCATCAATTAATATATATTAATTAAAAAATCTTAATTAAAGATTAAATCAAAATTATAAAAACTTATAAGATAATGAATAATTTGATATGTCTTCTTGAAGATTGACTAAAATAACTAAATATGAGTGGTTTAGTTTGGTGTAGTTTCATCATCTTAAATTGAAAATCGAATCGAACCATACATTTTAGAAATTACAAAACTAAAGTGGGTTTTTGCGTTTTTCAGTTTTTTGTTTCAATTCGGTTTTATTCAGTTTTAACCCAATCATAGGTGAACATGGTCGTGTTGTTTGCTTCCTGCGCCTCCATTTTATTCTTTTTCTTCTTGCATGGCGAACCAAACGCTAGCAAAATTCAACGTAGTCACTTTTATTACTCTTGATTTAAAGTGGTGATCAGTATAGATATGTCTGATCATGATTTTCTAGACCTTCTTTTGTTTGTTTTCAATCTTGTTCTTGTTGAAAAAGGAATTTATGTGAAAATTTTAATTTCTCAGGTTCCTATGAATTTGGGTTTCCTATCAGATTTCTGAAAATTTTTTGAGTCAACTCTTTTCTTTTCCGTTGAGTAGGCTTTTGAGTGAAAAAATAGGTAAGAAAAGTTAAATCCTTGATTTTAATTTGAGAAATTATGAGTTAATAACTTAGAAGTTAATTGATTTTGAGTAATTGAACTTTTGATTATGATTTGAGTGTTATGCAAAATTGGTTTTTTGTGCGACTGAGGATTTGAGTTTTGTTTTAAAATGAGTTGTGATTGAATTGATTGATTTGTAATTTGAAATATTTTGAGTTATGAATGTTTGATGGCATTAATGATTTGGAATGTTTACTCTTTGAAATTGATGTTTTGATGTTGATTTTGATGTTAAACGAAATTGTGTTCTGAGCCATGTTATGGTGATGAATGTTAAATGTGATACATGCATATAAGATGTTATGTTGATTTGATGAGTTATTGGAATTGTGTCTTTGGATAATTAGAGATTGTAATTCATTCATAAGGAATATTAATGAATTGTGTTGTGAACTGTTACGAGGAGGTAACAGAACCCTTGAGGTCATACATTGAATTAAGGTGGTGGATAAGTTTAAGTGATCCTAGTGCCAAGGTCCTATTTCAGGTGATGATGCAATGTTAGGGTCCTGTGTCGGGCAGTGATACGTTGGTGTTAGGACTTTATTTCGGACGATGATACACCATGGGATATACTCGGATAACAACGTGATCCAGTGTTAGGGCCTTATTTCGCGCGATGATACACCATACATTAGTTGATTATTCAATGAGTATACTTAGACTTTAACTGTTTATCGGTGAGTCAGATAGATACTAGATACCAATGTAAGGAAAGTAAGATGAGTCGCTACCTTAGTATCTGAATTCAATGTAGTATGTCTTTTTGGTAACAGAACCCTTTAGGTCATACATTGAATTAGGGTGGTGGATAGGTTTAAGTGATCCTGGTGCTAAGGCCTTGTTTCAGGTAATGATGCAGTGTTAGGATCCTGTTTCGGGTGATGATACACTAGTGTTAGGACTTTATTTCGGACGATGATACACCACGTGATATACTCGGATAACAATGTGATCCAGTGTTAGGGCCCTATTTTGCGCGATGATACACCATACATCAGTTGGCTATTCAATGAGTATGCTCAAACTTCAACTATTTATCTATGGGTCAGATAGATACTAGATACCAGTGTGGGGAAAGTAAGATGAGCCACTACCTTGGTATCCAAATTCAAAGTAGTGAGCCTTTCCGGAAAGCATCAGTTATGCGTTGTCCTTATTTATGTTTAGGGGAACGTAAGTGTGGTTGCTTACTACTAGTGAATGTGTGCTGATTATACTAATAAATATTGTGTAATTTTCATGATTTATGACTCATGTGATTGTATATTATGTATCCTTACCCTTGCATTATTTGTGTTTTTTGTATGGCTATGATGATCGTGTTTTGCACAGAAGCAGATAATGGTGATGATGCAGAGAAACAGGATGTAATGGAGGGAATGATGTTGGGCCATGCATGGAAGCTTTAATGATGTTATTTTATTGTTGAGTATATATATATATATATATAAAAAGAAGTTATGTTAAAAAACCCTGTCGTTTAAGCTTGTACGAATGTTACGTTTTGTATGAAGACTTATTTGGACATGTTGAAGTGTGATAGATAATATGTCTTGCCCAACAAACTTTGGCTTCTATTAAGAAAAAAATAGTTAAATAGTAAAATGGTTTGAAAGATGTATTAAAAAAAAGATGAATTCCTTTACATAATAATATGGATAAGATATATATGTTTTTAATTAATAACAAAATTTTAAGGAGTTATTATTCTAATAAATGTATCTTCGTAGTTATTTTTTTAAATAATTGTTTAACTCAAATATTATTTTAAATTAATTTTAAAAGAATGATTTTTAGAATTAGTTAGAGAAGTTGAAAAAAGAAAAAAAAATTAAAGTAAAATTGTCTAAAAAATATATACATAGCAAAGGGAGTATTTCTTTTATAGATTATCAGTGATTATAAAAGTGTTTTTTTTTTTTAAATCCACACTTGCTATAAATAAAAACAATCAATGTTTTTTTTTATACTTCAATTTTTATCTACTACTGGCATCTAAATATCATATTGATATCAGTTAATGCATGTTGAACTAACTACTTACTAAGTAGTTTTTTGTTTTTTTTTTTACTTTTAGATAAGTTAATTTAGTATTTGGACATGTAATAATGTTAATTTAGAAGAGCTCGTAAAAAACGTAAAATTTGGATAGAGTATTTTGCATTACTAACATTTGCATTTAAGATTGAATTCTATCCGATTTGTCTCGTCGATCTTTAGAAATTTGTTTTGGAATGTAATCTCTATTTAGTTTCTATGGTAAATAATATATGATTTTGTTTTCTGAAAAACAACTGTTTTAATTATTGAATCTTGATGATTTTCTTTTATCTTTTAATCGGAGTTGAAGACAGTTTTAAAAAAACATTATAATAATTTAGATATTTTATTTAATTAATTGAGTTAGACTCTTCAACCTGAACTTATGATATAAAAAAATGTATTGTTATGATTAACATGAATTATATTAGCAATTTAATATTACATGTTAATTTTTTTAAATATTTTTAGTGCCTTAAATTTAAGAGATATTTTATCTCCAAATTTAAAAATATTTTTTTTGCAAAAATATTGTTTTAATTTTTTTATATTTAATGATGCTAATAAATGTGTTGGCATGATTAACAAAAGTTATATTAGCAATTTAATATTACATGTTAACATTGTTAAATATTTTTTAGATACTCAAATTTAAAAAATATTTTGTCTCCAAATTTAAAAATCATTTTTAAAAAAAATACTGTTTTAATTCTTGAATCTTTATGAAGTTAATAAATATATTGACATGACTAACAAGAATCATATAATTTAATATTATATGTCAACATTGTTAGATATTTTTTGAGTATCTTAAATTTAAGAAATATTTTTCTCCAAATTTAAAAACTAATTTTTATAAAAAATAATGTTTTAATTCTTGAACCGTGATGATATTAATAAATATGTTAACATGACTAACAAAAATCATATTAACAATTTAATATTACATGTCAACATTGTTAAATATTTTTTGAGTGACTCAAATTTAAGAAATATCTTTTTTTCAAAGTTAAAAATCATTTTTTTAGTCTCTCTAATTAAAAATAATATTTACTCCAATTTATTTTCCAATTTGAGCGACTAAAATAGTATTTGAAATTTGTGAGACTAAAAGTATTATTTTTTAATTTATAAAAAATAATTTTTTTTAATTTTTGAGGACTAAAGTAATTCTTTTTTTAAATATCAGGAGTAAGAAAAATCTTTTTAAAATTTGAAATCCAAAAATGAAAACGCCTTACTAAATTTAACTATTGGAAACAGAAAATATGTTAGAACTACATCTTAAAAAGCCAAAAACTCGAAAACTCAATTTTAAGATGCGTTTGTTTTGAATATTTTCTATTTTTATGTTTATAGAAAATAAAAAATAATAGTAAAAATATATTTGGTTATAATTTAGAAAATATTTTTTGAAAATATTTTTTAAGAAATTGAAAATCTAAAATAAAAAAACTGTTTTCAATGTTTTTAAAAATTAAAATTATGTAAAGAGTTAATAATAATATTCTAATTATAAAAAGGTTTATATAAAAATGTATTTTAAATTAATAATATTATTTTTTTAAAATAAAAAATATCAAGTGAAAACAATATATTTCTTGATAAAAATTTAAAAATAAAAACTATTTTTAAAAATAAAAATAAAAAATAAAAATAAAAAATATTTTTTTAAACCAAACATCACCTTATAAGTATAATTATAGGATGAGGTCATCAATTATATACTAATATTGTATATTCTCATGTGTTTGTTTGGTAACAGTTTTATAAAATTATTTTTAATATTTTAATATTTAAAAATTAAAAACTCATTTGATTAATGTTTTTTTAAAACAGTTTTAAAAATCAATTTTGATTTTTTAGTTTTTAAAAACTAAAAACTTTTGTTTTTTAATTTTTTTCTGAAAACTCAATACAATAAAAATATGTTTTTTATTTTTTATTAATGAAATTTTTATAAATATGAACATCTTTTTTCATTTTTTACATATTTAAAATAGTTTTAAATAACATTTACCAAAAAAAAATATTCTTTTAAAAAATAATTTAAAAAAAAAATTAAAATCTTTTTTTAAAAATTAAAAAACAAAATGAAACGATGAAATTTTATATATGTTCCCTCACCAGATTTGAGGGTGTGGATGCTCTGCTGCAATTGTTTCTCTACAGTGCAATTACATCCGTACATCCTTTATCCTACAGTTTATACAAAAAGTGAAAACATAAGAAGTAGTAGTATCATTTCTTATTATTATTAGGCTAACTAAATACTTACATTTAATTCCATTTTACTTATATAAATAAATCTTATTTTATTTTTATTACTTAAAACTATATCGTTTTACTAATTAAAATATGATTTATAAAAATAATAATAAAAAAATATCTTTTAAATATATGGACTCTTTATCTCCTAAAACATGTGATTAATACAATGTAATCTACTATTATATTATTACTCATAATTTCCTCCGATAACAAATTTAACTGTTTGACACTTTCTTTTATTTTTAATTTTTCATTTAAATTCTTTAACATTGTTCTCCTTTCTTTTTTAAAATGCCTCTCCTTCTCTAACATATATAAATGTATGACATCTTTTTGATAAACTTTTTTATCGGCCAAAATTTTTTTTTTAATAAATCACTAGAAATAATAAAGAATGTTTTCTAACCATACAAAGTAATGCTTTTTTCATAATTTTTCTATGAATTTAAAAAGACAAGTTCATATAATTCATTTATATTATTAATAAGGAATAATTTCTTTTAACGTTTACTTTTCAGAATATCTATTTTACCTTTACAATTATTTTAAAATTAAAAAAAAAATTACTTTGTCATAAAAAGAATTTGAACCAACAACCTCTCACTCCCCAAACGTAAATTTTACCAATATACAAACCTTATAACTTTAAGCAAAAAATTATTTTAAAATATTGATAATATATATTGTATAATTTTAAAATATCTAACATACATAATTGTCCAACTATATTTATAATTTATAATATATGATATTATATTGTATAATATATATTATATAATAAGAATATGACTGTGTCCATATTTTATGATTATTTTACCTTTTAAACATTTTATGACTGTTCTGACTTTCGTAAATATAATTCATCCCTATTAATATATGTACATTTTCACAATTTCTACCTTATCACAAATCAATCTTTCTTACATGATTAATATATGTATACATTTCGTGATAAATATTTTTAATAAACATGCAACTACACAAGTGTGACAATATTTTGAGTTCTATTCAAACTCTTTTCTCTTTTCATTTTTTCATATTCATTGCATATTTGACATATCCATTCATGATCTGACATATTTTTTATCATGTTATCATAAACAAAAATATAAAATTAACAAAATATATTTCAAAACATATCACATAATAATTTTTATTTCAAAATATAAAAATTTACAAAAGATATTAAATTAGAACCCAAAATTATTATAACATATTAAAATAGAAAT
Source organism: Psophocarpus tetragonolobus (assembly GCA_037954015.1). NCBI lineage: Eukaryota > Viridiplantae > Streptophyta > Magnoliopsida > Fabales > Fabaceae > Psophocarpus > Psophocarpus tetragonolobus. Next base: position 34,761,768 of record CM075692.1, on the reverse strand, counting down.
GTGAATATACAAACGTTGTTGCATATGTGTTTTTGCTAGTTTTAAATAAATACAATTGATACATTTTAAAGAATTTGATAAAAAATATGCATAATATATATATCTCTTACTTTAAAATTGTATTATTATTATAAAATAAAATCCATGAATTAAGATATTAATTTAATCATATATCTAAAATATTTATGTTAATTACAAATTTTATAAAACATTTTAAAGTAATCTATCTAACACAAAACAAAATAACATTTGCAAATAAGTAAGATAGAATAAAACATAAGTACTGGTAAGTATTTAATTATATAAATATATAAAGTAATCTATCTAACACAAAATAAAATAACATTTGCAAATAAGTAAGATAGAATAAAACATAAGTACTGGTAAGTATTTAATTATATAAATATATAAATGAGTTTATGTATATTAATTATTATATTTATTAAATATAATATATTTTTATATAATGAAATATTATATTTCTTCAATATAATATAATTATTAAATTTAGATGCAATCTTTTTTACTTAATTACAACATTTGTTCTCTTGTTTTATCAATTTTTAATATTTTGTTCCATTTTTAAATCATGATGTTATGTTCTAATTTTTAAAAGTTTTTAATTTATGTTTAGTTTTTAATGAATTGACGTTGATTATCTCATAAAACTCTTGTATTGAAGATCTTCAATCTACCTTATTATTGATTTTAAATATAAGAAAATAAACTAAAGAGAGAATAAAAAGGATATATGTAAAAGGTGTGTATAATAGAAATAAGTGTAAATGGAAATCATATTCTCCATGTGACAAAGAAGATGTGACAACAAGGAAGGGAGAGTGGAAAGCTTAAAAAGGAGTCTCTCTCACTCTCCTTAGGCTTCACAAACCAACTTGGGACTAATTAGAACAAATGACTTATTTGCCTTTCAACTTAAGACCTATTATCCTAAAAATAAAGGAGACTCTACATATTAAAGGTCTACTGCAAAAAAGTAAATTATCCTAATATTTACAATAATAATTCAAATATTTACAAATAAAGAAAAAATCATCTAATTTTCCTAAGCTCACATGAGCTTGGGCCTTCTAGCTTGAGCTCTAATCCATCCTTCTTGGACTCTTCCAAATATAGTGTATGTAGTAGGCCCAGTAAGCCCATAAGTAGTCCTTATTGTTGGAAGAAAATGTCTTCACCTATCTTCTTCAAATGTTCCTTGGGTGGATTGCATCATCTTTCATTCTTCAAATGGATTTTTCCTTAACTCTAAAGTTTTGGGTTAGGGTAGTGGAGATTGATATTAAGAATTTGTCCAAGAAAAGCACTATTTTGATGCTTATGTGTCTCCATAAGGCAGTTCTGATAACTGCCTAAATTACTTATTTTTATATAGGTAAAATAAAGCAGTTATTCTAGTTCCTTCTCATCTAAAATCTTGTTTTCCATATTTTCACATAGAAATAGATTTACTTTCAAAGTTATTATTAAGTTCACATTTGTGCATAAATTACTTTCATTTTTTTTGTTTTTTTAGTTCTCTAAGACATGTTTTTGAAAAGGGTTGAAGAAGTGTTAGAGGATCCTGAGCCTAATTGGTGTTGAAGCAGAGTGTTCAGATGCTCAACCAAGGAGTCGTTTTTATTCAATCATTCCTTCCTTCACCTCATTTTACTTTTATTTTTGTAATCCCCTTCCATTGATCATGCTCCTCATCCCGATGGTTGGCTAGGCTCTTCTTTGGTTAGGATTTTAATATAACTATGCATGAAATTTTTCTCTATTAATCAAAGTTTATTACTCATTATTAGAGTTCTTCTTTACCTTATGCTTTATTTCCTTATATTTTGTGGATTTTACTTGTTGAATGATCTCGAGAGAATATTTTGACTTGTAAAATGAGAAGAGCTCCCAATGAGGTTTATTGCTTAGGAGAAAGTAAAACTCATTGGTCATCTTAAGCTTATTTTATTAATATAAGTTATTTGAATTTAGATTATGTGAGGAATCGATAGTCTAAATCTCAAATAGCTTAGTCTCTTGATTGCAAGGAATTGAGGTTAAGAATATTTTTATGAGTGATGGGAACGTGAGTAATAAATGATGATTGGTAGTTCATGTATGCATTAAAGAGATAGTATAGTAAAATCAAAACCCTACCAAGCTTTTCTCATCAGTAACTCTTACTTTACTTTTTCATGCATTATTTACTTCTTGTTACTCAATAGTTTGTAAAAATAATTTCTTTATTTATTACTTAGTAGTCTTAAAAATCATTCTAGTCTCTGTGGGATCAACCTGACATTAAGCTCTAGTCAATGATATAATAGAAAATTTGTTCATCAAGTTCCTTATTCGATTCCTGATGCATTAAGCTCTAGTCTAAGGGGATTGAAAACTTAGGTACAAGCTAAACCTAGTACATTGGAGCACTCAGCCTTAAAAGTCATATAAGTCTTATCCTTTTTCTCACCACATGAGATAGGATCATGCCTTGGGGTGAGCCAACCATGAGTGGTCTCTTTTGTTAGTTGGCATTGTGTAGTATTATGATCCAAAATTTTTTGCACAATCCCACTTTCAACTTAAGCAAATGGCAAAAGAAGTTTTGGAGGTTGCTCTAAATAAAGAGTTATTTTTATTTCCAACAGGTACTCCTTATTAAGGGCAACCTCATTTCCATCTATCCTATTTTTGTTTTTCTTTTACTTTTTATTTTCACCTTCTCCCTTAAGTTTCATTTGTTTTTTATCCTCTAAGGGAAGGTGTAAGATGGTGTAATATGAACTTTTGACCCTTATGACAGAAATATATTTTGTTGGTAAGACATTAATGGTTTTCCTATCATGTTGCAATTATCTTCCCAACAAAACATGAGCAACTTCCATGAGAACTACATCATATAGACTTTATCCACATAATTCCCAAGGAAAAAATTTATCTCAACTTGTTGATTTGCCACTAACTCCTCCTTATCATTCAACCAATAAAGTTTATAAGGTTTAAGATGAGGAGTAATAGTAAGGGTTAACTTCTTCACCAACCTTGTGCTGCAACAATTACAACAAGAACTACCATTAACAATGAGGGAACCATTTCTATTAAGTATTTTACATCTTGTATAGAATATGTTCTCCTCTCTTTGTGTATGGTCTTCTACACAAGGTTGACTTCCAAGAAACCTTTTAACCATAAGGAGGTCCTCGTCACAAGGATAACACATCATCCCCTTATTCTTCTTCACTTCTATTAGAGGAGGAGGAAGAAGATGTAGTATCTTAACTACTATAAGTATCTTGCCATGTCATGATCATAGTTTTTATGTAGGACATTGAAAAGCAATGTGACCTCTTCGAGACATTTAAAACATTTTATATTACTAATCTTATTGCTAGAACTAACAATAAGGATGTGCTATTTAAGAAGAGGTTTGCTTTTATCAACTTTATCCTTTGAACTTTCTCCCTTGGGGTGACTCCTAGATGAGTATCTTTTTTTGACTTGGTCCTCATTTGAATTAGAGCAAGAAGATATTGAGGAGCTCCTCTTATAAGACTTTCTCTTAATTTCTTGCTCAACTTTTATACGGACCAAACTATCTAGTTTCTATAGGGTAAAGTTCAATGTTATCTCTTGATGCAATCCTGTTTACCAAAGGTTCATTTAGGTTTCTATTTATCTCATTTTAACATGACACCAAAGCCAAATTGAAGGAATACTAAAAAAAAGTGAGGAACTTTTTTTTGTTTGTTGCTCCTCTTTTGACACCTTTTCTTTTCTTCTGACAATCATTTTCAAATATTTTTATTTTCCGGTGCACTTTTTGTTTACCGTTGTCAGTGACTTTTCTAGTAACCATTGTCACTTGTTGTTGACTTTTTAAACGTAACCAACACCATAAGAGTTCTTTGAGGATTTTTGTTAGCTTCTTTATTTTTTGGTGAAGAATTGTTTCTTCATCCATCTTGTTGCCATTCTTCATCATGTTTTTGGTTATTGTCTTCTCTGCGCTACTCATCTTTTGACGAAGAACTTTTTGGTTTCCTACTTAACGTTGTCTTTTTCTAGCATGTTTCTCAATTTAAATAATTGAGTCTCCACAAATATTGGTTTGAAGTCTCCAAATGTTGGTTTTAAGAAAGTTGAAATTTGCTATGCTTGACATGAATTTTCTTAGGCTGATGGATATTTCAACTATCTAGCAATGTTATTTTCAAACAATATTTCCTGACTTTGTTAACATTTCTAAGTTGTCTTTCTAAATATTGTTTATAGTGAAATTCAATTTTGAAATTATTCATTTTGTTACTTGGCTCTTGTAACAAACAAAATGCTTAGTAAGTTTCAAGTTTGAGAAGGAATCATGAGAATCTTAATATCATCTTATTTTGATATTATTTTATCTTAGGTTGAGAATCTTATATATCATCTTATCTTAATTTTAAAAATAGTATGTTAAAATAATATCTTAGAGATTAAAAAAACAATATTTTTTATATTCATTGTAATTATGAAATAAGTTTATATAAATATGTTTCTGCTGTGTATTCAGATACATATTTTCTCTGATTTTAATAGTAACAAAAAAATACTCGATCTTCCTCTCCTTTGAATGGATGCTTGAAAATGAAAAGCAAACAGTACTGCAATTGCAACAACTAAGCGGGAGAGGATGGGCTCCATAATGTTGATAATAATTTTCTGACACAGCTTAAAATAACTAAAGTAATGCTCCAGTTACAATAAAAAATAGAGCAGAGAGAAAGCACTAAACAGTACAAACCTATCTAGTACAAGCGTAATGAATAGTACAATGTCAAACTCAAGTGCTCAATATTTAAAGGTTGTTCTCTAGTGGTGTAAAAGAGACACTCTTTAGATTGAACACTCTATAGCTCACAAACACAGACACACAAAGAGCTGCCACTGATAGTATAAGAGAAAAGGCACTAGCAACATTCCATGAGCTACTTGATCCCGCATCTACTGACTTGCCACTCAAAGAGCCGCCAACAGATATGTCAATGGGAACCCAATCACAGTTAACTGAGTAGTGTCCAGAACCATGCCATGGCTGATTATCTACTGGATACCAGAATGCAACAGACATCTTAGTGGATCCTCCAATGTTAAATTGTACGTCCTGCAAGGTATCGTTTAGCATGCATCAGTTTACTTGTTATGTTATAAATGAATTTCAAGAATATAGATACTACTTTGTACAGCACTTCGAAGACAAAATCATATTTCATTCAAGTTTTCTTTGATTAAAGAACAGTAAGTCCTAACTAAAATAGGGGGAGGGACTGAAAGATTAACACAATAACCACAATATGTTAAAACAAAAACCACATGATTCAACACACCTATTATATAGCCAAGAAATATTTTTTCAGAAGACAAGCTTACATTGGGAGGAAGGTAAAATAAACAATCCAATATAAAGTTATCTTATTCAAACCCAAAGTTGTTTCAACAACAAAACAACATAGAGACCTAATTAAAGAGCACTGTTTATTGCATGACATGGGGTACTGTACGCCAGCATTGTTTAAAACTGATAAATAATAAGTTCATATGTTTTCCATCCACAATCCTTAGATTTACAAAACGTTCCAAAAATTAATCATAGAAAGAACTTGCATATAAAGAATTCATTTAAAGTGGGGGAAAATCAGAACAAATCAATGCAAACTCTCAGCAAATAAAACTTACGAATGCCATGTTAGTAAGTTCAAACCTGTTGAAGATGATCCATAGTCCTCAATGGCCTAGAGAATTCAAAAAAATATGTGCCCTTTTTTCCATTATCTGCATATGGACTCTCATCCTCTACAAAACCTGTTACAGGCAGGCATGTGAGTATCATTACAGAGCGGGAAAAACAAAATGCAAACTAAATGATAGGTAAAAACAAAATGGAGCAAATTTAAGGTACTGTGTTGGGCACGAGGCAAATCACGAGGCTGTGCCTGAACTGGTTTGAACCAGCGGGAACTGGTACGATTTCATGATTTTTACTGTTTTTGTAAAATATTTATTGTAAAGTTCCATTGGGAAAGTTTGAATCTATGAACAACTTATTTAACATCAACCATTACACCAGAACTCTGTTAGTTATAAATAATGTTCCTTTATATTTATTATTACACATATGGATAGGTTCAACCAGTAAATTGATTATTCTTTGAACCGGTGACCCAGCATCCTAATTGAGCCAATAACTGAATTTTATAACTCATCACTAGAGATATAGAATTTAAAATATGCTTTAATATAAAAATACAGGAAATCCCTACTTTTGTCCTCCAAGCAAATAGGTGTCATCATTTTGATCCTCAAGATTTTTACCTTCAACTATGAAAAGAGTCATCACATTGATTCTTCAAATATTTTAACATTCATTTAGTCTTGATCAAAGAAATGTCATCAAAGAAGGACCAATGATACCTTGGATAATTGAGAGACTAAACTAACAAGGCTTTTAGCTATAAAGGATAAAAATATGGATCTATTCTTAAAAAAGTAATTTTTGTAAGGCAAGAAGCCATAAGAAACAAAGCGAGTGCTCTTCTTTAAGGGATTACTGAACATTTAGCACTTACTGGGAAATTAACCGACGTAGATCAGATTAATTATTATATTATTGAAAGCGGCACTAACATGTATGAAAAATTTTAAAGTGCTGTTGATATACCTTAAAACAAAAATCGTAAATGATGTTTTTATCTCATATATACGAACCAGTCACTTCATAAGTAGTAAAAAGATATATCTCAGAAAACATATTTTAGCTACTGCTTAGAAAATATTATTTTGAGATTCCTGTTGCTACAAACCAAAATTTCAGTCTGAGCTCAGCTTCCAACTACAGTTAATTGATAAGACATATTACTTGCTTTTTTTATTTATAAACCAATCAATCACCTGAGTGAACTGTGAAGCTGCTATGCCACCAAGCACCCTTCCAGTCATTCTGCGCACTTGAATCATTAGCTTACAACAGAAAACGGGTCAGTCTATCATACAAGTTAGAAGAGTATCAAGGACGGGGTTGAAAATGACTATGAATATAATATAACCCAAAACATTACAACTCATAATGCATAAAAAATTCATTGCCTTGAGGGAAGAGTCTTTCCTTTCAGATTTTTAACTCTTATAAAAGAGATCCATTATCTTTCTATTAAAAATTCATGAGCAATGGAAATTTTGTTGTAAATCTCAAACCATAAACATTAATAAGGGTGTATTTGGTGGTTAGAATCGAATAGGATATTTATCCTACTATAAGTAATTGTTTGGTGCACTAATAGGATATGATTTGCTTAACCTATTGTCTATCCTATTCTATTGATGCAATGCATTTTTTATTTGAAAGGAAGATTGATTAGAGAGCAACAAAAATAGGATAGTAACTCCCTCTCACTCCCTTTCGACCTATCACCATTTGCCACCACCATTATCACGATGTTCACCCCTATCAACATCTTTGGCATAGCAACCACCATGATCAACAATGCCGCCACTGCTACAATCACTACTACAATCACGATGTTCTCATTTTTTCTTTTTAAATATGCCAAACATGTATCGATATGATATTGTATTGATTGTTTTAAAACTTAGGCTTGTGTGCTTTAGTTTATATTTTACAAGTCTTAAGTTCAGTTCAGAAAGTCACAAACCTGCTCTTGATCTTGAATCTTAGTTTTGATCAAGGTTTTTAATCTTAAAATGTTTAAAATTCTTACACCTTTATCTAAGCAAAGATGTCTTGCTTACTAATCATGAATGATTAATTGAGCCCATATCTAATTTTTTCTATATTTAAAGAAAGCCCATTTTGAAAATGGTAAGAAGAAATCTTTTGAAAAATTCAAAGATACACTTCACACATTTTTTTAACTCTAAGAGGCTGATTAATTCTTTAGAAATCTTTTTGCCTCCATCAATCCATTCAAGGCATCCATTTGATTAAACCAAGTTTGCTCCAACACTTGTGATATAGTATAACAAGGTGATTTGAATTATGAGATAGGGTTTCCTAGTGGTTTCTTGTGATAGGGATTCACCAGGTAATTTGAATTATGGGCTAGTGTTTTTCAATGGTTTCTTGTGATAGTGTTTCACAAGGTTATTCTCTTGCTTGGTATTTGTACTCCAATCTGTGGTGAAAAGGGTTTGACTTGAATTATCAAACTAACACTGGATGTAAGCCAAGGGTTTGGCTGGACCAGTATAAACTCAGCGTTCTTGTAACTCTGAACTGATAATCTTGTTTCTAAACTGTTTGTTTGAAAATCCACATATATCTCTTGAAAAATTTATTTATTTGAATCATATAATCATATTCATAACCCTTAAATTGGCATTTGTGTATTCCAACATTTCTTATCAACATCATATCATATCATATTATTTTATTGTTGTTAATATTTTGGGATCCGAAAATCAAGTATTCTTTTAATAGTATCTCATTATATTTATTTCTGTTGTATATATTAACTATTTGAAAGAATTCTTATTTACCAAAGGAGTTCATTATTTTGAAAGAATACTCACCAATTGGATTAAGTGATTGGTTTGAAAGAAATTTTTTTAAAGAAATCTATTCAACCCCCTTCTAGATTCCCAAGTGGGACCAACAAAAGATTATATATTATTTCCTTATCTATGGTTAGATAGTAATTGCATATTCATTATTAAAGAGATCCTATATAATTAATATTGATGCTATTTGATCATATTGACTCAACTATACTACATATGAAGGCAATACTTCATTTTCATTTGCAATTTTACTGATACTTATTTATACCCTTATACATATTTAAAAATGAAAAAATAAACTACTTTGTCAAAGAGGGGATTCGAACTATACATCAACTTCGTCACTAGACCAACTTTATAATATTAATAATAAAATTACTTTAAAATTTTATATCTAATATCCATAATTGTTCTACTATCAATAATCTATGATCTATAATATATATATATATATATATATATATATATATATATATATATATATATTATCTTATCTTATATAAAGGCAATATCCCCTTTTTATTTGCACTTTTATTAATATATATTCTAGCATTATACCTATTTAAAAATTAAAAAATAAACTATTTTGTTAAAGGGGAATTTGAACCCACAACCTCTAACTCTCTAAATGTCAACTTTATCATTAGACCAACCTTATAACTTTTATTATAAAATTACTTTGAAACCTTTATATCCAACATCAATAATTGTTCTACTATCAATAATCTATGATCTATAATATATATATATATATATATAATAGAAGGCAATACTCCTTTTTCATTTGCATTTTTATTAATACATATTCTACCCCTTATACGTATTTGAAAATGAAAAAATAAACTATTTTGTCAAAGGGGGGATTTGAAATCAACCTCAGGCTTTCTAAACGTCAACTTTGTCACAAGACCAACCTTATAACCTTAATAATAAAATTACTTTAAAAATTTTATATCCAACATCTATAATTGTTCTACTATCAATAATTTATGATCCATAATATATATATATATATATATATTATAATATACAATATTATATATAATATATGATCTATAATAATATATAATGAGAATAAGACATTTTTCTATACATATTTTATGACTGTTTTACTCTTCTAAACATTTTATGACTTCTCTGACAATAATAAACGCACATCTTCACATGTTCTACCTTACCACAAATCAACCTTCTTTAAACATTATTAATATATGTTTACCTTCGATCATAAATAGAAATACAAATACACAGGCGCGACAGCATCTATGTTGTTGTAGTTATAAATAAAGATATTATGTAGTCATCCAACAAACACATTGACACACATTTACATGGTATCAAAGCCTAAATCAAATCCTAAGAGTCTGAGTGTCTAAAGTGTTAAATTGTCCACTGGTGACCTACAGCCACCGGTGGACCCATCGTCCAATAACCCATTGTCATATCATCGCCTTCCTCATCAATGGATCCACTGTCTAAAGATCTACTATCATATCTCTGCCTTCCTTTCTGAAGATCTTTTCAAAAACCATTCCCAGAGATTATTATGTCATCCACGTGAACAACCAACTCAAAACACTATTGCATACAGCCCCCAAGCAAGATCTTGGTGTGTGAAGTTAACGCACATGTTGCATGACATATCTCTGAAGACTTTTCCAAGAGACTCTTCTTAGTGACTCTTCCCAATGTTTTTCTCTTATTTTCCCACCTCATGACATGCTTTTCCTTCTGCCTTAGGATGTGAGAAGTACCCGTCATCATCGCAGACCTTCATTGACTATCGCTAAGCCATGTTTATCTGGCACAACTATGCTATTGGAACCACCTTTTGTTTTCTTTTATCATTAGATTTACTACATTTGTAACAAGGTTGGTTCATATTAGACATATGTTCCAATTTTAGGAAGAATGTTAAAGATTATACATAATTTCCTTATTTATTTTTAGATAGTAATTGAAGATTTACTTCTTATTATAGAGATCTCATGTAATCAATATTGATCCTATTTGATAATATTGACTCCTTATTTATGACTCTTTATCATAAAGGCATTGTATAGTCATACTACACACATTAACATATCCAATGTCGATACTCCCAGATACTTCATAAATACGTATCGTTGAAGTATCCAAAACTATTAAGCATTGATAATTAAAGTTCCTCACATATCAAGTGTTGATACTCTTTGGATAGTTCACTTGGATACGTATCACTGAGTGAAACACATGATATGTATACTATAGAAGCACAACAATGTTGTCCCTTGATGAACCAAAAATCAAAATTGTTCTCTTTATAAATGATTTTTTGGAAAGGGTGAGATTGATAGTATTGTTCCTGTACAAGAGTAATAGAAACTAGAAAGTAATCTCTAATGCCAATGATTTATAATATTTTTATTTTTAATAATGTCCAAGAAGTATGTTTTTAACTTGGAATTGAAAAATTATAATTTTATTATGTTTTATTATTTTTTATGCATTTCTAAATACATATCTTGCATGTATCGTATCCTATATATTTTTAAAATAACATATTGATATATTAGATATGTATTGTATTAGATACACGTATCACATTAGTGCAACATAGGAAAGATGACTAAAATAGAGAAAAGCATTGAGGTATTAGTGATTGGCTGATTGCAAAGTACATACTAAAACTCAAACGACAAGTTTTATAATATTGTCATACATCAAACGATACTTTATGGTAATGAATGTTAGATCTTAAAGGATGGATAGACAAGAGAGGAAAAAGGCGAGAGTAGTAGATATGTGGCCACACAAAAAAAGAGAAGACACATGATATGTATACTATAGAAGCACAACAATGTTGTCCCTTGATGAACCAAAAATCAAAATTGTTCTCTTTATAAATGATTTTTTGGAAAGGGTGAGATTGATAGTATTGTTCCTGTACAAGAGTAATAGAAACTAGAAAGTAATCTCTAATGCCAATGATTTATAATATTTTTATTTTTAATAATGTCCAAGAAGTATGTTTTTAACTTGGAATTGAAAAATTATAATTTTATTATGTTTTATTATTTTTTATGCATTTCTAAATACATATCTTGCATGTATCGTATCCTATATATTTTTAAAATAACATATTGATATATTAGATATGTATTGTATTAGATACACGTATCACATTAGTGCAACATAGGAAAGATGACTAAAATAGAGAAAAGCATTGAGGTATTAGTGATTGGCTGATTGCAAAGTACATACTAAAACTCAAACGACAAGTTTTATAATATTGTCATACATCAAACGATACTTTATGGTAATGAATGTTAGATCTTAAAGGATGGATAGACAAGAGAGGAAAAAGGCGAGAGTAGTAGATATGTGGCCACACAAAAAAAGAGAAGACACAAAATTGTATATGAACAAATATTGATATTGCACTGATTGAAGAACAAAAAACAGAAAATCAACATCAAGTAGTCTAGAATCAGAACAGATAGATGCCACAAGAAACACTAGACAGTAAATTACATGAATTTTAGTTCTATGAAAAAGGGGAGCAGGAGACTAAGCACATAGAAAAAAGTCCTTAGGAATCTCATGATAAATAATATCTTTGAAGTTTTGGTTTTTAACTAAATTGAAAGTTGTTGTGTAGTTTATGCTATTAGATGTAGTTCAATATATGGGCCTAAGTCCATTTCCTTGTATTTTCTTTTTTTTACAGTGTGTGTATATATATATATATATATATATATATATATATATAAATACCAGACAGAACAAAACTTGGTTTTCGAAGATATGGCACTCAAAGTTGTAGAGCTGGGCGTCTTTCATATCGAGCCATTGAAGCAGCGCGTCGAGCTATAATCTGACACTTCCATCGTGCTATGAGCGGACAATTCCAAAAAAATGGTAAGATATGGAATAATAGGCTTTTACGGAGGAAGTCACTTATTATAAAGATAAGATATGAGTTTTTTTTTAGTTTATGTAAGAGAAGAAGTTCTTGGTTTGGTTGAATTCAAAAAAGTACCATTTTCAATTGAATCTGGAATATAATATATCCTTGGTTGTGTAACATACACACAAGGATTCATGCATATTCACCTCTTTCTACATGGTATTTAAAGCCAAGTGGATCCTTGTCTAAGTTTTTTTCCGAAAACCGTGTTTCTGATTTCTGGCCGTTTCCCATCGTTTTTGGCTGATTTCCGCCGTTGCCGCCACCGTTTAGGTCGGCAACCCCGCCATCTGCATCCCGTCCTCCAGCGACTTCAACGTCACTGGCAGCTCCTCCGTCAATCAACCACACACCGACAAGCAACGCTTGTCTTCTCACTTCTCTTCTCCGTCCCCCACGTGTGACGGATGCATCTGGTGTCTTTTACGACGGCGCTTACCGGCGTTTGACTCACCATGTTGTCCTCTCTTCGAATCTGGTCTCGGATCTTCCATTAGACCTCGTCTTCAATCTTCTCTCTCTTTTGGGGACGCTTTTTCTTCTCTCTCCTGCAGCATTTTCCCTCCAATCTATCTCTCATAGCTTCTGTTAAGTTTGACTTGTCTTTGTTTGCTAACTATGTCAATGTGTCTTCCTTCATGGTGATTTGCATAAGGAGATTTATATGGAACAACCTCCTGGTTTTGTTGCTCAGGAGAAGTCTTTTGGATTGGTATGTTGTCTTCGCAAATCTTTATATGGTCTTAAACAGTCTCCCAGGGCATGATTTGGTAGATTCAGTAAAGTAGCCCAACAGTTCGGTATGAATCGTAGTGAGGCTGATCATTCTGTGTTCTATCGTAATTCAGGAGGTAGGTGCATCTACATGATAGTGTATGTTGATGACATTGTCATTACAGGTAGTGATTCCCACAGAATTTCATAGATAAAACAACACCTCTGTCATCATTTTGAGACGAGCAAACTAAGATACTTCTTGGGCATTAGGGTAGCAAAATCTGACAATGGGATTGTGATTTCCCAAAGGAAGTATGCATTAGACATTTTAGAGGAGATTGGGCTAATGAATTTCAAGCCCAATGACACACCTATGGACTCATGTTAAATTCTTGCCAAGTCAGGGGGAGCCACTTTTAGATCCTAAGAAGTATAGGAGACTGGTTTGGAAACTGAACTATCTCACAGTCATTCGTCCTGACATATCCTTTGCTGTCAGTGTTGTAAGTCAGTTCCTTAATTCACCCTGTACTGGACATTGGAATGCTGTCATCTGCATTCTGAAGTACATTAAAGGAGCCCCAGGAAAAGGTTTGTTATATGGGCACAATAATCATACTCACGTTGTGAGATACTCAAATGCAAATTATGCAGGTTGTCTCATTGAGAGAAGATCTACTTCTGCATATTGTGTCTTTATTGGTGACAACTTGATTTCTTGGAAAAGTAAAAAGCAAGATGTAGTGGCGAGATCTAATGCAGAAGCATAGTATAGAGTTATGGCTTTAGCAACTTATGAACTTATTTGGTTCAAACAACTCCTTAATAAATTAAGATTTGGAGAGGTTACACAAATGAACCTAATCTGTGATAACCAAGTTGCCCTGCATATTGCCTTGAATCCAGTATTTCATAAGAGGACCAAACACATGGAAGTAGATTGTCACTTCATTGTGAGAAGATTCTATCTGGAACCATTTCTACTCAGTTTGTTAATTCCTATCAGCTAGCTGATGTTTTCACAAAATCATTAAGAAGTCCTAGAATTGATTATATTTATAACAAATTTGGTGCATATGACTTATATGCACCAACTTGAGGGGGAGTGTTAGATGTAGTTCAATATATGAGTCTTAAGTCCATTTCCTTGTATTTGTTTTTTTGTACAGTGTGTGTGTGTGTATATATATATATATATATATATATATATATATATATATATATATATATATATATATATATAAATATATATAAATATATATAATATTTCCTTGCTTGTGTAACATACACACACAAAGATTCATGTATGCTGACTTCTTTTTACATATGCAACCAATCTCACTTAGTGGGATAAAGCTTTTGTTGTTCTACTTGCTGAAATGGTGCTTTTTCTACTGAAAAATAAAATAACAAAATGTGGTTCGGCACTTTGGCATTACGAGACTCCATATGTAATGCAGCACACATCATTTTATAATTTACATATAACGAGAAAATTATATGTAAGCGATTATGAAAATTCCATCGAATATAAAGAAACTGATGTAAGACAGAGACTATGATAACGATTTTCTTGGTGTTATTGTGTTGAGAGTCATGCACTGAGGGCCCAACAACCACGCTTGTCAATCTTGATTTAGGAACTTAAAAGTTGTCTATCTATGTTAGCATAAAAAGCACTTATCTCTCTATCTTGAGTATCTTCTTGTCTTCTAATATACAGATAATAGATGTCTTAATTAATTGACACATCCCTTTCTTCCAATGAGAATGAAGTTATCTTAAAGTAATTTAAGACGCATCATACACATGCCACCAATCACTGTTTAATCATTTCGGTACCCACTTTCATATGTAAAGTAATATCAATATCAATTTTAAATTGGGATTTGTAGGACAAATAAATTACGCTACAAATAGATCAGAAAAAAAATAAAGAGCAAAGTTAGAAACAGCATTTGAGGAAGAAAAGGACAGCACTGAAAGGTGGAAAAAGACAAGCAATGTGCTTATATGCGAGGACCCTTTTCAGTTCAAATTTCAACTGCAGATTATCTTAACCATTAAAAATGTATAAGTTCATAAAAAATAAAGCTTCAAATATGCATAAAAACTTTACATCCGTGGGATTAAACTGCAGGTCATTTAGTATTTGGACAGTAGCTTGAACCGTGTATAGAAGAATAAAACATGTTTCACATAAGTAATTGAATATCTACAAATCACCTAAAAGAATTAGGTGAACATATGAATAAAAGTCAAAGCTACGGAGGAAGTTGTGGTTAGTGAACAAGAGTCAAGTCGTGAAATCAATGGTCATACTGGTTACATCTACAAAATAGTTTCGAAATTTTAGAAACTATCTATGCTATTTCCACTTGGTTTTTGAATCCACTCATTACATTTTTTTCAGTCACAGAAAGCACATAATTCTTATTAATCATGTTGCATTTGTACATACCAGAACCCGGAGGACCAGTTCCATCCAAGTATCTACAATGTGGATTCCAGGCGTACAGATCAACCAAGTGACCAAACCTGTACCAATGAATATAGGAAACTGAATGAGTTATTAACCAATACAGTAAAAGTAAAGTTTTTCAGCTCATCACCTGTCACCACCATTTCCATCCCTATTGTCTAGAGGATTGCCACCATAAAGCCGTCCTGGAACAGCACTTCCTATTGAAAAATGCATAATGTCAACTTCATGACCTTTGCAGGTCTTGTTAGTGCACTCGGTTGAATGTTCCTCACAACCGCCCATCTTACAAACAATTAACACAATTTTTATCAAATATTGTTTTTAATAAAAAACCTCTAGTAAGGTCAGAACTATAATTGAAAGCAACAAAGACTGCAAATCTTGAACTATTCAGTGAATCAACTTACATTATGATAAGAGGCACTATCTCCAATTTGAAACATGAGAGCAACAGAAGGGCATTTATTGCTTTCACTGCATTGCAAAACAAATGCACCCACCAGACAAAAGCTCGTCATATATTATCACAAAAAAAGATGATAATATTTCTAAACAACTAACTTTATATATAATATAAACAAGTGCCTTAAGCCACTGGTGGTTAAAGAAACAAGAGGAGTAAGTGTTGTGAATTATGTGAGCACAATTCAAAGTATGAGCGCAATTTTGTATGTCTCAAACACCCAATAAAAAAAAAAAAAACGCATTCCTTATAGTTCTTTAGTGGTTAGCGTCCCCCATAATTATGTAAAACATTTTTTGTAAATATTAAGCGGGAATTCACCTTACTGACATATCGTGTTAATAAAAAGGGTAACATGATAAAATGATCAAATCCTATTAGCTATATGTACAAAGGAAAATGCTAAACTGAAGGAATGGTAACCGCAAAGGAATAATTTTGATGGATCAACTTTTTATGTTTATCAATTACTTGCTATTTTTCATCCAACAGAATTAATCACTTGTATGCATTGGTATAGTTGGTGCAGACATGACTTGGTGCTAAATAGCATGTATGATGTATAATATATGAATTAAAACATGATGAATAGAAATAAGGGAAAATAAAATATCCTTACCCTTTAGAGTAGGCATAATCAGCATCGACTTGCAGCAGAAAGAAAATATCGCGGCCATCATGCAGAGACTAGAAGAAATAAAGAATCAGAAAGTGAGTGAATAAAGAAATAATGAAAGACGGTGTGTACCTTAACGCTCATCTTTCCACCTTTGAATTCAGTTTCAGCATCGGGGTCAAGGGCGGGAAGAAGGGGGAAGTAGGAGGCATCAATGTCCTTCCAATCATCAGCGTGGCCATCTAGTGTAACAACACCGGGTTTGAACCCGGCCTCAACTCGGATCTCGGACTCGGACTGGCAACTCCAGTGACCAGATTCCTCGTGTGACTCCACCCGAAATCGAACTCCGAAGCCCAACAAGAATAACAAAAGAAGATAACGAAACATTGTAGAAACTAGAAAGGAGGAGTGGTGCGTGTGAGCAGTTAGAGGTGAATGTTGAAGAATGAAGAAGGCGCGTTGATTAGATTAGATTAGATTTGAATGGGGAAGAGAAGAAAACAAAGAAAGAAGAGGGAAGAAGAATCGCGATTCCTGCCGCGCTTGACTTTTCCCCTGTTTGCTTCAAAAATTAGATTAGATCACAAAACAGAGACATTAGACGTCACGCACCCCACTACGACGAGCCTTGAGCCTTTTGTTTTTCCCCTTTCATTCTGCCTTTCCGATACACTATTACTCTTTTATTTTTTTACCGTTACACACCTGCCGTCACACCATCTTCCCAAAATACAGGCTAATCGAAATTTAGTTCACACATTAGAAATAAATTAAGTTTGTTCTTCCATAACTGCAGCAAAATTTTTTGTATCACTCTAATTTATATTTTATGGTTGTATTGGTTAATGGAACACTTAAAAACAACAATTGAAAAAATATATTAGAATATGACTCAGATAAAAAACCTGCCTTAAACCTTTTATCCCTAACTATTTTAAATAATTACATTATTTGTTAGTAGACATAGAATATATTTTTACTCTATTTTATAATTGATTATGGAAATAGTTATTAAAATAGGTAAATCTTTAAGCTATCGTACATTTAAAAAGACGAAAATACCCAAACCAAGACAGAACAACTGATAATCTCTGTCTGTCTATACTGCACTTTCCTCGCGCAACCATCACCCATCACAACAGTAATATATATTATCGTACTATCTTAATGTACTTCACTACTATATGGATGGCACCATCAGGTACTCTCGTCCAATTAAGGTCTCTTTAACCCCACCATTTTATATTCTACTCTAATTTAATCTTTATATTTGTTTTTTCACTCTACCAAATACTAGCTTCGTTTATTTTAACAGAGAAAAATAAAATAGGAGAACATTTTTGTGTTTTATTGTAAAACTCATCTCCTACACTTTATTCTAATTCAAAAATTTATCTTTCATTTTTTTCTTTGCACCAAACACACCCAAATTTGTGTCATTTATTCCATGGGAATAAAAAATACGGTTAAATTATAATATCACCTCACTTTTAATTTTTAATCAGTGATTTTGGTCCTTTTATTAAGAGAAGTTCCTCAATTTTTAAATATCCACAATTTTTTTTTCTTTTTTTTTTCATCTAGCTATCTAGAATACAATTTCAAGTCACATTCGAAGAAGTTTTGTTACATGTTCGTATATTGCAATGGCTTCTTGGATAATCTTCTCTCCTTCGTCAAATATGAAAAGTGAGTATGAAATAATCTAGTTGTCCTCATCTAAATTCTAAATAACACTTATAATGTTACATAAATCATGTAGAAGATGGATGGCATGCCATACGTGTCTTGCTTCCCTCTCCCATCCTTCCTTCTCCTTTTCCTTTATCATTTTTCTTCGTCTTCTTCACCTCTCCCTCCTCTATTTTCTGGACATACTAATAAATATCATTTAAAATAATTACTTTATATGGACGGAAGTAAAAATAAAAAATAACCAACGTGCATTCAAAATTAGTTAATATCATTTAATGTTGTTAGTTTAAATATAAAAATTAATCAACTTTTGCTTTTCAAAAAAAAAGATTAATCGGTTTTCTAAAGTATTCATGATATTTAATTGCATGAGATAATAGAAGAGAATTTTGTTGGTAATAAATTTATAACTACATGAAGAAAATTTTGGAGATTATATAATTAAATATGAGAGAGTGAGTTAAAATTTTTTTATATTTAAATTCATATCATATAGTACTTTTTTTTTCCACATCTATTACTACCTTTGGCATGAATTAGATAACATATAATTGAAGTTTGAACAGATACATATATGTGTTACGCACGAGTGAATTGCATCAAATAAAATCTACTTGATAAACAAACATGTATTTTTATTAATAGCATGTTAACTTGTTAAAAAACTTAATAGAATTTGGATCTACGAAAAATATCAATATTTTTTATTTTATTTTCAAATTCACTTGTATGGTAGTAACAAATATTTTGGAAGTTTGATGTGATTTGTATTCAAATAACAACAATATTCATTCACGAGTGTTTATTCATTCATAATATAAGGCTATAATAGTAATATTATACATATATTTTATTGGAATAGCTATTTTAAATATTATTAAATGAGTTTAATTAGTATACACATGTAAAAATGTAAAAGAGTGTGACATTCAATCACAACTCTTTATCTATATAACTTTTAAAAATGTTAATAGATAAAGACAACAGATAAAAAATTAAATAGGACAAAAATTATAATAGATAAAATCACAAGTCTTGAGCCTATGTTCATTTGTATGGAAAAGTTAGAAGTAAAAAGACAATTTCTTTTAGTAAATCTGTTTTTGTTATTCGAATCTGGAATACAATATGTATATTCTTAAAAACTCCAACATACTTTTACCTTTTTTTAACCTACATTTAAGGTGTATATTATAGATTAATTGATTGGAAATACATATGCTAATTTTGGATCAGTTGATCTGGAATGCAGTAAGCAGAACATGATCAATTATATTCTGGATCACACAGTAATTGATATTCTGGATCAGTTGATATGGAACATAAATATAATATTATACTTTCAAATGACCAATCTGAAATGCTAATTGCATAAATTCCATATGCATTTATTCATAATAAAATTGGGCAAGTATTGTTACAATTCCAAATCAAGTATTATGGATACAATTGGTCATTACCTATTGTTGCATTCTGGATTATTTGATCTAGAATTAACATAATATATTTCTGATCAACTCTAGAATATATACCCTAAACATAAGTTAAAATAGGGTGACTTTATGTTCAGGTTTTTCATATTATTTCAGATATTATAAGAGTGTGATTAGCAAATTATATATATTAATATAATTACAATATTGTTATCAAGTTTTTATATGGTTTTAATTTTAAAAAATATTTTTCTTAGTTTTTTAGTTGTTTTTTGAAAATTTTTGTTGAGAAAATGTTTTCTAAATTGTAATAAAATATATTTTCTCTATTTTTTTATCTTCTTTTAAAATGAAAATAAAAAATATCCAAAACAAACATTTATTTTATTTTTTTACTTAAAACATACATAAAACATAAAAAAATGTAAAAAAATTGGTAATTTCTGAAATTATCCTATTTTATTTTCACATATGAGTAATTTTATAATTATAATAACTTTAATTTATATTTTTATTCATATTGTGCTAATTTTTTTTTAACCAAACAAATTCATTTTTTACTGTATTTAATTTTTTATGCTTTTTCTTTCCTTTTTATTTAACATACTTTTTTTATTTTCATTCCAAACAATTAAAAAAAACCTAAATATTTCACAAAATAAGCAAAGAGATAAAATATTTATATCTATAATCACATGAAACATAATAATATCATATACAAACAACACAAAAAAATCCTCACACTCTATTTTTCTTATGCAATGCACAAATCAGAACCTAGTTTAACATGAAAGAAATAATTTGTTTGTAATGAATCCAAAAGTAATAATAATTATGATTAAACAAATGTGTAAAATTATGATTAAATACGATAAGAAAAGCTTTTATTTATGATAAGTAAATTAATTTTACTAATTAATATTTTAAAAGTCAAATAAATAAAAAATTATAATTAAACATACGTATAAAACTATTTTACATTTGTAAGTATGTACTAGTTAGATTCTATATTTTATGCAAATATTTTTTATATTATTAACTTACCTATTTGTTAACTATCCTGTTCTTAGAAATTGATAAAAGACTTGATAGTTTAATAGTTATCAAAGAAAATGTTTACAAATAACTTAAATTCACCTGGAAAATAAGAAAAAAAATCAATATTTATAATACTTTAAGAAAATAACTAACAAATTTTCTTAATTATTCCTTATAAAAAAATGAGAGAATGAATAAAAAAAGGTATTATTAAAATGGCATTAGAAAGCCTCAAAAAGTTATATTTTAAAAGAAAAATTAAACATATTTAAAAGGTGTTAGAAAAAACTTAAATTTGGAAAAAAATATTTTATAAAAATCATTTTTAAGAAATTAAAAATTTGTAAGTTAGGATTAGTTTTTAAAAATTTATTTTTTCTTTTTTATATTCTCACACTTTTTTATTCTATAAAACTTGATTTTCTGCTTCAAACAAAATTAATTATTTTTAATAAATTGATTAAAATAAAAATTAATTTCAATTATAATTAATCATACATAGAATTAATTATTATAATAATTTAAAGTTTTTACCTTTTCCAAACATATTATTAAAATCCAACTTTGTACGAAAATTTACTGTACATCGGAGAGTGAAGTACTACTGGTATTAAAAGGGAAAAAAGGAACTGAAAAGTATTAAAAGGGAAAAAAGGAACCGAAAAAGACAATATCTTTTGGTCAATTTCTAGCTGCCCTGTTGACTATTGAGCTCAACAAACGGATATTCGAGGATAAGGGATCTTACAAACTATATAAAATAAAAAATAAGAGGTTTATTGATTTTGTTTTATTTTTAGTTTTAAAAAGAGTTTTTAAAAATTATTTTTAAAAAAATAAATAATTTGATAAGTATTATTTGAAAATTTTTTTAAAGATATAAAAATGAAAAAACTTATTTATATTTATTAAAATTTTATTAATAAAAAGCAAAAAATAACATATTTTTATTGTATTTTGGATTTTTAAAATAAAAATAGAAAATTGAAAAACAAAATTACTTTTAATTGTTTCTATTTTTAATTTTTAAAAATAAAAAACTAGACCTGTCTTTTTGAAAACTGTTTTTAAGGGAGTCTTCTGCTTGTAATTTTTAAGCTACTGTTAATTTTTTTTAAAAAATATTCGCTAATTTCTTTCCAATAAAAAGGTGGCTATAGACTAAGTCTGTGCATTACTAACAGCTAACAAATACCAGAACGTGAAGTATAAATTTTAAGGATAAACCGATAATAGAATCTTTTGAACATTCTCATTAAATGACTTTTCTTTTTATTTTATAGTATCTAGTTTTTAATTAATTTTAACTAATAATAAAAAATGCGTTAGGACTTAGGAATAGTGTATTTATATTGCTAACACTACTCTTGGTGTTAAAGAAACACTAACAGTTGCATTTTTTTTAATAATATTTATATGATTGATTAAAATTTATTAAAAATAATAAATTATGTTAGTCATACTTATCCTTAGCTACTATCTCTCATAATTTTATGAATTTAAATAAATTTTAATTAATAAAAAAAATATATTACTAATATTACTCTTGTTGTTAAATAACTATGATAAACACCAATTTGTAATCATATAAGCTGAACCATAGTTAAATAGTTACAAATATCAAGTATTCAATTTAGATAAAGATAACTTTTCCTATAAACATTTAAATAATAAAAAAGAATATTTTGAGTTTTTATAAATTGAAATCAACCAATTCTGTTAAAAAGTTAAAATGAAAAGAATTTTTATAAAAGTTAAATACTCAGCACCAAAGATAGTAAAGTATATAAATTAATTTTAATTTTATGAAAAAGAAATTTAAATTTACTTTTTCTATTTTATTTTGCTAAAAAAAAAACCTTGCAAACGACAAGAAAAGTAAATAATTCTTCTTAATACGGGTTACATTCGTACTCATAAAAGAAAAATCAAAATTCATATCTCGATACGAAAAATTTAGACTTTTTTAAGAAAATAAACCAGAGAAAACGAAAATAAGGAAAGATGATTTGATTTAGAAGAATGTATGAAAAAAAATTATATATACTATTTTATATTTATTTATCTTTTTGTGCGGGGCTTATACAAAAATGATTTTTTCCTGCAGATCAAGAACAGAAAAAAAGAGGAGAATATGAAAGATGTCATACTGTAGCGAAACTAGTTGCAACGCAAGGCAGAAGCATGGTTGTGAGGAACACTAAACATATAAATATGGAATTTTGAATTGGAAGGGGAATTAATGTAACAGAACAGAAAAAAGCAGTAAGAAGAGGGAAATTACAAGTGTGTGCGTGAATCTAACGCAAAAGTGGAACAGAGAGAATGAAAAAATATCGTTAGATGCACGCACGAACTGCAATTTGCCTCTGCTCTCTCAACTTTCATGTCTGGTCTACAACTGAATACCCTATTAATATTTGAATGCAATGAGAATAGGAAGGAACATTATTACACCTCTAACCTTCTCGTGAATCTCACGCCACAAACATTTCATTCTATTATGATGATCTCACCCATTACGTCATCATTTTATTCCGTTTTGGAAAATCAATACACCATGTTTTAAATAGTATACTAATACTGCATATGTAAAATCTACTTTTTACTATATTTTATTATTATCTCAAAAAAATAATATCTAGACTATTTCCATATTCATGTTTATTAGTAATTATTAAATTTTATGTAACTTTTCTTTTTTTTAAAGTTTTTATGTTTTATTTTTTTATTTAATAATTCTCTCACTAGTAAATATAATTTTAACTTAAAGGATAATTTAAGTTATAGTTCTCATGTTAAAGATCATTTTTGGGAAAACAAAAAAGTCTATGGTTAAACAGCCTTAATAAAAAGCGCAAAGTTACTAACGGTAAAACTTTACTGTGTTAATATGAAAGAGGGAAGCAATGCCATTGCATTGGTGCAACTACTCTCACTCACAAGGTGAGGTTTTCTATCCTACAATTTTTTTATTAGTTTAATTTGTATACATTTTCACTATAAAAAAAATTTATACTACATTAATCACAACCTTTCATTTGTAGTAAGTTTATTAACTCTATTAATTAATACTTTAAAAATTACTTAGATAAAAAGTTATTATTAACTATCAGTATAAAAAGTCTTTATATAAAAGTT
The DNA here is from genome assembly GCA_037954015.1 of Psophocarpus tetragonolobus. NCBI lineage: Eukaryota > Viridiplantae > Streptophyta > Magnoliopsida > Fabales > Fabaceae > Psophocarpus > Psophocarpus tetragonolobus. The sequence goes on along the minus strand of CM075692.1, from coordinate 34,737,678 downwards.
TCTTACACTAATACAATGTATATTAATTAAACTTTTTTTTATTAATAATAGTATCATTTAATTTATAGTGCAGAATTTGGCTGGAAAAAAATTTTTTTATATGTTACTATCTCTTTATATTATTAAATAAAATAAAAGAAATAAAATAAAAGAAATAAAATAAAACACAAAAACTAAAAAAAAAGAAGAAAAGTTACATAAAAAATAGAAATTACATAAATTTTAGTAATTATTTAAAGACAAAAAAATTTAAATAAATGTAAACATAAAAAATAGAGTGTTCTCATCATAATATACAATAGTTATAGTTTATAGATTAACTATTTTATATAATTTTTCTTTTTTTGTATATATTTTATTTTTTATAAGTTTACAAAGGTTAAATATTAATGATAGTTTCATTTTATAATTAATGAATGCTTTTGAAAAAAATAAATCTTTTTTCTTATTTATTATTATTATAAAGGTTTTTCTATTCTACCTTGTGCAACTTTGTACAACTAATTATCTTACTATGTAATTAATGATATTTTTTTTAACAAAAGTACAATGAAAAAATGCTATACTTTTTCCTAAATGCACGCTATTTTTTTTTCTCATTTTTTTAAATTAGATAAGTTTAGTGTTTTATTACTTAAATTAGAAGTGCATATAAGAAGTGTGAAAAATAATGTTATGTTTTTTATTAAAAAATTATATCAATTATCTGGAAAACTTTTATGTTATAAATTTTTTGTTATATATTATATTTTTAATAACTATAATCAATAATTAAACATAAATTATTTTTATAAATATTTTAATATTAGAAAATTATTTTACAAATAAAATATATTATTCTACATTATAAATAATAATAATAATAATAATAATAATATGTAAAAAATTATACGATAATAACATTAAATTTAAAAAATGAAAAAAATAACTATGCAAATTGTTTGTAAATAAGATGTGTTTATGCTTTTTTTTTTCCATAACCTAATAATTTTGCAAATTGGTAGAAAAAAATATAAAAGAGTGAGTCCGTGATAAATAAAAAAATATCTTTTTTTCAAAAAGTTGTCATCAATTATATACAGTGAGAGTTAGTAAAAAATAAGATTATCGTTAATGTTTAACTTGTGTAAAGTTGTGGAAGATTGAAAAATATTTATTATTAACTCAATTTTTTATGTTTTTTTCATCTTTTTACCAAAACTATAAACTTTAATTATTAAGTGTGTTTGGTTTGTCATTTCCACCAATTGAAATGATTTCAACTCCGTTTGCATAAAAAAATTTAGAAATTTTTTTAAGAGTTATTAGTTTTTTTTTAAAAAAAAAACAACTCTAATAGTTCTTTCAAAAGATCTCCTATTTTTTATTACTAGTGGGTTTTATTTTTACATGTTTACTCTTTATGAATTAATGCAAATTATTTGTAAATAAGATTTGTTTATGTTTTTTTTCCATAACCTAATAATTTTGCAAATTGGTAGAAAAAAATATAGAAGAGTGAGTCTGTAATAAATAAAAAAAAATTATTCTTTTTTGAAAAAATTGTCATTAATTATATATAGTGAGAGTTAGTAAAAAATAAGACTATCATTAATATTTAACATGTGTAAAGTTATCGAAGATTGAAAAACATTTATTATTAATTCATTTTTCGATGCTTTTTTCTCTTTTCACAAAAACTATAAACTTTAATTATTAAGTGTGTTTGGTTTTTCATCTCGGGTAATCGAAATGATTTCAATTCCGTTTGGATAAAAAAAAAATTAAAAACTTTTTTAGGAGTTATTAGTTTAAAAAAAAAAAAAACTACTCTAACAGTTCTTCCAACAGATTTGGTGTTTTTGTGTTAATACTTCTTTATTTTTACATGTTTATTCTTAATGAATTGTCCCCTCATTAATTCTCCCATATCATTATACAAACTCTCTTTTCTCTCTTTTATTTCTCTCATTCTTTAATCTAATTATAGTAATTTATAATATAAATATATAATTATATAAAATTATAATTTAAATATATAACTTAAAATTTACATATTTAATTATATAAATATAATTTAAATATTAATTATAGTAATTTATCATTTAAATATTTAATTACATAAATTTATAATTTAAATATTCAATTATAATTTAAATATTTTATTATAGAAATTTATAATTTAAATATATGATTAATTTATATTATTAAAATATATTATAATGATTTTAAATATTTCATTGTTAATCTAATGATTAAAGATGTCTTTATTTATCATTTTAGAACTTCCAGCTAGTTTTACCAAAACATTTACAACTAATTTTTCAGTTTTCAGGTAACTTTTTACCTTTCAGCTATCTTTTTAACTAATTTAGTCAAACACACCCATAGTCTAATTTTTTGAATGTGAATTTTTTTCTTCTAAAACTTGCTTTCCTTACTATTGATTCTTATATGTCTATATAGGCTTTTTTTTTTTTGTTTTTCTAATGTGTGTCATTGAGCGCATGTTAAAAATGATTAGCATCTAATTTCCATTATAACTTTGGATGTATTTATTATACGAGAGAGTAAATATAATTAACAAGCATTAAATATATTTTTTAATATTAATTTACTTTCAATTTTAATTTTATATTTTCACTTCAATAGTTCAATCCTCCTTTAATTTTTATTTGTATATTTTTTATATTATTATTTCTGCATTTTTTTATATTATTCTTTAAAAAAGAATAAATTATTCATAATGAATATTTACTATATTAATAGCATTGTCTTCCTCATTTTATTTTTTTATATTATTATTCATTTCTTTATAATATTGTGATTAACTTCAATGACAAATAAAAAATGAAATATAATAATGCGAAAGAGATAAATAATGGAGACACCGTTATATTTCACTTTTTATTTGTCATTAAAGTTAATTAAAATATTACAAAAAACACAAATAATTATATAAAAAAATTAAAATGAGTAAGACATTCTTATTAATATAATAGATGTGTGTTGCATTGATTTTTTTAAAATAATATGAAAAAATGCAAAAGTAATAATTAAAAAAACATAGAAGTAAAAATTAAAGGAGGATAAAAGTGAAAAGGTAGATTTGGATTGAAGTAATAATATACTTTTTTTACTTCTCCGATATTACACTGTTAGAGAAGAACAAAATTTGTAAATTTTTTTATTTCTCCGGCAATGCATTGCCGAAGAAGTAAAAAAAATATTCAAATAATAATAATAATATAATTGATATCATTAAATTGTGAGTTAAAAGCATAATTTTCTCTTATCATGTTTTAATTTTAATTATGATGATTTATATTGTATAGTGATTGATGTTTTATTTACTAATATATATTTTATCATATAATTATTTAAAATAAATTTTAATTTTTATATATATGCATTTAAAACTATTAATTATAAATAGATAAAGTCAAGCAAATGTTTACATAATATACACAATAATAAGAATAAAAAAAATCAATATCATTAAATTGTGAGTTAAAAACATAATTTTCTCTTATCATGTTTCAATCTTAATTACGATGATTTATATTTTATAGTGATTGATATTTTCTTTATTAATATATGTTTTATTATATATTTAATTTAAAATAAATTTTAATTTTTATATAAATGCATTTAAAATTATTAATTACAAATACCTAAAGGTCAAGCAAATGCTTATATAATATACATAATAATAAGAATAACAACAAATAATAATAATAATAATAATAATAATAGTAATAATAATAATAATAATAATAATAATAATAATAATATAATTAATATAATTAGATTGTAAGTTAAAGGCATAATTTTCTCTTATCATGTTTCAATTTTAATTCTGATGATTTATCTTTTATAGTGATTGAATGTTTTCTTTATTAATATATGTTTTATTTTATATATTTATCTTAAATAAATTTTAGGGGATGAAAACAACAACAACAACAACAACAATAATAAAAGAACAAAGAGATGAAAAGAAACAGAGAGGTTGAGATTAGGGGACTAGAGAGAATACACTATAGGAAGAAAGTATTTAAAGTTAGAATTAAAAGGGGTAAATTTGGTATTTGAAAAAAAATTAAATGTAATAGGTGTTAAATGAAATTTTAGTAGATGTTAATTCAAAAACCCAAATTCTTAAATTCTAATAGTGTGTTTGGAGGAATAATTTTAAGAGGGTAATTCATTTCATTTTGGAATTTCAAAAGCTTTGAGATGAAATACCTTATTTGGATGAGGAATGTTAAAAGAATTTGAAATTCTAGACATTTTAGAAAGCATTTTTATTAGTTAAAATTGTAGAATTTCAAATTCATTAAAAAAGTAAGAATTTGAAATCCTTCAAACATAGTTTTCTTTTACTAAAATCAACTAAGGTTATTTTATATTTTAAAATTAATAAAATAATTATAATAATTAAAATATAAAATAAATTATTAAGTAGAATTTATAAAATGATTTTGCTAAGAAAATAAAATAAATTTTTGTCATAAATTTATTTGTTATTTATTTATGTAAAATCATAATATTGTCAAAAACATAAAACTAATTATGCAAGGTTTACTTTTGTTATTTTTCTATTTATCTATTGTAAAAGCATTACTTTTTTTAGAAACTAAAAATTTATTTTTAAATAAAATTTTATATTATTTTTTAAAAAGAACAATTTTTTTCTTCAAAATATTGTTTAATAAAATAAATTTTATTTTTAGTAGGACTTAAAATACTCCATTAAAAAAAATAAATTAAAATTCAGTAATTTGAATTATGTCATCCAAAAAAAATTGAAAAATAAAATCATTTGAATTAAAAGAATTTCAAATTTTGTAAAATTTTAAAAATACAGGTACTCTATCAAATATAAGCCTTAGTTTTACATGAAGTTAATCGGAATATCCTATGACATTAATTGAATAGGGTCATGGAGATGACATTTGCCAATCTTGGATAAATATTTTGAGGAAATTAAAATATTTCAATACATATAATTATTTACATTAACATCCATCAAAATATCTTATACTTATTAAAAGGAAAAAATAGACTCCCTCCTATTAAAAACTCTGTCACTGCCTAGGTTGATGTTCATTATGAAGAAGAAAAAGGATTATTGCGGATACTATCCTTCAAACTTTTGTACAATATTCTATTTCTTTAATTAATACTAGTGTATCAAGGAAATGTTGATAAGAAAATATCCTACAGTTGTTTTGTTTTTTGTTTTTTGTTTTTTGTTTTTTTTTCTTCTTCTTAAGATCACTTGTTTAATTTAAAAATAAATTTCAAAACTTCATATATTTTAAGAGTGAAATTAACTTGCAAGTAGTAATGTATTAAAAATTGTTTTGAAAAAAAGGTTTTTTAAAAAAATAATAGAAAGAGAATATAATTTGGGCTTAGGCTTCGCAATATTTTTCAGGCCTTGTGTGCCGTAGTATAATGAAAAATAGTTCAGGTTAATTACACCTCTTTTTTGTGATAGATGTACCTTCCTTTTCATTTTTTTTTAAAAATTTCTTAAATGCCCTTTATTTATTCTGGGGAGTATTTTCCTGAAGAATAATTTCATTTCCGGAAATATATTATTTTTTAAATATAATTTTCAAAAAACTTCTGGAAAGGATAATTTTAATTTTAGAATAGATTTTTTTTTCTTTCAAAAAAGTATTTTACGCAAACTATATTTAAAAAATAAATTTATCATAATATTACAACTCCTCTATTGAGGGCCTACCTTCTTTCTCCATCAACCAGATTTTCTCTACATGCACCTCTATCATCACATTTAGTTGATCCATCTCTACTTGAACCTAGATTTTTTGGTGCATCCTTTATTAGTACTTTTTCATGAGGACACATTGAGGTTGTATCAAGAAATGTCAACTTTTGTTATGGAGGTGCATGTGTGGCAGGAGTGTTCTGTGAGGAGGCATGGCGGAAAATTTTGATTCGTGGGAAAAAAAAAAAAAAGGTGGGACATGATGGATAAGAATAAATGATGGTAAAAGAAATGGGAGGTGTATGAGTATCTGCCAAGAGAAGTATCTGTCAAGAGGCCTATTTTGACCTTGGTTCTCGCGGAAATGTAGTCACCAACAATCGGAATAAGCACATGACAGCCCCCAAAGCATTTTGCATGCCGAACACCGAAAATTACTACTTTATTGCTTAACTCATGATCAAAAGGGATACAGCCCAATAGTTAAAAATCCAATTATCCACTATAAATAGAATACAATACTTAGGTAAAGTTCATCATTCTAAACATTTATTACATAGTTAGCTGAACCTAAGTACAGTTAAAACTTGAATATGAGAGTCTTTTTTGTAGATACTTCATCCTTCAAAGTTCGATAAAAAACTATACCCAGGGAGACTTGTGTGGAAGAAACACTCGGTAACCCTTAACAAGAACAGGAGGTGTCTGCTGAAATGGGAAGTGTGTATTTGAAATCATCATAGAAAAAGGAAGTAACTAGAAGAGAGTTAGAAAAAAAAATGAAAATTTAAAAGAATATTTAAAATTAGCTAATAGAAAAAAAAGAGATATATCAATTAATAAAAGAAGGCGTAAACATTAGCCTAAAAAATGAAATAGTTGGATTGAATCCATCGTAAATTGGGAAGCCCAGATAGCCTTTCCCAACTTGTTGGGCCTTCAATTAATGTTATCCAGGTAGAGGTTAAAAAAAAAATATGGTGATGGCTTGCTATTCAAAGACAGAAAATGATGTTTAAACACCAAGGGCGATAGACAGGATTAAGAAATGGTGGTAGAGCAAAAAGTATTGATTTAGCAGCTACGAGCTATATTATAGCTTGTAGTTGTGATTTGTGATTGAGGTTAGATTATCTTTTTAAGATTTGGATTTTTAAAGCAGGGGCATTTCTGGTAAGAGTTGGTAGGTCCACAGCTCCACCTAAAAGCGTTTTTTCCAAAATGGAAATGTAAAATATAATCAAATTACTAATTATTATTTTTTTAAGCAAGAACTGTTGGCTGGTGAGGTGAATAAAACTGAATGTAGGCTTAACAAATTTAGGTGGTGACATGATCACATGATTACTCTTTCTCATGATCTGTGTTTGTTTTATCTAATCTTTGTCACTAAAAGCCATGAATTTGGAACATTTCCAACGCCATTCTGCATTTCAAGTGGGACTCACACATGCATAATGACACCTTTAATGTCCATTACATATTAATATTATGTCAAACCAATCAAATAGCTAGGTTCTTTCATCAGCAATGTATAAAGGGAAAATATCCCCCACAACCATATCATTCACACTTACATTAATATTACTATGTCTGCTTATCTTAGTGCTGTTATTATTTTCTCTCTAGAAAAAGAAGAAAAAATATTTTCAAATAACTAATTGCATAACTAACGGAAAATGAAATGACATGCCACTTCATTAATTGATGTTGGTTATGATGGAGTGGTACTTGTACATTAATTCCGCCATCTTTTAAACTTTGAATCAGACTTATTGAAGGGAAGGTTATATTTTGGATTAGCAATTTTTACTGAAAAATATTCCCAGTTTAATAAAAATGTCAGTAGTCACCATTGAACAACGAAAAGTAGACCTACATATGTCAGCGTTTCTTTCATATTAAATTAAATACAAATACAAAACGTGTCACAGAACCAAAGAAGAGGAAAATTTCTTGTACATCATTAATCTCACTACACCAACACCAAGTCATGGGTTGTTCCTTTTCTTTCACCATTTTTGCAATGTCCTACTTTTTTTTCTTTTACGTGTATACCCTCTTGTAGCAAAATCTGAAAGCTTAAAAATATTCGATATATGGAGATGCACAAAGAAGGCTCAGCCAATATTTGATGAATTGTGTCACTTTACTTTTTTCTTTATTGCAATTTTGAAATTTGTTAACTAGAAAAAATATTGCACGCACACACAAGAAAATTTTCCCACGTCCTAGCCGAAAGAAGACAGTGAAGGGTGTAGATGTGTTTATTGGATTCCAGATATTAATGAAGAAAAGGAGATAGCTACTGATAGTATTAAAAATGATGTGTCTTTGTCTCTTTATACTTGACCCCCACCCAGGAGTTAGTCTTAGCCAAGCAAAAAAAAAAAAAAAAAATCATATCTTAATTAACTTGAGAGAGGGGGTTGAATTTGAATACTCAGCAGTAGCAGAAAAGCAATTGAACTAAAATGGTTTTTATATTTTGACTTGACTTCCATGTGCAAGGAGTAGCTTCGGTTGCTAGGCCTTGAAAACTAATGGAAACGCCAAAAATAATTTAAAATGGAAAGAGGAAGCTTCATGGGCACTCACGAGTTGGATTTAGCTAAATGCCGGAGCTTCTCTTGCCTTAAATTATGTCAATCTTCTAGAAAGTCTTCCCACAGATTGAGAGAAAGGGAAAAAGGATAAGTTGAGCAGTCCTAGTGGGTCATTTTGTGATCAAAAGTAACGGTTAGGTGGGGTAAGAAATCTTGTATCAAATATACATGAATCATGAGCCTTTGAGCAACCACTAATGCCACCAATTAACCATTTATTTTTCAGCTTATGACCCGTCAATAATGGACCTCCTGTAACTTGTTACCCATAACATAATACCAACCCAACACCAACAGTTACGCGCATTCCACCCTACTGTTTTTTGTAATATTCTATTTGTTTTCATATCTTTTTAATGCAAGATAAGAATTTTGATCTAAAGTAGTACCTACCAACCAATCCAACAAGAACAAAAAGTATTGTCAGCTCACCATATTTTCTATGTTTCAAAATTACAATTTTTAAGATAATTTATTTTTAACAATATTCTATCCCAAATATAATTTCTTTTTAAGAAGACAAATATTTATTAATTAATCATTTAACAAAAGACACAAAACGAACTTTAAAATTTCCTTAAAAAATAATTGCTAGACTTCTTCAGCAATTAAATGAAAACTTGACCTTTAAAAATTAATGCATTCTTAACTAACAAAATTCCTCAAAGTATAACCAGCTAAATTCGTAGTCCGCTCGCAATACAACAGCCTAACCGCAAAAACATGAATTTTGCGTGTTAGAGATTGTTAAGCCCCTTTAACTTTTTTTCTTTTGAAAAACAAGAAAAAAAGAGTTATTTATGTAATACATTGACATAATAATTTAGTATGAATAAATTCAATAAGACAGAGAAAACGACAACGCACATTTAACATTGAAAAGTACACCTTTTAAATTTATTTTTAATTATCTTTATTTTAATAAATAAATAAAATAAATTTATAATTAATTTTTAAAAAATATTTTTTTAAAAAAATATAATATAAAAATTAGCTTCGCTGTTATCTAAAATTTAGTATCCATCACAATATATTGTTGTTCTCCTATAAGTTTGTATTTGTATATCAAGATGTGATGTTATTGTTAGTTTGATTATTTCAAGATTCTTCCATCAAATTTTTCTTTTATTTGTAGCAAGTAACATCTCAATTGTATAATTGAAAATCAGAGAATTTAAAAAAATCATATTATTAAAGGGCCTTAGGGGATTTAAAAAAAAAATCATACGTTTCTATGATTTATCTCTACACTATCGTATTATATTAATAGATTATACAATAAGTAATGTGGTATAGTTTCAGTAAAACCCTTAAACATCTTTAATATATTATCAAAAGGGTATATGTAAGCTCTAAAATTTGGCAAACTAATAATATAATATAATATAATGATAGGAATTATTATAAGATGGTATGCAACTCAATTAAGTTGTAAGAATGATTATCCAGCATTATGAATTAAAAGATAGAAGAATTGAGATAAAAGGATATAGTGAGTGATGATACCAATATGCAGGAAATTATTGGTTAATAATATAATCGAAATTTTAGTGCAACTTCAGATGCAATTGAGAACAAGAAAGGAAATAAAAATTAAAAATAGGGCGGTCTTAAAAAAGAAAGATTAGGTTTTACGATGGAGTGTGAATGTGGCATGCAACTGCATTGCAAAGAGAATAAATAAATGAAAAAGAGGGAATATAAAATAAAATAAAAAGTGGGAAATAAGTTTATAGAAAATTAAAATTGACAAGGCAAGCAGAAGGATAAGTAGCGTGGACTGGTGACAGTGGTCAATTCTTTGATCCGGGGACCGCTGCTGATTGAGCTTGTAAGAGAAGACGGTGACGTTTCGCGACAAGACAAAATTAGTTTTTATTTTATTTCTTTATTTTTGTCCCTACATTGAGCTCCCCAAACGTATCCCAGAAGCAAGCTACCACAATCAAACACACTCCCAGATTGATACTCTTCTTTTTATATATACCTAACCAATGATTTACCAATTATTTTATCTAATCATCCCTCAATCACCGTAACACTCACAAATTAAATTTGGATTACCCCTGTCCCAAAACAACCTTCATCCCATTCCTAACTAATCATCGCAATTTTCAACACCGGAACTGTGTTTTAACATGCCGTTCAATCATGTTTTTCATTCCACGTCAAATTCAGGACTGTATTTATCACCAGAAAGTACACACTTCTACTATGGTTTTCCAACGTGATTCTCCACTCACCACTGAATCAAACACACCATTTGTTACTTCACTTGAAATTGACTCGGTATTCATTTTAAAACTTCAATTTGATAACTATTTACCAAATTAAACAAATAAATTGTGTGTTTTTAATTCAATGAATAATACAGCGTATTAATATCCAGAAATTAAAATACAAAAACTTCTGAATATATATATATATATCAAATACCTTTGTAGAGAGTGGAAACCTTAACAGCCACTAATTGACAAGGCTAGGAATCAGTATTTTTGTGAAGCAGAAATTGGGAACATAATTGATTGGAGGAAGATTAAATCATGTATGGACGGGAAACAAAGACTAAAATCTTATAACAACATTAGTTAATGAGTCATCTCCTGTATGTTGATTTTAGTGCAGTGTACATATGAAGTTGACCTTTTTGTTCCCTGGAAATAGTTGGCCTTGACGTCATTCGAATAGAAGATTTTGTGTTTTTATTTCTCTTACTAAATTGACAAGATAATGCAAATTAAAAAATGAAAATGTAATGAAGAGGAGAGACATGCATGCAGAACTTATCCTCTAGCATTAATTCATGGCTATGCCGTGGGACAAAAAAAGTAGAAAGAAGCTTGGATACATTTATTATATCCATTATATGGATGGGGTAGCGACTCCAGGGTGGGTGGGGAATGCATGGGAAGTGACTGAGTGAGAGGTATCAAGAATTAGGGATGTTCAAAAAGGAAAAAGCAGAGCTATAAGTTTTTTCCTTCTTCCTCTGTTTTACTTTTATATGTTATTTCTGAGTGTTCAGTGTATTATATATATATATATATATGATATATCACTTCCTTCCTGAATTTATCTTTCAAAATTATTGTGACTCATTATATGATTTTTCTTACTTCATTATTAATCAACTAATGAATTAATGTATGTTAGTTACCTTTTCAACCCTCACAAGAGAAATAATTTATTTTTCATTAATTTATAATATTTATTATAAAATAATAAGTATATTTTAATCAAAATATAATTAATGTAAGATATAAAGAGTTATAGAAAATGAAAAACAAATTTTGTTTGTTTTTTCAAAAAATAGAAAATAAATATTCTGAAAATGAGTGTTTTTGTATAAGCCAAGTAATTATTATTGAAAATAAGCAATGGAAAGCATAAAACATGTCTTTCCAAATTGCAGTACAAAAAAAATATTAAAAATTACATAAAAAGATCGAAACATATATAGATTCAAACCTCCGTCCCGATAATACAAAAGAAGGGATCATCAATCACTCTACAAAATTATGCAAGATATTCTGACTTCATTCTCACGAAGTGAATTGAATTGCAAGAAATATGATATTTACTCAAAATTCTTTACTATTGAAAACAAATTTCATTGTGTGTCTTATGTTTTATTCTTAAGTTCTTTAGCTGAATTTTGAAAAGGAGTTTTGTAGGGAGCCAAGGGACGAAGTTAGTAATTACTTTTCTCGCCACTTCAAATATCATTCTTCTATCTTCATTTTGTGTCTTATGTTCTATTCTTGGAAATAAAAAATCTCCTTATCATTTAATGAATTATATGAGAGATGAAAAATTTATTTAAAAAAATTAGGTATGACTTGTTAAATGATATGACAAATAAGGCTAGGAAGCGAGAAAAAAGAATTCACACCATATCCAAAGAAAAATAAAATTATAGTGATGTTATAAACAAAAAGTTAAAACAAAATAAAGAAAAAAAAGAGAAAACATTAGAAAAAATCGCAATAAACATAAAGCCACTAGTCTCTGAAATTTTTCAAGAATGTAAGATTGTTAATGAAACACGTCTAATTATAATGATTTTCACAATTCTAAAGTCTAAATAGGTATCATTCCCAAATTTATGGTGTTTTATAACCAACATAATATAAAATGGACAGTTTTAGTCTTTTCGTTAAAGCAAGGAGAATTTTAGTCCTCCTATTTTTATTTTCATTATTTTAGACTTTGTATTTTTAAAATTATATAATTTTGTAGTCACTCATTTTTTTAAAATATCATATTGATATACATAGGTGGGACTAAAATAAAAATATAGAAACTAAAATGCTATTTTTTTAAAAAAATAGATACTAAAATCAGAAAATTTAAAAGAGACTAAAATCACCAATTTCTAAAAATGGGGAGCTAAACTGAAAAAAAAAACTATATAGAAAGACTACATTAAAAAAATTTAAAAATAAAGAGACTAAGATTATAAATAAAATCGTTCCTATTTTTTGCCGTTAATTTTTAGAATTTAAAATGTTTCAAATTTTCCATTAATCATAGTGAATTTTATTTTACATATATGAGTCGAAAGTTTTAAATTTTTAAAAATAAAGGAAATAAAATTACGAAGTTTTAAAAATAGAGAACTACCATCCTAAATTGTGGGGTGTAATTCTTCTTTCATCACATTAATACCAAAACTTGCTAACCTACACTCATTTGGTGAACTTTGTCCAATATCTCTTACTGATTATCTTTATAATATAATTTCAAGATTATTGGTTGGTAGATTAGGGAAAATATTGCCAAAAGTTATTAACCAATGTAGAGTGCTTTTCTGCCCAATAAACACTACTACATATAACTCTTATTGTAAATGAAGTTCTAGATGAGATTAAAAGGAAGAAAAGAAATTGTTTTCTATTTAAAGTTGACTTCGAGAAGGCATACAACTCAGTGTCGTGGATTTTTTGTTTTATATGCTACAAAGATTTAGTTTCTGTCAGAATTGGAACAATTGAATCAAGGTTGGCTTAGTATCAAGATGAATCTATGCATTAGTGAATGGGTCACCTACTGCAGAGTTCCAACCTTCAAAGGCCTGAGGCAGGGTGACCTTTTGACACCATCGCTATACACATTAGTGGCTAAAGATTTATCTGGAGTAGTAAGAGAGGCAGTTTCAAAGGATCTGTACAAAACCATATAAGGTGGAAAAGGATAATGTACCTGTGGCAATTTTACAATATGCAAATGTCACAATCTTCTTTGAGGAAAACACAACTCAAAACATGTTGGCTATCAAGGCAATTCTTTGGTGGTTTGAATTATACTCAGGGTTGAAAGTCGATTATTACAAAAGTCATTATGGTGGTGTGGGTATATCAATGCGCATGTGGAGAGGTATGCACTGATACTAAACTGCAAAATACTAACCATCCTTTTATCTTATGGCATCCCTATAGTGCAATCCCTAGAAAGGTAGCAACATGGAAATCTTTGATTAATAAACTTCATAGAAAATTAGATAATTGGAAACACAAGAACCTATCCTATGTTAGGAGAATCTATTTAAGGTGGTGATGTTAGCAATACCCCTATTTTATCTCTCTTTTTTTTTAAAGTGCCTTCTCAAATTAGGAAGATGATTAGTAGATTGCAATCAAAGTTCTTGTGGAGTGATAAGCAGGGAAGAAGGAAAACGCCTTGGGTAAGTTGGAAAAATATGTGTGAAACAAAGGAAAGATGAGGCTTAGGGTTCGAATATATCTTTACCTTCAACGAAGCCTTACTTGGAAAATAGAGATGGTTCTTATTATTATATCAGGTTCAGTTGTGGAAACAAGTCCTAAATTCAAAATAAAATTGTTGGAAAAGACTCCTTTAGGAGGCAAATAACATGTCAATATGGTGGTGGGACCTTAGAAAAATTGATGACACCAAAAATAATGATAGGTGGTTTGATGACAATTTGCAAAAATAAAAATAAAAATAATTGACTGTTCTTAAACTCCTTACAAAAAGAAGTCAAAATTAGTTAAATGGGTAATTGGGTGAAAGGAGGGTGGGTTTGAGGCTTTTGAGGCAACTTGAGGGAGAATTAGAGAGTGTTAATTTACAGTTAGAAATGCTAGATTCTTGGAGATAGTTCTCAAACCATTTAGGCTCTTACTTTGTCTCATCTACTTTTCCAGCTTTACAAGCACAAAGATCAAACTCTTATGCATCTAAATTGTTTACCCGCTTTTGAAAGTTGGAGGCACCTCCAAAGGCTACATTTTTTGCCTAGAGATTGCTGAGGGATAGTCTACCAACAAAAAGTAATATGCAATATAAATGAATACTACGAAAGGAAGATGTAACATGACCTTTTTGCCACACTTAAATGGAATATGCAAATAATGTATTATTGACCTACACATTTTCATCTCAGGTCTGACTAGCTTGGTATAAACAATACGGAATATCTACAGTTGTTCCTGACAACATCAATTTACTCTTCTGGAAAAATCTCCCTTGGCATGATCCATATAGTTCAACTCATTTTTAGGAGGTGAGTTGGTTAGTCATTTCTTGGAGCATCTAGAATATGAGAAACAATTTCATCTTTTGAAAGATCAACAAATGCTTTTTTTATGCTTGGAATTGGTTTAGAGGATGTTATTCGAATTGAGATTACTTCTTTCATGAATGGATGAGTAATCCAAAAGTTTGTATTGGTTTATAGTTGGAGTAAGTTAAAGTAATTCACTTACCTATTGCTGAAATATTAACACTCATTTGGGTTTCAACATGGCTACTATTTTATACACAATTTCAATTAAAGTTGGGTTCTAATAAAATGTTGGTGGATGCATAGTTTATTTTGTTTTGGGTTTAGGGAACAATTATACTCACTAGAACAATACATTAGGTGATCTACATTTTCTGCTTTTTGCTCCCTTGTAAGGGTTAATTGTTATTGAGATGCCTAGTAGACATTTCAATATTTGTTAACCTTGTCAATTGGTTGTTTATAAGTTTTATTTTGCACCTCTAGTGTTTTAATATATTCATTGCTTAAAAAAATCCTAAAAAAGAAAATAGATAAACTAAAATTGTAAATTTTTAAAAATAGAAGACCAAAATTCCAATTTAGTAAAAAACTTAATGAAGAAAAAAGTTAATATCTATCATTCATTTTATACTAATAATTTTGTATATCAATTTTTAAATAATTTTTATTTTTATATGCTATCTAATAATATATATTTACATATTTTTAAATATCATGTTAATGTTAAGTAATGTGATTAACTATTAAATAATTTAATTTTTCAAGAAATATTGCATACTTGACCTAGTTAATAAAAATATAAAATTCAACTATTAGATAAATAAAATTTATATTTCATAAAAATTATTGAAAATTTAAATTATGTAACTCTTACACTCGGTTGTTCGCATATTTCGCCCCTATACATATAACTTAACATTAACATATCATGTAAATTCAAAATTATTTAATAATTAATCATATAATTTAAATAATTTTTTTATTATTAAAAATATTAAAATTTACTTATAATTTTTTTGACCGAAATAAAAATATCTATAAAATATTTATATATTAAAGATAAAGTTAGATAAACACATTATTCACTTGTTTAAATATGTAATCTGCTTGACTCACAATTTTAACAGAGTTTGCTCTATATATTCCGCGGATTAAACGAGCTAACCCACAACAACAAGAAATTATATAATTATATTTTTTTTCTAATAATATTTTTGTAACATAATTAAAATATTTTTTTACTATTTTAATTTATGAACTTTTTCAAAAGTCATCTAAACAGAAGGATCATTACACCAACTTATTTACAGAGGTCTACATAGAAAGATATAAAAAACATAATTTCATATATATATATATATATATATATTTCATTTGATTTGTTAAAATATAGAGATAATATGGATAAAAAATATTTATTACTCTTTTAATTTTAAAAATGGTCACCTGAGTATAAAAAAGAAGTAAATGAACACATAACAAGTATGTAAAATTTGCTACTTATATCTGCTTAGACAACTTTTTGTTCGAAATAAAAAAAAAAATGTTAAAAAGACATGAGTAACCATTATCTTTTTTCTCTCATTTCACTGCCCTCCCATTATCAAATGTAGTTTTTTCCCCTTCTTCCCAATATTCTTGCGATTCCTAGCATATATTGAGTATAAATTACATAATGTATATAATCTATAATATATATATATGTATATATATATATATATAAAGAAAATCCAGTTTTTTGTGGTTTATATTTCATTTCCAATTTTATTTTTATATTTATTTGAAAATTAAAAACAAAATAAAAATAATTACTTTGTTAAAAAAAACTCAAACCCACAATCTTTCACTCTTCCATTTTTTTCATATATAAAATTGTCACTAGATCAATTTTATAACTTTAACAAAAAAATTACTTTAAAACATTTATATTCAAGATACATAATTGTCCTCTATAATATTATATATATATATATATATATTATAATGAAAATATGATCTTTTGGTGTCCATATTTTATAACTATTTTACCCATCTAAACCTTTTATGATTTCTCCAATTCTCACAAATTTAACTTCTCTCATATTAATAAATTAACATCTTCACAAATTTTACCTTACCATAAATCAATATTCCTTAAAAACACCGTTAATATATGTATATCTTTTTATCATAAATATGTTTAATAAAAATGCAAATACATAGGTACAACGACATTTTGAATTCAATTCAAACTTTATTCTCTGTCCATTCTCTCAAGTTCATTACAAATCTATTATATCCGTAAATGATTTGATATGTTTCTATCATGTTATTATAAACAAAGAAATATAAAAATTAACAAAATATATTTCAAAACATACTAAACTAAGATTATTATACGCAAAATGACATAGTGGATCATTTATATTCTATCTTGTTATTACAAAACATATTAAATTAAAATATTAAAATTACTATAATATATCAAAATAGAAATGTGAATACTCAGATGCAAAATGTGTTTTTGCTAGTATTAAATAATATCAATATAAAATATATTTGTATATTATATAATACTCATGATATATAATTATAATATTAATATAAATTACATTATTAAGTTAATTAATAACAAAAGGATATTATAATTATTTTTTTTTACTTATAGTGTCCATTATTCATCAAAAAATATATCTAACAAGACGTTGTCGTGTAACTTAAAAATGTATCCTATTATTCTAATACCTTAATGGATATTTTATCAAACACATCCATGACCATAAGTAAAAGCCTTTACGAACCAACCATATCTTATTTTGGTGTAGGATTAAGAATTTAAGGTAATTTTAATGTTAGTGAGTTGGGTATATGATTTATTATTGGTGAACATAAGTTCTTGTTTGTCTTTTTTTTTTTTAATTGTTAGTGTTTATATTAATCAACACTATTAACCTGGACCCACCAACATTTGAGTCCAAAAAAGCATTGTATATATAGATAATAGATTAAATTTAGTTTCTGCAACAGAAAATTGTTATATTAAGAGTTTTTATCAGCAAAATAAAATATATTAAGGATTTTTAATTTTTTTAAAAAAAGAATTTTCAAAGAAGCAAATAGGATTCACTTTTTTAAAAAGTAAAAATATGCTCATTTTAAAAATAAATATTTTATACAAGCGGATAAAAAAATAAAAAAATAATTTTATTTAATTAAAAAATGTTGATTATTCAGAGTAAAAAGTTTAAACAAACGGAACATCAGAAACATGGATACTAGATATACCAATGATAAATGCAAATATGTATTAAGAGTTAAATAAATAAACATTTCATTAATTTTGTTTATTAATAATTATTTTTATTATTTTAAATATTATATAAAAATTTAAATTAAATCCCAAAAGTTACTAATATTATATGTTTAAAGTATATTAAATAATTAAAATTTCTGGGAGTAATAATAATGAAAAATATTTTCTGTTCGGCCATGGGCATGCGAGGGGGACCCATCACCCCCTAGGCCTAGTAACTAGCTAGCTACCATGTATCATGCCATTCTTTTTTAAAATTTAACTACTTATTTCTAAAAATAATATATAATCAATGCAATATCACTTAATCCACGAGTTTTTTTTTTTTTTTTTAATGTGCATCTGTTTATAGATTTGCGCATGATGTCAAGACACTTTTAAAGAAAATTTGTGGCCTACATAACATCCTTACATTAACTAATCACCTGGTGGTATATTTCATATTCAAAATTTTAAGTTGTTTTACTTAATAAAAGAATTAAGTATTTTATATCATGATAAAGATGATAATTTGTGATTATACAATGTATTTATTGTTAAAATTAGCCTTATAAATATCACATTTTCTTGAAGTATGCATGAATACCATCTTAAAAAGATTTATCTAATACACTTAAATCTCATTATATTTTTTCAAGATATGATAGAAACTTGTCGAATGGATGAAGACTATATAACTAGCAAGAAGAAACCAAATACAAGAAAAAGAGAGAATTTTTAAGGAGCTTAAAACATGTTGAAGAGACACATTATCTAGGAGAAAGGTAAATTCATCTAAAAATTAATTGCAATTAATACTGGTTATTAAAGTAATTAAGATAAAATAAATATGGTCAAAAATCCTCTTTTGGAATCCACAAATTTACAGAATGACAAATCCCCGTGGCCAAGATCGTGTGTGTGAACATCCACCACTTGGTATCTACTCCCTCTAACCGAGTAAAAAAGCAATCAAATTTTTTGACTAAACAAATCTATCCTAATACTAACTTTTCAAATATACTTTTAATTAAGTTTTTAAAAAATATTAACTTTTCAAGCTCTTAATAAATGAGTCAGTTCACAAGAAAAATTAGAGCTGGTAATGACCAATCTGGCCAGATTTTTCAAACAAAATGGGTCGGGGCAGGCCAATTCATATTTTGTTTGAGTTACATATTTCTAAGCCCAATTTGATTCTAAATTGGACTATCGGGTCAAAACGAGCCTAAATGAGTCTTTTAAAAAAAATTTAAATTTAAATTTTTATAAAAAATAAAACTTATTTTTATAATATAAATCTAAAACAATTCAAAACAACACACTAAATCCATAAAAAATGCATCAACATAAAAATATATTTATATGTATATTTTAATTTACTATACATTTTTTAACATATATATATAAATTAAATTTACGTCAAACATACTTTTATGTGTATAATTTTTTATTTATAATATATTATATATTATTAATATGTATTTTTAAAATTTTACGTATTTATATTTGTATTTGGACCAATTCGTGGCCCACCAAATTGGGCCGTCCAAGCCCATTTACATAATCCTGCCAAATGGACTGGAAAAAAAAGGTTCGCTTCTATTTAAGTCTCATTTTTTAGAGTCCAGTTTGACTCATTTTATAGGCCTATAGGCTGGCCCAACGGGCCAGACCCATTTTGACAGCTCTAAGGAAAATGAACTATTGAATAAATACTAATAATTAATGCTCCAAAAATGAATTGTTGGTGTTAATTTTCAAATTCAATTAAAGTATTAAAGCATTTTAATAAAAGATTAAATTTTGTGATCTTAACGTACTTTTTTGTAAACCCTGTAATGCCATGTCATTTTCAAAATTTATCCTATTTTTTGCTTCATTAGAATATTTTCAAAATTGACCCTGTAATTAGGCATGGTAACGGGGCGAGGCAGGGACAAGTATAACATTCTCATCCCCATACCTGTTTTTTAAACTCATCCCCATCCCCTTCTCCATACTTGGCAGATATGAGATTTATGTTCTCATCCCTGTCGGGTATCGGGTATACCCGTACCCCTTCCATACCTACAAAAAAAATTATAATAATATTTTAGTAAAAAATAATTTATTTGAATAAAATGATATTAATTCAAAAGTTATCTAATAAATACAAAATTTGTAATTTATTAATTAAATATCAAACCTTTCTTCTTTTTTTTTAAGACAAATAAGTTATTAAAATAATAGTGAGGTGAAGCGGGTACGGGGACAAGTACGGGTATGGGGTGGGTATATATATCATCATCCCCGTCCCCATCCCCGACTTAACAAATCAGATATTCCCTATACATGTGCCTGTGCCTGGTCAAACTGGGGATTCTCCATCAACTTCAGGGAGGGTTCAGGCATTATTCATAGGTACGGGAATCCCTACCTGTAACGCTTAACTACACCCCACTTGACTGCCCTTTATCCATTATGTTGCATAATTCTATATAGGTGATGATATTTTATAAAAAGTAAAAAAGACAAGTGTGCTCCTCCTATCCTTAGAAAAAATAGTTTTATAGAGGTTTAAAACATACTAGCTCAGAGGATGGTGGGTTAGAGCAGAAGAATATAAGGAAAGATTACTCGGTTTAGTGAAAATTTATGATCTTAAAATATTTTTTGTACACCCTACATTTGAGAAAAAAAGAGTAAAAAATTCTTATTTCTTGAAATGTGTGTTGATTTTTGGAGATCTTATACAAGATCAGATCTTCACTGTGGAGATCAAGCCTTTAACTCTAATTGCTACTTTTGGTAAGATAAGATTTTGGATCCAATATCATATTCTAAGATCAATTATTGATAGATACTCATCCTCATCTTCATCCCCATACTTAACGGGTATAAGATTTATGTCCTCATTCCTATCCCTATCGGGTATTAGGTACATTCTTACCCGTCCTATACTCGCAAAAAAATTATAATAATTTTTTAATAAAAAATAAATTTTTTATATATAAATATATTAATTCAAAAGTTATCTAATAAAAATAAAGTTTGTAATTTTTCAATTAAATATCAAATTTTTCTTCTTTTTTTCAAACAAATGTCAGATCCTATATGTCAAAGCGTTCTTGACATCCCAAAATTATAATTTATGAAATAATCTAAAAAGGCATTTGGTTTGAAAATTAGGTCTAATAAATCTAGGACTAAAGTTTGGAATATTTTAATAATTAAAATAAGAGCGAGACGGGAGCTGGTAGAGTATGTATATCCGTATCCCCATCACTATCCCCGACTTAACAAATCAAATATTTCACATACCCGTGCCTAGTTAAATTAGGAGATTTTTCGTCAACTTTGGGACAAGCTTGGGGATTATCCACGAGTATAGATTTATCGGTCATCCCTAAATACAACACTCGAGACATGTGAGGGGAAAAATTTAAGGGTAGTTTAAGAAAGTATATTTTAGATTTTTTTTTAATAAAAAGTTAACTAACTCTCTTAATATGTGTGAAATTATGTATTTTTTCTTATACAGGAATACAAAGGGAGATACTTTGTATGCTAATATCACAAAAAAATATGGGTTCTCATGGTTCTGTATTGATTGTGAATCCGTTCAATCAAACCAATCTAATTATATCCATGAATTGATCCAAACATAATCGGATCAAATTTGCTACAATTCGATTAAATTCAAACTTAGTCAAATTAATTCACATTTGAATTTTGCTAATCCGTTGATCTGTGTCAATTCATTTATTTTAATGTTTATTGTTATATATATATATATATATATATATATATATATATTTATATGTGTGTGCGCACATACAACAAAATCATATCTCTCATTCCCTTCGATTGTCATTGCACAACAAAATCAAAATTCAAATAATAATTTTTTAAGTATTACTATTATAGAGATTACTAGTTATTAATTTTTACAGTTTTTAGCCTTTTAGGATTTACATTTTATTTTTTTATAAACTTCTTTTGTGTGTAGTTTTACTTTTATATTTTTTTATAAACTTCTTTTGTGTGTAGTTTTACTTTTTATGTTATTTGAAGAAACAATACGTGTTTAATATTTTATTTTCTATTTTTTTATAAAAAATAAAATAAATCTATTTTTTTAATACATAGATCCATTTTGATCTAATTCATTCTTAATTAGATTGGATCATTGATTTATTCCAATTCAATCCAATATAATTAAAATTCATTGAATCAGATTTTAATTATACAAGCATGTGTTATTTTAGTCAATGTAAAATTGTCTCGTGATTAAAAGTTGCAAATATAATCAAAATAACACTAGTAAAAAACAAAAAGAAGTGAAAGGAGAAAGCAAAAATTAACTTTGATTTTTTTTCATGGATCCAATTAAAATGAGTGATTTAACCGTTTTAAACTGTAATGAATCTATACCTATGTATAAAGGGAATAATCCCTTTTCATCATAATTGCTCAAAACTTTATAAACACAAATTTATTATTTAAAAAAACTTCTCATTCCTATGACACATTAATTTGGCTTTTTAAAAAGGTACATGAAAATTGGAAAGTGATAAAAGTGGTTAGAATTTTTTTTTTTTTACAGAATTTTTTTAATATTCTCTTCTGAGTTTTTTTTAATAAGCGGTTTTCATAATTAACTTAAACCATTATAAAATATATAATTATAAAAATTGTTATAATTTTATATTCTGCTAACAGTTTTTTTTAAATAGACGGTTTTCATCATTATTTAAAACAGTTATAAAATATACATACATATTTGTACTATTAATGAAGAGAATACATATACTTTTCTAATCCACAACCTCTCACACTGTCCAAACGTAAACTTTACCATTAATCAATCTTATAACTTTAAGCAAAAATTACTTAAAAATATTATATCCAACATACATAATTGTCCAAATATATCTATAATTTATAACATATGATATTATATTATATATTATATTGTCCACTTTTTAAAATACTTATTTTACCCTTACACCTATTTTAAAATTAAAAAATAAATTACTTTATAATAAAAGGAACTTGAACCCACAACCTCTCACTCCACAAATGTAAACTTTACCACTAGACATACCTTATAACTTTAAGCAAAAAATTACTTTAAAATATTGATATCCAACATACATAATTGTCCAACTATATCTAAAATTTATAATATATGATATTATAGTATCATATAAACCCACAACCTCTCACTCCACAAATGTAAACTTTACCACTAGACATACCTTATAACTTTAAGCAAAAAATTACTTTAAAATATTGATATCCAACATACATAATTGTCCAACTATATATAAAATTTATAATATATGATATTATAGTATATACTATATCTATACTATTAATATCTATATTATTAATAGTTTATACTATTAATATATATACTATTAATAAAGGGAATACCCCTTTTGATGTCCACTTTTCAAAATACTCATTTTACCCTTACACCTATTTTAAAATTAAAAAATAAATTACTTTGTTATAAGAGATACTTAAACACATAACCTCTCACTTCCTAAATGTAAACTTTACCACTAGACAAACCTTATAAATTTAAGCAAAAAATTACTTTAAAATACTGATATCCAACATACATAATTGTCCAACTATCTATAGTATTAATAATGGAAGTACCCCCTTTTTACGTCACTTTTTAAAATACCTACTCTACCCTTACACTTATTTTAAAATTAAAAAATAAATTATTTTGTCATAAGAAGGACTTGAACCTATAACTTCTCACTCCTCAAACATAACTTTACCATTAGACTAACCTTATAACTTTAAACAAAAAATTACTTTAAAATATTCATATCCAACATACATAATTGTCCAACTATATTTGCAATTTATACTATATGATATTATATTATATACTATATATTACTATATTATATAATGGAAATATGACCTTTTGGTGTCCATATTTTATGACTATTTTACCTTCTAAATATTTTATGACTGTTTCCACTCTTGCAATTATAACTTCTCCCTATTAATATATGCACATTTTCACAATTTCTACCTTTTCACAAATCAATCTTCCTTAAACATGATTAATATATGTATACATTTCATGATAAATATTCTTAATAAACATGCAAATACACACATGCAACAATATTTTGAGTTCTATTCAAACTCTCTTCTCTTTCCATTTTTTCATATTCATTGCATATTTGACATATCCATAGATGATTTGACATATTTTTATCATGTTATCATAAAAAAAAAATTAACAAAATATATTTCAAAGATGTCATATAATAATTTATATTTCAAAATATAAAAATTTACAAAAGATATTAAATTAAAACCCTAAAATTATTATAACATATTAAAATAGAAATGCAAATACACAGCGCGACAATGTCTGTGTTTTTGCTAGTAATCATAGACAAATCTTAATTTTCTTTTTCTTTCTTAATTATAAGTACGAAGTGTTTTCACTATTGTAGTTGGAAAATACAATTATTTGTAGCACAACATAGAAACTATAAAGCAAAAAAATGTAGAGGGGAGATAAATTTTGTAAAAAAAAAACTTGGGATATGACAAGATATGAGGAAAAATGACTTTTTTTTAATTTTTAAATAAAATAAAGGTTTTATGTTAAAAAAGAATGAAATTGAACCTACAATATAATAAATTAAGAAAATTTGTAATTTAATAAATAATCAATTAATTTATACCATTTCGTGCCTTCAAAATATAATTAATAATAATATTAAAATTTTCTTTTCATTAGTTATTAAAAAATAAAAAATAAAAGTTAAGATTTTAGTGAATGGAGATTTATAAATTTAAATATTTAAAAAGAAAAAAACGTAAATCTCACATGTATTACATTAATGGGTTTTTCTTTCCTATCATTCTAGCATTTTTTATATTTTAAAATGAATTTGTTTTATTCTATTTTTTCTTAATTTTTAAATGCTTGTTATTTATTTTGAATTTACATGTTTAGTTTGTATTAACACAAGAATTTATCCTTCTAATTTAAATGTTAGGTTTACATTATTTTATTTGAATTTATTGATTATAAAATTTTCATTAGTTATGTCTAAGAGTAACAACAAAGCATAATGAAGTAATCTATTAGAGTCAAGTGTTTGCCGTTACCTTTGATCGGTTATGGCATAAGCAAAATAAATATGAGTTGTGCTTAATAACAACTACTAATCTGATAAGCAAGTTGGATCTGGAGTTAAAGTCTTATTCTAGGACCTCCACCACATATATATATATATGAGATGAGGGTCATGATGAGGGACACATGTGCAAATTCCTTTAATTTTATTTGCAGGTTAGCTTAGAAGAGGCATTGGGTGATATGCTCAAAATCAACTGTGACACTGTTAAGAAAAGTGCCAAGAGAATGCTGCAGTTGGCTACGTGGTTCGTGACAGCAAAGGGAAATTTGCCATTGCTTCTCCTCTAAAATTTCTGTGTGATGTGGATAAGGTGAAATTATTGGGTATTCTACAACCACTAGAAGTAGTATATGATTAAGAGTTCCAGAAGATTACCACCAAGTTCGACTCTCTGTTCATGATAAATAAACTAGATGAAGGTTGCATAATTGACCATGAGTATTTTTTCATGCTGGATAAGATTTATAAGCAGAGCAAGAAAACCCAATTGTGTAGTTTTGTTTTTTGTCCCTGAAAAGCAAATTCAATAGCTGATGGCTTTGCGGAGATAAACTTATCCATGTCCCAAGAATATAGTATTTTCAATTCTGTTTCTGATAATTAATTTTTTGGTGTGTCCTACCCACCATTCATAATACATATATATAATAATATACATTATTCATATTTTTCTTTCATTACCCTGCCAAACAAATTAATAAGTGAATTTTTTCTTCCATGACCTTCCTTTCTTTCTTGTGAGGAGTTATATACAAAAGAGGGAGAAGATCATGAGTTTGCCTTTTAAATAAACTCTCTTTCTTCTAAATAAAAAAGAGAATATTTCTTTCTAATCTTTGAGCCAAATGCTTTTAAAGGATATTTATTAATAGTCAAATTTAGTTTAACCTTTTTTAATAATAAAGTTTTGTATATATGCATTAATCTATATGGAATCCTAATCAACATACTAAAAAGGTTCAATTATATACTAATGTATCAAACTTGGGGTTGGGATTGCTATCCTTGATGATGGCTTAAATTTGCATGAAAAAACCTTAGTACATTTACGCCGAACTAATTAATAACATTATATGTAAGGTTTCCTTCCCCGCCCCATGTCCTGTTTTCTGCTGCCACTGACATCTTCAATTGAATAAATCATTTTATACGATCATTATAGATGTGAATAGGGATTAGGAGATGGAGTAGGGACCATTCAAGTTAAGAAAGTTTTAGAACGGGACGAAAGAACCTTACTGTTTTTGCGGGTATACATCCACAAGAATAGGTGTGACGTACTACAAGGTACACAACCCTAACAGATCTCCAACATATTAGAGGAGCTATTCATTAGAGAAAACTCCTAGAGCTTATTTATTGTTACAAAAGAACAACTTGAACGGACACTAAAGGTTCAATGAGTGATGGGAAATAAGAATAGACAAAAAAGAGTGTAAGACCTCTCCTCTGTGGCTAATGCCTCTATTGTTCCCTATACATAATTTATGAGATTGATTTTTTATTTGTAATCTTAAATGCCAAGAAAATATCCATGTGATGATGTATATATATAATATGAATGAATATCGTTAATTAGTGTACAATGCTTTCATGGAGATTCCATAATTACATTACATGCCCGTGGGGTGTGATGAAATAAATATGAGCAAAAAAAAAGAAAAATACCGATTAGCAAGAAAGAGAATTATTGAGGCGCATGGTGATAGCAGTCAAGTACTTGTACACGGAAACTATATATGTCAGCATGCCTTTGGCGGTCGTGGCTCACTTAAAACCACACGTGCATGAGCTTTTCCCATTCCCCTTCCCATTACACAAAAGAGAAGTATTATGGAAACACTTCCATATCTTGCAACTTTTTTGGTTTCTTATTTTCCCCGTCTATGCATGGTTTTTCTCCTATTTAACTTTCACGCTTTGATACTTACATAAGAATCAGCGATTACCCGGAAATGAAATTGAGGAAGGTTAATGCACTTTTGTTAGTAAGAAAACATTAAAAAAAAAGAGCATACACATATATCCACCGACAATACATATGGATTCTGATTATAATGGAGATGGGATCTGATATTATATGCGTTCACATTACTTGAGATTTGTGGTTCCGAATCCTTACTGTATGAATGCCACCCTGGGATATGGTTGGATATGATGTGGTCGGCTTATCAACAAAATTCAGAAAGTCTATGAAGGACTATTCTCTTACACTGAACTAAAACGTACTGGATCAGTTCTTTCCAATTCATACACCTCCAAATCCAAAGGCCTCCAACTTATATATTCTTAATATTGCTTGGGGTATCTTCTCATTTCAATCCTCATTTCACTTGGTATAACCATCAAAGAATCACACACTTTATATATGCCTACCTACCTATTTCTCTATCTTTTGATAAATACTAATGGAAAAATATCAACAAAACGTTATTAATTATACATTCTTTTAAACTAGCACACTTTCTGTTTTATTCTTTCAATTTTATTAAAAATTATAAAGTTTTGTGAATTTTACATAAGTATTTAATTAATCTTTCTCATAATTTTACAATTTTAAGCAATAGAATACATAAGTATTTAATCAATCTTTCTCATAATTTTACAATTTTAAGGAATAGAAAAATATGTTACAAAATGTATTATTAAACATTTAAAAAAAAAAAGTTAACAACCTACTCTTTCATATAATTTTTTTAACACATTTTTATGAAGGATTAAAAACAACATATTTATTTGTATTTCACTTTTTTATTAAATGACTCTTTATTTAAATGAACTCTTCTTTTAGAAGCTATATATTAAAAAGTATGTTGTTAGTAGCACTCTTAATCTTATGACAATTTTCTGCTGCATGACACTCCATTTTTTTGTTGTTGGTATTTTTTTTAACTTCCTTGTTTATTTTGTTTGATTTTTTTTACTAGTTAAAGATGTAAAATAGATCAAATCCTAAAAATAAAAATATTTCAAAATCCAAACATTGTTTGAGAAAAAAATACATGTAATTATCTTGTCATTTTTTCTTTTTTACGAGAACTTTTTTTTTTTTTTCGAAATTTCAAACGTCGTCGATTTCTCAAGGGTCAACAGGATGGAATATTAGACTCAATGATTTGTCAAGAGAAATATCTTTGAATTGATAGGATTTAAGATTTGTTTTTGGCCATGTCACACGATCCATTTTTTCTTAATTTTTCTCGTACGACTTTTTTTCTTAATCTATTCATGAATTGCCTGTGCTTTGTTCGTTTGTAAAGACAACTTGGCCGAATTCAAGGATTAATTACCTGGTGCAAAAGCTTCGCATAGAGTGAAACAAAAAACATAAAAGAATAAAAAATATGGAAGGTTGAAAAAGGAAACTAAAGAATTAAGAAAGTGACCATAAACTTTGAAGGATTCATCAGATTTCCTAGATCACATGCACACGAGTGAACACTATTATTACAATTTGGCATTTTACAAAAGGCGGAAAAGAAAAAAAGACTCATTTAACGCCGTTAGAATCCGGAAGATGGCCGAACCCCGTTCACACCCTAAACCAGTTAGTGGTCAAAGGCGCTACGTATGAAAGCGTCGACCATAGCATGCATTCATTGCCACCGGCTCAACATTGTTCGTACCAATCCATGACCTACAATTGCCGGTCAACTCTCGCCTTCATTCTTTTCTTTGTTCCTTTCACACAGTTTTCCATTTGCTTGTAATCCCAAAACAACACACTACCTTTCTCTCTCTCTTTCTTTCACACACAACTAAGCTATAAACCAGATCAACCCTATCTCTCTCCACTTCTTACTAGTGTGAACTTTGAGTTTGTAGTGTGCGAGAGATGAAGGATTTGAGCATTTAAGAGATCAGGTTTGTTAGCTATATGGAGAAGAAGGAGATGGCGTTGAAGACTGAGGATGCGGTTGGGTCCTCTTCCTTCCCTTGTTACATAAATTCAAACGTTTATCCATTCTCAAGCGCGTTTGATTTCTCAGAAGTGGAAAAAAGCTCTTTAGGGTTTATGGAGTTACTGGGTGTGCAGGACTACAGTCCTCTGCTTGAGTTACCTCAACTTTCAACTGCCTCTATGGAGCCTCATCACTCTACAGTTAAGGTTCCATCTGATAACGGGAAAGAGTGTTCCGAGGTGTTGAACCACCAACCTGCCACTCCAAATTCGTCTTCCATTTCATCCGCTTCCAGTGATGCAGTCAATGATGAACAGAATAAGACTCTAGACCAAGCTGATGAAGACGACGATGAAGAAGAAGGACAGCAAAAGACTAAGAAACAGTGGGTTTTTCTATTTAACTCATCACTTTTCTTTTCTTTCGGATTACTTGAAAACCATTATTTTTTTCCTAGTGAAAGAAAGGATAAGGATATATATATGGTGGGTTGTTTTTAATTTTGTACTTGTATTTAATGCTTCTTTTTATTAAGATAATTGATATCTTTCACTGAAGACAATTTCTAATATTTAAGTTCGGCTTTTTTTCATTCTTTTTTGTTGTGGTGGTAGTGAAGCTTTAGTTTTCAAAAGTTAATTGTACTAGTGAGGGGTTCATGGTATGTGAAGAACACACGATTAATAGGGATGGTGTCTCTAGTATAAAGTACGTGTTTTTATATCTGATTTCACTTGGTTTAATATGTAGCAAAGGGAGAACGTATCTGAGCATCCAATTAGATAAACAATTGAGATTATAGGTTTTCTTTTTTCTTTTTTGAGATAAAATAAGAATACATGTGATGTGGTTGATGTGAGGAAGGTTCTAAGATTTGATGGTTTCTGGGATCTGGTTCTTATTGGGTTTAGGTTGAAGCCCAAGAAGACAAATCAGAAGAGACAGAGAGAACCAAGATTCGCGTTCATGACGAAAAGCGAGGTCGATCATCTGGAAGATGGGTACAGATGGAGAAAGTACGGTCAAAAGGCCGTGAAAAATAGCCCCTTTCCCAGGTAATATATGCTGTAATTCTCCAATTAATATAAACTCTTAACTCGCCTTCACCTACCAACTTTTCCTTCCTTCCCTACTCCTTTTAATTCGTTTAGTTCACTTACACCCAAACAAAATAAATAGCCTTAATATTTGGAATATTCTATGTGTGGATCACATGTAGGAGCTACTATCGTTGCACCAGTGTTTCATGTAATGTGAAGAAACGCGTGGAGCGATCTTTCACTGATCCAAGCGTTGTAGTGACAACCTATGAAGGCCAACACACACATCCAAGCCCAGTTATGCCTCGTTCAGGTGTAAACGCTGGATACGCCACCAGCTTTGGTTCAGTTTTGCCAACGGGAAACTACTTATCCCAGTATCATCACCACCATCAACAACTCCTTGTCAACACATTGTCCTCTTTGGGTTTTCCTTACACTGATTCTTCATCTCCAAAGAATGCTGTTTTTACTCAAGAGAGACGGCTTTGTAATCCAGGGACGAATGCACTAATTCTAAGGGACCATGGACTTCTTCAAGATGTTGTTCCTTCACACATGTTGAAAGAAGAGAAGAGCTGATCATCGATATAACTTCATTACTCATGCTTCTATGTACTTTAATTTTTGCTGACTTTTTCCTATGAGACTTAGGTGAGAACTCCAGTCTTGGTACATGTAATTTTTCTTCCTGACCGGTGGTGGTGATATTAGTAGTCATGATCATATATACTTGTAAAACCCACTTTATCTTTTTGCACATAGCCCATCATTATTATTATGGATGTAACATGATGGATTATCATCTAATGCACGAATTACTCTAGTTTTAGTTATTTTGTTTCAATATTAATTTTCTTAATTACGGTATAGAGCAACTCAACTCTCCCTAAAAAAAAAGAGAACAAAGCATTCATTGTTGGTGTGGGTTGGGCTGTGTGTGGAAATGATAAAAAAAATAGGTAAATAGAGTTGTGTCTTCTTTTTAATATTCTGATTCTGACTCCTCGTTTGTCTTGTATTTTTGTTTCTTTTTGTTGAAAGAATGTGCCCTGATTTCACAGATGTACAGCAGTGAAGATTGTTTTTAGGTTTATAAACGGGAGCAATTGGTTTGTAAACTTGGTATGCTTTGTTTTGTTCCCGGAAGTCGACCAAAAACTAATTATAGAAAAATGTTTTTTCAAATTAGGAGGATATGGTGCTAAAGTCTTGTCCCAATATGGGAGCAAGGTTATAAATAGGAAGAGTAATTCAACCACTCTGGGATCCATTTTGAGGTATGAGTAAATGCTTCTGTATACTGCACGCGATGCAATCCATTCATGGATTGGATAGTGGTGGAGCGGGGGGAATTAAAGAAGAACAAAATCAAAAGGAGAAAATTTCAAACAAGCTAAGCATATCGAGTGTGATATGATGGAATAGATATTGATAACGACACATGTTAGCTTTATTTATGAAGGTATGAAGATAGCTCGTGTTTGTTTACAAGTTTTGTTTTATTGAGCAGTTGAGGCTCTCATGGTGAAGAATAATAATTGAAGGTTTTGATATATAGCCGTTCACGGATAGGCATAGGCTAACATATTGTGAGATGTTATATACGACACGCCACCGTCAAAGAAATCACTGGGACCAGCTCACTTTTCTCTTGCAAGCTTTCCTTTTCTTTCTCTTTAACAGCAAATGCCAAATACATTGCACCGAATTAAAATCCTTCACTTCGTTCACCATAAAGTGGGGAATAATGGGTAACCCTGTTCTCTTCTTCCAAAGCCAAAATTGTCTCTTCATTTCCCTATTTCTTTTATTTCGCCCAATAGACAAATAAATGCCACGCATTATGGTCTTGTTGACTTCATTAAACAAACAATATGTTAAACTTTGTTTAGAAAGGGAATAAAAATCCATGATCCTTTTACAATCCAGTTTCTAGATTGTCGAAAAGAGCACAAGAACCTCCACAATCAATCAGAATTTAACATCACCATTGCATGAAACGGATATTTTGGCTCCGTTTATCACATGCCATTACTTGAATTCAAAACGCTATTTATGTCAAATTCCAATGTAGACAATGATTTTTTTCGTGTTCAAAGTTTAGTAAAACACTGAGCAGACAACGAATCTAAATCGTGTGGTGCCTACAGTAGTAGTGGAGCCACACTTTTTATCTTACCTTGTAGGCCTAATTTAGTTTCTTATATATTCCTCTCTCACCTACAAGCCATCCAAGTACGAATAAAAATCCAAACATTTCTTTGATTGACAAGCCCAGTATGAACTACTGTCATTCATGAAAACGTGAATCAACAGCAGCAATAACCTGCCCCCACCAAAAAAATGGAAAAGCCTGGCATGGCATCATGAAATACAAATAGCACGCCTTATTCTGAAAATAAATAAATAAATAAATAAATAAAGCTGAGAGTACAATAAATTATCCATCCTACTTCCACATTTTAATTCATTATTTGGTTATCTAGCCACCAGAGTACAATCAATTACCTAGAATATATCCTTTTCTAGTGCACTTACAAGTATGAAAATAAAAATACTACAAATTTTCCCCAAACAAGATTTAACTGCTCTAAATTGAGAAAGTGAGAGTTTATCCACCATTGATTTAGAGTGGTTTACGATTATAAGATACTTCAATTTTAATAAATAATGGTTAGAGTTTCATTTTCATACTCTACAGCTCTCCTTAATTACTTGAGGGTAGTTAAATCCTAAATTACCGAGTAGTAATAGCTTATGATACAAGTAAGGGCGTATTTGTAGAATACAATAGTAATTCAAGTTAGTTATGTCAGTTACAAATTGTTATTCATTACTTTGAATTGGTTAGCAAGAAGAATACGATTCCAACATCATAGTTGAATCTTAAAAGTGATTAGGATATTAGGAGTTTTTCTCAGTCAGAGATGTATATTAGGAGTTTTGTTTTGATTGGCATAGAAGTAGTAATTAATTGGCTTTAGAAGAAAGAAGTGAAGGGCACAATTGATATCAAACAAAAAGAACCACAAGAAACATCACAAGATAAATTTCGAAGTAGTTTAGAAAAGCCTTTTAATGATAATAATTGTTAACAATATGGTATTTCAGGCGACTAAGAAGATTAATATAATTAAACCTGTCAAATAATAGGACTTGTTTGACTGCCAATAAACACCATTTTTTCCTGCATAATTACAGCATGTTAGAGGAAGTAGCAGATCATGGCAAAATAAAGTTTATCAACAAACACATGCCACTCAATTAAATAAATACATGAGTAAACTAGTTTGTACTTTAAAAAATTAGGTGTAATAATATGATCAAGTTTCAAGAAGAAAACACTTCGCATCTGCAAGAAATGACAGGAGAATGACCATTGTCAATGCCCAAATGGCAACACATACAAAGTAAAAAAATAATTCATAGGAAGAAGCCATATTATAATTATCTACTCTGGGAGGAAAAAAGTGAGTAGAGAATTAAGTAATGATTTTGAATGTACAATACTAAAGCATCAAGGACTACACGAGTACACAGTCGAAGGAATAAGCCCTGTTTTGGTTTCTCTTGCATGCTCTTGCAGAAGATCCCCCTAAAGTATAATTACTGAAATAAATAGGAACGTGTCTTCAAAATGCACAGGAAGATTGTCGCAATAATGCAAAATAAAGATTTAATACCTACCATACGTTATTTGAAAGACAACTATGTTTATGCATGATAAATCATAGTTAAAACCAGACAAATTTTATGAGACTGCTAGTCAAGGATTTTGGACTCACTGAGACCACAATTTAAAAGATTGACCAGAAAGAAATAGAGATGAAAGAGTGTAAAAAGGTTGCTGATTTTTTATATTTCATTGAGTGTGTGTTAGCCGAAGAGATAAAATTGAGAATCTACCTGTTATCTTTGAGCATTTTTGTTGAGAACAAAAGGATGACAAATGCATGTCAGATCATCATGACCCTTGCGTTGTTGAGCTATTTCTGTGACTTGTACATCATACAAGGCTACTCCCCAGGGTTTTCCTCCCACTGCACCAATTTAAAGGGCAATAACCATCACACACCAAAGTTGCAGAAACCTGCACAATCAAAAAGGTTTAAAACATTACTCTGCTTTCACAAGTGACACAGATGTTGCAGTACACAGAAGAATTGCTTCCAGTGATTACCGAGTAGGCAACCACGAAAACATCAAAAGGAGAACATTTAATGCATGATGCAAGCTACAGATATTGAACAGAACTAGTAACTTGCCAAATTAGATAATCACATTAAACATTATTAGTTGTCAGAACGGGTCCTCCAGTTTTAACTATCAACTAGTATATACACCTTGTGTAAAATGGTATTTTATAATAATTTTTTAGTGATAATTTTTTATAATATTAATAAAATAAATTTTCATTAATATTGGTTATAAGAAAATTTATGTTTTCGAAAGAAATTATAAAATAATGAAGAAATTAAAAGTCTTGGTGGAGACTTTATTTTTAGTAAATAATACTTCTAGTTTATATCATAATATATTAAATTATTTTAGTTTATGATACTAATTATATTTATAGTATATTTAGTATAAATATTTTAATAAAATAAATTGTAAATAAAATTATAGAAATTAGTTCTTTCTAACATGATTTTTCTTCCTAAATAATATTTGTAACTTCTATATTAACCAATATTATTTTAATTTATGATATTATTAATTAATTAAATTTAAATTTTTTAATATAAATATTTTAATAAATAATATAAAATAACAAACAATTAATGACATTGAGTAAAAATTTATTTTTTCATAAATAACATTAGTATAATTAAAACTATTTAATCTTTTATGCTTTATTTTAATTAGGAATTTATTTCTTTGGATATCATTCTGGCTTAGTTTTTACATTTTATGTGTTTTTATATTTTATTATGGGACTTGTTATGATTTTTATATTTTTGTGCTTTAAGACATTATTTATAAGATTTGAGGCTTTTTTAGAAAGATATGGGATATTGAAGTGAATGCTTTTTTGGAGGAGATTGAAAAGAAAAATAAATTAATTCATAAAATTAACAGAATTGCATCGAGAGTAAGAATGCACTTTTCTCTGCATTATCAAGGTTAGTTATTTTATTTTATTTTATTTGAGGCTAAAAAGTCTATGGAATCAATTAGCATTGTAAATAAAAAATATGATTTTTCATTTGAAATACATTGTATTGAAGACAGAGATGTAGACCTAGAATTCCTCTTCCCTTTTTCTCTCGAATTTTAGTTTGTCCTTCGTTACCATATTATTTTAATTAGTTTCCATGGTTAAGTGTAAATAGGTCATTTTGCTAAAGAAACTTTAATTTATTCTCATTTTAATTTTAATAATTATAATTTAATTACAATTCATAAACAATTATCTCTTTACCAAATTCACATTTCTCGTAAAAAACACTACATTATTACTTGACGATAAATTACACCAATATTTTAATATTATTAAATAATTTTATTTAAAATTTTTATTACAAATACTTCAACATGAAAAATTATAAAATAATATAGTAATTAATGATCTTGAAAATAATTTTATCTCTGTAAATAATATTTATAGCCTATATATTAACTAAAACTATTTAAATTTATGATCTTATTAACTAATTATATTTAAACTATAGTAAATATTTTATAAAAATAAGTTATATAGTAATAAAAAAAAATATAGCCATGCTTAGAATTTTAGTTATCGTAATTATAACTATAAATATTTAACATTATAAGATTATTAAAAATTATTTTAATTTTTATTGTAAATATTCAAAAATAAATTACAAAATAATATAGAAAGTCAAAATTTTGGAGAGATTTAACTTAGTATCTTTTGTAAAAATTATATGTAGCCTTTATACTAACTAAAGCAATTTCAATCAATGATATTATAAACTAAGGGCCCATTTGGTGGACCGCACATGGAATAAGATAGGATAAATTTTTTCTTATCCTATCTTATATTAAGTATTTGTTAGACCAATATGATAGGGTAAGTGTATCATATTATACCATTTATAGTGTAATTTTTCTCATGAAAGGGGAGCTGAGTTAGAAAGTGAAATGATATAATTATTTTTTACTTTTTCATTTGCCATCCCATCATCTCTCTCGAGTTTGATTTTCTCTGCACTGAATCTTCCATTCTCACAGTCATACCTTTCAATCTCCGTGAGTCTTTTTCTTGTCTTTCTCCCCTATTTCTCTCTCGTCATTGACTCTCTCTTTCTATGGTCATTTTTCTTTCTCATGATTTCTTTCATTCATGCAAAGCCACCATTCTCTGTATCGAGAGTAAATAACCAGAGATGGAATTCGCAAATAGTTTATATGAGGTTGCGATTGTTCTCGGTGAGGTGTTGAATTGACTCTCTCTTTCTATGGTTGTTTTTCTTTTTCATGATTTATTTCCTTCATGCAAAGCCACCATTCTCTGCATCGAGAGTAAATAATTAGAAATGGAATTCACAAATAGTTTATATGTGGTTGTGATGGTTCTTGGCGAGGTGTTGAATCAAATCCCTCGAGGCCTTACCTGAAAAAGTAGTCGTTGTTGGTGACACCAGAGAATCGAAACGCTCCGCCAAGGTCGCCAGACTCGATTACCAATTGGAGGTTGTCGCCACCAACGACTCTTAGGGTTTTGTAAGTAGTTCTGAAGGAAGACGAAGGGGTTAAAGCCATCAATGACAATGTCAGATCGATTGCTGAAAAAGGCAGAAAGATCTTCGAATAGCGAGGATGTGATACCAGTGAGAACAAGGGGAAATAGAGGCAGTGCTGGTGAGGTGGAAATAGGAGAAGAATGGATTGAGAGAGTTACAATTAGGGTTAAGGATTGGGATTTTGAGTTCTTTATGGAAGCAGTTGTTGCAATTGGAGCATAGGAGATCGGAGGAGGGGGAAAGGGTAATGAAGATGATGCGGTTGCACTGGTGGTAGAAGTATTGGCAAGGTTGATCGAAGGTGTCATTGTTACAGTCACTGCTGACACTACTGTTAAATAATCATATATCTTATCCTAATGTGCATAAAACATATGATAAGATAAAAATTTATTCTACTATTATCTTATTCCGTCTTTGTCCAACTCTTCTATCTTATTCTATTCTATCATATCATATCCTGTACACTAAACAGACCTTAATTGTCTTTAAATTTTTATATAAATATTTAAAAAAATTGTAAAGTAATACAAAATCAAATTCATTGGACAAAATTTTATTCTCCATAAATAGTATTTGTGGACTTGTTCTTTATCACAACTAAAACTACTTAACATTATAATATTATGAATTAATTTTATTTAAATTTTTATTACAAATACTTAACATAAAAAAATTATAAAATAATATAGCAATCAATGGTCGTGAGAATAATTTTATCTTTGTAAATAATATTTTTAGACTATATTAATTAAAAATATTTAAATTTATGAAATCATTAACTAATTATATTTAAAGTATTTATAGTAAATATTTTAATAAAAATTAGTTATCCAGTAATAAAAAATTAATAGAGACATGCTCATAATTTTAGTTCTTGAAAATAATATTTGTAGTTCCTTTCATAATTATAAATATTTAACATTACAATATTATTAAAAATTATTTTAATTTTTATTATAAATATTTAAAAATTAAATTACAAAGTAATATAGAAATTCAAGAGTAGTATGTTATCTCAGTATCTCTGCAAAAACTATATGCAGCCGTTATACTAACTAAAACAATATTGATTGATTATATTATAAGCTAATCGTCTTTAAATTTTTATATAAATATTTTAACAAAAAACATTATAAAGTAATAAAAAATTCATTGGACTACATTTTATTCTCCGTAAATAGTATTTGTAGACTTCTATTATAACTAAAACTATTTAACATTATAATATTATTAATTAATTTATTTAAAATTGTAATTATAAATATTTTAACAATTATTCGATATTTGTAGAGGTTGATATTTCTTGGAGGTGCAAATAGAAAAGTGGGGTGCTAAATTTTTTTTGAAGGCCGGTATGTCCCTTGACTTGACCAATGTAAAAAGAATAAAAATTACAAAATTAATATTTTAATTTAATTTAAATTTTATAATTTACCTTTAATTTGAATTCAGAATTTTAAAATTATAATTTTTTATTTTGATAATTCAAATGTTAATATTATTAATAATATTAGTTTTTTTTAGTCAGCCGATCAAACCTGCGTGATTTTTCTCACCTCTCCAATTCTTTAACAAAGTGAATCACTTTATATCTTACATAGTTGCACTTGCTGTTTTTTTCACCAATATTGTAATATTATTAATTAATTTTATTTAAATTTTATTATAATATTTCAACATAAAAAATATAAAGTAATATATATGATATTGAGAAGGATTGTTTTCACAATAATAATTGCAGTCTTTATTGTAAAAAACTACTTTAAATTTATAATAGTATTAACTAATTATATTTAAATTTTATTATAATATTTAAACAAAAAATTATAAATTAATTTTCTTGAACCTAATTTTATGTTATAATTAGATCATTTCAATTGATTTTTTTATAAGTAAAATGTTAGTTGTTAATGTTTTTGTTAATGGAGAGATTCAAATCTACAATCTCTCCCTCTTTCCCTTTTACTTTGCTACTAGATCAACCTTATGACTCTCATTTTAATCTATGATATTTTTTATAGGTCAAATATTAGTTTTTAATATGTTAGTTTTTATTAATTAAGGGATTAGAACTCGCAACCTCTCCCTCCCCATCTCTCCACTTTATCACCAGATCAATTTTATAACTCTTTAATTTATGATATTATTAGCTAATTATATTTAAATTATTTTTAGTATAAATATTTCAATAAAAAGTTGCTAAGTGATTACATTATATTACATAAATTAATTATTTTTAAAATAATGTTATCTTTTATAATAATATTTGTGGGATCTATACTAACTAAGAATATTTTAATTTATGATATTACAAAATAGTTATATTTAAAGTATTTTTAGCAAAATTATTTTAATAAAAATAAAGTACAAATTAATACTTTTGAAAGACAAATTGTAAATAATATTTGTCTTTTATATCATAACTAAAAATATTTAACATTGTAACATTATTAACTAATTTTATTAATTGGGCTTGGCCTATGCATTTAAAAACAATAATTTTATTAAAAAATTATTATAAATACTTTAAAAAATAAATTATAAGTAATATAGAAGTTCATGTTCTTGAGTGAGATTCTCTCCCACAAAATTATTCATAGCCTTTATAATAAATAAAATTATTTTAACTTATGATATTATTAAATAATTAAATTTAATTTTTTATTATAAATATTTCAATAAAAAATATAAAGTAATGAAAATAATGGTATGGAGAAGAATTTTATTTTTTTATCAACAATATTTGTAATTTTTATCACAACTAAAACTATTAGAGGTGCAAATGGAAATTATGGGTGCCAAAAGTAATTTACTAATACTCATATGTGTTTGGACTAATCTCACACGTGTAAGAAAGCTAAAGATGTAATTTAAACAAACTAAACCATTATTAAATTTATATTCCAATTCATAGTTTAAATTTAATATGATAAATTTTACTTCAAATAATAAAATAAACTTGTCTCCCTGATAATAGTTTTCAATGTTTATTTAATGGATACATAGAATTTTATGTATTCGTACGAGCTATGGTCGAAACATGCTTGAAGTACATAATTTATTTTAAATATTTTAATTATCAACTTCTCTAAAACAGTATCCAGATTAATAATATTCAGAGACAATATTTTAGAGTATCTCACATATTTTTAATTTATTTAAAATATTTATAAAATTGTATAATAAATTTATTAAGTATAAAATTTTAAAAATAACTTAAATGGTGTTAAATTTTTATTTTCATTTTAAAATACGAAATGATATATTTATTTTATTATTTTATAACTATTTTAAATATAAAAATTAATAATGTTATAATATTATATTTTATAAACAATTTTTGAACGGTTTTAGATGTGAATTTAATATAATTAGATAAAAATATTGAAACCATTATCACTTAAAATAAATTTTTATTTTAATCTCAAAAATAAAATTTATATTTTATTGATAAAAAAATTCATCCATTTAAAAAAAAACAAATACATTGTAAGTTGATTAATATATTAAAATTTCAAATATAAATATCTATATATATATATATATATTATACTATTCAACTTAGTTATTACTTTAACTTATTTATTTCAATTTAAAAGGTTAATTTAATTTTACATGAACATAAAAACATTTCACAGTGAGACGTTAATAAAAGATACTTATTCATATTATTTCTTTGGAGAGTTGTTGAATCTTTAATATTTTTTTTTAATTGAATGGTAAGACTATAAGCTACCAGAAAAACTAATTATTAGAAAAAAGAGACGTACAATTCAAATTCTTTACATACATAGTAAGCACAAACTCAGAAATAGAATTAAAAACATTGTTATTATAGGTAAAACTTTTGGTTACTGTGTTTGATTCACGTAGGACAAAAGCAAAATTACACTTTTGAGTTGAGTTTTCCCACTATGCTTGTAAATTTTATCCAGTATGGGTAGAACACATGATCGATAATGCATCCCTCATCTAGGAGATTGACTATAGAGAGTGAGTTATATTCAATAATTATGCTTCAAAAGTCATTGATATAAGCAGTTTTTAGGGATTTAAGGATGGTTAAGAGTTCTACCTTTTCCACTTCGCACCAAGAGATTTTGCTGGAGAAGCTAACTACAAATGTGCATCTGCAATCACAAACTGCACCTCTACTAGCAACACTTCTTGAGAACCTCTGAATGTTGTTGCACAATTTATCTTGAGCATATCAACAGTCGACAACATCTACACTGACCTGCAAAAAAATATCAGAACATTACACCCTAGTGTCCTTTCTACAGGATTCGTAATGCAAAGCTTTGTTGTAAGTCACGTAGCAGGGATTTTATACCATTGACCACTTATTGATATGTCTGGATTTTTTCATTGAAAACAGCAACATTTTGTGTATACCATTGTCGTTCTAGAATAACAACGACCACTTGACTCCACCTGTTATCTCTCTGAAGTGTCCCACAAGATAGATTATTTGACATCTAGGTTTTTGGTTAAAGAAAGAATTAGAAATAGTGGTAATACCTATTTGTATTGAAACATTAATAGCCTTCAAATAGTTCTATAATGCATGAAGTGATGTCTCCCTGCAATGGCCACAAAGAGGGCTTAAAGATTAAATTTTCATATGCTACTGTGCCTCAAATCATTTGGGGAAGGATCCTTTTTGCCGCTTTCCATACTAGTACCTTAATCTGTTCCAGTCACTCCCACTTCCAAATTTGTTTAAACATGAATTTCTCTAAATTATGTGTTTGACATATCAAACTAGAGTTGATTTCCCTTACTCTATTGAGTTCTGTAAACATTTCTTCAATAAACTTGTAGAAGGATTCGCCGACTGTGCTCTTTCCCTGATTGCTCCCACAAGTCGTTGCATGAATCACCTTGGTTCTCGCCTATTCCCGAAGGGAATTGTTGCAGACCCCCCAATACTAGAACATGGTCTACAGGAGTCGTGACCTTCCAGCCTTCATCAAGCGCCTCCATGGAGGAAAGTGCTTGCTCAGTTTGCTCCAGTGGGGTCTGTAAGAAGATTCGATGTTAGGAAAGTCTGAAAATGAACTTCTCACCTATTCTCTGTCATAGACAAATGATATCAAGTTTATTGTGAGCATTCACACATTGTTTATCTTGGCTAGTCGTCTGATTGACTTCTTGTTTTGTAAGGCTTGACATCGCGATACTCGTGATGGGTTTGATGTAGTTCCCATCTGCTCAATGTCAATGTTCATTTTTAAAACATTTTACTTTATATATATAATTACTATATTAATATATTAAATATTATTAGTAATATTGGTATTATTATAATAATAATAATAGATTATAGACAAGTTTTAATAAAAACAAGACAAAAAGATTTTGAATTCCTATATTACAATTATTATCCTATTAATTTTAATATGTATATTTCTTTTTAAAGAACATGTATCTGAATTAAACACAAATCTTGGTTGAGTAAAATGATCTTATTTATTTAGATTGAATATTTAGGAGATTCTTTTTAAATTTTTAATAAAATAATAATACATAAATTTGGAAACATTATATTCAAAGATAAATATATTAGTTGCCTTTTAATATAAATTTATATTAACAAATACAGATTTGGGAAATAAATAATAAATAAATTAGAAAATCATAATATATTGTGGTAATATGAAACACATAAATATATATTAATAGGAAATCTACAATTTAAGTTTGATTTATTGATATAAAAATAAAGAATTAGTGTAAATAGAATAATAATTTCTTGAATTCTCAACATTGGGAGATTGAAGAATCAAGGCCTAGCCGACAATACAAAGCTCTTTATTTCACTTTGTCTATCATTCCCATAATAAGCATCAATGTCTGATCAATATGTTTCTCTATCTTCCATTACTTCTAGGAAAGAAACGTGGAAAATCAAAGTGAAGATGGAATGTTTTTTTTTTATCAAGTTATCTTTGGTAAAATGTTAAATGTTATATCTGAGTTGTGATATTTTCTAACTTTGAGTTATATTTGTAGAGTTTGAAAATCCATGCTTCTATTATGAAAACATTTATTTATAAGTTTGAATTTTTCTTATGTGAAGAAAAAATTTATATGATAAGTAACTTTGGAATAGACGTAAGTGGTGGTGATTATAGAACTACTAGACATATTACAAGCTAAATTTTAAGTACAAAACTTATGTGCAACTTCTAAAACAATACACTGCATTTGGAAGTCCTTATAGTTTTGTGTCTTTTACTAACTTGATTGAAAATGACACTAAATATAGTTGTTATTCTTTTGGT
Source organism: Psophocarpus tetragonolobus (assembly GCA_037954015.1). NCBI lineage: Eukaryota > Viridiplantae > Streptophyta > Magnoliopsida > Fabales > Fabaceae > Psophocarpus > Psophocarpus tetragonolobus. Next base: position 34,694,436 of record CM075692.1, on the reverse strand, counting down.
TAGCATATTAATTATTTCTTCTTCTTCAAGTGATTTACATTGGATAGTTTATGGATTATTTTTATGTGTAGATGTTATTGGTATCCTTTCTAGAGTTCGTACTGAAAAAAAAAAGTATATGAAAGATGGTAAGAAAACCAAAATGAATGTTATTGAGTTGGACCAACAAGGGTAAGTATGTTGATTATTGAAAGTTTATATTGAGACATTTATATAATAGAGTAACTATTAAAAATTGATAGCATTAAGATGAAATGTGCCCTTTTTGGTCCTTATGTTGATAAGTTTAATAATTTTTTAGCTTTAGGAGAAACTATTAACGCAATAATTATTATTCCTTTGTGAAGGTTAAAAATTTTAAAAGTATCTTATGTTGAATGTTGTTTTGCAAATTATTGAAAGTTGTATTTTATATTTCTTATTTTTTTAATAATGCAGGTAATGTTGGATTGCAAAATGTTTTACAATCAACAAGAATGATATCAAAATTTTAACCACACACCATATGTTTTTTGAATTTAGGTTGGCTGAAAATGGCAATTGTTCTCAATCTTTGAGTCAAATAATTGATTCTCCACCCATGTCTAATGAGGATGATTGTTTAAAAAAATTTCTTCAAAAATTGTTGAAGAGTTAAAGGATTGCAGTGATAGGGTTCGTTTGTGTTATTGCGAACAATCAAGCTTATTCAAGAAGAAAAAAATTGGTATTGCTTAATATGTAAATGCAACAAGTCCGTTTCCTATGATTCAAAAAGATATTTTTGTGAAAATTGCAATCAACATATTGTTGATATTTAGTTAAGGTAGGTAACTATTTTCTACAACCATCCTTTAAAATATTAATAAGCAAATTTCACAATGTGATATTAAATAATTTTTTTTAAGGTATCGTATCAAATTGAGGGTTACTGATGAGATAAGAAGCACTACATGCATTATTTTTTATTACAAGACAACACATTTGTTGCAGAAAAGTTGCACTTACCTAATTTAAGTCGTAGAAAAGGTAGTGATGACTATAATCTTAAGTTAAACAATTTTTTTAACAATATTGTTATTAAAATGTTTTATTATGATGTGTTGTAGCAATCAAATGGTTGTCTAATTACTATTGAAATCCGTTCTTTGGTGGATAAAGAATTTCTTTCAAAGTTGCTGTCAAGAATTTTGAGAATAACCGTTTACAACCCTTTTTTCGAGTAATTAGACTTTTTCATGATGCTAATATGATTCAAATATATATTGAGAACAAACAAAAAAAGGTAATATCAAATTTTATAATCTTTCTATTTTTTTAATTATAAGGTCTGTAATATAACATATAATTAAAACAACTTGATGTTTCCATTTGTTATAGTTGAAATCATGTGGTGAACTAAGAAGTGAGATTGATCTTATAAGTGAATTTTGTTCTATTGATTTTGAGAATAATGATAAGTTACTTGGTTTGGCTGTTGAGTCTGTAGAAGCTAAAACAAGTGAGATCTTTGCAAATAAGATGTCAAAATCAAAATGCTTGAATGATGTTAATAAGGAACCTATGTTGGATGATGTTGACCCAATTGAGATGACATAAGCAAAAGGTGTGGGAGAAAATGAACTTGAGTTAACTCAATACAATTGTTCTAGCAAGTCTCCAACGAAGAAATTGAGGAATGGGAAAAAAAAAGGAAGAAATTAGATTCTGAATTTGTTTCCCTTTATATGACCCTATTAAAAAGGCTTTCTAATTATGCCCACTTTAATATGTTTGCAAACCGTTCCAATTTAAAGTTGATAAAAGTGATTAAGAAGGAGAAGGATTGAAAATTTTAAAGAACTTGACTTGGATTATATGTAGTTTTCTGAATAATAATTTCATTTTAGTTTGATGTTTTAATTAGTATTATGTCCATAATTATGTATTTTTGTTATGAATTTATTTTGTATTTCTGCTTACCTTTAATTTTGGATTTAGAATTTATGATTTTTTTCCTACTTTTATCTTTAGTTATTTTTATTAATTACTTGGCTTTAAAAACTGAAAAGATCTTTATCTAGGGTTCCATTTGTTTTGCTTTAAGTAGCATATAAGAATTATCTTACAAAGTTTCAAAGTAATAATTTTTAATCTTTTATGTAAAGATTGGTTAAACATTAACTAAATTGTAACATAAATAAGTAAAACAAAGTATTGTTTGTATTTGAAGGAAAACTATAACTAATTTGTGTAGTCTTGAGAACAAAATAAAGATGCAGTGTTAAAAATTAACTCATAAATTTTATCTAATTTATTATCAATAATCTTAAATGTAAAAAACTCATATTTGAAAGATAAATTAAATGAAAAAAAATTGTAACACTTTAAATAGGATTCTATTAATTTTAAATTATCTGATATAAAAAAGCATATTAAATTTGAACAATTGATATGATAAAAATTAAAATAATAATTAAAAATATATATAAACTTATTGGATTACACCTTATTTATTAACGGTGAACAACTATTTTGCATCCAAACTTTTAAGATTCAATGTTATTTTATTCAATTATGAGTTTAATCATGTTATAAAGGTATGTAACTATCTTGTTTATCAATGGTTAGCAATAATTTTGCATTCAAATTTTAAGGACTCAGTGAATTACATTGTAAAGGTATCATAATAATATTTAGAGCACTATACATATACTAAACAATATTTTATGATATTCTATTCGATTTAATGTCTTAAAAGAATAAAATATAATCACTACATTGTTTATTTCATGTTGTCATATAAGAAAATTTGAGAATTTTATCATTACTTCATATTGATATGGAGAAGAAATTACGATGAAGAGACAAAGAATATATATTCCTACAAAATATTTTTAGACTAATTATAATTTAAATGATAGGCATGCTTTATATCACATAACTTATTTTGTTTTTTATATTATTTATTTTTCTATTTATGTTCCCTATTATAAAATATCTTATAAAGATTATGAGTAATATTTATGCATGAATAAAGTCTTTCATGCAGATAAAAAAATTGTATACATTAGCTTATAAACTTTATTTTTTAAGATATTTTTAATTTTAAATTTACTTATTTATTCAGCTACTAATGTGTAATATTTATGAATATTAACCACTTTAGAGTTACTTTAATATTATAAATTATATTTATAATTATATTTTTAATACACATCGACAAAAATATATCACTGTACATTTTTTAATTATGAATAAAGTCTTTCAAAAAAATCTAAGAAACTCATGCCTTTTCTTATTGCAATTTTCCTTTTTTAATGTTTTATGGAGCCCAAATGTCTCAATATATGGTCCATTTAATTAAGCAACTTAAATTCACATTAAAATAATAGTTTTCATGTCAAGAATATTTTTAATAGAAATTCATTTTTAAGTATCCCAACTTGTGAGATCCATATTAAAATAATATAATAATTTAGATTAAAATAATATTTTTATATCAAAAGCATCTTTAGATGACTTGCTCTTAAACAACTATATTAGGTAACTCCAATTAAAGATGTTTTTGTATATATTGTTTGTTTATTATAGCATTTTGTAATATTACGATTATGTGAACTTGTATTTTGGGAAAAAAATTGTTAATTAGTGTCTTTAAATTAATTTTATATATGTTTTACACTTGTGTTCTTTAATGTTTTTAATTATCATATTATAGAGAATTTCTCCGTGCATCCCCATAAGTTTTTCCTACACTCCTATAATTTTTTAAAATAACAAAAAAACCCATAATGAAACAGAAAAAAATTAATTATCATGCACCTCTTTCGTCTGCACCTTTCTCTCATTTGCTTCTCTCACACGATTTCGTTTTTCTTCTCCACTAAATCAGTGACTTTCTCTTTTTCTCTATGCATTTGTGTTCATCCTGTTTGCGTTTGCTTTGTTCTTTCCGGTTCAGGTTTACATTTATCTTCTCTTGGCTACGGTATGAAATCAAGTTTTTTCAAATTTTTTTACAAGTCCAGATACCTTTATCCAGACTTGTAAAAAAAAATTTAAAACAAGAAGACGAGAAGTCAATAAGTGATGAATGAGATAGGGACGACAATGACTGCTAACGAGAAGATGAATGGAGGTGCATGGAGACGCGAACTTCAGGAAAATAATGAAGGTGGAACAAAAAGGAGATGCAAGACACAAAACTTGAAGAGGAGGTATTTAGAAGAGGTATCAAGACATAAAGAAGAAGAAGTTAAGTTATTTTTTACCTAAGGGTATTTTAGAATTTTCCACATTTATGGAGGTACAAGAAGAATTCATTGGGGTGCAGAGAGAAATTCTCCATATTATATAATAATTTGGGATAAAATTGTTATTTTTTATTTATTTTTTATTTTTTTATTGAATTTCAGATAAATGAAACTGAACCAATTCCACCACCATCGGTTCAGATAACGAAAAAAAATTCTAAAATCTGAATTAAACTAATGAAAATAAATTTTTTTTTCTACCAAAACTGGACCAAACCCACCACTGCTGCAAATGTTAGACCAATTTGAACTTGCACTAAGGATACGGAACTGTAAGATGATATGAGTTTGTAATTTGAGCAGAAATTGAGATGTCGTGAAGACGCAGTACATTTCTTGGAAACAGGGGCGTCACCAAACATACAAAGAAGATGCATATCCAGCGTTAGACAGAATTCAGTAATTGAAAGGAAAGTGAACGTGGAAGAGAGACTAATGGGTATATTTAACTTTTGTTTTCCGTAAAATAAGGCAAACTAAAAATTACATGGCATTTTAATTAGAATTTAATTTTTATGTATATGTTACGGCATAAAAGGGGTTTACCTTCATGTTTTATTATAATATTTTATTTATATAACTTTTAATATATTAATAAATAAAATTAACAAACTAATTTTACATGTGATTAAATGATTTTTACGCAGACACTATATAATTTTCTTTTAATTAATTAAATCAGGTTAAAAATGTGTTTTTTAGTTCAAGTGAAAAGGTGCACATTGCTAACTTACATCTATTTTTTAAATGGATCTATAATAGCAAAAATCTTCTGTTACATGTTGATATCTTAATCATAATTACTATGTTATTTAATAATTTTTTTATATCTTATATAACTCAATAAATATTTATTGATGAATCAGAACAGAACTTGAAACATCAATTGATACAGATAATTTTCATCCGATATATATATATATATATATATATATATATATATATATATATATATATATATATATATAATTGGGGAGGCCATGGTCCATCACGAAGGAGAAATGGTGGAGGGAGGAACTTTGCGTCAAATGCCGCGTGCAATTCTCAATTGGAATTGAGTTCTCTAATTCCTACTCTTATTTCTTGGGGGCAATTGAATTTTTCCAATAGAGTGAATGCTTGGAGGAACCATGATATTATTCATTAAATGAGGTCTGGCCCAACATTTTAGGGTAGACTTATTCGAAGTTCAAGTTACTCAGATAAGCCTTGGGTTTGCAAAAGATGGAGATCAAGAAGATGGAGTGGTTGCTCTTACAGTAATTCAATGTGGTTGTGAGGCTGTTTGTAGTGTGGAAGGTAGGAATGGAAATGGGTCGAAGAGGACATGGGTAGTGGTTACCTGCCACCGACCCGTTACAAAAATTTGCTACTGGTTATTGTTAAAAACCCGTCGGGTATCCGCTATAGAAATACCTGCGGGTTTTTTTTATATTTGCGGGTATTCACGGGTACCCATAGATATTTTAAAAAAATAAAATTTTTAAAATTAAATATTTTTTATAAGAAGTTTGATCAAATAAATAATTTATTTTTTGGAAAATCTAGAAATAAAATTATACTAGTTGCTACAAGATTAATTAGATCTAAAAGTAGATTAATATAATATATTATAAAAAAATATTTAATACAAATAAAATCTTTATTTTATATTATCGGCATTTTTATAATAAATAATTTTATTAACTATGAAGTTTTCATAAAAAAATAAGATTGATATCAATGAATTTTGATAATTAATATTTTAAATTGATTTATTTTCCAAAAATATTATCTTTTTTAACTTATATATATATATATATATATATATATATATATATATATAATTTTAGTTTAGTGGGTACCCGCGGGTACAGGTACTATGATACCTGTACCCGTGCCCGTTAAGAAGCGGCTAAAAAAAAACCATACTCGCGAGTAACAGGTACCCATTTATACTATCCGTGCGGATATTTTTGCGGATTTTATCCACGGGAATCGACGGACGCTGATTTTTTTGCCATCTCTAGTGGAAGGTGACCAAGGTAACCTTAGTTTGTCAACTGGTAACTTTAGTGAAGGGAAATATCTATGGTTATTGGGGAAGAAAATGGGTGTGTCTAGTAGTGTGCTTGAAGAAGTGATTGTGAAAAGGTTGGTAGAATTAGAGGAAAGTGACAAGGAGAAGGTGGCTACTAAAATGGCTAATATTGGGTAGGGGAACTCGTCTTAATATGTTTGATATCCTTTCTTATAATATTTGGGGGAGGGAGAAATGGAGGTCTACGAGGCAGGTAATCACAAAACATGAAGTCAGTTTTCTCTGTCTTCAAGAAACGAAAGTTGATAAGATTGATAGAGTCATCTGTAGCGCAATCTTGGGTGGTTCTAGCTTGAACTGGCTAGATGTTCCTACAGTAAATAGGTCAGGAGGGTTGTTGTGTGTATGGGATGAAAATCATTTTGTGGTATCTAATTCCTTTTAGGAGTGGGTTTTCTTGGTGTAAAAGGGAAGTTTAAGAAGGAATTAGTCGATCAAATAGTTGTAAATGTGTATGCTCCTTGCTCTTTTGGCAGGGAAGAAGGTGATGTGGCAATCTTTTATTGAGCATAAGTAGTGGTTCCAAGGAAGTGTGTGGTGCATAACAAGGGATTTTAACTTAATTCAATTACCTGAAGAGAGGATCGGAGAAAATGGGTTGATTGGGAGTAATGTGTATGGAATTAATGACTTCTTAGGTTTTTTGAGAAATATGGAGCTCTTAGAGGTTCCCGTGGTTAGGCACCATTTCACCTGGTATAGTGCTAAAGGAAGGGGATATAGTGTTTTGGACTGGTTCCTTGTTTCTCAAGAATGGTTGGATCTAGCCCCTAATAGTTTCCAACTTAATAGGAGCAAGGACTACTCTGATCATTGCCCCCATAATTCTAAAAAAATCCATTTGTGGATTGGGGGCCGAAGTCTTTTTATGTTTATAAATGGTTGGTTAGATTGCAATGGTTTTGATCAGTTCATTGTTCAGAGTTATACTAAATTGGATGTCCAGGGGTGGGGTGCTTTTGTATTCAAAGAGAAACTTAAGGCTTTAAAAGCTGAAATCAAAAGGTGGAAAATATTAAATGTTGGTAGATGAAACAATTAGAGAATTGAAGAATAAAATTGCTAGTTATGACAAGTTTGCTGAAGAGGGTAATTTGGAGGATGAATGAGTTAAATCGAGAATGGAGGCAACTAGTGAACCGAGAAAATAAGGCTCCTATCAAGAGTCATTACTGGCCCAGAGAGCAAAGCTTAAATGGTTAAAAGAGGGTAACTTGAATACCCATTTTTTTCCATTCATCTATAGCCTAGAGGTGGAGGCTGAATGACATTCTTGGGGTTGTAGCCAATGGTGATTGGGTGAAGGATCCAAAACAAGTGAAACTGGAGGTTCATGAATTTTTTCATCAAAGGTTCCAAGCATAGAAGGAAGTTGGAGTTCAGTTGGATGGGGTAGATTTCAATTGCCTTTCAGAAGTTCACAGAGTAGAACTAGAACAAGAATTCACGATGCAAGAAATTAGAAAAATGGCGTGGGAATGTGACATCTCTAAGGCTCCTGGTCCAGATGGGTTTAATATGTTGTTTGTGAAACACTTTTGGGATCTGTTAAAGGAGGGTATTAAGAAAGTTCTGTGGGACTTTCAAAAAATGGGAAGCTTCCTAGGGGCCAAACGCTGCTTTTATTTCTCAAATTCTTAAGAAGGACTGTCCTAGGGTTTGGAGGACTATAGGCCGATATCACTCATTGGGGTCCTCTACAATATCATTTCTAAGGTTCTTGCCTCCCAACTTTAGTAGGTGTTACCTTTCATCATTTACGAATTCCAGACTGTTTTTATTAAAGGAAGGCAACTGCTTGACAGCGTGGCTGCAGTCAATGAAGTGATTCAGGAAGGTTAAACATTTGTAAGAAGCATATGCTTGTGTTCAAAGCTGTATGACACAGTGAAATGGGATTTCGTAGTCTATATGCTCGAAAGATTTGGATTTGGAGATAAATGGATATAGTGGATTACTGGATGTCTTTCCTCTTCGTCAATCTTGGTCTTGGTAAATGGGAGTGCTACTAAGGAGTTTTGGATGCAAAGAGGCCTGTGTCAGGGTGATCCTATTGTCCCCTTCCTTTTCTTAATAGTTGTTGAAGGCTTAAGGGGGTTGATTCGAACGGCATTGTCAGAAAAACTGATCTCAAGCATCAGGATGGGGAATCAGGAATCGTAAATTGTAAGCCAACAGTTTGCAGATGACACTATCTTCATGATCTCGTCGGAGCTTCAAAATATTTTCACTTTGAAAAGTGCCTTGAGATGCTGTGATTTAGCTTCGGGTCTCAAGATAAATTTTCATAAAAGTAGCTTGGGGGGATTGGGGTGAAGCTGCCAAAGGTATTTTCTTATGTTAATATTCTTAATTGTGGGGTGGTGACGATGCCATTCTCTTGCATTGATATTCTAGTAGGAGTAAACATGAAGAATGAGAAGGCCTGGAAACCTGTGCTTGACAAAATTACAGCAAAATTGTCTCCTTGAAGATAAAAGAACTTGTCATTTGAGGGAAGGATTTGCTTAATTAAATCCACCCTCTTGGAAATACCTTTATTTTTCTTTGTCTTTTTTCAGGGTTCCCAAGAAGGTGGTTAACACTATCCAGTTTCTACAAAGGAGGTTTCTTTGGGGAGGATCAGAAGAAGTATCTAAAGTGACATGAATTAGCTGGGACCAAGTGTGCAAAGAAAAATATAGTAGAGGACTGGGAATTAAAGATGTGGAAGCTTTTAATAAAGCTTTGTTGGGTAAATGGCGGTGGAGAATTCTGCAAGATGGTGATTCTCTATGGCTTAAAGTGTTGGAGACTAGATATGGATTAGAGTTAGAAGGAATCTTGAAGTTGTTCCTAGTCGAGGTTGCTCACAATGGTGGATTTATCTGTTAAAAATTGATTACGATGAGGGAAGTAGGGATTGGTTCTCTGGTGAGGTGAGTCCTCTGGTAGGGAATGAATGTCTGTTTAAGTTCTGGGAAGGCGATTGGAAGATTCCTAGGGGGCTCAAGTCTCTGTTTCCTAGATTATTTGGCTTGTCTTGCCAAAAGGATGGTCTAATATTTGAGGTTGGACAATGGCGTAATCAATCTTAGGAGTGGAGACTTATTTAGAGGAAGGCTTTGTTTAGGTGGGAAGAGGGGTTGGTAAGGTAATTAGAGGCAATGCTAAATGGGATCTCTCTGAGGTAGGAAAAGTCTAATGGTTAAGGATGAGGGAAAAGTTTGGGGATTTCAAAAAATTATCTGGTACAAGATTCCTATATATTAGTAAGGGGGCTGGTAGGATAATATTTCTCCTTTTTTCAATAAGGTATGGAAATCTAAAACTCCATCAAAAGTGGTGGCTTTTTCTTGGAAGGTGACACTAAATAGAATTCCCTCCAAATCTGAAATAGATAAGCGATCCATTCTTCCTTTGTCTGAAGTTTCCTGCCCTTTCTGTGGTATTCATCTCGAAACTATAAGCCATATTTTATTCTCATGTCACTATAGCTACTTTGTCTGGATGCTTTGTTGTAGATGGTTAGTGTTCATATCTACTCTTCCTGATGATTGTGAAAGTAGTTTCTGGTCTTGTATGGGTTTGCGTATTTCAGCATGAAAGGAATCTGCTCATGCTCTCACACTCTCAATATTATTTGGCATTATGTGGTATGGGGGATTTGGCTAGATAGAAATGTTGTTGTCTTTAAGGATGACCCATTTCTTATTGAGGAAGTCTGAAGATGTCATGGATTTGGATCAAGGGATACTGTAAGGTATTTGTCATATATTTTGCTAAATGGTCCTCTCTATTGACTATGTGTATGAAGCAAATCAACTTCTAGTGTGTTTTGGGATTGATAATGTTATGAGGTATACTGTGAAGACATTTGTTTTGCCTGTGAATCTTATTTATATGATAAACCTATTAATCTTATTTGTATGTGAGATAGTGTGGGTTAGTGATTGACAAGTATTCTCTTGTGGGGCATTGTTTTATAGCAAAACGTTATTTTGCTTCTGTAATCTATGTTTTCACTGTCATATCTGATTACATGTGAATTTTAATAAATTTTACCTTTTTAAAAAAAAAATATAAAAATCCACAGCAAGATAAACCCACGTGTCAAAACCTTTCTCTCAGCCAAATAAAATACGTCCGGAACCAGGGTAGATGTCTCAAGCAGATATAACCAAACAACTCTTACTAGAATTACATTAGTGTACAAAGAAAATTAACCGATGGTTGATTTGTTGTAAAATTAGTTAAAAAGAAATAGAAACTAAACTATTATAGAAGTACTGTCATCAGATTTCAATTCTCTACTTTCATGATGATAGCATAAAAGTGAAGACATTCAAATTGAATGGGCCATATATATATATATATATATATATATAGATGCTACACATGAACGCGATCTACCATTACAGGACGTTCTTTCAAAAAAAATTCTACGAGAATATCAACTAGAAACCAAATACTTGCATATATACCAAATTAGAAAAAATTTCAAAAGCTGAGAAAAATTTTAACACCAGCAAAACAGATGCTAATTTCATTAGTAACAATAAATCAAACTCCAAAATAAAACAGACAGATTCAATATTTTCCAACTACATACCTATTTAAACATAATTATAGTAATCGTTCCGAATCCTCTATAGTGGTAGCATATTCAGTTGCTAAGCGCATATTTACTTTAAAGGGGTTTCATGCAGGAAGCTCGAGGGACGATGGTTTAGGTTCTTCTCATCAAAATTCCTTCACCAACTTGAATCAAATTTCCAGTGAAAAATATGACAAATTAAATTCACTCTGTAATTTTCGCTTAGTTCCAAGATTATAGTTAAAGTTATAGATTCCCTTAGTTCCAGGTAGTATTAAAGATTAAAAATATATCGAAATCAATATTAAAATTTGCAAGATCCACTTAGTTAAAAAAAATAAATTATTTATTAAATAATTAAAGTAACTGTGTTGTACTGTCCCGAAAATATGAAAGTTAAGTAAAAAGAAAACAAAAATATATTTTGTTATTATATTAAAATAAAAACAGATGCAAATATAAAAAATATATATTAAAAAATTGTGGATAAATTGAATAAAAAGCGTAATGTAAAATTTATAAAACAGAAAGCAACAAATGAAATATATATATATATATATATATATATATATATATTACATCACAACTTTAATATAAAAGCATAATGTTCCAAAAATTATTCTTTGGATAACAAATAAATAAAAAATATTAATAATAGATAAAAAAGGACAAAATTTAATAAATTATTTAAAATAACAATTATACAAAAGTTATGAATTAATCTATATTAAATAAAATAAATAAAGTATGTACATTTTTAAAAAAGATTTTAAAAATATTTTCCCATAAAAAACATGGTACATACTTTATTTATAGTCCTACTCATAAAAATTCCTCCACGAAGTTGAATAAAATTTCCAGGGAAATAAGCGAAATTAAATTCACCGTGTTGTTTTCGCTTAGTTCCAAGATGATATATAGCTACGGTCGTAGATTCGCTTAGTTCCGGGTATTATTAAATAAAAAATTATACTACTAAATGTATGTATCAATTGATTGAAAATTGCTTTAACTCAAGCAAGTCTATGTATTGGAAATGTAACTGCCAAATATCTCCAGTGTGTTATACTTATAATTAAACAATTTTCAACTTAGAAAAATTCAAAGTTAACATATTTAAATTACAATTTTTATTTGATATTCTTATGCACAACGTGGCGACTAAGGGTTTTATTTTCTCCAGGCACACTACAGGCTTTCCCGTGGATAATCACCTGATGGTGGTGGTTTTGTCCCCTCACCCCAACAGTTGATTTTATTAAGTAGAATTTGGCAAAAATGGTCTCCGAGAATGATAAATCATATAAGCGAAAAAATTGTTTTATTTTAAATTCAAATATAAGATAATTCAACTATTTTTATTTTATTTTATATTATTATTCCTAAAATATTTTTATTTTATACTTAAAATTACTGAAATTAAATAAATTAAGATAATTAATTTTCTTAATATATATAAATTTAGAGACCTTAGTATCCATGTACATCCTATCTAATTATCAGTAGAAGAGAGAAAGACTTATGTGAAACTCACATATATAAAAATCTCACACATTCAATAAGTCTTCCTCTCAACAAATTTTCAAAAGGCAATTTTTTTTTGTCATCAATTATCATCTTCTAAATTTGGTACCGAATGCTATTAGAGCATCTCCAATTGCAAATGCAAAAGTTTCTTTCGTCAAACAAATAACAAATCCTTGAAGCATTTTGTTATTGGGGAAATCCTAGGTGACACTAAAGTTTCAAAAAAAACTTTTTCATAGTTGCTTGTAAATAAAAATAATTTTTTTAACTAAAAAAAAGGAAAAGGGAAGAGAAGAGAATGGAAGAAGGGGCGGTCCGGCGAGGAGGGGTGATCGGCAGAGGAGGTGCGGTGGACGGTCCAGCAAAAAGAAGAAGAAGAGGAAGAGGAGGAGAAGAAGAGAAAAAGAAGGAAAGAGAAAGAGAGTGTGTGAAAAAAGAATAGAAGAAGAGTGTAAAAGCTTGAATACAGGTGAAAAATATTTGACCCTTGAAAAAAAAAAATTGAAAAATTAAAAAAATTGAACGTTAAACCGGAAAAAGAATTTTTATTGTAAGGTACGTTACAAAAATTAAAAAAAATTAAATAAAAGTTTTTGTAAGGTAAAAAATGTTACAATTGTAAGGTTATCCTTTTTTGTTTTTATTTTTTAAAAAAAAGAATAGTAAGTTATTTAAGTACAAATAGTATTATAATGATCAAAATTTTTGCCTAAATTCTCTTAATCTTGAATTATATTTCTCTCATTTTCAGTTTAATTTTGTGTCCAAATTTTTTGGATTATGGATTATAACCAGTATAATTATCATTATCAGTAATATTATCATCTTTTGTGAAACCGATCACTTCAGGTGATAACTCATACAGGTGATAATTATGAAGATAACCAAAGTTTTGTGTATCCACCATTAATTCCAATGGCTCCACCACCATTTCCATATCCTATCCATGAAAATTCTCATAATCAGTAATTGCCTATGTTTCCACCACTCCCACCTATCCCAAGCATTAGTCTTAGGACTTTTTCATCTTACCCAAACCCTCCTAAAAGTGAACCTTAATCACCTACCGGAGTCGATAGTATCCAACTTGATGGGAGCGGTAAAAATATGTCGCAGAAAAAATCTCGTGTGTCATTCATAATCCCTGAGGATATAATCTAATATGTAGTTCAATTATTACATTTTTATTTATATGTTATGTAATTGTCATTGTTCTTAAATTAAAAAATATTAAATATTTTGAATATTATTTTTTTTCAAAATTAAAATAAATTGTTACATGATATGAAATAATTAAAAATAAATATTTAATTTTAAAGCACTAAAATTTTAATAAAATAAGATTAAAAAATTATAAAATATTGAATTCATTGGAGTTGCTCGAAGAAACTCACATAATAAGGACTACCAAGAACAAAAAATCAATTACATGAGAATTGATTTATTGTCAAATGGAGATCTCAGACTAAATATCCTCAGAAAGGTACTAAGGACAATTTTAATAAAACTACTGGGATTTTTACCAATAATTAGAAAGAAAAAATTAGGTGATCTTTTGGTTTGAAGAAATGTTTTTAGTTTTTATTTTTATTTTTTATTTTTCAAATACTGTTCTTATTTTTAAGTTTTTAACATTTAGAACATATGTTTGATTTCACTTGATATTTTTCATTTTCAAAAAAATAACATTGTTAAATTTAATCAATTTTAACAAAAATATTATAAATTATTTTAGTTTAAAACATAATTATATATTATTTTTTATATAATTACAATATTGTTATTAGGTTTTTACATAGTGTTAACTTTTGAAAACACTGAAAACAATTTTTTTTATTTGGTTTTTAAAATATTTTCTAAATTGTAATCAAACATATTTTAATTATGTTTGCTGTTTTCTCAGAAAATGATAACTATGGTTGTTCATCGGTTCATGTCAACCAAATGAACTCAATAAACAGAATAAAATCAATTAGTTTGGTTTGATTTGTTCACTTGATCGGGTCTGGACCCAACCCAAACCGATAATGTTCGGTTCAATTTGTTGTTTTTACATTTTAAAATTCTGACCCAACTCGAATTAACTCAAAATATTATATTATTATTATAGATTTATTTTATATGTTTAAGTTAGTAAATTAGTAACCTTTTACAATGTTTTGTTTAGGGTGACCAATTCGTCTTTACTATTTTAAATTATTTTATATTTTTAAGTTAGTAAATGTTTAAGTTATTTTATATATTTATTGTTAAGTTTGTATTATATTATGTTGTTTTAATAGTTTAATTTGACTAATTTAGTATATATGAAACACTTGATATTTTGTTATAAAATTATGAATTTAGTAAACTAATGAATTTTACTAGTTCCACGTATAAAATTATTTTTTACAATTTAATGAAAAAATTTGATTTTTTTTTTAATTTTTGACTGGTTTTCCTTGAAACCGAATCAAACCAACCCGATTCTCATTACTTCCGGTCAGGGGGAAAAATTCCAGAAAACTGAACAAACACAGCCCAACTAAAATTAATTGGTCGGTTTTCATTTTTCTCAAAATCGAACCAACTCAAACCATAAACACCCCTAATAAAAACAGAAAACGCCAAAAACAAACATGATCCTAGTTTTTCTGCTCCTATTCTTCAACATAAAATTGTTGAGAGCCCACAGAGTGTAGCACCAATTAAGCAACATCCCCAAAATCTAGCTATCCTTTTGGATAATGAGCTAACACCAAACCAGCCATAGACATTGACCATGATTATATAAGGGGAAATCTACGGTGCCTCTCTTAATTTTGTGGGTATTGATACTTTTTTTTAACCAATAAAATTGTAAGTTTTGTACATGTAATCATTTCCATTAATTTAAATAAATAAATAAATTATTATCTATGACAAAAGTGAATTTGTTCCACTTAACATGCTTTACTTATAAAAAAATGCTAGACAAACTCAATAATGTAAACAACTTCCACACAAGCTTTCTCATAGATAAAAAAAATTATGAAAATAATAACATGTAAAAAACTTACGATTCTATTGGTTAAAAAAAATAAAAGTATCAACCCTCACAAAATTAAGAGAGACACCGTAGACTTTCCCCCATAAAGTTTTGCACCAAGAGGAAGTTCTTTGGTATCAAAAGTCTAGGGAAAAATGACTTCAATTTGGTAATAAGAATACCAAATTCTTCCATATCTATCCTATGTAGCACCGACATGGACACGACATAGGGAGATGATATATAACAACAACAATAAATTTAATAAAAATAATAGAATCCAAAAAAATAAAGAGAAATCATCATAATAGCAAAGTCTAAAAAAAAATAGACATAGTAAACCTCTCTAACAAAGTCCTTCATCTTGTTCATCATCCTTGAAAAATACAAGTTATAACTTTGGTTCATCAAGAGATAAGCTAACAATCTCAAAAATTTCATTGTCATCTAGTGAAAAGTCATCTCCTGCATATCGCATAGTTTATTAGTTGTCTCTTCCTTGTATTTTGAGAACTTTCTTGAAAGAAGGCAAAGATTGCTATCAACAAGTACTAAATCCTCTACTCTTTTAGGTGTCATCTTATTTCTTTTCATCTAATGTACGAAAGAGTAGGTGCTCTAATTGCTTTCACAACCAAAAAAAGGAACGATTGTCCAAGTAGCTTAAATGCAATTTATTGAAGTATAGGTGTATGAGTTGTATGAACATTCGACCATGATTTTGTATTCATTAGTAAAGCTTTATATCTTGATGTTGGGGGAGCCTACGTGAATCTTCATGCAATTATTCATAACTATAATATCCACAACATTAATAAAATATAATCATAAAATAATATATCTTATAATATAATTATAAATTAATTTAATCTCATTGTAAGAAGACCAATCATTACTGGTAACCATCTTTTAGAGTCCCTTTTTCAATTTTCTAAACCTCTTGAGCATGACTATGGTTGAAGCAAATCTTGTTGGAGCAATAGAAAGTAACTTAAATGAGTGGAAGTTGTTGAACATGGACAATCTCATAAAAGACCTCGTGATAAATTTTTAATAAAACTAGTATTATCTGCAATTTGTGTGATCCAACAACATTTTATAAGTATCATTATTTTTTTCAGTGTTCTTGGCTACACAAATATTTTTCAAAGCAAGGTCCAATATGTGCATTACACATGGAGTCTAGTATATGGAAGGAAACTCTCACTTTATGATCATATCAACTTCCTTACATACAACAATATTATCAATTATAATTTGTATCATAGTTGATGGACCAACCTCCATAATTGCATATCTCATGTGTTTAGCAATGAAATCCTTGTCCTTTATCTCACCAGAGTCATCTATTGCCTCTAGAAACATTGGTCTACTCTAGTCACAGCCATGAAGTTGATAAGAGATTTTATTTGGGGATCACTCCACCCATAACAAACAATGGTCACGCCTTTCCGACTCCATGAATTTCTTGTTGGTTGCAAAAGGTTGTCCACATGGTTCTTTTCTTTTCTAAGGTCACTAGTTCTCAACTTATTAAAAAACCTAACCGTATATATCCACTGAGATTTTTATTATTGTCAGCATAAGAAAATGCACTTTAATAATAAAGATTCCTGGCTAAATTAAATGATATTCATGCAGAGTAAAACATCTTGCAAATCTCACTATCAAAAACCTCTATAGCTTGATTATCGAAATAATCTGCCAAAGGACCTTTGAGATTAAGATTTACATCCATGTGTGATTTGTTTCCTTCATTAGAGATCGGAGGTAGACAAACTTTTTTTCTTTGATTTTTGTATCTTTAAAGTCATTTCATTATCCAACTTTTTTTAAATTCAACAAGTTTTAACGGTGTCTCCTCGTATTTTTAGCAAATGAACCTTTATTCAAATATAAGATTCATTGAATGAAAAATTATACAAATTACACTTAATCATACTATTTCTACTCCAAAAGTCTTTCTTAACTTAACTTTAAAACATATCTCCAAAGGTTTTGCTTCTTTCATACTCTTGCTCTATTCGTTGATTAATGTCAAAATTTATTTAGTATTTTCTGTTTTGGATACATCAAGTCCTATTTATTTGGGATTTGTTGCTGTTATCCACGTTTTAGGAATCAGTTTTTTTTTTTTTTTTCTAGTCTTATCCAGTGGAGTAGTTGTAAATGAATTAGTTGTTATTTTATCTCCTTAATACTTTATTTGAACTGCTATGTATGTAACTGGTAGACTTCAATGAGTACTATTAGTTTTTCTGCATATTTAACGATTAGACATACTCATCTTTTTTCTCTATAATGAACTTTAAAACAAAAATATAGATACAATTTAAAACATAATAAACAACAAGCAATTTGAATAAAAATATTATGGAAAAAGAAACCTTTATAATAAACAATAAACTATTAAAGGTTAAATCATTAAACCAATAAACTATTAAACAATAAACAAGAAACTTTAAACATTAAAGGTTAAATTATTAAACCATTAAAATATATATCATTCTATATATAAATGATGAAAAAGAAACCTTAAAGGTTGAAAGCTTTTATGGAAAGAGCTTTTGCGGAAAAAGAAACGTTAAAGATTGAAACCTTTTTGCAACTTGCAAGTATTCAGTTTATGACTCCGTTATGCGATAGTAGCAGTGCGACAGCGGGTTTGCAATGGCAGCGTGTGATAGTGTTATTTGTTTTAACAATTTCAGTTTTTAAATTAAAAAGAAATTTAAAAAAGCACGTATCCCGTATCCAAGTCACATGCCACCTGTCTGGAGGTGGATCGCGTCCAGCCCAGCAAAGAGCGTTAGACATTGCGTCATTTCCGTGTCGTGACCGCTTCCGACACGCCTAAGCGGCAACCATGGGCCGCTTCAGTGCTACATATGGTGTACGGATGATGATATTTCAATGTTCTGCACCTTTACCAGCGGGAGAGTCTTAAGCTAAGATTTATCACTCACGCAGACCAGATTTCTACACTAAATATCAATTGACAATAATGACATTATAAAAATATTAGGTTACATCTTGTTTGATAAAAAAAAAAAATATCAATACTTATTAAATAACATGAGTTACACTAGATTCTTTCAAAAAGTACTACCTTTTTTTTTACTAGCTCGCTAAATCACAAGATAAAATAAAAGCTGTTAAAATAAGAGTTTCACCAATGAAAAAATTGACACTTACTTACTTTTGTACTTGTGTATATTTTATGTAGCAACACCAATGGTGCTTATATATATTAACATAAATCATAATAGAATTGAATCTTGATGCTTGTTATAGAGAAAATTTTCATTAGTGCTTGAGGAACTTTTTTTAGAATGGTTTACTGTCATGCTCAAGAAACATACAATTACAAACTGATAGTAGCTTGAAGACAATAATACGAGCAAAACACTATAAAGCAGTTTAAATCTATATTTTTCACCTCAGGACTAAAGACAACAATAACCAATGGTCTGAAAAGCCTTACACTAGCATCCAGATCATGTTAGCTTCAAAATTTCTTGAGAAATAAGCAATGCGCTAACATAATGATAGATATTAATATATAATAATGTTTTACATGATCTTGGGAAGAAAAGAATTAGACTAGGAGACTGTACAACTTAGAAAGGCAACCTGTGGATCAATTCTCGTGCCAACAATCATTCAATTGTATGAATATATCAACATTTCACTTTAGGATCCAACCATAGTAACAATTAATAAAAGTAACTAACTATATGTTGTTAAGAGGGATTGGAACATCTCATTGTGTGATAAAAAGATTTGCAAGGAATTTCTTGCTAAAGCAACCGTCTAGATTCAAGGACACACCAGTCAGATGACAGAAAAATTAACTTCACAACCAATAATTGAATTAGCAAAAAGAAGAGGTAGGGGAGATAACAAGGCCTGAATCTACAATTATA
Source organism: Psophocarpus tetragonolobus (assembly GCA_037954015.1). NCBI lineage: Eukaryota > Viridiplantae > Streptophyta > Magnoliopsida > Fabales > Fabaceae > Psophocarpus > Psophocarpus tetragonolobus. Next base: position 34,675,046 of record CM075692.1, on the reverse strand, counting down.
GAACATGTACATTGTACTGCTAAAATTTGATAGTAATGTGATACACAAATTATCCAGTGTTTATGAGGCTATATTATTAATTGCAACCTTGACAGATGTAGAGAGAGAAAAAAAATAGAATTAAAATTTCATTCTTCATTGGCATTGCCGTAAAAGAAAGCATGTTAAACGATATTAGGGTGTCAAGTAAAGCAAATAATGCATAAAAAAAAGCTAAAATCAAACACTTTCTCATTCATTTAATCCTTTGAGGCAAGTAACCTAGTCACTAACTTGAAAAGCACACAATTTTTATAGAGAGCAACATAGTCTGAGAGTGAACCCCAATTATTCAAAACAATAGAAAGCCATGTGCTTGTGAGGCTGTGACATCACACAACAATAAAAATTTTATTAAAAAAAACCCTCAAAAATTAACATCGAGCGATAACGCCATTGATTGCATTATGGTAATGAAATTGGATTCAGCAAGACGCGAAGAATGAGAAAAATTGAAAGAAAAAATGCAATGTTTGTTTTGAATCGAAAGAGAAAAGTGACTAACCATGCTTTATTCTTCTTGGCATTTTTGGCGTGCGTGGGTTTATCCTCGTAGTCTTCTTCATTGGAATTGAAGGTTGGCCTTGGTTGGGATTATCAGGCGCATCCTTTACATCGTCATTTTGATGTTCACCATGCAAAACTACTATTGGCGACCCCCTTTAGGTCCAATAGCCAGCCGCTATCTGTACCACCACTTTCCACTATTTGCGGCCCCACGCCCAATACTAAGCTGGTGTTATCCACACCTCCCTCATTTTAGTATTTGTACGTGTTTTACATCATAACCCGTTTTGCTGTTTTCACCTCCGTTTACTGTTTGCACCACTATTTTTGCTAAATGTATTTCTTTCATTTTAAAGTCCAAAATGTATTATTTTTAGCCTTTTGTGAGAATTAATTGTAAGTTTTTTATTTTATTTATTCTATTATTTTCTTTTATTTACCTTTTTTCTAGTTAACATGTTGTTATGAATATTTGAAATAGCAATTAATAAAATTCCAATTAAATCTAACAATAATAATAATGTTAATATATTAATTTAAAAAATTAAAATTTAATAATAACTATTTTACATGTTTCTCCAACTTAAATGTTATAAAACCTTTAGCGGTTATAATTACAAAAGAAAATTTAATAATGATCACTTTAGATGCACTTCTAATTTGACCATTATGAAAACTAAAAGAACCACTTTAAATGCACTTATAATTTGGTCTTCTATAATTTTTTAGTTGAAACAAATATTATTATGTCATATAAATAATTTAAGAAAATTTAATAATGGACATTTTAGATGTACTTCTAATTTGACTATTACGAAAACTAAAATAACCACTTTAGACGCACTTCTAATTTGGTTCCTTTTATAAAACTTTGGTTATTATAATTATTATGTTATTATTAATAATAGTCACTTTGGATACACTTTTAATTTGACTATTGTAAATTATAAAACGATGATGATGATCACTTTGGATACACTTCTAATTTGATTATTGTGTAATCCTTTAAAATTATCTTTTTATGTAAGAACACAAAACGTAAAGTTTTAATTATGACTACTTCAAATGCACTTTTGATTTAGTCATTACAAAAACTATCATAATTTAGTGATTGTCACTTCTGATTTGACCGCTACGCTAAATAATTATCCTATCCACTTTGGATGCACTTCTAATTTGGTTGCGATAATAATATTTTAAAATAAACCCAAAAATAAAAATTAATTACTAAAATTAAAAACCTAATAAACAAACCATTATCAAGAACTACTTATACTCTAATTCTCTATTACACATGGAGATATGTAGGAGCAGGAACTCATTCTTGTCGAGCCTCGAAAAATAAAAATAAAATAAGCCAATTAAAAATTAAAATATTAATAGTATTTTATAAAAAAGAAAATTTTCAATAATAATTTTCTCATTAAAATGTTAAAAACAAAAATAAAATAAAAGTATTTGTTATATTTCAACTATTTTAACGGTGAAATAAATATTTTTAAAGTTATCTAGTTTTGCACGTTTAATTAGAGGTAATCGTTCTTAAGATGGACGTCGGGTGCTAATACCTTCCCTACGTGTAATAGACTCTCGAACTCAAAATTTGGCTTCGTAGACCACCTCTTTTAAAAGGTTTTTTCAATGTTTTTCTAAATAAATATTGGTGGCAATTCCTCTTATTTTTATAAACAAATTTTTTGCCATCTCGTCGAGATCCTACATGCCGACAGATGGCAACTCCACTGGGGATTCTCGAGAGTCAAGCCTATATAATTAAATATGCAAAATTGATAACTTTATTTTATGTTATTTCACCCCTTATTTATTAATTTTATTTCGTTTGGTTGTTTGCTTATACTTTTCTTATTTATCTGTATACTGTTTTAATTGAATTATAGGTTAGATGACGTATGTTTCTATTATATGGAGTAATTTAAGATTTTTCCCTCACACACTGCAAATACACTTTTCACACATATGAGTGGGTCCTACACCCGGCCCTGAGAGTAACCTAGGGAGTGAGGGACAATTAGTGATACCATTTTAGATGTACTGCTAATCTGGTTATCACAAAATTCTCATCTAGAGCGTGACTCTTTTTGTGAATGCCCACACTTTGGATGTACTTCCAATTTGTGAATGTATTCTAAAATGAGTATAGAGCTCTATAAAGTCTTTGGAAAGGTACAAATAGCTATCAACTGGTGAAACTCACTCGTTAAAAGGCCATTAGTTCCATAAGGTAGTTTAACTCCTCCAGGTATACCCGTTTAGGACACTTGGACATCTTTTTCTTACTCGTCTTTCTCTTTTAGCATGTAACTTCCTTATTCTTTCTTTTAATAGAAAAATGTTGGTATGATAGTTTCCACATGCATAATCATTCACATACATACTTTCGTAAAATAGGTTTTGGAGAATCCTAAAATCTTGTTGATCGGGAATATTCTAAAAAGAGACATGGGATTAAATAATGAGACAAAAGAAATAGTGCCTGTAAAGGTTAAGATGCCTAATATGAAATTCCTAGAATCCTTCAGTAGTTTGGTGAGAGGGACAAGACGAGTAGCCTTTGCAAGGAAATATGACAACAAATTAGAACTGTTTGAGTTAAATGTGCAAACAAAAGCCATTTCTGCACTAATCCAATTTTATGATCATCCCCTTAGATGATTCACCTTTCAAGATTTCCAGATGGCACCTATATTAGAATAATATAAGCGTATTTTAGGGATTTCATTAGAAGATAGCAAGTCATACCAGTATCGAGGACATCTCCCTTTGATGAATACAATAGCAAATTTGCTAAGGGTGCAAGAGAAAGAACTGAGAGAGAGGAAACTGAATAGAAATGGAGTCGAGGGTTTTCCACGAAATTACTTGGTAGAAAGGATGAAGTAGTTGTCGAAAGCAAATGATTGGGATGTCTTTACTGACGTATTGACCCTCACCATTTATAGGCTTTCTCTCTTCCCATACCTTGATAATTAAATAGATCTTTCTGCCACTGATGTGTTCCTAACTCACTGAGACAAAGGAAAAAATCCAACATCAGCAGTGCTTCCAGACACATTTTGTGCTTTAGATATTTGTTATTAAAAGCAAAAGAAAAAGTTAACATGTTGCTTACTGACGTTGTATATTTGGCTAATTGTCCATATATGTTTCCATAAGTTCAAGGCCACATCTCCTATAGAGGACTTCAAGTGGTGCATTTTTAAGGTAAATACAAGTAAAGAGTGGGCCTAGTTCTTTGTAAACGTCATTGAAAAATCAATACGTTGGTACCCAAATTGCAACAAAATAGAAGAAGTTATTTACCAATGTGGGAGCTTCCCTAATGTACCCCTTGTGGAGACTAAAGGGTGTATCAATCACAACTCTTCATTGACTTTAAGGCAATTGAGTTATCCAATACTAGACCTGCCGACAGAAGAGTTAATTACATCTTTCTTCTATGAGATGAACAACCAAACCCAACAATACTTAGAAAAATTAAACATGTTTGGGAGCAAGTTATTAGGAAAGGGAAAGGGACAGGAGGAAGAGGCAATGGTGCAAATGAAAGCTACCGTCATTGGCTAAAGGAAAGGGTTCAAGAAGTCAAACTACCTTTCTGCAAAATTAGCCCAATAATTGCAAAGATTCCGATACCACCACCAATTGACATGAGGGAATTCCAAGAACTTTAAGAAGCCTTGGAAAAATCTAAAGAAGAAAAAAGAAAGTTGAAGAAAAAATTGGAAGAGTCTCACCAAATGATGAAAACAATGCAAAAAGAGAATGCTAAAAAAATGCAGTCATTAACTAAAGCTAACAAAAGAGCAAGGGAAAAAGAGGAACTCAAAATCAAGACTCGAGACTGCTTAGGAGCTGGTAGCAAACAGTTGGGACTGGGAAGGTGAGAAAGAGACAAAGCATTGGCAGATAATCAACAATTAAAAGAAGAAATAAAAAAGGCAAAAGTAGCTGAAAAACAGGCACATAGGATGTTCAAAGACCTCCAACAACAACTGGAAAAGGTGGTGCAAGAATTTGAAAGTAGACTCTAAAATGAAAAGCAATGTAGGCTAGAAGCAGAACAAGCTGCAAGGATGAATCTGGGGGAATGGAAGAAGGAAGGACAAAAGACACTTGATTTGATGAACCATGTTGAAGAGCAAAAAATCCTCATTAAAGAATTTGATGCATAAATCATATTTTGGAAAAGGGAATTGGGGAAGTCAATCGACAAGGAAGACATCAGAGTACTAAATGATGAGGTAGTTTTTTGGAAAGACCGTTATATGAAACTCACATGGTTGGTGAATCAGGCAATCTTAGAAATTCCGGGAAGGCTTAGAGAAGCTGAGGGGATGACAAATCCCCTTTCGACTCCTAAGGAGATTAATTTTTTTCTTGAATATTGTAAGGAGTTAATGGAGAATTTGAAAAGGATGGTTATAGTTGATGAAAAAGTAAAAATTAGGATGCAATGCATTTCTAGTTGAAAATTAATAAAAATGTGTCACTTTTAATCCCGTGAAACCACTTCTCTCTTATATCTCAAATATTCGTGATCAAGCAAAGAAATTTATGATTCTCTAAAAAACAGAAGAAAATAAAAAGAATAAATAAAACATGATCATTTCGTTCTCATGACATTCAATTCTCATGTGATATCATTTATCCCAAAACAGAAAAATAATTGATCAAGCAAAGAAAACAACCCTATGACACCCTTACAGGACGCATTCCAAGACAAGAGTCATGGAAGGTGTTGTAGATGATCTGGAACAATAACATGAAAGACTCAAGGAAGAGGTAAACCATATAAAGGCACAAATGAATGAGATTTTAGAAATGCTAAAAACAATTAAAGGCGTGAATGGGAATCCTCTAGAAGAGCCTCAAGTTACACCATCTCACCCACCTAGATTTAACCCACTCCACAATTTAATGCTCAGGAAACCTTCCCTCCCTATGGCATTCCTCATGGTTACACCATCTCACCCACCTGGATTTAACCCACTCCACAATTTAATGTTCAGGAAACCTTCCCTCCCTATGGCATTCCTCATGGTTATACACCACTTGTGGTTACTAATGTTGTAGAGGTCAACCAGGTCAATGCTGCTCCAAATCCCCAATACGACCATCCTTTGAGTTATACCCCACCTATTGCCAACAAACTTGAGAATAACCCTCTCACATCTGTCGTCACATCTTCAAGTTAAACACAGGCCCCAGGATTGAACCACAAAACTTATAATTCCCATATTCCAATTCAACATCCCACTCATACACCTCCAAATAATACCATTCCTTTTGAAAACCTCCCCAACCATCAAAGTGTCACACCTAGAGCTTATTGTGATTCATTCCAAACAAGTTGAGGACATCCAATCCAATGATAAGTTACGCTTCTTAGAAGAACGTTTGAGGGATATTGAGGGGATTGACCACTATGCTTTTAGTGTTGTTGATTTGTGTCTAGTACTAGATGTTGTGATTCCTCATAAATTCAAAATTCCTGAGTTTGACAAGTACAAGGGAGTCACTTGCCCAAAAAGTCATTTGACAGTGTACTATAGAAAAATGGCCTCATATGCCTATGATAATAAGCTACTGGTTCACTTCTTCCAAGAAATCTTGATGGGAGCAACTCTTAGTTGGTACGTGAATTTAGAGCAAGGAAGAATACGTACCTGGAAGGACTTGGTTGAGGCTTTCTTGAAACAATACAAGTACAATATGAACATGGCTCCAGATCGTACTTAATTGCAAAATATGTCAAAGAAAGAAAGCGAAAGCTTTAAAGAATATGCCCAACGATGGAGAGGTATGACTGCTCAAATACAACCTCCATTATCCGAAAAGGAGATGGTCTCTATGTTCATTTATACACTCCGGTCACCCTTTTATGATAGAATGTCAGAAATATATCTTTGAACTTTTCAGATTTGGTTGTTATTGGGAGAGAGTAGAGATAAGAATAAGAAGTGGGAGGATTTATCATGTATCGACAGGAGTGACAAGTATGAAGAAACCTTCAACAACTGTCGAGAGGAAAAAGGGAGGAGAAACGAATGCCATAATGTTTGCATCTCATGTATCGACCCCCATTTCATGTATAACCCACAAATAGCAGTAGTCTCTCACTACTATATCCACAACTTTACCCATCTGGAATGACCCACCAACCTCTGCCACCACCACAAACCATGCCTCGCTTAGCACCTTAGAGAAATTAGCCTATAGCTTCGCTCTCTAATACGGATACTAATCCAAAAAAAGGAATAATTAGAAAAGAACATTTTCCCCACTACCCATGACCTATACTGAACTTTTGCCACATCTAATTCATAACTCCTTGGGGGTCCCTTTCCTTTTGAAACCTGTGCAACCACCGTACCTAAGGCTATGACCAAAATGCCAAGTGTGACTACCATGCAGATACTATAGGGCATTCCATGGAAATGTGTTAGGGATTAAGGCATAGGGTTCAAGATTTGATAGAGGCAGGGATACTGACTTCAAGGAAAAAGAACCCAATATTGGGAATAACCTGCTTTCAGGCCACAACAGTTCATTTATAAATGTAATTGAGGTGGAACGCGATCAACCATTCCTTGAGGATGTACAAGATTTAAAAACTTCCATGAGGTCCATCTTTGAAAAATTATGTGACTTTGGAATGATTGAGGGAAAAAGAAATTGTTGTCTTTCAAAGGGCAAACACTCAGTTGAAGATTGTCCAGAGTTTAAGCAGACTTTGAAAAGATTAATGAACTCAGGGTTAGTTCAGATTGGTCATTTACAACAGGGTCAGGATGTTTCGATGAGCTAATTAGAAGAAAATAAAATTACTACCACTCCAAGGACATTAGTGATTCATTTTACAAGAAATGTCAATCTATCCACTCTCCAGACTCCCAAACCCATCCTAGTGCATGTTCCCACCTCCTTCCCTTACAAGGATCCTCAAGCACTCCCGTGGAAATACGATCTCAAAGTGAAAGTAAGTGACAGTGGTGGTGAAGAACAGAAGAACGCCAATTGTGTTGAAGGAATTGCCATCACAAACATTACAAGAGGATGAGGAATGACACGTAGTGCTAGAATTTACACTCCTATGAATATTAGAAGAAATGATCCGAGAAGGAAAGGAAAAGAAATCGATGAAATGGAGATTCCCGAGGAAATTAAAATTGATGGGAATGAGATAATTATTGAAAATGAGAAGAAGAAGAAAATGTTAGATAATAAAGCTTCTGAGTTTCTCAAGTTCATACGACAAAGTGAGTATAGGCTTATTGATCAATTGAATCGAACCCAGAAGAGGGTATCTCTCCTGACTTGTTAATGAACTCAGAAAGCCACAAAAAATTGTTGATGAAGATCTTAAATGAAGCCCATGTTTCTCATGACATTACAATGGATAAGTTTGGAGGAATAATAGGGAACATCACCGCTAACAATTACCTTTTCTTTATAGATGATGAAATACTAATTGAAAGGAAGAGGCATAATAAAGCTTTGCATATCTTACTTAAGTGCATGGATCATGTTATGGCTAGAGTATTGATTGACAATGGGTCCTCTTTAAATGTGATGCCAAAATCGACATTGGATCGATTACCTTATGATGAGACTCATATAAGACCAAGCTTTATGATTGTGAGAGCTTTTGCTGGATCGCGTAGGGAAATGATAGGAGAAATTAAGATTCCAATTATAATTGGCCTTTTCACATTTGAAGTCACCTTCCAGGACATGGACATGAAGCCAGCGTATAGTTGTTTATTGGGTAGGCCATGGATCCATTCAGCTAGAGTGGTCCCTTCTACCTTACATCAAAAGCTAAAATTCATAGTGGATGATAAGTTAGTAATCATCTCAGGTGAAGAGGATGTTATGGTGAGTGGCCCTCCCCTTACCTGTTATATTGAGGCAGCCGAAGAAGCCCTTGATACTTATTTCCAATCATTGGAAATAATTAGCACTGCCTATGTGGAGTCTTTGCCTAAAAGTTCACGACTTTCTAGAGCTACCTTAATGGCAGCAAAGGTCATGTTAAGTAGAGGACATTAGATAGGTCGTGGGCTAGGGTTTAAGAATATTGGAGTTGTCTAAGAATAAGAATCAATGTGGAGTAGGGTTTAGGCCTACTAAAGCTGAGAAAAAGAGGATGGTGGAGGAAAAGAGAGAAATGAGGTTGTCTCAACTAGAGAACCGAGAGCCAAAGATCGAAAGGATTCCCATGTGTAATCTCTATAAGAGGTTTCGAAGTGGAGGATTGACGCATGCAGATCAAATAGTTATGGCTAAAGGAATAATAAGATGATGACAAACATGCCAACTGGGTGTACCCATGCATCCCTCATGAGGAGCTTCAAAATTGAAAGATTGTCGAATTCTCTATTATTCTTAATTCAAAGTAATTGTAATGCACTTTTTTATTATGCCCATATCTTAGTGTTACTTTGTGTCAAGATGGGCTCACATGTTAATGTTTTATCATATGATTTCAATGAAATACATTTTGCAAATCTTTAGTTATCTCCTTTTTGTTTCTTTGTGTCTTTTTCCATCCCTCTATCTCTTTTTTTTTATTTTATTTTTTAAAACCTAAATTGCAGATATGAAAAACATCATTTTGAAAGTAACAATGATATATCCCTTGCTATAATTTTGATCATCCTATCTGCCAAGCTTATGAGGACAATGATGATTTGGAAACTCCCTCTGACATGAAATGGTTGGTAGAACAAGAGGATTGAATAATTCAACCCCAAGAAGAAGAGGTTGGATTAATCAATTTGGGAAGTGAAAATGACAAAAAGGAAATTAAAGTGGGTGCCGCTATAAAAGGAAAAGAGCGAGATAGGTTGCTTAAACTTTTAGCAGACTATGTTGACATCTTTGCATGGACATATCAAGACATGTCTGGCTTAGATCCAAGCATAGTTGATTATAAACTCCCCTTAAAGCCAGAGTGCTTCCCTATCAAGCAAAAGTTGAGGCGAATGAAACCAGAGGTGTCTTTGAAGATCAAGGAAGAAGTTAAGAAACAATCTGATATGGGATTCCTTGCAGATGCTAAATATCCTCAATGGGTGGCTAACATATTACCAGTCCCGAAGAAAGACAGCAAACTCAAAATATGTGTTGATTATCGAGACTTAAATAAAGCTAGTCCAAAAGATAACTTTCCACTACCTCACATTGGTGTGTTGGTTGATAACACTACTCAACATTCCCTCTTTTCTTTCATGGACGAATTCTCTAGAGATAATCAGATTAGAATGGCGTCTGATGACATTGAGAAGACCACATTCATCACGCCCTGGGGAACGTTTTGTTATAAAGTGATTCCATTTGGTTTGAAAAATGTTGGGGTGACATATTAGAGGGTAATGGTGACCTTATTCCATGACATGATGCATAAGGAGATACAGGTGTATGTAGATGAGATGATCACCAAGTCAAGAATAGAAGAAGAACATGTTGCCAACTTGCAAAAATTGTTTGGACGTTTGAGAAAATATAAGCTTCGACTGAACCCTGCTAAATGCGTTTTTAGTGTGAAATTCGACAAATTGTTGGGATTTGTGGTTAGTTAAAGAGGCATACAAGTCGATCCTGACAAAGTGCGAGTAATCTTGGAGATGCCGACACCAAGTACAGAAAAGGAAATGTGTGGTTTCCTAGGGAGCTTAAACTACATCACAAGGTTCATATCCCAGCTGACCACCACATGTAACCTGATCTTCAAGTTGCTACATAAAAATCAAACATTAGTATGGAATGAAGATTGTCAGCAAGCATTTGAAAAAATTAAGCAATACTTGTAAGAGCTCCTGGATTTAATACCGCCAGTGTTGGGGAGACCACTCATTATGTATCTAACGATACTTGAGGAGTCTATGGATTGTGTATTAAGGCAGCATGATGAATCTGTTAAAAGAGAGCATGTTATTTATTACTTGAGCAAAAAGTTCACAACTTGTGAAATGAGATATTCTTTGTTAGAACGAACATGTTGTGCCCTTGCATGGGCTGCTCATAGACTAAGGCAGTATATGTTATGTCTTACAACTTGGTTGGTCTCTAAATTGGATCCAATCAAGTACATATTTGAGAAGCCTGCTCTTACTGGTCGAATTGCTCTGTGGCAAGATATTCTTAATGTCACACAAAAAGCTATCAAAGGAAGGGCCTTAGCATAACACTTGGTTCACCATCTCATTGAAGATTATCAGTCAATGTACTTCAAATTTCCATATGAAGATATAATGAATTTATTTGAAGAGAAGTCTATGGATAGGGATAGATGGGCATTATTATTTGATGGTGCTTCAAATGCATTGGGGCATGGAATTGGGGTAATATTAATCTCTCTTAAAAATCAATTTATCCCGTTCACTACAAGATTGAGTTTTGATTGCACAGATAATGTGGCGGAATATGAAGCATGTGCCATGGGAATCTTAGCTGCCATCGACTTTGACGCTAATATTTTGTATTATATAGGGACTCAGCCCTAATTATCCATCAAGTCAAGGGGGAATGGAAGACTAGAGATAGTAAATTAATCCCTTATCACTCTTACATTAAGGGATTGATGGAACAATTCAATGAAATTACCTTTTGTCACATCCCTCGTGAAGATAATTAATTGGCTAATGCTTTAGCTACTTTTTCCTCGATGTTCAAAATAAGTCAGGAAGTAAATGTGCCACTCATAAGAATACAAGGTCGAGAGCAACCAATTTATTGTCAAGCAATAGAAGAAGAAGTGGACGAGAAACCTTGGTTTCATGATATTAAGTGCTATGTGAAAAACAGAGAATATCCTTCAGGCGTTTCTGAAAATGACAAAAGAACATTAAGGAGATTAGCCATAGGATTTTTCCTAAATAGAGATGTGTTTTACAAGAAAAACCATGACATGGTATTACTTAGATGTGTTAATGCTAGTGAAGTCAAGAAGATAATGAAGGACGTTCATGAAGGTTCATTTAGAACACATGTGAATGGACATGCAATGGAAAAAAGATTTTAAGAGCTGATTATTATTGGTCAACTATGGAAATTGATTGTTGCAGTCATGTGAGAAAATGTCATAAGTGTCAAATATACGCTGATAATATTCATGCACCCTCAATGCCTTTTAATACTCTGGCTGTACCAGGGCCGTTTCAATGTGGGGAATTGATGTGATTGGACCGATCGAACCTAAGGCTTTGAACGGGCATTGCTTCATCCTTGTTGCTACTGATTACTTCACCAAGTGGGTGGAGGCGGTATCTTACACTGGTGTAACAAAAAATGTAGTGGTTAAATTCATCAAGAGAGACCTAATTTGTCAATATGGATTGCCGAGTCACATCATTATTGATAATGGGACCAATTTGAACAATAAAATGATGAAAGAGTTGTGTGACGATTTCAAGATTCAATATCATAACTCTTCACCATATTCTCCCAAGATGAACAGAGTGGTAGAGGCGAAAAATAAGAATATAAAAAAGATTGTGCAAAAGATGGTGGTGACCTATAAGGATTGGCACGACATGCTCCTATTTGCGTTGCACGCTTATCGTACCACTATACATACTTCAACTGGGGCAACCCCATATTCTTTAGTGTACGGGATGGATGTATTGCTACCTATTGAAGTTGAAATCCCTTCACTAAGGGTATTGGAAAAAACACAACTTGAGGAGGCCGAATGGATTCAAGCTCACTATGACCAATTAAATCTCATTGAAGAAAAAAGATTAATCACCTTATGTCATGGTCAATAGTATAAAAAAAGGGTGAATAGAGCCCATGATAAGAAGGTTCTTCCTCGAGAATTTCAAGAAGGTGACTTGGTTCTCAAGAAAATACTGTCAACCCAAAAATATCATAGAGGAAAGTGGACCCCGAATTATGAAGGACCATATATGGTAAAGAAAGCCTTTTCAGGAGGGGCTTTGATCTTGACAAATATGGATGGTGTAGACTTACCTCTCCTTATAAATTTCGATGCAGTAAAAAAGTATATGCTTAAAATAAGAAAAAAGAAAAAGAATAAAGTTTGTTAGGTCGAAAACTTGAAAATGTGGCCTAGACAAAAATTACAATGATCCGATAGGTTGAAAACTCTAAAAAGAGCGGCCTAGGCACAAGATAAGGTCATGAAAAGACATAGACTTGCTAGAGTGAAAACCAAAAAAGGCGATCTAGGTAAAAATTTGAGCAACTCATGAAGAAAAAACTACGTCGAAGTATAAGCTAGGGCAGGTTGGCACCTCGTGAACAAAGTCAAAGAATTTGAAGAGTCTGAGAAATTAAAAAGGGAGTCCAACTAAACAATCGGGTTCCGCAAGAAGCCTAATAGATAGAATGCTTAAAGTGTTAGATTCAGGGATTAAAATTGTTACTTTGAATATCTCAATTATCAATTACCCCATTCTCTTTTGCTTAATATTCAGTTGTTGACTTCCTTTTCTGTAGACATCCTTTTGTATCCGCCATTTTCCTTTTGAATCAATAAATATTTCTATTTCTACCCACCATTCATTGTTGATTTTTTTCATTTTATATATTAACAACGAAGCATGTAATGATCTTAAATATATTATAATTATGACAAAGAACCTTTAAAATCAAAGGAAATACAATAATTTCTTAATCAAATTTGTCAAGGGTACTAATGGAGTATTAGTCAAGATCTTAACTTTTTAGCCATATCTAGTTTTGAAAGAAATTTCAGACGTCAAAGAAGGAAAAACACCAGTGAATGTCACGATGCTTAAAGCCTTATAAGGTCGAGGGTTGGAAATAATAACAAAAGAAAAATGAATGTGAAAAAGAATCACCATGTTGCCATGATGCATGTCTCCCTTGATCTTTTTCTAGAGGTTTTCTTCTTTGGTGAAATGGTTTGTGGAGAGGTAAGAAGTGAGGTGGTTTTAGGCGCTACTTAAGGTAAGATAAGCCTAAAAGGGAAAGTTTGCCACAAGGGATGGAACCCTTGATAAAAACCTAAGGAATTCTCAAAGACAGAAGGATGGACACTAAGAGAATTTTGGCCAACTCAAGGTTTTTCCATTCAATCAAGTGTAAAAAATACAAGAGTGTGAAGGAGCACCTTTTTATAGAGGGAGCTAACCTCTTGGACAAGTCATGAAGGAAATGAAGGGCTAGGATTAAAAGGAGTCATCCAAGGGAGGAGGATTGAAGCCCAAAGTCCAATCAATACCCTCCTTTAGATGAGAATTGGTGCCCAAGCTACCTCATCCAAGGGCCAAGATTACTCCTTTATTAGTTTTGGGTTTTATTTAGCAAAAGAGGGTGTAGTTATCAAACTACCCCCTTATTTCCTAAATAAATGCCCAAAAGCTAATCTTACCCCTTCTTATTACTAAGACACCTCCTAGAAAATTAAATGGACTCATACATGTCCAAAATAAAATCCTAGGTTCCTAAAATAAAAATTACAAGTAAATAAGTCATGGCTTGCATAACTTGATGGTCATATGGAGGTGAGATCTTCCTCCCTCTACTCTAGCCATGTCTTCTTCTATTCTCCTAGCCATGACCCTAGTGATAGGGCCCTTGCTTGGGGAGAATGCATCATGTCATGCATTATCTTACCACTCTTCTCATTCTGGATCCTTGCACCCGCTCCATTTCATAATTTGGGTCCTTGTACTCATTACATTTACATTTTAGGTCCCCGTGCCCATTACATTGTGCATTTTGGGTCTCCGTGCCCACTATAATTTACATTTCGGGTCCCCGTGCCCATTACAATTTATATTTTGGGTCCCTGCACCCACTCTATTTCATATTTTAGGTCCTCATGCCCATTACATTTATATTTTGGGTCCTCGTGCCCATTACATTCTGCATTTTGGGTCCCCATGCCCATTACATTTTAGATTCTGGGTCCCCGTGCCCACTATAATTTATATTTCGGGTTCCTATGCCCATTGAATTTTGCATTTCGGATCCGCGTGCCCATTGCAATTTACATTTTGGACCTCTATGCACCCACCCCTTGTATTTGCTTCCACACTCTTTTTACATATCCACATTAACTTGTTCATATACTGCTGGCTTTGACATTCTCACATCCGACTGAAATTAGGGTCTACATCTTTATTTATATTTTCCTAAAATAATATGAAACTTAGGGATATTATCTGGTAAAATCTAAATAAAGAAGGGAACCTATACGCACCAATATTTTTTTTTAAAAAAAAATAACAATAAAAATGATAAATATAGAAAAAACAAAAAGGCTTATTTTCATACATGATCAACATACACAACCTTGTTCAGAATATACATTAATACAGATAGCTCAAAATAGAAATTTTCAATGGAAAATAAACAATAAAAACAACAATAATAGAGGTCATCAGAAAGGAAAACGAAAATGCAAAATAGGTCAATCTCTAAATTATTGAACCACTACCATGCCTGAGATCTATGAATCAATAAAGATGTTCTTTGCCTCAGCTACATCACTAACATAACCCTACAAAATTTGGAGATAAAAATTTTAAATATTTGTGAGTTAAACGATTTCAAGCAGACTCTATAAAAGGGGATACTTGAATCAGAAAAAAGGGGACTTTTTTTTCGGAAGAAATTTTTTTTTTAAAAAAAAGATATTTTTAGGAGGATAAGAAATAGATTGGAAGAGTAGGAGAAAGAGTCGAAGTAGAGAGTAAAAAGAAAAGTTTTAAAGGCTACAAGTATTAATCTACACTATTTCTTTTAAAATCCAAAGTTCTGGTAGTGTGGGTGTTGCCAGAAGGACCACCAGAAACCAACCATGCACCACTGGGAGCCTCCTTCCTTCTCTCTCTCTCACGCTCCCCTACCCCCCTATTTGCAACTATTCACTTTTAAAGAAAAAAAGACATTTGAAGATGTAGACTGCATGAAGAGGATGCTGCACGCGTCCCCATATCTCACTTTTTATTTTTTCTTTGAAAAAAATCATATTTTACTAAAGTTTACCCCGCAAAACTAATATTTGCACCCTCTTTTAGGTCCAACAGCCCCCCGCTGTCCGCACCTATACTTTCCACTATTTACACCCAAGGCCCAATACTATGCTGGTGCTATCCACACCTCCCTCATTTTACTATTCGCACTTGTTTTATATCATTACCTATTTTGTTGTTTTCACCCTGTTTACTGTTCGCACCACTATTTTTGCTAAACATATTTCTTTCATTTTAAACCCCAAAATGTATTAGTTTTAGCCTTTTGTGAGTATAAATTGTAAGTTTTTTATTTTATTTATTCTATTATTTTCTTTGATGTACCTTTTTTCTAGTTAACATGTTGTTATGAATATTAGAAATAGCAATTAACAATAATAATGTTAATAATATCAATTAAAAAATATAATTTAATAATAACTATTTTATATGTTTCTCCAACTTAAATGTTATAAAAGCTTTAATGATTATAATTACGAAAGCAAATTTAATAATGGTCACTTTAGATGCACTTCTAATTTGACCATTACAGAAACTAAAAGAACCACTTTAGATGCACTTCTAATTTGGTCTTTTATAAATTTTTATTTGTAATAAATATTATTATGTCATATAAATTATTTAATAAAATTTAATAATGGTCACTTTAGATGCACTTCTAATTTGACTATTATGAAAACTAAAATAACCACTTTAGATACACTTCTAATTTGGTTCCTTTTATAAAACCTTGGTTATTATAATTATTATCATGTTATTATTAATGATAGTCATTTTGGATGCACTTCTAATTTGACTATTGTAAATTATAAAATGATGATGATGATCACTTTGGATACACTTCTGATTTGATTATTATGTAATCCATTAAAATTATCTTTTTATGTAAGAACACAAAATGTAAAGCTTTAATTATGACTACTTCAAATGCACTTTTGATTTAGTCATTACAAAAACTATCATAATTTAGTGATTGTCACTTCAGATGCACTTCTGATTTGACGGCTACGCTAAATAATTATCCTACCCACTTTGGATGCAATTCTAATTTGGTTGCAGTAATAATATTTTAAAATAAACCCAAAAATAAAAATTAATTACTTAAATTAAAAACCTAATAAACAAATCATTATCAAGAACTACGTATACTTTGATTCTCCATAAGCATAGAGATACGTATGAGCAGAAAATGATTCTTGTCGAGTCCTGAAAAATAAAAATAAAATAAGCCAATTAAAAATTAAAATATTAATTATATTTTATAAAAAGAAAATTTTCAATAATAATTTTTTCATTAAAATGTTAAAAACAAAAATAAAATAAAAGTATTTGTTATATTTAAACTATTTTAAGGGTGAAATAAATATTTTTAAAGTTATCTAGTTTTACACATTTAATTAGAGGTAATCGTCCTTAAGACAGATGTCATAGGGTGCTAATACCTTCTCTACGCGTAATAGACTTCCGAACTCAAAATTTGACTTTCTAGACCACTTCTTTTAAAAAGTTTTTAAATATTTTCCTAAATAAATATTGGTGGCGCTCTTATTTTTATAAACAAATTTTTTGTTGTCGGGTCAAAATCCAACGAGTTGACAATGTCCAAAAGAATAATTTTATAACATAATACTTCTCTACAAAAATTAGTAAAGTTGTATGTTGTTATATCTACTTTTACTATGGAGGCAAATGCAAGTTATGACATTGAGCATTCTCATTCTACTCAAAGAATATAACATGAGTGGTGGCCTCTAGATCCCATCAATCCGAAGAATTGAAGGCAAAGTTTTCTATGTTGCTTATTTTGGGATCTACTTCAGACTCATGGTTGGTTCCTTCATCGGTCATGTTGCAATTTCTAGGGAGGATGAAGTTGTTTTCGGTTTTTTCGGATGTAATTGCCTTCTTCCCTTCTCAATCTAGCCTCTAAGATATCATGACTTTTTATATAAATATAGAGATATATACCTATAACTGTAGTAGGAGTTTTCATTCCCCAATGAGTTGACAACCTTAATAACGTGGTGCACATTTCAAAATTCCCTTTAACCTTCAAATATTTTTCCATAAGGTGATTGGAACTGTTGAGGTATATCCTAAGTGGAAATATCTCTTAATCGCAAAAAATATATAATTCACAATTTTCTTTTAAATAGTCTCCAATTTGTTCTCGCATCATTATGCATAATCTGTCGTTAAACGGGTCGTCTACTCGTCCTGTAATTAAAAAAAAATAAATTTAAAACTTGTTTATAATAGTTTTTCTTAATATAATTAAATTACTTTTTTATGATTTTAAATTAATAAATTTTTCAAGAGTTGCTTAAATTATCTAATTTTTTTAATATTTTTAAATTAATATCAATAAAAACTTTTTAAAAGTTAAATGTATATTTTTTTAAAACAATGTGAGAATTCACATAAGTATGCAGACTAGGTTTATTTAGCTCACAGGTTAAATATATTGACTAAAATATTCGTATTTTAAATGGACTTAACAAAAATTAAGTTCATATACCATGCATTTTGTAGGTTAAACATGTAGTTTGCAGTCCAAAACTCATTTATCCGACTGTGTTGATGTGAGTAAATTTTGTGTAGATATACATTTAACGAGTAAATTTTGGTCAGGCACACACCTAAAATATCACTTTTTTACATAACCAATCACAATTACACAACTAACTAAAATAAAAAAATTAAGAGTTTAATTGGTGTTTGTGTAAAAAAATTTTACACTGGCATTCAATCATGACTTTTGTGAATTTTAAAGTAGTAATGAGTAAATTCAAGAAATTTATCATGAATGAACGGTTGTAATTGAATGTCAGTGTAAAAATCTTTACACTGTCATCGTATACCAATTATACTAAAAAATTAAATTGTTACGGTAGAAACATATTTATGAACATAAATAAAGCTTCCTCTATCATAAATGCATTGTCTTACAAAATTAAAAATTGCAATGGTGATAAATGATAACCTTTTAGGTTTAGTTTTGTGGAAAAAAAAATTAGAATTGATGTTGATTTGATTATGAATTGAAATAATGTAAAATAATTTATACATAAGATTAATAATTTTATATTAAATTTTATTTATATTTATAGTAAAAATATTTTAACATAAATTACAACATCTCAAAATCAGTTTTAATAAAAATAAATTTAAATCAAAATCAATTTTATTAACGTTGATCTAAACACACACTTAATTTAATTGCAAATACTTTCTTGTTTCTTTTTTTATATATTTAAGTTTATTGTATATACATTAAAAATATTTAATAAAACTTAAATATTATATTTTATTAAAATATTCTTATTTAATATTTAAATTTTTTTAATGTATATACCACTAATAGTAAATACTCCTTAAGACTAAAATATTAAAAGAAATGAAATTGATAAATTATTAAATTATTTAAAATTACTATTTTTTAAATATTTTCATAAACAAATATTCCCTCCAATACATTTTATAATAAATTATTTTAAAAATAAATATTTATATTTTTATAACACATTTTACAATTGTATCAACTAAAGAGAAAATTAGTATATTAATAATGTTTTTATTAAATAATTGAATAATTCACCATTTTATTAAGTGAAGATAAAATTGAATAATTAGTATATTAATAATTGAATATTTTATTCAATTATTTAATAAAAATATTATTAATATATTAATGTTATCTTCACTGAATACTATTGTAGAATGTGTTATAAAAAATATAAATATTTATTTTTAAAATAATATCTTATAAAAGAGTATCAGAGCGAATATTTGTTTATGAAAATATTTTAAAAATATTAGTTTTAAATAATTGAATAATTCACTATTAAGTGAAGATAAAATTGAATAATTAGTATATTAATAATTGGATATTTTATTCAATTATTTCATAAAAATATTATTAATATACTAATTTTATCTTCACTTAATACTATTGTAAAATGTGTTATAAAAAATAAAAATATTTATTTTTAAAATAATGTCTTATAAAAAGTATCGAAGAGAATATTTGTTTATGAAAATATTTTAAAAATACTAATTTTAAATAATTGAATAATTCATGAATTCCATATATTTTAGTCCTAAGGAGTATCTACTATTAGTGATATATACATTAAAAATTTAAATATTAAATAAGAATATTTTAATAAAATATAATATTTAAGTTTTAATAAATATTTTTAATTTATATAAAATAATCTTACATATATAAGAAAAATAAACAAAGAAAGTATATAATAATATATTTACCTTGCGGTGAGCATAAATGAAACTGCAAGATAACCGCTTTGGTGAATCCAGTCTACAATTTCACAATTTGATAACACTCATTCCCAATATCACATCCCTCCTCCAACGGGATCAAGCGAGTCATATCCCACAACAAAGTTAAGAAATCCATGCTCATAGGCCATTGGGAGAATTTGAATAATCCCCAAAAGTTTAGACTGTACAATGGTACAATAGGTTATTCTGTGAGTGAAACCCACAATGAAATTACCTTCGTAATCCCGCACAACACACCTCACAGCCGCCTTCAGACAGTCCATGTTAACTGTCGCATCATAGTTGATTTCAAAAGCAACTTCTCCACCCAACTTGTCTAAAATAATGCCAAAGGTTTGACTCCATCTGTAGTCGCCATGATGGAGTCTAGACTTTAAATTTGAGAATAACAACAGATCAAAAGTCACAATGGCTGAAAAGTGTTGACATCCCACATATCCTATCTTCTTTTAGACCATACTTGCATCAACACAATCCCAGAACACATGCACCCTGGTTTCCCTACTAAAGCCACATAAAGGGCAATTGGGATTAGAGGTTATGTATCTATTGGCTCTCAGTTCATTTGTAGGGAGGATGGTGTTGGCTGTCTTCCAGAGGAGAAATCGAATGCATTATGGACCATCCCACTTTCACAAATATTTGAAAATAGTTCTGTTCTATGCCATACTCTGACCCACTAGACTATTATAGGCAGATTTAGTGGAAAAAGAACGGTCTACTTTTCCTGTCCATCTCAGGGAGTCACAAATCATGTCTACTCAAGGTGCATCAATTTGATAAATATCAGTAATCACGTTAGAGGGAAAAAGATTGGCTAGTTTCTGGCCATCCTAAAACTCATCTAAAGATACAAAGAAGCACAATTATTATTAGGCAAAATACCAGAATTGTTAGTGCCAGAATTTAATAGTCGCCCTTGGTTCACCACCTAATTATCAGTCTAGAAGTTAGTTAATTTTCAATTGCCAACTTGCTAACTAGTATTCTGATTCACATTATGCCACTACTTAACAACTTCCCTCCAGAAGTTTGTGCCCGTCCGTGACGGGTCAATGTTGATTTTGGCCTTCACATTTGTACTTAGATAGGATGAGTTAGACTCACTTAGCTTCCTTTCTGGTAATCAACTACCACCCGACTTTAGAGAGGAAAGCTTGATTGACATGTCTCATTGTTCGAAGGCTTAGACCACCCGTCTGTGTCGACTTGCATAGATTCTCCCATATGAGCCAATGAACCTGTTTTGTGTTGTTAAAGTCCCCTCATATGAAGTCTTTGCATTTTTTATCAATCAAATTAGATATAGAAACATGAAAAAAGTACATATGTAGGAAGAGCTTGCACGATTGATTTGCCAAGGTAAGTTTGTCTACAAAGGATAAAAGATACTTGTTAAGGTTGTAGATCCTTTGACAGCCCAATGCACTTGAGATCTGTTCTTGTCTTTGCCAATAGACATTTGCAGAGGAGAACACGCGAGTCTTGTCTTAACTCACTTTCTCACATGAATTACTACAAAACATTGTCAGAATTTAATTAACGACTACCACTTGGTTAAGGGATGCTTCGACAAATAAGAGGAGGTCATCAACAAAGGCTAGATAAGTTTGTTTTGTCTGTCTTGATAGAGTTGGACGACCTTCCAATGTCTCTGGTCTTTTGAATCATATGTAAAAAATATTTTAAACCTAGGACAAAATATATGAAAAAATAGGGTCTCCCTGGCCTTTGCAGAGAAGAACCTCTCTTGATGGTTTAAAAGGATCTAGGGCTTCCCCATTCCACAACCTGCACAAGGTTGGGGAAGAAATACAGTGCCATACTAAATTAACAAAAGAGTCAAGAAAACCAATAACTTGCAATGTATTTCTAATAAACTCACAATTAAGTCTATCATATGCCTTTTCCAAATCCACTTTTATTAGTGTCCATGCTTTAGTTCCCCGCTTACGATGGAATGAATGACCTCTTGAGCAATAATAATTTTGGAATAAAACTAGTTTGACAAAGATTTATAAGTTTGTCCATTGCTATACGTAAGCGCATAGAAATAATTTTAGTAACAGTCATTACAAAGGCTAATAGGCCACAAGTGTTTTATAGAAGAAGCAAGTTCAATCTTGGAAATTACAGTGATGAGGGTGGAATTGATAGCACTAACCTTTGTAAGACCCTTAAAGACTTCCTCAATCATGTTGCAAAATGATTCCCCCACAATGTGCCAATTATTCTTATACACAATGATCTTGCAAAACGATTCTCTCACAATATGCCAATTGCTTTTATAGAAAACTATTTGTAGGTCATCCTCACTCAAGGCCTTGAAACTCTCCATCATGAAAATGAATTTTTCTAATCTCCATTCTTGACATAGGTTTGCTAAACAAAATGTCAGTTCCTCCTATGACAAACCTGGGAAGGTTCCCTAGAAGGTGGCCGGCGTGCACGCGAGATCATCCGAGTACAAAGCTAAACAGGAATTGGTCACTACTCTTTCAAGCTGAAATGGCTCTATAATCCAATTTCCCTCAGGGTCTTGCAACATTTCAATGTGATTCTTTCTTTGACAGATGGTTGTTACTACATGGAAATATTTGGTGTTTTTGTCCCCAAAAGACAATGGTTTCGCACGAGACCTCTAAGACCATAATAACTCCTCTTCCTTAAAAACTTATTGTTTCATATTCCAAGTATCAGATTTTTTGTAGTTAGATGCTCATTAATTTTATCTAGTTGTTGAATGACTTGCCTCCTACGCTTAAAAATATTGCCGAAACCTCCTTATTCCACCACCTTCGCAAGGCGTCTTGAAGTTAAGTTTCGGAACCCGAGCCTACCAAGTGCCAACTGTCCCCCTGAAGGTAGAGAGGAATTTCTGGAATCCAAGGTGGGAGAGCCATGCTGCAATAAAACGGAAGGATTGACGCCTTCTATTAGGTGTTCTCTTGGTAGTCAAAGTTGTTAGAACAAGCTATGGTTAGACTTGTAAAATGGTAAGTGGAAAGTGTTAGCTTGTTGGAAGTGGAAGCATCGGGGTAAAAGCAATCTATCAAGTCATCAAGGTTTCTCTTTTGCAAGTAAAAGCAGGCCCCTTAAACCCCATATCGAGAAGATGATTAGTTTGCAAGAAATCCATGAACTTGTGCATGAGTTGAAATCTCTCATAAGAGTCCACAGTTCCTGAATAGAAATTTTGAGAGTTCTTCCCAAAACGTTGTCATGTTTTGTATACAAGGGCTCCCGTATAAACAAGCTTTACTGCTTGTTCCAATGAAGTTGTAGATGATGGATGAACTAATGATGCTCAGCAAGAAGCTTTTTCCACTGTCTGACTGAGAAGCCAATTGTCAAAACCAAACCGAGCAACCACTTTGTTGACCCGGTTGTTGTTAATTTGGTCATTTGGGTTTCAAGAAGAAAGAGAAAAGTAATGTCCTTCTCACTGGAAATGTTCTTGATCAGTCGGTGAATCACACCGCCCCTGCACCGCGACAATTCGTGGACGTAAAATTCATTAAACAGAATTTGGTTGACCTCCATATGTGTTGTCTTGACTCGCCTGTTACGCTGCACGGTGTTTGAGTTGCCCCTGGTGTCCAACGAAGGCACATTATCTGGGGGAATGGAGGAGCCTCCGACAATACTGACATGCTGGGTATATTTGGCACTCATGGGCATGGACAAAATGTTTCTACCGTTTACATTTGCTAGATCGCCAAATATAAATGAGTCGCCCAACGTTTGTAACTGTCGGATGAGCGGTAATCTTCTATCATAAATGTACTTTTAGAATCAGCATCAGAGACTGGCTCGCAGGATGCCTCCACCACTTGAGTGGACGTTTTCTGTGGTTTTTGAAGAGGAAAATCACGTCGCATGTGCTTCCTCACGTGGGGAGATATGAACTCCTTTTGTGTGATTATGGCGCCCACACCTGCCTTAATCTTGTGCGTTTCTTTAGAGACATGAAGGTCTTTAGAGACATGAAGACCATTTTCAACGAAGTAAATTTTTACGATTCTATAAGATTCTATCGGTTGAGTTCATTGAACTCTTACGAATTTACGTAAATAGTCGATTTTGATAACCTTGGTAACTAATATCCCTTAATCATTACCTTGCATTGTAGTGACTCATTCAGGTCAATTTTAACACAGATTCTAGCATACCAGCCTCTAGCTTGTATTGTTGTGATGCAATCAACCTTGAGCATGGTACCAAGTGTGGCACCCACCTACCAGAGAAAGTCATCAGCGCAATAGGAAGGTTTGGTATGCGTATCCAAATCTCCAGCTTCTTTGAGAAGGCCACATTAGCCATAAAAAATGGGCGCCAATGTTGTACCTTGATGTAGTGGTCAACCACCATCCAAGGACTGTCACAAAGTGCCCAGTTATAATCCTCGTGTGAGGAGAAAAGAACTTAATAGTAGTTTTGCTCCACGTCAATAATTCTGAGTGACCCCTTCTTTGCTCAATCCCGTTGGACTTTAGCTTCCAATGCACAAAACTGCACATTTTTACCTAACACAATCACCATTAGCCAACCCTTCCACGGTTTGCACGACTCATGAATTCTTCTTCAGAAATATGAACCTTCTTGTAATACGCTTTATGCTCCTCTTTCAACAAAGGTGGTGGAATCTCAGCCTCCACCATCTCAAAACAACGACCATCAAATTCCAAAAAAACAACGGGACCATCTTGATTTAGAAATTTGGCTTTATATGGTTGATTCTGGAACAGGCAACATGGGCTCCCTATCCCTAAGTACTTCGTCTCCCTCCCTAACCTCCTTTCGTTTGACCTTGCGATTACTCCTAAAAAAAAGATTCTTTTTTCTTTAGTTAAGACTCTCAAAACCCTAACAGAGCTCTCACAGTCTATCTCTTTGGCTTGTTTTATTAATTAGGACCCTTGTTTATTTTGAGATTATCTTATTTATTTTAAAACTTTTTATTATAAATATAAATAAAATTAGTAATCTACTATAAAAATAATTTTATGTTATTTCAATTTATAATTGAACCCAATATAGATTCTAATTTTATTTTTTTTTACTAATCTAAGCATATAAAATTTATTAGTTATCATCAATGAAAATAAATGTGCAATGTAAACATCAATATGCACTCACTAATTCTTATATGATAATGCATTTTTAAGGGTTAATATTATATGATAGTGTAGAAATAAAGGAAAGATTTTTCATTTTCAAATGAAATAAGCTCTTAAATACTAGAAGAAACATAGTTACATCTTGCATGAGTTTTTTTCTTTTTTTTTCATCCAATTGGTCAAACATGATTAATGTCATATAAACACCTTTATGGAGTAACAATTTATTTTTTTTATTTGAATTAATTGATAAATAGTGAGTAAGAGTAATGTGTTAAGTGTAAAGTAAATCTTGCATATATACACGGCCCATGATAGAAAAAATTCATATAGATAATGGATCAAAATATAAATCAATATTTCACTTTATTTGTTAGATCATATATAAAATATTCTTCCAAATTGTATTTCTAATAATCCTTTCTTAGGTTTATATCAAGATTGAAAAAATAAATTTTTAAAATATATTTTAAAAAATTAATAAAACTACATATTGTATTTCTTAAATCCTTTATTTTTTTTTAGGATGAACATATTGTATAACCTTTTCTGTAGAATAAAAATAAAAATTGTTTTTTCCAACGATCGACACTTAATGCATAATGGAATATAATCTGGAAATAGTCGTTGTCTCTTATCGAGGAACTTAGGAATTTGGAGGACCCAGCGTCTGTTATGTCTATTCCAAACAAACACCTTTTCAAGTTTCAACCATTGACGTTCGGTTTCATTAAAACATTAAAATAGATTTAAATAAATCAAATTAAAATCATTGGCCATTATTAAAAGAGAAAAACCTTAAATTGTTGTTTTTGTAATTTGTTTTAAAAAAAAATGTTTTGTCTGTGTATGAGTGCGCATGCGGGCATAGACAGATTCCTACTTAGGAATGTTTCTAGGGTTCTACCCTTTGACTTAAGGTACATATCCCTCTTCCTCTTCTATTAAATTTCGATTTGCCATTTTTGTTCCTATTTGATCGTAATTTCTCAATCCATTGTTTTTTAGTAATCTGTTCATACTTATAGCCATTGAAAGTTTCATCTTTGGCGTGATTGGGAGGTGGGATTTTTAAATTGAATCTCCTTATTAATGAAATTGATTCACACCAGATGGGCCACAGTATTCCAAGAGAGAAAGACGTTGAATTTGACTTGGAAAGTGGTGGGAACACCAGCGAGGAGGATGTGGGCAACGATGTTTATGTTAGTCACAGAGAATCAAAGGGTGCTTTTGTTTTGGCTTGGAATGGGGTTCTGAATATTGATGGATCAGATAGGGGTAAAAATGGGATTGAGTCGACGAAATCTGGTGATGTTGTGGTTGCGGATGGAAATAATTTACAATTGTTTGTGGACAAGGGTTTTGTTCAACACCAATTGTCTCATGTAAATGGTAAACATGCTAAACAGAAGACTAAGCCCTTTAACCCCAAAAAGCCTCCAAAGCCACCCCTGCCTCCCAGAGGTCCTTCATTGGATCCTGTTGACCAGCAGTTTGTGAAGGAACTTGCTGAGCTTGCCTTGAGGAAGCGCGCAAGGGTTAAGAAAATGAGAGCTGTGAGAAAGAAGAAAGCGAGCAAGTCATCTTCATCATCAACTTATACCAGTCTTTCTGCCATGGTCGTCACTGTTTTCTTCTTCCTTGTCATAATATTCCATGGTAAATAAGCAGTTCTTTAGTTGGTTTTGTCTTCCAACTCCAAGAGGTGTAATTAGTGTATATTTTATTTTGATTTTTTTTAGGATATTGTTTCATGGATCTCACTGTAAGATTTTGAAATCAAATAATTATTCCGAATTTTTACAAAATTAATTAGTGGTTTTTGCTTAATGTGTGTGTATTCACCACATCAGTCTCATCACTCTCACCTCTGATTCAATATATATATTTAATTGTCTAATTCTTCTTCAGATCTGTCGATCATTTATATATCTCCAGCTTTAAGGATGTATCCTGTATCGAAACAAAATTCAAACATAAAACTGTCAGTATCTGTGATTGGGAGTTGCTTGAGCCTTGACCTACTGTCTTGAATATTGATTGAACATCTGGTTGTGCTAGGATCCAATTGCAAGGTACGGGACCTGAGTTCCCTCATTGGAAGTATGAGATTCTAATGTGGGGGTTTGTATGACTTTGGGTTCTCCCATTAAAGCAGTTAGCTTTCATGATGTGGTTCTCCAAGGTTCTTATCACATTGTAAAATGACTTTTGGAGCTATGGATACATTAATAGTTTTTCAACGTGCTTTGAAGATGTCACGTTCCTTTTATTAGCTTTTGATGTGGTTCCTTCCATTCTGATTTCTGCCCTTGAAGGGCCAAACATAACATTTTTGCATAAATATTAAATAATACTAATCTGTGCTTACTCAGTTTTATTCACGTGCAACTACAAGGATAGATGGATGTGTAAAATTGGCATTTCAGTAAATGGACTGTTTACCATTATAAAATTTATCTTGCTTTCTTGGTTTCATCCTGCCTTCAGCAAAAAGTTTGCAGTTCATCTTAAAACTCTAAGGTGTCTAGTCCTTCTCTAAATTTTTGGATGCATCTTATTTGGAAGTCTGAATTTTAGGAAATATTCATGGCGATTAGACTTTGCATGCAGGAATTAGATCTGCAAGTAGTGCCTCTGTTGAGGTAATGGTTTCCTCCGAGAAAGC
Source organism: Psophocarpus tetragonolobus (assembly GCA_037954015.1). NCBI lineage: Eukaryota > Viridiplantae > Streptophyta > Magnoliopsida > Fabales > Fabaceae > Psophocarpus > Psophocarpus tetragonolobus. The sequence continues at coordinate 34,647,411 of CM075692.1, read as the reverse complement.
ATTTACAGCTGATGAAGGTTTGATTTCAGTTCAGTATCCCACGAACTTCAACACAAATGAAGGAGACGCACCTGGTTCTGGAAACAAATGTGCGTATTTTATTTGTTCCGCCAACTATGTATTTTAACCAAATTTTTATGTGCTGTATGGTAATGGGATTATATAAAAATTGCAGCAATCTGATTATTTTCCTACTCTTTGCATTGATGCAGTAATACAGAAAAGATGATGTGGAAAATTGGAAGGTTCTTTCCCTTTCAATTTTGTACAGCCTTTAGAAATCTTAGCCATTTGTCAAGTTTGCTTGTATAGTGACATGATTGGTAATGTTAATAAAAAAAAAGAGATGCTTATGGATTATTTCATCTATGCTCACTTTGGCTTCTAGTACATCCAGTTGAGTTTTTTTGTTCATGGTAATGATGACACTGCTGATTTCTCCCAGGGATTGCCTGTTATGTTTAGATTTGATTAGATTTTAGACGTCATTTTTCTTACAGTTTCATCCATAAGATTTTGATAGGAAATTATAAGCATATATATATATATATATATATATATATATTAGAATGTAACAATGCATACGTTGTGATTTTTTCTGGCCATTAATATGCTATGAAGAATATTTCTGCTTTAGATTTTAGAGACAAACAAGTATGTGTCAGTTAGCTATGTAAAAAACAATTTGCCCTGGATATCCACGAAAATCCTCAAAATTATCCGAATAGATAATTTAAATAAATATACACTAGTTGCATAAGATAGTGATTTATTTTATCCGTCCCTTAACGGACATGTTATGAGTATTAGGACTGGAAAATGGGTCGATTGGATTCGAATTAATTTGGTTCAAATCGAATCAGCTCGTTTTTTTTAATTTGTTCACTAGTTTCTTATCATTTATTTTTATGGGTTGTGGGTTAGGTGGGTTGCAGGTTGGGTTCACATGATTTATAATTTGCTTTATTATTTTTCTTTTTTTATAAGAATTATAAAATTTTAAATCAAAATTAGAATAAAAAATAAAAAAATGATTTCATAATCTTAAAAAATGTTTTAGAGTGAAAAAGTATATATATATATATATATATATATATATATATATATTCATATTTTAATTAAAGAAAAGGAAGGTTAAACAATTAATGTTTCAACAATTGGTTAAAAAAATAATATATTGAATACGTGTCTTTTTATGAGTATAATTATTATGAATTATATTAATTATTTAAGAAAATAAAAATCAAGAGAATTATTATTAATTTTAAAACAAAAAAAAATTATATTTATTTATATATATATATATATATATATACATATATATATATTTATTATAGGTCGGTTAGATCTGGTATTAATGAGTTGTGAAAACCAAACTCACACTCATCCGCTAGAACATGTTTGTAACCACAATGTAAACTGTTTGACTTGACAACCTATTTGAATATCAAATTTTTTTCACGGGGTTGGGTTGGGTTATGATTTTGTGCCCACTAGTAATGAGTATTATAGTTCTTGTACTTGTGAGTACCAGCTACCTATTAAATTAAAAATAATATACTCATTTAATTTGAATAAAAAAGTATTTTTGTTAAATAAATCAATTTAAGATATTCATAGTCAAATTTCATTGTTATCAATATAAATTTTTTAATAAGACCATAATGAATAGAATTATTTTTTATTAAAATGTTGGTAATGTAAAATGAAAATATTATTTATATTAAATATTTTGTATATATAATATTAATATATTTTTAGATTCAATTAATAACATAGTATAATTTTATTTTTATATTTTCAGAAATAAATAATTTGTTTGATAAAATTTCATGTAAAATAATTTTTTAAAAATATTTTCTAGTACCTGCTAGTATTAGAAAAATTAAAATTAATAAGACAAACATAATTGTAGTTTTTTAAAATTTATTTTGTAATAAAAATAAATTTATTTGATTTTAAACTAAATAAATATTGATTTTTTGGTATACAACTATATACTATCTTAAGTGAGATTCTGTACTCTATTATAATTAAAAAATTTAATTTATGATATTTAATTAACTAATTAATTGTTTTTAATAATAAATATTTATAAAATAAACTATAAAATAATTATAATAAATTATACAAATTAACGTTCTTTTTCAGGATTATCTCTAATAAAAAAATATCTCTGATGTCTATCATAACTAAATTCATTTAAATTTATGATATTATTGATTGATTAAAATTAAATTTTTTAAGTAAAATATTTTAACAAAAAATAAATTATATTTTCTAATTAACATAAGAAATTTTTTTAGTATAAATATTTCTAAAAAATAAAAATATAAAGTAGCTACTTTAAATTATAAAAATTAAAGGTTTAAGGTTTAAAATATTTATATCTTATTTACAAGAAAAAATTAATTTAGGATATGATTAACCAATCAAATTTAAAATATTGTTTAGCATAGATATTTCGAAAGAATAAATTCTAAAATAATTACTGTCAATTATAGAAATTAGGTTTCTGATAAGGGTTTTGTTTCCGTAAAAAATATTTGTAATTTCTATCATCACTAAAATTATTTTAATTTATTATATTAATAATTAATAAAATTTAAATTATTTTTATTACAAATATTCTAATAAAATAAAATAATTATATTAAATTATAGAAATTAATGATATTTAACATAATCTTGTCACCAATGAAATACAGTTGTACTCTTAAATAAAATTATTTACTAATTTTAATTAAGTTATTTTTAATATAAATATTTCAACAAAGTTATAAATAATTATAATAACTTATATAAATTAATATTTATAAGAATAAATTTTTTATCATAAAATGTATTTATAGTATACTAAAAATATTAATAACATAGTAAATAAAGCTAAGAAAGTAAAAAACGAAAGTGAGAAATATAAGGAGAAAGGGAATGTGGATGGATGAGAAGGAGGAGAGAGAAAATAGAAAAAAAAAAAATGAGTAAGGGAGGAGAGACCGCTGAGGTGACGTGAAGAGTGTGAGTGAGAAAAGCAGGAAGAAAAAACAAAGAGTACCGATCCTAAGATAGAGACAAAATTGTTTAAAGGAAAAAGAGAAACAAATACTAAAAAACCTAAAGAAAAAACATGTGTCAAACATATATGGTAAATTGATAATTTTAATAACTTTCTTTTTTCTATACACACAAGACCGTAGATGTCATTTTTCTTATAGTTTCATCCACATGATTTTGATAGTAAATTATAAGCTAATGTAATTTTTGTGTAGAATGCCACAATGCAGAAGTTGTGTTTATTTGTATATTTTCACTTTCCTAAAGTGAATTATTGATAATGGTTGATACTTGATAGGTAACATTTGTCGAGATTTAAACAAATGCATATTTATTATCCATGTATTTATTATTTAACTTTATCTCCATCCCAAATGACCACAGATTACGTATCTTACTCTTAATTTCAAATTTATACTATAAATTTAAATATACGATATTATTAAAAATTAATTTTAAATTCATAATTGATACCATATAAAATTTTAAATTGAATTTTACCTCTAACTCATGTTTATAGTAAAAAATTTAAACATAACTCACAAAATCTTAAAATCAATTTTAATAAAAAATAGTTTTATAAAATTAATTTCATTCAAAATCAAATTTATTGCTACTCATCTAAACATGCACTTAATATTATTAGGATTCAATTTAGGTCAAGGACTAGAATGGTTAAAAACAATTTGTACAAGACAACAAGTACAAATAAGGAACACGATGTATTATTATAAACCATTTATTTTAATCCTTTCTCATTTGTTATTTACAGCAGTTAATGTTTACAATTTTTTATAAAAATACAAAATAATCTGATTTTCTTTTATTTTAATTTCTTTAACAAAGTATCATCTAACGTGAATAAAAAATGAAGGTATCAAAAAGCCAAAATTTGATCGATCTTATTGGACCAACATAGATGTACCAGGTCCGGGACCGTACAATAATAATCATATGAATTCATACTACTTATAATGTATGGTTTTAGCTTACTAGACTAGAAGCCAATTAGTACGAACATGTAACACGCAAAACGCTTGTTTGTGCTTTTGTACCCTAAACCCTAAAGCTATGAAATCCAACCGAAATAATGCTGAGGCCCATTAAGCAGGTCCAGGGTGTCGATGTAGGAAACAGAATGCGATTAAACTTGCATGCATGAGATCTTGTTTAAAGAAAATTAACAATGTATTAGTTGAACCAATTGCAAATGTTCTTTCCAATAATGTAGAAAATAACTTACGACTTCTGTCAAAAAAAAAACTATAACTTACGATTCAACAAATAAGCTATGGTTTAACCAAGGAATTTCTTCTGCATTTATTTGCAATGCCAGTACTAAATAGTAACATGAAGTGTATTTGTGTTATGTATTTTCTCAATATCAAGATCTACTACAGATTATTTAATAAAAATACAGCATGGATTCATGTGATTCTCAAGTGAAATTTAAGAGTGTGATTTTTATGTGTAAAAAAAATGTCGCAATCTTTATATTTTTTTAACAAGGATTTTATCATTTAAAATAACTTTTGTAATAAGACACTTAATTTATCATATGAAGAATAACATGAATTTTTTCATTAATGAGAAAACTTGATGACAACGGTGGATATGCATAAATAAAATATGTAGTCACAATAATATACAAATAGCAAAATTCTGCACTTAATTAAATAATATGTATCACATATAAAGAGACTTTCTATTTAAAAAGTATTCTTTTAATTGATTATCATTGAATGATGGAATTTGGATATTTTTATTTTCCAAAATAATAATTTAGGACTGTTTTATGTCCCTTAAATTGAATTCCTTTTCAGGTTGATAAATAAGTTGAAAATAATTTATTTTGTTTTTCGAATCAAATACATGCATATTTGTCTTGGACCATCAAACTATAATTATAATTCTGTGTTGGACTAGGAATCAAACATCATCTAATTATAACTCTGAATTGCTTACAAAAAAGAAAAAACTTTGTGTTATGTTTAATTGTAATTTGGTCTACCACTCTAACTCATTTTTCATGCCCTTATCACTAGGAATGAAAGGGAAAAAACTCACAAGTAATTAAAGATCATAAAAAAAACGGATAGACCAAAAAGCTCATAACATTATCCCTATGAAGGATTTGGATTCTCTCCTATCCAAATTAATGGGACACTCTCCCATTAATAAAAAATGGGTTCTTAGATTAAATGAGTGGTTCAGATTAAACTAAAATGAGGAAGCTAATCTTACCATTTCACTTATACATACATCTTGTTCCTAACTAAGAGGTTCCTTCCTTTTTCAAAACATAGTCGATTTTCAAAGAACTCCAAAGCCAAGATATTCTGCCATTCCCCTTCCCATTCTTCGACGGCCACAATGGTGGTCGTAAACACCGATAGAGAAGGTGATAAGGACACATCAGAGTCAAGAACTTCAATGCCAATTTGAGATTGGGAAGCAACACTTTCATCGTGATTCTGACGAAGATGAAAACGATGAGCAAAGAATCCTTCCCGAACAGGTCCTCACATTGATTCCTTTGAGGTTGAGGCTTATCAGCACCACCAATCTGTCGTTTCTGTAAAGGATGGAGTTAGACTTGGCATTGCAGAAGATCAGAATCCCACACCCACACTTTATCGTTGTCATGCTAAAGTTCAATTTATCAACATTTTTTTGTAATCGTGCCCTATAAGTGAAACAGTGAGTCTAGCCTCCTCATTTTCGTTTAATCTGAACCCATTTTTTGTTAATTGGAAAGTGGCCCATTAATTTGGATAGGAGAGGATTCAAATCCCCCTAGGAGCTAAGAGAATTCATGGATCCTAATATTGTCAAAGTAAAGTCTCCCTAACTTTTAATATTGATGGCTTTTACGATGAATCATCTTTACGTGGTCCATCGTGTACCACTAATAATTAATCTATGAACTTCAAAATTATTATATATCATTTGTATTAAAATGTTACCTAAGGCTCATCCACTATTTTTCCAAATGTTGTCGTATCTCACTAATCATCTTCGGTGCACGATGCATCCACTTATGACTCCTCATATAAGAGGATGAGGTTGCATAAATGATTTTGAAATTGTTTGACTTGAAAATATGGAGTATTATTGTCAACTTGACTGAAATGTTGATGTCTTTCATGCACTCTTTAATATGTAGGTTGCAAGTTATTGCTCAACAATGAACAAGTTTTACTTGTAGAGTTTTTCATTTTGAATTATTTTCTATGGATAGGGTGTTTTAGGTTGATAAGGTTAATGGAAAATTATCGCAACTTGATAAGATATTCAAGGAGTTGGATGTGTGTTCTATAAATGACTCATATGTAGATTTAGTCATGAATTATAAAGATAATGACAAAAATTATTAGATATCATTGATATGTTTCTCCTACTCCTTGAGTGAAATTTAGGGAAGGAAGTAAATGATGGATAAGGAGATACAACGACATTTAAGCAAGTAGTGGATGGTTTTTAAAAGAGTTGAAGACGTGAAAGAGCTTCTAAAAATGGTGGAGGGATTACGAAGATAGGAAAGGTAAAGTTTAAGTGTGGAAGGTGTTATAAAATTAATTAAGGAAAATAAATAATATAATCATCAAATGTCACATTTCAACAATAATATATAACGAATATTTAAATCAAAGCAATCAATACTTATAATTAAACACAAATAGTAAATAAGCTAAGGTTTAGAGTAGCATGGGTTGAAGCACACAAAGCACTGTCATTAGAGAGTAAAGGTCTCCATTGCACTAATATTCTTGAACTTTATAACGCATTCCTCTCCTAAGATAAGTCAACTTGATAAACCCTTTGAGTGTAGCAAAGGATCCCTGAATCAATGAACACCGCTCCAAAAATTTAGAAATTGAAGGTTTTTTAATAGACAGAAAATTATTTTCAATGTTGTCTATCTTTTGCTTTAGCACCCATATATAAATAGAGATGATAATGAACATCTAAAAATTAAACGTTTTTTTTTCACTGGCACATTAGAATTGGTCTCAAAGTTGTGCACATTACCTCTTTATCCAAAGATAAAGCAACGGAATTCACATAACGAGGATATGTTACATTTTAGTTTGTAACACAATTTATAAAGTGAACGCTTACAAAAGAACTGCAATACATTATAAGAAGATCGTTGTCTTTTAAAACTGCAGCATATTAAATTTTATAAAATTAATGTTGCCTAAAAAAACTACATTATTGTAGTAATAGTATCAACCTTGCAATAATATATAAATTAAAATTTTAAAAATAATCAATAATTTCTAGCATTGCCCCACTAATTTAAAAAAAAATAAGTAAAGAAAATAAAAAATAGTATACAAAAACTTAAAATATGGAGCATGATATATATTTTTCAATATAAGGAACCTTACAAGTTTTAGCCTTATACCTAGTGTATATGAACCACTACCTGAGAAAATGCAGTGACTTAATAGTCTTGAGCTACATCTCTTTTAACCATGCTTTAGACCATAACCTAGTATAATAAAAGTGTACAATTGAGTTCTAATCAATGGTGCATGTTACTGCTTTGCGGATGTATCTTGTTTTATGAGTGTCATTTAAAGATTTGCTCATATCTCACAGTGGTGGCCCAACCACCACACTTACTAGGTGAACCCTTCCAAAGGTGGTCTGTGACACCCACTCCTACAACTATTGTCATTGGGTCCATTAAGAGGTATTTTAATTTTTATCACGAATAAACAAGATATTGAATACCTCAACCTTGTTACTATCATAGTTTAAATAGAGTACACTACATTCATAGGAACGAGACATGTATAATGCGTAAGTTATAACAATGTACTTTAGTTAACAAGAAATTTCATTTACCCATTGAACTTCATTTGTGGGATCGTCATTCATTTGGAGACAGCTGTCCATTATTGCAACTAATTGATAGGCTTTAGACTTATTCTCCTCGATGACTCGAGTACTTGTTGACGCGTCAATCCTTTTGTGAGCAGATCCGCAAGATTATATTCAGATCGATAAAGTCAACAAATATAATACCGTGATATATCAAATTTCTAATAGACTTATGTCTTATTCTCAAATGTCTTCTTTTTTCATTAAAGTTCTTACTAGTAACTTTAGCAATAGCAACTTGACTATCACAATGCATTGAGATTGGAGGTATAGGTTTATTTAATAGAGGTAAATCACATAATATTTTTTTTAGAAATTTAGCCTCACTACTAGCAGTATCTATGACAATTATTTCAGCTTCCATTATAGAATGAGAAATAATAGTTTGTTTGGCAAATTTCCAAGCTATAACACCTCTAGATAAAGTAAAAACAAAGTGATTAGTTGATTTAATTTCATTAGAATCAGAAATCCAATTTGTATCACAACAACCTTCAATTACAATAGGATAATGAGTATAGTGACTATCATAATTAATAGTTCATTTAAGATATTTAAATATCCTTTCCAGAACAATTCAATGTGAATGATCAGGATGATGAGTATATCTTCCTAATCTACTCACTACATATGTAATGTCTGGTCTAGAATAATTTGACAAATGCAACAAAGAACCAACAGTTTGAGAATATTTAAAAGGAGAAACACTTTCACCCATATTTTTTCTTTAATTTTGTATTGGAGTCAAAATGTGTAGAAACAAACTTTACATCAAAATAATTAAACTTCTTTAAAAAAATTTCAATATAATGTGATTGTATCAAAATAATATCATCATGAGTCTTTATTAATTTAATACCTAAAACAATATCAACTGACCTAAGATCCTTCCTTTCAAAATTACTAGATAGGAAAAACTTCACATTAGTTATCACATGCAAGTTACTACCAAAAATTAAAATATCATCCACATAGAGACATAGAATGACACATGAATTATCATCAAATTGTTTCACATAAACACATTTATCGATGTTATTAAATTGAAAACCATATGATAAAACAATTTGATCAAATTTATCATGTCATTGTTTAAGTGTCTGTTTTAAACCACACAAAAAGTTAACAAGCTTGCAAACTTTCTTTTCCATTTCAGGTTCAAAAAACCTTTAGGTTGATTCATATAAATTTCTTCTTCCAAGTCACCGTTTAAAAAAACAGTTTTTACATCCATTTGATGAACTTCTAGATTAAAAACACAAGAGCAATTAAAACTCTAATATTAGTGATTTTAGAAATAGGAGAATATGTATAAAAGAAATCCACACCTTCAACTTGTATATAACCAATAACAACAAGTCTTGCTTTAAATTTTTCTTTAGAATCGTCAGTTCTTAATTTTTTTCCAAAAAAAAACTTATTTACAACTTATACTTTTATAACCAGGAAAAAGGTCGGTTAAAAAACGAAGTTTTATTAACTTTTAAGAGAATTCAATTCATTATTAATGTCTTCTTTCCAAAAAGATGCATCAACATATCTCATGACTTTATTATAAGTTTTAGGATCATCTTCAAGCAAGAAATAACAAAATTCAAGACAAAAAACTTTTGTTTTCCTAGGCCTTTTGCTTTTTTCTAGGTTCAACATCTTTATAAATATTACCATTGGAAGACATAACAAAACTAGTAGCATCACAAATAGGTTTAGATAATTTAATCTTCAAGGAAAAAACATTTTCAAAGAAAGCAATAATTCTAGATTCCATAATTATATTATTAGAAATATAAGAAACTTCAGAATTTAATAACTAAAATTTTATAAGTAGTACTATGAAGAGAATATCCAAGAAAAACACAATCGACAGTCTTACAACCAATTTTCCTTTTCTTATTACTAGGAATATTCTCCTTTGCAAGACATCCTTACACTTTGAGATATTTCATATTTGGTTTTCTATTTTTCCATAATTCATAAGGGGTTTTATTTAAATTTTTATAAGGGATTCTATTTAGAATATGAAATGCAGTAAAAAGAGCTTCACCCACAAGTTATCAAGCAAACCAGAACTTACAAGGATAGAATTTATCATGTCTAACAAAGTTTGATTTTTTCTTTCAGAATTACCGTTGGATTGAGGATCATAGGATGGAGCGACCCCATGAATAATATCATGTGACTAAAAAAATTCACTTATTTTATTGGAGGCATATTCTCCACCTCTATCAAAATTAAGGATTTTAATTTTCTTTTCTAATTGATTTTCAACATTTGCTTTATAGACTTTGAATTTATCAAATAACTCACTTTTATGAGTTATTAAATACACATAACAATATTTTGAGAAGTCATCATCAAAAGTAATGAAATACTTTTTTCACCGCAAGTTAACACACCATTACTATACATATATCATTATGAATAAGTTCAAGCAAATAATTTTACTTTTGAATAGAATTTTGAAATGATTTTCTAGGCTGTTTAGCTTGAACACAAACTTCACTTTTTTTTTTAATTCACTAAAATATTTAGGAATAAGATCAAGAATCATAATCATTCTAATAGAGTTTAAATTAACATGCCCAAGTCTACCATGTCATATCACAATATTCAACATTATGAAGACATGATGAATGTTTATTAGTAAAAGATAATGTGAGATTAAGTTTAAACAAATCATTACAAATATATCATTTGTCAACAAAAGGTCCATGTCATTAAATTACAACTTTCTTAGATTCAAAAACAATTTTAAACCCTTGTTGAATGAGCAAAGCAGTATTAATCAAATTTTCCCTAATATCAAATACATAAAGACTTCATTCAAAATAAAACAATTTCTAGAGGATAATTTTAGTTTGACTAGGCCTAGACCAATAACACATGCTAAGCTGACATCTCCTTGCTCACAATTCGTGTGCCACATTCTTGATATGAATATAATAATTATTTATTAGCAAACACATCAACATTAGCCCTAGAATCAATTCACCAATCATTTGAGTTATAAATAAAATTTAACTTTGGGCTAGTGACATGATACCTGTTTAATGGGGAATCCGAGCTAGCATGAGTAGTAATAACACTAGTCTGATATTGGGAAGATGATTTAGGTTCAGACCTTTTTTCTTTAGGTTGACGATGAAAACAATCTTTAACAAAATAGTTGTTCCTTCCACAAACAAAGAAAAATGACTCGTTTCCTTGAATCTTATTCTTTGATTTATTGTTGTTATTAAAAACCTTATTTTTATTTTTTTAGAAATGGGAGCTTTGTCCAAATTGGTTTTGATTAAATACATATTTTTAAAAAACTTTGGCTTATGTTTATTAGCATTTTCTACTAAATGAGTCTTAACATGAAAAACATGTTTATGAGAATCCTTTTGTGAAAGACGATGTTTATCTTTAATTCGCAAAGAAACCAACAAATCATGTAAAGTAAAATAATAAGATTTATGCTTTAGGCTTCTTGCAAATTCAGACCAGGAATGAGGTAATTTGGAAATTAAAAGACTAACAAGCATGATGTGAGCCAAAATAATTTCTTTTATTCCATGTCATAAATAATGTTTTCAAATTCTTGAACTTGTTCTCAAAATGGTTTTCCATCTTCCATTCGAAAATAAATAATTCTTTCACAAGAGTATCGACTTAAACCTTTTTTGGCAAAACCCTATTTTAGTTCAAGAGCATCCCATTTGACAAAAGATCTTGTAAATAATATCAGTAAAAGCATTAAGAATATGACTATGATATAAAATATATTTGTTACTAGAGACATCATCAGAAGCACTAACTTTGGCGAAAACATCACTAGAAGAACTATCTTTCATCAAAAGAGCATTAGAATCATTTTTAGTTTTTTCATTTGAAAGTATAGAAAATAAACCCAAAACTCGGTAAGCCAAAATTTTATTTGTTTTTGTTAGCATAAAAAGTTTTAACCATTAAATTTTTCAGGTTTACTAGACAAGGATTTTAATATATCCATGGTAGACATGTTGAAGAAGACAAAAGACTTCTTTTACTTTCTAATATGGTTATAAAAGTAATTAAGGAAAATTAATATAATTGTCAAATTTCACATTTCAATAATAATACACAATGAATATTTAAATCAGAGCACTCAATAATTATAATTAAATACTAATAGTAAATACGCTAATTTTTAAAGTAACATGGGTTGAAGCACGCGAAGTGTTGTCCTTAGAGAGTAATGACTCGATTGGTTTGATTTTCTTTTTTAGTTTTTTAAAAGAGTTTTCAAAAACTATTTTCAGGAAAAAAAGAAAAAAAAACTTGTTTGTTAGGTGTTATTTGAAAACTGTTTTGAAGATGTAAAAATGAAAGAACTTGTTTATATTTATTAGAATTTCATTAATGAAACACAAAAAACAACATATTCTGACTGTATTTTGAGTTTTCAAAACAAAAATAGAAAACTGAAACCAAAATTACTTTAGCTGTTCCTGTTTTTTAGTTTTTAAAAACTAAATAATTAGAATTGTTTTCGAAAACTGTTTTCAGAAAACACTACCCAAACAAGTTTTTTAATTTTTAAAAACTAAAATACTGAAAACAGTTTTATAAAATTGTTGTCAAACAAACACTAAATGTCCACACTGCACTTATATTCTTGAACTTTATAACGCGTTCTTCTCTCAAGATATGTCGTCAACATGAGAGACCATTTGAGTGCAACAAAGGATTTCTTAACCAATGAACACCGTTTCAAAATTTAGAAATAAAATGTTTTTTAATAGAGAAAAAATTATTTTCAATGTTATCTATCTTTTGCTTTAGCACCCTTATATGAATAGAGATAATAATGCACCTCTAAAAATTGGACCATATTTTTTTCAAAGTTATACATGTTACCTCTCTATCCAAAGATAAAGCAACAAACTTTGAATAATAAAGATTTGTTACGTTTTAGTTTATAACGAACTTTATAAAGTGAATGTTGACAAAAGAAGAACAACACATTATAACCCTTTTAAAACTGCAACATATTAAATTTTATAAAATTAACGTTGCTTAAAATAATTGCATTGTTATAGTAACAGTATTGACATTATATAAATTAAAATTTTAAAATTAATCAATGATTTTCAGAAAGAATGTACAATAAGATTGTACATTTGGAATTGATCTTAGGGTCATTATTAGATTTACAAAATGGACTATTTATAGAGGTGTTCCACCTTAGACTTGATCTTTAATATTTATAATATTGAAATATTTTATTATTTTAAATTTTAAACTAAATAAATATTGCAGTAAAAATTAGAATAAATTATAAAAATTCTCCTAAAATTTTTACTATTTACACATACGTTATTTTCTCTCTTTTTTTCACTCTACTTAAAATCCTTTATCTTTGCCTTCTCCTTACAATAGTATACCCTTTAACCTAAATAGTGTTAATTATTCTAGTTTAAGAGTCATGTGATCAACACATGATTTTAAAATAATCTTTCCTAAAAACGCCCTTTGTTAAGTAAATATAGCGTTATATTTTTAGCTTACAAACCAATAACTATTATCAACAGATGTTTCAGTAGCGACTTAACAACTTTCATATATAAGATTAAATTTTAAACTTAATATAGATTTATTTGAATTATTATTGTCTTAGAACAATTTCGACACAAGTTGCCAACACATTTGCTTAACAGTTTCTTAAAAATAAACATCGTTTATATAAGCATTGATGATTAATTTGTAAAAAATAATATTTTGTGGTAGTTTACATTAAATTAATATTTATTTATAATAATTAAATTAAATTTTTGAAGTTGTTAAAACAAGTTAATCGTATAAAAGTTTGTATTATTCATAAGAATCCACCATTAGAGTAAATCTGTAAAACTATAGTGTGATTTACATATAAATGATGTGGTATGGGTGAGATTCATTTAAAATGAATTAAGAAGTAAAATTCTTACAAGCAACTAGTATTGAAATTAATACTATAATTTTTTTGCTTGTAAAAAACATATATAACTTATATATAATAGGGAACGTACAAACAACATCCAAGGATTATAAAAATTGAGTTAATTTTAATAAAATATTTTTATGCCATAAATTTTTATGAATGATGAAATTTCCCCTTAGCGCAAGTTGCTCCGCCCCTGCTGTAGTCGTTACGCACATAATTCATTAATCATGTACTTTGTCTTTTTCCAAACGTGTAATGAAATCTACCAAAACATAAGTCCCTACCATATAGATTGATAGGACTATGAAACACAGTATTATTAAGAGGCCAACTTTGACAAACTAACAAATCATTAGAAAAAAAAAAAGAAAGAGAGAAAAAAACTTGTCATACTTCCCAACACAAAGTCCAAATTGCACTACATTACCTTGTCAATCTGTTCATACTTCATACAGTTATCGCTCACATATTGCAAATAAACTATCACATATATTATTTCTGAAATTAAATATAAGCAAAAATATATTTTTTAATTTAAATATAAGTAATTAATTTAATGGTATTATTTCATATATAGATGTATATATTAAAAATTTATTTTCAATATGTTTATTTATTATTATATCAAATTCTCATAAAAGATATGTATTTAAGATTTAACTTTATTTTTCATTGATATAATTAAATTTATTAACGTTAATAATTTTCTTAATATATATATTATTGTTTAGGTTCGGAGGATTGCTTTATAATTATTTATGTGTGTTTCTTATAGAGAAATTAACAAAATATTTAAATGATTGTTATGTCATAGTTAAGTGAAGAATACTTAAACTTACTAAAATTAACTATAAACACTTTATTTTAAATGAAGTTATAAAGTTGAAGTTATAAAGTTGATTTATGACAATATTTAGATATAAAGAAAAGTGAAACGAGAAATAATGATTATTTTTGTCTAAGTCTTTAATATTAAAAAATAATTTTAAACTCTAATTAATTCCAATCATATAAACTTATTTTACTGACAAATATTTGTTTCATTAATAAAGTTCAACCTTTAAACATTAGTTAAAAATTTATTCGTTTAAAAGTGCTTCATTCCTTCTAAGTTCTAACCCATAATTTACAAATTTATTCATTTTTTCAATTTAATAGATCCTTTCAAGTATTTAATGTAACATTTATTTTTTTTCTTTTCAACTTATCACTTTGATAAGATAAAGTAATTTGTATATTTTACTCTCTTTGTCTTTATTAACTTGTAGCTACACATATTCAGCAAATTAAAAGCAGGGTTAGACTTTCATCAAAAGTAGACACACTTTTTTAGTGGTTGAATATTTTTCTCATACTAGACTTTCTCATATAGCTTCATTTTTTTGTCTTTTAGTAAATAATTTATACTTATATAGGCAAAATAAAAGAACATTATATATTTAAATGATATATAGAGAAACTTCGTCATATAATAAGAAGTACATCTGTTGAACTTATGCGTCTTTGGTTGTTATACATGTTTAATAATTGTATATGTTTTTGTTTCATTTGTATTTTTTGTAAGTGACATGCATTTGTCTTTCTTTTTCTAAAAAGAATATATCTTAACATATTTATTTACTTCTTTTTTTATTAATAAAAATTTAAAGGTATTTCTTTTTCTAAAAAATATATATATCTTAACATATTTATTTACTTTGTTTTTTATTAATAAAAATTTAAGGGTATTGATTCTTATTCTTATTTAATAACTTAATTCCAACCTTAAACTATAGGAATTGAGGCAGTAATTTTTTGTGTCAGGAAAAAAATGTCAACATATTTGTCTATTCTTCCATTTTCTTTGTAACATTTTCTAAACGTAAGTGTAAGTGTGGAAGATGCATGTTTCATTTGTAACATTATAGTATTATATTTTGGCTAAGCCATAGAGAATATACCAATTTTTCACAAGCATCTCTTTTCCTGTTTTCCACCGACAAATTTATCAGCTGCTGTATTAAAAATATAAATATAAATATAAATATTCATTCTCCTATTTCAAAACATATTTTATTATATATTTCATTCTTAAATTTTATGAATTTTCATTCTCAAATCTTAACCTTTGCAAAATGTCAAATTTTAACTCAATTGTTCAATGCATATTTTTAAATTACGGTTTTTATTATTAAATTTCAGCTAGGTTTATTTTAATTATGTTAAAAATACACAAAAAATATACAAAATACTTACTATTAAATAGTGTGATTATTAAGTTGTGTATTCTAAAATGACGGAAGGAGTTGAAGATGCATGTACCAATGAGTTTGAAGAAAATTAAAACGATGCTACTTGCTGGTAAATCAGTGAATGCACAACACTGTTTAAGCACACCTCCCACACAGAGATTAGTGGGGGAAGGCATGATTGCATGAATTCAATTTCCTTAATATGTGTGTCTCTAGAATATTATTCGTGCAACTTTGTGATATATCTGGATAATGCTAATTCTGCACGAATGGTATATGTTTTTACCTCAAGAATAATGTCTCCAAGGTTCTCCTCCTTAAGAAAGGAGACCGGTAGAAGTTACTCGATACTCAAGCTAGTATTTTAGTATATAAGTGAAATTTAGTACAAACTAATTAAATATTTAACAATTTTTTTCTATGCACTCACCTTTTTATTTATAGGCATTGGCATGAAACTCAAGATCCATGATCTTGATTAAGAAAGACACAATAATATGTTAATGATATTTAGTTGATTAGTTCATTACGAGATTAAGTTAATCCGTCATATTCGTGTAGCGTTGAGATCTAGGTGAAATTTCATCCGAGTTAATCTCGATTCCAAAATAATCTTGACCCAATGATCGGTATAAGTAGAAACTAGAAAGAAGGTGCGGATGTGGTGATATAAATTAACTAATAGAAATAGAATCGCCTTTTTTGAGTGGTTTAATTGTGGTGCATGATCCTTGAGCAATTCACGGAACACGCAAAGAAGTTGAGAAACAGCATTGGGTAATCATAATCCTTCTTTACATTATGGTATATGGTCCATAAATCATGGCCATAACGGAACAATAAAAGCTCGCGACGGCATATGGATCCTTTATCCATATTTGATGACTATTCACCAATTATGAAGCTTATAAAATAATTGAGTTCTAAAAATTCAATGAACCACATAGCAACTTTTTAAATATATATATATATTTGGAAGAATAAAGAAAAAGCGATGTAAAATGGAATTTTAAGTAAGAACAGTACGTCATCATTTTAAGTCGCCATCCCGATCTTCTACACTATTGGGGTGACCATATCCAATAGCGAGCCCGCGCCCACAGCATGCAGAACCATGAGCTTTGTTTTCAAACAAAAAATTTCAAACCGTGGTCGGCTGAAACAGCTATCATATTTTTTGTAGTTGACATGCACTTGTGCTTCTCATCCACCTCTTTCCCATACATGTTATCAGATAGGAGACACACTACTTTCTATTACCTTCCACTCTAGTCTTTTCCACCTGGATTTATTTATACTAATCAATATTATTTTTTTATTGTGTTATAGCTATAAACTATATATCACCAATTCCGAAGATACCAGGTAATATTTTTCAACTTTAGTTTCTTCTTTTAATATCATTTAATTATCTAAAAACTCCAATTTGAAATCTAATATCAAACTGATCGACTATACTTAAACATGCAATTAGAGAAATCATTTCTTTTAGATACTGAAATCACAAAACATGTTTAATTCTTTAATGAAACATTTTGGTTGTATAATTAAAGAATTAAACTTTAATTATTTAAAAATCTCAGTTTTTTTTTTTAATATATTTCCAATATAAATTTTTTAAACTGAAAACTATTTAGAAGTTATCTTATATATAGGTCTTTTAAAATAGTTATTATATGGATAAAAAACATCATACATGCAATTTGTGATTAAATGGCATGCAAAAAATCATTATAATATTATTACTATTTTAATTAAATTTATTTATTAATGTGATAAACAATTATCAGGATATTAAACTATTATGAAATATAATTAGCATTTTCTTTATAAGTTAAATAATATTAATAATAGAAAAGTACTCTAGAGCACAGTTTGAGTACAGAACATAATTAGTTTTATGTACTTAAAATTTATATTAGAGTCTATTTCAATTGTTTATTAAAATTATTATATTTAATTATTTATTGTGATAATTTTTCATATCTATTTTTTTATAAAATATAATTTTGGTCTCTATTTTATTTAATCCACAATTTTGGTCCTTTTAAGAAGGATGCATTTAATATTTTTTAAAAATAAAGAATTTTGATTCAATTGTTAATTTTAGAACTTTAACAATTTATGATTAGGATCAAGTATTCAATCACATATTTAAGAAACTAAACTATCTACATATCGAGTCAATGTTACAGACTAATTACATCGTATTATTACTTAATTATTTTGCAAATTAATAATAAGTTCAATAGATATATGATTCATTTAGTTTCCCTAAAAATCGAAATAAATGAAATTAATTAGTTTTCTGATTAGTTATAAACTAAAAATGGTCTGTGACTAAATTCTTACAAAATACACTGAATTTAAGAGAAAATAATTGTGTTTAATCATTACATAATACATTTTTGAAAAATAATAAAAAACCTTAAGTGTGATTAACACAATATCATATTGCTTATTAAAAAACTGAACATGATCTGCCACTCTGACTGAATTTTATTTTCAATTAGTAGAGATTTTGAATTAAATATGTTAGTTATAATGTAAATAGTGTATATCCCTCTTACCGTATACATTAGGTAATTTTTTATATCAGAAGAAATTTCACATTAAAGATAATATATAATTAGTTTATATATTTTGTATTACATAATAGTGATCTTACGTAAGAAAAACAAAAATATTTTATATTTATTCATATTTAAATAAAGAGTTGAGAGTAAAATAATCCACTTAAATATAATATGTGTTTCCTTTATTATATCATCAATGTCATCACTACTATCTCTTTTATTATATATCACTACCGTCGCGCTATCATCACTACTATTACTAACACTCTTCTGCCATCACCACTTCACGTCAATATTACATCACTAATTACATGTTAAGTAAATTATATATCTAAGATGTATCGACATATATATAGAGATGAATATAGAAAATATCTAGAGAACCTATATCAACAAATAATAACATATAAATTATGCACAAATCAATACATAATATGTTTAATAGCTAATGCATGTGACAAATTTACTTTAATTTAATTACTTTTATCAGAACAATCAATTAGTATATCCATAATGTAGTAATCATATTAATAAAGACTCTTTATAACACAATAAGTGTCCAATGATCATGAATAACTGTGACTTTAGCAAGATAGTTGTGTCACAAGGTAGGTTCAACAGAAGGGAGATCTAAAACAATTTTTTGAGGAAAAAAAAGTCCTTTAAATGAGATGATTATATATTAAATATTTCTCCAATATCTCTATTATCTTTTTCCCAAGATATAAAACTTTTTTATTTTATAAAAATCAATAGCAATTAACTTTTTTATTGGTGTACCAATTTCAGCTTTAATTACTTTATTTTTTAATCAGTCCCAATTGTTATATAATTGCTACCCTAACACATGATGATTGACGTTAATCCTGTGTTCGAATAAATCGTCGAGGAGCTTTACAAACAATATCTACTAACTTCACACTCGTTAAATAGAAAACATGGGCAACAATCTCAATAACATTGATGCTAATGGATTCATGGGAAACAAATTATTACTAGATAATCACTCCCTGATAATTACTTAGACCATTAATACATGAAAACAAATTAGGAATAAAAGGAGGGTATTAATATATAAGGAGACACACTTATGAGTGATGTTATATTCTTTGATTAATCTTTCCAAATTTTTTTAATTCTTTGATTAATCATTCTACAATATTTTTACTATCTAAAAAACATTAAATAAAATAATTATATTTAATATATTCAGTATTTACTATATAAAAATAACAAGAAAATAATATTATATATAAAGAGTTTAATTGATATATATTATCAGTGTAAATATTTTTGCACTGACATTTAATCATAACATTTCATTCATAGAAAATTTATTAACTTTACTTATTGGTACTTTAAAAGATATATAAATGAAAAGTCATGATTGAATGTCAGTGTAAAATTTAATTGATATACACGAGTTAATATAAAGATTTTACTGATATTCAATCATATTTCTTTATTTATAATAAATTTATTAATTTTACTCATTAATATTTTAAAATTCACATAAATAAAAAATATAATTAAATGTATATAAAAAGTTAACTCTACCAGGATTCGTATATTGTTTAAACTTCCTTTAAGGCAATGAATTGGTCAAAAACGCTGCAATCCAGTATGACCTAGTTAGCCCCTTTCTTCTAATTTGAGCAATTTTGATCCTCTTTTATTCATTGCTGTTGGAACTTGCATTTTTAAAAAGCTAGCTGTACATAATGCAAGTTGAGAGCGTTATGCCGACAAGGGAATTTAATGTTACGGCACAAGTATATGATTTCCTTTTTCTTCAAACTCGAGATACTAGAGTCTGTCACGGTGATTGAAGTCAACGAGCGTTAAACTTTTGTAAATATTTACCAAATGAAGAGAGGGCAATGAAAAAGGTACTCTTGCAGTATACTACTAACGAACTTGGGAATGGTCAACAAAAAACAAATAAAAAAATGTAGTTGGCAAGCATGTGAAGGTGGCTCTAGAGTGGGACAAAACAAAATGCATGGCATTAGCGTAATAATAGTGTGAAATATGGGTGTTAGTGCAACCGCAGTTCTATAAATACAAGGGTCTCCCTCCTGAAAATGGCAGTATCCATACATACGTCACCTAATAACGGTGTTGAGTTAAGAGCCATATTGCTTTGTCAATGGCTAAATTGTTCAGAGCGTTTTTCTTCAAGTCTCTTTTCTTCTTTTGGTACCGTTTTCTCTTTAGGCAACTGAAGAACCTCATTCGCTTCCACAGAACCATTAGTAATTCTTTTTCGAGTGCAACACAGTTTAAATACCAGAAATTCTCTTCTCTCCTTCACCGATCAGACCTGAATGATCACACGCTGATCTTTGATGTTGAAAACGCGTTGTTGAAATCCTGTTCTCTGTTTCCGTACTTCATGCTTGTGGCTTTTGAGGCAGGGGGGCTTGTTAGAGCCATAGTTCTGGTTCTTCTATACCCTTTTGTTTGCGTAGTTGGAGAGGAGTTGGGATTGAAGATAATGGTCATGGCATGTTTCTTTGGGATCAAAGCTTCGAGCTTAAGAGTTGGGAGGTCCGTTTTGCCAAAATTCTTCTTGGAGGACGTTGGTGCAGAAATGTTTGAGGTACTAAAAAAAGGAGGGAAGAAAGTGGGTGTCAGTAATCTTCCCCAAGTGATGTTGGAAAGCTTCTTGAGAGAGTATTTGGACATTGATTTCGTTGTTGGCAGGGAGCTCAAAGTCTTCTGTGGATACTACGTGGGCTTGATGGATGACACAAAAGCTATGCATGCCTTGGAGCATGTTAAGGAAGGGAAAGGATGTTCCGACATGATCGGAATTACAAGCTTCAACAACATTCGGGACCATCAATTTTTCTCCCATTGCAAGGTTTGTCTCTCATTTCTCCACTCATCTTTTAACTTGCACATGTCTTCAAATTCTTTTCTATCATTATTTCTATAAGAGTAAGGAACCAAAAACAGTTTTTCCTTAAAAATATACTATTATATAAAAGTATAAAAGATATTTATTATTACATTGAAAAATTATATTATTTTTTAAAGAAAATGCCCGCACACGGTCAAACTTGTAGATTTATTACAGGAGAGAAATATTAGTTTAACATACTATTTATTAAAAATTTATAAATTATAAAAAATTAAGTTTTACTTTCTTTTTAACGAGGATTTAATTTATATTTTAGTTTCTAAAAAAGAGTAAAAAATTAGGTATGTTGAAAAATAAGTTGGAAGAGATTCATGGTTATGTTATGTTAAGTTTTAGAATGAATGTACGTAGTGGTAAATGAGTATGAGGCAGGGAATATATAATGGCGTGAGAAGATGCAGTAGTTTATATTTACTAGTTGGTAGTAGTAGCAAAGAGAAGTTTGAAAGTGACATGCTATTTGTGTTTGTGAACAATAAATAGGAAGTGTACGTGGTGACAGAAGGAGACAAGAGAAGCTGGCAAAAGCTAGCGAGGGAGAGATACCCAAGAGAGCTTATATTTCACGATGGAAGACTGGCGCTAAGACCCAATCCAATGGAGTTCATAGCAATGTTGATGTGGCTACCGTACGGGATCATCCTCTCTGTTATTAGAATTTCACTTGCCCTGGCACTCCCATTTAACATCTCAACCCCCTTGTTAATAATGACAGGGTTGCGTCTCACAACATCAGCACCCCACCACATTAAAAAAAACAAGGGCAATCTGTATGTGTGTAACCACAGAACATTGCTAGACCCGCTTTACCTCTCCTTCACGCTACAACAGAACTTGACCGCGGTAACCTACAGTTTGAGTAGGATGTCGGAGATCCTGGCCCCAATAAAAACGGTGCGTTTGACGAGAAACCGCGATGAGGATGCGAAAATGATGAAGCAGTTGCTCGGTCAAGGGGACCTTGTGGTGTGTCCTGAGGGGACCACATGTAGAGAACCCTATTTATTGAGGTTCAGCCCTCTGTTCTCAGAGATGTGCGATGAAATAGTACCCGTTGCAGTTGACAGCCACGTCACTATGTTCCACGGAACCACCGCTGGGGGACTTAAGTGCTTGGACCCATTCTTCTTTCTCATGAACCCCTCACCTCTTTACACGGTTCAGCTCCTCCAACATGTCTACCCTTCTCAATTTTCTACCTCCACCCCTCTTCACCAAGACACTTCCAGGTTTCGAGTCGCTAATTCGGTCCAATCACAGATAGGAACCGCCTTGGGATTTCAGTGCACTAAGCTCACTCGAAAAGACAAGTACTTGGTGTTAGCTGGTAATGATGGCATTGTTAATTCCAACCATTGCAAAACCAAGTCCTAGTGGATCCACCCTCAACGTTACCCCTTTGTAAAGTCTCCAACAACCACCTTAGCTGTGTCGAAAATGACCAATTATCTTATACAAGATCCACCCAAAAAATACATTGCTATGCTCCGGGACCTGGGACCTGGGACCTGGGACCTGGGACCTGGGACCCATGTAAAATTCATTCCTCCTATTCCTTTTTTTTTCATTGCCATTTTTCTTTTACTTTGTAATAATTCATTCTCTAGTACAAAGCAATATTAATTCTCATCTATATATATAGTCCTTCTTCTTATGCAATTAATGGATCGACCTACCGCTTAAACACTTTATGTTGCAACAGCACATGTGTATATAGTACATGGTGAGACCTTATGCATATAGCAAGCCCGAAACACAATTTAACAAGTTTTTGCAGCTCCCATCCCATTCATTTAACGGTTCTGAATTCGTCGTTTCACGTGACCTTTTGCCATCATGTACTTCAAAAGTCAAAATCGAGGGACATATTTCCCATATGAGTGTTCTTTTAAAATCTAAAATGCTTTTTAGATGTGATTTAACATCTGCACGGCTCCTTAACTAACAAATTGTTACGTGGTGCCAACGATTACAACTAGCTAGTCATATGTAGTTCCAATTACTAATCGTCTTACATGTAATTAATTTAATAAAAACTAATTAAATCATTATAGATTGGAAACAAGTAATAGTTGCTTAATTTATGTTCAAAGGTGTTAAACTTTATTGTGAGGATGATAATTGGATATACGTATCTCTCAGATCTTATCTTAATGCAACCCGACTCTCCTTAATTGTCCATCATTTAACATTTGAAAATTGAAGCATTGATAATTCTATTTTAAGTAAAATAATATTATTAATAAAAAATAGTTAAAAAGACCTTAAAAAACGAGAAAAAAAAAGGAAAATAAGAACCAACACACACCTTAACAATTATAAAACATAAAATATGAGGTTCAACTTCTGCATAAGTATGAGGATATTTTTATTGTGCGATACCATTTTTGTTAAATTGCTTGAACTGCATCATCGAGCTCTTGTTTGTTTCTGAATAATTTATCATTTTTTATTGTAAATTGTTGTTTTAAAATCTAATCAAATAAGTTACTTCATGAAATATGTCTCCTATGTCCTTTTTTTCGCCAACTAGCTAATATTTTGGAGCATGTTAACTAGTGTTTTATGAATATTTTCTTTATTTTAAATTATATACCATTTTAAAATTTAAAATTTTGAAGTATTTTTTTAAATATTAATTTTTCAATAATATTTTATTTAATGACACTTATATTTGAATTAATTATAATTATACTATGATTTTTTTAATAAGCATATTTAATTAAAAAGGACTATTTTATTATTAATCAGTCATAACCTTTTGGAAATAATGATTTTTTAAATAAACAGAAATGAAATTTATTTTAACCCTTTTTCTGATTTAGTAGTTAACTCGATTTTCTGATTTAGAAGTATATATCTATCTAGCTTACGGTTTTGCTTGCTTAAATAATTAAAAATGAATCATTTTTATTTTAAGTTGCATCAGTTAATGAGTTTTATTAGAATATATTCATAATGCAAGAAAATTTACAATTTTATTTAATTACGAATTACAATCATTTATTTTTTTTAGTCTACTATCATTTATGATAACATTGTGAACTTTTATAGAAATTATTTTAAAATTTTTGTTTACAGTGATTTCTAATTAGTGAAAAAGTGAAAAAACAATTGTGCCATGATGATATATCACAATTAATTTTTGTTAAAGTAATATTATGTCCTATACTGAAATATCTTTTGATAATATGCTTAATTAAATAAAATATTAATAAAAGATATAAAATTATTAACAATTAATAAATTAAATGCTCACCAGTGTTAGGACATTCATTAAAAAATATAAAAAAATTATTTTATTAAAACGTGTAAAATTACTTTTAACTATAAAATTGAATTGTTCTCATATATTATTCTAATAAAAAAAATTTAAATTTGGACTTAGTGACATTTGGTGACTTTCATTTTAAACCATTAGATAATATAACGGGTTATACTTGTTCATATGTAAAAGTTTTTTTTTCAAATTATTTTTATATATTAAAATCATAAAAAATAGTTAATATATAGAGTAGAGTTATTTTACTTTAATGAGCAATTTCGAATATTGTTGAAATTATCAAAGTTGTGAAAAAATATAAAAAATTATAAATATTAAATTGTCAGAATATTTTGACCGTAAAAGAATTGTGACAAATTAAGAACTATCGCAATATTTTCTGAGTTTTAAAATAATTTTGTAGTAATTAATCTACACACTCAATAATATTAATATATAAAATAAATTAATAATTAAATTATAAAAAATTTTTAAAGTTTAATTTTTTTATCATTAAATAAATATAATGATTTGGAATAAAAAACATCACAATAATCATTCCGGCCAAAATCACTAAATTCATACCAAAAGAATCTCCTAGATTAACCAATGCCTTATGACAAAAACTTTATCATACCTAGTCCTTACCTCCCTTCATTTTGTGTGTGACCAATTTTGAGCCTTATAACCCCTTTCTATTTCCATCGTTATATTTAAGTAGAAAAATATCTTTATGTATTGAATTTTTTTAACCACTTTAGCCCATTTACGGTGTCAGTAATTATTTTTTAATATCTATTCAGAAAATAATATCTATGGTGCGGTTCTCTCGTCCACTATATTATGTTGCCACAGAAAATGCTGGTAGATAGCCCATAAATGCTGCGTTTTTTCTCTCCTTAAATAAAATCATAAATGCTGCGCTCTTAAAATGCGCAACCGCATGCAGGAAATTATAAATTAAAAGGAAAGAGGCATAGAGAAAGGTAAGGGGAATTATCAATGGTTTGACTAACCTATTCACAGCCATCAAATACCTCTTTTTAATAAACTAATATGAAAAATACAAATATTTAATTAATATATAATATAATTAAAGCTAATTTTAATTTGATGTATTCTTGGAATATAACATTTAATTATAATATATACCTTTTATTTTTAGTTTTTTTTTTTATCAACAGCATCGGTATCACTATTATTAGGATTTACTACTGACAATGGTAAATGACAGTGACAATATTACAACCGTAATGGTTAAATAGAAATAAAAAAAACATAAAAAATAATAAAAAAGGGAAAGGGATAGTAAATATTATAATTAAATATTATTATAAAACAATACATTAAATTAAAATCAGTTTTAATTGTAATGAAAATATTATTTAAATATTTTTCTTTTTTAAAATATTGGTTGATTAAAAGAAAATATTTAATAACTCTTATTTTATGCATGGTTAGAAAAAGCCATAATCAATTTATACACTATTTGACCACAACTTTTGAGCGTGCTTCAATTGGCCAGAGATATTGGCTTCTAGAATACTTCAAGTGTCAGGGTTAATAAAGTATTAATTGTAGTTATTCCTCTTATTGTGATAAAACAAAACATGACGGGGTAGTTATGGATCTCACAGTTTCTTCTTAGATCGTTCATCTTAATTTTGTTGTTTATATTATCTCTTGAAACATCAAGTTCTAAGCGATGCAAAATGCACATGTTATTTGTGTTGCAATTATAGCCGTGTATGAACTTTGATGTATGTGAAAACGTGATCGTGGCCGCACAGATCATGACTGTAGGAGCTCAAGTTGCGTACACTTGCACCATAAGGCCCATAAATTCTGCATAATTGGTGATTTAGTAAAAGAGTTTGTGCTGGCCAGTCTAAAGAAAATTAAAGAAACCAGGCGACGGTTTTGAATGTGACTGAACTTATAAGCTTGTAATAATAGGAATTCAAACGAATTGAGAATCCAGAACTCAAGGGTAGTAGAACTCACTCAACATGTGATTTGACTTTGAAGAAAAAATCACAACGTAAAATGCAAATGTACTTGAACTTTATGTATACACGCAAACACAGTTTATTACGTAATCTACACACTTTTTTTTTTTCCAGTACTCGTTTGTGCTCAATTTCAACTCTGCACTATGAAATTATATTTTAGTTTTGTTATAGTATTTATTTTTGTACCAATAGCATTGTTGCGAGTATGATTTATCTCTTTGAGAGAACTTTATTTGTTACCTCTCAATTAGGTTTTTTCCATTTAAGATTCAAACTCAAGTGTTTAACAGATCAACCATATTAATCATATTAAGGGTTTTATGGTTTTAGTTTTGTTATATTATTTAACTAAAGAATTTTAAAAGGAGTAACAGCCATATTCATTGTGTTATGGTGGCAATGTGACATGATAACTCGTTGTTGGGAGGGTAGATAAGGTGGTTAGTAAATATAAATATAAATATAAATATAAATATAAATATAAATATATATATATATATATATAAAATAAAAAAAGCCGTATGTTGTAATCGAAATTTCACTTTATTAACGAATTAGATATCATATTTAATATGAACTTAATTAATATAGTTATTATAAAGTAAATAAATTTATAATTTTTTAATTGGAGGACAGGGTAATGTTTATTCAATATTCAACTTCAAATATAAACAAAAAGACATGATTTTAAGTTAAGGAAATTTAATATAAAATATGACTACATTTTGTAAAGTAGGCATCGTGATGTTTGGTGGAAATTACAGTGAATAATTTGAAAGGAATGTAGTATTAAATAGAGTTGAAGGAATAAAAAAATATAATAATATTTTATTGTTGATATTTTAAAGTTCTGAAGGAGGTTGAGGTTGAGGTTGCGGTTGGGCAGTGGAAGTGGAACTGGAGTGAAAATGATAGGAGTAACGAATTAACGATCGATCCCACAGATAAAGTGGAGAATCGGATTTGGCAATGAATATTCACTTGTTTTTGCGTCAACCGCCAACTATAGTCTATAGACTTAGCATCTAGTAATCTATTATCCATTTTCATTTATTTTAAACACTACCACTTGTGATTAAGTGGTCCCGCTTTTGGAACCATATGCCAAGTTAGGAATTTGGAAACAGATGCCTACCTAGTACAAACATCCACTTTGCTCTCTTTTCTTTCCATTATTCGTATCATAATTTCTGTTTTTCTAAACCCACGCTAAATACAACAAACTACAAACACATCAAAATTGTAAATAAATTCAAATATTGTAAAATTCTGATAAAAATCCATTATTTTATCAAGATTCTTCATTTCACTTTTAAGATTCACAAATCTATTTTAGTAAAGGGCCTACCGCCTAACTAAACCTTTTACATTTTGATCCAAGAGCATGGCATCGGTATTCAAAACTAAGCGTTTAATTAAGAAATGAAATTATTTATCAATCAAATTACAGTATTAGTTTCTATAATCATTTGATATTAATTAAAGTGGCATCTATATATTTAACAGTGAGCTTTGTTATCAACGTAGGCATTATACTTGAATTAAAAGGACAGGCAAACTACATATATCTTAATTATGTTCTGTTAGACGAACTGAAAACGAACAATTTTAAAACAAAAATTTATTTTGCAGGATGAAATCTCATCAATATCTACGGTTTTTAATGCCCTTTGTAGTTATCGTAATATTCATTTTGATATGTCCAGTTTCTTGAGGCTCTGTTGATAGGTTGGACGTGACTCCCACTCCCAGGATGTCACAACTCACAACAAGGTGAGCCTGAGGTTCGCATCTAATGGCCTTTTACATTTATGGAAAACTATAACTGAAATCAAAACAATTCATCACTGTCCATTTATGATGATATATAATGTAACATACAACTGCAACTCAAAACCTATGGAAAATGATCATTTGTATTTTTGTGTACTGATTAAAAAATAAAAAGAAAACATTTTTATTTGAATGTACAAATTGCTTTTATCTATTACTATGTGCTCCTTTTATAATTTTTAAAACTTTTTAAACTAATATCTAATCTGGTGGACAAAAGCCTTATTTTATATATATATATATATATATATATATATATATATATATATATCACTAAATGGCTTCCAAAAAATAAAAATAAAAATCTCTAAATGGTATATAGACTGATAGTGATAGAACGCTATATTTATATTTAAATTAAAGGTATATATGTAATCTATACAGTGATTTTTGGACCTAGCTATAAGTAAATACATATATTGTAGATTGATAATTCATGGGTGTTCTCACAAAATCTAACTCTTTTTTTTATTTGGACAAAATCTAACTTTTAACAATATGATATCTAAAATTACCATATATCAATTTGGAATTGTGGATGAAAATTAGACAACTCATGTTTTATCTCAATAAATTGAATTAATATTTTAAGCTTATGGTTTGAATTATATTCATCTAATATGGTTACTGTACTGATCACCGACACTGTGGTCATCTCGGTTATCGCCTTAGTCACACCTTGACATTACACAAACAAAATTATTTAATCAAGCAAATTAGCTAAATTTCACAACTAAGGGGTTTAAACATCATTAGCATGTCATTGGATCTTTGTTGATCAGACCTATGGGCTCTGAACCCATATCTGTGCCTATAAATAACGAGGTAAGTACATAGGCAAAAGTTGTTGAATATTTAATGCACTAGTACTTACTCTACTTGCACCTCTACTAATTAGTAACTTAAAAGTCTCACCCTACTAATACCTTCGTTGAAGGAGACAAAGACACTTCCAACACTTGACCTCACTTCATCAATATACATATATATTGTTCTAGTAGTAAATCAGTTACCAAATCTCTAATTCTGTATGAATGCTTGTAATTTTTATGGTGATTTATCCATTTCCTTTACTTCTTCCAAAAAATCAAGAAAGTGGTTGGAATGAAAATAGCAC
Source organism: Psophocarpus tetragonolobus (assembly GCA_037954015.1). Lineage (NCBI taxonomy): Eukaryota > Viridiplantae > Streptophyta > Magnoliopsida > Fabales > Fabaceae > Psophocarpus > Psophocarpus tetragonolobus. The sequence continues at coordinate 34,617,561 of CM075692.1, read as the reverse complement.
ATAAATAGTAAAAATAGAAATATTAAAAATAATTTAGATTGTTTGGTATGATAGAAATAAGGTGGAATTTATTCATATTTATAATTATTTTTCTTATTTGTTTTCATTGATTTTTCTATTTGTTTTCTTGTATTTTTCTTTTTCAATCAAAAGACTTTTTATTTAATTATTTTGTGTAATCGTACCGGGGAGCATCCACGTCCAGCTGAATTCCTCAATTGATTGTATGTTATACAAAAATGGTATTATGAAATCATATGGGAAAAAAATGTCTTACTTACCGGACAGCCACAAATGATTGTGTTTGTTGTAAACTTATAATTCATTCGGTTCACAACGCACGACTCAACCTACGTACATATTCCTTTTTGAAAACTTTGACACAAAGGTTACAGGTGACAGCACCATATCCAATTATCCATTGCAACCGTCTGCATTGGTCGCTGCCAACTGAAGCATTATTACTAACGTATGCTTTATTTATATCAGGACCAAAATATCCAAGAAATAAATAGGAAAGAATAAATGAAAACAAAACCCGAGTTTCAAGTCCTTCTTTGAATCTGCCAAAGAGACAGAAAAAAACATATACTAAAAAAAATGTGTTGTTTGGATGAATACAAATAATAACAAAAAAAAAGAAAAGAGAAGAGAAACTTCTTAACATTCGATAATCTCAATAACTCAAAAAGAGAATGAAAATAAATAAAGGGTAAATTGCTACTGTTAAAGGTTGGTTAGCGGAAAACCTTACTTTTGAATTGGAGTCAATCAGACCACGATTGTGATTCCGGAATGGGCCGAACAGTGAAACGAACTGTACGGCTTTCTATTTCTACTCCATTTAATTTATATTACACTTCTCTTTTTTTTTTAAAGGATAAATTACTTAAATAGTTCTTTAGATTTAAAGTTTGTTTCTCTTCTCTACCTTTTTAAATTTAATTTCACTTACACACTCTCCATCTCTCATGAGTCCTCTCATATCTTTTATCGTATCCTTCTCTCTCAATTGTCTTTACTGGTTGCTTGCTTAATTTTTCTTCTCTAATACTAAGATTCTATCTTTCTCCAGTTTTTGTGATTCAACTGTCAATTTGTTGTAGTAAAACGCATGTTAGGATCATCTAAATTGAAGAATGAGTATTGATTTTATGCTTTTTTTTCACTATTACTTTTTTTTATTTTTCTTTTTATTGACATGTTCATCAACTTAAGTAATTCTTGAGTATTTTTAGTTATGAAGAAAGAAACAATGAAAACCTTAAAAAATCCCAAGAAAATATTCCAGAACAACTATTTTAATTTCAAAAATTATTTTTTAAAAAAGAAAATCTCATAAGTGAGTTTTAGAAATAATTTCTGGAAGATGTTTTGTATTCCGGGAATTCATTTCCCATACACACGCCCAATGAAATAGTTTGTTCCAAAAAATACTTTTCAAAATATAAATTATTGTTCGGAAAGTAATTTCTGAAGTGTTAGAAAATAAAACATGTGTTTCAACATTAGTTTATATCTATTTTTATATGTAATGATATTTTTGGTATAAAAAATATATAATAACAAAACTTTAAAAGTATAAAAGGTGAGTGGAGTAGCTAAAAGTGCTAGTGGAAATAGCAAATTCGGAACTGTAAACTGTTGCACAGTCTAAGCCCATCTTACTCCAGACTAAGGCTTTTTCTTTTCACATCCATTTATTTATTTTCCATACCTCCATTCTTTTTAATATTTTAACTTTATCCTTTTAATGAAAGTTATGATAGGGCATGGAGTGAGCGAATAGATAATTCATAAGAGTTAAAATGAAGTTACATAATACTTTTTATAGAATTATGTAAATCAAATGTGTATGAATTCCAGAATAGTAATTTTGAAAACAACTTTTTATCCTTTTTAGAATGACTATTTTGGATAACATATGATTTTGTTTTTTAATAAGCAGATAAGATATGAGCTTATTCTGCAATGCATAATTCAAAAGGTGTATAATAGTGTTTCAAATTATATATACCAGAAGATTCCACTACATTTTCATATCTATGTAATTCGGAAAGTGCTTAACGAGAGGCACAGGTATACTGCGAATGAATTGTATTTGAAGTGGTTTTTTTTTTTTTTAAGGTGACATTTAAATTTAATCAAGGTCGTTATCTTTTTCGAAATGGTGATTTCGGACTAGTATTTTAGGATGGAAATAAAATTAACTCTTAGATCAATAGATACAATATTATGATATGTGTACTTATTGGAAAACGTAAGAGAAGTTCTCCTGGAAGTCCACCATGTAGATTCTAAAAGCGTGATGTCGAGGTTACTTGGAAGAGATACTCTGACGTTTAAGTCAGTCAAGGTTGTTTTGTATTCTATTTCAAGTGAAGTTTACAATACTTGCCTATCTATTTTTATCATTGAGGTAGCATTGATATGACTTTAATTGAGGTTTTGATTACTCTTGAATTTCCTTTTTAACTTGTCTTGTAACAGTTGGCCATTGGTGGTTGCGATAAATGTTCCTGGGCAGTTGCTGAGTCATTTGTTACATGTTCTACAATGGTCGATGTTGTGCGGGAGAGGTAAATGCGGTCTTTTATTGAAGGCAATTAAGGGTATGAGATTGTCTAAGGTCGAGTGTGTTGATTGACTTGTCAATGTCGTCTTGGTTGAGGTCGTTGGGGCCGACCTCTTCCTAGCGGCGGCTATAATGAAGTCAGCTAACTGATGATATCTAGGTAGTACATAAGCCTCCTAATCTCTAAGGCTCACAAGTGAGGTGTTGGAACTAGAAATGTAGTCGTCCTAGCACGGTATGCTTTTGCTTAGCACGTGGATAAGGGCATTGTTGCTTGAGTGGTGTATCGCGACGTGGTCACCTACCCTCATCAATTGTCATTTAAGGTGATTTGTAGTGACCCTTGACCGTTGGATTGAGTGGTATGGAATTCGAAAGGGATCGTTGGATTACTCTTAGTATCATGATCGTTGGATGGATGAAGGGTTGTGCATTTAAGTCGTTAGATAGGTGTTGGTTGGGCGAGAGTAGTTTGTATAAAAGTGGTTTGTCTCCTAACTTGTTGAATACATTTTCTCTGTTTCTTCGTGAACTCTCTTATTTTCACATTTGAGCTCAAGTGTGTGCGTCATTCTTTTTGTTGTGTGCCTTTTGTAAGGTACGTCCTCCTATGTATTGTATTTCTTCATCATAGTATTTCTTTCTACTTTTTTTGTGCCTTAGGCTTTGTGCGTTTGTACTCTCTTTGCCATTTATTAAAGAAAATGTCTTCAAATTTTAGGGGGGGGGGGGGTTATAGGTAGAAGAAGAAGGGGAGTTCTCTACTTCCCCAAGAGGTTGTAGGCATAGGGATTGTGGGTTTGTCTGATTCATCTTCTCATATGAAGGTTCCAAAAGCTTCATTTACAGTGTTCGATAGTGTAGGGGTTGTGTTGTTGGCTACGGCATCTAACAGTGTTGGTGTAGCGTCTTTAGGGGTCACGGCGGTTGGCAAGAAAGCTGTCACTATAAAGGCGGGAGTCGTAAATAAGGAAGGGAAGAAAAAGAGGGAGGTGGGGCTAAAGGTCCCAAAGAAAAGGGATGGAATCACAAGAAGGCGGATTTGTTGTCGTTGGATGTTCTCGGGTACACTAGGTCTGAAGTGATGTGGTCGAGTTTTACAGTAAGCCCAACGAGTCGGCAATTAATGCCTTTCTTAAGACCTTTATGTCTCTCCTCAAGAAAGCAGACTTGTTCCTACTGCATTATTGTGCTATAGACGGGTTTGTTTATTATGGGGGATCCTCGAATGTGCGTTTCACTTACGTAATATAAGACTTTGTTTTCAACTTTGGGGTTGTTTTTCCCTTTTCCAAGTTTGAGTGCAAGTTCCTTTGGTATGCGAATGTAGCTCCCTTACATTTGCATCTAAAGAGTTGGGCATTTCTTAAGATTTTCCAGATTTTTTGCACTTACTTAGGGTTAGAGGTGTCGTTGAACAAATTCCTTTATTTCTACCAACTGAAGTTGTGTACACCTATAGGGTAGGTTTCTTTAAATGGAGTCAATAGGGGCTTGTTTTCCTTATACTCTAACTCTTATAAGTTTAAAAACAAGTTTATGAGGTAGACTCCGTAGATCGAAGGCCTTATCAAACAATGTTTTCTTTGAGGCTGATGGAAAAGTGAAGTTCCCGTTTTACTGGCGGGAAAGACCTCACAACTTTAATGGAATCAAAAGGAGAGTGGTCACAGACGAGGAGGAGGCTGACATCACCAAATTAGCGTCTCTTCCTCGACCTATGATTTTGCAGCATGTCCTTCATCTTCGCTTTGCCAGGGATATAGAGCAAGAACTAGAGAATGTGTACTTTTTGTTTTTGTTTTAAAATGATACTTGCAATTTGTGTGACTTGTGTTTATTTGACCTGTCTTGTGCTCATTTTGTAGCTTTGATGGGGAAGCAGAACTGGAAATCTTTGAAGGTCAAGTTTGACGTTTCCAAGGGGAAGGTCATTGTGGCCATAGAGAAAGGTCGCAAGAGGAAACATGATGAAATAACCTCAAATGTTGCTAGCTCTATTAACAAAGAGGTTACTCTTATGGCCTCAGAAGGTTGTGTTGTTGCTGAGGAAGTCAACTCCCCCACTCGGGTGACTTCTTATACTCAGGAAGATGTATCCCTTTCCCTATACAAATTTCCTAACCGACTTTTAGGTCATCGGCTGTGCAGGTCGGGCAGCCAAGGTGGAGCTCCTTCTTTTTTTCCCCTTAGACTTTTGAGGGGTAATCTCTCATACAATTAGGAGAAAATAGTATATAGGTGTTTCCTGAGGGGAAAAAAAGATAATCATATTGATAAGCTGGAGCATGTGTCGACTTCCAAGGATGTGAACTCACTTTGGAGCATAGCGGTTGAGGTTGCTAACCGCTTCAAGCCAGAAGATGTTGCATCAACTCATGTCATCATTTTGGAAAAGGGCTAGGACTGTAGAGAGTTTTAGCTCGACGGTGATGATGCTGGAGAAGTCCCTATGTATTCTAACTTATTGGGGCGATAAGTGGGCTATTGTTGTTGAGAAAGTTGTGAAGTTGGAAGTTTCCAACAAAGAGATGAGCATGGAGCTTACTATTCTCCGAGCTCAGTTGGTTGAGCTATGAGCTCGTTTTCAAGAGGTTGTGGTTGCATTCGCTCAAAGTATGTCTAGTTACTAGGTGATTAGTGAACGCTCCAAACAATTCTTTGTCAAGGCTACTAACAATAGAATATTGGCAAGTGCCAAGATATCCAGCCTGGAGGAGATGTCGACAACATTGCAGCAATAGGTGGAGGAGGCGCAAAAGAAGATCAAGTCCTTGGAGGCTGACCTTACTAAAGCCCAAGATCATATCTGCTTGGAGCATGTCAGTGGTTCTGAGAAGTTGTTTATCTTTGGCTTGGTACTCTCATTTCACCTATCAGGTAATCAATTGCGAGTAACTCTTCCATTTAAGTTTTATTGCTCTGACTTCTAAGGCTAATTGCAACTGGCAAGGAAGGCCTCGTACCTAACTTTGTTGTTCAAGGTAGGGAACTCGAATTGCACGAACTGTTCAATGGTGGGGTTGTTTGGGTCTTCTAGCAAAATTTCAACACCTTCTCCTTTCTTGTTGGACGATCCGTTAATGAATAGGATCCACTTGTCAGCCTTAACCGCTTTTGAGCTTGGAATGAGTTTTGTAATGAAGTCAGAAAGATATTGAGACTTCTTGGGCCCTCAAGGTTCGTAGCGCAAACCATATTCTAACAGTTCAATAGACTAGACAATCATTCTTCCTACTAATTGGGTTTCCTTAGGATTTTCTAAATAAGATAGTCAGTCATTACGATAAGTTGATTGTTTTGAAAGTATGGGCTTAGGTACCAAGCTGTGGTTACTAGTGTAAAGGCTAACTTTTCTATTAGTTGATGTCGATTCTCTGCGTGATGTAGTACCAGACTTATGTAGTAGATGGGTTGTTGGGATCTTTCCTCTTAAAACAAGGTTGCATTGATTACATCTTCAACAACAAAGAGGTATAAGAAGAGGTTGGCTCTAGGGAGGAGGCAAGTTAAGACTAGAAGTGTTTCCAAAAAGCTTTTGAACTCTTGAAAGGATGCTTCACACTCTTCTGTCCACGTGAAGTCTTTTGTTTTCTTAACCAATTGGAAGAAAGGTTTGACCTTGCTTGCCATGCAAGGTAAGAATCTTGATAATGATGTTAGACGACTTGTTAACCTTTGTACCTCCTTATTTGAACTTGGGTTATGCATCTCGATGACAGCTCGAAAATTATTGGGATTGACCTTTATCCCTCTGTTGGATAACATGAAGCCTAAGAACTTGCTTTCTTCTACTCCAAAAATGCACTTTTCAAGAGTGAGGCGCATGTTATGCTTACATAATTATCCAAATACCCCAGCTAGCTCGATTGCATGGTTTGATGGATCTTTTAATTTTATTATATCATCCCCGTAGAATTCCATGATTTGACCTATTTGGTCTTTGAAAACCTTGTCCATTAGAGGTTGGTATGTCACTCCCTGTGTAGTAGTAATAAGCATAATCAGTGATGAAAGTTGTTTTTTCTTGATCAGGGGTGTATATCATTATCTGATTATACCCTGATTAAGCATCTAAGAAGCTAAGGATTTTGTGGCCTAAGGCATCGTCGATGAATCGATTAATGCTCGAGATGGGGTAGCATTTTTAGGGCAAGCTTTATTCAAGTCAATATAGTTTACACACATTTGTCATTCGCCAGTTGTCTTCCTTACCATCACAATGTTTTCCAACTAGATGGAATAAGCGAATTCCCTGATGAATTTGACAACTTTCAGCTTTTCAACCTATTGTTTAGTTGCCTTTTTTCAGCTAAGGATTTTTAGGGCGGGTCTTTTTTCTTCTCCAAGATTCCATTGCCTTTAGGTGACATGTTTAGCATAAGGGTAAATCATGAGCTTGTGGTAGATGAATTTTAGGTCAATACCCGACATGTTCGAGTTGTTCCATACGAATAGATCGACATTATGGATGATCATGCTCTTGATTGGTCGATGTGTAGCTTTATCAAGTTGTTTTCCCATCTTGGTAACTTGATTTGGGTTAGGATCTATTGAACAGTCTGTAAGAGTTCCCACAGGAATGGGGTGCGAGTCTTCGTACTTGACTCTAGGATCGAGATCGATGTTCTCTATCACGTTGATACTGGTTCCTTTAAGTTTTGGAAAGTTAAGTGGAGGTGGTTGTGCGAGTGTAGTTGTTGTAACTTTCAAATTGTAAACATAACATTGTCTGGTTTCTTACTGGTTGGCTTTTACAATAACAATTCCCTCTTCACCGACAGGAATTTCATCTTCAGATAAGGTGTGGAAATGACTTCCCCTAGCTTATTGAGTGTAGGTCTCCCTATAAGAATGTTGTATAATGAGGGGGTTTCCACTATTAGGTATCTGACCATGATCGACTTGTTTTGCTCAGCTTTCCCAAATTTGTTTAGGAGGACCGCGTAGCCCTTTGGGTTCACATATCATTTTGCAAATCCATATAGCGGTTCACTATAAGGTTGGATAAAGGATTCTGGCAGGCCTAACTGGCAGAAAGTAGACCAAAAAAAGGATGTCAATCGAGCTTCATTGGTCTATCAGCGTCTTGTTGATCTGTCAATTCCCTACTACCATTGATATGACCATAGGGTTGTCTTGCTCTAGGTGGATTCCTTTAAAGTTTGCCTTAAAGAAGGTGATGCTCAACTAGGGTATAGGTTTGGCTGTGCTACTAGAGTCAATGTTATATACTGTTAGAAGGTGTCGCTTACAAGCTGAGCTTGTGTGACTCCCACGACAAAACCATATGCAATAGTGTTGATTACCCCTTTGAGGTCTTCATGTTAGGTCTTCGTAATGTTTGGGAGATTGTTTTTCATGCTTCCTGGGTCGGTAATCTCAGCAAGACGAGCTCTGGTGTTTGTTACTTTGCCCCCTTTCTCTCGTGGTATTAGACAACATGCTTTGGACGTATTTTGAAAGGTGTCATGCTATGATCAACTCTTCTATTTTGTTTTTTAATGTCCAACATTCATCAGTGTCATGTCCCATGGTATGATGATATCTGCAATGCTTGATGGGGTTTGCCTTATGAGTAGTTTGTCCTAAAGTATATATGATTTTTGCGCTTACTCCATGACGTGCACCCTAGCTACATTTGAGGGGGTATAATGGTCATACCTTGGCTCTCTTCCTAGTTTTCTCTTGAAACCTTGATCTTGAGGATGGTATGATTTACGGTAATGGTTAGACTCCTTGCAGGATGGGTTGGACTTGGGATCAAGGTTCGCCAATATATTTTCCCTAAATGATGTATGCTTCTCCATATGAATGTAGGTTGCAACTTGGTCTCTGAGTTTATCCATGTCGTAGGGTGGTTGTACACACCAGTTTTTTTTTTTAAAAAAAAATCCAGAAAAAAACATGTCATTTCTATACACGATCAACATACACAATAATGTTTAGAAGAGAAATCAAAATAGAAATTTTCATGGAAACATAAAAAAAATAAAAAAAGAAAACAAACGATGAAAATGAAAGGAGAGCAGTCAACCTAAACCACTGTCATGCTTGAGCTCTTTGAATCAATGAAGATGCTCTTTGGCTCAACCACATCACTGACATAATCCCACAAAATCTAGAGATAAAAATTTCAAATTTTCGTGAGTAAAACGATTTCAAGCTGACTCTATAAAAGGTGGCACTTGAATCAGAAGAGGTGGACTTTTTTTCAGAAGAATTTTTTTAAAAAAAAGGAGATATTTTTCAGAGGGATGAAATAGTTTGAAAAAAGAGGAGAAAGAGGCAAGGTAGAGAGCAAAAAGAAGAGTTTTAAAGGCTACAACAAGTATTAACCTACACTAATATTTTCAAAATCTAGTAAGAAAAATAATAGGAAGAGGATAGAAAAATTACTTACACCTTTAACCACCATCGGAAACAAGTTCTGGTGGTGTAGGTGTTGCCGCAGAAGCAACTACTAGAGACCGGCTGTGCATCACCGGAAATCCTTCCCCTTTCTCCTTTCTCCTTCACTCTAAGTTAATATTGGCTTGTGAAGTTAACTTTTCTTTTTTATTTTCAGTCTTCGGATGGCATAAAGGGGACATATCACACATCCCCATATTTTTCAATTTTTTTAAAACAACGTACTTTACTAAGTTCACCCCCCGCAAAAATGCTATTCGCACCCATTTCAAGCCACCAATATTCGCACCTCCACCTTCTACTATTTGAGCCACCAAACCCAATAATAAACTGGTGCTATCCGCAGCTCCCTCTTTTTACTATTCACACCCCTTTTATATCATGACTCGTTTTGCTGTTTTCACCTCCATTTACTGTTCACACCACTATTTTTTATAAATGCATTTCCTTCATTTTAAAGCCCAAAATTTATTATTTTTAGCCTTTTGTGGATATAAATTGTAAGTTTTTTTTTTCATTTTATTTATTCTATCATTTTCTTTTATTTATCTTTTGTCTAGTTAACATGTTGTTACGAATATTCAAAATAGTAATTAATAAAATTTTGATTAAATCTAACAATAATAATAATTGTAATAATATTAATTTAAAAATAAAAATTTAATAATAACTATTTTACATGTTTTTCCAACTTAAATATTATAAAACTTTTACCTGCCATAGTTATTATTAGGAAAGAAAATTTAATGATGGTCACTTTAGATCACTTCTAATTTGACTATTATGAAAACTAAAAAAACCACTTCAGATTCACTTCTAATTTGGTTTATTTTATAAATTTTTAGTTGTAATAATTATTATTATGTCACTTAAATTATTTAGGTAAGATTTAATAATGGTTACTTTAAATACACTTCTAATTTGACTATTACGAAAACTAAAATAGCAACCACTTTAGATGCACTTCTAATTTGGTTTCTTTTATAAAACCATGGTTATTATAACCATTACCATGTTATTTAAATTATTTAAAATAAATAATAGTCACTTTGGATCTACTTCTAATTTGACTATTGTAAATTATAAAAAGATTATGATGATTACTTTGGATATACTTCCAATTTTATTATTGTGTAATCCTTTAAAATTTTTTCTTTTATGTAAAACATAAAACATAAATTTTTAATTATGACTACTTCAAATGTACTCTTATAAAAGCTATCATAATTCAATGATTGTCACTTGTAATGCACTTCTGATTTGACGGTTACGCTAAATAATTATCGTAACCACTTTGGATGTACTTCTAATTTGATTACGGTAATAATATTTCAAAATAAATTCAAAAATATTGAAAATTTAATTACTAAATTACATTAATCATTTCAAGAACTATGTATACTCTGATTATCCATTACACATAGAGATACGTAAGAGCATGAACATACTCCTGTCGAGCCCAGAAAATAAAAATAAAACAAGTCAATTAAAAATTAAAATATTAATATGCTTTTTATAAAAATAAATTTTCCAATAGTAATTTTCTCATTAAAATGTTAAAAACAAAAATAAAATAAATGTATTTGTTATATTTCAAATATTTTAAGGGTGAAATAAATATTTTTGAAGTTATCTAGTTTTGCACGTTTAATTAGATGTAATTGTCCTTAAGACAGACATCGTAGGGTGTTAATACCTTCCCTACGTGTAATAGACTCCTGAACTCAAAATTTGGTTTCATGGACTACTTCTTTTTAAAGGTTTTTTCAATATTTTTCTAAATAAATATTGGTGGCAACTCTTTTGATTTTTAAAAATAATTTTTCATCATCCTATCGAGACCCTACGTGTCGACAATGGCCTTTTACAAATATTTTTCATGAGCAGGGCATGAAGGGTGACCTTTGGATGGAATCTTCTGATTTTGACAGAAGTCACTATGAATTTGTTTATGAAGTCTCGCAAGGATTCTTTCTCCCTTTGCTATAGGTTGGCGAGTGCAGTGAATCTCCTGTAAGACCGACTTGTGGTATATTGGACTTTGAACTTTTTAACAAGTTTGCAGAAGTTGTGCATTGAATTGGCTAGAAGTTGGGTGAGCCAACATAATGCCATGCCCTTTAATGTGGTCAGAAAAACTCGAAAATGGACAAGGTATGAGATTGTATGAGGTAAGGTGTGTTGGTTGACATGCTGAGGTCATGTTGGTTGAGGTTGTCAGGGTCAACCTCTTCACAGCAGCGACTATAATGAAGTCGGTTGAGTGATGATATCCGAGTTGTACAGTAGTATAGAGAATAAAGATAAAGAGGATAAGAGAATTTGTGTACCCCGTATATATTGAATTAAAGCTCATTGATCTTCATGAACAAAAAATCTATGCATGATTATTGTAGATATAGAACTTAAGTAAGAACTCTTGAGGGTTTTACTACCTACTTTCTAGGGGATTATTGTAGAGAATGCACATGTTAATTTCCTTAATGAATGACAAATTAATAATCCTCCAGAGTAGGCAGAGACCCCTCAAATGAAGTTTTTATGATTGACTTAACCTATCATAAAGTCAATCCTACTATAATCTCATTCAAATATATGATAAAATATGATTATTTTCATATCTTAAATTTTCAGATAATGATAAAAGATAATTGATTAATACCAATCCACAATTATTTTCAACATTCTCCCACTTGGATTATATTAATCAATAATCCAAAGACAAATCATTAAGTTAGAATGACAATTATAGATAAATCTTATTTTAGACAACAATATGAGAAATATGAGCTACAAAATAATATCCGATGGATATATATCATGCACGTTAAAAAATATTTCTCATAAAGTATATAGAATAACGTAGTTCAATAAAATGATACTATAATGGTTTCACACATCCAAAAGATGCTAAGAGATATGTTACTAAAATAATATTAGTTCAAATATATCTCATAAGAGAGTTTTCAGACTCTCACTGATCTAAGACATCAAAACTTAACCAAACCATATGTGTTATAAAACTCCAATAGTTAAGTATAGTGAATACAAAAATGTAAATTTTAATACCATTTTTAGTTGAGTCTGAAAAAGTATAAAGGGCAAGAAAGCATAATTCACATGTATCTAAGTACTCATCATAGCCAACAACAAATTTAGTTACATATAGGTTAGATAAATGCTCTACAATATTTGACATTCAACTAATCTATGTTTCAAAAAAATGAGTAACTATATAAAAATCCATAGATAAATAGGAAATTCATAAATTTCCTACTTGGATCATATAAACACCTAATTTATATAAAGTGGCACTTAGATTATTGTGGCAAAAAAATTTTCAATTGAACAAACACTTAGATGATTAGTCTAAACAAAAAATTCATAAGTTCTTCAATAGTACAAAATTTTACTCGATAGGAGTACTATCATCATAAGCACTTTTGTATAGTAGAAAATCATAATCGATAGGAGTATTGTTTCTACAATATACTTATAAAATTTTGACCAAACAAAATGTGAAATTTTGGATAAAATAAAAGCACAATACATAATTGCATGCCAAAATGATTAATGGTCAATACACAACAAAATGACATTAACATTCATTAAAGATGTCTATTAAGATACAATAAATTTTATGTATCTTAATCAAAATAGGACAAAATTAAATAACCAAATCCTGTAAATTATGTCATATCATAATTAAATATGCACAAGAAAAATGTGACTATAAATATACAAGTCTCGAGACATAATATGAGTTATATACTTGTAAAATTTTGACCAAATAAAATACGAAATTTGGGTAAAAGAGATGCATAATACATAATTATATGACAAAAAGATTAATATTCAATACCCAACAAAGTGACCTTAACATATGTTAAAGATGTCTATTAAGATACAATAGATTTTATGTAACTCAATCAAAATAGGACAAAAATAAATAGTCAAGTCCTATAGAATATGTTATGTCATAATTAAATTGTACAAAAAAATATGGCAATACAAATAGATAAGTCTCGAGACATAATACAATATTATATACTTGTAAAATCTTGACCAAATAAAATATGGAATTTAGGTAAAAGAGATGCATAATACATAAGTATATGCCAAAAGCATTAATGTGTAATACCCAACAAAATAACCTTAACATTCATTAAAGATGTTTATTAAGATACAATAAATTTTATGTATCTTAATCAAAACAGGACAAAAATAAATAGTCAAGTCTTATATAATATATCATATCATAATTAAATGTCATAAGAAAATATAACAATATAAATAGATAAGTATCGAGATATAACACATGGTTATATATACTCCTACTAATCCTTAATATACAAAAAATATTAGAATTATCATTAGGGTACACAGGTATTAAAAGTTCTAGTGATAATGGGATTATGACTTTATAAGATAAAAATAAATATGAATTAAAATTCACTATTTTCTACTTAATGAATTCGTTATTAGACAGTAGAAAAGTGGTAAAAAAAGAGAATATGAAACTCACAAATTCATCTATAAAGAATAAATAATTATTGCAAAATTATTTCATAATTAACCACATATTAATCAATCGTTTTAAAATATTGACCTTTATAAGGATCAGGAAAAAATAATTACATGGGTGAGAAAATCTCTTAATAATTTTAAGTAGAATATGAGATCATTTGCAAGTTCTCAAGTACTAATAATATAAAATCAAGTGCTACAATAAAAAGTATTCACACGTACTTGAGAATAAAATATAGATACACGCAGCGAAAGAATTAAGACTTACATAGTCTCTAACTCTCATAATTGACATAGGTTTATTTATAGAGAAAAACACTTATACACTGTCAGTGTAAAAAGTTTTACACTTACATTTTATCACAATCCTTTATATATGCTAAGTTTGTTGACTTTATCAATTAATACTTTAAAAGTCATGTAAACGAAAGGTTGTGATTAATCGTCAGTGTAAACTCTTTTACACTGACAATGTGTAGGTGTTAAACTCTTATTTATATATCGCAAAATAAAGCGTAGCTTTTATTAGAATACTATCAACAACATTATAAAATATGGTATGGAGAAATTAATCTCTTTAAATTTGGGATTCTTATATTGTTCTTACAAAAATTATATACTAATATTACACATCAATAGAGATTTACCCACAAGTAAATATTCTACAAGAGACCAATACAAAATCCTTAATATAGAATACTATCAACAATAAGATGATAATAAATAATGTGATGAGAAAATAATTTTATCAAGAAATTTTGGTTTTGCTCATGTATGATTAATTTAACATTTAAGGTAAAAATCTTATACCAATGCAATTCGTTTTATAAAATATGAATTAGAATTTTAATATACAAAATACTCTCACTTGATAAAGAAGGGAAAAAAGTTGACATAATAAAAAATACCCAAAGGACTAAATAAAATTCAACTATTTCTTTATTATACTAGAATTATGTATGGTAATGTCATACCGATAGGATAAGTCTACTACCTACATAATAGTAATATATATTTTTAGCAAATTTGTACGACATGAAAAATGCAACAATTTTTTTTTTGAAGGAAAAAACCCAATTAAAGGTTATAAGTCATTACGAAAAAAAAAAATAAGAGTATAAATTTTGGTTTCATATAAATATAACCTAAATATAATAAATTAGGGAAATAAATTGAACATCACAATAATAGAGAGACATTATGTAATTCTAAAAGTTTAGTTAAAAGAAAATCCTTAAGCAAATTACAATGCACTATATAACTTATATAAATAAAATTCTAATATTGATAGGGTATAAAAAAATTAAAATAAGTAAAGAGAAATACACTGTACAACACCAAATGACATTAACAACAATACATCGATAGGGTATAATTATCATCAATGCAATAAAATAAGGAATTATATAAAAAAATTTACGTAAACACATCCATAGGTGGAATTACAATGATATAAATTAAAAGAGAAATTATGTTTATTGTCCAATAAATTTGCATAATTTTAATAATATATATATATATATATATATATATATATATATATATATATATTTTATAATCAACATATAGAATTCACATTATTATACACATGATGGGCAAGTTATAATAGTGCACATTAATAAAAAAATTACGTACACAAGAGAAGGACAAGTGAGATTATGCATAATTAATAAAATTACCTAAAATTAATTTATAGATGATAATTTCATATTAAAGAGAGTATAATATAAATGGAAAATACAAATACTGTAAAGAATTATCACAATGAAAATGGGTCTAAAATTCAAGATTATAATAATGAAAAATTCTAATTTAATCTTGAATTAATTAATAAATTTTTATACCCAAAGATATCAACAATATAAAATATTAAATAAATATGGTATTTATGAAAAATATAGATATAAAAAATGAGAAACCACATTCAATGCTCCTGAGATTTTGAATTTAACACACAAATCATGATCATAACAAAATGACAAAGTTTTCACTGAAAAAAAAGTACATAAAAATGAGTCCATGCAACCCATTAACACTTCTGAAAGTGAAGTTAACACAAATCATCTTATGTTTCCCACACGAATGACTCATGTTGGTAAAAAATAAAAATAAAAGCCCTCTTGTAATATTCACCTAGTAATTGGATTCAAAAGAAAATTAGGCTTTAGAGGATTAGCACTTAGAGAGAAGTTTCAATAAGAGTAATTGATTGACACTTTAATATATTATGTTAATAACTAGAAGTAACGTAAACTCTTATTTTTTTGTGTGTAAAAGATAATAGTGAACTATATTATAAAATTTCACAAAAATCACAAAACAAAAGTCCAATTCAAATTTAATTTTATCTATAAGAATATGAACCCTTGGATAAACACAAACTTATGGTATGTATAAAGAATAAAAATAAAGAATAAAAGTGTATAGTGTTTGCTGGGATACCCTTGATAGTTGAAAGACAGTGATTGGCCAGTGTGGAGCCTTTGTAAGACCCTAGTTTCCTACCTTGATGGGTTGAAAAACACGTGCAGATTGCGACACTAAGTCCAGATATATATTTCATGAAGTTTTTTTTTTTTTAAAAAAAGAGTCTTTTTTATGGTAAGCCTTATGATCTTCTACATTCTTTAATATTTATTGTTTTATCGTGTATTCCGTGAATGCCTTATCTTCTGCTTCTGCTTCTGTTTATTTTCTGTTGCTTTTTCCGCTCTTTTTGCTTCTTTTACTCCTGCTTTTCTCACTTTCATACATACTATAAACAAATTTTTACAAATAAATGGCTAATATATAACCTTTTAAAGGAAAAGACTACAAATCAGTTCTTGCAGCTGTAGAATCTTTAACAAAATCCCCTCCCATTGGATATACAAAACCTACTAATGATACAGATTTTGTTCACACAGTTATAGGACAAAATAATACAATAATATTTTATTAGAAGAAGTTTCTAGAAAGTTATCCAATCATATAGATTCAAACAAAAACAGAAATATATCTGAAGATATAAATGATTTAGTTAATAAAGTTTCTAAACTCTCATTACGAACAAATATACATACCAAAACAGTATGTAAAAATACTCATAAATTTGTTAAAATAATAGCAAAAACGGACATAGCTGAATCCAGTAATAAGAATCAGTTTAAAAAGGAGGACAACACCTCTAACAAAGATAAAAATGATAGTTAAAATATGAATTTAAGACCAAATAATAGTTCACAAACACAATTACAAGATGTTTCTATGGAAAGTACAACCAATAGGAATCAAACAACTGAGAGGTTTCTAGGAACTTCTCGAAGGTTAAGAGAACACCAAACTAGGAGACAATATTCCATACAACACCTGGGAATCTTAGATAGACTTCTAAACAGAAGAAAAACTACTAATGTCAGGAGGCTAGAAGACTTAGTAGATATACACCAAAAAACAGAAATAGGATCAAATTCAAGGATTGATTCTTTGAATCCTAGACAATTATACAATATAGGATGACTAAGCTCTGAAAGGACAAGCCTTTATAGATACAGGAGGATAGAAGATTTCCACCTCCCTGACAATACATATGAGATAATTCCTTTAATATCTCAATAAACAGCTACACAACTCATAAATCAACATGGAAGATATGTCCACATGAGATTAATTACTATAAGAGTCAGATCCCTAGCTAGACATATGATTGGTGCGAGAGCTTTGATAGTTCTCCATGATACAAGATTTCAAAACAATGATTCTCAAAGTATCATTGGAATCTTAGAGGTTGACTTAAATCAGCCCATATCATTAATATATCTTGCTCGAAACTTTACACTCACCCTTCTAGGCTTCGTTAATCACATTAGTCTAGAAGTACAAACTATAGGTTTTGGAACAAATTGGATAGGAGATAACCTACACCTAGACATTACTTTCATAGGAAGAATAAGTAATTATATTTCTTCCATATATAGAATTAACACTAGACCATTAGAGGAAGCAATAAGCTCTATTGGTACACAATTTTTGCCAGCTCAGGCATTCACAAGAAGAAATGAGGGTCATCTATGGCAAACTCATCTACAAAGGAACGAACGAAATCCCATCACAAATCCAAATTCTGCTATTATATACAATAGATCTAGAGGCCTTAGTTTAAGCTTCATGGACTATAGAAATACCCCACTTGTGGATTTAGAACAAAACAGAAGGGATAGTACATCTACTACTCCCAATGATGATCATATTGGTATGATGAACATCATAGAAAGTGATGATGAAGAAGATGATGATATAACTGGCGAAGAATGGAATCATCATCAAGCAAACATAGTCATACTTAGGCAAGGAACTTTAGACTACATTCTAGACAACCCTTATTGGGAACCTTGGGATACTTTTCTCTCTGAGACAAATGAGATTATAAAATCTCAAGAAAATAAACAGAATGATAAAATTGATGATATAGTCAATACATTTTTAAACAAATTACAAATTGAAGAACAAATTGAAGAAATAGAATTTTTTTATCAATTTACAAATAATTTAGAAGATGAAGATGTTTTTTCCACAACATCAGAAAATACAAAGATAGGTCTCATAAATGAATATGAAGGATCTACATCTACAAATTATCGTCTAGATCCTTCCGGTACACAAAATTATTCTCAGGGATTTCTTCCTTGAGAAACTGTACAAAATATTGTACTTAGTGACAACAAATACGTGTTGCATGGTAAAAGATTACCAGTGCAACCAAACTTCCAAATCCCAAATTTACTTTTAAACATAGGAGGAATAAATCCTCAAATTTTCCCAACATATATTGAACAATGGACTGCTGCTGTAATCCGTGATTATGGCATACATCATGAGAAAGATGTACAGTCTTCTCAAGAAATGATCGCAAAAGGAGAAACATATCTCAGTGATATTGCTAGATCTGGCTAGGAATCTTTTAAGAAAAATTTCCCTAATGATCTAAACACACTGGTCATTGAACCAGGACCAAATATTTACAATTTCTATTCCTTATATAGAGATTGTTTACCTATCAATCAGCCAACGATGGCAACACAATTAGAAAACAAATTTATTTAAGACATCTTGAAAGATTATCTATTAAATATTTCGGGAAAATAAAAGAATACTGTCAAGACTATCTCTTATATGCATCAATAGCAGGTTGCTTTCATGATGTTAACATAGGAGATAAAATGTTTCTAAAACTTCCAGGAAAATTAGGTTAAAAAATTAGAGAAACCTGAAAAAATGATGAGGTTACGCCCATGTTGAATGACCTCTCAATAAGAATACAACACATTATGAAAATAATGGAAGACACTTGCTCACATATTGCTATACAAAAACAACTTAAGCATTCCAATGCTGGGATATGCAAACAAATATACACACTCAACAATATGCACAAAATAGGTTTAAAAACAGGAAAAATATACCTAGAAATAAACCTAGATACAATAACACCCAAAAATTTCTTGGTCCTAGAAAAACATATACAATAAGGGCTTCTAATGCTAGAAAGCCTACTCTAAATCCTAACAGACATGTCAGGAAATTTAGAGATAACAAAACTTACAAGCAAATGTTGAAATGCTTTGCTTTTAGTCAACCAGGACATTTCTCAAGAGATTGTCCAAACATTGCCAACCTTTACACAAAAGAGGCGGCTTTAATAAAGTCATGTCACATGAATCTTCTTCCCATTGATGAAGAAGTCTCTACTGATTCTGAAATCTTATCTGTTATCAGCATAACAGAGTACACAGAAGAAATAAACCAAGATAAGGTTCATAAAAATTATGACCTCATAAATACATTTACAAACAATGAATATATTCATTTATACCCAGACCATAATGATTTCCCTATGGGAGATGAATACAATGAAATGGGAGAAGAATTAGACAATTCAGGATATAGTCTAATGAAAACCATGGAAATAAATCCTTGCCCTCACAAAATACAATTTTATTCTGGTAGAGAATCAATTCCATATAAATACTGCGAAAGGTATTTTCACATATCCCAAAGGGCTCATTGTCCACTTTGTTACAAAAATTTCTGTATTAAATGTGTAAAAAAACACATGAATATACAGGAAATACCTTCTTTCAAAAAGAAAGAAAACACAAATAAATTATACAACAAAAACCTAACAGATACTAGAGTTTCTATATTAGAAACTAATATAAACCATCTAGAAGAAAAAATTATTCTTTTAGAAAAAACTATAAAAGGGAAAACTAAAATAGATTTCCCAGAAACAAGTCAATCTTCTATACAAAATAATATTATGGGAACAATGGAATGTATCCCATTAGTTTGCAATAAACAACAACTAATAACTTTAAAAGTTTTAGTTAAATTAACGGTCCCAAAAATAAACAATATCTCATCAACAGAGAAAATAATACAAGCATTATTAGATACATGATGCTCCGAAACAGTTATATCTAAAAGTATAACTCCAACACACAATATAATAAAAAGTAAACACGTACAAAAAACCAGAACTATGTCTGGACAAATCATGATAAATGATGAAGAAGTTAACAATGTTACTCTTCAATTTAGTACAAATTGTGACCTTTTTGGTCATAAAATTTTTATAAAAATAATGAGGGTAGAAAACTTAGTTCCCTCAAAACAAAACATGATAATTGGTTTAGATTTTATTCTAGGTCAAAACAGATCTATCACAATAAACAAAGATTATGTTATGATTAATGACAAAAACCAAATGACACCAATAGTTAGTCGTGATTCATTAAAACAAGATACTCCTTTTAGCGAGTGTCCTTGTGAAAACTCAAGTTCTCCTGATACATGCAATTGTACTATAGAATTATCACACTTATTAGATGAAATAATAGAGGATTATTTCTCTTTATCACACACATTAGACAATACAGCTGAGGCTTTTTCCTCAATAAAAATCTCAAAATCCATAAAATTTGAAAACATACAACGAATCTTAGATAGATTAAATAAAATAAATATAATAATAGAAGATCCTACAAAATTTTGGGATAGAGATCCCGTTACTTGTGAATTGGAAATAATTAATCCAGATTTAATCATTAAAACAAAAGACATTCAATTTAATAATTGAGAACAAGAGGAATGTCAAAATCACATACAAAATTTGTTAAAACTAAAAGTGGTAACACCTAGTGTTAGTCCACATAGAAGTCCGGCTTTTATAGTCAATAAATCTTCAGAACAAAAAAGGGGTAAATCTAGAATGGTTTACAACTATAAAAGACTAAATGATAACACAGTAGAAGATGAATATTCAATTCCATCTAAAGATGTTTTAATAAACAGAATTCAAGATGTCAGGTGGTTTTCTAAATTCGACCTTAAAAGTCGATTCCATCAAGTAAAAATGGATCTAGAATCAATAAAATGGATAACATTTTTGTGTTCCGAAGGCCTATTTGAATGGAATGTTATGTCATTTGGTCTTAAAAATGCTCCTGCTGTTTTTCAGCGAAAAATGGATATTATCTTTAAAGACGATAAATCCTTTACATATGTCTATATCGAAGACATACTAGTATTTTTTAAAATAAAAGATGATAATTTTCATAATCTAAAACAAGTCTTATACAAATTGGAACATTATGGACTAATAGTTTCAAAATCTAAAATGGAAATTTGTAAAAATTTCATTAAATCTTTGGAACAGAAATCGGTAATGGGACCATAAAATTCCGGCCGCATATTTCCAAGCAAATACAAGATTTTCCAGATAAAATGGAAGATATCAAAACATTTAGATCCTTTTTAGGACTTTTGAACTATGCAAGAAATTTTATTCCAGATTTAGGAAAATACACATCTCCTTTATACAATAAAACCACTTTAAAAGGAGAAAGAAAATTTAATTCTATAGATATAAAATTGGTTCAGAAAATAAAACAAATGGTAACAAAATTACCAGTTTTACAATTACCATTGGATTCAAATTATCTAATAATTGAATGCGATGGATGTGAACTTGGATGGGGAGCAATCCTCAAACAAAAGAAAAATAAACACATACCAAAGGTAGAAGAACAAATATGCAGATACGCTTCTGGTAAATACACAACGAAGCCTAAAATTTACAAAACTAGCACTGACTATGAAGTTAATGCTATTATACATGCATTAGATGCATTTAAATTATTTTTGATAAATAAACAAGAAATAACAATCAGGACAGATTGTGAAGCAATAGTTTCTTATGGCAAAAATCAAATTAATAACGACAAAAAGCCTCATAAAAGATGGCTACTTTTTAAAGATTATATAAATTTTTTTGGAAAAATCATACACTTTGAACACATCAAAGGTTCTGAAAATACTTATGCTGACATTTTGTCCAGGTACATCAGGTGAAGATCACACCCTTACAAAGACCTTTAGGTCACTATGCTTGAGAATACAAAGAAGGGTGCCGTTGGCCCTAAACAAGTAAAATCTCCATTTATGGTGGACCAATACACAAAGTTCAGCAAATAAGAATTGCCGATCCTTACAAATATCTTCCAATACCCTGGAAGAGATCAAACAAATGTCAAATTAAATGTTTTAATTGACAACATTTGGAATATTCCAAAATACACAACACAAAATGAGCACCAAGTGACAAGGGTGAAACAAAGCATCATAAGCGCATTATAAAACTTTTGTTGCCAAGACAATAAAGGAGTAGCTTTAGCATCTTCTGCCTCTCCTTCTGGGAAAAGTTTTACACATTTTGCCTTGATAACATGCAAGAACAAAGGTGTTTATACATCGTTTAAATACCTCAGTAAGGCTAAACAAGACCAGTTTTGGTCCACATACAAAGGCTTCTATTCAAAAGAAGAAACTGGAATGACAGTTCGGTTGGAAACAATCGATGAGGAAAAGATAAAAACTGTCTTACAATTTGAGCCTCATGCTCAACACCAAACATATACTACTGCTGCTTGTAGTATCTCTCAACAAATAAATCTGAATATCCTTTTGGGAAAATTCGAATTAATACAGGACTTTCTGTTTGAGGTCTATTCCGAAAATACAAATTATAATGGGTTATTTGTTAAAACCCAAACTTACTTCAATATCAGAAACCCTTGTTTAGAGTCATCTGAGTATTGTAAGAAAGTAGACAAAGAATGTACATGCCAAATAAAATTCATTATCAGAAGGGCTAAAATTGATTTGAGTTCCTTTAAATCACAATTATACAGGGATGTATTAATAACTCCCGTGATTCTTTTAGAAGCTGGATGTCTTCATTCAATTACTGTACCTCCCACAGACAGATTTTCTGCTCTGTCCCCCATTCTAAATTCAGTAATTAATGACATCCAAGCCAAACAAATGTCAAATGTGGCACTACAAATTACCACTTCTCCCAGAAGCCCCACAAATCCTGACAGTGTAGCCACACATGTCATAAAACTTTATACAGAAACCAATCCAGAGTATCACACTTCATTTGAGCATGATCCCTTAAAAGGACTGTATCTTAACAAAAACAAAATGTACCAATACAATCTCTGGAAAGCATCCATAGAAGGATCAAACTGGAATTTCTCAAAAAGAGATTCTGAAAATTTTACTCTTCTAAAAGAAACACCAAATACTAAATTATATTGGAAAAAAACAATGGGTACAAAATTTCACCAATTTCCAATAGAGTCAAACCTTTCTCTTGTAAAGCATTTTGAAAAAGAAAGGTTGTACAAAGAAATTTATGAAGAGACTGGCTTCTATGGCCAAAATACTCCCGGACAAACCTCTTTCCCTTCCGACTGTGACGACAATAAAGACCAGAGTCTTCCAAAACAGATGGAAGAAGAAATACAAAATTTGTCTGCAATAATTCGAGTTAGAAGAACAAATTAAAATTTTACCTGTGACAAAGTAATTTTACTCCCTCAACGGAGTAATAGACTAAAGGGTAAAATTACCAACAAAACAGGTCACCAGTCATAAAGTAACATTTTCAGCAGGTTACCAGTCACAAGGTTACCTTTTGAACCGGTTTCTGGTTACACAATTTTTCTATAAATAGGACCATAAGTCTCTTATACTGAGCAGGTCCCTTACACTCTTCTCTCTCTAGGTCTCTTACACCCTTCTCGCCCCTCTCTCTAAACTTCTCCCTCTTTCTCTATCTCTTGTAAATTTTCTTCTCAATCAATAAAATCAGAAGTGTTTCTGCATCCCCCCTTCCTTTCCTCACTCTCTTTTGTAAGTATTTCTTTTAAAATTTGTGCTTTATTTATTTAAAATAAAGACATAAGAGAATTTGTGCACAAAATTATGGTATGTATAAAGAATAAAAATAAAGACATAAGAGAATTTGTGCACCTCATATATGTTGAATTGAAGTTCTTTTGCTCTTGATGAATAAAAACTTTATCTATGATTATTGTAGAGATATAAGTTTAATAAGAGTTTTGCTGCCTGCTTTGAGATTATGATAGAGAATATGTGTTAATTTGCTGAATAAGATGACAAATTTATAATATTCCAAGAATAAACAAACCTCAAATGAAATTTTTTGTTATTAATCTAATTCATGAGAGAGTTAATCTTATTATGATCTCAATCAAATCATCATCATAAAGATATAATAAAATATGGTTATCAGCTTATATTAAATTAACAAATAATAATAAAAATAATTGATTAATATTTATGGATTATTATTTTATGCGATTGGAATGCTGGCTGGAACTAATTATTGGAATGGTTTCCGAAGAAAAGATTGTTGATTGCATAAAATGGGAGTGAAAAATAAGGATTATGGAAAGCATATATGTTTTGTTTTAAAGATATTTGTTGAAGATGTAAGTGTATAGGGTGTAGAAAGAAATAGATGAGATGCAGCGCATAAGATCGAAAAGGCGAAGAAAATTTGGGTCGAAAAGGAGGCCCAAAAATGATATAGAATAATAAAAAGATTGTCGGCTCGGTGTGGCATATGGTTCTCAATCGCAGACCATCTTTTTAATATAATAGCCCTGCCCTAGCCACGTTTCTAGGAGCTTCCTTTCAGACTTCCCAGTTTACTAATTATAATATTACAAAAAGGATATTCAATATTCGTATTTGGCGTTTGTGTGGGGAGGGGGATTAATTAAGATTAGGGTTTTGATGGCTACGGAGCGGAAGAGGAAGGTGAGCTTGTTCGATGTGGTGGACGACGGTGCTGCTAAGCTGGCCAAATCAAACGGCGGCGCCCTCGCCAACAACCTCATTAACCGATGGAACGGCAAGCCTTATTCGCAGAGGTACCACGAGATTTTGGAGAAGAGGAAAACTCTCCCCGTCTGGCACCAGAAAGACGACTTCTTTCAAGTCTTGAGGGATAACCAGACTCTAATTCTCGTTGGCGAAACCGGCAGTGGCAAAACCACTCAGGTTTCTTTCTTTCTCTTTCATCTTAGTATCGGACTATTACTAACTTCAATACTTTCAGGACCGCCTTCTTTAATCTTGCTAGGTCTGCCTATTAGATTCGTTGTCGGATTATTTTGGCTATCCATTTGTATGTTGATTCTATGTTTTAACTTGCTAAACCCTAGTTCTGTCTTGGTGATAGATGTGGCTGGTGTTCGCAGTCTGCATTTCTCATTGGCTTTTGTTTTATATTTTGTGTCACAGATTCCCCAGTTTGTTTTGGAAGCTGTGGATATTGAATCCCCTGATAAACGTAGGAAGATGATGATTGCGTGCACTCAGCCGCGTAGAGTGGCTGCAATGTCTGTTTCCCGACGTGTGGCTGAGGAGATGGATGTGAATATTGGGGAAGAGGTTGGTTACAGTATCAGATTTGAGGATTGCAGTTGTGCAAGGACAGTTTTGAAGTATGTTATGTTTTACTAACTAATTCAGAGCACGCAGTGTAATTTTTTTTCTTTTTGCTCTATTTTGTCATTAATGGAATGTTTTGTTTTTCTCTCCCACCCTAGATATCTTACAGATGGTATGCTTTTGAGAGAAGCAATGACGGATCCACTTTTGGAACGATACAAAGTAATTATTCTTGATGAAGCACATGAGAGGACTTTGGCTACAGATGTGCTGTTTGGCCTTCTTAAGGAAGTGCTTAGAAATAGATCTGACTTGAAGTTGGTTGTTATGAGTGCAACTCTTGAAGCTGAAAAGTTCCAGGGCTATTTTAATGGGGCCCCTCTTATGAAGGTTCCCGGAAGACTGCATCCCGTGGAAATCTTTTATACTCAGGAGCCAGAAAGAGATTATTTGGAGGCTGCTATTAGGACTGTTGTGCAGATACACATGTGTGAATCTCCTGGAGATATACTTGTTTTCCTCACTGGAGAGGAAGAGATTGAGGATGCTTGCCGCAAAATATCAAAGGAAATTGCAAATTTGGGAGACCAGGTTGGTCCTGTAAAAGCAGTGCCCTTGTATTCTACACTTCCTCCTGCTATGCAGCAGAAGATTTTCGAGCCTGCTCCACCCCCACTTAAGGAGGGAGGGCCTCCTGGAAGGAAGATTGTGGTATCAACAAACATAGCAGAAACTTCCCTGACAATTGATGGTATAGTCTATGTTATTGACCCTGGGTTTGCTAAGCAGAAGGTTTATAACCCTCGAGTCCGTGTTGAGTCTTTATTGGTGTCTCCAATTTCAAAGGCCAGTGCACACCAGAGATCTGGGCGTGCTGGAAGAACTCAACCAGGAAAATGTTTTAGACTTTATACTGAAAAGAGTTTCAATAATGATCTTCAGCCACAGACCTACCCTGAAATTTTGAGATCTAATCTTGCCAACACTGTTCTTACTTTGAAGAAACTAGGTATAGATGATTTAGTGCACTTTGATTTCATGGACCCTCCTGCCCCTGAGACCTTAATGCGTGCATTGGAAGTGTTGAATTACTTGGGTGCTCTGGATGATGATGGTAACCTAACAAAGCTGGGTGAGATTATGAGTGAATTTCCACTGGACCCTCAGATGTCAAAGATGCTCGTTGTTAGTCCTGAATTCAACTGTTCAAATGAAATTCTTTCTGTTTCTGCCATGCTATCAGGTATTCTTCTTTTATTTAATTGCTTTTGTGTCTGTGTAGAGTCCTATCATAATGTTAAGGGGATGTAGGTTTGCTGGGCTCCATTTTGAAGGGAATGCCCAGCATCTGCACATGTGCACAGATGCAATATCGTGCATATGATGGGGATGTTTGACTGCTTACACATGTGCTGGAATGCACATGAATGCGGTTAATGGAACATGTCCTGTTAGGTAGTCATCAGCAACTGTCTTCTCTGGGTTCCATGCCCCCGGTTGGCATGCACCATAGGATTCTAAGTAAATGCTGATGCAGATAGTTGCAGTTTCTCAGTATTCTCTCAATCTCATGAAGAAAATGGTGTGGTCTCGCCTCTATGCATCTGCTGACCTTCCGTGGGCCTCCTCTGTGATAATAATTTCTTTCTTTAGTACCCAATTGCTTTGTCCGGCCTAGAGAGGCACAAAAAGCTGCGGATGAAGCAAAAGCTAGGTTTGGACACATTGATGGGGATCATCTCACGCTCTTGAATGTATACCATGCCTACAAGCAAAATAGTAAGTCCTTATTTTCGCAAGTTCTTTTTTTTTTCCTAATTCTTGCTACTTATTTGTTATATAAAATTTATTCATTATATACTGGTTTTTCAGACGAGGATCCTTCTTGGTGTTATGATAACTTCATTAATCATAGGGCATTGAAAGCAGCTGATAATGTTAGACAACAACTAGTGCGAATCATGGCTCGGTTTAACCTGAAGTTATGCAGCACTGATTTCAATAGCCGCGACTACTATGTCAACATAAGAAAGGCAATGTTAGCAGGATATTTCATGCAGGTGGCTCATCTGGAGCGGACAGGACATTATTTGACAGTGAAAGACAACCAGGTTTGTTAAGAGCTGCTGTTTTTATTTATCTTTTTGTTTTTCATTTTGCATTACTAAAAGAGGTAGGCTGGAGGATTATTATCATATTAATGATTAACGTTTCTTTTATGAGTAGGTGGTGCACTTGCATCCATCAAATTGCCTTGACCACAAGCCGGAGTGGGTAATATACAATGAATATGTTCTTACCAGTAGGAATTTTATTCGAACTGTGACTGATATACGTGGGGAATGGTAAGATTTTTATTTGATGCAGTATCTGGTTTGCTTTTGTAGCAAAGATTTAGTTTGACTAACTTGTAAAGCTCATTTTCTATGGTATTTAAGGGGTAACCTGTTTTTGAGTAAAAGAACACTGAAGCTAATAAAAAAAAAGATGTTTTTTCTATTATGAATTATAGTAACATCTGGTTATTCGATTGAAATGATATTCCTGTCATCAATAAACATTTGAATGCGATGAAGCACATGGATATATAGAAGACCTAAATTGTCATTTGGAATTCCATCCACTGTTAAATTTATCATTGTGGACTTCTTTGGTAAATGCTATGTAATGCATTTTAACTTTATGATAAATTGCTGTACAGGTTAGTGGATATAGCCCCGCATTACTATGATTTGTCGAATTTTCCACAATGTGAAGCAAAGCGTGTTCTTGAGAGGCTTTACAAGAAGCGAGAGAAGGAAAAGGAGGAAGCTAGGAGCCGTAAATGAAGATCTGCCATCCATGCCTTTTTTTTGCCTTTTGGATTGGAATTGGGTCTCCTGCAATTTGATATCATAATTTCGTCAGGGCAAGTTCCCGATTGTTACCGTTTTATTACATACGAAGAACATATTGTTTGTTAATGTTAGTGAGAAATAGGTTGTGCTTCTTGTACTATTTATTAGTGTATTAGTAACATGTTTTATATTCAGCGAGTTTCTTCTGTTATACCTTCCAAATTCCAATTATTGATTAATCGATTTTTTTGTTCCAGTTTTGTATTACAACAAGCTATGGAAACAATTGCCAAAATAAACTAAGAGTTATATATTAGTAAAAAGTTTTATACAGACAATTTAATCACAGTTTTTTATATTTGGTGTTTTTTTTTATTTTATAATGAATGGTTGTGATTAAATATTATTGTAAAATTTTACACCTGTAGTGTTTAAGTATTAATCACAAACTAATACATGTATGGAAATATTAATGTTTTGAGTGGATTCTAATATGAATAAAGTGGAGAGAAATAATGGAAGGAAAAATAGATAGCAGTAAAAGAGATTCCAGAATTTTTCTGTCTTTGTAAGTGTAATAGAAAATAGAAAAAAGAAATAAATAAATTGTATGAAATTTTTTCATTGTAATTGATCTTTTCTTTTTTAAAAATAAAATTATTTGTGTTCGAGAAATGTCTGTTTTATTGAAAATAGATGATAATTGAAATATAATTTTCTTATCTACTCTATTAACGTTACTCGTTTCACTATACTTTTTTAATTTTATTTTAGACTTGATTATTAAATAATGGAGTGTTTCTTATAACACCTAACAAATTTTTAAATTTTGTTTGAACCAGATTTACGTTGGTTGTTTGAGCGCATATTGGTAGGGTGAGTGGAAATTATGAGTTTTATGGAGCTTTCAACTTGCAACAATTGAGAAATAATAATGATAATCTGTGAACACTCTAATGCTTAAGTAAAATTGACTTCTAGCAAACAATAAACCACTTAGAACAGAGAGGGCTTTCCACATACATATAGGTATTAGGTGTTACAGAAAAAGAAATTACCAGACGTTTATTCGCTGCTATTTTCCCTTCCTTTGCAGTCAGTTTCCATGATCAGATTAATTTCATTCTCTCTCCTCTGGTTATCATTTTCTCTTCTTTGTTCTTCCTCTCTGATCTTGTTCTTGCATGTCTCGTTTCCTTCCTTTCTTCTTCATCATGCAGTCTCACAGATTTACTATGATACCAGAGTTTTTCGATTGAAGTGCTCTCTCTGCACTACTCTTCCTCTTTTATTTTTCGTCGTGATCTTTTCACCATGAATAGCATTTATATATTCATGGATTAGGAAAAAAGATATATATATATATATATATATATATATATATATATATATATATATTATCTTTATTCTCAATTCTCAATTCTTAAGCAATAAGAAACTTTTGAGTATATACCATGTGCGTGTATGTTTTAGTATACTCAAAGTTTTATTATTTAAAATTAATGTCGAGAATAGTATATAAACACTTTTTTTCATAATTGATGAATATATATTTTAAATACAAAACCGTAATAAAATCACTGAATTTTCAAAATAGACAGTAATTTCCCGTGACTGGGGTGTGGTAACGGTAAACCCAATGACTGACATTACAACCTTAATTAAATATCATTGGTGTATACTAATTTTCTAAACCCACCTTGACCAATATCATATTATTATTGGACATAAAGGCACATGCATGGTTTCTCAAAATTCAAAGCGCAAGTCCTATATTTCATCAGAATTCAGAATGATTAAGGCGATTCAGCTAACTCAACCCATTTTATTGCTACTATTCAAAATCATCCCTATCACTCGTTTTTTCTTTCTGGGATAATACTGTTTCTTCGTTAGTACATGAGAGAGAGAAAAAAAAACAGAACCCTAGCACAGATAAAATTCTCTCTTTTTATTTATTTATTTATTTTTTGTGATGAAGTTGGTTTTAGTCATTTAGTTTAGTGATATGCTAATTTGGTTTAATGATAGGATGATTTTATTTGGTATTCATGTCTAGAATAGCTGAATACGGTTATTCATTGACATTGTCAAAAATATTATTTGTCCTGGTACCAAGTGGAAGAGTACATGTAATTGAATTCTCAACGTCCAAATTAGAAAGTATTCAAATTTATGCTATAGAAATGAATATTATTTATGAAAATGAGTGAGATTGACACGTACCTTTGTTTTAATGTTGTTTTAGTGTTTACACTAGATATTTATGTTTTTACCTTTGAGATATTGTTTTTGTCTACTAGTCATTATTATTATTTGTAAAGTTATCAAATTCGAGAGTAGTAAAATCATGAGAATTCAATAAACTCGACTTGTAAACTCGTAAGAATTTACTTTATATAAAATAATAAAAATTTATAAATAACATACAACTAAACATTTTAACATGATAAGACAAAATAGACAAATAGTAAATCATACATTTTACAATATTTAAATAAGTAAGTCTAATAATGCATCATTATCAAATAATAAATTTTAAAGGTGATAATAATGATAGAAAATTCTTATTGATATTTGATATTGTTAAAAAATAAGGTTTGATGTTCTTTCGATTTAAGTATTACATACTAAATAAAAGTACATTAAACTCTAAATGCATACAAAACAAACTGATTTGTTAACTCGACAACTCAAAAGTAAACTCAAAAGTTTACAAAATTTGTAAGGAGTTTACAAAGATTACTTAGAGTTTAATAAAAAGAATTTATACATAAATTAACTGGCAAAGAGTAAGTGAACTCGTAAATTCGTAAGAGTTAACTCAAAAGTTTAATAACTATAATTATTTGTTAGTGATTATTTTTATCCATAGATTGTTATCCTTAGCCATTGGACATTACTTTTACCTGTTAAATATGTTGATAATTTAGATTTATTACTGATATGTTTAAGTTGTGAGGACTAATTTTTTAATGTTTATTTAAAAGAAATTTCTGTATCCGAAATGTTATGTTATCAATCGGCTTTTGCTGTGAAGGCCGAAATAAGTTTGTATGTACATATGGTAATTTGATTTTGGTTTTGATGATGACGGTTGGTTTTGGACTTTGGTAATTTATGTTTTTTTAGTTTACTGATATGGTCGTCATTTTTGTTTTTTTTTTATTTCATTTTTATTTTGCGATTGGGCAAATATGATCCATGAATTAGTGCATATATACACGAGGACTGACTAGTTTTTATCAATACAATTTTTGAGACTAAATTGATAATAAGTTAGTATATTTACGGTCTAACTCCATGGTAAGTAAGTACACTAGATTGGAAAGAAATTAATGCATGAAGATTTAGTTGGTATAATTCTATTCCCCAAAGTGTCAATTCAATCTTTATTGTGTTCATAAAAAAAGGGTAAATTGATACCGCAGTATTTATGAGATTTAAAATTATTGTTTCCTATTTCTGTTCCACTCCTTATTCTACCAATCAAAATTTCTCATCTCATTTATGATGCTTCCCAAATTGAACAACACATTCCAAATAAATAATTCAATAATTTTCTCAAACATAAAAATACAAAGCCAAATTGCTTTTTGTTATGTTTTTACATACTAGTAAAATGTGGCATTATGTGCATTGTTTACATTCTCAACAACTTAAGATTAGAAATTTCAACTATGAGATATAATCGGTAAAGGTGTTTAAAGTTGAATCAATAACTAAAAATTGAAAATTGATCTAAAAAATAAAAACAATTGATAAAAAACTAAAATTGTTACTAAATTTTAAATCGGATGGTTCGATTTGGATTACGGTTTAAGATTTGAAAACCAACCCAAACCGAATCAAACTGTAATATGTATAATTTTTATGTATTTTTTCTCTCAAATAATGTCTAGAAGACATAATATGATTTATGTTATAAACATAGTCATGCAAAAAATAAATAATAGATAGCAGCACAACTATAATTTTTACTAGTTAGATATATGCTGAAATTTTACTTTTTAAGTAATTTTGGAGTGATATTGATTTTCATGAAATTATCAATAGATATTTAAATGATTTTTAAAGTAAAATAAAATATTTAATTATTCTTAGAAGTAATAGAAATTATATTAAATAATACTTAATAATATATTTTTAAAACCAATCCAAACCAAATTACATTTAATTTTCTTGTATGGTTCGAGTGATTTTTTCAATTAAAAAGAAACCAAATCGTATATGAACACATGTAATAATAGGACTGAAGAAGCTTTAAAATATATTTAAATTGGTTTTATATTTACATCCATTAGTTTTTTTTTAAATTGGACATGATACCTTTATTTTTTTAATACTTATATCAGTTTTTCTTATATGGTATATAATGTAATGTTTTTATAACAATTAAAGAGAGTTGGTAATTGGACAAAAAGCCAGTGATATGATTTGTTTGAGTTTCTTATTGATTGGATAAGGCTTTTCCGAATCAATTTTGCATTTGAACTATTAATAAATTCAATTTCATTTTCACCCACAAATCAATTTATTTTTATTTTCACCCATAAATCAATTTATTTGTTCAATTCAATTGTGCACTATTTTTGTTGAACAGACATTATCTTTTAAATGCAAGTTTTAATGAAATACAAGAAAAAAAAAGACAGCCCAATATCTAAATCTATACCTAAATATTTATATTGTATGATATTTATACCAATTTATATGATTCAATTATTGATTAGAGATGTTCATGGGGTTGAACAACCTGAAGATACAATCCAACTGAATCTAATCCAAATCAAACTCAAGACTCAATTGGGTTAAATCCAACTAGACCAAATCAAACCCAATCAACTTTGGATTGAGTGAAAAATTTAATAAGTTGAACCTAAAAACTCAATTCAACTTGACCGTAATATCAAATTTATATATTATTATTACTATTTGAAATTATGTGTTTCTTTTGATATTATATTTTTTTGTTGGACAAATTGTAATTTGTATTTATTTGTATAACTTTACTAGCTTGGACAAATTGTGTTTACTTTTATTTTGAACAAATGTTTCTTTAGTTATTATTGCTTGAAATTTTAGTTTATGTTAATCTAAATTTGTTTTGATTTTGATATATAATTTGTAACTATAATTTATTATTTATTTTTATGTTATAACAATTATATAGTGTATTTTTTTTAAAAAATATCCTAAAAAAGATAATAAAACAATATTCTAAAATTTTTTTTTTTTAATTTTTTTAAATAATGACCTAATTAATCCCGTATTTTATTATTTAATTGAGTTTTGAATTTACCTAAACTTAATCCAATCCAATCTCATGTTTATCCCAACTATTGATCCATTGTTTTATTTTATAACATATCAATTTATATCGAATTAATCAGCAATTCAATTTTTAAATCACCAATATAATATGTAATGAATGTTAGTTTAAAATTTAAACAATAAAGGGAGGAAGTTAATGTAGTAAAAAAAAGAATAGTGTGTAATTTGAAAAAATTTCAAGAGATTATATTTTATTCTATAATTAATAACTTATTTGAAAAGATAGGTGATGGAAAGATAATTTTTTAGTTTTATCAAAGTGTGATCCTGAAATAGTTGGGGGACTTGATTTGATTCAAATTTTGATGGAAGGTTCATTCCCTCTCCCTTCTTTAGGCTTTAGCTGGCACTACGTGTACATATATATAGTGTTAATTTAGTATTGAACATGCTTGTAGCAAGCCGCGGGTATACGAGGATTGACCACAAATATGCTTTATCTACGGAAAATGGATTGATCTCGTATATAGTACAGACTATGACAATTGACACACTTGCTAGTAGCTGCATAATACAAATTAACGCTGAGCTTAGCTTTTACGATAGATGGTAGTTTGGGAACGAAATAACTGCTACAGGACATCTGTGTCCACAGACCTCACATTTTTTGCTTATCTCCTGTCAAACTTACGTATACTTCATCTATTTCCACCTGTCACAATATCAACAATTTTGTCACTATTTTTAGTGCACAGTGCACACATCATAATCAGAGTGCAATAAGAGGATATCTGATTACCTGATAATACTTGAGCATTTTGTTTCTTTTCTTCTTCAGTGTTGCCGTCACCAAGTCCCTTTCCATGTCAAATGGATGCGTGTCTAATATGACCCCCTTGATATGTTCAAATCCCCTCAGCTAGTTTTAGTTTTATCAAGGACAAAAATTGAAGAGGAAACAAGACAATTAGGGAGTCATATACCATATATGATTCCAATATCTTCTATATTTTGTTTTAGCAGCACTTAAATGATGACCTAAACAACGAGTAATCATTTCATTACCTTATTTCTCTCAGCTGTCAGCTTGAGCTCAGATAGCACATATTTCTTGAGTTGGTCAAGAGAGCAGAGTTTGGAGAGAGAAGCCATATGACCATTTGAATATGCCCACTTATTGGTAATTTCTTCATTTGGAACTACTACTGCAACTAGCATTGACTTGAAGCTATTCCCATAAACCCAGATCTAACAGTAAAACATGGCATAAAATGAATGACAAACTTACAACTCTCTCGAGAATCTGTGGACTAAAAGGTGAGGTCGTAAAAATACTTACATCTTCAACTATGGGAGTGATTCCATAAACATTTTCCAGGTGCTCAAGTGCAATATACTCTCCCTGGGAAAGTTTAACGAGATTCTTCTTCCTGTCAATAATCTTAATAACACCATTAGGAAGCATTTCTCCAACGTCCCCTGAGGATACAAGTAAATGACACAACACAATGCATTAGATTCCTAAAAAGTAAAAAGAGATTTATTTTGAGGCAGGAAATGAGAAATGAGTTACCTGTGTGGAACCATCCATCTTTAATAGCTTCCTTTGTTAATTCTGGATTTTTGTAGTAACCAGTAAAAACAGTTTTCCCTCTCACACAGATCTCACCACATGGAGGAGTTTCAAGAGGATTGTAGCCCATCTCTGGAACCTCCTCCAGCCTTATTTCGTTATAAACAGATACAGCTCCAACGGTACCAAGCATGCACATTTCGTCAGGAAAGCCAAGAGTAGTTGACCCACATGTTTCAGTCAGTCCTGGATTAACCATTGTGTTAAATTTTCTCTCTTATAACAACATTACAACAAAAAGTCTGATACTTATGCATACTTTTACACTGTCATTCACTTATAACGGGTTCATATATATAAAGTTAATACTTTAAAAATAATACAAAGAGTTGTGATCAATGTAAAACCTTTTTCTGGACAACAAATTATTAACAGATTTCTCCTTACCATAGCCTTGGCATACAAAGGCACAAGTAGTCACACGCAAGAATTCTTCTATTTCAGGACTCAAGGCTGCCCCACCAGATATTATTAGCCGAACACGACCACCAAGCCTAGCTTTGACCTAAAATGGAGGGGTTAGGGGCAGAAGGAGGTTGAAATTTTGGAGAAGGTTTTTGTCATATGTAAAACAAGTGTAATTTCAAGAAAAATAAAAGCATAAATTGAGAATTGATCTTTTAAAATACTACATGTAAGTTTTAAGTAAGAGATATGTACCTTTCTGAAGGCTAGCAGATCTGCTAAACGTGATGCCTCTCTATGCTTGTATCCTTTTTTCATCCAACCAAGTTTGCTGCATTAAAGAAAAATGTGAAATAACAACATTACCTCACAAATAAATATAGCATACAAAATTCAAACTTACTAGTTGTAGAGCATGCCGAAAACTGTTCTCCTCACTGGATTGAGTTCTTCCACTGCTTTCTTTATACCTGAAACAAATATTCTTTAAGTAGTTTATACTAAAATAAAGGGTAACAAGCAAACTAACTATTATATTTTTATTATTAATTAAAATTTAATAGAAATTACAAATTGGAGTTTGATTGATAAGATGGAAGACTTATAAAGTATTGTAATTTCTAATAAATTTTAGTCAACAACAAAAAAGTGTGTTACTTGTGTTTGTCTATCACAATAAATTTTTTGTGGAGGGGGTAGCCTTGCCTTCATAGACCTTTTCAAAAACCCGTGGGACACCAGCAAACAGTGTTGGTTTTAACTCCATCAAATCATCCCTCAACGCGTTCAAGTCCTTCGCGCAAACAATTCACGACATTTAAAAATAAAAAAAATTAATACAACATTTGTCACGATATTTCGGTAACATGTCAATACTGCTACCAAGCCAATCCAAATTAACCAGAAATTCTTGGACGAACGTACCCCATGATAATATCCAACAGATGCTCCCTTACGAAAAAAGTATTCCTCTATTGTGCGATCAAGGATATGAGCCAAGGGTAGAAATGATAAATACACATCATCCACGGTCATCTATGCAAATTAATATTCGTGTCACTTTTGCTACGAAAAATATATTATAACTATTTGAATAAATTACAATGGAATCCTAAAATTTTATCAAATTACATATGTATTGCAAAAACTATGAGCGTAATTCACTCTTAACCATTTTCCAGTGTGTCAAGCATCAGATTTACCTTATCTTCAAATTGTTCCATGAAAAGGTCCATTCCTCTTACTAAAGCCGTTACGTTTTCATATGTTAAAACAACACCTTTAGGGTCTCCACTTGTCCCACTAGTGTACATTATTGTACATATGTCATGAGCCTGGGGAGGAAAAGTGCTTTTGGGGTTTTCCTTTCCCTGAAAGATAACACGTTTGTTCTTATTAACCAAATATCCATATCAATTATTTCTTTAGCAAGTGACGATAACAGTTTCTGCAATGTTTGGATTGCATTTATTTCATAAAAGAGCAAAATTATTCAAACGGATGCATATGGATAACAACACAAAACCTTTACAAAAGCAAAAAGATTCCAGTGGAACACATTTTTAGAAAGTGCAGCATTTAACCTTAAAAGTTAAAATAAGTTAAAAAGATAGCAGTTCCTTCAAGCATACGAGGGATGATTCATTCATTGAATGGCTAATTCCCTACGTTGTACGTACTAACCAAGTGCAAGAAGTCACTCCACGAATATGGCTTAATTCCGATCTCAGCAGCCTTATCTTTCTCTTTCTCTGTTAATGTAGTGAAGCACACCATGGCTGTGACCATAACCAAATTTAGTTTAGTCCTTTAATGCTTCTTCTTGCTTTAGCACTGAAATATTGAGATTGAATCACGTAAAATTTACCTTTCAGTCGCTTCGAGGATTTACATTCTGGATTTAAAAGCTGCAAACGTTATATTTACTCAGTAAGAACCTATAAACTGCTCTGAATCTCTGCTATACAAAATTATCTGAAGCAGAAATTCTTTTAAAAAAATTATCTTACCTCTTTAACCTTCTTATCTTGGACGAAAACAAAATCTATTTCTGCATGATCTATGATAAAATTTACAGCACCAGGTCCTGCTTAAAAAAATGCCTTAATTAAAATTTGAATGTTGGTTTTTTTATTTAGACTGAAAACTAATCAAATAATTTTGTACCAATAAAGAAAATGAGCACCAAATCTGTTTGTTAGGATCATTTTCTTGGCATGACTCTTAATAGAAGACAATAAAGTTGAGAGAGAGAGAAGTGGGGTTACGTTACGTGAATTTATTATATTAGTTTTTCAGTTCAGAGAAAAGTTACCGAGGGTGTCATACAGAGGCACACAAATATAGCTTTGAGCAGAACAAGCCTACACCGATATAAACATGATTATGAATTATATGATAACATTATAGAAAGAACAAGAGGGGAAACTTTAAGAACAAAAGGGTTATGGAAGTGCCCCACCTCCATTGCCACAATCCATTCAGGGCAATTAGATCCATAAATGCCGATCCGAGCGCCCTGTCACATAAAAATCTTCTCTTTGAAAAGGACTACGATCTGTGCATATAAATTATGAGGGAAGCCGTTTCACAAAAACTTACAGTTTCGGCACCAGATGCTCGTAAAGCAGAACTCATATGCAGAACTTCATCATAAACTTCCTTATATGTCTTCCAAACATATGGTCCAATCTATGAACATGAACCAAAAACTAGTTACGTTCTAGAGTCTAGGCACATATATCAAGTTCTATATATAACAAAATAAATCCTCATAGCATACCTTTTCATCTACACTCTTACGCCATCCTAGCATCCGGTTGTTAGGATTATTTTTGACAGACACACTGCAATCATTAAAGAAACCAACGTCATTCTGATAAAAACATCATTCAATAATCAACCACCAAAGTATCAATTCTATATTGACATATAACAGACCCCACCTTATTATTATTATATGGGCAAAGGTCAGTACAGAATATAGATTGTATCATTATATTCTACTAGCTACTGCTGAAATATTATAAGCACAAGCACTGAAATTAATTACCAGAAAATATCCCAAGTGGTACTGAAATCAGGATCCATGGGAGGAAATTCATTTTTGGAGAGGAGGTTACGGTATACTGGACCAACAGAAAGGTTACCATTTTTGCCTTCCCTTCCTTCCTCAACCTTAACCGAAAATTCCTTCATTCTCCTTTGTTACGAAACCTGAACAAGGCACAACACAAGTATAAGCCACCTAGAGCTAGCTAGCTTTGCCAGGAGAACGTGCACTCAATCTTCGGTTTCCGTCAATTCAGTTCATTTTGGTTTAGTATAATTAATTATTTCTAGCTACCGGTCAATGACAGGCATAAGAAAGTCAAGAGTTAAAGTCCTTAAAATAAAAGTCGCCACAACAAAGTAGGCCGTCACATTGCGTGGTCCTAAACTGTCATTTATCTATGATCCCCACTAATTTATGATTCCAACTAATTTCTAAGTGACATGTAACTCGGTTTTGTTAACTATTTCTCTTAATTAAAGAACTTAACTATTCGTTTGAGTTTGGCACAGTGGCCCAGAGCATAGAATAAGGCAACATAATAGTATGCCATATACATAAGAAAACACGCATTAGAAGCATGGTTCCGAGTGCCCGGGAACGGAAGAAGAACAAGGTTAGAGTGGTTTTGGCCAACACAATAATCATATTAATAAAATAAATAAAAATAGAAGAGAAAGTTCAAAAGGGTGAGGAATAGGAAGGTCAAAATCTCA
This sequence comes from Psophocarpus tetragonolobus, assembly GCA_037954015.1. Classification (NCBI taxonomy): domain Eukaryota; kingdom Viridiplantae; phylum Streptophyta; class Magnoliopsida; order Fabales; family Fabaceae; genus Psophocarpus; species Psophocarpus tetragonolobus. Next base: position 34,578,323 of record CM075692.1, on the reverse strand, counting down.
AGGACAACGTAACAACATAAGAAACAAATACTACGTGGGCGTGTATGTAGTAAGTAGTGTGAACGGAGACTGGGTTGCAGGGCATATAGAGGGTGTACCTCGCTGCTTGTCTGCAGTTGTGCACTCGGTGTTGAAACAAAGTTTGGAAGTCAGACCTATAAGTTTGGTTTTTGAGGACTATAAGAAATTAAGAACCAACTTGACTTGAAATTTTATAGCGAAGAAGGGAGTTGCAAGTGTAAATGAGGTGGTTGAAAGCTGGAAACAAAGTAATAATGAAGACTGAAGAGCACCCCCTATCGTACTGTAACTTCAATTGTTTCCATGTGACCACCCTCACCTATTATCTTCTGTACATGTTATTCATTTTCATTGTATTCCTGAACTAGTCATTTATAAAATGTACGGATAATTTTCTAGGATAATAGGCTATGCAATATATAACAAGTCATTTGATTACGTTCTCAACATATAACATATTTGACTTCTCATTTAATTTGTTCTCGCACTAATTCAACGGACAAACGTTAAACAGAGTGTGTTCAAGCCTTTACCAACATTTGTTTGTGAATACACAAACATACCTTCAAATTTATTTATTTAATTTTTTAGTTCTTGAAAAAATGTCTAGCTAAAGTCATGTTACCTGATAGTAGGGATCACAACGGGATCGGGGTGGGTTTGCCCTTCCCGTCCCTGGAAAGTGCAGGGCAGAGGTGGAGATGAGTATGAAATTTTAATCTCCAGATATTTTTCGGTTCGGGTATTCTCGCAGATATCCCATTATATTATTTTTTATAATTTATATTTAAATTTGCTTATAATTTATTAAATAAATTATATATTAATTTATTAATTATTTAATAAATTACATGCTAAGTTATTAATTATATTTTGGTTTTAATGATCCATAGGGGTATAGATTTGTACACAGACATGTGAAATTTTGTTTATCATATAATTATATGTAAAATATAGAAGCAGGACGGGTGCGAAAACGAGACGGGGACTAACAAACTCACACCTGTCCCCATCCTCGATTATCTTAGGCGGGAACAGGGGCAAGGATGAGGCAACGCAAATTTTTCCATCAAAATCAGGGTGGGGGACGAGATGGTACTCGCAGGGACGGATATGATTGTCATCCCTACCTGATACTAAAAAAAAAAGAAAATAGGACCTAGGACCTCTAATATCATATTTATTGGTTATGTCAAACATAGTGTAATAGGTTTCTTGTCATTAAGAGTAATGTACTTGATTGCAATATCATCATAAGACTAAGAATGTTGAATTCTTTGATGACATATTCCCTTCGAAATCTAGTATATTTGTTACCTCTAGTGATAGTACTATTGTTGAGCAATCAGTTCAAACCTATAGTGAACCTATGATTGAGGACTTAAGGCGTAGTAAGAGACACAATAGAAAAATCTTTTTGGGATGATTTTTACATGTATCTATTTGGGAATGCTCCTTTGAGTTTTCTAAAGCTATTAGTTTGTCAGATGCTAACCTTTAGGAACAAGCTATTAAGATTGAGATTAATTCTATATATAAAAAATAATACTTTGAGCTTAGAGACTTTCCTGATGGTAAAAAATAATTGGTTGGAAGTGGATTTTTAAGAGAAAGTATAACCCTGATGGATTTATAGATAAATATAAGGCTAGATTGATAGCTAAAGGGTTTACTCAAAATGAAAACATAGATTACTTTGATACCTTTGTGCCTATTACCAGGATTTCCTATGTTAGAGTTCTAATAGCATTTATTCACAAGTTGGTAATTCATCAGATGAATGTTAAGACAACTTTCTTGAATGGTAATATAGAGGAAGAAATTTACACAACCAAACTTGAGGGATGTCTGATTCCTAGTCAAGAAAACAAAGTGTGTAAATTGTTAAAGTCCTTATATGGTTTAAAATAGATACCAAAACAGTAACATGAAAAGTTTAATGAGACTATACTTGCTGATGGTTTTTGTTTTAGTGATGATAGATGTATGTACACAAAGCTTGTGAATGGTGAATATGCCATTTTATGTTTGTATGTGGATAATATGTTAATATTTGGTACATGCAATGATATAGTTTTTGAAATTAAATCCTTCTTAACATCCAAGTTTAATATGATAGACATAGGTGAGACAAGTGTAATTTTAGGAGTTAAAATTGTAAGAAAGGAAGATAATATATTACTATCTCAAGAATATTATGTGAAGGAAATTTTTAAGAAGTTTGACTATTATGATTATAAATCAGTGAGTACTCCTTGTGATATTAACTATCAACTAACAAAAAATAGAGGAGAATCAGTTGCTCCAACTCAATATGCCTAGATCATTTGGAGCTTACTGCACTTGATGAATTTCTCAAGACCTGATCTAACCTATGCAGTAGGTAGATTGAATAAATACACTCATAATCTTAATAAGAATAATTGGGAAGCACTTGCTAGACTCATGAGGTATTTGAGAGGTACCATAAACCATGATATTGAATATAGTGGATTTTTCTTTGTATTGAAAGGATACAATGATACTAACTGGATTTCTGATTCACATGAAACAAAATTCACTAGTGGCTATGTATTACACTTGGTAGTGACGCAATTACATATAGATCAACCAGACAAACCATTATAGTTAGATCAACAATGGAATCTGAGTTTGTTGCTTGATAAATGGCTGACTATGAAGCTAAGTGGTAGAAAAATTTTTTCGTGAACATTCCTTTAGGAATGAAACTAACACCATCAGTGTTTATGCACTGTGATTTGCAATTAACAATAGTTGTGGTGAAAAATAAACTTAAAATGGTAATAATAAACATATATAATTGAGACATATTGTGATAAATCAACTGCTAAAGGATGGAATAATTTCCAAAGATTTTGTGAAGTAAAAAAGAAACTTAGAAGATCATTTGATGAAACCCCTGTGAAGAAAAATGATATTAGAAACATCAATAGGAATGAGACGTAAGCCACCACTTGAAAACAGACAATGATGGTAACCCAACATTTGTGATTGGAGATCCCATGAAAAAGGTTCATATGAGTAAAAACAAGTTATTTGTCGGTTCTTCTAACACTAAAATTGATATAAATTAATTTCATTTTTAGTCATTTCCTATGATGTGAGAAAATAATAGATGTTGCATTAAGGAGAGGTTAAACTTTATAGTTAAGATTTATGAAAAAACTTAGCATTTTATAAAGTTTTAATGAATTTCATATCCCTTATCAATGGTGTATACTTTACAACATACACTTGATTAAATCACCTATATAAGTGTTAAGTGGGGTCGCTTGCATGAGAGATTGACAAATCTCTAGAGTACTCATGAATATCAGGCAAATGCATGACCTAAGAATGCAATACAGAGAAAATAGCAAAAGATTGTGCATGAGAGTGTATTGTAATTAGTAGACCAGTATCATACATCACATGTTTTTTATTCATATAACATAGTTACACCAATTATACTATGTGATAAGTACTACTAGTTTAGGTATAGTTTATATAACATTGCTACACCAGGTCTGGTGCAAAACACCTCATTTAAGAACCTAGCCAAAAATTTCTTCTTTCCAATTATTTGCCTTGATAATATGTGAGAGATTGTTGAAAAATTTGAATATTACAATAGGCAAATTAATTTGTTATGTGTGATTTTGAAAGTGTATTAAAATATTTATAGTCGTGGATAAGTCTTATTACGTATTAAATTTAATTTTTATTACGTATTAAATATAATTAATTTTCAATCACCCAGTTAATTACATTTAATTTTTTTATTACCATTTATATTTGTAACATTTATATTTATTATCATCTATAAACTCAGAGCACTATATATAGATCTCTCTGGTTGCCACTGCCAAACACACCTTAAAATTTTATTGACTTTCTTGATTTATCTTACTAGTTTTGTAGTCTCAACTTGTCTAAGAAGTCATTAACTTATGAGATTACTGAGATAAATGTTTTTAAAAAGAATCTAACATGTCTCTAAAAATAACTTTTGAAACATATAAGATAAAAATTTCCTTATATTATAAAATGAATTTAATAGTATATACTAATAATATAAAAAAATTATAATAATATTTAAAATATTAATCAATAAAATCAATATATTTATCATAAATATAAATAAAGAGTTATACTGTAATTAATCAGTTTTTATGTTTGGACTTATATGTGCCGTGGATTACATTTGTAAAAGCTTTTAGTTAGAGGAAGGCGATTCTTTTTAAGTTTAGTTAAAACGACTAGTTGGTGTCACTTGTCAGTGCAATTATTTATAAAGTTATGGAGGCTATTAATACGGTGAGGTGTAGGAAATCTGGGAGACTCTCAAATTGTAATTGGTTAAAATACGTCATCAACTTTAAAATAGAAAGTTATTTAAAAATAAGTGAAATTCTCTAAAATATTAAAGACATCTTACTCAGATGTGCAGAAAGAAAAATAAACTCTCACATATAAATTATCTCCGAACTCGTCTCAAAATTCATAAATTTTTTTAATTTTATGAACGCAAATATAATTATACAAATTACAAATTTTTAAATAAATTTTGAATTAATATTATTATATTTAAATAAATTATTTTTTATAAAAATATTATTATATTTTTTTATAGGTATAAGCCAAGTATGTGTATATTCAATACCGGACAAGTATAAAGAGAGAGACATAAATCTTAGATTTATTAGATATAAAAACGAGGATGGAGATGCATTTCAAAAATAGAAATAAAAATATAAAATCATCCCTTGCTATGCCACTCATATGATTAAACAAAATAGTTGAATTATTATAAACTTTAGCATTGTATTCAATTCAGGAAAAAAAATGTAATTCATTAATATAATTTTTAGTTTATTATAAATAATATAAAAAATATCACAAGACAACTTTTTAAGAATATCTCTAGCATAACATCATGTTTTTTATCTGGTTTTTTTATAGATTTAATAATTTAAAGATCTATTTCATTTTTCATAAAGATTACAATTTTTTATATCGGAATACTTTAGGTAGACTATACAATATTTAATTTTAAATATTAGATTAATTAGAAAGATAATAAAAAATTATTATTTTTTAAATATAGATAAATTTTGTTTGTTTTTATAAAAAAATAAAATTTTTATTTAAAGATTAATTTTTTAAAAATCTTGACTTCAAAATCCATGTTGAAAAGCAACCATTAAAAAAGTTCTAATAAAATTTTCTTAGCACTGCTTTTAATACTATTTTCCTTCTGTGTACGTGATAATGGCTAACAATGCCAGCAATACCATATGTATATCCGGCCATATGACTTCTACCAACCTGATAGAACATTATCTATTATAAAAAAAAAAAAAATTTAGATAAACTTTTTTATAAGTATTTTTAGTAGAAGAAAATCAAAGAAAAAAGTCTAAAAAATTTTTCTATTAACTTTTAAAAAATATATGTAAATATTTGTTCATACAACTTTTTAAAAAATGTAAGATTTTTTAAAATTAATTTGTAAAAAGTCTCATATTATTTAAAAAAAATTTATAAAAAAACTATTTTAACTTTAAAATTTTTATAAAATTTTTACGTTATTTAAAAAAGAAATTATAGAGAAACTATTTTTATTTTCAACTTTGTATTTTTTTTCTAAAAATGCTTCCGGAGAAAATCACCAAAAAGAGATTCTACTTTCAAGACAAAAGAACTATTAGAAGTAACTCTAGTCTGGAAATTAAAATAAAAATCCAAGAGTTGGTTTGGAACACGTAAATACTATTTTTACTATACTTTTATTCTTTTAAAAATTTTTATAGTCATGTAAATTTATCTTTATTTTATATTTTTTATAGATAAAAATAACATCTTACTTTCTGTAATAGAATTTTAAATTTTTTAAATAAAATAAATAAAACATGAAAATTAGGAAAAGGAAAAAGAGAGAGAAATTAAATGAAAAATGTGAATGGCAGTTAATTTTTTAATAGTTTCTTAAAAACGAAAAATTCCAAATAAATGTGTTCACAAAAACGGGATATTAGATAAAAAAATTTAAAATTATAAATATAAGGATTGAAATGAGTTATTTTATTTATAAAGAGTAAAAAATAAAATAGCAGTTTTAACCATGTAGTATAAGATTAAGTTTGGATTATATCACTTACATATATGAAGTAAATCATGTTAAGAAAATATCTAGTGCACTCAACAAAATTTAGCGATATGTACAGTAGTATAATAATGATTAAAAAGAGTAAAATTAGTTCAATTATAAATAATAAATTAGCAATATTTTTGTATTTATCTCTGCCATTCGTTCACTATTTGTATTTGGTTATTTATGAGGAAGGAAAGAACCCAGAAAGTAGTTAGATCGTACTGTCTTGAACGAAAAAGTATAGGCAGTTTCGGTTGGCCATCAATCGATCATCTTCTCATTTTGGTCGTTGTATTGTATTAGAAAATTGTAACTAAACCGTCTCCTTCTTGTACATTCATAGTCACATTTACATCCCAATATTCATTAATTCCTTTCTGATTACATCTTCAATTAATTAACAGTGGTGTCATTGGGTGGCTCAATTTACAACCTACGCTTGTTGTCATCTCGTTGTTGGATAGCAGTATTGTCGGTAGACTGTTGCTAGCTTTAACATTAATGCCATTACAATAGATGTACATCACCCTTGCACCACTACAGCACACATTTGGCACAATTTTTATACACTATTTCCCCATTTAAAATCAACTTTTAAACTTCAAAATTAATTTTGTAAAATAAACTATGCTTGATAATTAGAGTTTAATTAGTATATATTTTTAGTGTAATTTTTTTATTTAATTATAACTTTTTATTTATGTAACTTTTAAAATACTAATGAGTAAAGTTAATAAATTTATCTTGAATGATTGTAATTGAATATAATCTAAAGATGTTTCCACTCATTGTATATCAATTAAATTCTAATAATTAAATAACACCTTAAAATTTATAGGTTAAAAACTTGATACAGATTATCTCTGAAAATGATTTTAATAAACGTACTTGACATTCATATATTTTTTAATTCAAATTTTAATTCAAATATTTTGTTTTTAACTCAAATATAAATAAATAATTATTTTATCTTATTTAATGTTATTATTTTAAAAATACTATTTATTTAGTTATAAATATAATTTTTTATTTATAATATCAAGTTACAATGAAGAGTGTGTGTTTTAGATATATTATTTGAAATTAGTAAAATTAAATTATGATAACTAATTTTAATATTTATTTAGGTATTTTTCTTACATGTAAGTTTAAAAGAAGTATTATTAAAAAGTGGTATCATTAAAAATATTAAGATTGGAAAAAATATTCATTTTTGTATGCGTTTAAAGTTTCTAACAAAATTTAATTATTTTTTGTTACCATGATAAATCTATATAATACCATGTTACAATCTATATTCAATTTCTCTAAATTTTTTCAGAAGAAAAAATTCTCTAAATTCATTACCCGATTGATGGGTTATAGTTTTTAGTATATTTCAGTGTCATTTAGTTAAAAATTACATAAATTGTAATGGATTATTAATTTTTGCATATTTTAATTATGATTTTGCATTTATTTTATTAATAATAATAGTAGAGTAGCTGTAATATTGGAAGTATTGATATGTTAGTGATGGTTGTAGATTAATATATATATATATATATATATATATATATATATATATATATATGTGGGACTAAAATTAATTGATTTAAATTAGATATATTAAAATGAAAACATCAAAACAAGAGGTTAAAATTGTCGATTTTTAAAAATAATGGACTATAATCACAAAAAGAGATAAATGATTAAAAATCTCAAATTTTAAAAATAGAAGGATCTAAATTACAATTTAGCCAAAAATATATTAAAATTATTATTAATACTATTCTTTTTATTATTGAAGCAAAATACACATAAACTTTGAAATGAAATAAAATAAAAACATATCTCATCTATACTTAGAGGCTATAATTCTATGAAGCAAGGAGTTCTTACTTAGTTATTTGAGAATGATGTTGAGGTATAAGTGTGAGTAGAAATCTCACGTTAGGGAGTTGACTAATATATAAGGGAGAAAAAATCGCAAACTTAATGTCTTAAAGTTTTTTGTTAAAGGTGATGTTATGTTCTCGTGTCTTTGGGAACCAATTTCTATATTAATTTTTGCATATTTGTTAAGAAATTAATTAGGATGTTTTTTTATTCATATTTGTTTATATTATTCATGTTAAGAAATTGGTTGTGGGAGAATTAATTTCTCAACATGCTTTATTTTTTTTTACGTAAAAAGCTTATTAAAAATTATTGTTGGGTAACCAATTTCTTATAGGGTATTTTTTTTTTTCAGATTTGATTTTATAAATTATTTTAATTTCTTTTTTATTTATTTTTTATGTAAGTATGTTTTTGAAAGCATGATTTTAAAATTTTTTAATGTTAGTTTGTATTTTATTTTGTTTTTTTATGTGTTTTATTTCTATGTTGTGTAACTTTTTTATTATTTTAAATTTTTCTTAAATGCTTTGTAATTTATTTTTCAGATTAAATTTTTTAACCTAATATTTAAAATTATTTTGGTAAAATGAATTTAAAAGATTTAACTTTAAAAAATATAAACTAAAAAATAAATAAAAAAGCGTTTAAAAAAAATTAAAATAACAAAAAAAGATACACAGCATAAAACTATATAAAATAAAATATAAATTAAATAAAAAAAATTTAATTTTAAATGTTATGTATATTTTTTAAAAGTTACACAACGTAATTTATTTTTTATTCTATATATTTTAAGTAAATTTTTTTAATTTGCTTTTTATTTCTTTTTTGTGACATTGTTTATTATTTTTTGTATACTTGTATCTTAATTTTTAAATTTTTTTTTTATGTTTGTTTAAATTTTATTTTAAAATTTTATTTTTGGATTTATTAAGTAGATAAGTATTATTTTTTATGGAAAGACTAACTACTTTTTTTAAAGTTTACATCAATTTTAATATTATTTTAATACATTAATTAGAAACAAAATGAAATATAAATTAACTTAAAATTTTCTTAAAATCATACTTTAGAAAAACATATGTATATAAAAAATAAATTAAAACTAATTTAAAAATAAAACTAAAAACAAACACCCTATAAGAAATTGGTTACTCAATGACCAATTTTTTGTATACTTCTATCAGTTAATTTTTTAAATTTTTCTTATGTTTGTTTAAAGTTTTATTTTTAGATTTATTAAGTAGTTAAATATTATTTTTTATTGAAAGAGTAACTACTTTTTTTTTAAAGTTTACATAAATTTTAATTATTATTTTAGTGCAATTAATTAGAAACAAAATGAAATATAAATTAAATTAAAAAATTCTTAAAATCATACTTTAAAAAAATATATGTACATAAAAAATAAATTAAAACTAATTTAAAAAAATAAATCTAAAAAAAACACCCTATAAGAAATTGGCTACCCAACGATCAATTTCTTATAGGCTTTTTACATAAAAAATAAAACATATTGAGAAATTGATTCTCCATAACCTATTTCTTAATATGAATAGTGAAATCAAATCTCAACAAAAAATGTCCTATTAGAAATTAGTTATTGACCTTTTTATATAAAAAAATAAAGCACATTGAGAAATTGATTTTTCTAAAACCCATTTCTCAACATAAATTGTAAAACTGGTTATTTATAGAAATAACGTGGGATGAATAATTTAGATAAATATTTTTCTTTTTTAGCATGAAAAAAGTAAAAAAGTCTTCTTTAATGATATATTTCCTTTATCGAAAGTTTTCCAACGGTTCAGGTGGCATGTAGATCTCCCAATGGTGCACAAGATATTGTAAATGATATTCTATATGGACTTAAAAAAAACTATGATGATATGATTTGTATGATTTTTAGCGTGAGTCCATGTTTGCAAAATTCTTTGAAATATAAAGAGTAAATTTGATTTTGGTTGTCTTATTTCTAAAAATATTTTATTGTAAAAAACTTAAAATATATGTTAGAAGAAAATTTTAATATAATTTTTATCCAGGAAACATTTGAAAGGAGAGAAAGTTTTACTTTTTATGCAATTTTAGATTGAAAATATTGATTTTTTATGTGTGATATTTGTTTTAAAAAATAACCTTATCATGATTCATGATAGCGTTTTTTTTTAAAATGATTTTAGATAAATTTCTCAAAAAATTGTCCCTCGAGAGGGTGAAAATCTAAATTTTTCAATTAAATTTTTTATTACAATAAAAATATCATGTTAATATTATTTAAATAAATGTAATGTGATAAATAATTAAATTTTAATAAAAAATCACAGTACTTTTATTAAATCATTTAATATAGTAAATAATTGTTTTCTAAAAAAAATGTATAAATTAAGTTATTGATAAGATAATTTAATTTTATAAAAATATAAGATAATTAAGTTATTCCTACCTCCACATTCTCCACACAAAATGGACCATCAAATGAAACTACCTTCCTATCAGTATCACTCACCGCTCATCATACCTTTCCTCGAAACAAAAACTTTTAACATATTTTGACAAGTATTAACAAATTACATTTCACAAAGTACAAAAATTAAATTTACAGCACTCTTTGCCTTGCTTAAATTTAAATACAAGTTAAAATTGTTATGTACTATATCAATTCTATTATGTTTAAATAAGCTAATTAGAAACCAATATGAGATAAACTTCCCATTTTTGTCGAAAGAAGTTTAAAGGGATATAAGACAAACAATGTAGACAAATGTATTAGGAAATAAAATCTAGGCTCTGACACACTTTGATGGCTCAGTGGCGACGCGGTCCCACTTAAACTCTTTCTGCATTAAAAAACATATTAGGAAATAAACATAATATAAAAAAATATAAAAATAAAACCAATTTCAAAATTAAATTATTTCAAGAGAAGCATAAGGAATACATTCTTTTTTAATTATATTTTTTATATCGATTGAAATCTATTAAAAATTATAAAATTGCGAAAGAACATTATTAAATATACTTCAAACAGCTAAGTCGACAAGAGGGCAGTGGCGGAAAGGGTATAGGGGATTGGAAGGCAGATTGGTCTTAATTGCGGTGATGAGGCACAATTGTTATTCACAGGTTGGAACATATGGAGGAGAGAGACAAAGGAACAGTGGGAGAGGGAGACAATAATATGTTTATATCTTTAAGGAGCAAAAACCTTGGTTGTTCTGTATTCAAGGGGGTTAGGGGGAGGGTAAAGAAGTGGGAAGTGCAAAGACTTATTAAGAAGAAGAAACCTTAGTTGTTATTCAAGAAACCAAGATGGAAAGAATTGAGGGTTCTCTGTGTGAATTTTTATGGGGATCGGTGGAGGTGGGATGGACTTCTAAACCATCTTGTGGACCTTCAGGAGGATTACTAGTGCTGTGGGATTCGAGAATGTTCAAATTTGAAGGTTGTTTCATTGACAACTCTTTTATAGGGTGGTCAAAAAGTGGAGTGGGCAGGAGAACCCCATGATTGTGGTCAATGTTTACACACTATACGATTTGGAGAGAGAGAAACTCTATTGGGAGGCTTAAGCCAGTGAAGGTAGGAGTGTGGAAAATCCGGATGGTGCTTAGTAAGGGACTTCAACTCGATCAAGAATGAGCAAGAAAGGATAAGAGTTGGGAATAGCCGAAGAGAGGATGCGATGCGAGCGTTCCATAACTTTATCGAGGACGAGAGACTAATTGACTTGCCTATGAGGGGTTAGAAATATACTTGGTATAAATATGATGGTCGTACGATCAATCACTTGGATATATTCCTAATCTTTGAGGAAATGTTGGAAACTTGGGGAAATGTGGAACAATGGGGATTGTAAAGGAGTGTATGTTATCATTGCTCTATCATGCTGGTCATTAAAGAGGTTAATTGGGGGTCAAAACCATTTAGATTGTTAAACTGTTGGTTTAAAGATACTGGGTTCTGACCCTTTGTGGAATATGAGTGGAACAACATAGATGTAATAAGGAAAAAAACTTTTGTACTAAATGAAAAGATAAAGTTGATAAAAAAAAGTTGAAGAGGTGGAATAGAGAAATGTTTGGTGATATTGACAAGCGGATTACTCTCGAGCGAGAGGACCTGCATAAGTTTGATTTGAAAGAGGAAAGGGGTGGCTTCCATGAGGAGGATAACATTAAAAGAATGAAGATGCAGATGAACTTCAAAAAGTGGATGGGAAGGAAGTGTTCTCTGTTAAGACAAAAATCAAGAGCTAAGTGGTTGAGAGAAGGAGGTGTAAATTCGAAGTTCTTTCACAAAGCAAGGGTAAAACACAGTAAGAGCAATGAAATTCTTAGTCTCTATTTTGACGAAGTGGAGGTGTCCGAGGTAGTTGTATTGAAATCAAAGATTAAGGATCATTTTCATAGTCAATTTAGAGGGAATGAGTCGTGTCGCTTGAGGATTGATCAAAATGAGTTTCAAAAGCTCTCTCAATGGGCAAAAGAGATGCTTGAACATCCATTCTCTAAAGCGGAGGTTAAGGAGGCAGTGTGGGGGTGTGATGGAAATAAGAGTCCAGGCCCGGATGGTTTGAACTTCATGTTTCTAAAGGAATTCTAAAGCATGATAAAACGTGATTTTATGGAATTCTTTCATGAATTCCACTCCAGTGGTAAGCTGCCAAAAGGGTCAAATTATTTGTTTATAACTGTTATCCTTAAAAAGTTAGATGCGTGCAAAATTGGTGACTATTGGCCGATTTCCCTAATAGGTTGTATGTATAAGGTGTTAGCAAAGGTACTGGCAAATAGACTGAGTAAAGTTGTGCAACCTCTTATTTTGGAGACCCAAACTGCATGTGTGGCAGGAAAGCAAATTTTGGATGGAGTTTTAATAGTGAATGAGATTATGGATGAAACAAGACGTGGTAAAAAAGATTTGGTTTGTTTTAAAGTGAATTTCGAAAAAGCGTATGATTCTGTTAGTTGACAATTTCTGTGGTATATAATGGAAAGAATGAGTTTTGGTTGGTCTTGGATAAAATGGATTAGGGAATGTGTGAGCATATCAAGACTTTCAGTGCTAGTGAATGGCAGTTCTATGGAGGATTTTAAAGTAGGCAGAAGGCTTCGTCAAGGTGATCCTCTGTCACCCTTCCTTTTTATACTTGTAACAGAAGGTTTGAGTCAACTGATCGAAGCAGCAGTTAGGTCTGGGCTCTAGAGGGGTTATGAAGTTGGGAGTGGGGGTATTAACATCTCCTACTTGCAGTATGCAGATGATACGCTATTAATTGCCAAAAGGGATTGAACGTCACTAGAGGTGATCAAAGCGATGTTGTAGTCTTTTGAGTTAATCTTTGGGGTCAAAGTCAACTTCCATAAAAGCCAACTAATTGGTGCTAATATGTAGTAGTCGTGACTGGAGCAAGCAATAGTTCTTTTGAACTATACAATAGGGTCATTGTCGTTCAAATACTTGGGTATGCCTATTGGTGGTGCATCAACAACATTGGCATTTTGGAAACCAATGTTAAATGTTAGGAAGAGATTGTTTTCGTGGGAAAACAAATATGTGGCAATCGCAGGTCGTGTGGTGCTCATAAAGGTTGTTTTGTCCACGTTACCAATCTATTTCCTTTCCTTCATCAAGGCTCCCAAAGGTATCATATCCTTTCTTCACTCTTTATATAAACAATTTCTTTGGGGAGGGCATGAAGGTTGTAGGAAAGTTAATTGGGTGTCCTGGGATCGAGTGTGTAGAGCAAAAGATGAGGGCGCTTGGGCTTGAGGGATATAGGAAAGTTTAATTTGGCGCTTCTTGGTAAATGACAGTGGCGACTGAGGGTAGATCAGGAAAGTTTATAGGCTAGAATTCTTTAGTCTAAATATAGGCACGTAGTGGAAGTTTGGAGTTAGCAAACACCTTGTGTTCTACTTGGTGGAAAGATCTGAACTCAATAGAAAGTAGGGATGACAAAAATACTTATACCCGTGGATACCCGCCCAAACCATCCTGATTTTGACGGTATTACCTGATTTGATAGGGTACGGGTATGGATACGGGTATTACCCGATGTCTTAAACCGGGTACGGGTATGGGTATATGACTACTCGCCCTATACCCGAACCCGTATCCATCCCATTATAATTTTAATGATTATATAATAATTTTAAATTTATATATTTAATTAAAAATTTTAATTCTTAGGCTTTAATTTATAATTTCTTGTTATTAATTATTTTTTATATACTTTTTAAATTAAAATATAATTATTAACTTAATATATATAATTTATTTAATAATAAATAAGTAAATTTAAATTGTAAAAAATAATATGACAGGTACCCGCGGGTATACCAGAACCCGAAAATACCTGATGGGGCCGGGGATGAGGATTAAAATTTCATATTCACTCTTCTTATACCCGAACGCGAACCCGTTTCGCAATTTGTGAGGATGGGGACGGGGAGGGTCAAACTTGCACCCGCTCCGCCCCGTTGCCATCCCTAATAGAAAGTATGGGACAAGGGAATGAAGGGTGGTGATCCTCAAATGTGCATCATCAATTGCGTGCATGGAAAGATATTGTGTTTTGGGAAGAGAGGTGGACTGGTGATTGTAGCTTCAACGAGCAGTTTTCTCGGTTGTATGAGATTGCTAAAGACAAGAATATATCAATTGTAGAGAAGTAGGTAAGAGGTTTAGGGTGGAATTGGAATTGGCGTAGAAGGTTATTTTCCTGGGAAGAGGAATTGTTGGTACAATTAGAGAATAAGGTGGATGTGAGGTTGGTGTCTCACGAGATTCCTGATGGGTGGGTATGGACTTTAAAGTAGAGAGAAATGTATTCTGTTTCCTCAACTTACAGGTTCCTGTCTTGGCAGCTGGCCACCTATGCAAATGAATTTGGAAAGCAACTGTGGACGCAAGGAGTACCCCTAAAGGCACAACTGTTGGCTTGGCAGCTAGAAGCTGATAGATTACCACAAGAAGGAATATGTTGGAGCAGAATATTCTACCGGTGGGAGATGAAGGTTGTGGATTTTGTGGAATGTCAGAGGCAACAGGTGCTCATTTGCTTCTCACTTTCTCCAATTCTTGGGTTTAGTCTTGGGCTCTTGGAACAAGAGGAAAACATGGTCTTATGTGTGGTTTTGCAAGTATATGACAGATTTAGAAAGCTCCAAATACAACAATTTTTAATGCAAAAGAAGTATCAGTTTAGGATATCATTGAAGTTACATAATTGTCTGCTTGGGAGAGATGTCACATAGCTAAACTCATAACACACTCCTTTGCAGAATGACAAATGAATCCTTATTTTTGTATTCATGAGTTCTAATCCTGATCTTGTTGGTTATCTGTGATTATATCTCTTCTATCATCTTTAGTACTTATGTTGGGAAGACATCTCTTGTGCTTTTCCACTTTTATTAATACATTTATTTTGTCAATAAAAAATATAATGTGGATTGAATTTTTTTATATATAACTTTTAATAAAAGTTAACTAATAAAAAAATATTAAATTGTATCTAAAAATATGTTTCTAGCATTTTTTTTACTTCAAACTCTCTAGATCACTTTTCTCAAACTCATCAAACTTAAAATCACTATAAATTTAGAATACATATAACTTGAATAGGTGCTTATAGGGAATGCAATTGCTCTAGGTGTCTAGCATGAAAGAGAAAGACTTATGGTATGTGTGAGACGCATTTGTAATAAGTCTCACATATTCTATAAATATTTCTCTCTTCTACCAATGGACAACCTCTAATATAGGAAAACATTTATTTCCATTCATGATGTCAAAATAAAGAATAAGATTTACTCTGAAACATAAATTGAGTTCCTAGTGGATCAAACAAATAAAAGAGAGACGACAATAAAATATATTTCTTTTTGACTTATGTAAGTAAAATAAAAAAGATTTGTTCTCTCTTTATATGTAATGGAAAAATTGTAGATATAATAGTTTTCAATTAAGTTGTTACATTGCACTAATGTTTTGTTCTCTCTTTATGTACGCATTATTAGGAACATTGTACAAAGGCTACTCCAGTTTCCTGTTTTGTATAAAATGTGATCACATAAGTGCTTCCCTTAATTTAAATTAACCAAAGAGACAAATTCTCACAACCAATTCTAAAAATGAAACCAACACGTAATTACTCCACTGATTTTAGGATGGATTTCCAAGTGTATGAAGCTGTTGTTGATTGCGTAGCATTGAGGAATGAAGCGTTTCCAAGATACTTATAGGATAAGAGTTGTAGCAACAGTTTTTCTGACTTATTCATCAAAACGCAAACATGTTTACCAAGTAGGGATATATTGCATTCCCTAGATTTCCTTTAGACAAGACCACTATGATTCTTAGGCTTAATGATTGTCCTCCAATCCGTCCAGTGAGCTGACTTACTTCCCTACATAAACTTTCTAATACTTCTATCAATAGACTCAAAGCTAAAAGTTTTGCATAGTGTACAAAGGAATTGAAGTTAAAATTAATTGAGCAAGAGTTGATAATTTGTGTTGTTAAACAACTTAGTTTTCCATCCAGCTAGTTGTCCATTCTCGATCCAGGATAAAATTGAAGTTAATTCTCTTTAATCTTCCTCTTAAGTGGGAAATTCAAGATATTTTTCTAGGTCATTGGTGGAATGAAACCCATAGATATTTGTGAAGTGTTCTACTTTTTCTCGGTCCATATTCTTTGAAACATTGAACCGTGACTTGCTCATATTGACTCTCAAGTCTGAAGCAAAACAAATTTCTCAAAAACTTCTTTGACTAGTCTAGCTTGAGAATCACCAGCCTTTGTAAAAAGTGAACAAATCATTGACAAAAAATAACTAACTAACTTTGGGTTCCCCTTTAATATAGATAGACTTTCATTTATTTTCAATAACATGCTCATTTATGAGAATGATTAACTTTTCCATACACATGAGAAACAAATAAGGTGTAAAAAAAACATTGTCTTTGATGTAATACTCTCTTAAGGATAAAAAGGTAAGTTTCTCATTGTTACAGTTAAGAATCAAATAAATTAATAACACACAATTCATAATAATGTTTAAGAAAACTGGAATTTAGTTAATGACAGTCTCAGGAAATCCCAACTTACATACTCATATGCTTTCTCAAAGTATACCTTGAAAGAAGAAATTCAAATGTTCTGTTTTTGTGTGCATATGATGAATGACTTCTTAGACTATAGTTGTATTGTCAAACTTAGGAATAAAACTACTTTGAAGATGTCTTATCATAGTATCCAAATGTGATGTTCTATCATAGTATCCAAATGTGATTTTATCATGTTGACCAACACTGTAAAGATTACCTTAAAAGATGCCATTGTATAGGTTGATAAATGAGAAGTCCTTTAGGGACAATGGAGTATCCTCCTTGAATATTGGAACAATGAGTGTTTTTGTTAGTCCTTTGGGAATAACACTTTAGAAAAAGATTTATCTACTCCATGTTAAAAATCCAAGGGGGTTAACAAACAGAGAAACATTCAGATCATAAACTTTAACACATCTTATAATTGGGGACTTGATACTATTTTCAACTTAAAATTTTAACTTATTAAGTTTATTGGTATCCTCACTTCAAACATCTAATTCAACAATAAGCAAAGAATACATTTAACACTTCGTGTGCCTTTTTCTTGTTTTATTATTACTATAGGTCAACTATTCCATGAGGGAACATGTAGGAATTAGAATGAGTGAGATAGGAAAATACTGAGGAAAGCCCTAAAAAAATACTGAGGAGGTGAAAGGTGATAGCAAATAATGGTAATATCCATAAATTGCTCAATCATAAAATAAGGGGTGTTGTGTCTGCACTCATTCTATTTGCTCCCTACATTTGTCATAATATATGAATTGAGTGCATTTCACTTTTATTTCGATTTATCATCAGTTTCATTTTATTTGTCTTTCTTATGTTCCAACATTTTATTTGTTGCAAATTATTTTTTATTATTAATTTTTATTATTTTTATCATCACATTATATGTTGAATGTCAACTTCATATTTCCTTATTCATTTATATGGTGGGAATTATTAGTCTAAATTCCTTATATGTCAACTCGGAAATTATAAAAATAAAATAATAATAACAATATAAGGTAATTCATTTATTTTTCAAAAAAACATGGATGAATGAAGTAAGAAGATAAGTGCAAAGAGCAATACCCTAAAATCAGCTTTCAAATGCAACCCAAATTAATTTACCAGGCTGAAATGAGATATATTTCAGCATCAGGCTAGCCCATTCCCTTCTCCTTTTAGGCTTTTTCATCCAACACCCCATTTTTTTCTATACACCTCCATAATTTTGTGAATTATTAAATTGCCCTTATGAAAATATATGAGACAAGAGCCAGCCCGAATTGGTCATTCCAGCTAATATGGAAAGCATAATCTGAATGTAGTAATTTGATAAGTCTAAATTAGGTTTTTTGTGATACTAAAAATATTTGGATTATCTAATCTGTAATTTATTAAAATCAATTTTTTTACAAGTTCAAGTTAGGTGACAAAGTTTCTTTTCTTCTTATAAATCCAAATTACTAAATTAGGATTTATTAAAAATCTTCTTTTTTTATATAAGTCTGGAGTAGTGATAATCTAGATTTGAAAAACAACCTCCAAATTAAGTAATTTAAAGTTTTTTTTTATAAATATGAATTACCTAATTCAAATTTGTATACAAAAGTTAATTTATTCAATACATAAAACAAAATAACTTTCATATTACCTGATCCAAACTTTTAAAAAAATAAATTTTAATTAATATGGATTAGGTAATCTAGGTTTTGTAAAAAAAAAAGAAGAATAAACTTCTAGATTACTCAGGAGACGTTTGTTTTAGAGATTAAAATATTATTATTGGAAATATAATATTTGTTAAAAATTTTGAAATTTCATTCCTTAACATATTTTATTCTAGGAAATGTTTTAACTTCCTAATTTTTTACTTTTTATTTCCATGGTAAAAAGATAAGAAAGTTATATTCTTATGAAAACATTGAAAGTTACTTATAATTCATCTATGACTTTTTTTTTTTTTTTTTTACTTATTTAAAATTTAAAAATATATTTCAAAAATATATAAAAAATAGTTAAAGATAATTTTAAATTTATCTAGACATAATATTTTTAATTTTATTATTCCTATAAATATGAGACTTCTGAAAATACCTTAAGGAAAACGCCCCCTAATGATACAGGAAGAATTTCCCCTCGTTTAGTAGTTATTTCGTATAGTCTTGACTCTTGAGTCAGGAACGCAATGGAAGTAAGAACAAATTAACGGCACTGTACATAGGACTCGGATGATTGATGAATTATAACTATGTAGCTAAGCTTGTCTCAGGATTAATAATTTATTATTGGAGAATATATTGAGGTCAGTTTTGTGTGTTGGAGAAAAAAATGGAGGGACAAACTTCATGTGAAAACTTACCATTACTTTTTTCACTTGTATGAAAATGTCCTCAGTTTAATGTTCAATAAGGAAAAGAAAACGAGAGAGAGTAGAGTTGGAAACTTAAAAAAAGAGAATTCATTCAAGTCGCTAAGTCACTGTATAATATATTAAGCAATTTGAGCTAGAATGTCTTTCCAGCATGTGTTTGTTGAAGGCTGCAAATTGGAGCTATTTACTTATAATGACATTGACAGCTGAGTACATAATTTTCTAGGCAGACTCCTCTGTTTGAGGAGCATAAACTGTTCTTAACCACCGTGACAAATTGATCAAGAATGGCGTGTACACGAAGTAGCAAGTGAGTGTCCAAGTAACTAGTCCCTGCACATGGTGTTAGTATGAGAAATCATCAACAATTTCACAAATAAATGGAAGGCTTTAGGTTGCAATATGACGTACCTGGTCAAATATTTCAATATTTGCATGAGGATAGTACCAAAGATGGAAGAACCTGAAAGAATAAAAAGATAAGTGTCCAAATATCCATGAATAGGAAGCCGAAAATGTTTTAATTAATTGTTGATATGATGCAAGCAGTAGGATGGAAGAGAAAATGAAAGGAACAGTTTACTTCATAATTGGAATCTCAGCCAGGGGACAAAAAAGCCCAACAATGCAAGCCAGGGTGAAACCAGACCATGTCCTGTCCAAGAAATACCAGATGAACTCTGCTGCACCAAATAATATGTAGGTCTCAATGTTGTCGGCTATTCCACCTTTGTAAAGTTCAGCACTCACTTCTATAAACAGAGCCACCAATCTAGAACACCACAACTCGTTATATTATTAACTTTAAATATCATTATTTTTTATTTCACTCCTTCTAAGTATTTTATTCATTTTTAGTTGCCACACTTTAAAATGATACAGTTTTACTTTTAGTTGCTTATTACTTATGTTTTTAATTTCTAAAGATTAAAACTCAAAACTATACCAATTTTTTTTTTAAAAAAACAACTAAGGACTCAGATGAATATTTTTTATTCATAAACATTAAAATAAAAAATAATGATATTTTATTTAGCCAAAATCATATTTAAACTCATATTATGAATACGACATTCAAGGTTCTCACTTCTTTTTAAAAGTGTATAGAACTCAGTTTTTTTCTAACAAACACTGATGTATTGCTAAGTGTATAGAACTCAGTTTTTTTCTAACAAACACTGATGTATTGCTAATTGAGTTATACTCATTGAGTAATTTTATATTGTTCAACATTAATATATTGCGTTATAAATATTATTTGACATTTTTAGCTTTTCTAAGTCTTCTCTTTGTTAGATTTGGACATTTGTTTAAGAATAAAAGAGAAGTAATTTTAACATAAAATAATGTAGTGATTATTTTTTAAAGATGTAAAAATAAAGGTAAAAATTGCCTTTTTAAAATAAAATAACCAATTTTATGAAAAGTTATTTAAAATAATTTCTTCTCACAACTAAATTTTTATATTTTAAAAAAAATTGTACCAAGCATATGCTAATATAAAAAAAAGTGATTATTTAGTAAAAACACTTAGAAAAAAGAGGCATAATTACATCTATTTTTTTTTTCCAATTTGGGTATCCAAAAGAGACAAAGTACCTCGGTTGTTTACATCTTCACTTAAATACTTATATACTTTCCCTTTTATTTTAATTATTTCTTAAAATAATTGAAGATTCATCTTCTATTTAATATACAATATTTGTTTCTTTCTCTAATCTCATAAAACCCTACCACATACTTGCTCCTAAAATCTCACAATACTATCATTTTTTGAAAATATTCTTCTATTAGATAAACATTTTCCCCCTTCATCATGAATCATTTTCTATCCACACCCTTTTCCTCCATCACAAACATCTTTTTTATTTTTTATTTTATCATTGTATTTACTATTTGATATTGTGGTGTCAAAAGTGAATAAAAAATCACCATCACAAATCATAGATCTAGATGAGTTTGCATCTCTTATTTAATTCATTAGAAGCAAATAATTGGAACCAAAGAATATTACTTGATATTTTGACTAATTTATGTTTACTCTATTAAGGTGGAATGCATGATAAGAGGTAAATGGTGTGTAGTGGACAAGGGATTTAAGATGGATGAAAAATATGTTTGTATGAGAGAAAAAGATTATAGAAGAACAAGTTATATTGTGCAATTTTGGGAGGAGGTAGGCTTTGCGGTTATAAGAAGTGTGGAGAAAAGAATAAATATTGTAGATCGAACAAGTTATATTGTGCAATTTTGGGAGGAGGTAGGCTCTGGGGTTATAAGAAGTGTGGAGAAAAGAATAAATATTGTAGATCAAATATGAGGTATATAACAATTGTTAAATATTCGTGTATTAGTACACAAAATTTGCAATTATCTATATTTATTTTGTTATACGTATGGACATTGAATTAACCTATTATTTTATTCAAATTCTAATTTAGGCTAGGATTCTTATAAGAATTTGATTTTCTAGAATAATGTGCTTCTTTTGGTAAAAAAAACTTATATAGAACAAATTCAATGATGAAAAAGCAATAAAAAATGCAAGGTATGTACAATAATATCTAAGTATTGACTCCATCCATGTAGAGTTACATAGGAGGAAACACACTTCTCTATCCTCACTCAAGGGGATCTTTGAGACCACTGCTCGAGAGCCTTGCACTTGTCTTTTTACTCTTTGAAAGGGTATGTAATAAAAAAACATGACATTCCATTCTAATTTTTACTTTGTAATTTTCTAAATACTCGAGAGAGGTTGAAAGATTATGTTAGATGCTCTGGGAATGGTACATACTGAGCTTAGGTGTTTTTACATGACATCCATGATGAACTAAGCCCCCTAAGTTTAATGTAGGCAACTACCATTCCATGTAATGAGATTTCTTTTTCTTTTATTTCAATAATTGCTATTATTCCTTTGTGTTTCTAATTATCTTTTTAGGATTGACAACCATATTACATGAGTATTTTAATTTAACTGAGGATTGAAAAATATTAACCACTGTTAAGATATAATTTATTAGCTACTTTTTAGTTTGAACTTATAATTAAAGCAATTTTCCCAATTATATCATGCAAAAAGAGTAAAATTGAGAAAATGAGATTACTAATATAGGAATAGATTATAGGATACAAACAATTTTCATAATAAAATTACTAGATTTATTAGTTTAAAATATCTTTTACATGATATTGGAAATTGGTGAATTCATGGTCTCTTATCTTATCAATAAACTTTCTTTTGCATGCATATAAACTATTTAATAAATTTCTCTTAAATTTATTATTTAATTTTCTAAACATTTCTCAAAACTTGTATTCTAAAAAATAATTAGAATTAATCTTATAATTACATAATTAACTATGAAAATACTTGATTTTAATTCAATAATAAATTACTTTTAGTGCAATTTTCATTCAACAAAATGACACCATTATTGAGAAATTATGTTTCAATAATTAGGAAAATTTTTATAAATTTGTTAGATTTTACAAATTCTTTTATTCTGTATTTTATTTTTATGGTTTTCTTTAATCTGCTTGGTAGTACTCTAGAAGTATAATACTCTTAAGCAATTAAATTTTCTTTTGCATACCATCTATTCAATAAATTATTCTTAAATTTATTATTTTTGCAACATTTCTAAAAAAATAGTAGTCTAAAAAACTCATCATATTATGTAGATATGACTTAATTATATGATAATAAATAATTTTTATTCGATGAATTTTAGGTATATCAATAATATATATGAAGGTGTAAATAAGATAATGATGTGAAAAGAGGCAGTAGGGACTTACATTAGTGATAGAATTGTTTTTGATAAACTTGCCTCTTGAACCTTGTTGAAGACCCTCTGGTCTAGGTAGAGTTGCAGCAAACCAACAGAGGAATAAAATAAGCCCAGCAAGAAAGGAACCTATAGGAATTTGAAGAATGCAGGTATAGATGAGATAATAAGTAAAGTGCAGAAAAAATTGAAGTTGAAACCAACCGACCCAGATATTTGTGTGGAGTGGACCTAAATGAATGGACCCTGAGTTGTAGACCACGAGATTGACCCTTGAGTGGAGTCCATCGAGAAGGGGACCAAGTATGAAGCCTGTGCCAAAAAGTGTAAGTGACACTGAAGGCCACAATGTTCTAAGGTTTGTTTGGCTCTGCTTTTTCTGAGCACACGGAGGCTTAAGCAAACCCAATTTCCGTATTCTGGGGAGGGGATATCTGTGGCTGTGGACAGTATAACCCTCAATAAATGAAGAGGAACCAGATGCTGATGCAATAAGGTATTGCATATTATCCCTCTTTGCCACAAAAATAATTGTATTAGTTTTTGAGACAGGAAAAAGGGAAGGGATGTAAGATCAGGTTAGTCAAAATGTTTTTGGACAATCATCCAATACCCGTGTTTCTTAAGGATATTTACATTTTGATTCGCTAAGTTTCCTTATCAACACTTTTTTAAACGAACAAAATGATAAACACAGATAAAATTAGCTTATTTCATCACTCAAAATTAATTTATAAATAAATAAATAAATTTATTTTTTATAAGCTAAATGATTTTAACTTACTTAATTTTAATTTAGGAGACAAATTATTTTTATCATCTTTTTCTAAAGTAATAAGACAAAGTTATCTCAACAAAGTTTTTTTCAAACTTACCACGTCATTTTCTTTTTCTTTTGGTAAACTTATCATTAATTTCAATGTTGTTCAAAATCAAAGTATCTTTATTTCTAAATATAGAAAATATTATCATTTTTAAATACATTAATTATTAATTTTTTATCCTTATTTAATATGCAGTCTATAGATAAAGTATTTACTTTCTTTTTTATGGAAGAAATAAAGTATTTACAAGATATAAAGCAAAATTTAAGATAAAAACATTTTAGATATTACAATTATAAATTGGCTCTTTATCAATGAACATTAAACTAGTACCGTATCGTGCTCCCGCATAGGTTTTTCGACTAGTTGTATATATTTGTAATCTAATAAAAAGAAATTATAAATAAAAATTAAAATACTATATAATTTTTTTATAGCTAAATCTTAGTTTTGTTAACAAAATATTATACAACTTATTTGGAAATTGAAAATTTAGTGATAAATTTAGGTGTTGTATGTCTTATGTGTTTTCTATTTTCTTTTTTATAAAAAATAAAAGTAAAAATATGTTCGGTTATCATTTAAAAAATAATTTCTTAGAAAATATTTTTAAAAAATGACTAAAAGCAGAAAAAAAAAATTATTTTTAGTGTTTTCAAAAATTAAAACTATATTAAAACTTAATATAAGTATTGTAATTATAACAGAAATTATATATAAATGCATTTTAAATTATAATATTCTTACTAAAAGTAAATTTAATAATGTTTTTTTTAAAATATAAAACATTAAATGAAAATAAAACATTTTATG
Organism: Psophocarpus tetragonolobus; assembly: GCA_037954015.1. Taxonomy (NCBI): domain Eukaryota; kingdom Viridiplantae; phylum Streptophyta; class Magnoliopsida; order Fabales; family Fabaceae; genus Psophocarpus; species Psophocarpus tetragonolobus. Next base: position 34,553,352 of record CM075692.1, on the reverse strand, counting down.
AATGTTAAAACCTTGAAAATAAAAATATTATAAAGAAAATAAAAAAAAAAAATAAAAAAAAAATATTTTCTCGAACCAAATGTCACCTTAGTAAGATTAGTAATAAAAATTATAAGTAAGAATGCTATTAATATATAAAAATATAAAATTTTGTTAAAAAATGCCTTATAAATTGGAATCACAATGATAAACTTGTAAATTTGAAACATAAATATAAAATAATAATTTTTGTACATAAGAAAATATGATGCAAATTTCTTGATATAGTTCAATAGAGTATTTTTCATATATTAAGTTCATATTGAATATGTTATGATCTTATATTTAAATATCCTAATGTGATGCATAAATTCATCATGCAAATAATAATTATTATATCAAATTTGTACAATGAAAATGGTAACTATGTTAGATACAGGCTAATGCATTCTATGAATGTTGACTTTTACTTGTTAGTTAATTGTTAACATTTTTGGAATGCATATTTTGTACTTGTTCATTCAATAATTTTTTTTTTTATAAAAAAAGCACTATGTTTAACACTCTTTTCAAATATTTTTTTAATGATTAGTTAGAATTCATTAAAAAACATCCATTTAAATAGATTTTACTTCTCACTTTTTCCAATTGGTAATTTTAAATAAATTTTAATCTATCGTGAGTATCTGAAAAAAATGTTGGAATAATGCCATTAGCATTCCATTTTAGTTCAAAATATACATGCATTCCCTTATCCAAATCATGTAGAGAAGACATACATGCATCTTATCCTTAGATAAATCAATAAATATTAATTAAATATTGCTTCTTATGCTAACTAACTAGATTTAAATTAGTTTTAGTATAAAGAGTTTTATTATTCATAACAATTTTGGTTAATATTATTTCTCCTAAATTATGTTTATTAGTATTAAAAAATGAGTTTAATTAGTATGTATTGTTAGTATAAAAGTTTTTACACTGACATACAATCATAACCCTTATGGTAAATTTATTAACTTTACTAATTAATATTTTAAAAGTCATATAAATGAAAAGATATGATTAACTGTCAATGTAATATTCTTTTATACTGGTAGTACATACTAATTAAACTCTTTAAGAATATTCTTTTAAATTTGAAACATTCTTAAATAAGATTGTCTATCATTAGAGTTATTTTGATTTGTATCATAAATAAATTTAAACAAATTTATTTTATACCTATAATGGTACCAAGTAATATTGTCTCTCATAAATTATAGGTATTTAAATTTAAAATATTCCTAAATAATAAGTTATAATTTTAAATAAAAATATAACATAAAAAAATAAACAATAATGATAAAATATAAAGAAAATAAAGAAAAATAAACAATAAGAAAAATTTAAAAAAACCTAAAAAACCAATTTAATGATATGTAATCAAAGTGATACAAAAAATAAATTATAAATAAAAATTAAATATTATAAATTTGAGTTGTAAATTTAAAATATAGTGATATACTTGTAAGATTAGTAATAAAAATTATAAGCAGACATTTTATTAATATGTAAATAGTATAATATTTTATTAAAATTATCTTGTAAATTGGAAACACAATTATAAACTTTAAAATGAGAAGCATAATTATAAAATAATATGTTTTGAATATAAAGAGATATAATGTATTTAAATAATTATAAAATATGATAGGATTAAAAAAGAATAGAGTTTAATTGGTATACACTGTCAGTGTAAAAGACTTTTACATTGACGTTCAATCATAATTTTTCATTTATGTGACTTTTAAAGTATTAATTAGTAAAATCAACAAATTTATCATGATGAAGGGCTGAGATTAAATGTCAATATAAAAATATTTACACCCACACTGTGTACCAATTAAACTAAAAAAAATATTAGTTGTAGGTAGAGTTCAAATTGAATATATTACGAGCTTCAATTTAAAAATCTTAATATAATTCGTAGAAATCCTTATGCTAAACAATAATGAGCAGATAAAAATTTAGGGTCTGATTAGTTTGGTTTTATTTTTTAGTTTTTTTTAAAAAAATTTCAAAAATAGTTTTCAAAAATTGTTTTCTGGAAAAAAGAGAAAAAAAAACATGTTTGGTAAGTGTTATTTGAAAATTGTTTTGAAGATGTGAAAATGAAAAATTGTTCATATTTATGAAAATGTCATTAATGAAAATAAAAAATAACATATTTTCTCATTATCTTTTGAGTTTTCAAAATAAAAATAGTTATTCCTCTTTTTTAGTTTTTAAAAACTAAAAACTTTGAAAACTGTTTTAAGAAAACATTAATCAAACGAGTTTTTTATTTATAACCTATCTACTATATATTGACTTAAAGAAAATTTTGCACATAGATAAATCTATCACAAGTTCTTTAGCATGAAAACAAATAAACATAAATGTAGGTTTTTTCTACAATTTTTTTTACTAAAAAATAAATAATAAAAATATTATATAAAAGATAAATAATAAAACAATAAAAATAATAAAAAATCTTAAAAAGCTAATATAGTGACACCTAATCAAAGTGTGATAAAAAACCTGGATCCTAAAAATCCAACATAGTGACAATGACCATCAATATCATGTTATAACTCGTAAAACTATATGATTTTATGAATTTAGTTATCTTATTGAGTTAAATCGTGAGTAACCTTGTTTTTGGAGTAAACTCAATGTAACATCGATAAACTTCTGTCATATCTTGAGTTCATGTATGAGTTTACAAGATTACTATAAAGGAACTCAAAGCATTGAACGATATAGTTTTGATGCGTAGGCACAAACTGAGACCAATTTGTTCACGACCTAGATTTTGTGCGAGGCTGCGAACCCATCTCTTGACTTTGTTTCCGCCATGGCTAGACCATAGCTTCGTGACTTGTCACCTTCGTTCCTTAGCCTCTGTTCTTGACGTCACATTCATTTACGAGATCCCATCCAAGCTTCGTTTGCGCCATTGCGCAAGCTCGGTGACAAACTCACCTTGTGAGTGTGAACCTTGCGATTGCAAATTCACCTTTGTTTTCGCCATAGATTTCGATTCCGGCAAAGATCCATTTCCGCCATAGCTTCCTTTGTTCTTGTGCCTCCATTGTCCCTAGTTCGACCTCGCTTCTGTTGCGGTGACCTTTGTTTCCGCCATAGCTTCTGGTTGCTTCCAAACTCGTGATGTTTTATTATATTTATGTAATTTTTTATGAATTTGGACTTATATTTATATTTGGAAATGGGTGTAACTTTGATTGTATAATTTCTTTTAAAATAAACTCTTACAAGTCAAGTTTACAAGTTCATATGAATTTATGTAAAATATCAATATTAATATCCTTGATAGTAACATATAAGAAAACTAATAGCAACTCTAATGCAAATTACTTATGTGTGAAGTCTTTTCAAATCTTATGAATTTATTTTATAAATTTATTAAAATTAAAACTATAAAATTTATGGAGTTTTATCAAATCTTATAACTCATTATATTCTTAGGAAGTCTTTTAAAATTCGCAAGACTTTTTTATATCAAAATAACATTTTAAAATTCCAATTGAATACCTTTAAATAATCTTTTATACGATAGATGTGACCTTTTGTGTAATATGTGAAACTTTTTGTTTGACAAAAGATGATTAGATCTAAATTTTATGCTTAAGAAAATTGATTAATTTATCTAACAACATAAAATCTTGTTAACAAATTATATATTTTTCAAAATTATCCTTATTTATATATATATATATATATCATTAAAATTTGAAAAATCATCATCTCACTCTTTTCATTTAACAGTTACCCAATAATATATAAACATTTTATTTAACTTTCATCAAACTTTTTATTTTTTTAATTTAACATTTATCCAATAATATATAAACATGTAAAACCTTAATCATGTTTATTACTATGTTTTCATAACTTAGAAAAATACCTTAACACTAATCCTTTACAAGTAGTGCCTAAACTCATTGAGTTTTAAGTCACCAACTACTTGTATAACCTAAATAAAATCGCTTGCATTAAGAAAACAAGTGACTAATAAGTTTTACTCTATTCCTAACAATAAAATCATTGAGTGTTCTTTTCATTTTTTTAATTAAATATATTTTTCAATTGAATAATAAACTTAGATTAAGATCAAAGATATAAACATTGAATATCTTTTTCCTATATATGAAACTTTTTGTTTAACAAAAGATGATTATATCTAAATTTTATGCTTAAGAAAATTGATTAGTTTATCTAACAACATCAAATCTTATTAACAAATTATATCATTTTTCAAAATTATCCTTTTATATATATATATATATATATTATATATCATTAAAATTTTAAAAATCACCATCTCACTCTTTTCATTTAATAGTTACCAAATAATATATAAACATTTTATTTAATTTTCGTCAAACTTTTTATTTTTTAATTTAACATTTATCCAATAATATATAAACACATAAAACCTTAATCGTGTTTATTACTATGTTTTCATAACTTAGAAAAATACCTTAACACTAATCCTTTACAAGTAGTGCCTAAACTCATTGAGTTTTAAGTCACCAACCACTTGTATAACCTAAACAAAATTGCTTGCATTCAGAAAATAAGTGACTAATGATTTTACTCTATTTCTAACAATAAATTTATTGAGGGTTCTTCTTGTTTTTTTAATTAAATACATCTTTCAATTGAATAATAAACTTAGTTTAAGATCAAAGACATAAACATTGAATAACGAAAGATAAACCAAATAAGCACATAAAAAAGAGAAAGACATAAACTTTTATATAAACTTAGATTAAGATCAAAGAATACAAAAATTAGATTTAGTTATATCAAACTTCAATTGAGAAAAAATTTAGCTACTCATAAAAAAAAAATGGAATTATCAAAGAAAGTTACAAGTTCTAAGATGAACTTCTAGATCAGAGGGATGTGAAGCTATGAGCTTATAGAAAAGAAGGCTCCTCCCATAAAGGTGTATAGGTTTTTTCAGTGACTTAAAATCGTCGAACATTTCTTGTTTAATATATATATATATATATATATATATATATATATATATTTTGTGATGGTGGTGTGTGGTTACTGAAAATTTTACATGACAATTTAGTAGTTAATAGATGTTAAATTTAGATAAATTTATTTACTAAGTTCTCTGCTCTATTAGCAAGAATTTTGTACAACTACTTTTCAAACCTTTACGGTACATTACTACACTGAGATACTTTAAATAACATAACATTACTTAACATGTACATTTGTACCATTATCTATAATTTCGCTCCACCCAAATATTAGTTATCTGCATACAACATATATAAACCATTATCTAAATTTCGCTCTATCACAAATTGTCATGATTAACCTGAATAAGTTTGTAGACTATAATTTTGATTAACACGTACACAACGTATTACACCCAATTCTTTCCTCAGTTCATGACCAAAACATAGAACTTAGCTACGGTCTCTTTGGGCTGGTTCGTTCTTAACACTAATTAGTTAGATAGTTTTTCTTCCTAACTCTTTTTAGTTAGTTTGTTGATAGCTTTTTTCTCCCTTCACCGCTTTGTGTGTCTGCTCTTTGTTTTCCCTTCTGCGTATGTGTTACGCTTTAAGTCTGTCCTTTAGTATTCGTTTCTGTTTCTTGGTGATCAATATCATTTTCTGGGATGGTCCACCATAACCTATGCTCCCTTTCATGTCCTCTTCTTTCTTCATCTCATTATCCTTTTTTGGACGCCACAGTTAACGCAGCTGCAGAAGTCAACACACAGACCTACATTAAATATTAAAATTCTATCACCAGTTCTCTCCAATCATAATTTTATCAAAAGAATCATCACAACGTTTTGTAACAGAAGAAAAAATTGATGAAGCAATTATAGCCACGCCAATAATGTTAGAAACATCAGAGTAATGTTGTTTATTATGTATCTTGAATTTATAGAAAAACATATAAATAAAACCAAGTAGTTAATTTTTAAATGTGACAATGGTGATACAAAGTAAGTGGAAGAAACAACAGGGCTTGAATTTGTAACACGTGTACACGCATTCATTGTTGTAATAATTGGGGAGTTGATCAATTTGAAATTTTGAACAATTTAGTTTACAAATGACTGTAATCTAAAATCTGCATTAATTTGCAGGCCTCCAGTAGAAAAATATCGAAGTTCAAATCAAATGACGCCACCAATTTTCCAAAAAGATGCTGTGAGCTGCTCATGATTCAATTTTTCACAAGAGTCCACTCAACAAGACACAATAGAAAGCCTCCAACTTTAGACTCATTTTTGTACACAGACTTCTCCTTTTTACCCAAACGACAGAATCTATGGCTTTTGTATCTCATTGTCATATTCCAAATCAACCTTTCATATATCACATTTGTCTCTTAATTTGATCTTTTGCTGTCAATTCCATGTTGTCTTGTATTGCCTTTTTTGCTCTGCTTGCAGGCGCTTATATAGTAAAAATACCCACAATATTTTTATATGCATGCATTTAACATCCGTACATGAAAGTAGAGTTACTTATCATACGAACATTTAATGGATCCAAGCCGTGAATATTTAATGGGATCAAATTAAATTGTTTTAGTAGTATGTATAATAAAATACCATCGAATTTTAATTAATTATTTTATAAATCCTTTAGCAATAGTATTATTTTGCTCTCTAAGTACATTTTAATCTAATTTGGCATGAGTATATACATTTTATCACGAGTTTAATTTTATGTATTTTTAGAGTAAGAAGTTTTACATTAACAAACAATATATTATAATAATTAATAAATTTATATATTATACATGATAATCTATAATCAATAATAATATAAAATATTTTTCCTATTGTTAGTCAATTTTGATTAAATTCACATTTTATTTTGTGTTATAATATATTATATATATGAGTTAAATTAGAATATACATAAGTAAACACATAAAATATATTTTTTACATTGTCACCTGGCTAATTATAAGTTGATGTGTACGATAAGATTGATTACTTTTATAATAAATATATTAGAAGTCATATTTAAAGGAACCTTCAATTAATTAGTTGAAAATGTACAAATAAAGTGAATGAATATGTAATGTTTTAATATTATTTCTCTTCAACCATAGGCATCTGTCAACAGCTTAAATATATGTTATTTGCACAAACAGTAGTTGTCCATAAGCAACTGTCTCCATTTGTTGTTGTTTTCCACATCGTTATTCTTCAGACAAAAGTTAAGGTATTATGAAATATTTTCCCCCTTTACAGACAGATAAATCAACTTCATTATTCATAACAAATCAATACACTTTCTGATAACATATGTCGGCAGGACGAAGGTGGGAAGTAAAATATATACATATTTTATAAGCTAATAATTGATAAAATGAATTAGTACATGCATGATACGTGATCATCAGAAAGTGCACCATTTTACTAAACACATATTTTGTCTGCCGGAAGAATTTTTTATTAGTATAATAATAACTACTTCTCGACCAAAATCTGAATCCAAGCCTAACAATCCGCCGTCCACTAATCAAAGTACAAATCCAAATTCTTGTGAACAACAACTTAAGAGCCAATTAAGGATTACTCTTCCTTAATCATCTTGAATATATAAGAGATTAGGATCAGCTCCCGCGCATCTTCGTTACAAAGCTTTCTTTAATTTGAGAGAAATGGAAATGGAAAAACTAACTTATTTATTTGTAAAAGTTAATTTATTTTTAGCCAAAGCTAGACCCCACAATTCTATTGTTGAAAGCTATTCAAAGTTGATTTATTTTTATCCCTATAGTGGGTTAGTTCAGTATGCTTCTTCAATCATCCAGAGGAATTGATGGTTGAAGCTTAGTCATTCTCAACACGAAATTAATGTGCTCTGGCGGACTTTATGAGCTCTAGCTTACTAACCATTTTAATCACCAAGATTGACGTACTTTTCTTTCCCTTCTAATGTTTTTAATTTGTTATGGCAGGATTTTGTTATAGATTGTTAAAACAATTACGAGAATAATTACTCCTCTTTCATTCATACTTCTTCTTAAATGAGATATAATTATATAAGCACCGTTAACAACTTATATGTAAAGTTAAGAAACAACTTTACAAAACAGAAAACAACTTATAAATTTACAACCTATTCCTAACTAAGCATAACAATAATTTAAATTCAAATTCTATCTTCAACACTCCCCCTCACGTTGGTGCATGAATATCACTCATGCCCAACTTGTTAATGACTTCTGCAAACACCCTTCCTGAAACAGCCTTTGTTAATACATCAGCAAGTTGATCTTCAGACCGAACATATGGAGTTTGAATTTCTTGATTATCTAACTTTTCCTTAATAAAATGTCTATCCACTTCAACATGTTTGGTTCTATCATGTTGAACTGGGTTATGTGCAATTTCTACTGCAGCCTTGTTGTCACAGAAAAGATTCATTGGTTGTTCATATTTGATTCCCAAATAAGCTAGGATGCTCCTAATCCATAGTAATTCACAAATGCCATATGGCATACCTCTAAATTCAGCTTCAGCACTAGATCTTGCAACTATCTTTTGCTTCTTGCTTCTCCATGTGACTAAGTTACCTTCTACAAATGTAAAATACCCTGAAGTTGATTGCCTTGTAGTTTTATCTCCAGCCTAGTCTGAATCTGTGTATCCTTCTATGCAAGCTCTATCATTTTTTGAAAATAATAAACCTTTTCCTGGTGAACCTTTGAGGTATCTAAGGATACGGTATACCGCTGTCATATGTTCTTTACTAGGAGAATGCATGAACCTACTTACAATGCTCACAGAATAGGCAATGTCAGGTCTAGTGTGAGACAAATAAATTAACTTTCCTACTAACCTCTGGTATCTATGCTTGTCCGTCTCAATCTGGTCTGGATATACAACAAGAGAATGATTCATTTCAATTGGAGTATCAGCTGGCTTGCAAGTCAGCATTCCAGTCTCAGATAGAAGGTCTAGAATATATTTTCTTTGAGATAGAAAAATTCCTTGTTTAGATCTTGCAATTTCTATGCCAAGAAAGTATTTTAGTTACCTTAGATCTTTCATTTCAAATTCACTGGCCAGTCTCTTCTCAAGTAATTTCATTTCTTCCACATCATCTCCTGTTAACACCATATCATCTACATAAACAATAAGTATGGCCACTTTTCCTTTGTTATGCTTTATAAACAAGGTATGGTCTGAATTACTTTGTTTATACCCAAACTTCTTCATTGCTAACGTGAGTCTTCCAAACCACGCCCTGCGTGATTGTTTAAGGCCGTATAAAGCCTTTTTTAATTTGCAAACTACACTCTCTTTTGAAGGTGCTAGCTGTATTCCTGGTGGAACTTCCATGTAGACCTCCTCTTCTAAATCACCATTCAAGAAAGCATTCTTTACATCAAATTGCTTTAGGGGCCAATCTTTATTAGCTGCTATGGAAATTAGGATTCAGATTGTTTTGAGTTTAGCCACTGGAGCAAACATATCTTGATAGTCTAGCCCATATTTTTGTGTGTATCCCTTTGCCACGAGTCTTGCCTTGTATCTATCAACACTTCCATCTGCTTTTAACTTCACAGTGTATACCCATTTGCATCCAATTGTATTTTTTCCACTTGGTAAAGAAGTTATTTTCCAAGTTTCATTTTTCTAAAGTGCTTCCATCTCTATGTTCATTGCTTGCTTCCATTTAGGATCGTCTAATGCTTCCTGCACACTGTTAGGAATAGATACAGTGGATAATTGATCAACCGTTAGAGCATATGATTCAGATAATCTATGAAATGATACATAACTGCTAATGGGGTACTTTACTTTCACTTTCAGATCTGGTTCATAAACTGGTTTTGGTATACCTTTATTTTGTCGCTCTGATCTTCTGATTTGTGTATTGTGAGTGTTAGAAGAAGTTGTGGTGGAAAAGTTTACAATAGGGACAGAAGTTACCTTAGTAGTAGGTTCGGGATATGTTTCAGAACTGTTCATAATTGGTGATTCTGGTATGTAAGGTAGATTTGGTGTCTCACTTTGTGGAGGATGACTTGCATTGACAAGATATGTACCTGGAAGATCGATGGAGACTTCAGGAGAAGGATTTTGATTTGGTGGTGGACTGTCCATAATAAGAGGAGATGTTGGAGTAGGAGTCATAGGTAGAGGTAAGTAGACTTCTTCTTCTCCAATATGATGAATCTCCCCTTGAGAAGAAAAAGGGGTGACTCCCCCTGAATAGAAAGGTTCAGACTCCCTAAAGGATACTTCAAGTGTGACATGCATTTTGTGGGTTTGAGGGTCAAAGCAACGATATCTTTTTTGGACGTCAGAATAGCCGACAAAGATGCATTTTTTAGCACAAGGATCAAGCTTGTCATGTAGTTTTTTTGGAACATGAACATAGGCAGTGCAACCAAAAACTCGAGGTTCAAGATTCATGACATGAGGAATAGAAAAAAAAGTTTCAAGCTTCTGTTGAGGGGTGAGAAAACCTAAAACACTTGAAGGGGTGCGATTTATAAGATAAGCAGCAGAGAGGACTGCCTTACCCCAATAATGGGAAGGGACATTCATGTCAAATAATGAAGCCCATACTACTTCCAACAAATGTCTGTTTTTTCTCTCAGCTAGTCCATTTTGCTGAGGTGTATACGTACAGGAGGTTTGATGTTTTATCCCTTTAGAAGTTAAGAATTCAAAAAAGGATCCATTCTTATACTCGAGACCATTATCCGATTGAAAAATTTGGATGGAAGTATTAAATTGTGTTTGAACCATACTGTGAAATTTCTGAAAAACAGGGAAGACATCATTTTTATGTTTAAGCAAAGAGACCCAGCGAGTACACTCATCAATAAAAGATATATAATAATAAAAATGAGAAAATGAAGGGACCATAGCAGGGCCCCAAATGTCAGAATGAATGACTTGAAAGGGAATACAACTTTTATTCAAACTGGGATAAAAGGGAATGTGATGGCTTTTAGCCATTTCACAAGTAGAACATTGAAATTCAGAGGGATGACAATTTGAAAATAAATTGGGAAATAATTTTTGAAGATAAACAAAGGAAAGGTGCCCGAGTCTCTTATGCCAAAGCCAAGCAGCAGAATGGAAAGAATCTGGAGTGTTAGTAGCAGATGCTCTGCAATGCAAGTCAGTACCACCATTAAAGACATCTAAGAAGTAAAGATTACCACGTTTAACACCATAGCCAAGAATCACCTTGGCCTGGACGTCCTGAAAGACAAAATGTGGGCCAAAAATCACACTACAGTTAAGTTGTGATGTAAGCTGACTGACAGATAGCAAATTGAAATCAAGAGAAAAAACAACAAGAACAGAATGAAGAGTGAGATTTTTTTATAGAGTAATGGTACCCTGACCAGTAATGGAGGCAGAACCATCATTAGCAGTGGTTATGGTGGACTTACTACATGGGAAACAATGGTTTAACCTAGAAGCATCATGAATCATATGATCTGATGCGCCAGTATCAATTATCCAAGTAGAATTCCTAAAGTAAGCTGAGAAAGCATGAGTTTTACCTAGGATACCTTCATACACAACATTAGCTTGAGGAAAGGGAGATGAGTCACCATCAGAAGAGGAATTGAGGGCTTTGGAAGAAACTTTCCGACGAGGACGTTTGGTGAAGTCCCACCACATTGGATACCCGATGATTTCATAGCAACGATTCTTGGAGTGAGTAGAATCACCACAATGAGAACATAACAAGGGTTTTCCAGAGGAACTATCCTTACGGTTTTTAGGAGGATAATTGAACATGGAAGAATGAGGAACCTGAGATAATAGAGCTGAGGAATCCGAGGTAGGGGCAGGACGACCCATAGTGATACGTTGCTGATGTTCACGACGGACATATGCATATGTGCTCTCAAGGTCCAATTTCGGGTCTTTACGAAGAATCTCTCCACGAACTTGGTCAAAATCAGAGTCCAAGCCGTTGAGAAAGATGTGAACGCGTAGACAAGCCATGGAAGAATGCATCTGGACCACACCATTCACGGTGGTTTCAGAAGAAGACATATGATGATCAATCTCTTGAAATATGGAGAGTAGTTTGTTATAATAAGTAGAGAGGGGACGACCATGTTGTTTGGTGGAGAAAGATCGTTGGTTTAGTTCGAAAAGGCAAGTTTTATCGGATCCATAGTAGAATGTGCAGAGAGCTACATCCCAAATTTGGTGGGCAGATTCAAGGCGGATAAACCGCTGCATCAACGGGGGGCTCATGGAGTCAATAAGCCAGCTTTTCACCCATTTATTCTCAATAACCCAGTTATCATAGGTGGGATCATCAGTTGAGGGTTTTGTTGTTGCGCCAGTGAGGTACCCCGATTTGTTTCGAGCACTAATACGCATGTCCATTAGCTGGGACCAAAGAGGGTAGTTAGAGTCATCAAGAATAATAGTGATGGGAAAGGAAGAATTGTCTTGCTGAATTGTAATATTAGAGGACGGAGCAACGGTGGTAAATGGTGAGGAGGTGGAAACATTGTCCATGGCTAAATTGAGAATTTAGGGATTGAAAAACAGTACGAAAATGAAGACAGGTGGTCCCGAAATTAAACAAGCTCTGATACCATGTTAAAAAAATTTCAGGAATAATTACTCCTCTTTCACTCATACTTCTTCTTCTCAAATGAGGTACAACTATATAAGCACTATTAACAACTTATACGTAAAGTTAGGAAACAACTTTACAAAACAGAAAACAACTTATAAATTTACAACCTATTCCTAACTAAGAGTAACAATAATTTAAATTCAAATTCTATCTTCAACATAGATATTTTCTGTCTAGTGGTATAGACCTATAGTTTCTTGTTTTTTATCCCCTTTAAGCAAAAAATAAAAATAAAAATTACTGCCCAGAGAATTTTAAGATAGTGTGCATAACGGAATTATCTTACAGCTATCAAAAGCAAGGAATATGATGATAAGCAAGGAAAACACTCTATCAAGCATGAACATCTCTATTGATTAGTGTTCCCGTGTCAAACATATTTTGGACACCGATTCTCTCTTACACTTATCCCACATATGTTAGACACTTTTAGTTAGGTTTCCAATGAAAAAATAATTATTTTTTACATAAAAACATAAACTCACATTTACATACAACTTAGATATTTAAATTGACACCCTAACATAGATGAACGTACAATTATATTATTAAAAAATAATGTTGGACCTATCTTTTAGTCTTGTCATAGAAAATTCGTTTAAATTAGTGAATATATCACCACTTTAGTTAATTTGTTATAATACTCATCTTATTTAATTAAAATCTCATTATTTATATGTATATAAGTCGTGTTCCCGTATCCTATATTTTAAACATTAGTCGTGTCATATCCATACCCATATCTGTGTTGGTGTCCGTGCTATATAGAAAACAGTAGCAAGGAAAATAATGTCGTAGTTTTCTAGGTAAAACAACAGGTGGTTGTCCAAGCGACGTAATTATCCTTATGAGAGTGGTATTATACCGTCAAAGTTACATCCCATTCCTAAATAGCATGGATCATGAATCCTCTCGATTGTATGGAGGGCATATCTTCCTAATGCGGTGTTTGAGGTGTCTTATTTCTTTGTTTGGGTGTAAAGGTTCACACATTACAGTAAAAAGTATTTTAGATGTGTTATTATTTTATAATTTTTTGTCATGTCAAATCCATTATTCTTTTAGTGTATTTTTCACATTAATTCACTTCTTTTGTTTATAAAAAAAATTTAAAATTATTGACATATGTTTATAAAACTAAGTTACATTAAGTACATATATTATAGTTAACCCTTAAGATCAACATAAAAATAGTTAACGCGACTTTATGTTTATTTATAATATAAGTTTAGAATTAAAAATTATAAAGCTGTTAATAATTACATTTATAATATTAAATAAATTTTTTTAAATAATTATTATAAAAATTAATAAGCTTATTTAATGATAACTTTTATTCCCATGATAATTGAAAAAACATTTGTAGATACTATAAATATATTTTATAGAAGAAAAATTCAGCTTGCTTAAAATAAAATTATTATTCATATTATAAAACTCTTTTACTAGTTATAGAAATTAAAATGATACAATTACTTATATGTACAAAATAAAAATACAATTGGTTATCAAGAATTCTAATTCTAGTCACTTATTAAGGTGATTTCAAATCAATTATTCCACACACTTAATAATAAGAAAATAATTTTATTTTATAAAATTAAATTCATATATTTATAATTAATTTTCACATACTCATATGCTTAAACTCTAGTTGTTTGATTGAGGGGTCACGGGAAGATGATTTAAGAAAATCTAATTACTTATCATATTTGATTTAATGAATAGAGGGGAGAGGAAAGGAAATACTTCTATTTCAATTATTTGTTTATCCTTACTTTTGAATACTTCTCCCACAACTTTGTTGGTATTGTTTTATGCTATTAACATGATGTACTCTCTCATTTAACAATCTTTTATACATTCATGAGTTTTTTTTTTCCCCACAATTTTCACTACTTTATGATATTTGTCATATCATTCTAGGAGGATCTCTAATGCATCTTCACTTTTTATGCGTCTCTTTCATTCTTATAATATGTAAAGAAAAGATATAAAGTTTTAATTTTATTTTTAATTAGTGCCGACTATAACAATTATAAAATTAGTTAATAGACTTTACCAAAGGAGAATAAAACTTTTATTAAAAAAATTTTTCATGATGGAGAAATAAATGTTCGGAAGTTAAAGAAAAAAAACTTACATATAATCATCAAACAATTTAGTAAAATTTTATAAAAATTATTAAAAAGCTTTCTTTCCTGTCCAATTCACCCAATTAATATTGGAAGAAGGTAAAATTCAATGAAGCTCTCTTCTATTCTCCCCTCTTGTTGAATCAAATAAGATTTTTTTTTAAAAAAACCCTCTCCCCTCCATCTACCTCAAACCAAGTTGGTTAAAAGATTACTCATTAAATAAATATTTTTTTTCGGAAATGAACTTTTAATGGGACCAAAATTAACATGTCGAGAGTAAACATTTTGGGACAGCCAATTGACTATGAGTTGAAATAAGATATTTTTGTTTTTGTTTTTTTAAAAGATAGGCTTGAGTCCCCACCACAGAGATGACATATATAGCATAGAAAATAATAGAAGAGCAAAATTAATTACAGAAGGAGCAAGGTAGCGACCAGATAAGGGTGGAGGCCACTACCAACTGCAACTGCAACCGGAAGGGGGTGGCAGCTTCTATATATAAATATGATTCAAGACGAAAAAGGCGTTTTTGTCCCAATCGTTTCGGCTGATAACATGCATATTCTTCTTTGTTTAATGGCTACATTTTCATAATTATATTATTGTGTCATCGTCGTTATCATCATCAAATTGGAACCCACTTGATGGCCATTATTAGTAGATTCTACCTACCATTGCAAGTAGCTGAGTAATTCACGTCAACACCTGCAGCATATTCCTTAATTTTTATACTATTTAATTTCTTAAATAACCAATTCTTGTTCTTGAAGGTGGGGAAGGTCAGAGGGACGCAAGAGTCAAAGACCTCGTCTTTATCAACCTTATATATATCTATAAAATAACGTAGCTCCTTCCCGTAACTTACGCTGAATCATTGCTTTCTTTCATTTATATACTCTTTGTTGCTGCCATAATCAATCACTCATCAGGTGCCTAATGCCACGTAGCAAAATGTTCGTCTACAAAATTAATCAAGGCTTTCTAAGAGACATCTTGATAATCAGTTTTATCAGTTTGAATTTAATTGACATTGGTCTGCATTGTCATGAATACATTATTTGACTTAATTCTCGTGATACAGGAAAACAATTACTGGACAAAACTTGATTCTAATATATAGCATATTCTTCAACGGAGGTGCTTGTGTCAATGGATCGACCTTATTAAGCTTGTACTTTTCTGTGGTTGGCATTAGGGAAAGTGCTTAAGTGCGGTATCGTGTGCTTATTAAGGTGGTTTTTAAAATGTTTTTGTGGATCAGTGAGTAGGTTTAATAAAATAAGAAAAAGTTATATAGGTTGAAGAAATGTAAGGTTATAATTTATGAGAGGGTCTATTTCTTATCAAGTTACAGAAGATAAAAATGATTGATGTATACCCTGGTATGTGGAAGGGCGATTGAAGATATGTGGATGGATATTGGATATGATGATGAAGGGAGGTACTTGGTTAGGGTGACTCCCTAGAGTGAAAGTCCCACTTGATGATCTCTTAATTATCCAGGCCAAGGGTTGATAAGAGGATGGATGATTTTCTTAATTTTATACTTTATGGTAAGTAGGGAACTGCAGGCTTTGTTCACATTTCTTACTACAAATAAAGTGGGCAAATGTTGTGTGGATGGGAACTTTTTTAATTCTAAAAGATGCCACATGGCAACTGCTGAATATTTCACACCTCATTCTACTGCATCAGCCATCACTTTAGGTGGGCGGTTCAAAATATGAAATCCATTTAATGTACTTGTCTTCATCTAGGCTTGCTTTCCACATTCAACAAAGCCTGCAGTTCCCTGTTTCTGTAAAGTATATATATAACACAAAAAGACGTACTGCTATACTTTACACTCTAATTTTACTATTATATTACTATTCACTTATAAATTAGAATATAAGAAAGATTGCTTCACTTTTATAATAATTATATATAGGTTTAATTAAATTTGTACTCTTTAAAGTTTCACTAAATTTAACTTTTAATCCTTAAAAATTGAAAATAATTTTTCTATCCTTAAAATTTTAAGTTTATATTATTATTAGGAACGAAATTTAACTACTTTGACTAAATTTAGAAATGAAAAAATTATTTTTTACTTTTAGAGAACAAAAGTGAAATTTAGTTAAATTTTAGAAATTAAAAACTTAATTAAGCATATTATATTATATTATATAAAAGTAAATGAAGTTTGAGATCCATTGATTGAATTTTTATTTTCATAATAACCATTAATTGAGTTAGATCATGTTGAACATTAATAGATAATTAAACTATTCATATAATAAGATAAACATTTATTTATATATTTAAATAGATATTAAATTATATATGTGACTATAATAATTGCAAAAACAAAAATACTTACTTTATTATATGGATAAAACAAAAATATAATATATGAAAATTAATTATAATATATAATAAATTTTATTATTTTAAAAAATAAAATAAAATAATTAAATTTTGAATAATTATTATTTAAAACTTCCATAATATAAGATAATTAATTTTTGAACAATCATATTATTAAAGATAAAAAAATTTATTTTTATTTATATAAGTATATATTATAATAAGAATATGAAACAATCAATAGGAGAATTTAGTGTATGCAAAAAAGAAAGAAAGAAAACAAGTGAGAATTATTATAAAAAATGACTACTTTTAATCATTAAATGCAATTATGCATTGGAATATCTATATCCATATAGTGTGTAAAAGAAGCTTGAGATAATTATAGTCTTTGATAAAAATTTTGACTTCACAATATTAATCAATTTTATTTTAAAAGTTTGAACATTTTATAGTCTTTGGTAAAAGTTTTACTTTAAGAAAGTCATTGATTTAATTTAATGAATTAATTTTTTTTAAGGGTATAGACAAGGTCCAACCATAAAATCAATAGATAATATCAATCATGACAAATATATTAGAAGCCTTGTTGAAAAGCAATAGAAAGCGAAATAGAAACATAATTAAACAAAAGAAAGTCTTGTTCAGGATGTATACTTAGTTTAGCAAAACCATAAGCTAAAACATTTCCTCACAAGGCTCAAAAGTAAAGATGCAGTTGAGGGTTTTTCCACCAGCCTTGAGAATGCGGTCAATAATGGGAAAACAACGATGATCTATATTGCACCTTTCTTATAATAGGTTAACCGTTTTGAGAAAGTCAGATTTAATGATCAGATTGTGAAATCCATGATCATAAACCGCAATTAATGATCGAGCTATATAGCCAACAACTCAGTCGTATCCACTTCACAAAACAGGATCTTGTAGTGAAAGCCAAGTCTGAAGCTACCGCTAGAGTCTCTCACAACGCCTCCAACAACAACTTTACTTTAATCTTGGTGAACAACCATAATACAATTGATCTTGAGATCAAGTGCAATCATTAGGGGTCTCCAAGTAAACCTACCCCTGAATCTCACATAGTGAGCATGTTCATCCTTCATGGCTAAGCATGTATGGTAATTGTTTCGGAGGTCTCTGAGCAAAGCCTTCATAGAACTAGCAATTTGCTCAGCAGGACACAAGTTGCCCCTAAAATTAAACTCATTCCTTTGCCATATGACCCGGTCCAGGGTGACACAAAAAATTTGAGACCATTTATTATCTTGATACTCTCGTCTGGAACTTAAATTCGATAGTAACCATGGATCTAGACCATGATGAGTAAAGAAAGACAGAGAGTGGAGGCGGTCACTTGCCTCCACACACTAATCACATGTGAACGAACAGTCACACGAAGCATGCAAAACGGTCTCCTGATATTAGTCGCAAAGAGGGTAGACAGAGTTTTCAGTCGTGTATTTAGTAGAGCATAGTTCATTAGTGGGCATAATAGCAGAGGCTATCTTCCAAAGGAGAAGGTGTATACATTCTGACCTATCCCACTTCCACAACTTCTGAAAAATTAGCATGTGATAACTGTGATTCTGAATAAGACTATTATATGCCGTTTTAGTGGAGAACATGTCATTCAATTCCTGGGGAAGTCAACCTCCTTATCCCCTCTTGGTGCATCAATCTTACAAATATCATTTATAACATAAGGTGACAAATAGGCTTCCAATTTATTAACATCCCATGAACCATCTAAGGCCACAAAGAAACAAACTTTATTGTTTACAAAAATAGATTCAGTATTAATACACCAATTTATCAATGGTCCTTTCCCAAGCACCCAATAATCAGTCCAAAAATCAGTTTCCCTTTCGTTACTATAACGCCCCAAATTCTTTTACCCATAAACTAAAGTATTTATAAAAACACACATGAAAATTTTTCAAAAGTAGTTCTTATATAAAGAACCATAATCTTCTTATAAACACTACGAGTCAAATATTTAAATATAAAATACATTAATTGTTACAACTACTTCCTTTACATGGTCATAAGTCAGAGTAGTGGACTTGTTACAAATCTAACATTACTCAAACATAATAAAGTAATTCATTTCTAAATACACATATTCAAAGTTAATCCTCTGAATCCTTCTGTGCATGCTACTGATCAAGTCCATCTTCTATTCGTATCCCGAACATATATAAAAGAGCATATGAAAGAAAACATATGAAAGGAGTGATATTTTTATAAACTATCAACATCAATCTTAATAAACTTAATAAACAATGAGGCCTAAGATCTGATCTAAGATTCAACCTCACATGTCTCAGTATATGAACTCAATCATACTTATTTCAATGTTTGAACTCAATCCCACTTGACTTTAGACATGGATTCATGACAACCCTAATAGCCTAAATATAATATAAACAATCATTCTTTTAGTCTAAACATTAACCCAACAGACGTTCTTTTAGTCTAAACATCAAATAGACGGACAATCTTTCCATCTAAAATATCAAATCACTGGACACTCTTTTAGTCTAAATATCAAATCGTCAAATAATCTTTTAGTCCAAACTATCAAATCATCAGAAAATATTTGAATCTAAAATATCAAATTATTGGACAATCTTTCAGTTCAAAACTTTAAACCATCGAACAATCTTTTAGTCCAAAATATCAAGTCATCAAAAAATATTTCAGTCCAAAATATCAAGTTATCAGAAAATCTTTCAGTCCAAAACATTAAATCATCAGACAATCTTTTAGTTCAAACATCCACAGACAATCTTTCAACCTAAACATCACATCCATAGACAATCGTTCAACCCAAACATCACATCCACAAGCAATCTTTCAGCCCAAACATCACATCCACATGCAATCTTTTAGCCCAAACATCACATCCACATTCAATCTTTCAACCCAAACATCATATCCACATGCAATCTTTCAACTCTCCATATCATTTGTACTCATGCACTTGCATGATACATTTATGAGGAACTCAAGACTTTACTAAGTTTATCCCCAACATTTCAAAAAAGTCCTAAAAGTTACTAGATTTGGCAATCACAACTCACGTAGTACTTGTATCTTAATAATTATTCACAAAATCATTAATGAATTATCCTTAAGGACTAAAGGATCCCAACAAACATACAAATTAATATCTCATGTTCAATTTCTATTTTATGAATAAGAATCAATAATAAATCCATTCATAGTATTAATACACTTCTAACACCAAAGGATATCTTTCTGATGTGGAAGATTAGGTTAAACTATAACCACAAAGCATACTTATGTTGTCTTTGATGTTTTACCATAAAATTCAACATATAACAAATAATCTTTTCAAACACATATAAGGTTATAAGATAGTTATCAACCACTCCAAAATTTATCATAATACTCAAAGCAAAACTTGAAATAATTTATATCAATGGACCAAAATGTATTATATGAAAATGAGATAAAGTAATTTTATAGAAAGGATCAAAATTTGACTTTCGGAAAAATTGAAATGATAGAATAATTGAGAAATAATTATAGAGAACCATATTGATTAACTCACATAATAACATTAAGAGCCAAATTGAAACTGTTGTAAATAATAAATAAAGTATCAAAAGTAGTATCCAGAATAATAATTAAATGAATGAAAGTAATATATAGAAATAGTAAATAAGCGACTAGAAATAATATCTAGAAATAATTAAATAAAAGAACAAGGTAATATAACTAAAGGACCAAAATAACCTCTAGAGAAAATAAACAATGGAGCAAAATATCTTTTGGAGCAAATACACAATCGACCAGAAACAATATCTGAAGAAAATAAACAAAGGGTCATAAATAATACCTGGAGAATGATTAACAAGAGACCAAAAACAATCATACATAAATTTATTAAGATTAACACCACTAAGGTTTATAAATCTTACTCCCCTCTTAACTTAGTAAGAGCTTGAAGAGTAGTGTAGAACCTTTGAAGCCTTAATCTCCTTCTCAAGAGCTTTCTTTCCTTCCTCTCTAGAAGTTATCCCTCTCTCTTCAAAATTCTCTCTCTCTTCCTTCATTTCACAGAATGATGGCCTCCATTTATAAGCAAAAATTTCGCTTATTTAATGAGCAAAATCTTGTTCACTAAGCGAACATGCGCCCAGAACACCTTTTCTTAATGAAGACCATTTCACTTAGTAATGGTGTGAAAATCATGATTTTATGTCTCACATAGCTAGGCCATGGGAACTTTCATTAAGCAAGATTCTGGTTCAAGTCATTCTCGCTGAGCAAGCTAAGCGTTGCTGAGCAAATGATCCTTTGCTTAGTGAATTTCTTCTAAAAACTATGTTTCTTTGTCCCAAATTCGTTGAGCAAATTCCTTTTTGCTAGGCAAATTCCTTAAAATAAAATTTTGCAAGTTTTTGGTACAAAATACTTTATATGCTATAATTAGCAAGTTGTTCACATGCATAACTGAGTTTCTAACTCTAATATCTAAATTGAAAAGTGAATAACCTGATTATGGAAATAAGGGTGTCACAATTACCAATATTCCAGATGGTACTACTATTAACATTGCACCAAACTGCCTTGATTCCTCTCTAGAAGTTTAAGCCCTTCCTTGTTGGATCAATGATTGGCTTAGCTGTGTCACCACACTTATACTTGGTCTTGATAATGTGAACCCACATATCATTCCTTCTATTGAGTATCTGCCACCAGCTTTTGTGAGAAGGGCTAGGTTTGTGTGTTGTGTTTTGTAGAGGTCGAGTCCACCCATATGCTTTGGCTTACATAAAAGTATGAGCCCTTCCTAGTAGTCACCATTACTAACTCTGACGGGACTGAATTCACACCATAAGCGAGGAGAAGGCCGCCAGTCAACCCAATACATGGTGGTGGCATTTGGCTATGGGCTTAATGTAGGATCCCAAAGATGAAGTTCGTCTCCATGCCGGGATCAGTGACGAAAATTAGGGGGTAGAGCTTCCACCTCCATGCTTATTAGGCTGGGTTAGTGTTGCTTAAAAACAGATAACTCACCTGAACAAGGTGGTTTCGAGTGGTCACACACATTCATCTTGTTCATACCAATGGTGGTGGTTGAAATAGTCATTTGATTCACATTGGCCTTCCTTACAGGTTCATTATGAACAACTTGTGTCTGGGTCATGTTGGATGGGTTAGTCTTGGACGTAGCTAATGGTGGTTGCGCGCTAGGTCTGGCAGGATTTGTGACAGTGCTGGATGAAGTGGTGGTTATTTATTTTATTTTATTTATTTTACAACAATGATGGTGGCTATTGTTTTTAGGTGTTTTTGGTAGAATATCTATGGAGTGAAATACTAAGTAAATCTATGAAAGATTGAACCGCTGTCACCTGAGTCCTTGAAAGAATTTTAGAGGCATCTAGGTATTTGGATATTTATGTTGTTTGCACATTAGCCCAATATTACATACATTATTTAGTAAGTGCCCAGTTAGCTAGCTGTTATGTATATGTGACATTCCACATCTTGTCCATGTTACAGGGATTCAAGTCTGAGTTAAAACATAATTTTGGTTCTCAAAAGATTAAAGTGGTGGCATTTAGGTCCTTGAAAGATTTTTTAGAGATATTCAAGTCTTTGAAATATTTTTAGAGCATTTAAGTCCTTAAATTTTTTTGGCGTTTGCATGTAGGTCCCTCAGTTACTAACAACATTAGACAACTATACATTTAAGTTAACTGTTATGTTATTAGTACTTCTTTCTTATACATAACAGTCCAATTGCTTACGTGATACTTAATTTTATTTTATTTAGTTTTTTAAATTAAAAACATTTGTAGAGGTTCTTATGGTGAAAACATCTGTGTGGTTCTATGTATTAGTTTGGTATTACACAGGAAATATATGAACTTTGAACAATCAAGCTATTATAATATAATGAAGTTTCCTCTTCATATTAATTTGAGATTTTAATTTAATGCTAACAAAACAACTTGCAAATTCACTTGATATTGATTTTTTCTCTCTTTTTAAGGGGAAAGGGAATATGAAGATGAAGGGCATAAATTGGGGAATTATTTTTTATTTTCTAGCGTTAAAAACTTCCACAAATATTTTTTAATTTAAAAATAAATAAAAGAAAAAGCGAGTGTCATATATGCAGTTGAACTGCCACGTATGAGAAAGAGAGACTCTCAGCACAACAGTTAATTGTCGACTATGCACTTGCTTAGTGTCGTTAGTAACTAAAGGATCTATGTACAAATGGTAAAAAAATTCAAAGACTTAGATGCATATAAAAATCTTTCAAGGATCTGAATGCCTTTAAAGAATCTTTTAAGGACTTAGATGTCACCACTTTAATCTTTCGAGGATCAAAATGATGTTTTCACTCTAACTGGGATCCTTGTGACAATGATAATGATATGTAATGCCATATATAAGAGACTCTGTTAGCATGAAACTTAACAACTGACTTAACACTTACTAAACAACATTAGCAATGTAGGGATTAATGTGCAAACAAAAAAAAGATTCAAGGATTTAAATGCCTTGAAAATTCTTCCAAGAACCCAGATGTCAGTGCCTTAATCTTTTAGGAACTAATTTGGTATTTCACTCAATATCCATGATTATAGATAGAACTCTCTTGTATTATGAATCTAATATGGACTAATACTATTTGTATGAGCTAGATTATTAATATATTTCTTATCTTTCCCTTTAAAAAAATTAAAATCTTAAATAATTAATAAAATTGTGTAATATTATTAATGAAAAATATCTTTTTAATATATTTAAATAGATCTTATTAAAAAGGAAACAATGCATTACCCAAAGTCATATTATACATTTGTTATTTATATTATAAGCATTAATTAAAATTAAATATTTTTACATTAATACTTAGTCAAAAAAACGTTATAGTATAACTTTAATAAATTAAGGTAGAGGCCAATTACAACTTTGAGTGTAGTAATTAGTGTAATCAATTTTTGAATTTGTTAGAAAAACACTAAAGTCTTAAAATACATTTTTTTTTAATTTTAAACTTCATTTTCTCTTTTTTTTTTTATTTTAATAGACTTAGATTGACCTATAAAACACTTTGTCTAATAATTTTAACAGATAATTAAAATTTTGCTTAATTTACAACATATTTTAGATTAAAATTTATTACTTATTTGTGCGCTTGGTGAAAATTATTAATCTATTTTAAAATAGAAGAATAAAATTTCTAATTTCTATTACATTAAATTTTTAACCCACAACTTGATAGTTATAAATTTATTATAAATATATTCATTAAAATATTATGTAAAAAATTTTAGATGTGCGTAATAAATAGAATTAATATGAATCATTTAATTTTTTACTCATACTGTATATGAACAATTTTTTATCCATTGCTGTTATGAACTTCAAATTTTTATTAGTTCTAATACAAAGCACCAAAAATAGTAAATAAAGAACGGTTATTAAAACTATTAGAGTCATTGAACCATAAAAATATACCTAAAGATTAAAATTCTATCATAATTATTAAAATTATTATTATAATGATATTTTATTATTAAATTAAACCATTATTTTGGATAATAAATAAATAAAAATTATCATTTATTATAACCTCTCTCGCAATCACATCCCAACCAAAATTAAACTTACAAAAATAGAAGATTACTCATTTAATATATATCTTGTCTATCATAATGAACCAGGAAGTGTCGTGTACACTTGTTATTATTCTGTAAACTGATTATCAGGTTTTGATGAGTTATTATTTAAACATTATGCCCTTATGGAACCTTGAGATCATTAAAGTTAGCAAACCGAAAAGATTATAAAAGTATCAGAGCATAATTTTCCTTTTTTTTTTTAAAAAAAAAAAAAACCTCTAATATAACTAATATCGTTAAATTGCAATGTGAACATATTTCGATTTTTTTATCGCAATGTGAACATTAATAATGATTATGAATTTATTTATATCAATTTATTTATTAATAAATATATTTTCTTATATATGGAATTTAAAATAAATTTTAAATTTTATAATAAATGGATTTGAAAAACTATTAATTAAAAATACATAAGGTTAAATAAATTCTCACTAATAATATACATAATAATAATATTAATAATTAAATTAGAATAATTATATATTATATTTTTATATATAGTTTATCAATATCCTTTTTTTTAGTTTATTCATTTCATATGATTATTATTTTACTATTATTATATAGAGAAATAATATCATAATAAAATTAAATAAACTTAATTAATATTTTTCAAAACGAAATTTATTCAATATAAATCATAATCATAACATTTTTAAAATATAATTTATTATTAAAATACTAAATATAAACATAAAATATATAATTTAAACAACTCGTCCATCACACAAGTTTAAAATCTAGTTTTACAATTATATATAAATAATAATTTTTTATTAAATAAAATATAAAATGATTTTAATTTATATTGCATTGTACCATTATTAAACTCTAAATGTAACATAGAAATAACCAATGAAAATAAATAAATATGTGAATAGTAAAAAAAAATTATCAATATTTTTTATCCATTATGGAATTGTTTCTTAATGGTATTCACTAATCATTGTCTAATATTTTTCCAAAACAGTATTAATAACAGGTGTAATTACAGTTGTTGTCACAATAAAAAGTTAAATTTTTTTATCATAATAAATGTAATTACAATTGTCACAAAAATAAATTAAAAAGCTCAGTATGCATAACCCCTCAGATTTAATGTAATTACACATACATTTGTTATTCTTTTAAACATTATATTTTTGCATCTGTGAAAGATGTTAGTGTAAGGTTTGAGAAGAGTATTAGTGTAAGGTTTGAAAAGAGTGTTAGTGTAAGATTTTTAAATATACAAAGTGTATAACTGTAATGAATATATAAAAATAAGATAGTTTGTGTAATATAAAATAAGAGGAGATGCATTTATAATTTTATTAAACCTCAGGGAATGTATTTATAATTAACTCTAAATTAAATTATCAATATTTTTATCCATAAGAGTATTAATATTATTTATTTGCTCTCATTAATTTAAACTTTGTATATATAGAGACCTTTATCTAATATTTTTTCATGCACTCACAAAATTTCAAAACCAGTCCTAAGCAAATGAAAATAAGAGTATTATTAAAAGGATTATAAATATGGTGTTGAATTTATAAAATTATAATTTTAGAATAAAACTAAAATATTAAAACAAATTAGAAGAATTATATTTTTATAGACAATATATAGTAAGAATAATTGTTGGAATGTTTTTTTTTTAAATGAGTATTTATAAAATTAGAAACGAAATAGTTTACTATTCTTACAATTTATTCTGAAGAAAAGATTGTTCCCATAAAAGGAGTGCAATTCGTAAATCCACATGTTTGCATCAATGAAACAAAAAGAGAAGACTAATAATCAATGAAATTTTATAGACTCGAGTTTGGTTTTTTGAGGGAAGAAAAAAAAACTAATAATTAAGAACTATTTCAAGAGAAATGACTATAAATTTATTGTTTTCCTTCAATGAAGTATAATAGGAATAAAACAGAAAACACTCAATACATTATATTGAATCTTTTTTGTATATATTTCTTTTTTGGTGAATGAATATTTTTATATATTATATATGATGATATTAAACAATTTAAAATAATATAATAAATTAAATATGAAACAAATAAGTAATTCATTTTGAAATTGCTATATTATGATTAACTAATAATAAGTTATTAATTATGTTGAGTATATTTATATATAATTTTTTTTAAGAAGGCAACTAAATATAAATATATATATATATATATATATATATATTTATGTTAATAGTAGAATAAAAGCTCTCCATGTCAGCAGAATAAAAACTCTCCATGTCATAAGAGATGACAAAAGTAAACTAGTTATTACAAATATAAAGTTATTATAGACTTCTTAAAAGAGAATATTAATGCAATATTATATATTAGAGTGTATGAATAATGTGTGCTAGTTATTATAAACTATATGTCACATATTTCATTTTTACTAATAAAAAATATAATTCGGAATCCAAAGTCAAAACTACTAAATATTAAGTTAAATTTATAATCTCACTTCAATTAATGATGCTATCAATTAAAGATTATTAACTCTTAAATATCATGTATAATAATATCATATATAATCAATCATTTGGTTGATATATTCTAGTCTGAAGTTTCATATTTTATTAATAAAATATAATTAGTTTGTAAATTTATCATTAAAAAAAAATAATTCTTGATGCATTTTATTATTACATTTTTCATTTTTGAGCATTTTACCATCTATTTTTTCCACATATTTCTATCGTATTATTTACCATGATCTTTATAAACAAAACAAAGTCATTTCAAAAAATTCTAACGAAATGACATTATTATTTTTTACATTTTTGGGAAAATCTCAACATTTTTAAAATGCATAAAAATTAAAAAATGTAATGGTAATAAAATATGTGAAAAGAATAAGTGACAAAATTCACAAAATAAAAATAATTAGATGGTAAAATATGTGATCAAGCATATATAATATAAAAAATAATTAAATTATTCAAATATCTCTCCTATTTCATATGGCTAACTGTTAATTTTTCTCTATTATACATTAAGTTTAAAAAAATTTATTTTGATTCTTTATATTTTTGAAATTTTCATTTTAATCATTGATAAAAAGATATCAGGATAGTTTGCCCCTTACCTATTAATGTGTCTAAAGGTTAACTTTTACACATGTTTTGTGTTGGGCGCAATTACTATGATTATAATATTGAAGAAGAATTGTGTCACAAAAAGTGATAATTGTTATAGATTTATTGTAGATGTGATTTATGAAGATAAATAAGATTGAAATAAAATAATAATAATTTTTATTACTACTTAGTTAATTTAATTGTTTTAAAATTTTAAAATTATAATAACTGATAAAGTAAAAAGAAAATTAGAATAAAACTTAATGTACCAAAATATAAAAAATTTAGTCATTTTATATTCTCTAGGAAATAGCCTTTTATTTTAAAATGTATGGAAAACCTTTCATATTGTATAAATTATTATTGCAGGAAGAGAAGGATGGATATATAGAAACAAAAAAAAAAGTTGAAATAAGAAAGAAATAAAAGAAATAATAAACGTGTATGATTTTGAAGAGAAATAACCAAAGAGACAAAGAGAGAAAGTCAAATAGATGAGTAGAAATTATAGGTGAGAAGTAGCCCCACCATTTTTATAAGGTTTAATTATTCATTTATTTTCTGTAATGGTATAAAACTTATCTTTTGGTATTTATACTTAAAAATAATATATTTTAGTTTGTACATGTATTATTTTTAGTATATATACTTTTAAATATCACAAAGGCGCAAATATGTGATTTTAATCGTTCGAGATTTCAATTGTGCTAAATCAGTTCACTTAATATCACAATTATATAAAAGTCATCTAAATATCACACAATTGTGATGCCTAAAAGATTCAAGTGATACAATTGAAATATAGAGACTAAAATTACACGTTTAAAATAGGATGTAATTAATTAATTCAATACTCAATTCAATGGAAGTACTAAACTGCATAATTTTTTTTGACAAAATGAAACTGCATTATTACAATCATGAAAGGACCGAAAGTGCAATTAAATAAATAAAAAAAGGCAATCAACTAATTCCATATGAACAAAATGAAAGAGAGATTTAATACTAAGGACCGACCTTATTAATATCTTAAATTAACATCTAAAAAGACTCATTATTAGTTGATTTATAAATTCATCTTCAATTTATTTATTCAGAAAAGAATGGGAATATTTAAACATTCCGAATTGACAAACTTAACACTCTATGAACGACCATGATCTTTCCATTGATTCATCAATAGTTATCAATGTTATTTTTCTATCTCTTTTAAGGTGTATCCAAATATATTTCTCCTATTGAGAATTAAAAGTTGTTAAAAAAGTGTGTTAATTTTGCCCTAACTTGGTTTGGTTTAAAAGTACAATTTCTGTAAAAGCTTGGGCAATAACTTTGTTCGAAAAAAACAGTGTGGGGGAACATGGCCGACTCTAAAGAACATGGTCCAAACCTGACAAGCCACCACCTTCTCGAAATAAAAATTAAGAAAGAAAATAATCTTGAACCTTCCACAGCCAACACTTCCTGGGCAACACCTGCAGTATGTTTAAAGTTTGTATGAGATCAATAATTAACCTTCTAGTCCTCTAAAATTAAAATGGTTTCACTTTGAACCACAGAGGAACATGTTTCAACAAAAACCGCCTGAGAGAATAGCAATACCCGACAATGTCTTCTGCAAATTAGAGAAACAGTAGATTCTCCGTTTTTAGTTTCTCAACACCACCCAACATCATCATGCGCACTTTCACCACTTACCATGTTGCTGCTACATCTTTCCTACTAATAATTAATATATCAATAACAAAATTCATTTAAATTTATATTTTAATTATATACTATTTTTGCTTATATATACTTGAAAATTCTCACTTTGATTCCTGTCATTTTTTTTTATTTTCACCCAAATATTTGTTAATAGTTAATTTTAAAAAAAATTAACTGTTAATTTTAATAAGATCTCACTTAATTACATATATATATTTTCTATCGTGAGACTATATAATACAACTTCAGAAGAAATATACTCATAATAACTATACGTTGATCCCTATTTGATTGTTTACAACTATTGCCGTATATAACAAAATGAAATCGAATCTAAATCCTTAATCTCTACGGGATGAAGCTTAGAATATCTCCAACCCAAAAACTCACAAATTTCTCTTGACATATTCTTTTTCTAATATTTCACACTTTCCTATAATAGTTCGTTACTTTTTTTACTTTAAGCAACTTAATCAATTTTCTGCTCCAACTAAAAAACTCACTCAAATTTTTAAATGGATCCCACAATGTATTTTTTGATATTTTTTATTCATGATAACTATAAATTATAATTTAAACGACAACAAGTAAATAATATATAACTGATTCAATTCGTGTTTGTATATTAGAAAAATTTTCTCAAGTTCAAGACTTACAGAATTCAAATATTGAGGAAGAGATTGAACATTTTAAGCATTTAAAACTTACTAATTCATATCTAATTATAATAAGAATTGGAAAGATATTTATTAGTATTAGAGATTCGGATTCCCAATTTTATATACAAAGGACAGTTGTAAGAAAACAAAATTTTAAAGACAATAGGAGCAATTGAGGAATTATTATAACAAAATATTATTAAAGTTTGATAATTAATACTAATAAATTTTACTATTCACAATATTACGATTGTGAAGGTTATAAAAATTTTGTTAGGTAAAACATATATCAAACAAAGGTTATTGTAACTTGATATTTAATATTATTTAAAAATATTTATTTATTAAAAAAAATCATTTAATTAATATATATTGTTATTAATACTTTAAAAATAAAGTTATATAAACGAATAGTAAAACACACTCTCGTGCATATTTTAATTAAACTAAAAAAAAACAGTAAACAGGTGTAAAATGGTAAGAGAAAAGGTGTTATGTACAAGAACTCTCTATCAAGTTTCTTTGCACAGAGTTTCTCTCCAACTCTATATTAATATTCCCGTTTGCTCTTACCTTGACAAGTGTTTTCTTAGAGTATATCTTATGTGTTACTTTATAGAATTATATATAATAATTGACGAATTGTACTCGTGAAAGTATTACATGTTTGAAAAGTAAAACAATGGTGAATAAAATAAATGATACGAATTCACGGGTCTGTATAGATTTTGTAATAAAAAGGGCTTAGTGCTGTAAAGTACAAACTTGCAGTGGCTGAGTCAAACATATACGCGTAACTCGTATGTAAATGTAATATATGTAGAGCAGCCATGAGCAACTTTTAGAGCACGCGGTTCTGAAAAGCTTTGGTAGCAGCCAAGTCCAATTAAGGCAGCAAACAGCCGCTACCAGTTGGCTCCAAAGTCTCAAATTTTTTCTTTCACCTAAACCTAATGTAGCCACTTCCTACCTTAAAATCTTACTCTGAAAAAGATTAATAAATAAAATAAATGTGACAGTATAACAGTAGAAATCTCAACTCAGATCTTCTATAAATTAATCCAGTGCTAGTGACTTGTTCAATATTCTTGCTTACACTAATTCTGATTATCAGTTAGTTACCCTGCTGCATTATAATATTTCATTATTTCTGTTTTAGATTCCGTCTTAATTAGGTGCAGACTATGGAAGAGGCTCTAGGATAGGATAAGAGGATTTCAGACTTGACCATTTTCTTCTATCAATTCATGCACAGCAAGATTATGATTCCTTCTTCCTTTTGAATTCCCTTAGATTTTTTCACCCATCTTGGACTGTCTTGTCTACAAAGTCCACGCCACCTTCACCTTAAATAAACATACACTATTTAATATATCAATTTCCTATTGTTCTATATATAAAATTGTTAATTAATCACCATACCCCATGTTGGTCCTGCACGTAATAATTTAATTGTTTTAATAAAAAAAATTAAAATTCAAACACAACTTTTTTCCTTCTCCCCTTCCTATCCCTTATATGTCAAGTATATATAGATGATATGTGATGCCACCTTTCTCCAACCCTCTCCTGAGTTACAATAGTTCTACAAGCCATTCGTTAATTTGATAATTTCTGTATCGATCAAAGTGTTGGATATAGCAATGGTTGCCCCTAGTCCAACTTCCATGATGGTAGGAAGCAAGAAAACAAAGGGTATGGGAGTTCCAACAATCGACCTTTCCATGGAAAGGTCGAAGTTGTCGGAGTTAGTAGTGAAAGCATGTGAGGAATATGGTTTCTTCAAGGTGGTGAACCACAGTGTGCCAAAGGAGGTGATTACAAGATTGGAAGAGGAGGGAATAAAGTTTTTCTCCAAAGCCTCCTCAGAGAAGCGCCAAGCTGGCCCTGCCAATCCTTTTGGCTATGGCTGCAGAAACATTGGCCCCAATGGCGATATGGGTCACCTTGAGTATCTCCTCCTTCATACCAATCCTCTTTCCGTTTCCGAGAGATCCAAAACCATAGCAAACGACCCTACCAAGTTCAGGTATTCACTCATTAATTCTACTACTCTTCTATCACTTCCTTTCTTTTCTCAACATAACGGATTCGTTACAACTCAATTAATACGTGGTGAAATTAGTACTATATTCCGTTTAAGCTTTACTATTAGAATGTAGTAATAATTGCTTTTTATTGTCGTGTGAGTGAGAGAGATAGGTAGAGAGCCGGAGTGGGGGTCCGTGGGGATGTAGGGTAGGGAACAAGCCCTTATCTGTTTGTGTTTCTTAAGAGCCAAGCAGGCTGGTAGGTGCTTGAGTCTGTAACTCTGAAGATACTGATATAACTTTCATTTTCCCTCTTTTAGTCCTATATTTGATAGCTGTATATTTCCATATTGCGATAACATGTCACAGGGTTGGAATAGATTATAACATAAACAATTTATTTTGGGTTAATACAAACAGGAGAATTATTATGACAAAATTCTGCCAATTGTATGATGAAAAACAAGGCTATTTAGGAAATTAATATAATATCATTGGTGCTTGTATCCTTGACAGGGACATTTTGCTTTTATATTGAAAACTATGCATCCTACAAGAATTTTCAATTCCTTCATTATTTGGTATAACAAACAAACTCATTTTGCCTCACCTTACCATTTTCGAATAAATGATTTTATAAAGCTGTTTTCTAGTGGTTGATTCGTTTTCTTGGTATTTGGTAAAGACTTCCACTCATTTGCATTAGTTGTAGACCACTCTGATTTATCAAGGAACAGGATCCATCTAAGCTTCTAGTCATATTGACTATCATATTGTTTTCCTTTACTTATTTGTAGAGTTTAATGTAGGCTCTGTCTACCACTTTTCGTATATAATAGATAAAGTAAAATAACAACAATTATGCTAGCTTATTATATGGATTTTCTATCTATTAAATATTAATATTTGAGTTTAAAAGGTATAAGCAACACGTGCACAAAAAATGGTTGTTCCAAACAACCCTAATTAATTAATTTTTTTCTTGGGGTACAAAACTGGATTGATTTGTAGTTCAATTCTCTGGTTTTAACTATTAAAATACGTTGTTCGCATTTCAAAATACCATTATAATATTAAACGAGAATTATTCTCTTCTATATTATTTTTAAGTACTTTTTAAAAATTGTTCATGAAGTAGCATCTTTTACCTGCATAAGATTTTCATCACTTTCTCTTTTCAGTAGGGTATCACATTAATTATCACATTTTTTTTCCTTCACTTTTTCGCTTCTGTTCTGAAATGAGTGTATATTTGTCATTTTTCTTCTTTAAAATGCATGGGGAATTGGTAACAGATAGAACTGTTTTGGTTTTATGGAGCAAACTTTCAATGAGTGGTGGGCCCGTAATCGACAATCATGTTATATATTGGGTTTACCATAACTCACAGTGATTTTACAAAATTGATTTATTTAAATTAAAATGTTTTATTCTAAAAGTATATTGGTTGCAAAATTTTGTATAGTTTTTAATTCAATGTAAAAATTACATAAAATTTCTTCCACTTAATCAATTTTAAAATTAGAATCAATTCCTTATAGTGTAGGTCTATACATATGAACATTTTTATAAAATTATAAGGTGATATTGTACTATCCAGATCATTCCAAACACATGATATTTTTTTATTTGACAATGGGATCTACTTGGTCGCATTGTATAGGTAGCAAGTACAATCTTTTTAGACAAGCATAGGTAGCAAGTACTTAAAACTTATCTTCTGTAAGAAAATCACGCGCATAACTTGGGCTTCAGATTTCTTATCTTTTGTGAGTGACCGAAAAAGGCTACAAATTCAAGATGTGGTTATAACCTTGGCTTAGCAGTTAGCACAGTAATCATCATAAAGGCCAGTTAACTAAGTTATGTTATGTTTGCTATGACTAGCATTTCTCTTTCTTCATTGTGGAGCCACGTTGCCTACTTTTTCTAGCATGTCCGTACTAAGCCAGTGATCATATCTTCATTTCACTAGAAGCAAATGGACCAAATATTGGGCTAATAACACAGTCACATAGAAACCAACGACTCACAATCAAATCAAGAATACAGAAAGAATGCTTTTTATTCCATATAAAAAGAAAAGTAATGTTATCATAAGACCCTCCATGTGTCTTTTGCCAGCTAGTATTTGCTTATTTGGTAACATAAGAAAGACGTTTGTTTCAGTATATTAATTAAAGGTTGATTTTAACTTGTAAATGGAGTGGTGCGAAAAATTACACTATACAAATTAATACTATGAGTCATCATGACCCTGTATTTCTGCCCTTCAATTGCAGCTGTGCGGTGAATGATTATATAGAAGCCGTTAAAGAACTGACATGTGAGGTTCTTGATCTGGTGGCGGAAGGTCTATGGGTCCAAGACAAGTTCTCACTCAGCAAGCTCATCAGAGACGTCCATAGTGACTCACTCCTCAGGATCAATCAATACCCTCCCGTGAGCCTAAAGGTCACCAAGAATTGGGACACGTCCAAACTTGAGGCACATCAACTCCAGAGTGAAAATAATAATAATAGTAACAACATTGGGTTTGGAGAACATTCTGACCCTCAGATCTTGACCATCATGCGATCCAACGACGTGGATGGCCTTCAGATTTCCACCCACGATGGGTTGTGGATCCCTGTCCCCCCTGACCCCAATGAATTCTTCGTTATGGTTGGTGATGCCCTGCAGGTTGGTTTCTAATCAACTCAATATCACACTCACAACCACGATTACCATTAATCAACTTCACATTTGTTTCAATATTTAGTAGTTAATGTTTACATAATTTAATCCATCATTCCCCAGTCCCCACAATAGACATTGCCCGAGGCATACCAAGTGATTTGATGACACTTTCACTATGCATTTTAAAGTTATGTGAATACCAGTTTGCTAGCAACAACATAGTAACAAATTGTTTGATATGGTTGTAAAGGTTTTGACAAATGGAAGGTTTGTGAGCGTGAGACACAGAGTATTGACCAACACAACAAAGGCCAGAATGTCAATGATGTACTTTGCAGCACCACCGCTGAATTGGTGGATCAGTCCACTGCCAAAGATGGTGACACCCCACAATCCAAGTCTCTTTAAGCCCTTCACATGGGCCCAATACAAGCAAGCTGTATACTCTCTCAGATTGGGAGACGCTCGCCTTGATCTCTTCAGGATCCAACGACAACAAGATACCCTTCTCGCAACTGGTTCTCCCTGACACTTAAATCGCATTCATATATTGTTCATGTTTATATTTTTCCACCACCTAATGTTAGTCACTGGAGAGAAGGAGTTGGACTTTCCTGTAATACCCCCTTACTTTCTCTCTCTCTCTCTCTTGTTTTATGGCCTTTATATAGTTTGATAGAGTTTAATTTAAAACATCACCATTAGTGATTTACATATTGATTGAAAAAAAGTACTCCACCTACTTGCTACTGTTGTCAAATATAGGCAACCTTATATTTCCTATACAAGGGTTTTTTGATATAACGAATGATGAGCTATATGAATTCAGCAGCACCATAATTTATTTATTTATTCTTCTGTGCTTCAAGCAAAAATTATTCGCACAAATCCACCATGGACATGGTACACAGCCACTGGATAGTTTTAAAAATAGCTATTTGTTACCCCATATATAACTAGTTTGACAATGTTTAAACCACTTAGGTAGAATGGTTCTAGCACCATGTGAAAAGTCTCAACAATTAAGGCTTGATCACTTGATTTGTGATCAAAAGGTTGGACTCTTTTTGGTGTAGAACATGCTAGCATGTTTAGTTTTTCCTTTACAATTATAAAATTCAATCTATGAAGCAACCGAAGACTCATATTCTGGTCTTTGTTGACAATGACAGAACAGAAAGCCAGCCACTATACTTTGAAGGTCAACTTGATTTTTGGCGGAGAGTAGAAACCAGATCTGTCCTGTCTAACTACACACACGAATCTACCTTTTTGAGTCTTGACCAATCAAAGCCAGTGTACCCCGCAGTTGTGATGAAAATTCTGAATTTTCTTTCTTGACAATTAACGTAATAGGTCTCAAAACCCACTTCAAGTTTCTCAAATAATTAAAGTTTCCGTGACATGTTAGTTATGCTTATCCTTTTAAATATATATGTGGTTAGAGCTAGGTTTTATTTCCAGAGTTCTATATGGAAGAACATCCATTGAAAAGATCAACCTGTTAAATGAATGTTTTAGAAATTGGGATTTTACAATTAAAATATTTTGTCAATGTAGTTAATTTTTTATTTCTTGGAAAATTAAATAAAGGTTGTATATTTGCATTAGTCATATTACTTTTTACATTAATCCATCAACCTAGTTATGAAAAAATTTGTACCGTACTTTGTAGAAACGTTTGGATCTTATCGTCTATAAATGAAAATAAGGTTTTAGGTTCAGAAAATGGAAATAAAGTCGGCAAGTTTTATGAAACTTTGTATGGTATAACAGAAAATGAAAATAAAATTGGTCTACAAATTTTATAAACCCTTAATTGTATGATATAGTAGAATTGATAGTTATCTTTGATGAAAGGGTTTTAAAAAGAGTCCAAATAACGCCACTTCGTACATGAAGTGGTAAAAAAATTATGTGCAAATCATTATTTTCTTTTACAATCTTGATGATTTATTGTTTACGAGGAATGAATCAAATTTTCTAAACCAATTTAAGAAGAACATGTGAGAGTTGAACATGCTTATAAAAAAAATAAATTAAGAAGAACATAGAGAAAGCATTTGAAATTATAGATTTGGGTAAAATAAAATATTTTTATGGCATGGAGTTTTTGCAATAAAATGTTGGAATGCTCGTTTGCAAAGAAATATGTTTTAGACATTTTCAGAAAATTCCATAACAAGGAGAGATGCAATCTTGTAGCCGCTCCACTAGTTG
Organism: Psophocarpus tetragonolobus; assembly: GCA_037954015.1. Taxonomy (NCBI): domain Eukaryota; kingdom Viridiplantae; phylum Streptophyta; class Magnoliopsida; order Fabales; family Fabaceae; genus Psophocarpus; species Psophocarpus tetragonolobus. The sequence continues at coordinate 34,516,141 of CM075692.1, read as the reverse complement.
TGAGTGATGGATTGACGGTAATAATGAAGCAGATATATACCAAAGTCTATAGAAGTATAATTAAGGGTAATAATGTTTGCTACTGGTTTGCTTTCTTTATTTATATATGCAGTTTTTAATCAAGTTCATCTTAGTGCAGCAAAGAGGTTATTAATGTACATGAAAGGGTTCAAATGATTGCGGTCTTTGGTTTCCAAAAAATAAAAGTAGCTAGAGAGCTTTGAGATTATGTAGGTAGTGACTGGGACAAGGAGTTCAAAAGATGAAAAAGGTAGGTTGCACTGTGTTTTCTAATTTTGTGTTAATGATATTTTGTCATGAAAAATTCAAGATCTTATTGGGTACCAAAGTGGAAGAAACATTAGCTATAATATAACTAATATTAAGTGCTTATTTCACAATCATTTTATAAAATTAATTTTTAAAAACTAAAAAACTTTTTTGGGCAGTGTTTTTTGAAAATAGTTTTCCAAAACAGTTTTGATTTTTTAATTTTTAAAAACTAAAAAACTTTTTGGGTAGTGTTTTCTGAAAATATTTTTAGTTTTTAAAAACTAAAAAACAGGACAACTGAAAGTAGATTTACTTTTCAGTTTTCTATTTTTGTTTTGAAAACTCAAAATAAATAAATATATGTTGTTTTTTGTTTTTCATTAATGAAATTCTAATAAATATGAACTAAGTTTTTCTATTTTTACATCTTCAAAACACTTTTCAAATAACACTTGTCAAACAAGTTTTTTTTTTCTTTTCTTCCCACAAACTATTATTGAAAACTTTTTTCAAAAACTAAAAAACAAAATCAAACTAATAAGTCCTTAATTAAAAAAAAAATCATGAGCTGAAGATATATTTTGAGTGAGTGAAAAAAAAATTACAACTTTTCTACTTTGAGTATAAGGAGAAAATATACTCTTTTATGAATAGCCTTTATGATGGAGGTCGTGATGAACAAATGATGTGATTATTTATAATAAAAAATAAAAGCTCTTGCATTTAATATCATTATGAAAATAACACCCAATCAATTCATAGGCTTCCACACATAGAGGTGAAATTTTCATCTCCCCTTTTCACTTTTGCGGCAAAGTGGCTTTACCCTTACACGCATGGTTGGACAGCTTCTATTATTTGGGTGGACAATAAGTCATCTACTGTTATAGCAAATAGTTTCGTTCAACATAGAATGACTAAGGATATCAAAATGAAGTTTCATGTCATTAGAGAAACAGACAAATCAAATAGAATCCATTTGGAACATTACAATTCAAAAAATCACTCCAGATATTATGACAAAAAGGCCCTTAATTTCCAAGGACAAGCTAAAGTAGTATTGGAAATTAAGATTTTTGTCCTTGCAATTAACCATGATTATTGTGTGATCTGTCAATTATCGTAGAACACATTTGTATTTAAACTCTTGTTCTTACACTTGAAATGCTTACATGATAAGAATAGTTTTGAATCCATTTTGGTATGTTATTGGTTGCTCGTTTAACCGTACAACTTTGCTAGCTATTTGGTCCTACTGACTAGTGTATACGTTGAATTCTACAATCTGAATTGAGAATAGTTGATGGTTTTTGGTTAGGTAGTGACAGCTGCTTAGACCAAAGAGGAAAATGATAAAAAAATGTAATTGAGATATGAAGGGGGGGAAGTAGATGTTAGGGATGAGTAGTGAGTACAGCTAAAGAGTAGGAGTAGGAGAAGGGGTGAGGAGATACATAATAGAATGGTGAGAGTTGGGAGTGGCAAAGGTTGAGGAGAGTAATATGAGGCGGAGGTGGGTTGTTGGTTGGTAATGGAAGATGACAAGCAGAGAAGACAATAACACAGTTATGAATGGGGAATGAGGAGGGACAGTTGCAGGCAGCAAAAGCATTAAAAATCCTGCATGGACTTTAAGTTGGTTTATTGTTCATTGGAAGGGTGGGGGTCCGATTCCTTGTCTGGGAAGTGGGACTGCCTTCATTTCATTTCCCATAATAATAAACTTGAGAAATCTTGATGCTCATTTCATTTCATTTTCTGACTATTCTTGTTTCTTATTGCTATTTTTATCACATTACTTGACCTGCTTTTAGTTGGTCTTTGCGTCTAGCTTGGACCAAATTCTTCTTGTTTCCTATCAACCACTACTTTCATCCATAATTAACTGCCACTTTCAGATGCTGCTCACTAAGGAACCACGCATTCTTTTTATGTACTACTTCTGTCAATTAAGCATATATCATAATTCTTTAACATCTACTTCATTTCTATTCTTTCCTCTAAACTTATCCTCCCCATCTTTTTTTCTCTTAACTGAATTATTGGTCCCAAATATCTTGTGTTTTTTTTTTTTTTTTGATGAAAATTTTTAATGGCATCTCTCCTCCGAACTCTCTCAACCATATTGTTTTTTTATTCACAAAACTCTTAAAATCTTACTTAAAGAGATATAATTCAGTTTTATTTAATGACGTCTGGATATAGTTTCGATATTTTAGTTTTTAAAATTTATTTTTACTATTTAAATTTATACTAAAATGTATTAAAATGCCATAATAATTAGATAAAATTTAGCATTTCATTCTATCTATTATGCTTCATCTGTACTTTTAAAATAAGGATAATGTTTCTCAATTTGTTATTTTTATATTTATATAATCATGTTAACTTTTGGTTAATTTTATGAATTTTACTCCTCTACACTAAGGAGATAAATTTATTTTTTATATATTATAGGCATTTTTTTTTATTGAAAATAATCTTTGCTCTAATTAAACAGAATAATTATGGATCGAGATTTTTTAAAAATATTTCTAATAAACGCAAAATTTTATTGCACACGTATACGTGTATTTATTTAATAGTGTTCTTATATTAACTTCTTTTTTTTTATGGAGCGTACCATGTCATATTAGAGGTTCTTTGCTCTTTGGATAAGTCTTACTACGTCACATCAATTTTAAGTTTTTTAATTAAGTATTTTTAAAAAAAATTATAGTAGGTCCAACTAAAAATTTTACTTGTTATATTTTCTTAAAAGAAAAACTATGTTTTAGTATATAAATTGTTTTTAATTTTTTTTTCAGTACATAAACTATTCGTTTACTAATTAAAGTGCTATAATTTTTTTGAAATTTTAATATTTTTTTCTATTTCTTCGTTAAATACTTACGCGTTAGTATTTTATATTGTGAAATTGATGATTTAGTGACTAACATGTAAGGGATTATAAGCATTTAATAAAATGATAAATGAGATCACAAAAATATTTATATCCAGCAGTTAAATTCTGATGTTGACAGATATTATTTAATATGATGAACTAGGTATAATAGGTATCTGACTATCTATTTTGTACTTAAATTCATACTCATTCTATTATAATTTTAATAATTATATAATAAGTTTAAAGTTATATATTTAATTAAAAATATTAATTTGTAAACTTTAATTTATAATTTATTATTATTAATTATTCTTTATATACTTTTTAAATTAAAATATATTTAATAACTTAATATATATAATCTATTTAATAATAAATAAGTAAATTCAAAATTGTACAAAATAATATAACTGATATTCACAAGTATACCCAAACTAAAAAATATCTGACAAAGACACAAGTAAGGTCAAACTCACACATGTCTCATCCTGTTACCATTAGCTATAAATAGAAAATACTAAAATTTGGAAACAAATTAAAATGCTTTATGAAATCAACGAAAGTTTATTTATTAAAAAAATCCATATAGTTAAAAAATAATTTACGTACTATTCTTTAAAATAGATCCTAATAATTACCTTTCAATTATTTTTAATGATTAAGAACAGATTCTTATATAAAAATAATTCTTCCATATAACGTCTATTTTCAATAATAAACCCAATTAAATACGATTCTTAACTTTAAGAACCCAGCTAAGAATGAATTTTCCACATTTAGAAAAATTATAATTTGTTAACCATATGTACGTATTTAGATTTTTTTATGAAATTATACATAATTTTTATAAATATATTATAAATTATTTCTTTGTTCCTTCATTTTTTTTGGATCTGCCACTATATATCAACATGCTTAATATTTAAGAATAAAAAATTATATGATTTTAATAGATTAAAAATCAATATAATAATAATACTAACAAAATATTAATATATTTTTCATAAGTGAAAGAGACTTAAAATCGCTAGAAAAATAATATTAATTGATATTTACTCAAGTAGGTCAGCTTGTTAAGCCTAAAAAGATTTTTAAATTACTTAAAACCTGGCCTTTTAATTTAATAGATTTTTGTGAAATTCATTGTCTCGTTTATGAACAGTGATATAAAATTTGTCCAACCTCTATCACGTGTAGATCTTTTTTACTCCGTCGCTCTCTTTTTCTTTTTAATTCTCTTTTCACCTTGTAGAATACATGTACGGGTGTAAATAAGTTGAATTGTTCATGGACTATTTGAGTTTGATTTATTCAATGTTTGATCAAGTTCACTTGTTTAATTAAATAAACAAAGTCAAGCTTGAGTTTGAGCTTGGGTCTTTAAATGAGTGATGTCCAAATTTTACAAGCTTGACATTTAACATTTAGTGAATAACTCATATACTTAAATGTATTGTTAACAATGAATTTACCGACTTTTGTTATTTATATATTTATTATGAAAATGCATACAACTTTGTTCAAACTAATAAAATTAATTTTACTATCTTTTTTTATCAGTCAAAAAGCTAAAAAAATTTTATTTGACAAAGTTAATGTAATACTCTACAATGTTTAAAAATAGTTACTTTACAACAAATGTATACATTCTCTAATGAAAATTGGAAGATAAATTAAAGTAAATTAATTAATTAGAAAAAAATAATTAAGTGGAGAGAAAGATAAGAAGTTCTAATATATTTTAAAGTTATGTTCGGTTGAAAAAAAAGAAGGTGAAAGGAAAGAAAACTAAAGAAAAAAAAAATAAAATAGAGTGAAAATTAAAGATTTTGGTTGTGTAAAAAAGTTATATGAAAAGGATATAAAATTATAAATTAAAACAAAATTAGTCATACATTTATTACTTATTTTTATAAACAAAGGTAATTTTAAAAGAATATGTTATCTTTATATTTTCCTACCTTTTCATGTTTGTTTCTAGTGGAAAGTGAAATATGTGAAACCATCATATTGGTGATATTTTTCTTACTACCTTCTTTACTATTGAACTAGAGAAATAACAAATTTCTTCTCGTTTTTCTCTATATATAATTTTTCACTCTCCACTTTTACTACAATCAAATAAGGGCTTAGGATGATTTTGAAATGCAAATACTAATTTAATACTTCGAACTAAATTAACCAATTTTCTTAAAAAGTATGAAGAGAATGGTTAAAAAAACTCTTTCAAAAACTATATTTCTAATACTCTCTTTTTTATTGATAAAAATTTATTAGAGATCACAAATTTTAGGAGAAAGAGTTATTTGATAAAAAATAAAATTACAAAAATGAGAAATTTTCAGTAAATTCTAACTTATCACATATATAAATTACTTAAGGACAAAGGTATTATTATTTAAACAAGTCGAGCTCAAGCTTTCAATTAGACTCATTTAAGGAAATAAATAAAGCTTGAGCCATCCATTTTATTTGAAACCCAAACTCTAAGTACATGCATAAAAATCAGCCTAACCTAATTTCAGAAAAGGTCAAGCCATAGATCCTTGTCGAATAACTTAATATATTTTCGAGCCTAATTACAATTAAGAGTTTGTGTGGTAAACAACAATATTTCAGTTGTTTCTCAACCATGTCAGGTATTTAAGATAATTTAAGGATGTTTAAGGATTTCGTTTATGTTTGAAAAAAGCTTTTTTTGAAAAGTTAATTATTTTTAATAAGTTGTAAATTTGTAGTTTATGATTATTTTTTAATAACATATTATTTTTAGTTGTTTTTTTTTCACTTTTTTAATTCTTTAAAAGCTGGTTTTTTTCACTAATGGTGGTGTTGTGTGCCTTCGGCCTCTAGACATCGTGATCTAATGCGAAAAATTTTTGTACATCAAAAGAGCAGCACATCAAGATTAAGACCTAAACAATTTGGACAAGAAAAGACTCCATGTTAAGGGAACAATTAATTGAAGATAATCCCTTCTTCACATTTCAGACATTTTATCAAGACTCTATCTGAGACCAGTTATCATGCAAACAATCGTCCTTTGCCATCACGTTGACTCATTAGAAAAATCTTTCTTTTTATATGTGGAATTGTTGTTTGATTACAATATCTCTTGTGCTGTTTTTAGGAGCATGACTAATACACCTTATGTTGCCATTGTTTTCTCTCACCTTAATATATTGTTTTCTTTTTCCTTCCAAAAAAAAATTGATTATGCAAATGATTTTTTAGGAAAATCACATTTACCAACATTTCAGCTTTAGTGGTGGTTACTCAAGTTTGTATAATGGTTTTAGTGTCATTGTCATTTGATGGTTTTTTTATTAGTTGAAGAGTTAAATTCGATATGATGCAAACACTTGCAGCGTCGAATCACAGGCAGACACCAATTCTAAATTAAACAAAAAGGAAAGGGAATAAAAGAAGGTCTCCTTTTCTTGATAGTAAAGTGCTTGTCTAATTCGGTCTTACCGACTAATATTGACGAAGAACTAAGTCACTGTCGTTCCATATCAATCCTTTAAGATTCATCTTCATGTTTGATTTAACCAAAACGGTAGGTGTAGCTAGACATTGACCTTAAAGAAGATTTTCTCTATACTCTCTCTCGGGTAGATTCAGTTCCCAAATTGCATATGGTTGGTGGACAGTAATTTTTGCATGCAATTATTACCATGATCTTTGAAGTCGTACAAAAGAAATTTATAGAACAAAAATGTAGCACAGGTAACACCTCATTAGGATGATGCATGGCAATCATCATTTATTTTTCTTTTTGTTAAATGTTAATATCCTTTTTTTAGCTATAAACTTAAATTTCAGACGAATGAATGTTGTCGACGTGAGAAAAAGAAATTCTTACTCTATGCCATTAATCACAAGCCAAGTGTACAAGTGTTTGTTGGAAGTTTCTTTGTGTGGCAGTTCAGCAAGCAAGGAAAATGGTAGAAACATTGAAGACCCAAATCCATGATTATGTTTTATGAATTTCTGGTTTGGACCCAAATCCATGATTAAGTGTTACATTAATTTTCATAATTTGGGATGAAGCTGGTAGAAACGTTGAGGGCCTGATGGATTTAATGGGGTTTTTTCGTAAATGAAAAAAAAATGACAAAAATAAAGTTGTTTTGTGAAAAATTCGGAGAATGGTGTAATATGCATCAAACTTGGATGAAATTATTACATATCATTTTAAATGTTGGTTTCCATGTTTATTTTTTTATTAAACTAACAACTCATTTATTGGTTTTGTAATAATTTTTTATTTTTTTATTAAACTAACAATTCATTTATTGGTTTTGTAATAATTTAATCCAAACTGTAAATTCATGTTTTGTAATACAGTAAATTAATGTGGCGAGTTTGGTATATTCTGGAAACTTTTCACAAAATCATTCTATTTTTATCAATTTTTTGGCGTCATCTACAAAACCTGAATGTGATAAGCAATACAGATTGATATCTGTCGCCTATTTAGCAGAAGTGTTGGAAACAAATGTCCCGTCTCCAAACTAGCTAATGGCTTGAATCTTGCTATTACTGGAAGCGTTGATAAGATGTTGTCACCATGAACTTCTGCTGCATTATTAAGGTGAAGAAACCGGGGAAAGCATCCACCGGCTTGGAGTTTCTTCAGTGATCACAACGAGGAGACCAAACCCTGGAAATTAGCTTAGTGTTGCATTTGGCCTAAAACTCTATTCCCTGTCTTTTCCTGCTGCCCTCATGTTTGCTTTTTTTGGTTATTCGTGCTTAGTCATGTTGTGTTGTCAATCCATATATCTCACATTCTTGAAAATAAAATTTGATACTTCTTTTTCCGTACGTTGACAGGCATAAAGCTGGTTTAGAGTAACGCACGCGTGGTGTTCATTGTGCTAACATTAGTCATTAGTCTCATTTCCATCATAACAGTATTAAATGTTAAGCAACAACAAGACTTGGTGGTGTGACATACATGAATGAATTTAGTGCTCTTAATAGTTAATTAGAGCAATTGAAATGCACGGATGAATTGTGAAAATATAGAAATAGGATACGGTATAAGTACATATAGTAAATTTATAACAATATTCATTGTCTGAATGGTATTATTATTGAAGTAGTAGATGGTGCAGTCTAATAGCTAGGTGTTGAAAGCAGAAATGGAGTGGTTACTTAGAGGCGAATAAGCCAAGTGCCCCCTTCAATGAACTGGATCCCAATAAAAGGCTTGGCCTCTTCGTCCGTAAGCACACGTGCCCATGGCACTCTTCCAGCCAAGTTAGCTCCTGGCCCACTACACTTGTATTCTCCATAATAAACTCTCCTGCAAAACACAAATACATGCCCCTTATTTGTAGTAAAAAGAAAACGTTGAAATCCAATTGAGGTGCATAGAACTAACGAGTCACGCTTTTGATCCCCCCAATCACTCCATCCTTTGGAGAGAACAATGTTGTCCATGTAGGTGTAAGAGAAAACAACTCTGGAATAATCTCCCCATGCTCTTCCCAGATAAACCTGCCCACTTCCTGTTACTGTGCAGTTTTTAAATGAGAATCCACTCTCCAGTGACGAATTTGTACGCTTTTGAGCTGTGATGGAAGCCACCTTCTTCGTTGTGGAATTTAGATTGCAATTCTGCTTCCCATTTCAATCAAAAACTTACCAACAAAACATCACATGCCACACGGACAATAAGGGACTGCTATACAAACATTTTTATTATTATTAATTTTTAACATATTTTTATTATTCATTAAGATTACTAAAACTTATTTAATTTTGTATGTCTTACTTCATAACTTATTATTTTATATTTTTTAATAAATGTATCTTATAAAATATTACAAGATCATCTGCTAAACTCATTAAGTTCTCATTCAAAAAAAAAAAAAAAAAACAAAACAACTCATTAAGTTCTTGCGGTAAAACAAAACTTAAGGTCATAAGTACTTATTAGAGAAAAAATAAAATACATGAAATTAACCTATATATAAGATAAAATATTTTTTAGATAAATTAAATAAGATAATTTTTTCAAAAACTGATTTTAACCTATATATAAGTATACTAGTTATGTAGGTGTATTAGTTTATTGTGTACTAGTTAAATTGTTTTTGACTTGTACCTTTTGAACTGTGGGTTCTACTAATTATACTACCATACTATATTTATGTATTTATAGATATGCAGGCACAATGATAATGTCTTATTATGTTGTCTTAGCAAAGATTGAATGAAATATTTTTGTCTTTTTTTAAAAAATGTATAATTAAATTAATTTTAATTTATGAGTAAAATTATTCCATTTTAATTTTTTATTTTATTCTCTTTACGAAGAAATTTATCTAAACAAGATATGAATGTCAAATTATATTTACAAAATTGACTTAAATACAATTGAATTCTCCAAATTTTTTCAATTTCAGAAATTGTACTTTCGTATTTTAAAATCACGATATTATGTTCCAAAATTTTAAAAATGTGTGAACTAGTACTCCTTTCATAAATTTTTGACATTAACAGCTAATTGTGAGTGTATTGACTATCACGTGCAAGAAAATAAATTAGGTGACGTGATGCATAATTACTACTTAATAAAAATGTTAATTTAAGATTTTAGGATTTACGAGGATATTATATATCGCATTCATTTACCCATTAATACTCGTTTAAACCCAAAAATATTAAATTAACTCTTTTATTAAGCAGTAATTCTGTGTTATGTCACCTAATTTCTTATACGTAACAATCAACATGCTTACGATTAACTGTTATTGTATAAAATTCATAAAAAGAGTACTCATTCACACTTTTTATAATTTGAGGACATAATGTCATGATTTTAAAATATGAGGATACAATGTCTAAAATTAAAAAAATTTAGGGACATTAATTGTATTTATGTCAATTTTGTAAATACCATTTTACATTTATGTCTTGTTTAGTCAAATTTCTTCGTAAAGAGAATAAAATAAAAAAATAAAATGGAATAACTTTAATCATAAGTTAAAATTAATTTAATTATATATTTTTTTAAAAAGACAAAAATATTTCATTCAACATTTCCAAAAGACAACATTAATCATAAGACATGATCATGGTGTCTACATAACTATAAATACATAAATATAGTATGCACTATAAGTAGCAGAACCCACACTTCAAAAAGGGTATCAACACACTCACAATTAAATGTCAATATTAACAATTCACAAAAGGGTATTAATTCACACATTTTTAAATTTTGGAGGCATAATTTCACAATTTTAAAATATAGGGACACAATGTTTAAAATTGAAAAAATAAGAGAGTATAAATTGTATTTAAGTCTACAACATGTTTAATTTGTATACATTGACAGTATAAAAAAATATTACACTGACATTTAATTACATATTTTTATTTATATAACTTTTAAAATATTAATTGATAAAGTTAAAAAACTTAATATATATATATATATACTATTAAATTATATTTTTAATTAGTGTGTTTAAAAATGTGGATTAGGAAAGTTTATAGGGTAACATTTTGTGAAGAAAATAATAAAATTGGCAGTTTCAAGTACAAGTCCCATTGGGTCAGAAGAAGCCCATCTGGAGCCATGAAAGGTAAAAAAGCGAGAATTTCTCCTGCACCCTGGAAAGGCTAATTCTACTAAAAGATACATTTCCAAAATGGGTGCAGGAGAAATTAAAGAGGTGTAAAGAGAAATTGTTTAGAAAAGGTACTTAATTTTAGAGTTGAAAAGAAGAACAGGTGGGAAGGGAAATAAATATAGGGAGTACCTCGTAAAGGGATTTCCCAGAACCGAAGATGAAATCGACAGAACCTTGAATAGAGCAGTTGTTGAAGTAATGAAGGCCTTTGTGATCATAAAGAGTGTCTTGAGCCCCATTGAAACTGCAATTATAAAATGCAGCTTTTGTTCCTGAGATGCGCAGCGCCACTGCTTGTTCCCCCCTCCTTCCAATCACATGCGGAGCGCTGTTCTTTTTTTTTTTTTTATCACACATTCATTTACAACTTTACCATCCTCCTCTTCCACCAACAAAATATACTTCCATAAAATTATTTTCCTTCATTACATATTTTCACTGTATATAAGCTTCTTTTTATTTCACACACTTTTCTTAATACACTTTTTTTTATTAATTAAAATTTATTCAAAACTACAAAATTAAAAGAAAGAATCATTTAATAACAAATAAAACCTGACTAATTTTTTGTTTTTGACAAATTTTAATTAAAATATGTTAGGAAAAGTATGTAAAACAGTGTGTTGTTAACATTTTTCTTTTATTAATCATTACTAAATTTTATATGAAAAAATATTTATGAATATGCCTTTATCTATTAAAAAGAGTCTATATCTAATTAAATAATTGTTGGCAAAATTTATAAACAATGATGCATGTCTATGTATTCGATCAACACATCTATATAGGAATATTTCTACTTAAATAGTTTTTTTTTTAATCCTCTTCATAGTCATAGAAATTGAAGAACTAATTAGATAAATAACAATATGAATTAAGGGTTATTCCAATTCTTTTATGGGTCTATAGTTTAGAATATTTTATGTACAAGTTTACAAATAAATAATTTTAAAAACTAAGCTTACGATTTTATTAAAAGTTATTATTTATTACATACGAAATATTTTTTCAGTAAAATACACAAAATATTACATTTGAATAAACATTTAGTTTTTTTCACAGAAATACAAAAATTAGCATTTTTTATTTTAATTTAGAATATTTTCTAACTAATAGCTAGACACTAAATTATTTCAAAACATAGAGATCAATAGAATGGGTTTTGTCTTCGTCAATAAAACAATTTTATAGCACTCTATAAGATTTGGATAAGTTTCAAAAACAGTTTGTAAGATGAAATTATTGCAAAATAATAATATTTTTCTGCTCTCGTTAAAGTTGTTCGGATTTATTTTTATCTTCTTTTAACTAAAGTCACACCTGAAAACAAATCCAAATTTAACACATATTTATCAACATTTTATGTATTTAAAATAGATATTTATAAAATCATATGTAACTCCAATTTAATATGCATTTCTATAAATTAATTGATTTTCTTACAGGAAAAAACTTAATTGATATTAGTAAGTTTTTAGCTATTATACTGGCTAGACTTCGTCTGTTATTGCTTTCTTTTGGAGGGATACTTCTTTTGCTCCCTCTGCTTAATAAAACTTAGTTGGCTTTCAAAAATGTAAGTTTTTAGCTAATAAATGATCGTTGGCAAAATTATATCGATAATAAACATGTCAGTGTGTAACTCTGCTCAACAAATACACCATTATTAATATAGTCTTAACCAGATTAATACTATGAGAATAATAATTATATTTATTTTGTTCTTGATTGCAATTCTAAAAAGAAATAAAGTTCTTCATTGCAGTTGTAATAGATATTATTATTTGCTATTCAACTGTCATATGTAATTTAATTTCCTCTTTAATTCGGATATTATATGTTATGAGTTGTAACTTTAACCTATATTTTTAAAATTGGACTGGTGATCGAATCAGTGAAAATACTAATTCATTAGTTCAACTGTTATTGAATCAGTAGTTGAACTGATCTTAATAAAATAATAAGAAAAAATATATTGATATTATAATTATAAAAGGATAAAAATAATTTTACTAAATACACCTTCATATTGTTAAGTTTTCTTAATTTTTAATTAAAAATTGGTTGATTTAGGAAAATGAGGGGTGAATTTAGCAAAATAAAAAAAATAAAAAAATACAAACCAATTGAACCACCGGTTTTCAGGTTTAAATACTGATTTTTTGTTCTATTGATTTTCAGGATTGACTGAACCAGTTACCAGACCGGTTCATCAGTTTTTTGGTTGAACCGGCCGATCCGTTCTGATTTTGATAACATAGATTTTAACTCATGTAAAGACATTTATATGGAGAATTTAACTATAAATATTATGTTATTTTTGTTTAATTTTATTTATTATATATATGTTGAAAATTAAAATAATATTATTTAATTATTATTAAATTAATACAGTTATATTCTTAAACTTTAATTAAATCAACATCTTCCTTAATTCAATCACCAATTTGGTTTTAAAAATATTAACTTACCCACAAACACACATAATACGTTTATTTTATTATTCTCGTAATTAACTTTAATATTACAAGTTTATAACGATACTTTTGTTTGAAGGTGACACATGAGTGGGTAGGGAGAGCAATAATCTTTTTCTTATACGTGGGTATAGGCACAATCTAATTTTCTATTTTAATTTTCATATATACGATCTATCCTTTGGCCAAATATACATGCATGATAAAAAAAGAGATAAAATAAGAATTTGGTTGTTTTGGGTACAATGCCTTTGATTAATTAATAAGGAAGTTTGTGTACCTCAAATTTTATGTTGATAGCCACGAAATAGCTTGCATCCACAGCAACAGTTGCACTCTGGAACGTCCTTCCAACCACAGATGCTGTATCATTTCCAGTGATGGTTGGTGGATCCCCGGAGTCTCCTAACAATGTAATAAAAGGCAATGTTCTGGGAATCATCACCTTCTCTCTAAACAAATTAACCACATATTACTTTAACAATTAATATATAATATCAACTCAATGTAACTGGTACATGCGTGAAAGTTATATTATAAACAACCAGTAAATAACTAGCTAGTTAGCATTTCACTAGTACAGGTACAAATGTACCTATAAACACCCGGTGCAATTGACACTATAACTCTCTTAGTGTTGCCCAGTGGAATGCTCTTAAGAGCTTCTGTAATGGTCTTGAAGTCACCAGAACCGTCTTGGCTAACTGTTATGCTAACTTTGTTACTCTCAGCCTGCCTCAGCTTCAAATCTGGACCCCTGACTTTCCTTTTGGCTTCCAATACGTTCTTTTTCTCATAATTTTTTGCATTCCATGATACCCATTTGTCAAAATCGGCCTCTATATGAGAATAGCTGGAGGTAGTGTACAATAATGAAAAAAGAAATAGAATAATGATTTGGAAATGTGATTTGGGAACCATGGTAATGGTAATGCTAGTATTACCACAATTTCAAGGCTAGGCACTATATTTTAAGTTATAATATCGGTTAGTTAGTGCATGATCAAAGTCGAAATGGGGAGACCATATAAATATGGACTCTAAGACACACATAAAATAAGAGATCTCTAGTTATTATATACCAAACTAGCCCTCCTCTACAGGAAAACGAACAGCAGAATATAACTGACATGTACACATAACAATAAAGTTAAAGGATAAGTCCATTTTATATTTATTTTCTTTTCATCCTCTTAGAGTTACCTAATGTGTAATGGGCACTAAAGCGTTTTCTAGAACAAAATCAGAAACTTGGTGGCTACTGAGGAAGGAGCCTGGGACCCCAATCCCAACAAGCTATCATCTCAGTGTAATCCCACAATCCCTGGGGCAGGAATAATGGCGCAGGAGGAAGAAAATTGCCAAAGCTCAGCTGTAATCCATTTTCCAAAAGTATAAATGGTAGTGGTGGGAGGGCCTGTTTCATATATAATATAGGTATATACACCAAACACATTCAAATTATAGACAACAAATAGTCGTGGGGTAGGACATCTTTAATTTTAAAAATTAAAAAAAAAATTTATTGCATCAGCCTTATCAAGCATGTTGGTCATGCAATATGATTTATCATTTGTAGTCATTTGTAAAAGAGAGAAATTACAGTATGATATTCTTACATACATTTTTTATTATATATGGATTGTGTTCATGTTCAGGGATTTTAGGGAGTTTTAAAGCTGGTTGAGAATTTTTTTAAAAAAAAATCAATGACCTCTTATCTTTGAGATATTGCAACCAAAGAGGATAACACCTGTTACCTATATACATTAAATAAGATTCACTAAAATGATAGAATGTGATTAGGTTTATTAATTAGATACTAAATTGGATAGTCCATAATTCTTTAAGTATTGAATAAATAAGGTGCGTTAATACTTGTTTAATTAAGTGATCCATAATTGATCAGTCAATAAGTATGGTCTAAGCTGATTTGTCTATTTAGATTAACCATACTAAAATGTCAAACATGAAAGATACAAATGTTTTATAGTTAGTTACTTACTTGGCCGAATAATATACAACCTCTCAATTATTAAGTTTGAAAAGCATTAATGTTTGACTGTTAATCTCCTTGGCTTTGGTTCAAGAGAAAGGATGAGGGAAAGATTTTAATTACTCTTTTATTAGCACCTCTTACACTTGTGATATCACATTCCACTAACCTTTTAAACACTTTCTCTTGATAGCACACAATCAATCTAGATAAATTCTAGTTACTTTCTTCAACCGTGTTTTTGACATCTCCGTTGACATCATCATATCATTATGATACAGTTGTGCGCCCCACAATGATAAATACAAAATTTTACCTTTATTTTCAGTTCCACTTAAACGACTTACATCGATGAAAGGTAAAATGATAAATATAATTTAGTAAAATAATGTAAAAATTAATTAATTTTTCTTCCAAATTTTCAATATTGATGAAAAGGTAAAATGAGATGAGGAGAATATTTTTTCATTTCCTTCTTATTAAAAATTGGGGAAAAATATATAAAATTTCTTCCTCAAACTGAAAAAGATGTAAAATTTTAAATTAAAAATTATGAAAAATAAGAAAATTATATGAGTCACACTTTAAGTAATTTTTAATAAATTTTAATCAAAATACGAATGCGATCAAGAGAATATATTATTATAACACTTCAAAATAAAAAATGTAAATAATATATATTTTTTGGCATATCTTACTAATTAACACATTCTTGTACAAGATCTCATTTGCTTTTAAAAAATATCTAAATAATATTAAAGGTTTTAAGATGAATAATTTATAACGAAACTAAACCAATAAATTAAATACAAAGAAAAGGAATTTTTTAAAAAGGGTAGCACATGTATAATATTGATATGACCTGAGATTTTAAGTAACTTAGGGTTATTTTGATATTTCTTTTAAAGATAATCCTTCTCGAAGTTTAGATAGATATTAAATGTGAATATTTCTTTTTAACATAGATTTAAATTGTTATTCGCCACATTTAAACTTATAAGTCATAAGGAACTAACAATCTATATTATAAATTTAATTTTTTTTACAAAAACAAACATATTCTTTTTTTTTTAATTTCCTAATTAGAAGGAATAAAAATTTAAATGTTGAAAAGTAATTAATGATTTTCTCACATTCCTTTCCCTTCTGAAAAATTTTAAACTCTCATGTTTCAAATTAAAAAAAAAAAAATCTCCTCATTACCTCTCCTTAAAAATAACTTATTCTTATAATTATTATTTAGGAGCCACAATGTTAAAGTGACAAATCTTTGAATGAAAGATCAAATTAAATTAAGAACACTTCTATATATGTCTTGTAATATTTGATAACAATTTATTTAGGTAAATACTCATATTTAGGAATGATAAAATAGACTAAGATTCTAAAGTATTTGTAAAATTAATTTTATGTAAGGCGAGTAATTATCACAAAAATAGGTCTAGATATAGGTTTGGATCTATCCCGACCCTTTACATATATAATAATATTACATAATTATAATTTTGAGTGAAAGGTATTGCTAAAAATATTATTTGCTTTATAATATATGATAAGTAATATTAATTATAGAATAAATAGAAACATATATATTTTATATAAATTTAATGAGATAAAAATATAATTTATGAGAAAAAATTGAGTTTTTTATATAATAATTATTAATAAACTTACATTATTTAATTATTTAATGTTAGAGTAAAAAAACATAAGTTTATGTAAAATCATATAAAACTTTAGTAAGTATTTTATAATTTATTCTATCTTTAATGTTATGTTGACTTATTTTTCATATTATATTACATATGTGTAAAAAATATTTATTTATTATTTCTATACATAAGTGAAGTGTGGATGGGATGTAGGCATGGGTATATAGGTGTCCAGTGAGTACATATATGTATGGATCAAACTTTCTACCCGCACGAGTTTGAAGCCGAGTATGAGTTCAATTTTTAAACGCAAATATGGGGACGAGTATTATTATAGCACCCTACCCAAACTCTATTCATTATCATCCCTACTCAAGATCCCTTAAAAATTATGGTGTTATAAAAATCTAATATAAAATGTTAGAGAATTTATCATTTATGAATTTTTAAAGATAAATTTCTTTTCTTAATAATTATAATTATATTTCAAATAACATGTGTGAGCGAGCATGTGAATTTCATGATATTATTTGAGCATGTGAATTTCACATAATTTTATTTTTCTTAGGTATACTATTTGATAATAAATATTTAAAAATTTTTAAATATTATATTAAGTGGTTTTCAATTAATTACCAAAAAATTTTTAAATTTCATGAAATTTTATATATTTAATCTAATTAACAAAATGTGAAATTAAACGGTTTTATTTGTCAAATTTTTATTCTACACATTATCTATATTAATGCAAATGAGCTTGTTTTCTAGCAGAAATGCATTAACAAATTATAACTGGCAATGATCTTATAGCACATTAATGGTGCATTAGCAAAACTATGTGTTATTCTTAAATTGAAGTGTATTAGCAAGTTGTAAGTGAAGAGGCTAGGAAAATTTTCTCAAAAATTGTTTTTTGAAAATTTTTCTATAATTAATTAGAATTTATTGAAAATAAAAAATTGTAGTTTTCTATAATTAATTAGTGATTCTCAATCAATTATAATCAATCGCAAGAAGAGTCTTAAAGAAAGTTTTCGTAGTATTTCTCGTTAAATTATATAATTTTATTATTTAAAAATGTTTGATTTTAACTTGATCAAAAGACTCATTATCTATCCCCATTTATCTAAAGTTTTATTTTCTTTGAAATATTTTATTTATATGATAGTTTTAGTAAAAAACAAAATATAATACTCACAAGAAGTTCACTTTTAGCAATGCACAGTAGAGTTGAATTGTGGGTAACATCCAAAAGTCAGCGATGTCAACGTGCTTAGCAAAGAGCCCAAGTAAGCAAATCTGGGCCACAGTGAAACCCAACTAGGTATGGCAGTCCAATTTCAAAAGGATTTTCATTTCACACCTACCTTTTTTCATTTAACACCTACATACCTAAATAATTTTCAAAAAACTCAAAAATACTCTTTGATCTAATTATCTATCCTAACATCTACCATAATAAATTAACCTTATCTTTCTAAACACTACCATAATAAATAAATCTCACTCACTAATAAAATAACTAATTCTACAAATTAAGCTTTTCGAACAAGGAAAAAAATTAATTAGAAAATTTATTTAAATATTTATATTATCTTTATAAAATTTTATATTTTAATAATATAATTTATTTATAACAATTTTTTTAAATTTTTTATTTTAAAATATAAAAAATAAAATACAAAATTTATTATTGAAAACCTTCTCCTAATAAACTTTTATATTTATAAATTTTATATTTTATTATTTTAATTAGAAAATTTATATATAATATTTATATTATATTTATAAAATTTTATATTTTAATTATAATTTTTTAACATTTTATTAAAATTTTATATGATAAAATATAAAAATTTAGTAGAAACTTTGTCTTAAATTTTTTTGCTTCTTCGGCATTTTATATGATAACATTTTATTAGAAGTAATGATAGTAATTAGCATCATGCAATTAGACTCAAAATCAATGAGATACGACAATGAGTGTAATTAGAGTAATTAGACTAAAAGTAATTAAAGTAATTAATATAATGGAATTCTACTTAAAGTAATTAGAGTAATTTGCAAATTTTCTTACTTTTCCGAGTAAAAAATATTGCAAACTTTTTTTCTTTTCTGGTTGTGTACTGTCGAAGAAGTAAAAATTTTGCAAAATTTTTTACTTCTCCGATAGTGCACAACCTCCTGAGAAGTAAAAAAGGGAAGGTATTTTCAAATTTTCTCCGCAAGTCAGTGTGAGATGAAATTGTAGTAAGTACCAAATGGAAAACTCATTTCAAACTATCTTTCTTTTTCCAGTAATTAAAATATTTTATAATGTTTCTTTGTTGAAAAAGAAAGAAGTGCTAGAATAAGATGCCAAAATGTTATTTTAATAATTAATAATAAAAAAGCAATAAAACTATTAAAATTCACTTAAATAAAATACGAAGCCAAGTATAATCTCAATTGTGACTCGTATGATTCCTTGGGTAGGGTTTAGTGAGAAAACTAAATTTATATAAAGATGAAAGGAGCAAATGTCATGCATTGAGAGAGGAGAGAGAAAAAAGAGTAACGGATAATAAATGCTAGTAGAAAGAAAATGAGTAAATATGTAATATTTGATCTCAACCATTAATTTTTATTTTAATGACCGAGATTTTGCTAAAAGTAATTGAAGAATTATTGAGAGAATTTTTTTTGAAACATTTTATGATCTAAATCATGTTAACTCTAGGAATTATGATAAAGAGCATATACTCAATTCCAAAGAGACTTAACACAAAATATTAGAAGCACAATAGTTTTTTTTTTTTTGTGTGTGAAAATTTTAAAGACAAAACAGCATGAAATTGAAAGACAATTAAGAACTACACATGACTATGCTATAACACAACTTTGGAGGAGTAAACATTTCTTCCATCTTTATACTCTAAATACTCAACGTGAGACCTACAAATAGAAATAAACATGTTATCTCGCTGCATGGGCTGCTCATTTATCTTTTTTCTTTGATAGGGAGAAAGAAATTGACAAAGATAATAGAAGAAGTAGGTGTGCTAATCAATTATAAATAGATGTTTAGTCGAACAGAAATAAAATAAAAATTAATCATTTAGTATTAAGAATAAATAATTTATTATTATTATATAAGAAAATTTAGGGCAACATTAGGCAATTAAGGACAACATAATCAATTATATATGGAATGAATTTATAAAAAGAATTTGTGTTATATGTAACATGATTATACTTCACAAGTTATTTCCATACTTCATAGGTTATTGCAAAATACAAAGGTATGAAAGTTTTATTTATCATGACTTTCTCTCTTATAATTTCATAATTTTAATAAATTTTAACTATATATAACTATATATTAGAAAGAGTGTATTACAAAAACATATTGTCGTCAAAGGGGTCTAGCTCAGTTACTTGAATAGGGTATGTAAGTTGTTGTAAACTCTCTGACACTACATTCAACTCCTATCAGGAGAATAAAAAAAACATATTGTCAGTACTCTTCATAATAGATAATGGAGTATGATAAACGAAACCAAATAAAAATAATAAAGAAAAAATTCAAAAACTAATTTAATCAAATAAAGAAAATAAATATTCTAAAAAAACATCATACTCAACTATTTTTCATTGGATATGCAATAGAATTGTTAAATATCTCTTTTTTTATTTTTATTTATTAAAATTACTTAAATATCCTACTTTTTACACCCTACTTTTTCATCAATAGATGTTTTCTTTTAACAACATCATTTTACTTAGAGAAAACATAGTGTGAAGTTAATGTAAAAAGTTTTACATACTATTTTACAATGTACGTTTTCTTTTAACAACATAATTTATATGAATTGATTATATTAATGTTAAGTAAAAACGAACCCTTAAAATATATAAATAATTTATAATTTGTTTTTTAAAATGATAGATGAAGCTAAAGTTTATCAATATAAAAAAAATCATAATGAAAATGATTGTATGTGAAATAAGCATATCATATAATTGATGTGGCAAAAACCATACTTTTAGAGTAAGATGGGCAAGAGAGATAGAGTGTAAAAAAGGCAAAAACATAGTGAGGGAAAAATGAGCATGCGGGAAAAAAGTGAGAGTCATAGGTACAAAGAAGTGAGGAGAGAAATATTGGGTAGAGAGGTGGTTTCTTACTACTTCACAAATATACCAGATTCACAGAACAAAGATAGCATGTGAAAAATCTTTTAGAGATAAGGCTCAGTAAGAGAAATGTTTATATAAAATAAGAAACAAAAAGGGACTAGATATGGTTTTGTCAGATTCGTGGGGGTATAAGATGCTAAAGAATAGGAAAGATAACTAGACAATATATTCATTGGGACTTGAAGCTATATGTACATCTTCCAAAGTATGATAGATATGCTAACAATAAAATGAAGACTCAAGATGTGGTCCGCGAATCAAATGATGCTAGCGGAAAAGAGAATGGAGGAGTAAGAAATGGATATAGGGAGAAAAATAGATCATATGTAGAGGTTGTGAAATTGAATTCTGAATATCAAAATGGTGTTCAAAGAAACAATAAAGTGAAGAATAAGAGACTATGGCAGGAGAAGTAGCCATGGGAAGACATAAGTCTTAAAGAAAAGAATCACAAGTGACTAAAAAAGATACTACGTTGGTAGACTACATGATATGGGAATGGTTGATAAAATGAATGAGATATTCATTATGCATGGATACAAAAGTATAAAAGTCATATGCATGGGAGATAACCTTGTGTTGTTGGAAGTTGGTGAAGGGTATGACTTAATTGAAACAATTGAGGAAGATACAGACTGGTTTCAAGAAGTGTTTGAATCTACAGAAGCATGGATTATAGAGCAATACTCAAGGCATAGAAGGGTTTGGGTTAACTATCATGGTTTATTGTTACAATATTGGGGAGAGGAGGGGTTTAGAGAAATGGAAATATTTGCAGGAGAGCTTGTGCGGATAGACCTGAATACAAAAAACGTGTCTAAGATAAAAGTTACAAGAATTTTAATTAGAACCAGTGAGTTTGGGTTTATTCATTGCAAAAGCATAAACTCTTAAATGAGAACTTGTACAATATAACTCTAGTGGAGTATGTCCAAGTGAAGTATATATACCATGTTGTGAATGTTATAACTTTAAATCCAAGAATTTTGACTATGAATCATAATTGCTTCAAAAGATGGGATGCCTGTACAATCATCAAAATCAGAATGCTCGAAAATACCACAGGCATGGGAAATAATGGAGCAAATCCAAGGGAGGAACCAAAAAGTTCAGGAAAAAGAGATGGGGATAAAACAGTAAATATGCCACAAAAATTTCAAATTTCATTAGAAGGACGTGTAGGACAACCACAGACTCAGGAATGTGAAAATGTAAGTAGGGCGACATATGTGATGGGCATCGAAAGTAGCAATAATAGGACTTCAAGCGCAGAAATGAATCAGAGCCAAGCAAGAGTAGGAGTGTTGCTAGAACCTACCAAAAATGACGAGGCTAGTCTCATTACTTTGACAAAAGCAAAAGAAAGTTGGGATCCAACTAAAGTAACCCAAAGGAGTAAGGAGGATATGATAAAACTAAGGATGAAAGGGACAGATGCAAAAGAGGCTTAACAATTGAAAGAAGCTTAAGATCAGAGAATAGACATATTGGAAGCTTTAGGTTAGGCCAATCATATTGATTAGGAGAGTAACTTGGGTAATGTGGGAAACTACGTGGCCCACATAAATAAATATGGTGCACAAGGGAATACTGAACCACTGTTAAAAAAAATGTCTGACCTTGGTGGAATTTGCAGGTCTTGGTGATCCCAATAAAATATCATCTATAAAATGTGTTTCAATACCTAACCCCTCTCATTCACATACATCTCGTGGTCATCCCATTCTAGAACAATCTATTAGGAAGAGTACATGTTCGAAGGCTTCTCGCATTAATTCTCATGTTTCAAACTTATCAATTTGGGTTCATTGTCTAAAATAAAAATCAAAGGTTGCATGGAGAAACAAAAGGCAGAAGGAGAAGTAATGAACCATGAGAATAAAAGCCTTAAATCCAAAAACCATCCAAAATGGGGAATTCTAATTAGAAAGAGTTACATGATGAAGTCAGAATCTAGAGACTACATTTCAAAGGAACAAACAAGAAAATGCTAGGGAAAGTTCTACTATAGTTTGAGTAAGTCTTACTTTTTATCTACTGATTCATGTAATGAGGTTATTCGAATTTTGAAAAAAGAGGATGATGAAGCAAAGAAGATAAAGGAAATAGGGGTCTTGTTGGGGATTTGTTTCAAAAAATCTGAAAAAGATATTATTAAGGAACTAATACAAATGGAGAAAAGGGATGCAAGAAAAATCGGAAAGGAGCTCAGTCATACCAAGGAAGGTGAAATAAAAAGGTTAAGATGAAGATTCTAAGTCTAAATGTAAGGGGATTAGGGAACGGTATAAAATGGAGGGTTCTCAGAGAGATAAATGGAAAGAAGAACTAAATATTATGAGTATTCATGAAACAAAAGTGTTGAACATTGATTAAAAGATAATAGTGGCTCTATGGGGGGATAACTAATGTGAATGGCAAGCTCTCCCAACAATTAACTCTACTAGTGGGTTGTTGACTATTTGGTGACAAAGCAGTGTACTTGTGTCGGATGTGTTCTCAAGACTAAGTTACTTGAATATTCTTGCTTCAAGTGTTAGTAGTGATTCAATGGTAGTTATAATTAATGTATATGTTCCTTACCTAACATTTGATAGAAGGACATTATGGGACACGTTGATATGCTTGAGATAAAGGTACCAAGTAGGGAAGTGGTGCAGGCATGGTGACTTTAATTTAGTTTGTTAGTCATATGAAAAAGTGGGTGTTTATGGGGAAGTCTCGAGTTCTAGAGAAATGTCTAAATTCAATGATTGTGTACTAACCTTGGAGTTGGAGGAGGTGCCATATGTCAGGAATAAATTCACATGGTTCAGGCTAAATGATATGTGAAAAGTAGACTTGATGGATTTCTTCTATCTAGCAAGTAGATAATGGAATAGCCCAATTCAACCAATTCAATTTATCTAGATCAATTTCTTAGCATTGCTCCGTCGTACTTAGGTATCCATATATAGATTGGGGTCCAAAGCCTTTTAGGATTATTGATGTCTGGTTTCAAGATAAAGGGTTCTAAAAGTTTGTTTCTAAGTCTTAAAAAAGCAAATATAAGTGTGATGGGTGAGGTGCATACATCTTAAGCTAGAAGTTTAAGCTGCTAAAAAATAAATTGTGGAGCTGAAATATAATGTGATTTGGGGACATAAGGAAGGAGTACTATGTAGTTACAAATAAAATTGCAATCTTGGATAGAGCAGATGCAGATGGTATAATTTCTTACAAGAGAAATCGGAAAAAAAACATTTGTTATTTGAGTTCTGAATGTGGCTAACAAATATGAGTCATTGATGTTGCAGAAATCCATGATATTATGGGCTAAGGTGGGGGAATGCAACACAGTTTTTTCATGTAGTGGTCAACATGAGGAGAAAAAGAAACAATCTCAAAGGGGTGATGGTAGGGATTCATAGGTGTATGATCCAATCGTGGTAAAGAAGAAGTAAGAAAATTCTTTGCATCCAAATTTATCGAAGGTGGAACTTCATGACCTACTATTGATAGAGTACATATTAGGAAACTTTTAGAAAAAGTGAGTACAGACCTCATCTCTGCTTTCTCTGAAGATGAAGTTAAGGTTGTTGTCTGGACTATGAGGGGAGTAAATATCCAAAACCTGATGGAATGAACTTCAAGTTTATAAAAGCATTATGGGATACTATGAATATGAATGCTATGAGGTTTATATATGAATTTCATGTTAATGTATTACTGCCTAAAGAATATAATTCCTCTTTTATTTCCCTTATACGAAAGTGCTTAAACCCAACTAACTTGGAAGAGTATTGTCCCATCTTTCCTATGGGGTGCATATATAAAATTATTTATAAGGTTTTATCTAAGAGGTTACAAAAGCTCCTGCATTAGGTAATCGATAAAGCACAATCAACCTTTTTAGGTGAGAGGTAGTTCTTGGATGGGGTAGTATACGCTAATGAAGTTATTCATAAAACTAAGGAAATAAAAAATGTTTAATATTAAATATTGATTTCAAAAAAGCATATTGTAAAGACGTGTTTATTTAATAGGTCATAAATTTGTAGAATAAATAGTAAAGGGAATTAAATTTAAGTTTATACTTAAATTACTAATTGATTTGAGAGGTGATGAATTTATTAGTTTGTTAATACTATATGGTTGCATTCAGTTGATGGTAAAAGGATAAGGAAAATGAGAATAATTGTTACTCTTTTCTTTCAGAAGGTTTTAGTTGAGTTTTGGAAAGTCTGTTATCGAAGAGGGTTGCATTTAACAATACTAAATACTCTTTTCTTTTTATTTTAATTCCTTATTTTATTTTTCTAATTTTCTTCCAAAGGCCACGGTAAGTTTTCTCTCCACCGCTTCTCTTTCAATTGCTTGCATAGTCGACCATTTGTTGATAGATTTTGACGCGGTCTCTTCCATAACTCTTGTTGTTGAGTGATTGCTATTATAGGTAAGTCTGATCATGAATCAATGAACATTTTTTAGATTGTTTTTTATGTTGTTGTTCCTGTTAAAAAGGAATTTCTTTGAAAATCCTAATTTTTAAGGTTCTTGTTTTATTTGAGATTTTTGTCAAGTTCCTGTGAAATTTCTTCAGGTGAATTTCCTCTTTTTCTTTTGAGTTACCTCTGAAAAGGAGAAATAGGTAAGGGAAGCTCTTTTGTTGATTTTTGTCAATAGATCAATGATTTAGTAGTTGAGAGGTTTGAAATATTTGAGATAGCAAATATGTTGATTATATTTTGAGCTATTTAAGGCAACATGTATAATTAATCATGTTTTGAGCTATTTTAGATAACATTTATTTTAATTGTGTTTTGAGCTATTTAAGATAGTGTGTATTGATTTTGTTTAGTGCTAATTGAGCTAGTGTATTTATTAATAGAGATGTGAGCTAATTGAGTTAGTGTATTTATTGATTGTGATGTGAGTTGATTGAGTTAACGTATATTGATTGTGATTTGAGCTATTTGAGATAACATATATTTGGATTTCATAGTTGAGTTGTTTGGGATAATGTGCATGTTAATTGTATTATTGAGCTATGTGTGATATCATATATTTTGATGGAATGAATAAGCTATTTAAGATAATGTGTATGTCAACTATAAATTTGTAGTGATAAAGTGTTGCATTGAATGCATGATAATGTGTTGAGCTAATACTTGTTTTGAGAATTGACATGTGATTGAAATGAATTATGATTCTTGGAAATTAATGATAATGGATTAAGATAAATTATGTGTTTTGTAGTTGATGATTATTGTGGGAGTGATGTTTAATCTTGAATTGAATAATTTATTGAATAGTTTGGATGTGGTTGTTACAGGAAGGTAACTTAGTTTTGGTTGAATTGATTTTCTGTGATTGAAATTGAATTTACTAGAATAACAATGTATTATTTGGAATTGTGATGTAATGCACATGATGAAGATGTATTTATTGATGTTGTTGGTTGCGGGCAGTTACAATTGGGTAACTTAGCCTTAGATGATATGTTTGGTGAGGTACATTGATGTTAGGGACACAACTAAGGTCAATGTAATCCAGAATATCAAATATGTAAGGGATATTTCTGTGATTTACATTATAATTCTGACACCAGATATGCAATAGGGTGCCTAAAGGACATATTTAGACAATGATTGTGTGTCACAAAGTGTTAGATAGACACTAAACATCAGTTTGTGGTTGTCAGATAAGTATTGCTTAAACTTAAATTGGTGGTAACACAGATAGATTGGACGTTTGTCACCAATTGGTAAGGGTATTAAGTCGCCTCAGTGTCCCGATTTAATGTAGATATTCCAGAGAATGTCGTGTCTGAAAATGTTGTGGTGTGAAAAGCTTGTATTCAAGGGAATATAAACATGTTTGATTTGATTGATTGGTTGTGAATGTTTATGTTCAGTTATACTATAAGAGTGATTGATTGGTGCTTACTATCAGTGAATGTGTGTTGATTGTACTGAACATAAATGTTGTGTAATTTTCATGCTCCATGACCGATGTAATGGTATATTGCATATTATGTAAGCTTACCCTTGCAATATTTGTGCTTTTTGTATGACTATGATGATGGTGCTTTGCACGGGAGCAAATAATAATAATGATACGGAGAGGCAGAATGCTCTGGAGTGAAGTATATCGAATTGTTAACGGAAGCCCGAAAGAGAGTTTTGCCCCTCTAAGGACTTAGGTAAGGGGACCCAATGACTTCCTTTCTTTTCCTTGTGGTTATTGAAGGGATTGAAACTTTTGTTATAGAAGTCAGGAATAAAATCATGTTCAATGGATTCAAGTTAAGAGAAAATAACACCGAGGTAGGGTTATAGCAATTCACTGATGATACTTTATTCATGTGTGATCTAACTATCGATAATGTCATGTTTTGAAAAGTATTTTCAAATGTTTTGAGATGTGTTTTGGTCACAAGATTAATTTTTATAAAATTTCTTTAGCAAGTGTGGGCATTTCTAATGAACTAATAAGAAGGTATGTTGGAGTTCTTTGCAGAATCATGAAGTAACCATTTTTTTATCTCAAACTGCCAAGTCTAGAAGAGTTGTAGTTTGGGGTCCAATTGTTTCTAATATTAAAAAAAAATTGGCAACGTGGAAAAGGAAATTCTTGTCTTTAGCAAAGAGAATTTGTTTGATTAAATAAGTACTAACTGTAATTTTGCTGTTTTATTTATCTTTGTTCAAATTACCTATAAAGGTGAATAACAACCTTACATCCATTATTAGAAAGTTCTTTTGGATGGTAACCATGAATAAAAGAGTTTGACTTGGATAATAGGAACTAATATGTAAATCGAAAGATAAAGGTGAGTTGGTTATTCGAGACTTGGGAAAATTTAATGTGTCACTACTTGCCAAATGGAAGCGAATGCTGCAATATCACTCTAATGGTCTATGGAAGGATCCAAGTATGGGGATTGGAGAATGGAGGGCATTACATGATCTAGAGGTAGTAAAAAAAGCCTCAATATGGTGGGGGGAATTAGAGGCTATCTGTGCTGCATTATCACAAGTGAAATGGTTCAAACAAAAATATAAAGTGGAGGGTGGGAGATGGAACTTCAATTTTGTTTCTTCAGGATGAGTGGGTTGCAGAAGAGCCCTTAACATGAAATACCCAAGACAATATTCAAATGCAATTGAAAAATTTACAATTGTAGCACTGGCGGATGTAGTGAGCTGGAGCAACAGGGATTAAGATATAAGGTGGCATAAAACCTGTTTCAATGGGAGACCCAATCTTTTGAAGAGTTAAATTAGATGTTGAATTGTGTGCAATTAAATCATAATGAGAGGGATAGAGCTGTGTGGGGAGGTGAACCAGAACATCCTACAGGAATTTTTTTGTAAAACTTTTGGAGATCAAGAGCCTTATTAGAAGAAATTTTTAGATTCCATATGAGATATGAGTGCTCTGCAAGAATGCTGAAGAATATGAACTTCACATCTTTATAGGATACACATTTTCAAGGTCAAAGTGTCTCTATTGGTTAGGATTACAATTACTTGCTCCTAGGTACTTCTGTGATTTGTTTGTGAGATTTTTTGTAACCAACAAACTTCATGATTGAAATAATATACTGTTAATAATTTGATATGGATATATTAGGGTGATTTGGAAGAAGAGAAATAAGGTTACTTTTAACAATATTGTTGCATGTGAAGAACAAATATGGGAATGTATTAAATCTTAAATTTGGACAAAGACAAATATTGATGCTAGCGTTAACAGTTATCATATCAGCGGTGAAATATATAACCTTTAATGTGTATAGACAAAATTTGCAAGTGACAGTTAGGGGCTGGAAAATAGATTTTTGTAGATAAGTGATATTAATATAATTGTCAGATTGTGAGGTTGTGATGCATAATGTATAGATGGATTGAGGTAATGTTTTATATCATTTCCTTACTGTGGGATAAATTATACATTATTTTTAGCTCTAGCTAGATAATATAATGTAACCGTCTTTATTTTCTTCTATTTTTAAGTTTAGTTTGTGCTCTTTATCTTTGGAAGTAGTACCTATGATACCTACCTAATTGTTAATTATTTATATATATATATATATATATATATAGATATAGATATACAGTGCTATGTGATTTGTACATAAAAAAAAATATAAGTGATGTAATTTTTTTTTTATTTATGTTGCCTACTAGTGAGGTGAAACTCTAAGTACTATGGTTTTAAATATTTAATACTGATAAAAATGCCCTCTACCAATTATGATAATAATAATAAACATGGAGAAAAAAATAGAAGAATTTAAAACGTACAAAAAAATTAAAAAAAAATACTCATTTCACATATTTATAAACCAGAATTTCTTCATGTACACAACCAATTAAAATGTTGGATCTTTCTTACTGACTGATAGGCAAGACAGCTGATCGCCAACGGTTTTCGACTAAGTAATTATATTTTCCACTCTCAAAGTTGAAAATGATAAATATGTAATGTATTCTCATCCAGTGTCCAAATGCAAGACATGCCAACTCTTGTTTTCTCAACTCGCTCCCTATTTCTCAGTCCAAGTATACGGCGGCACCATAACGTAAATGATCGATAGTCTCATAGTCAATTTCTCATCCTTTTTTTCGACTTTTTAAAATCAAATATCCGTAGCAAACAAGGTTACATCAAGAAGATCAAATCCAATAATTAGTCTTTTTATGATTAAATTAATGTAAGTGAGATTAAAATTAAAAGAGTAAATTAAAAACCCTCTCAATTTATTAAATTATACATATATATTTTTATTCTTTTTAATTTGAAGGAAAATATTATTGTAATTTGGTTTTAATTAAAATGATTGATGGAAGGAAAATAAAACATTTGTAATTTTTTTCTCTAAATAGTATACTTTCATTCTCTTTAATAAATTCTAAATAGTGTAGTCTAGTTCAATTGATTAAATATGTGTAAATTGTTATAAATTTTTTGACAAATTTAACATAATCATCATCTTATCTATAGACTATAGTTATGAGTTAATATGACAACACCGTTTGTTACCATGGTTGTTAATCTTTAGTTTAGCTCGTAAATTTGTGTAAGTTTGTAAAGGTAAAAGATGTTAAATCATATATAAATTAAATTATTTTATTCTAATCTTAGGATAAATTTGGTGGTAAACTCAGTAAAATTTTAAAAATTATTAGTGATTTTGAGATTGTGGAATATATATTATCATAGTTATATGAGAAAAACGATTTTGTATTGTCAGTGTAAAAAATTTTACACTGACATATAATCATAACTCTTTACATACAATAATTTTGTTGAATTTATCCCTTAATAGTTTAAAAGTTATATAAATGAAGAATTGTGATTGAATGTCATTATAAAACTCTTTTACACTTACAATATAAAAGTATTAAACTCTACTTATATTACATGAAAATGATTTATTATTTTCTAGTATTATTTGACTATTTGCTACTATGATCCCTGTAAATGATATTTTACTTAAGAAAATTATGATATTTTGTTTCTGGTATTCTAATACTTAGATAGTTTTAAGTTCTAATTTGAATGATAGTTTTTATCTTATGATATAGATCAATTAAATTAATTTTTTAATACTTTTAATATGAGATAAATTCTTTAAGATTTGAGTTTATGAGTGGAGATCATAAACTCTGGAAGTTTACCCAAAGTGTAGAGTTTAACAAGGAAACAAATGATGAAAAATAGGCTAATAAGTAAATAAAAAAAATTATAATTGGAAAAAGTGGATGTAGAATTAATGAAAAGTTGAAAATGATAACGAGATTTTTATGCAAGGTGAGACAACCTATGTCCCACACAAAGTGAGGCCTCCCTCCTTAAGTGAAGTGAAACCTGGTATGAAAACAACGAAAACAAAAAAAACGGTGCTGTTTAGATCTTGAATATGAGGTCAGCTGTGACTACAGGCGACATCCAAAGACAAAGAAAAAGAAACTATAAATTAATATAGTTGACAGCTCAATTACGTGTGAACGACTCAAGTCAAGACTCGAATAACATGAGAATGGTAAGGTTTATGGTTTTCAAAGGTTTCGGCACTTAGTGCTTCCAATGAGAAACCCATTGAATTTAAACCAATATACTATTATTTCGCTCCATACTCATCCAGTGATCCCAGTCTTCCTACTCTTTTAATTATTATTACTTTCAGACTTCCATCACGTTTTTTATCATCATGTGTTTCTAGACATTATAACGCGAAATACAACGGAATGTCGAATAATTCTTCACACAAACCTAGTATATAATTCATATTTTACTTTCTCGCTACATAGTTTCAATGTTCGTGGTGGGAACCAGTATAACCACTTGAATAAATTTGAAATCACATTTAATTTAAAACTAAAATATTATATTTATTAATTTGCTCTCTTATATTTTTCATTTTTTATTCTTTATCCAAATATGGGACACTTTCAAATAAATATACTATGCAACCACAATTTTTTTTTCTTAGTTAAGAAAATTAATATACCGTGCATGCAGGAATATGATAATTACAATTTATAAACAATTATCAGTTTTGCGATGTCACTTACACTCAGATATATTGAACTTTTTAAAAGCAACCCCAATTCTTTTATTAACGATTCCTAGAATATTTTCAAAGGAATTGTTCAATTGGTTTTAAAAGTTACACAACTTAAAAATACTATTGAAAGAAATGAGTTCTTACAGAATAAGTCGATTATAATATAATTAAGTCCTATAATCAAAGTTGTTTAACTATTAAAAAAAATTAAATTAAAATGATCGATAATTAACTAAAAAATAAAATGGAATTCACCAGTATTTTAAAATTGTATATAGCAACATTGAGGGATTCACAAAGTAGAGTTAAAAGCTTAAACTCTTACATTGGAGATACTATCAAAGAGGTGTTGTATTCATTTACAAGTATCTTAATTCGGGAAAAAAAAATTATTATAGGTGTAGGACAATTACAATGAATGGTGAGTGAAATGGCACTGACTAGTTTAAACTAAGATATCTTTGAACTGTTTAACTATAATGCCTAATGTAAATTGAAAGAAAAAGTGGATCAGAAATTATCAGCAAGATGCTGCTGCAAGAACCAAATGTTTTCATCAGTCCACAAGTCAGCATCAGCAAAACCATTTGCTGGTTCAAATGCTTGGAGGTCTGAGTAGTCCCATTGTGGCAACTCCTTTTGTGCGCTATCGAATGAGCAGCTACCAGCATCACCCATTAAATTGTAAGACGAAGTTGTTGTACTGGTAATTGTATCAGAAAGAGAGGGAGGCTGAACATCAAGCACCATAGAGTTGTCGCAAAACAAGGTGGTTTGTTGAGGGCCACAGTAGGAAGAAGAAGGAGGAGTGTTCCTGCAAGAAGCCTGAATCTGCTCCATAAGTCGTGGCATCCAAACAAAACGCACTGCGTCCCTGAACTGTTTGCTGTTTACATCACATTTCAGTTGCTTTGCCTGCTTCACCACTCTAGTCCTCCAATAGTTCTTTATCTCATTGTCTGTTCTCCCCGGTAATTGTTCTGCTATTTTAGCCCACCTTTAATAAATAACATAAACACAATCATTAGTTTCATCAACATGAAAAACTATAGTAATTTAAATAATACTATACACTATATAGTAATAAATATACGTACCGATTGCCCCAGCGGGAATGGAGTTCGAGAATCATGAGCTGTTCTTGAAGGGTTATGTTCCCACGCCGAACATTTGGACGCAAGTAGTTCAACCATCTTAGTCTGCAACTTTTGCCCGTTCGCTTTAGACCTGTAGTTCAAAACAAGAAAGGTAAGCGTACGTGCGTGGTTAATTAAAGATGTTAATTAGGAGTTTGATCACATTAATATATGATTAATTACCTGCAGAGCGAGCGAGGGAGTTCCAGTGACCTTCGCCGTGGACGTTGACGTAGTCGATGAGAACCGAATCCTCTTCCTCAGTCCACGGACCTTTCTTGATTACCATATCTTCTTCACATGCATATGTTTCAGATGAGTCACTATCTGATAAGCTTCTAATCATCTGGGCACTCGTGATCTCCATATTACACTTATTTGGACCCTTTACTTGTTTGGAACTCGGAGAGAAATTAATGAGGGAGATGGTTGTGAGAAAATATCTTAGTTGGTTAGTGTATGATAGAGAAGGTGATTTATATAGGGAGAGATGGGCTGAAGAGGTGACATATATATTAGATTTAGGAGAGTGAGCACTTTGAGGATTCAATTAATATATGTCAAAACTAAAAGCTAAAGTGGGAGGCTGCGAAGATTGCCCAATAGTTGCAGTCTTGTAGAACGCTGAATTCTTAAATTAACTAAAGGAGACATTAAATTAGTTTTTCTTGACGAGTTTGTGTTTTCGATTTTGACCTTGCCATTTCGACTTCAGATCCTTTGACTTTTCACACGCAATCAGAACAAGTTTACAAAATACTCACTAGCTACTTTTCCATGGCGTCAAACAGTCAGTGGGTTTTAAGTTTTAACACTTGGTCAGCATTGTGATTCCAAAATCCAAATACTTCTTTTGTATCATTTTGTGTTTAAGCGTAAACTTCATCCACCGTAGCCATTTTTTTTTTTATTATTTTTTATGAACAGAAAGTTCACACCTAACTTTTCAAACTATAAAAGATTTATTAAAAGACTAATCCCTTTCAATAAATATATTGTTTTATATGCATGATTTTGATTATTAATTTCTTATATTATGTTTAAACGATATAATTTAGTATTATTTCTTATTCATAATATAATACATCTTTTACCAAACCATATAAATAAAATAGCTAGTTAAATTAGTTAGTTATATTGATTTTTAAAAATATTTTTTATTTTTATCTTTAATATAGTCCTTTTAACGTTACTAATTATCTTGCAATGTATGTGTGATCGATCCATTTAGTGAGTTTGTTTTAGAAATATTTATTAAGGTGAGTCTATTTTTTTCTTGATTTGGTTAAATCACAATCACTAATTGCATTTTTAGAGTCACGTTAGATGTTTGGCAACGTAGTGTCACATGACAATTATCTAAACATCCAATCAACTGTTCAAATCATAATTGGTAATTGCGATTTAAGGAGAGTCAGATATAACTTTATTTGGAACATGTGTTGCACATGGAGGCAACTTGCACCTTAAAATTGCATAAGAGAGTTGCGGTTCAAGGGTGTTGCCCTTTAAAATTTGATTAAATTCAACTCACGAAAAAAGAAATGCTAAATGATTATTTTATTATTTATTTTAAATTGTATAGAAAATTTGTATATAAATTTCTTTACTTTTATATTTAAAAAATATATTTTTCTTCTATTTTTCACATAATCAAACGAAAAAAGAAATACCATTCTTTTTCTTTTATCTTCTACTGTGAAATAAAAAATCATATTTCCTTTTCTTATTTATAATTCTTCACTTTTATTTCTCAACTAAAATACTAAATTTTTTTAAATGTATTTGTTAAAGAATGCTTATTTTAATAAAGTAAATAATTTTTTTGTTTGTCTAAAATATGTTTGTTAATACGTGCTTAAAATTTTTAAAAAAAAAATATTTACCTTAGTTAACTAGAATAAGAAATAGAATTTGTTATAAACATTTTTAAAATTAAACATTTTTTATTATAAATAGATAGAATCTGTTAACTAGAATAAGAGAAAAGGCCTTAATATAAAATATTTACCTAATTATTTAATCACAATGTAATTTTTTTTTTACTTTATCAATTTATATTTTAAAATTTTATTTTAAATTCTTAAAAAATAAAAAAAAATGTTTATCCCAAAAAAACAGTTTAAACAAATGTATTTAAAAAATTACTTATTTTCTTAAAATTAGCAAAAACATATCTGCTAACGTACATTTGTATTAGCAAAAACTGGTTATTTTCTTAGAAGATGAGTGTACTAGGTTTGAGGGGACAACACCCTTAAACTGCAATTCATTTCTGCGATTTTAAGGGGTAGGTTACCTTTCTCATACGCCGCGCGTGTTTTCAATAAAGTTATGTTTGACTTTCCTTAAACTTCAATTACCAATTGTGGTATAACTAGTTGATTAGTTGTCTGAATGGCATCTTTCAGATATCTAACGTGACTCTAAAAATGCAAGTGGTAATAGCGGTTTGACCAAGTCAAACAAAAAAACAGACTCACCTTAATAAATATTTCTAAAATAGACTCATCCAAGTAATTATTTTTAACAATGAAATTACCTTGGTCAATCACCCGCCATGTACCCAATATAATAAGTTGAATCCCTTAAAAATACTCAATTCAAGTTTTTTTTTCTATTCCAAGTGTAGTATTGACTACTTATTCCAACAACAATAAATGAATTAATGACAATAGATGGTAAAAATTAAGAGGATACAAATTAGAACTAAAGTTAATTTTGTAAATATATTACTTTTTTCATCTATTAAATGTATTTTTGTTCCATGTAAAGTAACCAAGAATACAAACATTATGAAACAGATGAAGTACTATTGCATTAATTTTACCCTGTGATTGTAACATCTCCGATCTCATATCAAGGATTAGATCAAAGGTGTCCCACCTACTACACAACAAGCACTAGAAGGTGGCATTGTCGCATTCTGGCATCAAAGAAAAGCAACATTGTGGTGACATAGTCGAAGAGGGTGCACAAAAGCACAGTGCATCTAAGGAATTAAAAGAGAAAAGTGCACACCCACAAATCTGCCCCTAGTTCTAGTGAAAAAAATTATCAATATTAAGTGTTTTAAATGTCTTAGGAAAGAGCACAATACTCCTCGATGTCCTACAAACAAAACTATGATTATTAAAGGACAAGATATTTATAGTCAAGATAAGGCTAAATTTTCCACTCCTTCTTCTATTTCTTCTTGTTTCGAGAGTGAAGAAGAATTGAGGGTTATAAGGTTATCAGTGCATATCCTTGTGAGGTAACCTTCTTATGGTGAAAAGACTTCTTAGAACCAACCTTGTATAAAAGACCATACACAAAGAGAGAACATCTTCCTTACGAAGTGCTTAATAAAAATTCTTCTCTCATTGTTAATGTCTTCTTGTAACTACTAAAAGAAAACATAGGTGAACAAGTTAGCCCTTACTACCACTCTTTATCCTCCTAAACCTTATAAACATCAATGGTTGAATGATAAGTAAGAGTTGGTAGTGAACCAACAAGTTGAGATTAGTTTTTTCATTGGAAACTATATGAATAAAGTTTTATGTGATGTA
This sequence comes from Psophocarpus tetragonolobus, assembly GCA_037954015.1. NCBI lineage: Eukaryota > Viridiplantae > Streptophyta > Magnoliopsida > Fabales > Fabaceae > Psophocarpus > Psophocarpus tetragonolobus. The sequence goes on along the minus strand of CM075692.1, from coordinate 34,479,777 downwards.
TCCCACAAAAAGTTACTTATGTTTTGTTGGGAAGGCCATGACAACATGATAGGTAAACTATTCATGATGACCTTACAACAAATAAACCTCTCTCATAAGGAGGAGTTGGTAATGAATCAACAAGTTGAGATTAGTTTTTCAATTGGGAACTATGTGAATAAAGTTTTATGTGATGTATACCATGAAAGTTACTTATGTTTTGTTCGGAATGTCATCACCACATGATAGGCAAACCATTCATGATGGCTTACTACAAAATAAACCTCTCTCATAAGGGTCATAAGTTCATATTGCACCCTTTTACACCTATGCAGGCATTAGAGAATCAAAACAAATGAAACTTAAAAGAGTCTAAACATAAAAAAGAAAAACAAAGATAGGATGGATCAGAAGGAAGATGTCCTCAATAAGGAACCTATTATGGCAACAAAGAAGACTCTTTACTTAGAATAGCCTTCAAACCATCTATTTCCAACTACTCTAGTTGAAAGCGATATTGTAAATAAGTCTTTGGGACACAATATTACACAATCCCAAATTCAACTAGAAAAAAAGGTCATTAATGATTGGCCCATCCCAAGGCATATTCCTATCTCATAGAATGAGAAGACAGATAATGTTTATCTAGACTTTAAGGGTAAGTGCTCCAATGCATGAAGATTGGCTTCTACCCAAGTTTTCAATCCTTTAACACTAGAACTTTATACATTTGGAGTAGGTTGGGGAACCTCCTTATGCAGGCATGAGAACCAAAATGATTTTTTTATTAAGAAATTAAATGGTGTCACCCTCTATTACCCTAGCCATAGAAAGGTACCTTGGTATCACCATAATCATTTATAGATATTTGCTCATACTTTCCTCTATCTTTATGCAAGTGTTGAAAAAAAGGAAAAAAAAATTCAGATTTGAGGAAAAATCTTTTTCAAAGATAGAGGCTGATGTAATCCTATCTAAGGACCACTTAAAGACGATATTTGAAGACCTTTTCTTTCAAGAGATGGTCTACGAAGGATATAAGAAAGATGAGTTAAATATGAAGATAGAAGGTTCAAGTTCTAGTTAAGTTTGTGGGTATATGAAGCATAATTCTTCTTGTTGTAAATAGTAGAGTTTTCTTATAAATATTTGTATAGTTGGCTTTTTGGATTGATCCTTGAATTATAGGGTTACCCTTATTTTGTAAGGCTTTAGGGTTTACGAAGGTAAAATAGGTCATTTACTCTAATTAGGCTTAAGTTGGGTTGTGAAGCCCAAAAAGAGAGTGAAAGGTTCTTTTTAAGTTCCTTACACCCTATTTTATTATTCACAACCCTTGGTCACATGTTTGACGCAAACCATGTATCTAGACATAAGGGGAGAGTAGGTATATAATATCTTGCTTAGCACATCTCTTTTAACCATGTTAACGTGTATAACCTTGGTTAAAGAGCCTTACACTCCAAGATTCACTTCACTTATATAACCTTGTTAGTACCCAATTTTGTCCAACCATCCACAATCATTTCTTTTCCAATATAACTTTTTAACCCTTTATTCTCCGATTTAGATTAATTTATAACTGACCCATTTACAAATAAAAAATGATTTTTCTATTAATACCCATTTGTGCTAAGCACACCCTTATTGAGGTATAGAGGTGCAGTTAGTGCTAATGGGAGGTTTAAATAGTAATTTTTTAAAAAAAAATTATGTACTCCTCCTATTTTAATTCCAAATGTGCATATTATAAATAAAACTACCAATAGAATAAACAACCAAATAAAACTAAATAGCAAATAATACATATAATTAATAAATAAATAAAAACAAAAATAAAATAGGGAAGAAAAGGGGAAAAAAAAGAAGAAAAAAGGAAAAGAGCTCTGCACCTTGACGCTGGTTACTCCTCTCTCCTACATTCTACCATCTATAAGCAAGCAACTTTAGTAATTGCCTTAGCATTTTCAACAAACAACCACTAACAAGCTCCCTTGAATCACAGTTTGCAAGATTTGTTCCCAAAAGCATAAAATCGGCATGATTATCTATTCATAAACTAAGCATATAAAAAGAGGTAATTGAATTAGAAAGAAAAGGTTAGAAAATTTGTGGTTTGGACAGGGAAAAGAATTGTAGAGAGAATTCAGAGTGAGGGCAAAGAAAGGTTCACCTGATTGGAAGGCTAACATAATAGGTAATTGAATCAGAAAGAAAAGGTTAGAAAATTTGTGGTTTGGACGAGGAAAGGAATTGTAGAGAGAATTCAGAGTAAGGGCAAAGAAAGGTTCACCTGATTGGAAGGCTAACACAACAGGTACTCACCCATATTCTTTTCTTCACACCTAGTAGTTTTCAACTCAATAAAAAATAAGAAGAGAAAGAACAAAATTTATGTACTTCTATTGGCGATCACCGAAAACGATTTCCAGCAGTAAAGACAACGTCGATAAGACCGTTAGTATGGAGATGAAAATGTCTCAGACGCAAGACCCCTCTCTCGTTTCTCCTTCTTTTTTAGCAACACTACTGCACCTTTTTATAATTTTAGGGATTTGAATCGTTTTTTGTATTTAAAGGGTGAGAGAAGAGAGTATGTGCCTTTTGTGTACTTTTCTTTTTTTGTGTGTATTTCTATTTACACAACATCTTTTACTAATACACCCCTCTAACTCAAATACTTCTTTTGTTTGTTTGTTTATTGTTTGAACCCCCATTTTTTACAAATACACGCTTCTAATCAAATACTCCTTTAGGCTGTTTATTTACTATCTAAACCTCTGCTTGTGCTAAGTACACTTCTTTTTCACTTCAAGACCAAAATATTTCATTTTTAAATAATATTAATAATAAAAATGATATAATATTTCATTTATATATCTATTTCTTTAAAAAGGAAAACTCATCTCATGAAAATATTTTGATTTATCTACTTATAATTTAATGTGATTTTTTTTGTCCTCTTGAAATTATAAGGATATATTTTTTTAGTGAATGGTAAGACAAAGCCCCCAGTAAAAAGAATTAATTAGTAGGATGTAAAATACATATCAAGTCTTTTGTATAATCATTTAACACAGAATGTGGAACAGAATTGGAAATACTAATGTCTTATAAGTTGGACATGCCTATTTTCGCAAAACCATTGGTTACTATATTCGACTTGCGGGGAGCAAAAGAAAAATTGCATTGTTGGGTTTTTCCACTCCTATAAATTTTGTCTACAATGTGGAAATACTCGTGGTTAGGAATGACAAAAATACTTATAATAGTGGTACTGTCCCAAACCTGACCTGATTTTGATAAGCATTACCCGCTTTGACTAAGTATTGCCTGATGTAATGAACCGGACAGGGTACGAGTATAGGTATGTGACTACCCACTTCGTACCCGTTTGTTATAATTTTAATAATTATATAATAAGTTTAAAGTTATATATTTAATTAAAAATTTTAATTCTTAAACTTTAATTTATAATTTTTTGTTATTAATTTTTCTTTATATACTTTTTAAATTAAAATATAATTAATAGCTTAATATATATATATATATATAATTTATTTAATAATAAATAAGTAAATTTACATTGTAAAAGATAATATAACAGGTAACTGTGGGTATTCACGAAAATACCAAACAGAGATGAGGATGGGAATTAAAATTCCATACTTGCTATTTTTATACCCGAATCGTCCCGTACTTTCGAAGATGGGGATGAGGAAAGCCACACTAGCATCTGCCATGTCCCGTTGCCATTCCCACTCATGTCAATGACACATCACTCTTCTAGCAGATTAATCATAGTCAAAGAGTCTTATTCAATTGTGACAATTTTGCATACTTAAAACTCTCCATTAATTAATTTTAGTTATTAAAATTCTTCTGTAAGTATGATTTTGTGTACTTCTTTTTTTTTACTATTTTTATTTATAATACTTTTGTAATAGAGATAAAAAATTAACTAGATATGATATCTTTTTAATCTTGAGATTTTAGGACATAAGTTGTCATAGTTTCCTGTCTTAAACCTCATCTCTGAAATATAAATTTGTATAAATTATGACAATTTTGTATACTTAAAAATCTCTTATTAATTTTAGTTATAAGAAAATTCTTCTTAAGTATAATTTATAACAAAAATCTTACCTTTCTTTTTATTATTTTTATTTGTAATATTTCTTTAATAGAGATAAATAACATGAACTAGATGTGACATATTTTTAATCATGAGATTTTAAAGTATAAGTTGTGATAGTTTTTTGTCGTAAATATCATATCTAAAAAAATAAATTTGTTAGTCAAAATTAATTTTTTTAAAAGTAAAAATAATCTTCAAAATAAAAAAAATTAGGACATATGAGTTATGACAGTTCAAAAATCCTAAACCTAATGAAGTAAAATAAAAAAAACAAAATGTCAACACATACATAAATTTTGATTTTTTATTGCACTGGAGAAAGGTATAAGTAAGAGTTCACTCTTGTCTTGCTAAAAAATGATAATATTAACCAACTTCTTTTCTAAAAAATATTAAAATATAGTTATGTATAATAATAATAATAATAATAATAATATCCTATATTAATTATTTTATTTACTTTAGTCATTTTAGGATAAAATAAATATTTTAAAAGATAAATAATTTACTTAATTAATTAGAGGTTATCATCTTTATGACGAACGACATAAGTTGTAATATATCTTTTTTATACGTAATTAACTTTCAAACTCAAAACTTAGTTTCATAAATTATTTTCTTATTTAAGATTTTTTTAATATTTTTCTAAAATAAATGTGAGTGAGACTCTTCTTATTTTTAAATTATTTTTCTCCCATTGACATCTACCTGTCAACAAACTCTTTCATGACTCATTTAATCACTTTTGAGATTTGAAATAGCCAAATAGACATAACATTCATCAAAGAGCACTTCCTTATGACAACATTTACCAATGATCATGTTTAACAGGATGAAGTGACTCCTTTATTCTTTTTATTTTCATCATCTTCTCCGCTGATAGCTCCAAATTCGTTTCCTATCTTCTGGTTTTTGCTTATTGATTAAAACCTATGATAATGTGTATTCTAGGTCATAGAACCTTAGTTATATCAGTTGTGTTGGTGTTGGCTTTTAGAGCATGTTTGGTTTCTGAACAGGGTAAAAAGAAGTGAGACGTCGGAGAGGGTTTTGGCAGCTGTTACAAGGATGGTCATGTGCAATAGAGGTTTTTTATGATCGAGAAGAGCAATTATCATGACTTGTTTTATGATTTTTGTGATGACGATTAATTTTTCATTTCTTGAATTCCAGCTGTTTTTTTTAAATAAAATTAAAATCTGAAAAAAGACTTACGGTGTTTCAAGGAAAAGTATGAAATTTTTTAATTGTTATTATAAGTTTTTAGAAGCTAAAAGCTACGACAATTCGTTTGAGAATATTAATATAATTTACTTATCAGATGGCGGAAGAATTGAAAGTAGTATAAAACAATAAAAAATTGTGATAATTTTTAACTACCATAAAATTTGCATGCAATTACCATTAACATTGCTGTTTCGAACCAACAAAATTACTAACTTGTCTAATAGGAGATAACTTTATAACATGCGAAAAACAAGTAGGTAACAACCACGGCTATAATCTTTCCAGAATCGAAATGATATTATACTCAATTTTAAATATAAAACTAATTTTATATGTTATTATTTAAATATCATAAAAATATAATAATTTGTAAAATAAGCTTAGTCCATTACAATAAAAAGAATTATACATCTACAAAGTTTCATAAAAAATTAAATCAATAAAAACTATATATCTCTTTGAGTTTGTTTTTTTTTTCCATGTAACAACATTCAAGTGCAAAATCATTGTTAATCTAAAACAATCTAAAGACCAACTGAGTCTTAGTCTTAATTGGTTCATTCATGGATTTAGGATTTTAAAATCTGAATCAATCAAATATATTTATTTATTTATTTGTTTTTAATTGTTACTTGTTAAGTAAAATTTCAAGTCTTACACACATTAATGTTATTAAATGTATTTATATATGACTTTAGCTAGTTGAAAGCACATTTGGAAAGTTAGGAATGAGTCATTTTCCATGATAAACCTCCATATATTCAAGATGGTTCAAGCAATAAGTGGCTTCCGTGTCATTTGACCAAAGTTATATCTTATTCTCTTACAAAATGAACCATAAATCAGTTTCTTTGTACGACCAGAAGGGCCTCTTAAAGGGATATTTTATTTGTTGGGTGCTTTAATTGAACATGTCTTTGTACTTTTTGTCATATATCTTGTCTTTGTAGATTTGTTCACTTGAACAGTAGACATCTATTGTACTTTCTGTCTAAGTCATTAATATAATACTTTTACTTAAAAAAATATTTATAAGTAATTATGTTTATAAATTTTGTTAATGTGGTGTATGTTAAACACTTTTGTTTTTTAATTTATTTAATCACTGTATTACCTATAGATTTTAGATAAAATGATTATTTTATATTTTTTGAAAAATGATTTTTATTTTATTTTTTTATCAGATTTTTTGTTAACCAAATTGAAAAACATGACCACCATTAGTTCGGATCATAGAAAAAAAATCTAACATTAATCCAAATCATCTAAAATTAATTGGTTCAGTTGTTTTTTTTTTTTTTCTAAAAACTAACCCAAATCAATCCATAAAGACCCCTACTTCTAGTTTATTTTTAAGTAGTTTTACACTAGGTTCCTCAACTTAAAATCCAAGTATTTTTTTCTTACTAACCAAGTCTCTTCAAACTATTTTCTAAAATCAAAGTATTTTTGGATTATACTAGTTATTAATATCTTACAAATGGATATTACAAGTGAAGTTCTAAGTATCTTCTTTCAATTTATACAAATGATTGAAGATATCTTTTGGAGATCTTTTATAAATACTGGAATCTTTTCAAGTTAGACCTTTGAATATATAGTGTTTTTAAAATAAGTTTCATAACTTTGAATCTTCAAAACTTCTCTTATATATATATAAAAAAAAAATGATTAGTGTGACCCATTTGACTTCATCTTCATCTGTAACATTATTATTTTTTCATCAACTCTTCACTCTAACAAGATAAAAAATACACTGTTTATCCTTCTTTTCTCGTACTAGTTAACTTGTAGCGGCGGATATTTAGAGTTGTGCAGAGTACTTTGCTCGTATGTAGCACATGTTTTGTTGCGCAAAGTAGTCTTTCCTTGTGGGGCTCCTTGATAAAGTTTCATTTGCTTTGTTTGTTTCTCTTAAAAATATAACTTAGCATAATCATATAATTTATTTTTCATATATCAAAATACAACTTAGCAGATAACCACAGACAAAGCATTAGTGTAATTAGAAATACTTCTTAAAAAAACACCAAAAGTCTAAAGAGTGCGCCAATTAGTGACAAGTATTGGAGCTAAAGGAGGGTAACCAATCACAGCTATGGAAGAAGAGTTGGTTTTCAAGAAGGCAAAAGCTCTAGCTTAGTTTGCAAGGTAGCATCCCAGAGGCAAAAAGATGAATATAAATCCATCGATGAAAACAAAAATCAATGTATGAGTGTAAAGAAAAGGAAGAAAGTGTAGGCCAAAATGAATATCATGTAACAAAGTGTGATCATGATAGTGATTCAATGACAATTGTAAACAATTGATGGTGACAACTAAGTTTTACCATAGTGAACTTAATTTATATTTTAAATATAAAAATTGTATAGGATAAGGGAGTGTTAGGTTAAATTGTTGGGTATTCGGTTTAAAGTGTTTGGCAATCAATCTGAACACAACTCCTCTACAATAAGGAAAATAGCTGGTGACAAATTGAAAGATTAACCAGTCTAAATCTTAATTATTAGTCAAAAACCAACCTTAATGTTGTATTACCTAACTCTAGACTGATTAAGCAAGGTCCAACAGGTAGAAACCTAATTCATTCCTATAAATAGGTAACAAATATCGAGGTAAAATATATCTTATTCTTGAATTATTGTTTATTACTCTGAACCGAACTGCTCCTAACTTGAGCGTCGGAGTGCTTTTACATGTACCCCACCTGTTCGAAGTTCGTTTTCGGCTTTGGATTCGATATGCAGATGTACAAGGAAAGCAAGAAACCAAAGTCATGTACCCAAAACCAGTCAGACAGGTACATTTTGGCACCCACTATGGGGCTCAGAGTAAAACCTTTGACCCCACTAAGTGTTAACTACCTACTAGCTATAGCAAGGACGAGGAGCAATGGAGGAGTATCCAGGAATCATGATAACAAAGGAGCAGGAACTAGGACGACGACTGGAAATCCCGAGGTGGTAGATGAGTCTAGCCTGACCGAGGTCCTCAGGCTGTTGAGAAAAGAAGTGGTAAAGTCGAGACGTGAAACAACCAAAATTCGAAACCAGGACCAGGCAAGAAGGGATGACAATTTGGACCACACCAGGGAAGAATTCCATAGAGGAGAGTCAGAGCACCCATGCAAAGTCGACCCCCCCAGGCTAATCCATAGGCCCCTTGAGAAGTCGCCCTTCCTAGAGTTGAAGGCAAGCTGAAAGCCTCCCGAGAGAGGTGTCACCCCATGCCCAAGCAAGACCGTCAAACCCCTTACCTCTACAAGCGGTGCCGCCTTTTGAAGCAAGTAGCACAAGGGGGGAAACAACAATAACAGTCAGGTCCCATCACCATTTCACGCCTGAGATAATAAAGGTGCCACTCCCGAAAAGTTGGAAGCACGTATCCTTGAAAAAGTATGATGAGACTTCGGACCCTGATGACCACCTGACCACCTTCATGACCCAAGTAAAGATGTACACTAAGGACCAAACAACCCTGTGTAAGATATTCCCGATGTCCCTTCAGGGACCAGCACTGAATTGGTTTATGCAACTTCCCCCATACTTGATGGATAGTTTATAGGCCTTGGCATCCAAGTTTTGCAACCAATTCACCACATCTCGACCCCACCGGTTCACCTCCTAAGCATTGACGATTGTTAGATAAAAGAAAGATGAGCTTCTTCGGTCATTCATAAACTACTTCAACAAAGCAGCCTTAAGCATAAAGGACTTACAGCTAGAGGTGACACTCCATACCTTCTTGACCAACCTCCAACTAGGAGACTCCATGAAAAGCATGATCAACATCCCCCCAAGGAGTACAGAGGAAATGAGAAGTCAGGTTGTCTCATTCATTGAGATTGAGGATTTAAAAGCCTTCCAGAAGAAGGCCTTATAAGCCTCAAGCCAAAACCCTAAGGAGAAGAACAAGGGAGATAAAGGAAAAAGGAAGAAGCAATTCAGTGAGAGGCCACCCAGAGGACCGAGGTATAACCATTACACCCGCTTGAACACTTCCTAGTCTAGAGTTTTGAAACAGCCTCTAGCAATAGAATCGTTAGTCATGCCGAGAAGGGCTAATACGCCACTAGGGGCGGACACTAGCAAACACTGCAGATACCACCATAACAAGGGACACTCTAGTGAAGAGTGTTTGGCATCGAAAGATAAGATAGAGGACATAATCAAACAGGGTCACCAAAAGGACTATATTTATCAGTAGAGAAGCACGTAACACCAGAGAGAGAACCAGGGTCGAGATGACCATAGTGAGAAAAGGGAACATGATCGTTCCAAAGGACACAGGAGAAAGAACAGGAGCAGAAGCAGATCAAAGAGAGAAGGAATGCCTATCAGGGAGGTCACCCAAAAAATTTGATCAACACAATAGGTGGAGGATTTGCAGGAGGAGAGGTCACCTTGTCTTCCTGCAAAAGGCACCTTAGAGCATTAAGGTCCATAAACTTCGTGATGCCTAACCTTAGATTGAGAATGCCCGACATCATCGTCATGAATGATGACTTTCAAGTCATAGACCCACAACAAGATGATCTCATGGTTATCAGTGTAGAAGTATCCAATTGCATTATGAGAAAGACCCTGGTAGACCAGGGGAGTTCGGTGGATATGGTCTATTGGAAAACTTTCCAAGAGCTTGGCACCCCAGAAGGCCAGCTAATGCCATATGACGAGTTTCTCATTAGATTTTCAAGGGAAAGGGTAGCAACGCGGGGATGTGTTGACCTATATACCAAATTTGGAGATGACAAGGTCTCAGTCGCATAGTGAAGATAAGGTACATAGTGGTACAAGCCAACACCTCTTAAAACATACTATTAGGAAGGCCCTCCCTCAACAGGTTGGGAGCCGTAGTATCTACCTCGCATTTGGCCATGAAGTTCTCATCTGAAGAAAGGTGGATCACCACAGTTCATGCTGACCAACATGTTGCCCGAGAATGGTACCTAGCTAGCTTGAAAGTGAGGCCTTAGGAAGACAACTAGAAGACTCGCGTTGTCAACATGCTAACACATCCGAACTCTTCGGATCTGGACCTGGACCCAAGGCCTAAAAAGACTGACAAGACAAAGCCCGCAGAAGACACCCAACCTTTCAAGGTAGGAAAGGAACCAACTCAGGTCACGTACCTCGGCACTTCCCTACCGAAGAAGCACTAGAGGGAGACCACAGCAGTGATACGTGAGAACGCAAATTTGTTCACCTGGACAACTACAGACATGCCGGGGATAGACCCTGTTTCTTGTCTCATAATTTTTCAGTCTATACTCTTGCCAAGCTCCTGGCACAAAAAAGGAGAAAAATGGAAGTCGAAAGGCTAAAGGCAGATAGAGAAGAGGTAGAGAAGCCCATGGTCGTGGAATTTATAAGAGAAGTGAAGTATACTACCTGATTGGCTAACGTAGTGATGGTTAAGAAGCACAATGAAAAGTGGAGGATGTACACAAACTACATTGATCTCAACAAAGTATGCCTCAAAGGTGCATACTGCTGCCCAACATTGACAAGCTAGTGGATGGGGCAGCAAGCCAAGGCGCCCTCAGCTTTCTAGATGCCTTCTCTAGGTACAATCAAATTTGGATGCATTCGTTGGACGAAGAAAAGGCAGCATTCATTATTGAAGACGTCACATACTGCTACAAGGTTAGGCCTTTCGGCTTGAAAAATGCAAGGGCCACGTACCAAAGGCTTATGGAAAAAGTCCTCCACCAACAAATTAGGAATAATATAGAGATATACATGGATGATATGGACATTAACTTTGAAAAAATTCATAATCATGCACAAGACCTAAAGGAAGTGTTTGACACTATAAGAAGGCATTTAATGAGGCTCAAACCAGAAAAATGTGTTTTTGGTGTGCAAGGTGGAAAATTCTTGGGTTTTAGATTACTAAAAAGGGGATAAAAGTAAACCCAAACAAGTGTTCAACCATATTAGAAATGAGAAATCCAACAAACCAGAAGAAGGTGCAATGTCTGATGGGGAGGTTATTAGCACTCTCCAGATTCCTACCATGTGTTGTCGAAAGGATCAGTCCCATCATGACCTTACTTAGGAAAGCACAACCATTCAAGTGAATGAAAGAATGTGAAGAGGTTTTTGGTGTGTTAAAGAAAACCTTGGTCACCCCTCTAGTATTGGTCAAATCAAGTTCAGACACACTCATAGTATACCTATCAATCTTCGTCTCGACCTTAAGTGTCGTCATCGCACAGGAAACTGAAGCAAGGTAACATCCTATTTACTTCACAAGTTGTATCTTCTTAGATTTTGAGGTCAAGTACAAGTAATGGAGACAATGGCTCTGGCATTAGTGAGAACGGCAAGGCGTTTGAGGCCTTATTTTCAGAGCCACAAAATGATTGTTTCGCGTTGACTGCCCAATTGCAAAAGTGCTAAGAAAGCCATAACTAGCAAGGAAGATGGTGGCTTGGTCTATAAAACTCTCTAAATTTGATATCCTCTACGAACCAAGAGGCCCCATAAAGTCTCAGTTGTTGGCTAATTTCCTCAATGAACTTTAACCCACCATGGACACGCCGAAGGACCAGCTGGCTCAATGGACTATGCATGTGGATGAGTTCTCAAACAGTGGGGGCAATGGAGCAGAAATCATCATAAAGGGGCCTAATGACCTCACCATTGAGCAATCCCTACGTTTTGGTTTTAAGGCCCCCAATAACTAAGCGAAATACGAAGCTTTGCTCGCTGGCATGAAAATGGCTGAAGAGGTAGAGGCCAAGGTAGTCAAATATCTAACAGACTCCAAGGTAGTGGTCGAACAGGTTAATGATCCATTCCAAGTCAATAAGTCAAAATTGCTAAAGTATTATCATGCCTTCAGGAAGATGTAATCCAAGTTTGACAAGGTTGAAGTGGTCCACATATCTCGTGACCAAAATGAAAGAGCAGACCAACTCGCCAAGTTGGCAAGCAAAAAAAGGACATGGCAACTAAAGACAATTATTCCGCAAGAGTTGTTGTCACCTAGTGTAGAAGTATGCGCCATTTCGGCGACAGATGACTGGAGAAAGGACATTATGGCTTACATACAACATAATGAACTACCCACAGACCTTGTACAAGCCAAGATGTTGAGCGTGAAGGCAACCAAGTTCACGGTAATCTCGGGGGACTTATACAAGAGAGGGTTTTCAATCCCCCCCAGTCAAGTGCTTAGCACCAGAAGAAGCTGACTATGTCCTCCAAGAAGTCCACGAGGGCGTCTGTGGAATGCATACTAGGGGAAGAACTTTGGTTGCTAAGGTTCTGAGGGTTGGGTACTTTTGGCTCATTCTTCAAGAAGAGTGTTTGCCTTCATGAGAAAATGCATACAATGTTAGAAGCATGGAAACCTAATCTGTCAGCCAATGGATGACCTAAAGGTAATAGCAGCCAGTTGGCCGTTTTGCATGTAAGAATAGACATCCTCAGCCTTTTTCTCGTGGCAAAAGGGCAGGTAAAATTCCTACTGGTGGCCATAGATTACTTCACGAAATGGATAGAAGCAGAACCCTTGGCCACTATTTTAGCACAAAATGACCAAAGGTTCTTTTGGAAGAATGTCATCACGAGGTTTGGAATCCCGTATGTCATGGTCACAGATAATGGCCTCCAGTTCATGGACAAGAAATTGAATTCCTTCTTAAAGGGGTTAAACATAAGTACAGGGTGACTTCGGTCGAACACCTGCAATCAACGATCAGGCCAAAGTTACGAATAAGGTAATACTAGGGGAATTAAAGAAGAGAATGACTAGGGCAATAGGAGGATGGGCCGAACAGATCTTTGAGATCCTATGGGCCTATAGGTGTACCCCGTAGTCATCAATAAATGAGACGCCCTTCAGGATGGTATACGGGACTGGCACTATGATTCCAATGAAAATAGGGGAACCCTCATACAGGAAAACCCACTTCAGTGAAGACACTAACCAAGAGGCAATGTTGGTCATGCTGGATTCCTTCCTCGATTTTTTGTCCCTGAAGAGGGTTTTTACCGAGAAGGTTTTTAACGAGGCTTGCCCATGAGATAATGGAATATCATTTTTTTCTTTTCATTGGCATTATTTATCTTTCTTAAAACCTTTAACCTTTACATTACTTTATTCAACATAGACATAAGTGTCCTATCAACTCGACAAAGAGTTCATTTCAGACAGCACTCGCTACTCAAGATAAGTGCCCTACCAACTCGACAAAGAGTTTGATCCAGCAACATTCGCTACTCAAGACAAATGCCCTACCAACTCAACAAACATTTTGCCCTAGGCAGCACTCAAGATAAGTGCCCTACCAACTCGTCAAAGAGTTCGGTTCAGCAGCACTTACATTCCAGACTAAGTGCCCTACCAACTCCACAAAGGATTCGGTCTAGCAACACTTGTAACTTAAGCAATATTAAACAAAAAGTTATTTAAAGAAAAAAGAGTTAGCCTAATGATTCGCTGCAATAAAAACACTGCCAACTTGCTAGAAAATTCAGTCCGAACAACACTCACAACCCAAAGAAAACTAGTAAATAAATTCGCAATAACAATGTTCAATAAGAAATACAAGTAAAGGAAACAACATGCGAATAAGTCAATAAGCTGAAGAAAAATTGCATGATCATAACACAGTCCAAGAAGTCCCATTACATATAGTAAGTTAAAATTGAGGGGCCTAGATATAAAAAATTTAAAAGGTCTGCACCTCGGCCTATACATGACAAAAAGTTACAAAGAAAAATGTAAGAGACAAGGAAGCATCAAGGGGTCAACTGAACCTTCACATTCTCGCCACCATCCACCTCTTCGGCATCATCGTTTGCCTCGTCCTCCTCCTCCACGCGAATAGTTCATGAAGGACTAGGCATTATAAGGGGGCATGTTGTTCTGGGTTTAGGTCGTCAGGCACGTCATCAAAGTGCCTGAACTCCCTGCCAAATAAGTCCCAGTTTGAGTCGAACTAGAAGTCTTGCGGGAATGTACAAAAATGGAAGGCTTACACATTGCTTGGCGGAATCTGACCTCATGCTCAGTGCATATGTCTTTGGGGCTCAGCTTCTAGTATTTCAAGAAGCCCTCCTTCGCAACGTCGAGATCTTCGTTGAGAGATTAACGACTCCTCTCAATTTGCCTATGCGCAGCATCCACCCCCTTATACCTCTCCACGATGTCCTTTATTGCTTCAGATACATTCTCACCAACTTGGCACATGGTAGCAAGAGGGTTAAAGTCCTCGTTAAAAAAGGAAGGCATCATGACGGTTGGAGGAACCACCAAACTAGGCAGGGGGTCTTCGATCCTCTGCTTTTTCAACCTATTGGACGAAGACTTTTTCCCCTCCTTGCTTTTCCTTTTCCCCTTAATTTTTTATTTTTCAGGATCTTTTTCTTTCTTCTTGGACTTGCCTTTCGCATGCTTTGTTAGAGGAGGCGTGACGTCCACGGGCAGATCCTTCGACGAAGGGTCTACCTCAAAAATTTGTTGAGGAATCACTCTTTCCTCATCTTCCACCAAGGCTCGCCTGCTTTTGCAGAAATTAATCACGTTGTCATCGTCATCCCTAATAATACCTACATAATGCAAGAAATCATATCAGGTCGAAGACATACACATATGTAAATCAACAAATTAAGGACTATGTTCGGCTAATCACTCTCTAAATCCTCAAAGGGTGTGGGAGACCTAAATAGTCGTATCAATCTTCCTACGAGATAGCAATCATACCTCTTTTATGCTCGCTGCTAGTAGAAAGGAAACAACCTTTTCGCATTTCGATCATAAAAGTGTTTCAGACCGAACTTTGGATTGACCAAGATTTTAAAGAATCTGGTTTTGAAGTTTTTATATGACGTCATAAATAGATAGAGGAAGGAGTGTTTTGGATTTCGGTATAGGGAGATCCATTTGTACTTGTCGTGGGGTCGAATAGTGAAATGGCGCAAGAATAGACCAGGAATGGCCTTAACATAAGTGTATAGACACAAGGCCCTGAATTCCTGAAGATAAGCCCAGGCATTTGGATGCAGTTGTGTAAGAACAACATTGAGAATACGGAGAACCCCCATGGTGAAGTCGTCGAAAAGAAGACAAACCTGGAGATCTCGGAACATACAGTCGTGCACGTAAAAAACTCATGACTGTCTTTTTCCTCCTTACAGAGGTATAGAAGGTTAGGATTGACGAAGCCATCATCACAACAACGTGAGATGAAGAATGGGAAGTCTTCGACCCTCTCAAAGGGGCAGAACTCTATGTTTTTCACAAAGCTTATCAACATTTTCTTAGTGTTGTAATGGGAGAAGTAGGCAGCACCTCCCGTCTACCCAGTCATATCTCAGGTCCAAAATAGAAGGTAAGTCCCTCTTAGGATTCCCAATGCGTTTATGCGGAAGAGCCTCAGGACTCTTCGGTCCCTCAACAGGAGTAAGCTCAGTCGTGGCTACATCTGTCTTAGTCAAAGAGCCAGTAGAAGGTAGGGTTGTTGAGAAAACATTGCTCCTCTCCCTCAAGGAGGAAACTTCAGTTGGGTCCAAGGTATCACCCTGAAACGAGGAAGACTAAGAAGGAACATAGCTCGAAAAAAGAAGAAGACATTTCGGAGGAGTATACCTGACTGGGAGAGAAGGATAAAGAGGTCTAGAGTCTCAGGGTGCTCAGATGTTTAGCTCAAAGGAGAGGAAATTTGGTGAAAGGAGACTGAAGATAGACCCCTTTTATTTATAGGCAACAACCTTAAATGAACAGACGTGATCCTCTTTGTCCAAACGCTTCAAATCAACGGTCCAGATGAACACACCTTTTTCGCTTCCCGTACCATCATCACATCCCGCAGTAGTAAGGGAAGCCACCTTCCATTTTAGCTAAACTCCATTTTTTCTTTTTCAAACTTTGATGCTCACTCTGTTGCAATCGAAGTTAGGGGCAAGTGTATAGGATAAGGGAATGTTCAGCCAAATTGTTGGGTATTCGGCCCAAAGTGTTCAACAGCCAACCCGAACACAACCCCTCCCCAACAAGGAAAATAGCTGACAACAGATTGAAAGGTTAATCAGCTTAAATCTTGATTATTAACCAAAAACCAACCTTAAGGTTGTATTACATAAGCCTAAACTAATTAAGCAAGGCCCAACAGGTAAAAGCTCAATTCATCCCTATAAATAGGTAACAGATATTAAGGTAAAGTATATGTTATTCTTGAATGATTGTTCATTACTCTGAACCAAAGTTCTCCTGACTTATGCGTCGAAGTACTTTTATAGGTACCCTACCTGTTCAAAGTTTGTTTTTGGCTTTGGAGTCGATATACATGCCTACAAGGAAAATAAGAAACCAAAATCAGGTATTCGAAACCAAGTTAGACATGTACAAAAATCAATAGTGAATTAAATTACAATAAAATATTCGAAGATTCATATTATTACATAAATATTTCCTATATTTTAATTAATCATTATTTTGTTTTTTTAAAAAGTGTTAGCATAATATTTTAAAATATATAATAAGTGTTAGTGTAATATTTTTAATTTAAAAAAATTATTATAAGAGAATTAAAAAGTAAAAAAAAATATATGTAATTTAATAAAACTTAAAAATATTAGTATAATTTATTAAAAAATAAATTAGCTACTATTTTATGATCAGCAATAAAAATATCCATGGACCACTGCATATATTTTATATATAAAAAAATAAAAATATAATGCGATAAAAGAGAAATAAAATTATTAATTAATATAGTACATATAAATAATATTTTGGTGCATCACCACCTTAAATTAACAGATGAAATTATGAATGACAACAGACAAAAATACTTTAATATTGACATGGCCAAAATGCAGAAAGATGGATTATGGTTTAAAAACGAAAGGAAAGGAGTTAGCAGGGGCAGGCCTCAGAAATTGGACACATCAATATCTAAAATAAGATATTATTCAGTCGATGTCAGCAATATCTCAATCACTGGCCCATACCCACAATCATGATGAAATACTTATCAACATATATAATTTAAGTATTAAAAAAAAAAAACATAATTCAGAAGAGTCATGAGTTTTATGTGATGATCACTCAAATTAAAATTCAAGCTCCATCACCGGAAACCCTTGTTCTCTTTATTTTGGAAGATTATTTGAAAACCAGAGTTTCCTGTGATAGAGGTTGAATTTTAAGTTGAGTGATCTTCACATAAAACTCATCACAGCTAGCTGCAAATGAAGTCGCAGTCAACAACTAAAACATATATATATGTATATATATATAGACATCACTAATCACCTCTGAATGTGTCGCAAGTAATTTTGAAGTCTTTGAGAAGAACACGGGTCCTCAGCTCTCTTGATGGACAAGCAAAATGAATAATTGACTCCCCCACGTTGCAGCAGCCCCCCCTATACTTTTCAAACAAAAAAATAGGCATGTAGCGACTTTATTTCCTCTCTTAATTGTACTCATGTATCAATAAAAGAGAAAAAGATACATGAAATGAAATGAGAGGCTCGTGTGCATGCCGTCCAAGAAAAATTAAAACTTAGAGCCTCTAAATTTATTCTATGGATGTAATTTTTTTAGAGTTAATTCAAAATCATCATTAATATCATTTTTAAATAAAAATTTAATAAAATTATCATACATATTATATATTTATATAATTAATAAATAATTGCATGACAATAATCGAGTATGAAACATATTAAGTTAAATTAGCATCTTCACTAGAAGAGAAAAAACTATATTACGAGGGATATTGATATGTAGAAATATATTTGTTGGTAATTGAATTTGTTGTTTGTTATGAGTCCGATAAATGTTGATGTTTCATCAAATTCATTAATATGTTTTATTTATTTGTTAACAGCAACATTAAATCCTACAATTTAGTAATTCTTATATTGCATGTGTGTCTATATATATATTAAGCGGACTTTTATGTAATTGTCTTTATATCTTTTAGTTAATGTGTTGTAATTGTGTAATAATTTTTTATTAGATATAGATTCTCTATATAAATAGAGAGCGTGTACTCTTCTTAGTTTGGGATAATAAATTCAGTTTTTTATTCCTTTATTTCACATTCTCTAAGATGGTATCTAGAGTCTTAGTTTCATAGTGTTTTCTCTGAATTTTTTTCAGAGCCCTAGTTCCTCTTCTCGCATTCTCTGCTTCACATTCGTGTGCTTCTCGTTGTCTCTCCCATGACACTTCTTCCAATATGCACTCACTGCAAAACTCGGTTACGAACAAACTTGATGATTCCAATTACTTTCACTGGAAGCAACAAGTTGAACATGTGATTAAATAGTATTGTCTTCAACGATTCTCTGTTAATCCTTAAATTCCTCCTCGTTTTCTCTCTGATGATGATTGCATTTCGAATTGTGTCAATGCAAAGTATGATGTATAGGAGGTTCAAGATCAGTTCCTCCTTACCTGGCTTCAATCTACCTTGTCAAAGTTTCTCTCTAGTGCGCTTGGAGCGACACATTCGTATCAAATGTGGGAAACAGTGCATGATTATTTTCAAATTCAAACGAAGGTGCATACATGCTTGTCAACTGTACATTGATCTCTTATCTGTTCAACTCGAAGGAGAGACGATATGTGAGTACCTCCCACATATAAAAACCGTTGTCAATGAGATTGTTGGTGTTCACTCTCTCGTGAGACATAATAAGGATTATGATAATGCATTTCTGGTCAAACTTTCTCTTGAATATGCTCCAATTATGGCAATTATTGAAGGTTGCTCTATTATAGCACCTTGAAGGAGATTGAAGTGCAATTTTTATTGTTTGAGTCTCGCACAATTTGCTTCAAACAATAGTAGTTTCCCTCAACTAATTATACCTCTTGAGATGTTTCTTCCTATCATGGTAATTCCTCTAGCTGTTGTGGTGGTGGGTGTGGTGTCTCAGCTGACCATGGAGGTGCTCGTCCCAATGGTGCTTCTAGTCATGGTCGTGGATGCTATGATAATTTTCAATGCCAAATTTGCCTGAAGTTTGGTCACACTACTAATATGTGTCACTTATGGTGTGATGAATCTTATCAGCCATTTGACTCTTTAGTTCTGTATGATTCAACCACGCAACAACCCTTTACACGAAATTCAAATACTTAGAGCAATTCTAACTTTGAAATTTTCTATGCAAACTGATACTTCTCCTAGTGTTATGCTTACTAATACCTCTACTCAACATCACTTTGTTGAAGCTAATTCCACCTGGATTCCACACTCCAGAGCTTCACATCATATCATTGGCCCTTCTCAGAATGTTCATCAACTTAGCAATTTTGATGGTTTAGACCAAATCTTTATAAGCAATGGCCAAGGTTTGCATGTATTTGTAACTACTTGTCTAAGGTTTGCATGTATTTGTAGCTACTTGTCTCCTCCCTTCATTCTCCCTTAAACTCCAAAATCTACTCTCTTTTTTCTTCACAATTTATTTCTTGTTCCTTCTATCACTAAAAATATCTTAAGTGTGAGTCAATTTGCTATAGATAATTCTATCTATTTTGAGTTCTATCCTCACTTTTGCTTATCAAATATTAGGTGACACATGAAGTTCTTCTACATGGTCATATCGGTCCCAATGGTCTATATTTTTTCCTCATGTCATGTTTCATCAACCTTCATTGTTGTTGTCTCACTCTAGTCCTATTGTTTATGTTTCTTCTATAGATACTCTCAGTTGTACTCCTAGTGATTTTGTCAATAATGTACTTAGTTTTAGCTTTCTTTCCAATATTGTTTCTCATTCTAGTAGTCTGTGGCATTCTAGACTTGGCCATTCCAAACTCTTAGGTTCTTCAAAATTGTACTCAATCATTGTAAGATCACATCTATAACTAAAAATGTCTCTTATTTCTATAATTCTTGTTGTGTTGGAAAATCCCATCGTATATCATCCTCTATCTCATATACTATTTACACTACTCATCTCCTATATATTTATAATTATCTATGGGGTCATACACATGTTACCTCCTTTTCTGGCTACACCTATTATATTGCCTTTGTTGATGCATTTTCACCATACACTTGGATTTATCCATTTGAATTGAGTCTGAAACCTTACAAATTTTCAATCTTTCAAGTTTATGGTTGAACTTTAATTAAACACTCAAATTAAAATGATGTAGTCTAATTGAGAAGGGGAATTTAGACCTTTTACCTCATATCTTGCCAATCATGGTATTCTACATAGGCTTATATGGCCCTATACTCACCATGAAAATGATGTTGTTGAACGTAAACATAGACATAATGTTGATACTCGTCTTACCTTACCTCACCATGTTGTTTTACCCCTCTGGTTTTAGGACTTTGCTTTACAAACAATAGTATATATCATTAATAAACTCCTAAATATTGTCTTACATACCCCCACACAACTCTCTTTAATACCTAACATGAATATAAGTTTCTGAAAACTTTTAGTTATGTTTTTTTCCCTTTGATGAGGCACTACAACTCTCATAAACTTAATTTCAGGTCAAAAGAATGTCTTTTCTTGGGATACTCACAGACTCACAAGGGTTATAAATGTTTGTCTAACTCTGGTAAAATCTTCATTTCAAAGGATGTGATCTTCAATTAATCTAACTTTCCATATTTTGATTTATTTCCCAAATTAAACTCATGTCTCCTCTTCCTCTCTCACACAATACTTCTCACTAACTTCAAATTTGTCTCCTCATGTTCCTCCTCTAAATTCTGGCACCATTGGCAACTCCCCTTCTATGTCTTTATCTCCTATTAAGTTTCCTCTTGATTCCCAAAATAATGGTTATCTGTCTCATTCCTTACCTCAGCCTGTTTCCACATTTGATTCAAGTTCCTCAACTTCCAGCAATAGAGTGTAGTCTCCCCAAATATTGTGAATAGTCATCCTATGGAAACACGATCAAATTTTGGTATCAATAAGTTTAAGCTTCATCCAACTCTATTTTTGGCTCATTCAGAGCCATAGTTTGTCAAACAGGATCTTGCTGATTGTAACAGTATTTTTCTCTATCTCAATTTCATAATAAATTATTTTTTTTATCCTATTATTATTTACAAGGAAATAATTTATTTTCTAATTTGTTTTTTTTACAAATAATTTCTTTTCTTCAAATATTTATTTAACAAAATAAGATAAAGTCAAATGCAATCATAAACAAAACCACATTTATATATATTCACAAGTCATATTTACAATATTACATATTTCTACTATATATAGGGAAGATTTTATTTATATGCGGTTCTCCCCTTTAATTACATTTTTTTTACAGTATTTACATGACCGGTGGAAAAAAATTTAACAAAGGATTAGTATAGTTAGTCGGTGGAAGATAAAAGGTAACCATTACTGGTCCCTTAATCACTATTGGTCCATCTAGCTCGTGATAAAACATTAAAGTTGATACACTAGTTCCTCAAAATGTGACTGAATTCTCAATTACATTGGTCATCCAATTGGTGCCTGGAAAAGTAGCTGAAATAACTGTGGTAAAAGGGGTTGGGATGTTGGATGCATTCATCCTTTAAATTTGCAAATTTTATTTTTATGAGAGATAAAAAAATAAAGGAGTGAGTACAAATATCATGAAAATAATTTATATGATAACAATTTAAATTTTTTTAAAAAATTCTATATATATATATATATATATATATATATATATATATATATATATATATATATATATATATATATATATATATATATATTATAGAGAAATTTGAATTACTTTTTGTAGTGACTAGTCAGGATAAATGAGTTTCTTTACCATGGTTTTTAAAGAATATAAGAATATTTCATCTTAAATATTTACTCATTTAAATCTCCAAGGTCAAACCTCCAACTACAAATTAATTCAAATCTTTATTTAAGTTTTTAAAAAAAACTTTTATTATACTTTTAATAATATTTTTTTATTTATGTAAATAAAATGTTACGTTTAAAATAATATGGTTAATTAATAGTTTTAAAAATAATCAATTTAATAAACCAAATAAGATTTCGTACATCAAATCAAATAATTATAATTGAAAGTAACATAAAATACTAAATAAGTCAAAGTTGAAGACACCTTACTAAATAAATATTACTAAAAGTAACATAGAATAATAAATAAATTGAGGTTAGTGACACCTCACTAATTATTTATAACTAAAAGTAACACAAAATAATAATTAAAGTGAGATTAGGGACATCTCACTAAAGAATCATAATTGAAAGTAACATAAAATAATAAATAAAGTGAGATTAGGGACATCTCACTAAATAATTATAACTAAAAGTAACATAAAATAAACAGGTATAATAAAAGTGATAAATGTCTCATCCATTTACCTTAATAATTTGAATAACACAAGAGTTTTAATTTGTTTTTTTTCCTTGAATATGCACTCACTATTACTCTCGATTTTCTTTCACAGATTCTTCTCCAAATTTTTTTTCACGTTTGCAGCCTCTATTTATAGGCTTATGGAGGTTTAAATGTTTAAGTACAATTTCTAATATCATAATTACTTAGTTACTACTTTTACTTTCTTTTAACTTAGATATATGTAAGTTTTAGTTAGTTATGGATAAGTTTATTAGCTTTCTTCTTATCTTCACGTGCTAATTTTTTTTTTCTTTTTCCTTCATTCTTATCTATATTCTTTTCATTATTTCATCTTTTTCTTATGTTTTTTTTTTCTGTACAATACATTACTGCTTTATATATATATATATATATATATATATATATATATATATATATATATATATATATATAAATTTAGAATTTATTTTGAAATTTTAGCATATATATTATTTTATTATAAATATATATTCTCATGATATATATATATATATATATATATATTTATTGTTTTTACCCATACTATATATTCTCCAATAATACATTATTGTACTAATAATATTTTTTTATTATTATTATATATAAATATTGCCTAAACTTTTAAAATAACCTATAATTAAATATTATTTTAATTTTATTTGGTTACTTAATATATATTAAAATTAAGTATTTTACTATAAATTTGGAATATTATAGTGATCCTTATTAGCTCAAGGTTATGAAAGATGAATATCAAGCTCTTATGACAAATCATACATGGGCAAAACTAGTTTCCAAGAATTATTTTATAGAAGAAGGGAAAAAAAACTTGTTTGGTAAGCATTATTTGAAAATTATTTTAGAGATGTAAAAATGAAAAAAAAATGTTTATATTTATGGAAGTGTCATTAATAAAAAACAAAAAATAGCCTATTATATATGTTTTTTAGTTTTCAAAACAAAAATATAAAACTGAAAAGCAAAACTATTTGCAGTTTTCCCTTTTTTTAGTTTTTAAAAACTAAAACTAAAATATTTTTCGAAAACTATTTTTAGAAAATACTAATCAAAAGAGCTTTTATTTTTTAATACTAAAATACTAAAAATAATTTTATAAAACTCCCGCCAAACAAGCATTTACTATTTTTCTAGTTCAATTGCAAAGAAAATGCAAGAAAAATGTCACAAATTTAGTAGATTTTATATGTTTTACATTCCAATCAAAAAATAAATGAAAATGAAAGAAAGTAAAGAAAATTTATCATTTTAAAATTATTCTTGTTTATAAAATAATAAGTTATTGAATAATTTTATAATTATAATAATTTTAATTGATAAATGTTTTACGTTTGAGTCTATATGTTATCGATTTAGTCCATTGAACTTGTCCATTCCTTAATATTTATTCCTTTACATTAAGTTGGTGAGAGTGAATATTTAATTTCATTTGTTAATTTTTTGTTTGTATTTTTATATGTTAAAGGTTAGTTATTAATATATTAATTATTAATGTATTAATTCTTTATAGATAAACCAATCTTATAAGTGTATTGCAAGGTGTCTTTATGTGGCTTATTTGGTTTATTGACTGTATAGATACCGCAATATTTTATAAAGATTACCCATGTGATTAAGATACAACCTTTTATTAAAAAGAAAAACATATGAAGCCTTACGAGTCGCAACATTAGTTCCAGTATTTATATATATTTATATAAAAATACAATTCCGTGTAGTCAAACTATAGATGGTTACTAAATCTCAGGAGTAAAATGTGACATTTTTCTAATTTAAATAATTTTTTTAAAATATTAGGTTTTTTTTTTATTTTCTTAAAACATACACTTACTGGAATTCGGATATCTTTTGAAAGCATATTTGATATCATGAAATATTTTATCTTAGCTTATTATAAAAAAAATCCAGAACATGTTATGATATTTAATTATATATCTTTAAAATTCGGATTTAATATATTTTATGGACATCTTATATCATAAATATGTTACTAACTGCATTTTTTCTCTTAAAGTCTTGCAATAGATATATTAAATTTTACGGCTTAAAAATATTTTATATTAATTTACTAGAGAGTATAGGATCTAGTATAATATGGTGTCTTTATACATTGTGCTTATGCCCTAACAACAATTAAAAAATAGAATCAGAAAATTTACAACAGTTCATGCACTTTGTTAAAGCAATTTAATTAGATTTATCTTATGACTCCTTCTATTAAGGAATTTTGTGTGAAAAAATAATATTGGGTATTATCACTATTATGAAATTAAAATGTGCCTAATTATATGCCCTTCTTGATATATTCCATGCTTAATGTTTTTATTTAATTTTCTTGCAATCAGGTATTTAATATTTTGGATAAATGTTCACTTGCTCTAGGACTCTAGGAGCAATTATATAAAACTTGTGTAATTGATACCAATTTTGGGTAATAGCTTAAATAATTGTCGTCTCACCTATGGTATGGTAGGAACAATTATTCAAAATTTATGAAATTCATATAATCCATTTGTGTTCAATGTTAATTGCATCAATAATAATTAATTATATCTTATTGATATATTGTTGTTAATGTGACTTGTGTAGATACTACTTTGGTTTTGCTTGAGCCAATTTTGTTCTAGCACCCCGTGTTGGTATTTTGTATGAATTAAATACTTGGTGGTCAAGAAATTTGAAATTTTGAGCATATAACCTAATACTTATGTTTGTGTTCTTGTCCCAATATTATTTTGGTAATAAATATCTTGGAATGATACTTGAGCAACCCAGGGGTCATTTACCATACACACAGATTTACACTATGCACGGACTCATGAGCCATAAAAGGTACAAATTAAACTGTGTGTTGACCTTCGACAAGTAGAAATTCGACAAAATTGATTTTTTAAATTAATAATAATTATAATTACTCGATTCAAGATTTAATTACATTCAAAATTTCTTGTTTTCTAAAAAAATTAATATTTTATTTTTATAATCTTTTGTATTCAATAATTAAACTAATGTTATTTAGCTTTTGAAAAAAAACTAATGTTATTCAAGTGAGAAATTGTTAAAATTTTGTAAATTAACATTATTTAATTATTAAATTAAATATTAAACTATTAATATCAATTTTATAAATAAAATATAAATATATTAATATTCATAAAAAAATACAAACATATTAACCTATGATATTAATTATTTAGACTTATTACTGAATATTCTTCTAAAGCTATATATATATATATACTCCACTAATTTATAAACCTTATTAACACTTCTTACACTATGTATTGTATCATACATGTATGATTTTTCAACGTTAAATCTGAGCATCAAAACCCAGATGAAAATTGTTCACAAAATAAAGGAAGATGATCGACCCAGCAATAACATATAAAATGGATTTTCACTACTATAGGCAGATAAAATTAGCAGATAACAAGATGGAATGGAGAAAAAATAAATAAAATAAGGGGAAAAGGATCACTCAGTGGTGGAATTAAGGTTTGCGGTTCGATTCAGCCTGCAGACTTCCTCAAATTGAAATTTTGGAAGAGGGAGCTTTGCTATCTTCATCGTGAAAACTCTATTCCCCAATGACAACAATAATTTGAAACAAAAAAAGAGTTGAAAAAAAAATGAAAAATAATAAAATGGAAGAGATCACTCAGTTGAGCGGGGTAGTCGACACGCAAAGCAATCTCCCCGAGAAAGAAAACCGTGCATTCCGGTCTGTTGAGCTTGAATTTTATGTGGTCATCACCGTCACTCTTCAAACAAAACGTTCAAAATAAAATGGAAAAAAAAAAGAAAAGAAAAAGCAACAAGTACTGATATAAGGGAACTGCAGAAAGCAAAGCTGAAAACGAACAAGTCCTCACCAACAACGCCGCCCATTCCGCACAACCTTCGAATTTATAGAAACAATATTTTGGGTTTTTAGGAATTACGCGTCAGTTTCGATTTTGAACGGACTAACCAAGCCTCTCGGGAATTTTATTAATTTAAATTTAGGTTAAATTATAATTGGTGTTCTCAAATTTAGTTTTTATTAGTTTTTTATTTTTTTTAAATTGTTTTTTTTGTTTTATTTTTTAAATTTAAAAAATGTTAATAAATTACTTTTTTGTTAAAATAAGATCGTTAGATTAAAAAATTGATTTCATAATTAGTGAGGTGTCAATGTTAATTAGAAAAATATAAAAAGAAAAAGATTTTAGCATGATTTAAACTGTGGAACTCTTTATAATACACCATAATTCATACAACTATTTCAAGTATCAAGTTTAATTTTCTTTTGCAATTAAAATCTACTTAAGTTTTAATTAATATTAGTTTCAAAATTAATTAAAACATAAATATAAATATACAACAGTAAGATTAAAACTAAAAGTTAAAATTAAAAACTAAAAATTTAATTTATATATTTATTAATTATTTATTAATAATAAATTCTTAGGGATTATAAATTAAAAATTAAAACTAATTAAAAACAAAAATTAAAATTATTAAAAAATAAAACTAAGAACTAAAATTATTTAAATTTTAATTCTTAATTTTAATTTCTATTTTATTTTTAATTTTATTTCTTATTTCTATTTAAATTAAAAGTTAAATTAAATACATTATTTTAATTCTTAAGTTAAATTAAATTTTAATTTTTAATTTAAATTAACTTAAGAAATAAAATTAAAAATAAAATAGAAATAGAAATTAAAATTTAAATTAAAAGTTAAATTAAAATGTAAATAGAAGTTAAATTTAAATTAAGAATTAAAATTATCAACAAAATTTAATTTAAATTTTAATTCTTAATTTTAATTTCTATTTTATTTTTAATTTTAGTTATTATTTTTATATTTTAATAATTTTAATTTATATTTTTAATTAGTTTTAATTTTTAATTTATAATTCCTAGGAATTTATTATTAATAAATAATTAATAAATATATAAATTAAAATTTTAATTTTTAATTTTAACTTTTAATTTTAATCCTACTATTGTATATTTACATTTATGTTTTAATTAATTTTGAAACTAACATTAATTAAAAATTAAATAAATTTGAATTACAAAAAGAAATTGAACTTAATACTTGGAGTAGTGGTATGAGCTATTGTATATTATAAAGAGGTTCAAGGTTCAAATTATGTTAAGACTTTTTTTTTATATTTTTCTAATTAAAATTGTCACGTTATCACATCAAATCAACAGTGGACAATTTGTTAACATTTTTTTAACTTGAAGAATAAAATTGAAGGGAAAATTGTTAACATATTATATTCTCATTTATTTTATGGAGTTACTTTTTGGGCAGAAAATTCGATAAATTAATTGGTTAACTTAAATTTTTTCCACTCCGACTTTAAATTTAATTTAACAAAAGAGTACTTAATTGACTTTTCTATCTAAATTTTTTTGTGTAGATGTTAATTGAACTCTCTTTTTTCTAAGATAATTTATTTAATTTAATTTTTTTATAATTATATTTTTAATCAATAATTTATAACTTATGAATTATATATGATTTATAATACTATTCTGATTTAATATTATGATATTTTTATTTAATATTATTTAGTATAACTATTATAGTACATTTAGAAAATTATTATTTTATTAAAATTGATTTAACAATTAGTTCAACAATTTTTGAATCAATTTACTATGAATCAATTGATGCTTTTATTGATTTGATCACAAGTTCAATTTTAAAAATATTGATCAATATATAAAATTTTTCGTCTAGCCCTGTCATATTATCACATATTTAAAAATTGAGTAAAACGAGGATTAGGGGTAGGCAATGTGTCGAGACGAGTTCAGACCCATTTCACTCGACCCGAATAAATTTTCCCTTTTAAATTTTTCATCAATTTAATCTTGCAGGTTGACGATTTTTAGGTTGGGTGGGCTTGCGTGGTTTAAACTATGATTTATCACAATTTTTTTATTTTTTCCAAAAATTATAAAATTTCAAATAAAAATTGATTTATAAAAATAAAAAGAATTATGTCATAATCTTAAAAAATGTTTTAGATTGAAAAAATACATTTATATATATTTCAATTAAAAAAAATGAATGTTAAATAATTAATGTTTCTATAATTAGTTTAAAAAAATTACAAAAGTAATATTTCATATACATATTTTTCTATGAGTATAATTAATATGAATTTTATTAATTATTCCAAGAAAATTATTATTAATTATAAAACTAAAAAATAATATATATATATATATATATATAACATAAGCGGTCGAAGTCGGATATCGGTGGATTGTAAAAACCAAACTTGTACTCATCTATTACAAACTATTTGAAATCATATATCAATCTGTTTTAACTCGTTATCCCATCTAAAATCCATCAAATATCAATTTTTTTAATAGATTTATTGGATTGGGTGTGATTATGGTTTTATGTAAACCCTAACATGGATGCCGCCTTAGTTGTTATAAATTTTTTAATAAATATAAAAAGAAGATCGTTATCTAATGTCATGAGGAGCTATAAAGAGAAAATATTACCTTGAAACGTGTAATATTACTCAGACATATAATTCCTAATAAATATTTTATTCTTTTATAGTCTTAACCCGTGTAGTCCTAAAAATAAAACAGTGTCACTGCGACATTAGTTAGAAAGAATGATTTATATAAAAATATATATTCATTATCATAATAAATTAATAATCAATTTGGGTTATTAAATGCTTTAATATATTTATCATCGAGCATGTGAGTTAAGGGGTATAATTCAGTTAATTAAGTAAGATGCGTGAGTTTTTATAAACCCTATTATATTATCTTTAACTCTTATGAGTAGAATGAATAAAATAAAAAATCATCAAAGCATATAAATTAACTAGTAAAAAATTATTCCACTTAAGTAGGTATCTCTATTTTGGGCTGATACTTGCAAGGTGCAAGGTGAGTTTATATGACTCACACTAATCTTACTGAATTCAAACAAATTGAAAATTATATTTAGTTATTATTTAAATATATGATTATATTATCATTATTTATTAGAATATTAAAATATGTTAATAAAAGAGTTTTTTTTTAAAGGATTAGTAATGGAGTTATTCAATATTATATTATGTTCATATTTCATGTTTAGAAAAGACTTTTAAAAGTATAGTTTTGTCCCTTTAAAATATGAAATATTTGATTTTGTTCTTTCAAAATTGTTTTTCATGTTTAGTCTTTTATTTTGAAACATATTAGTAAAGGTGTATTTATGGATCTGGATAGATACGTGAATTTGTTCTTACCATATTTGAGTAGAACACCGCGATCTCCCTGGTAAGTCTCGTTAGTTCCCAAAGGATAGATGGGTATGTGCAAAAGGGACTCCAACGCTCAAGTTAGTATGAGTTGTACCAAAAAAGGGGGGGGGAGGGGTGGGGGTGGGGTAAAAATGATTAGAAAGCGTACCTTGCCTCAAGGAATAGGCTCTACTTTTATAGCGCTGAGAGGTTCCTAGTTACTTTTTTTATGCTAATTAAAGTCTGGGAAAGTTTCTAGTTTCCCATTTTAAGAATGGGCTTTTAGTGGCCAAGTCACTCCTTTTAAGTTGGTGGTTAGGTCATGGGGCCTCGGGCTGAGGTGTCGAGCCTTGATTTGACATGTGAGGGGTCAGACTGTGGCCTCTTTGTACGGAGTAACCGATGTCAAATACCAAGGACAAAGAGGGGGGTACACATGCCTCCTAGCCTTGAGGATGACGTGTCTTTGAGGAGGAATCTGAGAAGGCTGTAGAAAGTACAAAGGGTAGGTGAGGGAAGTATACGTGTCATGCCCTAAGTGGTGGAGGTTGGGAAGCGATGTTTCACTTTGGGTGGGAAGGTGAATAGTCTTGCTTTTGTGCTATATATTTAGCATAATGGGCAAGTTTCCTTATCTTTCGCGATCCCAGTTCTTGGTGCCACTTTGAAGTTGCTTGCATTACTATTTGGTTTTTCCCCGCTCCGTATTGCGCTTCCTACATTTTTAGTTGGGTCTTTGCTTTGTTCATAGGATGTCTAGTTCCCAGATTTGGGTTTTTCTTCGAGTGTGGGTGAGAGTTCGTCTAAGGCTTATCTCGAATCATGGTTGAGAGAGAGGTAGAGGGAATGAGTGAGAGTAATGAGTCAGAACCTTCGTTGGGTTCTTTGAGTCTTCCTAATCAGAAGGAGTTTACGTGTTTAATGGAAGGGTCGTTTTTGTGCGTATGAGTATATGAGATATCTCCATTAAATATGTGG
Organism: Psophocarpus tetragonolobus; assembly: GCA_037954015.1. Lineage (NCBI taxonomy): Eukaryota > Viridiplantae > Streptophyta > Magnoliopsida > Fabales > Fabaceae > Psophocarpus > Psophocarpus tetragonolobus. The sequence continues at coordinate 34,448,834 of CM075692.1, read as the reverse complement.
AAGAGATTTTAGATACTTCTATCTAGACTAGGAAGAGATTCGGAATATCTCCAAAATAGTATGGGGAAATCAATGAAACGTTATTATATGAAACCTGAGTTCATAAACCTTTTACGAATCTATTGAAAACTTGGTTCTAGGAACCGAAGAGTGGAAACGAGTGATCATCAGTATCACTATGGTTATATGAATTGTGTGTATGTGTGAGACGTAATTAAAAAACTATTTTTTATCGCCTATTATTATTAGAGATAATTTGAATTAAATTATATTTTATGTATATAAATATTTTTTATTACGAGTACCATGGTTGGATTTTTTTAGATTCCTCACCGGCTAAAAACAACGCTATTTGCGAACCCTTTTGGAACATATTTTATTCGTCGATCTCATTAAAAGTGTTGTTTTCAGAGCTCAAGGACTAAGTTTTTGGAATTAAAGAAAGCTTAAAGATTTATTTTCTTATTAATTAAATTTTCCTTTTAGTATTGATTCTTAGTTATTTTAGAATAAAATTTTGGCCTTCTAAAAGATACAATAGAAAACAAAAATAATTATAAGGACATTTATTGTAAGATAGCTATGAATCAATACTAAAATAAAATTTTAATTAATAAGAAACTAAATCTTTAAGTCTTCTTTAATTTTCAAAAACTTCTTTCTCAGACTTTAAAAAAACAATGTTAATGAAATGAGAATCTCAGTGAATGAAACAGGTTTCAAAAGCGTTTGCAAATAGCCAAAGATAGATCTATGTTTGGGCTTGTGACAACAATTGTCCCACTAACTTTTTTATTTTCTTTTAAAATAATATAATATAATTTTTTGTTAGTTCATGACAAACTATTTTGTTATTTTGCCCCCACTATTTATATGTTATACAAAATAACTTCTAAAAACAAACTGTATATGGTAGTTATATTTTTTTAGCGATGGTTGTTATATAGTTATATATTTATTATTTTAAAAAATTAGCAAATTAAATTTTGATATTTATAATTTTTTAGTTTAATTAGTATGCACTAATTCTATAAAAAAATTATTTTACCGTTCAATCACACATCTTCATTTATATAAATTTTAAAGTATTAATTGCTAAAGTCAACAAATATCATAAATGAAGGATTGTGATTAAATAGTGCAAAATTTTTCACAATGATAATGCATACTAATTAAACTCATAATTTTTGTAGTTATAATTTTTAAAACAACTTTTTACATATGTTGTCATTTTTAATTTAAGAAAAATATTTTTTTGAGAAGTTATAAGGGAAAATATTTTTTTTCTACCAAAATTGTTAAAAATAATTAATTTAAATATTTCATATAATATAAATTTAAATTCACTAACAAGTAACTTTAACCTCTTACGTAATAATAATTAAAATATATTTTTTTATTTTAATAGTTACAAAGATATTTACTTAAAAATAATTTAAAAGATAAGTTGTTTATTTTTTGGCTTTCTAGTTACAATTTTTTAATACTAATTAAAGAGATAAGTTAACATATTTTTTTTGTTATAATTTTGATTTAAAAATTAAAAGATAAGTTAACATTTTATTTTGATGTAAATAAGTTTATTTGCTAGACAAGTATTTACTAATTAAATTATTATTTTTAACTTTGAACTTTACTGTTGTATTAATTTTGTTAATCCATCTCCAACAAAACATTGATTTGCTTTTTTGTTTTATTTTCATTGGTTGCTTCTCTTTTATTTTAATGATTGTTTTTCTTAGATAAATTACATTATATTTGTGGGTTCTAATTTAACAATATAATATCTATTTGGTGAGGATTTTCTTTTTCTCAAATCTCTAAATTTATTGTTTGATCTTTATCAATTTTCAGTTATACATGTATAAAATTTTGATTTTTTATAATTTTATTTTGAAAATTTAAATTATGTCTCCACTACTAAAAATTTATGGATCTGTAACTGGAAAATAACGTTGTTCTCTAATGTTTATATATATAAAATATGATTTAATCCAAATAATCTCTAATAATAATAATATGCTACAAAAATTAGTTTTTTAATTACACCTCATGCATGCATACACACAATGTACATGTCAATAGTTTCTAAAATGATTCCTAGAACAAGATTTTCACTAGATTCCTAAAAAGTTTCTAAACTCATATTTCATACCATAATGTCTCATTGAGGTATCTAACACTTCTTCTCCATATTAAATGGATGTATCTCATGCACTCATCTCATATAGATATATCTCAAATAATTATGAAATAAATATCAATTGATGGAACAAAACAACAATACACAGTATTAATATTGTTTAAAAAGGACAAAAGTACTACTATTTATATATATATATATATATGTATATGTGTGTGTATAGCTAAAATTTATCCGAAATCTTATTCAAAATTAATGAATTCACATCATATATAAGTTTCAATGTTGTATACGAGTTTCAGATTATTATTTCATTTACATATAAAGTTTCAACGTTAAGGAATTGAGATCGCAACGTTAGCATTCAAAGCCCAAAAGGAAATTAATTGAAAAAGCGCAATAATTAATTTTTTGAAATGTCAATCCCTTTATTTTTCCTTTGTACATAATACTAAAAGAACAAAATATGCCGGAGATGATTTTAAAATAGCGTTTTACTCATTTATTGAAGCAATATTTTGCAACTTTGATTTATTTTTCTCTTCTCTCTCAATCCTTAAATAACCAATTAATCTATAATTTTAACTAATTAACCCTATATATAATAACTTAAGATTGATTTCCATCTATCTATTTTTTATTTTTTATAAAGATTAGTTTTATTATTCAAATTTAAAATGAGGTCAAATTTTTATTAATCTTATCTGATTTTTATTTTAAAAAGTAATATTATCTTAAATCAATTTATTTTAATTTAAGATTTCTAACAGTTTAATCTTTTAATTATTTTATTGATTCCCATCTAATTATTATTATTTTTTTAGTTTATTTTATCCAATAAATTTTTTAATATATTATTTTATCTTTATTTTTTATTATATTGAATATGATATATAAAATAAATAAAATATAGCATCATCTTATCTAAGTTTCACATTATAGATATATTCAAATGAAATGATAAATATTCATATAATTATTAAGGATGCCAATTAAAATATAAAAAATATTTTATTTAAACTATAATTTTCTTCTTGCAATAATAAACTCCTAATCTTTTAGTTTGAATCTAAATTATTTTATAATTTCTTTTTTTAACGCCTATATTAATTCTTTCTTTTCTTTTAAATTTGTATGAATATTTATTTTAATAGTTTCTTTATTTAAAAAAAAATTACAACTTAATATTATTATTTACTAACTAACTAAATTATTATACATCTAGATAATCGTTATTCATTAATTTATTTATGAGATATTTTTATTTAAAAAATTGAGGGTGTTACACCTCTCTCTGACTGGTAACTAATCTCGCCTCCTCATTGACCTCTATCGAGAATAAGACTAAACTCTTACCATTGAATGTACTAGTGTGAATCCTAGTTTTGCATTTGTGAGTGAGGTCATTTTAAAGACTAAAACATGACTAATACCAAATTCAATAACCTTAGGATAAACAATAACAATTATCAACTATTTACCCTAAAGGGTGTAAGATACTTAGGTGTATTTTTTATAAAGGTATTTTCATTCTTTAATAATAGATACAAAATTGTTTTAAAGAAATAACAACTCGTCAGTTATCATGACACTATGTATCTTATTTGGCAATGGTAATAATAAAAAAATATGGTAAAGAAACATAATAAAAAATTAAAAATATTCAGAAAAATATAATTTACAAGAGAAATAACTGCATATTAAAAATATTATTTTTAAAAATTAAATATTATAATAAAAAATATTTAGGAAAGACTACATTATTTTATAGATAATATAATAAGTGACTTCTAGAATGTATCCAACCTAGTTGACCAATAGTTTATTAAATATTTGTGATGTTGATCTCCCAATTTCTACAAAATAACTTGTATCATTCTACAAATATTTATTTATAAATCTTATCAGAGAGTATATTTTGGTACTTGTGAATTACTCTTCTCCTTAGTCCTAATCCCTTCAATCTTCAATTTCACATCCGGTACAGTCAAATATATCAAAAGTTATAAACAAATAATGTTAATACAAAAAACAAATTAATTTTAGAGACTAAAAAAATATTTTTAAATTTTAAGGATCAAAAATAATTTTTGGTAAAATTTTAAGAAAAAAAACTTATTTTGAGCATACAAATATTTGTTTGTTGATGCCGTGCATTGTAAGGTACAATACTAATTTCGTTAAAACTCTATAATTTGTTTGAGAGATTGATATGTCCTTAGTTTTTCAAAGAGTTTAAATATGTCATTTATCTTTTCTATATGTGTACTTTGACATAGTACATACTATTATTTCTCTCTCATTGTTACAAGTTATAATTAAAAAATACTAATGAATATTATCTTCAAATTTTAAAATAATAAATAAATAGAAATAATTTTTCTAAAAGTGACAGATAAAAAATAAAAGTTAAAATATTTTTTTTGTATTTTTGTTCTTGTTTAATGTTTTAAATTTAAAAAAAGTTTTACTTTGATTCTTTAAAATATCTATGTTAAATCAAGTTGATCTTGCTATTAACTTTGTTAACTAGATGAAATGTGATAAACTATGAAAGATGCTAGGCATGTATGTTGAGTTTTATTTAACCTTCAAAATAATTGATTTTAAAATAAATTATTTTTATAAAAGTAGGAGTTTTTTTTGGTTTGTGTACAATTATTATAAAAAAAAATTAAATGTATTGGCATGTAGTTTCTCATAAAACAATTTTGTAATAAGCTTATTTTAAGAAACTGCTCTAAATAATTTATCAAAATATTTTTTTAACTTTTTCAATTCTGTTATTTATAAAAAATTTAACTAAACTATAAAAAAATATAATGCAATTGTTTGCGTAAAACAAATTTTAATTTCTTGGATTGCTGCGGAAAAAAAACATAGTAAGCATGATTTTCTATTTATTTCAAATGATTGCTAAAGCAGTGAGAGAGGGGGGAAAAGAATAATTAAAGAGAAAACGAAGTACATTGATAGCGTGTTACATGTGCAGATGTCAAGTTAAGCTTCTTGAAACGTTTCACGTGCTGCTCTACGGCCACTGAAGTAGAAATTTTGAAGTTAAAAGGAGGGAAAGACAAGAGAGTAAAAGGAGAGGGTCAACCTCAGAGATGACCCCAAGCACAAACTTCCATTTATGTGGGGGCTTGCTTAGAAGGGCCCTATCCTACTCATTACTCATGGAACACATTACTTGCTTTCCACAAACTCTTTTCTAAGTTAAAAACCAGACCAATTATGTGCTCTTACAATCGTAGAAGCAAGCACTAACAGTGCTCAACTCTCTCCTATCCAATCATGGTATGCCAAACAAAGAGCTCAAAATCCCTCTCATCCCCAATCCCAGTATATCACACACTGTTCAAGACCACAACTCAATATTTTACATTAAAACTCTATATAGTATTCAATTAAAAACTTCAATTTTAATTGAATATTCAAAGTACCCAGGACGGATCTACCTGTGGATCTTTTGCCATTGTCCCACTAAATTTTTATTTTTCTTACTACAGAATATATATTTATATAGTTATAATTTTTTTTTATAATTTCAAATATATTTAAAAAATAAGTTATTATAAAATTAGTGTTCTCACTAATTTAAAAATGTAAATATTATCCTTACAATTTTATTTTTTTTATCTATGGTGAATGTACTAAAGAATTATATTATCAGAGGTATTTTTTATTATTTATTTTCTTGTAACCTAATAGTTATAATTAATCATTAAATTTAAAACAAAATAGGATTATGAGTACTTCTTATTAGAGTTTTTTTATAAGACAAAGCATATTATTAGTATGTAACAAAATGGAAAGTAGCGCAAATTTTCAATCACATTAGTTCAAATTGAATATTATTTAACATTGAATAAACAATAACCTTAATTGGTCCTAAGGTTGAAAAATATTGTCATATTAATCCCTGAATCAAAGAAGATTAAAAAAATGAAGTAGTGCAAACTGTCAATCACATAGTTCAAATTAAAAAGTAAAAACATACAACAAAATTTGGCGAACTACTATACAAAAATAAAAATTGAACAACCAAAGTCAACAACTTCTAATCAACCCTAAAATCAAGAATTGAACATGAAACGCAATTTTCATTAGTAGATATCCATAAAGAATGTTTGCTACATTATAAGAGATAATATCAAAATACAGTACGTTAATTCAGTTTATTAGAAAAACCCAAAATCAAGAATTGAACATGAAACTCAATTTTCATGTTGTGCGAATGTTAAAAGAAGAAAAATGAAAAAGAAAAGTTACTTCTTATCAATTTTCTCGATAGTTTGAGATATAAGATCGTGGAAGCTAATATAGTAACTACTAATATTTATGTCGCGACTAAAAATAACCCCACAAAAAGTTATGTCGAAAGTTGCAAAGAGTTATAAAGAAGCAGCGGTGTAAGCACACGTGAAAGGGAATGAATTGGAAAACACACTTTTATTTTTGAAAGAATTGCAATGTTTAGGTTATTCGTCATGTATAGATATATCATATTAAAAGTCCAATTTTTATAACGAAAGATGACACATAATAAGCCATATGTCCACTAATTCTACTAACAAACAAATCAGGTGAAAATTTAAAAAAAAAATATATTAATCAATATAAAATAGAGAGCATAATTCTCATAACATATTATAACTACTTTCTCAAATTTTATTAAATTATATATAATTTTATTATTTATCCATTCTATTTTTCATATTAATTATTTCAAATTTAATAACATATGTTAACTATTTATATTTAAATTTTAAAATATTAAATACTTATTAAAGAGTAATGATTAAAAAACAAAACTTTTTTGTGACTGGAGGCAATAATTTTTTCTAAATACAGAGAAGTTATCATATAGTGTCCTATTACACGTCTTAAATGCATACTTATTTAATTAGTATAATTTATAAAATTATTATAGAGTTTAATTTAATAATTTATAACTTTTCACCCATCTTTCCAAACCAATCTTATAACTCTATAATAATAATTAAAGTAATTATTTATTATATATGATATGTTTATTCATTAGGATAATAAATGACGTAATAATACAAGCTCATCTAATAATTTTTCCTAATTGTAGTATAATAATTAGATAAACATAAGAATAAATAATTATTTTTAATGAAGTTTAATAGGAAAAGAAAAACAAAATCCATTATGGAGCGGGGGGTATAAGTTTAATGTAACTAGCAAGTACACTAATTGTACATGAAAGTGAGGAAAACAATGAAAGCATGCTCAAGTTCTGGGAGTACAGTGCAGAATGCGTCATAGAAGGGAATTGGATTTGATTTCCAGGTCATCAGAAAGTTGTTGCAAAAACCACATATGCTCCTCAGTCCAGAAACTTTCCAAGGACTGGTCAGCAGTCCCCTGTTCCAACATGTGGTTATGGTTATTCAAAGCAGGGCACGGATCGGACCCTTTTTCAATAGTATGAACCGAACCGGAAGAATCGCTGTGGTCCGAATTGGAGGGAGCTTGAAAGTGGACGGATGATGAGTCTGAGTAAGAGTGGTTGGGTTTGGCCCACTCTGTTTCATAACCCTGAAACCCGGTTTGGTGAAGAAACCCCGCAACTCCACTCGGCTGCGATGTGGGCTGAACCCGTTCCAGCAAGCGCGGCATCCACACGTATCGCAACGTGTCTCTGAACTGTTTGCTGTTCACATCGCACTTAAGCTGCTTCGCCTGTTTTATCACTCTTGTCCTCCAATAGTTTTTTATTTCATTGTCTGTTCTTCCTGGCAGTTGCTGAGCTATCTTCGACCACCTGTTCATAATAAATATATCTATCTCTACAACCCCTTAATGTAAATTAAATATGGAATTTTAATTTTATACCTATTTCCCCACCGAGAATGAAGCTCCAGAATTAATATTTGTTCTTGGAGTGTGATATTTCCACGCCGCACATCTGGCCGCAAGTAGTTTAGCCACCTTAATCTGCAGCTTTTCCCATTCCTCCTTAGACCTGTATATTATCTATTAATATATTTAATTGAAAAATCTAATAAATATGATCATGAGCACATGCAGGTTGAAAGAGAAGCTAATTAAAGTCTAGGCTAGTAATAAAATTATAGGAAAGTGATTGAACATGCCTGCACATCGTGCCAGTGTATTCCAGTGACCTTCACCGTGGGTGGTGATGTAATTGACGAGAATGGTGTCCTCGTCAACCGTCCATGGACCTTTTCTGATGCCCATCTCGTTTTCATTATGTTGTTCCTTCACTTGTGTCTGTACAGCAGACCCACTTTTATTAACATCCATAACTGAGAAGAGTGTTTAATTTTGAGGAGTATGGATGAGAATGAGACTGTAAGAGTAAGAGTATATATAATGAAGGCGATGACGAAACATGTGCGGGATTCTGGCTTATATATGTTAATAGATTGGTTGATGGTTTCACTTATTGGGGCATGCGGAGTTATATATATAATAGAGTTGGATAAGAATAAGGAGTAAGGACACTCCACCACGGACTCGGACTCGGACTCAGTACACGGAGGAATAGAATCAATGAAGCATATTTCTATCTATTTTTTAATTATACAGTTACAATAATTCTTAATCTCCATAACATATCAAAATTGTTACTTGTAGTTCTAGAACTAGAATAAATTTAATACTAGCAATAGTATTGAAATGGAGTAAGCTTCGTGTTTGGGGTTTGACTGGTTGACTCTAGTCTCTAGCTTATCCCTCTGCAAGACACGCGCAAAGTTGACTGTTACAAAGGCTGCAAGTGTGGGGGGATCTGGGCTCTGGTAAACATTTCACACTGTTATTCATATAACTAATAATACACATTCGTTCCCTTTTGTTTTTTCTCATTTTTGTTCTTCAAACACCCATAGATACTACTTTTTTATTAAAAAATGTTAACCAGGGTTTTAGAGTATCCATTAAAAGAACAAGTGAAACTAGTTAAATATATTTATTATTTTAAAAATATTGAAATGATTTAAAACGTATTGCAAAAATGATTATAAAATTTTTAGAAAAGTATAATTGCTATCAGCATTATTTTTCAGTACTGAGTTTTAATGCATAATTATAATATAAATATTTTTTTAAAAGTTTAATCCTTAATGCACTCTCAGCGTAAATTACTAAATCACAGTGCACTATTTATTAACATATAAATTGAAAACCAACAAATTTATTTTATATAACATTTGTAAATCACGGTGTAAATCAGTTAATGTATAACATTTGTGACATTAAAGTGCTTTAGTTTTTTTTTTATCAGCAAAGGAATTTTATCATAAAGGTATAAGAAATACTTAAAGTGTTTTAACTTAAGTCCAATATTGATTAAAGATAATTTTCTTTCATCCGAAATAAATGATATAGGTCTCAGAAATGTTTTGGAGCATCCCACTTTCGGTATTAATGCTAAAAATCAAGACTTAATACCTCTGGAAAACGTCCTCGAGCCATGAAATTCTTGCACCACATCTTCCCCCATTATCTTGATTACTAATTGCCAACATTGTTTCTTAATGGAAGATTCATTCTGAACGGGGTCTTAATTACTAATGAAATCGTTGACTGAGCTCATAGATCTAAAAAATCATGTTTTCTCTTCAAAGTTGATTTTGAGAAAGCTTATGTCTCAATTAATTGGTCCTTTTTAGATCATATGATGGTTAGGATGGGCTTTGGTCACAAGTGGAGGTGGTGGATCTCTAGCATTTTAAGGAACAACCATATATCTATTTTGGTGAATGGAAACCCGACATCTAAATTTTGCCCTGGAAAAGGATTCAAGCAAGACGATCCATTATCTCCTTTCTTATTTCTAGTGGTGACAGAAGGTTTGGCGGGGTTGTTTGGATCAGCCATACTCAATCAAATGTACAAAGAGGTCAATATTGGGAAGGGCGCCAAATACTCATTATTACAGTTCGTTGATGATGCAATGTTGATGAGGGAGGCTAATTTCCAAACAGTATGGTCATTAAAGGTAATATTGAGAGGTTTTGGGATGGCCTCAAGGCTTAAGATGAATAATCACAATAGTCACTTCTACAAATTAAGTGTGGATCCTATGTTCGTCCATGCAGTGGGATATCTTTTGAATTGCTCGGTAAGCTCCCCTCCTTTCAAATTCCTATGGATATCGGTGAGGGTCGATCCTAGGTCAGCTGAGGTGTGGAAACCAGTGGTTGAGTAATTTTAGAAAAGGCTTTTAGGGTAGAAGGTGAAGAACTTGTCTTTCACTGGGAGACTGGTAATGATAAATCTAGTATTGTCAAGTATACCTCTCTATTTTTTTTCGTTCTATAAGGCCCCTGAGAAGGTGATAAAAACATTGACGAGGTTGCAACGTAACTTCTTGTGGGGGGGAATGTTGAAGACAGGAAAATTATATGGGTTAAGTGGGAGACGGTGTGTCACCCTAAGAAGGAAGGGGGATTAGGTGTTAAATGCTTGAGGAAATTCAATCTAAAAATGGAGATGGAGATTTTTTAACGACAGTGAAGCAATTTAGAAACTGGTGTTGAGGGCAAGGTATGGGGTCTTCCATGACATATCATATCAAATCATCTCCAGCTCAACGTCTTCTTTGTGGTGGAGAGATATATGGATGTTACAAGGGCTCCGAGTAGTACCTTAGGATGGTTCTTAATAATATTAGGAGGAAAGTGGGAAACGGGGAGGATACTATGTTCTGGTTGGATAATTAGTTAGAGAAAGGATCTTTAAGTACACAATTTCGTAGGCTTTATGACTTAGCCTTGGAGAAGAGGGTCAAGGTGAAAATGATGAGGGGTTTTAGGTCGGTAGAGCCTTGGTGGCAATGGCCGTGGCGTAGAAGATTGTTTTTATGGAAGGAAGAGGTATTGGCATCTTTGGAGAGGTTGCCACAAAATGTGGATTTACACCCTCATCAAAAGGATGCTTGGGTATGGGGTCGAGAAGGGGTGGGCAGTTCTCTATAGCAGATGCATATTACATTATAGGTGAAGGGTCTAACCGAGGTGGAGGGAGCTTTGTAGACAACCAGTTGTGAGGGAGGTTATGGAAGGAAAAACTACCTTCAAAAGTGCTAGCTTTCACCTGGAAACTCATGTTAAATAGACTCCCAATAATAGAAAATTTGTTGAAGTGTGGTGTTGGTATCCATTCAGACACGACTTTGTGTGCTTTTTGTAGGGAGCAAATAGAGGATATTTCTCATCTTTTCTTACAATGCCCCTTTGCTCAGCAGATGTGGTGCAAAGTTCTGAGGTGGATTGGAATTCAGTCCCCATTACCTAATGAGGTAAATCAATTTTTACCCATGTTTAGTTCGTGGATGGTTGGGAAGCATAAAAGAAAATGTATGTACGTGTTTCCTATAGGGGCCTGTTGGTGCATATGGATATCCAGAAATCCCATTGTATTTAATGAGTGTACAATGGAGTCTCTGGATATCTTGTCAGATATTCAAGCACTTTCTTGGGAGTGATTGTCGTATAGGTTTGGATTTAACCAATGTACTGTATTTTCGAATTGGTGCACATAACCGAGGTTATGCCTGTTGGATATGTAAGAGGTAGTCTTACATAGATTTGGGTGGTATGGGTGTCGTTGTATGCTGGGCAAATGAAGGCCTCTATGTGTGTATAGGCTCTTTCTTTTGCTTTCTGCATTTGTATAGGGTATGAAATATTTTGTTTCATTTTTCATTTATATAGTATATCATATGATTTGTCTTTAAAAAAAAAATTCATCCATTATGATATTTGGTATCATGAAGAAGATTTGATTCAATTGAATCTAAGTGTAGGGAATGTTATTTTTTATAGTACATTTTTGTAATTTTGAAGAAAAAAAAAGAGTATTTTTTGAATTGCGTTTAAAATTTTACACTAAATTTTATGCTAATATAATTTTACAACAAAAAATAGCATATATAAATTAGATTACTTTAAAATAAAAATTAATTTTATTATTGTTTATCCAAACACAGATGTAATTCTTTATGGCATACAACATCAAGTTCGTAGAATTAAAATAAAATATTACTTTTTATCCATGATATTTTACTATTATTTTGTTTTGATACATTAAATTTTATAAATTTTATTTTTGTTTTTTATATTTTTGAAAGTTTTGTTTTGATACTTAATTTTTTAAAATTTGCTTATTTTGATCGAAATCATCTTCTTCAAATCACATTTGTCATCACTTAGTTATTACAAATTTTCAGCGTTGCAATATTTATCTTCCAGCCTCACAAGTCACAACTATTATGGCAGTACAATATAACCAAACATCACTAAATCAACATGACCAAAATAACAAAAAACCAAGTTCATAAAATCAAAACCCAATGGAAAGTATAGACCCATCTGATAAAACAATTTTTATATTTGAAAATGCTTTTACGAATATATTCTTGCATATGGCAAAGAGCAGAGTCGAATGTATCTGGAACGAAGCATCACTGGTCATAAAAAAGAAGCGAAAGGGCGATTTCAGATTAATTTTGTGCGAAATGAAGAACTATAGTTGAGATTTCAAGGTTGCATGTCTCCAAGCGGAAAGGAAAAGGCCAGCCCTATCCTCTGTCCATGCAAGCAGTGACAGATTTGTTTCTACGACATGTGATTTTCCTGTTTTTTAGTGATTATGAACTTTTAATTTGAAACTTATATATGGTTGAATTTGGCATCATAAAATATTAAAATGGATTCTGATTTTTTTTTATGTGATTTGACTTGGACGTTTTTATTGTTCTTATTAGAACAAGAAGTCTTGAATATCATAGTCTTCAGAGTCCTTTTTGGTGGAAAAGGAGTAGATCAGTATCATTTAAAGACTACCCAAGTTAAAGGGTGCATAAGGTGAAGAATGTAAAATAAGATAAATGATGTATGTATATAGGAGTCATTGAAGATAAATGATGAGGTTGTTAAAGATAAATGCTATGATTTTGGAATTCTTTTGGATGGTAGTTATACGAGATGTGCGAGATTATTTGAGATCGGGGGTTTCGGTATTTTGGGCGAGGTAGTTAAGATTCTAGGTGTTATTTAGGTGAGGTCGTTGGGGTGTGTGGCCTCTTGGATAGAGGTGTATTGGGTTGAGCAGGTACATAAGTTCCTTGAACTCTTAAGTTAACTTGAGTGAGTAGTTCGGATGAGTTAAAAACCTGGAGAGATCATGAGGTAAGGTTTGGGCCAAGGTGCATAAGTCTAAGGTGAATTGCCTTTTGAGCCAATGTGTGTTATGTTGAGGTGTAGGAGAGGTGCATAAGTCCCTCTAGCTCTAAGTTCATCACAAGTGGATGCGTTGTTGAGTTGAAAAGGTGTTCCTAATATCGTTTGAGTGGATGCATTAAAGAGTTGGATCACGGAAATAGTTTCTAGAAGGCTAGGGGAGCGAGTACTAATAGGGTTTTCAGACAAATTATGTGATATGGTTAGGTAAAGGTGGATGATATGGCGTGCTGTGATTGATTTGAGGGGTTTTTAGGTCCGATTTTCAGTAGTCTCCAAGCTCCTTTCTAGTAGATATGAGTAAGTAGAGTACTTGTAGAAACTCTGACGCTCAAGTTAGTATGTGTATGAGATGAAAGCGTAATATAGGAGTTATTAGAGGTAAATGACGAAGTTGTTAAAAATTAATGATATGATCTAGAGTATAGGTTATATCTTTTGAATGGTGGTTAGGAGATACGTGAGATTTAGAGGATTTTGGTTACATTTTGATGAGATGGTTAGGATGCATAATCTTTTGGAGTCTTGGGTTGAGGTGTTTTTGGACGGTTGGACCTATTGGACCAACGTGCCAAGGGGTGGGGCATGTACATTTATGATGATCATTAAGATTACGTTGGTTGTTGGTTGCAAAGAAAGAAAATGTAAGAAAAGAAAAAGGAGAGAAAGAGATAAAATAGACTTGAAATAAAAATTGTGCGGTTATTTGAAAAGTGATGAAAAAGGAGGGAAATTTGTAATATAAAATTATGACAATTAAAAAATTACCATCATTTATTACCTAATTTTTATGAACTTTCCTAATAAGAGTAAGGGTAATTTTAGAAAATCAATTTTTTTTCATGTTTATGTTGAGTGGAAAGTAAAACATGTAAAATTCATGGGATTTTGCTTGTTACTTTTCATTCTACCAAACTAAAAAAAGTGTAAGTTTTCTCTTTTTTTTCTTGTCTATGTCATTTTCTACTTTACTAAATTCAATTGATTTATCATTTTTAAATATTATTAACTACAATGGTAGTCGTCACTACTTTAATTAAATATTTTAGAATTTAAAATATTAATAATGTTAAACATTAGTAACGTAAAATAATAAACCTTTCAAAAGCATTAAAAATTTAAACTTAATATATAAAGCGAAAGGAAATTGACATTTAACATATAATTCAGTACGTACGTTTTAGAACTATACTGGATGTACATGTGAAGAGAATAAAAACGACACATTAGCAATAAATAGTTGCATCCCATTCAAGGCACATCTAGCACATAAAACGTGGAACTAAACACATTGTCAATGTAACAAATGATTGCTTTTTTTTATAAAAAAAATTGTGATTATTAATTACATAAAATTCAAATATAAATAACAACAATTTTATAAAATTATTTTTAATATTTTAGTATTTAAAAACTAAAAATTTTATCTAAATAATATTTTCTGAAAACAGTTTTTCAGTCTTTAAAAACTAAAAAATAGGAATAACAAGAAATTAATTTTACTTTTCAGTTTTATATTTTTTTTTTAAAAATTTAATATAAATCAGAATATATTGTTCTTTGTTTTTCACTAATAAAATTTTAATAAATATGAACAAGTTTTTTTTATTTTTATATTTTCAAAATAATTTTCAAATAACATTTATCAAACAAGTTTTTTTTTCTTTTTTTCTCAAAAACAATTTTTCTATTTTTAAAAATTAAAAAACAAAATAAAATCAAACTCTTAATATAGATATTCTTTTTCTAAGAAGAGAATTAGATAACGAAAAAATTAATTTTAAAATATTGCCGATTGGTTGGCGGTAGTTTGTAAAATTTATTTAGTATTTTAACATTTAAAAATTAAAAAGCCCGTTCCATTAGTTTTATTGAAATACTTGTTAAAAATATTTTTGTTTTTTAATTTCTAAAAATTAAAAAATAAATAGTAAATAATTTTATTTTTCACTTTTGCATTTTTTTTTTAAAACTCCAAGTACAAAAAAATAAGTTTTTTTTTCATTAATAAAAATTTCATAAATAACTAAATATGAATATTTTTTTTTCTTTTTCACATCTCTAAAATATTTTTTAAATAATACTTATCAAACAATTTTTTTTCTTCCTCTACAAACCAATTTTTAAAAATTATTTTTCAAAAACTAAAACAAAATCAAATCAATTAACCCTAACTTTTTCAATTTTATCTTTTATTTTTTCGATGAGTTAAAAGTTTTCTTTTAAAATAACTTTACTTCTCTATATTTCTTTAAAGCGAAAGGGTGGAGCGGGAAGTGAAAATTTAGACTATAGGATGGATAGCAAGCATCGTACCCATCATTTATCTTGTTAGTTTTTATCTGTAACAGTTAATTACTAAAATCTTCTTAGAAATGGGAGAAGAATTTTCAAAAACAACATTAAAAGCCGTTAGGAACTTTTATAAGTAACTTTTACATAATATAAGTTAGTTCAAATGATACTTTAAGTATATACTATTTTTTTTTCCAAAAGCAACATTATCCTTAATACTCCTTTTTTATTTTACATTACACTTTGTCTTTTAATTATAGATATTTAGCCTAAAAATAATTATATAAAATATACTATAGATTGAATCTTTTAAAAAAAAATCCAAATATCACTTTTAATTTGAATACTATAAATAAGATAGAGTAAATCATAATTATTTTGATAATAGGTGATATAAAGTGATACTATGTGTACTTGCTTAAGAGTGGTAGGATAATTTTTAGGAAGGGCATTTTCATTGGACATTGCTACAGAGCAACTCATGCAACTCTCATTAAAGATGTTCTTAACATAAAACCTATTATTTTAAACTAAGTACTACAAGGTGAGTTTCTTAAAAATGGGTCAAAGTTGCTTGAAGTAACTTTGAACAATTTTTAAGTCACTCACCTTGTGAGACCCACATTAAAATAACAGTTTTCATGTTAAGTAAGCAACTCTTCTATGCAACTTCCCCTAAAGATGGAATAAATGTCATCCAACCTCCTTATTAATGTTGTTCTCTTATTGAATACCCTTATGCTTGGATTGGTTGAAAGGTGGAGGCACTCCCACATTGAACTCAAGAAAAGGTAGTTCAAAGTAATAATGAGTGTAATAAATAAGAAAAAGCAATGACCAACGTCTATATTCGTACATAAACTTATACTATCATAGTTGACCATAAACTTTATGAAATTTTTTACATGATGATCATCTAAGTAATGATGTCTTAATCATATTCATTAGGTGTTTAATGTTGTTGGTCTCGGGGTGGTTCTGAATTTCTAGTTTTTGATTTTGAACATAAAAATGTGTTCAACAAAAATGATTATATTTTGGTTTTTTACTTGTTTTCAAAATAGTTTTCACTCAATTTATAAAACAACAAAATTTGGTTTTCAAATTTCTGCTTTTTGTTTTTAGTCAAGTTCATCACTTGCCACCATTGACTACCACCTTTGATCGACGGTCATTGGCCATCAGTAACCAGTCGCCACTTTCAATTGGTAGTTACTGACCGTCAACTCCAACCGGTGGTCACCAGCTGCCACCTTCAATTGTCGATCACCTACCGTAACCTTTGACCACCATTTTCAACCTCTACCTCCGATACTAATCATCGGTCATCGACTGTCAATTTTCAGTCTTTAAGGAAGAAAAATTCTTTTTTGTTAAAATTTGAAAACAATGTTTTAAATTTAGGAACCAAAATATCTTGTTTTTAAAACTTTGAAAACTTAAGACTAAATCTAGTTTTGTTTTTATAAATTTCAAAACTGAAAACTAAACACCACCCAAATTGGGCCTAATCTTTCTTTTTACCTTGTTGTGCTAGTTGCATGTGTTTGACTATTCAACTAGGCTAAGTAGGTACCCTTCATGTATGCCTAAACAAGATGGACTAATGCTTAGGGTGTTCTCAAGTGTTCAACATATTTGTGGTTTGCTCTTAACTAACTCATCAAATATTCAATAAAATTGAACACCTTTATCTTGTATTTGGATGGATGATTTTAAGAGAATTTGTTTTATTGAGGAATTTCAAATACTCTGGGATAAAATATGTTGTTTGGGGTGAGAAATTTTAAAATAATTTGAAATTCCTATAATTTGTGAAAATATTTTAATTAATTAAATTTTAGATTTTCAATTCATTAAAAAAAGTAAGAATCTAGAATTCTTCAAGTCTACTTTTTCAACTAGTGTTATTTTTTACTTGACATTAGCTGAAATAATTTTTTAACTGACATTGGTCAAGGTTATTTTTAATCGATGTTCATAATTTTTTTAGCATATGTTGGTCAAGTTTTTTATGATGCCGGTTTATTTTATTTTTGGCTTACTTACTTTATATAATTGGAGAATGACTAAGTAAAAGTAATCTTAATAATACATATAAAATCACATCCTCACTTACAAAAAGTTGTTCTAATTATATCCATATTTTTATCTACAAGTTACACATTCCTTTGAAATATATGAAACTTTAGTGCAATAGCCATAACAATGTAGCCTATTCCATTCTTTTTGTGAAAGATTCATTAAAATCGCAGTGTGACATGTAAAACTCCAAAGCATAAGATATAACATTTTGGTCTACTCCATGATAATGTGATAAGTACCCTCATAACCATATTTGGTCCACATTTCTATGATCGAACCTACCATGATATAGGAATTGCATGTGAGATATACAAAGTTTTTGTGAATACTATGTCCTATTCACACTGTTTGGGGGAGATGCATTAAAACCTAGTGTAACATGCAAAATTATAATATATAATTAAGGGAATGTTTTTGTCGACATTGGTTGAAATAACTTTGTTAAAATAAGCTTAAGTTATGTTAGTTAAGATAACTTTGTTTGATATCTTGATAAAAAAAAGAAAAACCATGACTAATATTAGTAAAAAAATGTTAATTGATATTAGCTGAAAAAATCTTAGCAAATGTTGACAAAAAAAAAATCAACTTCAACTAAAAAATAAATCAATGAAAAAAAAATATGTACACAATTGACCTTTTTGTGTACATATGGTCAGTCTGAGCAGTTTAATAGATCAGATATGTATTTCACTTGAATTGGGTCGGTATAAACCACTGAGTTTTGATTTAATTTGTAAACTCGTCAAACCCAATTTTGTACAATTTTACATATGCTCTAACTATATACTTGTTCCTAGTTCTCATAAGAGAAAGCTTATTCCCATTGCATCTTACATGGTTAGTATAGGTTAATATTAAATAGAATGGACAATAATGGACCTTACATGGTTAGTATAGGTTAATATTAAATAGAATGGACAATAATGGACCTAGCATGGTTCAAACCTTGCACCTTAAATTAAAAGTAACTTACCATTATATTAACTTATCTATTGAGTAAACAAGTGAAAACAATAATATATATTATGATTTTTGAAGTATAAAATTATAAAGTAATAAATTATTTATATTCATTAATATGAACTGAGTTGTGCAGGTTAATTACTAATTTCTCAGGTCGACTATTGACCACTTATCTTAACTGAGTCGACGAGCCAATTTTTATAACATTGACTCATACTTTATAACCACTTACAAAAATACATCATACAAGACGAGCAATTGCCTGCAAATTAAATCTAGGTATAGGTTGGGTCTAGGACTCACAAAATGATAGGGTAAGAATACTATGTTACCCACCTTGCTCCATCCCACCCTTAGATTACACACGTATATTAATACTACACATATAATTTTCATTGAAAGCATTGATAAAAATATTATTTATATTATAATCTATAATAGTAATATAATTATAAAAAACAAAAATAATATTTTATGAAAATTTAATAAGATAAATGTAAAATTTACAAAAATAGATTAAGTTATTTATAAAGTAACTCAATAAAGTTATAACATTTAATATTTTGTGTAAATTAAATTTTAATCATCTATTTATTGAATTATTTTAGATAAACTTACATTATGTCTAAAAAAATTAAATAACTCAAATATTTATAAATATATAATTATATTTAATATTTATTTACATTAATTAATGTTTTAGCTTGTCCATTGCAGGATTAAAATTTAATATGTAAAATTTATGATTATAATTATTTATACAAAAACTGAAAACGTATTCATAAAATACAATTATAAATAACATGACCTTGACAAAATTTAATATGTTTAAAAACAAACATTAAAGATATCAAAATATCATATATATATATATATATATATATATATATATATACTTTTTGTTAAATAATTAAAACATAAATTTTATGATTGTTATGTTGGTTTATTATTTTTTCTAATGTTTGAATTTGAATAAAATTTATGCTTGCTTAGGCTATATTTGGTGAAGACAATTTTGAAGGGAGGGAGAAGATGAATTTTAATTTGGTTTATTGAGAAATGAAGAAAATTGAGAGATTTTAAAGTTGATTACTTTGTTATCTTTATTATATTTTAAATGATATGAGATAACTATATGACAAATTTCCACAATGGTATGGACACTTTTTAACAATATTTTCCTTTCCAAAGCTTTTGTCACAACTTGTGGACTTTTGCAATGTGTACCTCCCTTACTTACCTCGTATGTCAATTTTAGCACACTTCGATGCATGTGGTAAGACATTGTGATTGAACTCTTGATATATTTTTTCAAATTTTTACATATAAAAAAATTCAAATAATTCAATCTGACATTATTTATGCAAATAACCCAATTCACTATTTATGTTGATGAAATCAATGAATTTCTGGGGACCAATTTCTCAATAAAGTTTTTTTTTATGTGGAGTGAGAAATTAGTTGCATAGAGTCACTATTTTCTCGACTGTGTTTTTTTTATTATTATTATTTACTTTCCTACTGTCCCTTTTTATATTTCTTAATTAGATATTTTTAAATTTCAGATTTTATATTTTCTGAAATTATAATTTTTTTTTACTTTTTAAATTTAAAAAAAAATCCATATTAAAATATATTTTTTGTTTTTTAAATTTAAAATTATAAAACATACAATTTGTTAGTGTTTTTAAAATATTAATTTTTTTAATTTTTATTAAATTTTTAAAAAATAATAGAGATACATAAATCTTAAAAAAATAAAAATCCTATAAAAATGCAACATAAAAAAGGAATTAAAAAAAGGTTACAAAGAGGTAAAAAAGAGAAGTAGGTTTTTTAAAGGAGATAAAAAGAAAAAAATTAGAAATAAAAACGCAACAAAGAAATGAATTGTTAGAAACTAATTTCTGGTCTACTTGTAAAACATTTTAGTTGAGAAATTAGTTACCTAAATCTTAAATCCTAAACATAAACGAATAAATGATTCTAGTAAATAATGTAGGATAAATGTTTGTATAATCATGTCTTTTAGCACATAAAAAGTTAAACTTTTTCTTTGAGTACACCTTTTACACCTACGTAGAAATAACTACACTTTTGTGATACTTTTTTAATGGTACATATTAATTTTTAACTTTTTGTGACTTTTATAGGTATTATGTAAAGAACTTTCATATAACCATAATTAAAAAATTGAGAGCAATTTAGTAAAATTATGTAAAACTTATTAATTGAGTTTCTCTCACCTCCAAAGTAAAATCGGACAAAGATAAAATTTCCTCCCCTCAATTTCCCTCATCCCCTTCTTAAAAATTAAATCAACACAAATTTTTAAATGACTAATAACATTAACATCGGATTTATAAAAAATTTTAAATCAACTCAAGTCAAAAGATTTACTTTTTTTTTTTTTAAATCTCTCTGCTCCCCCTTCACTCCATCTCCATAGAATCATCCAATGTTTTAATCTTTTATTGAAGCGTAAATCATAGCTGCATCCTTTGATTTTTTTTTTAATCAAAATTACACATACTTTACTTTCTTTTATTTTCATACACTAACTTTTCTTTAAGTTTAAAATATATCTTTTTATATATTTAAAGGTTAAAATATTATGATAATATCTTTTTATATATTTAAAAATACTACATTAAACTTTAATGTTATTGTATTTTATTATATCTTTAATGTTATATTGAAATGAATACAAATATATTTTTTTAAGAATTTAACTATTATGTACTTATAATATAAAAAAAATTTACAACTTTAATTAAAACTCTCTTTTCTTTATATAATTTTTAAAATAGTAAATAATAATTAGTAAAGTTAACCCATAAACTTTTCATAAATGAATAAAAGGTTATGATTGATTATTATTTATTAGCATAAATTTTTTTAGATTATCAATACACAAATGTTTTTCTTTCTCATTTTAAATTTTTTTTTTAATGATACCTACTCAAATCGAATTCATTGTGATTCATAATAATAGTGTGGCGAGGTCGTGATCTAAGGGCACGATTTGCATACGCTAAATGATTTATTTTAAGATACCGACCATTGAGGTGTCATTTTTGTGCTCCAACATAACTTTAATTTATGAGTTACATTATTTATATAATAACTTTTTTCTTTATCACGCCGTTCATTTTATTAATTTTTTTTTTCATTTTTCCTAATTCTTTTCTTTTGTATAAAATTAATGTTCAATTAGTATTTCTATTGATCAAATACGTAAGAACTAAGAACCATGGAAAAGAAAACCACGAGATGGGTCCACGGTTTTGTCTCATTACCATGGAACGGGAAGCTAAACTGCACACTACCCACCACTTTTCTGCACACACACGAATTTCTTATTCTTGATTGGTGTGTGTAAGGTGACTAAACTGTAAGAACATACTCTGAGAAAATTTGTGCATTAAAAGGCTGAGTAGTCAATGAGAAAAAAAAAGAATTAGACTTCATGTAATTATCTTACTAAAGGAGCCATCAGCGCAAATTGTTGATGGGGTTATTGGCTTATTGCTCGTTGACAAAAAGATCAAATAGCCATCGAATTGGGAAAAAAGAATTTGTTTAAGTCATGAAGATTCTGTGAGATTATTCCACCGCAGCTGCTTCAGTGTAATGATAGTTTTCACTGCAGACATTTTCAGTCATGCTAGTTCATATAAATTAAAGTCTTAATCAAACACATTATTGGTGACAAACAAAAGGTGTGATTCAAATTATATAAGATGATTTTTGAGGAAAACAAAAATTATTTATATATCCCTAAATTCTACATTTCTTTTTTTTTTCTTTATTTCTTTTCTTTCTTATCACATAATCAAATATTTTCATTCTTTTCTTTTTATGATCTCTCTTCACTTGTTATGAATTAGAATTATGCCTGATCATGATCTAAATTAAATTAAGCTTTCTCTTGAAGCGTGGACTTGGATTGAAAGACACCATAGACTAAAGTTGTCATTTATTACTTCACAGCACTACATCATCATACAATTTTTATATTTGGATTGGGTGACTTCTTATTTTAGATTATTAGACTAATAATATATTTAATTATCTAAATTGTCTACTTATTATAAAAAAATTTAAAAAATATAATAATAACTCAAAACTACCAGATCTGAAAGTGTCTGAATCCATGTTCAATTTTTTTCTCTATAAAGAGCGTGAGCCTTTGAGTGTAGAAATCCAACTTCTTAATTATTAAAAGATACTAGTAACAAGAAGTCAAGAATAGACTGTTCAGTGTTCCAAAAAATAATTTGCGTGTCATGACGCAACAATATATATGGCTAAAATTTAATTACGGGTTCAATTCAAGTTTCAATCTAAGCCATGATAATGACCATATAGACAGTGACCAGTCAATAACTTAATGCTGCTCTAGACTCTAGATAAAGCAGCATCGCCCTAGCTGCCTTTCAGAGTGATATAGAAAATGTTTCTCTCTGAATTTTGTTGGCAAATTTTGAGTGATGGATGAGTTTCTTGTCGAAAAATTAATTTCGAATTGATTTTAAGTAAATTTTTACATATTTAGTTTTATTTTAGAGAAGAGTTTAAAATTTACGATTGGTCCAAAGTTGAACTCAAAGTGATTTTAGAGGATGAGTTTAATTAGTATACATTATCGGTGTAAAGATTTTTGCACTAACCTTCAGTATCAACTCTTCGTAAATTTATTAATTTTACTCATTACTACTTTAAAAAGTCATATAAATAAAAAGTCACGATGAAATGTCAGTGTAAAATTTTTTTACACTAACAGTGTATACCAATTAAACTCTTAAATAATTTGTAAAGAATTCAAATTTTATATTCAGTTTTACTACTTGATTATATGTTATAACATTTAAACATAAATTATGTGATCTCAAAATTAATTTCATGAAAACCAATTTTATTAATATTTAGCTAAACAAACACATAACAATTGAGCGAATATAAAAGTTTAATTAAACAAATTATAACTTCAATTTAAGACATTATTTTAATTAAATAGAACTTAAATTTTGGAGTGATAATTTTATTTTAGAAATTAAAAAAACAGTAATTTTAAGTGAAAGTTAAACCAAAACAATAATAATATTTCATTTTAAGAAATTGATATTACAAATAAGTTTGATGATGTTGGAAAATAAACTTACATAAATAAAAAATTACTTAGAAGACTCGTATAAGTTGTAACATCTTTAAAAATACTTGAAGAATACTTAGCACACTTGTTTACAAGAAAAATGCAAAGGCTTTTTAGAAGGATTCTCAAAGCCATTGATTAGTATTTTTGATAAATTATATATATATATATATATATATATATATATATATATATATATATATATATATATATATATATAGGTATGTGAAGGGATTCACTTGTCTTAAGAATAGAATAAATATAAAAAAACTTACTCTTTCTTCTCACCTTTCATTTTTTTTTAAATATGATGATTAAAATTAATTACTCATCTAAATAATTATATTTCAAAAATAGAAAACTGTCTCTCTTCCTCTCTCTCTCCCACACTCTCTCTATATCTATATCTATATCTATATATATATATATATATATATATATATATATTTTTATAAAAGGTAGGCTATTAAAATTATTTTTTACCCTTATTAGTATATTGACAAATGTATTATTTTATAACTTCATATTTTTGTTTTAATTTCTATTGGTTTCTTTTTTTTTTTGCCTTTTAATTTTAATTTTTTGATTACTTTGTTTGTTATTTGTTTTAGTTTATATTATAAATTTAATTACTTTAATAAAAAAAGCACTAAATATTTTAAACTTTTTCAAAAAATTATCTCATTAAAGTTACTCGTTTGTGCATTTTAATTTTAAATTTTATTTATATATTTTATTATTTTATTATTTTATTTCTTTATTATTTTTTTATTTTAATCTTTTATATATTTATATATTTATATATTAAAAATAATTATTAAATATTTGAATATATGATAAAATAATTTTAGTTTATGTTAAAAAATATTTCTTAAAAATAATTTTTTGACATTATTTCTTTTTATTTTTTTATGAGCTATCTAATCTAATATATCTAAAAAAAAAAAGAATAGACAAGTAAAAATATAAATTTACCCTTTCACACAAATTGACAATTTTTTTTTTGTTATATTTTTTGTCTTTCAATTTTTTTTATATTTCTTAATTTCTTATTTTGTATGTTATTTCATTTTTTAATTTTAATTTTTATGTTATTTTAATTATTATATTTTACTCTTTTATATCTATATCTATAATTTTTTTTTATCTTTTTGTTATATTTTTGTCTTTTCAATTTTGTTATCTTTCTTAATTTCTTGATTCATTTTTTTCTTCATGTTATTTTTATTTTCCTTTTTCATTTTTATTATTATATTTTAATATTTTATATTTAAATTTCTATATTTTTTATTTATTTTCTTTTTTATCATTTGTTATATTTTTGTCTTTTCAATTTCCTTATCTTTCCTAATTTCTTTCTTCTTTATTTTCTTTATATGTTATTTTATTTATTATTTCTTAGGATTATGTTATTTCCATGTTCTTTTTTATTTTTATATTTTATTATATGAAAAAATGATTTTAGTGTATGTTAAAAAATATTTTTTAATTTCTTTCTTCTTTCTTTTCTTTATATGTTATTTTATTTTTTCATTTTCACTATTTATGTTATTTTATTTATTATATTTTATTATTTTATTTCTTTAGGATTTTATTTTATTTTTTATTATTTTTTTATTTTTATATTTATATATTTAATAGATTAAAAATTAATTATTAAATATTTGATTATATAAAAAAAATTATTTTGGTAATAAACTTTTTAAATATATTTTAATATATTATAAAATAATTTTAAATTAATTTAATAAAAATATGTTAATTTTTATTTTTTTCAAAAAATTATATTATTAAATATATTTAATAAATAAATTTAAATTACTTTAACAAAATTTTCTTAACTCCAATTTTTTAATCTATTTATAATATAAAAGATAGTAATATTAATGGGATCGTCGTATCTGATTAATATTTATAGATTTCCATTTATGTGCAAATTTTATTAACAAAAAAACTCATGCATCATAAGTGATAATAGATAAAAGATTGTTTCACACGACAGTGTAAAAGATCTTCTCACATTGACGTTCAATCATATCTCTAAATTTACATCACTTTTAAAGTATGAATAAACTTACCATAAATTAAGGGATATGATTGGACGTTAGTGTAAAATTTTTTACATTATCAATGCATATCAATTAAACTTATTAGTATATATGACTTCGATGAGTTGAAAAATATTAGTTTTACTCTCGCATTCAAGAAAAAAAAATATAACATATAAATGTTAATGATAAAAGATAAATTATATTTTATATATTAAAAAATAATTATTAATTTTTTTATGATATCATGAAATAATTTTGGTATATTTAAAAAATACTTTTAAATATATTTTAATACATTACAAAATGATTTTAAATTACTTTGATAAAAATATGTTAAATATTTTTATTAACTATATTTAATATAAAAATAAATTTAAATTACTTTAACAAAAATATCTTGAATCAGTTTTTTTTACAGTATAAAAGATAGTATAATTCATGGCATAAAAAATTGTGTTTGACTAATATTTATAGATTTACATCTATGTGCAAATTTTTTATTTGATAAAAAAAATTATTATTGTAAGTGAGATTAGTATACAACTCGATAGGTTGGGAGATAACAAGTTATTTTAATATAATTATAAACCTATACCCTATTTTATGGATATGATTAATGCAATTAACTTAACTATATTGAAAAAATGATTATGGTTAAACTTGATTTCATAACTATTTATTTGTAATATTTTCAAATTATTTTAGTTTTTGTTTTCAATAAAAATGTTGGTTAATAATAGTTAATGCAATATATTTTTACAGTACCAATTTTCTTTTAATATATTAAAGAACATTTGATGACATAGTTCACACCTCTATGTCAATAACCACATTCTTGTGGAAAAATGTGTTGAATATGAAAACTAACTTATCCTGTGAATAATGCATTAAGCAGAAAAAACTACCCATAAATATTAGACACCTTTGTGACAAAGGTTACAACGTTGTGGATAATAAGCATAGTAGAAAAAGCTTTCTCTGACATATTCCACAGTTCTCTGTCATTGACTACATTCATGTAAAAAACATGCTAAGTAGAAAAATCAATTTCAAGAACTAGATATCCAATTATGTAACTAGTTATAAATACATAACTAGTTATATAAACCATTATTTATAATAATAATGGATTATAGCAAATTATGAAATAATGATTAGATTATTGAAATAACTACTTATGGTTATTTATTGGCTATGGTTAGATTATTGAAATAACTTAAGCACAAGTATCTTATTAACACTACTTGTATGGTCTGAATTATTAATATATTTTTAATCTTTGACTTTTAAAAAAACAAACAGCATTTTAAAACCCAACTTAGTTTGGTTGGTCGGTTGAACAATTCAATTACACATGTAATTGGATGATTAACTTTAAATGAAATTGATTTGTATAATTGATTATAATTAAAATTGATTTTGAGATAATGTGAGATATGTTTGGATGCTTTTATTTTTTAGAATTTTTTTTAACCATAAATACCTATGCAGAGTTGGAAACTTGTTGCAATGTTACTGACATTCCACGCATAATAAAAAATTAATGTAAAATAAAAGTACAATCTGTCAAACATTTGTAAATATCATCTAGAAACTTTTTATAAATCCTTTTTTTAAATTGAATATAGTTTAATCTAAAAATTTACGAGAATTTTTCTTGTCAAACTCTTTGAAGATATAATAAATTATCAATTTATTAAAATTGTTTCTTAACGACAAAAAATAAACAAATGTAAAGAATAAAAAAAATAAATATGTTTTAAAAGAAGAAATTGTTTTTAAGACAAAATTATTACATAAGAAATAAAAAATAAATGGTAGGAGATGCAAAGAGAAAAAAAGAAAATCTGGTTATGAAGTTTGCAAGAGTAAGGTTAAAGGCTCAATGACAAAGCCTTATAAGAGCATCTCTAATAGTGTTCTTTAAGCTCTCAATGAGAGGATGAGAACACCTATTAAAAAAAAAAAGTGATCTAGAATGATAGGATGGGGAGTGTACAAAGAGAAATGATGAGAAAAAAATTAAAGGGTGAGAAAAGAAAGATGTTGGGGGAGGGGAAGCGTGCGTGAGATGGGGTGTGGTGAAAGAGAGAGTAGTCGGAGAAAAACGTTGCAATTTTTTTAATTTAAAATTGGGTAATTTTTCCCTATAAATAAAGTTGTGATGGTTCAAAATTTTCACACAAATTTTCATCCTCCTTTCATACTCATTCTGTATTTTATGTTCAATTTTTTTCTTGTCAAATGGATCCAATTCAACACAATTGACAATCTTATTATAAATTTTTTTTTCAAGCGTATCAAATCTCATCACCAAATGAAAATTACCAAAATTATTTTCTTTCAACTCCGTCCTTACCACGACCATCACCATCCACAAATTACAATTCTCAAATTCCTCCTTATATTTTTCCATTTTTGCCACAACCAATCGAAAATTTGCAAAATCCTTCTTCAATTCCTTTCTTACCCCGATCACCACCATCACCAAATGACACTTCTCAAATTCCTACTTATTATTTTTCATACTTGCCACATCCACCATGTACTAGTTATAGTCATGCACAAACTCCATCAAGTGAGGAAGATGATACACAATTTTCTTCTCAAATTGGATTAGAAAATGTTACAGTAGATGAGAGAGGAGAGATTTGTTCACAAAATAAAAAGGATGCACACATTTTCTTTTCAATTGAAGAGAATAAACTTCTCATCAGCTCAAGGCTTAATGCCTCAATTAATCTAATCGCCAGTAACGGTCAATCAAAAGATGCATTTTGGAGAAAGGTAATTGAGCATTATAGCAATTTTCATGGCAATTTTAGTTAAAGGTCCAACAATCAATTGAGATCTCGATCAGAAAAGATTCACCATAGTGTTCAAAAGTTTAATGGTTGCTACAACCAAGCTACTGCTTGAAAGAAAAATCGTTGCAATGAGAATGATGTCATGGTTAGTGCATATCTTATTTAGAAGCAAGATTGTCAAAAGGATTTTGCACTTGAGCATGCATGGTGGATGTTGAAGAAACAACCAAGATGGTTAGGAACTTGCAACAAAGGTCCTACAAAACGAACAAAGTTGAATGCAAGTCAGACTTACTTATCGTCATCTAATCCCGAAACATCTATTGAGGTTTTTGAAGCTGAGACACCTACACCAATCTCTCGTCCAATGGGACAAAAGACAACCAAAGAAAGGTGAAAGGCAAAACAGCGGCATCATCTACAACAATTTTGGATTTGACTCTCATTGAAACTGAAATATAATAAAGAAATGTTGTCCAAAACGAAATTGTAAAAGCAATTAAGCAAGAAAGTATGGTGAAGTTATATGAGATTATTATGAAGGACACATCATATATGACCAGCAAGCAACACAAAAATCACAAAAAGTTTTGCGAGGCGATTTGGAAGGGCATGAAACTTGATTAATTATTATGTTGATAGTTGTGTGTTTGTGCCACTATTTTTAATTATGTAGTTAGTTGTGTGCCTATGCCACTATTTTTAGTTATGTAGTTAGCTATCATTATGTCATTATGTTGTAATGCCTTTAAAATTAGTTTAATGTTAAATTGTTTTTATTTTATTATTTACAATTTACTTAATAAAAACTAGCTGATAAAATACTAGCCATTAAAAAACTAGCAGTTAGAATTAACTATTAAAAAGTAGCCATTATGAATTTTATATATAATTGTTTAGATGTCCTCCATTTATACACACATCTTCTTTTGCAATCTTATTGTATCAGTTCATTCAATTTTATTTAGTATTATCATGTCTCGCAACCCTAACTTCAATAGAGTATAGTGATAAATTATTCATAAAGCACTTGAAGACAACACTAATATTCAAATGATGGCATATTTGTGTCAACTCCAACAAGAACAACTCCAACAACAAGTAAAAAGTAGTAGCAACCCAGATGCAAAAAAAGAACCATAAATTGCAATCATGAGGATGGACTTACATGTGTATTAAACGACTACTTCTCTGAGAATTGCATATACACTGAGATTTAATTTTGGTGGAGGTTCCGAATGAAAAAGTAATTGTTCCTTTGAATAATGGATGCTCTTAGTTCGTATTATCCATATTTCTAAATGAGAACTAATGCTACTAGTAGACAAGGCATTTCCCTGTTGCAAAAGTGCACTGCAGCAATACGTATATTGACATATGGATCACCTTGGATAGTGTTGATGAGTATGGTAGAATTGGTGAAAGCACTGTAGTTGAATGTTTAGAAGCTTTTGTTACTAGCATCAACAAGATATCTGGAGATGAGTACCTGAAAAAGCCTAACAATAACGACATCAATCGCTTGCTATAACTTGGAGAGACATGTGGATTTTCAAGTATGTTAGGTTCTATTGAGTGCATGCATTGGGAATGAAAAAATTGTCTGGTTGCTTGGAAAGGACAATATCATAGATGATCATCGCAAACCCAAAATTATACTTGAAGTTGTCACGTCGTAAGACTTATGGATTTGACATTTATTTTTTGAAGTTCCAAGTTCTAACAATGATATTAATGTGTTAAATCAATCACTTGTGTTTAATGATGTTTTGCAAGGTCAAGCTCCTCCAATGCATTTTATAGTTAATGGAACCAATACATATGACTTATTATCTTGCTAATGGAATTTATCTTGATTGTGTCACATTTGTGAAAACAATCTCAATGCCACAAGGAAAAAAAAGAATATTATTTGCAAAACCTCAAGAAGCAGCAAGAAAGTATATGGAGAGAGTTTTTAGTGTGTTAAAATCTTGTTTTGCAATTATATGTGGCCAATCATGTAATTGGCAAATGGATACTATGAAGAACATAATGTTGACATGTATAATTTGTATAACATGATTGTTGAAAATGAATGAGATACATAAAGTGGTAATGTTGATATTAATTATAATTATATTGACAAAGACAGTTCAAACATTCAAGTATTTCATGAAGTTAATTCTAGCTTTACTGTATACTTGTAAACACGACGTTACATGCATACAAGAGGCATGTCCAAATATCCAAATAACTAAAAAATGAAAAATTAAATAGTAAGAAAAGATAAAAAAGAAAAAAGAAAAACGTGAGTAGAAAAACTTATCAACAACTTCAAGTAGATTTAGTGGAACATATTTGAGAACGTTTCACTCACAATTATACTGAAATTTGAGTTTTATCATTATGTTTGTATTTTTATGTTAATTTCCTTATTCAATCTTCATGTTTGTATTTTTCCTATCATTGTTATGTTTTATCATATATTTAAAGTATTTTTATTTATAAAAATTTGAGTTATTAATATTTTTTATTTTGTTCTAAATTTATTTGATAATTAAACTATATAATTTAAATTATATAATCATTTAATTTAAATTATTTAAACTATATAATTATTTAATTTAATTATATAATTTAAACTATATAATAAACCTAGAAATACGGATACACAAAAATACTTAGGACCAAGAAATCCTAGGAAAACATATACAATAAGAGCATCTAATGCTAGAAAACCTACTTTAAATCCTAATAGACATGTTAGGAAATTTAGAGATAATAAAACTTACAAACAAATATTAAAATATTTTGCTTGTAATCAATCAGGACATTTTCACGAGATTGTCCGAACATCTCAAATCTTTATACAAAAGAAGCAAATTTAATAAAATCTTGCCATATGAATCTTTTTCCTATTGATGAAGATGTATCTACTGATTCAGAAATTTTGTCTATCATTAGCATAACAGAATACACAGATGAGTTAAATCCAGAAAAAATATACAAAAATTATGATTTAAAAAATGAATTTACAAATAATGAATATAGTCACTTATATTCTAACAACAAAAATGACTTCCCAATAGGGGAAGAATACAACGAAATGGGAAAAATACTAGATGATTTAGGATATAGTCTAATGAAAACCATAGATACAAATCCTTGTTCTCACAAAATACAGTTTTACTCAGGGACTGAATCAATCCCTTGTACATACTGTGAAAGATATTTTCACATATAAAAAAGGGCACATTGTCCACTCTGTTATAAAAATTTTTGTATTAAATGTGTAGAAAAACACTTAGATATACAAGAACAAGACATACCCTCTTTCGAAAAGAAAGAAAATATAAATAAATTGTATAACAAAGATTTAACTGACACTAGAATTTCAGTACTAGAAACTCGCATAAATTATCTGGAAGAAAATATAATTCTTTTAGAAAAACAAATAAAAGGGAAAACTAAAATAGATCTCCCAGAATCCAGTAACTCAGCTGAACACAATAACATGATGGGAACAATGGAATGTATCCCATTAGTTTGTAATAAACAACAACTAATAACTCTAAAAGTATTAGTTAAACTAACTTTCCCAAAAATAAATAATAAACCATCAACAGAGAAAACTATACAAGCTTTATTAGATACGGGATGTTCAGAAACAGTTATATGCAAAACTATAACTCCAAAACAAAACATAGTTAAAAGTAAACATATCCAAAAAACTAGGACAATGTCCGGTGAGATTATGATAAATGATGAAGAAGTCAACAATGTTATTCTTCAGTTTAGTACAAATTGTGATCTTTTTGGTAATAAAATTTTCATAAAATCAATGAGGGTAGAAAATTTAGTACCATCTAAACAAAATATGATAATCGGTCTAGATTTCATTTTAGGTCAAAATAGATCAGTCACAATAAACAAAGACTATGTCACTATAAGTGATAAAACACAAATGACACCAATAGTTAGTGGAGATTCTGTAAAACAAGAAACAATAATAATGACTGTAATTGCAAAAACTCAACATTTTCTAACAAATGCGATTGCACTACAGAATATCTATACACATTAGATGAAACAAATGACGATTATTTTTTTAATAATATATTTGATAATACAGTTGAAGCCTTTACTTCAATAAAAATTTAAAAATCTATAAAATTTGAAAGTATTCAACAAATTGTTGACAGGCTAAATAAAACAAACATAATAGGAGAAGATCCTACAAAATTTTGGGACAGAGATCCCGTAATATGCAAATTAGAAATCATTAATCCAGACTTAATTATTAAAACAAAAGACATTCAATTCAATAATTGGGAACAAGAAGAATGTCAGAACCATATACAAACTTTACTAAAATTAAAAGTTATATCAACTAGTGTGAGTCCATACATAAGTCCGGCTTTTCTAGTCAACAAATCTTTTAAACAGAAAAGGGGTAAATCAAGAATGGTTTACAATTATAAAAGACTAAATGATAACACAGTAGAAGATGGATATTCGATCCCTTCTAAAGATATTTTAATAAACTGAATTCAAGATGCCAAATGGTTTTCTAAATTTGATTTAAAAAGTGGATTTCATCAAGTAAAAATGGATCCAGAATCTGTAAAATGGACAACCTTCTCTTGTTCTGAAAGACTGTTTGAATGGAACATTATGTCATTCGGTCTAAAAAATGCACCTGCAATTTTCCAAAGAAAAATGGATAATATTTATAAAAATGATAAATCTTTTACATGTGTCTATATTGATGACATACTAGTAATTTCCAAAACAAAAGATGATAATTTTCATCATCTAAAACAAGTTTTATATAAATTGGAACATTATGGACTAATAGTTTCAAAATCAAAAATGGAAATTTGCAAAAATTTTATTGAATTTCTTGGAACAGAAATCGGTAGTGGAACTATAAAACTCCAGTCGCATATTTCTAAAAAAATACAAAACTTCCCACATAAAATGGAAGACATTAAGACTCTTAGATCCTTTTTGGGACTCTTAAACTATGCAAGAAATTTTATTCTTAATCTAGGAAAATACACATCTCCTTTATAAAAAAAAACTGCATTAAAAGGAGAAAGGAAATTTAATTCCCAAGATATAAAATTACTGTAAAAAATAAAACAGATGGTAACAAATCTACCAACTTTACAATTACCATTAGATTCAGATTATTTAATAATCGAATGCGATGGAAGTGAACTTGGATGGGGAGCAATCCTCAAACGCAAGAAAAATAAATATTTACCAAAAACAGAAGAACAAATATGTCGTTATGCTTCTAGAAAATATACAACAAAACCCAAAATTTACAAAACCAGTACAGACTACGAAGTAAATGCAATCATACACGCAATGGATGCATTCAAACTATTTTTGATAAATAAGAAAGAAATAACAATAAGAACAGATTGTGAAGCCATAATTTCCTATGGTAAAAACCAAATCAATAATGATAAAAAAACCGCATAAAAGATGGTTTCTCTTTAAAGACTACATAAATTTTTCGGGAAAAAACATTT
The DNA here is from genome assembly GCA_037954015.1 of Psophocarpus tetragonolobus. Lineage (NCBI taxonomy): Eukaryota > Viridiplantae > Streptophyta > Magnoliopsida > Fabales > Fabaceae > Psophocarpus > Psophocarpus tetragonolobus. The sequence continues at coordinate 34,414,567 of CM075692.1, read as the reverse complement.
GTTTTGAACATATAAAAGGATCTGACAATATCTGTGCTGATATTTTATCCAGGTATATCAAGTGAAGACAGAATTCTCTACAAAGACCTGTTTGGTCAAATACACAAATATCCATTTAATGGAAAATACAAAGAAAGGAGTCATTGACCCTAAACAAGTAAGGTCACCTTTTCAGGTAGACCAATACATAAAATATGGTAAACAAGAGTTGCTGATTCTTACAAATATTTTCCAGTATCCTGGAAGAGATAATACAAATATCAAACTTAATGTTTTGATTGACAACATTTGGAATATTCCAAAATATACATCACAAAATGAATTACAAGTCACGAAAGTGAAACAAAGCATTATATGTGCACTTTACCACTTTTGTGGACAAAACAATCAAGGAGTTGTTCTAACTTCTCTGGCCTCACCTTCGGGTAAAGGATTTACACATTTTGCCCTAATAAATGGGCCCAACAAAGGGGTATACACCTCATTCAGAGATCTCTCTGAAGCAAAACAAAACCAATTCTGGTCTACATACAAAGGCTTCTACTCCAGAGAAGAAGCACAAATGGCAGTTCGTCTTGAAACTATTGATGAAGAAAAAATTAAATCTGCCTTACAAATGGAGTCTAGAGCTCAAACACAAACATATGCTGGTGCCACTAGTAGTATTCCCTCCAGCCTTAATCCAAATATCCTTTTAAGTAAATTTAATTTGCTTCAAGAATTTTTGTTCGAAATATACTCAGAAGCCATAAAATACAACGGCTTATTTGTAAAAATACAAACTTACTTCAACCATAAAACCATATGTCTAGTCTCTTCTGACTATTGTAAAACAGTAACCAAAGACTGCAAACTTGGGTTTCTTGTTCGAAAAGCCCAAATAAACCTAGAAGAGTTTGAACAACATTTATACAGGGATTGTCTCATAACACCCATGTCTTTTCTAGAAGTCGGGTGTCTCCATTCAATAATAATCCCACCAACAGACAGATTTAGCTCACTCTCCGCCCCTTTAAACTCCATTATAAATGAAGTCCAGGCGGAACACATGAAGAAAGTAGCACTTCAAATCACCACTTCCCCGTGAAGCATTCATCTTGCAGATAGCTTCCCCACACATGTCATAAAATTATACACAGAAACAAACCCAGAAATTCATCCTTTTATGTCAATGGAACATGATGATTTAAAAGGATTATCAGTAAACAAAAACAAGACCTACCAATATAATCTCTGGAAGGCCTACACAGAAGGATCAAACTGGAATTTCTCCAAACATGACTCAGAAACTTTGATCCTACTAAAAGAAACAAAAGATACCAAACTCTATTGAAAAAAGAGTATGAGATCCAAATTTCATCCTTTTCCTACCGAAGCTAATCCTTCTCTGGTCAGACACTTCGAGAAAGAAAGGATTTACAAAGAAATTTACGAAGAAGCTGGCTGTTATGGCCAAAATACACCAGGAGTATCCTCTATTCCGTCTGAAGAAGACAACCAATCTCTTCCTGAGCAAATGGAGGAAGAATTCCAAGAATTTACCGCATCAATCACGCGGATAAAATAAAGCTTTTACCTGTGACACAGTAATTTTTCCTTCACAGTAATAGACTGAAGGGTAAAAACTTACACAGTCGGTTGCCAATCTACAGGTGACTTCATCAGCCGGTTTCCGGTTATAAAATTTGTTTATAAATAGACCCGTAAGTCTCTTATACTGAGCAAGGTCCGAAAACACACTCCTCTCTCTCTTGCCTCCAAACTCGCTCCTCCTTCTCTCTACATTTCTCCTCTCTCCCCTTGTAAATCTGAATTCTGTGCAATAAAATCAGAGGTTTCTGTAACCCCTCCCCTCTTTTTCCCCTTTTTTTGTAAGTGTTTCCTTTTAATCTTTATGCATTTATATTTTTAAAGCATGGAGTAGTCCACTCTTAAGGTATCTCCGGATGCCTAAAACAATAAATACTTAAAGATGCGATAATCATTTAAAGGCTTATCATATGTCTGTATATTCACCTTCTTTCTCATCTTCTTAGAAACCTGGGTTTTGTAAGCCTGATTCTTCAGGTGTGCCCTTGATTTTTTGAAAACCTGGGATTTGTAAGCCTGATTCTTCAAGTGTGCCCTTGATAACTGGTATTGAGCGGACTACTACTGTATAAATCCAGCTCTTGTCTTTCTATTCCTTTTTTTTTTCCTCTCTCTTTCTTGGTATTTATTTAATTTAAATTATTTTATAATAAATTAAAAATAAATATTAAATTTAATAACATGACTTTACAAATTAAAAAAAATTCTAAAATCACAAAATATAATTTTCTTTCAAAATAAAAAATAGAATTGATACTCAAAACAATGCGACCTAAAAGTATCAAAAGAAAAAAAATTTTTGAAGATACTCTAAAACACATGAACTCAGAGTCAGCGGCTTCAACGGAATCGAACCATTACCCATCACAAACTTGAAATGTTTCTGAGGCGTTGCTCAGTTGAATCGCCGTCGAATTGCGTTCCACTCTCAACCCTGATTCTGCACCGCCTCTTCAGCTCCAACTCAAACGACGACGTGCAGAAAGTTTTCGGCGTACTAAGCAGCACCTCCACGCCGGAACAGCTTAAACAATCCCTCAAATCAACCGGCGTTTTCCTCTCCAACGACATAATCGACCAAGTCCTCAAGAGGGTCCGTTTCAGCCACGGAAACCCATCCCAAACGCTCGAGTTTTTCCGTTACACCGGCCGAAGAAAAGGGTTTTACCACACTGCGTTTTCCCTCGACACCATGCTCTACATTCTCGGCCGGAGCCGCATGTTCGGCCACGTTTGGGACCTCTTAATCGAAGCGCGTCGGAAAGACCAAGCGCTTATAACCGTGCGCACCGTTATGGTCGTGTTGGGGAGAATCGCTAAAGTGTGTTCCGTTAGACAGACTGTGGAGTCGTTTAGAAAGTTCAGGAAGCTTGTTCCTGACTTTGATACTAATTGTTTTAATGCGTTGTTGAGAACTTTGTGTCAGGAAAAGAGCATGACGGATGCTAGAAATGTGTATCATAGTTTGAAGCATGGTTTTCGCCCAAATTTGCAGACTTTTAATATTCTTCTTTCCGGGTGGAAGACCCCTCAGGATGCTGACGGGTTCTTTAAGGAGATGAAGGAAATGGGTGTGACGCCTGATGTTGTTACGTATAATAGTTTGGTGGATGTTTACTGCAAGGGGAGAGAAATTGAGAAGGCTTATAAGCTGCTTGATGAAATGCGCGACCGGGATTTGTCACCCGATGTGATAACCTATACCTGTATTATTGGTGGGTTAGGGTTGATTGGGCAGCCTGATAAGGCCAGGAATGTTTTGAAGGAGATGAAGGAGTATGGCTGTTTCCCTGATGTTGCGGCTTACAATGCTGCCATCAGGAACTTCTGCATTACAAAGAGGCTTGGTGATGCTTATGGTTTGGTGGAGGAGATGGTGGGCAAGGGTTTCAGTCCCAATGCAACTACTTACAATTTGTTCTTTAGGGTTTTTTACTGGTCCAATGATTGGCAGAGCTCTTGGAATTTGTACATGAGGATGATGGTTGAGGGCTGCCTTCCGAATACACAGTCTTGTATGTTCTTAGTAAGATTGTTTAAGAGATATGAGAAGGTGGATATGGCGATGCAGTTATGGGGTGACATGGTGGAGAAGGGTTTTGGGTCCTATACCTTGGTTTCTGATGTACTGTTTGACTTGCTTTGTGACATGGGGAAGCTGGGGGAAGCAGAGAAGTGTTTCTTGGAGATGGTTGAGAAGGGGCAGAAGCCAAGTAATGTGTCGTTTAGGAGAATCAAGGTTCTCATGGAGCTGGCAAATAGACACGAGGCCCTGCAGAGCTTGACGCAGAAAATGGCCATGTTTAAGCGACCACTCCACCATGATCAAAGTACGGTAAGCCCAATTGATACATCAGGTTCTCTTTCTACTCAATGTCAACTGATGATGGCAAAATGAAAGGAAGAGCTGGAAGTCTTAAAGCTGTGGGAAGCATTACCTAAGTACCTGTTACGCCATTTATGATAAGTTATGAAATGTACGCGGACATTCAAGAAAAAGAGCTCGAATAAGTGGGTTGAACACTTATTTAGGTCAGTGTAGCAAAGATTATGCATTTATGTAATGGGAGGTTTTTGGCTCCACTGAGACTAATCAGCAATTCAGCATCAGCTGTTCGCTCGAGTCATCATCATTTATGCTTCCAAGGATAAAATGCGCACAAGTTGTCAAGCTTTTGCTGAAAATAACTGTTTTGGAGGTGGTAAGCTTGCATGTTACTGCCATCTATTCGTGATCTGTTGTTCTTCTGGGAAATCATACTTCAAGCATACAATCATGTTTGTTAGGTCTTGAAGGTCAGGAACTAACCAGGCGTTTCTACAATTCTACCATTCTACTTCATTTTGATGCTTAGTATTGGCCTCGACACTGGTTTTTCCATTCAACTCGTTTTAGAAGGTTTGAATTCGACTTTCTTGTCGACTAATTTGTGTGCTGATAGTGTGGTTATTTGTCATGACCTATTCATACCAAGTACCAACATAAAAATTTTAGTGGTATTTCATACTTGTCCTTGTTGTCTAAACCTGCTCTGTATTACCTGGCTGTTTAAATTATGCCTCTGCAGGGAGTCTTTTTTGATCCTCAATTGAACTCAAATGAAATGATGTTATATGGACTAATACCTGCTTTGGGATCTTGAAGATGGGTGAAGTGATAGAAAAGCCCATGACTCAGTAGCCAATAGCCATACGATGGTAATTAATGGACTTAATAATAACTAGGGAAAGACAGGCACACCATGCTTCTCTTATTTTTGTGTGTGATTTTATTTTTAAATAAAAAAGAGAAAAGATTTGGAGATCCAAGGAATCTCCCATAAGAACAACTTTCATAAATTGCTTATTGTATTACAAGAAGTATTTAGTGGTTCTTACAATGTTACAGAATTGCAAAGCAATTCATACTCAATTTTAGTCAAATAGAAAAAATTATAACCAATTTTAAAAAAATTACAATTTTATAATTTTTTTTTCAGTTATATATTATTATTAATTTGTATGGATTTTGTAAAAAATTACTTTTTTTTTTAATTATAAGCAATAGTTGCTTGATGAAGTAATTTCATTTACTTTTTAAACAATCTGAATTGTCCTGAAGAATTGTTTCAATAAAAAAGTTTTTAGCAACTCATTAATTTTTAAAGCAATTTTATACAAGCATCTCACCTTAAGTAAAAAAAACAAGGTAACAAAGAACAAAGAAACTGACAATGTGAGAATAGTGGGGAAAAAATGCCAAGCATACAAAAAAAAAAAAAAAAAATTTCCAACAAAGGCTGGACCGTGTTGCCTTCCGTAGGAGTCTGAACCGTGTCTCAGTCCTAGTGTAGCTGATCATCCTCTCGGACCAGTTACTGATCATTGTCTTGGTAAGCTATTATCTCACCAACTAGCTAATTAGACGCGAGCCCCTCATCGGGCGAATTCCTCCTTTTGCTCCTCAGCCTACGAGGTATTAATAGCCATTTCCAGCTGTTGTTCCCCTCCCAAGGGTAGGTTTTTACGCATTACCTGAATTAATTTTCCAAAGTGGTAATATAGCTTGTCTCACGGTTGAACAGAAATGCAACGTGTTGCAGATTAAGTTACTACGCCAGGTTGTGCCAGTGATTTTGAGTTTCTTATTTTGAAAATATTTGGGTTTTTAGTTATTTTTTAAAATAGTTCAGTTTTTTATCTAATTTTAAAATAATAAAATTTAATTTTAAAAATTTTGTTTATTTTTTATTTAAGTTTATCACTTTACATCACTCCACTCGTCATCAATTACTATAATTTTCTTTTGACCCGTCAGTTTGGCAGAATCACCTATAGTACTGCTACGTGGTCATTAGGCTTTGAAATTTTTAAGAAGAAAAAGTTTTAATGGGTTAAGATTTAACAACAATGTTTTCAAATTTGAAAACTAAAACTTTTTTTTAAAAAAAATTTTAAAACTTAAAAACAAAAATAATTTTTGTTTTCATAAATTTTAGTTTAAACAAAAAAACACCAAACGGGCCTTAGCTTTTATATGTTTAAAGAAGGATTATGGAGGCTTAAAGAGGTTCCCTATATCAGGTAGATGTTTTAGTTCCTACATCTGGTCTTTTAATTTTAATATCTTTAAAATCCATTCTCGAATTGAATATTTCGGAATCTAAAACATGGTGCAAGAACTAAAATGCTGGAAAAAAAGAAAAACAAAAAACTCAGGTTGAGCTTCTTATTAACTAGGGGCCTACCTCTCTCTACATTTAAAAAAAAAATGCAAGAAATATAAGTTAAAGAAAATATGAAAACTGCAAAGAAAAAAAAAAAAAGTTAAAGAGAGAATATAACTGGTAGTTATTTTTAGTAATTACTAGGACAAAAAATTCAATTAAATATGTAAATCAAAATAATATATTTTTATTATAATAATTATAGATTATAGATACTGGTGGCCTGTGTTATCCCCACATGCTTAATAAAATATGTAACCATCATCTTAAAAGAAGTAAACAATACAGTTAACGTAGTTTAGGGGAGAAATGAAAATTTAAGATAGCTTTAAGGAAGAAATCATCTATTGAATTGTAATTGAGTATAAATGTATATATACAAGTCTGTCAACCCAAGCGAAAGAGATGAGTTTGGGACTAAAATCAACGTCGTTCCTCCACTTTGTTGTGATAAGGTCGAAGTCGAATACAAATGGTCATAAGAATCTAAAAGAAATATTATGTATCGTACGCATAACAACGAGGTTTATATAATTCAATTGACTTAACAAATCAAATCGAAAACAATGCTATTTGGTTACATATGGAAAAAATTTCAATTATTCTTCAGTAACAGACCGCTGTTCTTTTTCAAGAGAAATAATACATGCTGGAACAATGAAAATCTAAATAGCGCAAGAAAATCAGAAACCGGATATCATAATGGCCGAAGTAAACTCAACTTCCTTGCATCTTCAACTAATAAATCTCTCTATGCCTGCAAATCATTCAGAAAAGAAAAGGCATCAGTTAAAACTATCATGAGGTAATAGCTCAGTCTTCAAATCATCCACTCATTAGCCATTGACCTTGTTTGCAATATTGTTTGAGAGCCAGTCAAGTCCTTCATAGAGCCCTTCACCAGATGTGGCACATGTGCTCTGGATATACCTGCATGTACACAGCATGTAGGGGGAAGTGAATTGGTGAAAGAAGGAAGATAAGGTCCGTGAGTAGAATAACGTCGATATCAACAACATTCTGGTTAGCAATATTCTAGTTTACCAGTGACGTTGACGAAGCGAATGAAGACCAAGCTTATCAGTTATCTCCGCAGCATTCATAGCATTTGGAAGATCTTGCTTGTTGGCAAAAACTAGAAGGACAGCATCTCTCAACTCATCCTGCCAAAGTAAGATAATCCAATAACATCCAGAATTAAGCTGAGAAATCAGATCATCTGAAATAAGCTACCTTTCCTTATTCACTCATTTATGACCTGCTATTACCTCATTCAACATTCTATGCAGCTCATCTCTAGCTTCAACAACTCGGTCTCTGTCATTGCTATCAACCACAAAAATGAGTCCTTGTGTATTTTGGAAGTAATGTCTCCACAAAGGACGAATCTACAGGGAAAAACAAATAAAATGGTGACACTACCATTTTGAGAAAAAATATTTTAAAAAAATATACACAAACTCCATAAACTTAATGACAAGAGGTCAAAAGTAAGACAATTAGAGCTAAAGATCTATAACATACACATACTCTGTAAACTTAGATTGCATGATTGAGAAATTAATCATACTGATCAGGCTGTGTACATCCAGAGTCTTAAAATCAAGAAAGACATAAGAAAATACTACATCTTCCAGTTATGCAAAAAAAGCACGGGCGGATGACGGCGGTGGCTCCATACAGCTAAATTTAGGGTATGATATTTCTTTGTCTGGTTTTCTTCTTTCTTAAGGTAAGGTAAAGGGCAGGCCTTTTTTGCTGTAACACGAGAAAAATGCCCATTGCCATTTGCTTTATGCCATTGATAACTAGCGTGGCATTGCCATAAATACTAAAATTAGCATAAACATCATAGCAAAATTAAGCACATGCATCTTTGAACAACAAACATTTTTTGAATCCCATCCTTATCTTGATGGGGAGGAGTACAGTTGTCATTGCATCAATTGAACACATTCATCAATTCACCACCAAAGTTTACTACTCGCAATGCAAATTTGGTAAATAAACTTTATTATATTATATACATAGTAATTCAAGTAAAGTTTCAGCCAATTACTATATGATGAAATCAACAAAAGCATTGCAGAGAGTTTGCTAAACCATCCATAACCATAAGTACTATAATGTCAGTAGTTAGATAGGAGGATTCAGGGAAAAAAGCAATACCTTGTCCTGACCTCCAACATCCCAGACAGTGAAGCTGATGTTCTTATATTCCACAGTTTCCACATTAAACCCTGTACCAAAGGACATATTAGTAGAATCACACAACACCCTAATTATTAGAAGAACAAGATAAAGCCATTATCATGCCGACAATGATCTGATTATGGAGACACTACATTGAGGCTAAAAACATTCACCGCATACCATTCCCAGTAGACAGGACAAGGAACAACAAATAAAATATACTCCTTGTTCCATATATATAGTAATTAAAAATTTGTAAAACTAAAATAAAAAACAGTAATGAGTAAGAATACATTAACACTTGCTACAATGAAAACACTAAGTTGACACCTCTCTCATTTCTGGGAGTTTCTCTTTTGGCACTTTATGCCTATCACGTCTACATTTCTTTCTTTTCTATCTATCTGTCTCTAGGTGTATGAGTTGCTGGAGTTCATGGATATTTTAAAACGAGAAAAGTCATCTAGTACCAGAAGATTTAACCTTGTTTGAATAGGACAAGTAAAATAGAAGGAGAAAGGACAACAATAACAGCAAAAACCATAATTGATCCCACATTCATCAGAATTAGTTGGCAAAGAAAAAGAAAGGAAATTAAGTTACGTTGTCTTGTAAACAATATATATTAAATATAAATTAATCGGGCCGTGAATTGAATTAGTTAGAAAGGTTCATTGCATTTATATCCCATTTCATCAATCAAAAGAAAGGAGTTGGCACTTACCAATGGTGGGAATGGTGGTGACAATCTCTCCAAGCTTGAGCTTGTACAGAATGGTGGTCTTACCCGCAGCATCGAGACCCACCATAAGTATACGCATCTCTTTCTTGGCAAAGAGCCGACTGAATAACTTGGTGAACGACAGCCCCATTTTCAACTATCTGAATCCCTCACAAATTCAAATTCCAATCATAACAAATCTAATCGAAAATACCAATAAAATAAGGCATGGCGTTACACATGTTGTGATCTGTAACAGTAAAGTGAATATGAACAACAAAAATTGAGAAAAGAGCGATGCGGATGTAACAGAAGAAGGTGGTGATTCAAATCGCGCGATCTCACAACAGGCGATGCAGATCGTGGAAGAACAGAACCAGATCGAAAATGAAAATGAAGACAATTGAAATGGCGAAACTAATCTAGGATTAAATGAGTAGATGAAGGAACATGAAAGAGAGGAGAGAGAAAGTTACCTGGAAGGAGAGAGAGAGAGAGATTTGATTTGAGGCAGATCTCTTCTCTTTGCAACAAAGAGAAAAGAAATTGAGATGGTCTCACAATCAGGCCCTGCCGGATTTATACAACGCGGACAAAGATCCAAATTTCCTGTTTCGCCCTCATAACGTCGTTTATTTGCTCTACTTACAACTTACAATTTAGGTTTCCCAGTTTAAGCTCGTTACCGTTTTTTTTTTTTTTACCACAATATATTCTGTCTTTTTCTTCTACACCAATTACATCCTCAATTTTTCCTTTTACATTTCATATTGATTGAAATTTGAATGTAAATGAGCTTGTTAAGAACCTAATCTTTTCTTATTGTCAAAAACAAAAAAAATCATCTTCATTTCTTCATATAAATTTGAAGTTATATTATTGGATCTCACTAGAGCTTGGTCTCTACCCTTTTTTAGACCATTTCCATCATCAATAATAGCGTTCATGATTCTCTTCGATTGCGACACGATGGGTTACTGCACTGTCAAATGAGTCCAAAAACATTTTCGCAGGCGAGAGATTGTCATACCTCTGTCATCACAACAAGAAATACAAATGAAAGTGATTTATCGCTACTTCTATCTACCCTCACCTCTATGGGAAGGTCTCATTTTAGTTTCAGTCACAATAACAACCCAAAATCACTAAAAAGGGTAACTAGAGACAAAGGAGAATCGTAAAAAAGGTAATTAGAGACAAATGTAAGAGCACTAAAAAGGATAACTACAGACAAATCTCAAGTAGAACACAGTACAAAGGATAACTTATAACACCTAAAAACCTCTTTAAAAGGGGGCATCAGGCCTGAATAATAGACAGGATAACCGTTATGCCAAACTTCGGTAAGAATAATTATCAACAAGTGATTCTAAATATTTAACACTCATCTTATAAGATTAAAAAACAAATAAATATTTTAAGCTAAATTTAAAGTATATAACTCGTTTATAGTTGTTTGCATTTGTAAATTCTCAATCTGTCAGTATAATTTTTAAATAAAAATAATAAATCAATAAAATATTTACTGTAGCGAGAACTTTTATAGTGTATTTGAATAAATAATTTCAAGAGGACAATTCATTTATTTTGGAATTTCAAATTTTTTGAGTCAAAACATATTGTTTGAAAGAGAAATTTTAAAAGAATTTGAAATTGTAAACATTTTAATTAGTTAAAATTGTAGAATTTTAAATTTTTTTAAAAAAATAAGGATTTAAAATTCTTTAAATGTATTTTTCTTTTACTAAAATCAGTTGAGATTGTTTTTTACTTGACATTGACTCAATTGTTTTTTATTGACATTGATTTGAATTTATTTTTTTTTTTACAACAGGTAAGGATTGTTCTTCGATTGATTTCTTTCAACATTTTTTAAGGATTGAAACTCAAATTTTTTGTTAATGTTGGTTGAAATAATACAAAATTTCAGTTGAGATAATATGCATCAGATGACTAAAGTAATAATGCACTTATATTATGAGACACTAAACAAACTTGCACAAGCCCTTACATTCACAATTTCGACACTAAAAATGACAAATCATGCATACGCAATTACACAAAACAAAAGTGAGAAAATATGCTTAATAACACAACTGACATACCTAAAACACAAATTACACATACAAAACTTCACAAACAACATCACAATTACACTATTACACACCAAACAAACTTGTCTAAACATTAAAATTGACAAAATTAACTCAAAAACACAAGATTCCCAACTATGCACATTTCATAATACTTAAACAACTCACATGGTCAAAACACAAAATAAACAACAACTTTCACAATTAACTTCACACAACACCTACTTACTATTAAACAAACTTGCTCACACACTCACATAATGAAAACATAAACTCACAAATCATAGATGTGTCAAATTCTCAACTAAAACACATTAAACTATCTACACAAACACAATTAGGATACCACAATCACATAACTACATAAAACATAACTATAATCACACACATGCAAAATTTAACCTAAACTTAAACATAACGACAAGTAAAACTTAAAATTCACAATAGTTAACTACCTAACCAATAATTGAGTTACCTCTTAATAAGCGCTTGTTTAGTGTCACAAGCCTAATGGTCCAAAGACTCAAGGATCAATCAAATCCACAATGGTGGTGAGTCTCTCAACTTCACCACCCAAATAAGGCTTGAGTCGTTGGCCATTCACTACCCAACTCCTCTGGGTAGCTTGGTCTTGAATTTCAACTGCCTCATATGGTTTGACTTCTATGATGGTGTAAGGGCCATACCACTTTGATTTTAGCTTTCCTAGAAACAGCTTGAGTTTGGAATTGAAGAACAACACTTGTTGTCTAGGTCTCAATTCTCTTTTCTGCAGCTTCCTGTCATGGTAGCTCTTATTTTATGGTTGTATAAAGCATTGAGTCTCATCTCTTATAACTCGTGCAGCTACAACTTCCTTTTTCACCATACCCTTTTAGTCAAAGTTTAGGAACTTCAAAGCCCAATATGTTTTATGCTTCAACTCCACAGGTAGATGACATGTTTTCCCATAGACTAACCGAAATAAAGTGGTCCAATGGGAGTCTTGAACGCTATTTTGTGGCCCATAAAGCATAATCAAATTTTAAGGATCAATCCTTCCTACTTGCAACAACAGTTTTCTCCAAGTTGCGTTTGATCTCCTGGTTGGATACCCCAGCTTGACCATTGGTCTGAGGATGGTATGGAGAGGCTACTTTGTGCTTGACACCGTAGTGCTTCAGCACCTTTCTCAATTGCTTATTACAAAAATGAGTCCTTCCATCACTAATAAGCACTCGAGGCATTCCAAATCGGGTGATGATGTCTTTCTTCAGGAACTTGATGACTGTTCTGACATCACTCTTGGGGCCTACTATAGCTTCAACCCATTTAGAAACGTAGTCCACTGCCACTAGGATGTACTCATTACTAAAGGACAGTGGAAATAGATGATAAACTGGATTTCTACCTTATTTTCACTATGAATAATATCTATTTTTAAGGAAAGAATTGTATTTTTATTGGAAAAACACACTTTTTAGTGTTTATTCTTACTTTAGACATGTACTTAAGAAACGAGTAGAAAAATTGGCAAAATTAGGCCTTTCCAAAGCAATTATTGAAGATCCCGGTTAGCACAGTTATGTTCCACTCAACACAATCGTGCTAAGTCAACACAGCCCAAAAGGTCAACCAGAAGAAGCAACATGGTATTTAGAAGCAGCACAACCACACAACGATCACGAAGTTATGAGCACGACTGTGCTAAAAAGCAGCACAATCGTGCTACTTTACTTGCAAAAGAAGTCATTAAAATAAGCATGGTCATGCTTAATTCCAATACACCCATGCTATATGGGTCTCGAGAAAGATATAAAAAAGACTAAATCTTCTTATAAATAGTAGCAAAGAAGACAGAAGAAAGGGACTCGACTTGGCTCAAAAGAAGAGTTAGGTCTATGAACTAAGAGGTGAAGAACAACGAGAAAGCTTTGGATTTGAAGCAATTCAGAGTACTCCGTATAGTAATTCTTTATCTATTTTGATGTATTTTGTTATTAAAAGGATGGTTGGCTTTACATTAGCTATGCCTGACTAAGCCCTTTTTTTTAGGGTTGTGATGTATCTCTTTGTAATTCCCCTTTGTACTTTGTATGATTGTTTAATGTCATTCAATGATTAATTTACTTCTCTATGCTACCCTCTTATATCCTAATTATTTGAATAGTCATGACTACTGATATATTAGTTGCACACTAATTGCTTGAGCAATCATGATCATTGATATTTGAACAATCAATATGGGAAGTAAATGGATTAATGTATTCTGTTCGTTAACATCTTAATTTTTTTAATAGTCATGATCACTGATATTTGAATGATTGATCTGTGAAGCAAATATGATAATATCTAGGTAGAATCGACCAAATTCATCAGGCAAACCTCCGATTGGATAAAAAAAATCAATCTTAATTTGGAATTTTGCATGATCAAACTAGATGAAAAATTAGGATTATAGTGTGGTGTGCATGATCAAACTCACTACAACAAATATGGTAATTTATCAATAATCGTTGAATGATAAAGAATAAAATTGCTTAGTAAAAACAGGCAAAAGCATTATAATGAAATCATAACCCTAGGACTTAACTCATTACATTCAAAACGAATATTCCCTCTTGTTTTATTATCTACTCTAATTCCAAACCATTGTGACTCACTAATTAAACATCATTCTCTTTCATCAACTGATCTCTTATCTTTGAAATTGAATTAATTGAGACCAAGATATGGTCCCTTGAGTATGATATCCAAACTTAGGTTCACTGTTACTAATGTGTAAGTTATGCTTGCCCTTAAGCAGTGATATTTTACGCATAAAGTTTTTTGGCGCCATTGCCTCAACAGTTAAACACCTTAACCTCAATGATGCTTTGCAAGGGCATTTCATTCTTTTTAGCAATCCCCCCTGCTCTCTAGCACTTGTCACACCTCTTTACAAAACCGTGGGCATCTTTGAAGATTGTAGGCCAGTAGAACCCTACTTGAAGGACTGACAATTGTTCTCTTTCCACTATAGTGTCCCCTACATGGTGAATTAAGACAATGCCAAAGAATATTTGTTGCTTCATCTGAAGACATACACCTCATCAATAAATTGTTAACTCCAATCTTAAAAAGATGAGGATCATCCTACACATAAGATTTGGAATCCCTGAAGAACTTCTTTCATTAGGGCTAGTTAAGATCCTTAGGAATAACACCAGATGCTCTGAAACTAGCCGTGTCTACAAACCACAACCTCTCCTGAATAGCCAACAACTTCTCATAAGGGAATTCCTCCTTTATGTCCTTTTCCAGCATGGTTACCTCCTCATTCACCAGCCTAGACAAGTTGTTTGCTACCATATTCTCACTCTCTTTCTTGTCTTTGATCTGCAAATTGAATTCTTGAAGTAAGAGAATCGATATGATTAGTCTTGGCTTGGAGTCAGGCTTGGTGAGCTGGTATTTAATAGAAGCATGATCCTTGTAGACCATAACTTTAGACCCAATGTGATAAGGTCTAAACTACTCCAAAGCATAGACAATGACTAACAACTTTTTCTCTATAGTGACATAATTCAAGTGAGCTTTATTGAGGACCTTACTTGCATAGTATATCACATGAAATACCTTATCCCTATGCTACCCCAAAAAAGCCACAATCATGGGAGTTGACACCAACTTTCCTTTTAGTGCCTCAAAACAAAGTTGCATTCTTCATCAAACTGGAAAGGTGTCTTCTTTTATGTTTTAATTTTTAGGCTAAATTACCATCGATGTCCCCTATTTAGAGGATAACTCACTTTGTGGCCCCCAAATTTTTTTTGCGAACGTTTTGCCCTCAAACTTTTCCAAATGTAATTAATGATTTGTAAATGTTAATTTCAAAATATAAAAAATAGGACCAAGCAAGAATCAAACCCAGGTTTTAATAATGAGAATGCTAGATCCATGCCACTAAACCAAAGGCCAACACCAATGTTATTTTGAAATTAAATTTATTTTAACTAATAATGTGGCAAAATTAATTTTAAAAATATAGAAAAGTGCTAAGACCATACCAGTAGACCAAAATTCAATGTTAGTTTTTTTGTGAGATTCTAATTTAGTTAAATTAATCACGTCACAACGTTAATTTTAAAAATATAGAGAAATTAGATACAGTAAGATTGGAACCTAAGACATGCAGGAGTGCTAAGATGATGTCACTAGATAATAGCCCACATTGGTTTTATTGTGTATTTCCCTTTGTTTTGTTTTACTATTCTAGGTCATTTATATTGTAAATTTTTTAAATAGAAAATTTTTTAAATTCTAAAAACTACTCAGCTTCATTTTATGTTAAATATATTTGGAATAAGATTTTAATTTTAATTTTATATTTTATTTTTAGTTGTTACTTTAATTCATAATTTTCAACTTTTAATTTAAATTTTAATTCTTAATTTTAATTTCTATCTTTATTTTTAATCAGATTTTATATTTTATTTATATATTTTAAAACTAATGTGGGCCTATTTTCTAGTGGCATTGTCTTAATACTCCCAGACGTCCTAGTTTTCAATCTTAGTTCGTCCAATTTCTCAATATTTTTAAAATTAACGTTGTCACGTGATTAGTTTAACTAAATTTGAATCTCACAAAAAAAGCTAATCTTAGCTTTTGATTAGTGGTATGACCTTAACACTTTTATTTCTAGGTCCTAGTTCAAACTCTGCCTTGTCTTATTAAAACTTGGGTTTGATGCCACATAAAAAAAAAAATGGGGCTCACAAACTGAGCTACCTCCTAAATAGAGGGTCTCTGGTGGTAATTTAACCTAATTTTTAATATTTATTTTATTGTTTTTAACTTTAAACTTTTACTTTTTTAATTGTTAATTATTAGTTTCTAATTTTTAATTTGTAATTTCTACTTTTTAATTTTAATTTTTAATTTTCAATTCTTATTTTTATTTTTATACTTAATATTTAAATTTTAATTTTCAATTTTCAAATTTTAATTTTTAAATTTTGGTTTTAATTTCTAATTTATAATTTATATTTTATAATTTATAAATTTTAGTTTATATTTTTAATTTTTAGTTTAAAATTTTAATTTTAATTTTAAAATTTTTAATTTTTTATTGTTAATTTCTAATTTTAGTTTCTTATTTTTTAATTTTTAATTTTAGTTTTTAATTTCTAATTTTTAATTTATAATTTTTAGTTTTTAATTCATAATTTTTAATTTTATTTTTTAATTCTTAATTTTAAATTTTAAGTTTTAAATTTTTAGCTTTTAGTTTTTAATTTTTAAGTTTTTATTTTAATTTTAGTTTTTAATTTATAGTTTAAAATTTTGAAGTTTGAATTTTTTATTTTTACCTCTCTTTACAACCAATTCGCAATGTCGGTCTCATTCTCCCTCTCTTTCACCTTTTTTTGTACGTCGTCACTGTGTTCTCTTTCTCTCCCATTTTCTCTTCAATGACTATTCTTGCTCTAGATTTCTCTCTTTCTCTCAACTCCTCTCTTCAATGACTACTCTTGCTCTAGATCTCTCTCTGTCAACTCCTCTCTTTTGTCCTCTACCATCAACTTCGATGTCGCCAAAGCTCAAGCATTTTGTTATCTCTTCACTTTCATTACTATATAGATATTTAGTAAACTCTAAACTCATCGCACTTTGTCATTGTCACTACTCCACAAGCACAAATTTCTCCAACTCTCATACTCTACTAAAGATCAAAATAGTGTGACCTCTTAACCCTGCAATCTCTGAACAAAGCATTTTTTTACACCGATTTCTATTACAAACTTTAATCCACTGTAGTGATTGTTAGTTGTGTTGATCTTTTTTAGTTTTTAATTTTAATTTTTACTTTTAAATTTTAGTTTTAGTTTTTAACTTCTAATTTTTAATTATTAATTTTTAGTTGTTAGTTTTTAATTTTTGATTTTTCAATTTTAGTTTTTTATTTTAGCTTTTAATTTTTAACTTTTAGTTATTAATTTCTAACTTTTTCATTTTTAATTTTTAACTTTTAATTTTTAATTTTCGATTTTCACTTTTTCATTTTTAATTTTTAATTTTTAGTTTTGAATTTTTAGTTTTTACTTTTTAACTTTTGGCTTTTAATTTTAAATTTTATTGTAATTTTTAGTATTAGTTTATAATTTTTTTTTTATTTTTGTTTTTTATTTTTAATTTTTAATTTTAGTTTTTAGTTTTATTTTTAATTTTTAATATTAGCTTTAATATTTAATTTTGATTTTTTAGTTTTTAATATTTAGTTTTTAATTTTTAATTTTAGTTTTCAATTTTATTTTTTAATTTTTAGTTTGTAATTTTTATTTTTTATTTTTCTTTTTCAATTTTGAATTTGCAATTATGAATTTTTATTTTTTAATTTTAATTTATTTTTTATTTTTTTATTTCTAGTTTTAATTTTTAGTTTTTAATTTTAATTTTTAATTTTTTAATTTTTGAATTTAATATTTGGGTTTTAATTCATAATTGTTAATTTTTTTATTTTTTATTTTAGTTTTCAATTCAAAGAGTTGCTTCTCTTTGCTGGTGCGATGTAGTTTTGTTCTATATTTATATATAAACTCAAGATTTTCCACTTCATAATCTTTTAAACAATCTAACCAACAATCAATTTTAACTCAAAAAACTTAATCTAAAATCACGGCACCACCATGTACGAAGCAAACACATTATTTAAAAATTTAGAAATTTATAAAATTATTTCTATTTTCTATTATTTTATATCATATTAATTCTACCATTTTTTTTTTATTCTGAGTAACTTGTAAAAACATTCTTGTTAATTTTTCCTTCAATTACATCTTAAACCAATTGTTAGAGGAATTGAGTTAATTAGTGTTTTATTTCAAGGATTGAATTCTTGAAAAACAGATTTGGGTTGATTTTAAAAATTTCTAAAACAGGATTGATAGAATTTTTTTTTTTTGAATCTATTGAACTTTCCTTCTAGATTCTCCACACTGAGACCTGCAATAATAATTTAAAATTTTCATTCAAGTTTACAATTCCAGGTAAGTTAATTAAAAAATTTAACTAAAAAATTTGATCAAACAAAATTTAATTTAAAATATTCTTAAGAATAAATAATTGTGATAATTCAAACAATTATATTAACCAAAAAAATTATCAATAACTATTATTTTAAATATTTAATAAAACTCAATTAAACAATTTAATTAAAATGAATAAACCAAAAAAATGGATTAATTTTAATTACATACTAAACATATATAAAAAAATTTGACATTGACATCATGTAGTAAAAAGATTTGAAAATTAATTAAAAAATCAATAATTGACATTGAAATTATATAAAAAAAATTAAAAATTTTATATAAAAAATAATTATATATATATATATATATATTTAATAATATCATAAATTTACATAATTTTAGTAACAATAAAACTACTATATTTAGTATCGTGCTATGGACATTTAAATTATCCCAAAACATTTCAAGAATTCATAAATTAAATATATTAAGAAAATATTAATATTTAATAAATTTAATATACTTAAAATCAAGATTTTTAACTTCTTTATATACAGAATTTTAACATCTACTAATGGTTAATTTTTGTATTGCATACTTCTAGTTTGTTTCAACTAATTATTATAATAAAGTAAATGACTGGTATATTTAAATAATTATATTCAAGTAAATAATAGGTATTAACAAATTAGATTGGATCGAATTTGGAGTAAAATGAAATTTGATATAATCAAATTTAATCTAATCTAATTAAGGATGCATAAGATCAAATTGGATCCATGAATTACAAATGATTTTTTTAAAAATTTATTTTTCTTTTTATAAAATATAAGAAATAAAATAATAAACATAACAATTTGTAAAAAAGATATTAAAATATACATTATTTTTTCAAAATATTTGCAACAGTTGGCCGGAGAGTAAAAAAATTGCAACGGTTGGCTGAAGAGTAAAATATTTGCATGCTCTATGACAAAAAAACCACATATAAGTTATTAACACAACATAATTTTTAGTTTAAAATTATATTTTTACTATAATTAATTACATTAAGAAAAAATAAACTTACTATGACATGTGATATAAAACTTCATAAGATTAGTTTTATTTTTTATAATTTAAATTTAATTATTTTATTTTAAATTTAATATAAATAATTCAATATTCAAGTTTTAATAATTTATTTTGACATTACTTTTTTAGTTTATTTTTAATGTTCATGGTTTTTTACTACATATTTAACAAACAACACTATACCAATCCAATTGATTTATTAAATAATATGTTTATTCTTTATTAAATAAACTTAACATGATGTTTATCTCAACAATATACATGTGCTAATAAACATGTTCAAAATTGCAGAACTTGTTAAATAACCTATCATGTGTTTCTAATTAAAAAAATTTATAAAAGATTATTACCGTACATAAATTATTTGTTCTATAAAATATTACTGTATAAGAATTTATTTTTAATAATTCAATAAATTAAATAAATTTAATCTAATTTAAAAGATAATAATTTATTTTAATAATTCAATATATTCAATAATCCAATAAATTTATTGTAAGAATAATTCAATAAATTTAATAATTAATAAATTTAGTATCAAAATATAAGGATCACGACTTGCGAGGATAGCTCAGTTGGGAGAGCGTCAGACTGAAGATCTGAAGGTCACGTGTTCGATCCACGTTCATCGCACGATTAAGTTTTCTTCCATTTTATTTTTGTACACATTTCTAAAGTTGTGATTATTATTAGACATTTCTTGTGGACACTTTATTTTTTCTTCTTTTTCCTATAAAGAAAGCAGACTTATATTATGGGACTAGCATGATACTTAGATACTCTAGCTAATGAGTAAGCCACTAAGTTGGCTTGTTGCCTTGTATGTGTAAACTTATAAAAAGGTAATCCTTTCAATAAGTTCCTGCACTGCTCCAGTATGATACCAAACTCTGTCATATCCATTCTACTACAAGGTCTATTCATACTCATAGCTAACCTTTGAAAATCACTTCGATAATCACCTTGTCAATTCCAATCCCTCTCAGCCATTATGATTATGTTTTTTATTTTTGGTGATAAAGGGTAGCCATTATGATTATTGTATTTTCTAGTTTATGTTTTTGTAAGGTATATTGTCAGATTTCTTGTTCTTGAGCTAATTGCTTCATTCAATCGCAATATTTATGATTTAACTATTTTGTCTTACTTAAGGATGAGATCAGATGAGATAAAAATTGCAACGAGATGTCTAAGTCTTAGCAAGGATTAGATAACACGATTTTGCAAAACCAGATCAGAATAAATATAGCTGATATATATGGTCGAGTACGTGCGTTCAATTCTCTTAGCCTAAGACTGTTACCTCCTTGTTATATGTGGACTCACTAGAACCAAAATTTACAAGCACAATTAACTAACTATTTCTGCAAACAAGTTCACAGAATGCATGCCTCTTGCATTGGGAATATTGATATCATGATCAAGTTTAATGCCTTCTTATCCATACCAAAGTTTAGTAATATAGTTTTTAATTTGAAGAGTTGAATACTTACTCATCATGATCAAGTTTAATGCCTTCTTATCCATACCAAAGTTTAGTAATATAGTTTTTAATTTGAAGAAATTAATATTTAATTACAACTTTTTGTTTATATAATTTTAAAATTTTATTAGATAAACTTAATAAACTTACCGTATTATGAAAATTTGTAATTAAATATTAATATAAAACTTTTTATAATTGCTCTAATTTTAACTTTAGACTTTTCTATTTCTGTAAAGTCAAGACAATTTATACATATATAGACATAGTATAAAGAAGGCATGCCATAAAAGAATGTAATTATTGAGTTCCATGGATCATATTGTTCTGATTATTAATTACTAAGGGAGAAAGGCATTAGCTACCTCTCTTTATATTATTAAATAAAAAAATATAAAATATGAAAATTGAAAAAAAAAATTATAAAATAAAAAAGTTACATAAAAAAGAAAATTACATGAAATTTAATAATTACTTAAAGATAAAAAATTCTAAATAAATTTCGACATCAAAATAGGATATTCTTAATATCACAGTTATATATTATTTTGGAATAAATGTTCTCTTTCAAGTGAATGGAATATTTGTTTTTTATATCACCATGATGTTTTGAACATCCATTTATTCATAGCAGTAGAGGCTTATTCAAAATAGTTGTGCTCTCCTTAACTTTTGTTTCTCCTTCAATATCGGGGACCGGGGAGATTTCTTTTTCTTGCATCTCTTTAAATTATACAATCCTTATAACTTAAAAGTTAAGCCTGTACTGCAATTTAAGATACTAGAAAATGGATGGGCCTGGTCACGACATACTGAAGTGAAGATAAAGCGCATGCACTTTCGTTAATGTGGGTGCTAGTTATATTATTATAGAATAACGAAATCACATATATTGTTATAGTTATGTATTTCCATTTTTATTTTGATATATTATAAAAATTTTAGAGTTTTAATTTAATATGTTTTATTAATAATATGATAGAATGTAAATAATATACCGTGTCAGTTTGATATAATAATTTTAGTTTAGTATATTTTTTTGTTTATGTTAATATGATAGAAATATATAAGATCTGAATAAATATGTAAGATTTGGAATGAATTTGAGAAAAATGAGAGAAAAAATAGTTTGAATAGAATTAAACATATTGTCGCGCATGTATAGTCACATTTCTATTAAAAATATTTATGATCGAACATATACATATATTAATAATATCTAAGAAAGGTTGATTTGTAGTAAAGTAGAACTTACGAAGATGGACATTTATTAATGTGAGACAAGTTATAAAATATTTAAAAGGGTAAAATAGTCATAAAATATAGACATCAAAATATGTTATTCCCATTATACATTAATATATATATATATATATATAATATTATAGATTATAAATAGTATAACAATTATAAATGTGAGATATAAATGTGCTAAAAATCTATTTTAAAACATTTATATTCAAGATACATAATTGTCCTACTATCTATAATTTATGTATATAACGAATAATCTATAATATTATATTATCTATAATCTATAATATATAATCTTTAATATAAAAGAATTCTCCCTTTTATAAAGTTGATCTAGTGGTAAAAGTTCATATATGGGGGAGGGAGAGGTCATGAGTTTAAATCTCTCTTTTAGCACAAAGTAGTTTTTTCTTTTTGTTTTTTAAAAATGGTAGAAAATTTATTATGAAAAGTAGACATAAAAAGAAGAATTCCCGTAGAACAATGGTTGTTGATTATAAATGTTAAAAGTAATTTTTTTTTAAAGGTTATAAGGTTAATCTACGGACAAAATTTGCGTTTAGGGAGATAAAGGCTTTGGATTCGAATTCTTCCCTTAATAAAGTAGTTTATTTTTGCATCTTTGTATTAGTAGTTAAAGCACTACCAACAATATTTTATATTTTTTTGTACTTGCACATGAAAATTTTAACAAATAAATTTTTTTCTCTTTTTTATTGAATACTTTCTTGAAATATATGCTACAACGACAATTGCTTCCACAAAAAAACATCTAAATAACTAGTATCATATTATATTGTATTATTATTTTTCTTTAAAATATATAATTTTATATAAGATCTATATTCATAAATATTTTAAGAAAATTTGATTTTTAATATTTTATATTTAATCTAATTAATTTTATATTCAAAACATTTGTTTATAAACTTTATATATTATTAAATTAATATGATTTCTTTTTATTTACAATATTTATGTAAGGTAATTAAACTTCTTATCTCTTGACATTTTTAAATTATAAAAAATTGAAATAATAGATTGGCTCTAGAAGGGGATTAAATAGAGCTATAAGAAGTTTTTTTGGAAAAATCTTTTAAAACATTTCTTTAAGAAACTTGATAGCAGGTTCTATAAAATAAAATAGTTTAAAAGAGAAGCTTTTTATGGTTCAAATGAGAGTAAAACAAACGGTACAAAAACTTGAAGTAATACAAGGTAGTAAGAAAAATTGTTTTCTTTATACCGGTTTTCTCCAAACTGAGTTATGTTCAATTCTCTCCCAAGCACCTTCTAAAAAGTATTACTATTGCAACATAAATATACAAATATTCTTAATGTCAGTTCTAACTTAGAACAAGTATTTTACACCACATCTTGTTTACCCTTAAACTCACTTTAGTTTAAACTCGAGTATTATGTGACATTAAGTCACTCCTAGGTTTCAACTGAGTATTCTTTAAACAAATAGTCATTCCTAGCTAAGTACAATAATAATTAAAGGATGGATTACGATGATAACTTTCACAAATTGAATAAAGAGGTTTCAGTCACTATACTAACTTCACAAAGTGAAAGTTACAAGTTTTTTGCTCGAAAGAAGGTTCCTTTCTTTCAAGTTTTTTATCACTCAAGATGAATTAACGTTAACGAAGAGTATAACAAAGAAGGGAGAATATGCACACTTGTATGTTTTTTACTTTTATCGCTTTGATTCTCTGCTTCCTTAATCCTCTATTTATAGCCTCCATAGATGACCATTGCTGAACTTCCTACCATTGAGGGATTATATGTGCAATCTTGGTCAATGATCTTGTCATTTAGTGCACTCTGAAGACTTATTACTAAGTTCGCCCCTTTTTCATGATATTGTGCTTCACCTATCAACTCTAGCAACACTTTATTCTAATTAGGGGCTTTGTAGACATGCAGAGTATTAGAGTTTCTTCCCAAGGAAGATAATCGACTTTTATCTTTATTTTGACTATGTTTTATTTTATCTCCTCACACAATTCAAATTTTTCTCTTTTTCATCTTCAATGATGATGATTCACTAAGTAGAAGTTAACTTCCTATGTCGAAGCATTCTTGGCTTTTGCTTCAGATGATGAGTTGCTGACATACTCCCTCATGCTCTATTTTTTTCTTTCAAAGCAGCATAGTCCTTATATTTTATTTATGTTTTTGCATTCTCATTTTTTTTAATATGTCAGACAAGTATAGATATGACATTGTAATGAGTGTTTTAGAATTTAGATTTGTGTGCTTTAGTTTTACATTCTACAAGTATTAAGTTCACATCACAAAGTCGTGCTCTTGATCTTGAATCTTAGTTTTGATCAAATTTTTTACACTTACAACGTTTCAAAATCTTTTATACCTTGATCTAAGCAAAAATGTCTTGAATACTGAGCATGGATGATTAAATGAGTCTAGACCTAATTTTTTCACTATTTAAAGAAAGTCCATTTCAAAAATTATAATAATAAATCTTTTGGAAAATTCAAACTTACATTTCACATTTTTCTTACAACACTAAGAGGTGATATGATTCTTTGGAAATCTTTTTGTCTCCATCAATCCATTAAAGGCATCCATTTAATCAAATCAAGTTTTCTCTAACACTCAATCTTTAAAATATTATTTGAGCAACCTTGATCAAGAACACAATTTGGCTTTCTATTGTGATCTGATCTTAATTCTTCATATTGACACAATCCAAGTGTGATTGTTCTATATTATACTCTATTATAATTGGCTTATTGTCAGGAGTTAAGTTTCAAAAAGATTTCACATGATAGCATCACAAACTATTTTGCCTAACATTTGGATTAAGGTTTTTTAGTAAATCCTTGTGATAGAGTTTCACAAGGTGGTTTAAATTTTGGGATAGGTTTACTAGTGGTTTCTTGTGATAGGGTTTTCACAAGGTGATTTGAATTATGGGATAGGGTTTCCCAATGATTTCTAGTGATAGTGTTTCATAAGGTGATTCTCTTGTAGGGTTCAAGATAAAGTTAGTTATAGATTTTGTGTGTGCATAGTATTTGTACTCCAATCTATAGTGAAGATGGTTTGACTTGAGTTATCAAACTAACATTTGACGTAGGCCAAAGATTAGGTCGAACCAATGTAAATTTTGTGCCCTTCTTTTCTCTTCATACTTGGGTTGATTTTAGCTGGGGTTTGTAAATACTTTTTTTAATCGTTTTTTTGTATCAATTGTTTATGTATTAATAATAACTGCATTGACACTCTTCTTTTGAAGTTATTAATACTTGCCTCTTTGGAAATTCATATAACTCCTTGTAAATCTTCTTAACTTAAATCATAACATAAAACTCTAAATTTGCATTTGTGCATTCCAACATTATCATCAACACCGTGAATTTGTGTGACATATAATTTTATTATTAATACTTAGGAATCCCAAAAATCAAGTGTTTTTTTAATAGTATCTCATCATCTTTATTTCTGTTGCATATAGTAACTATTTGAAATATTCTAATTTTCTGAAGAATTATAATTGGTTTGAAAGAAATTTTTTAATCAACAAGTTTTTAAAAGAATCTATTCAACATTGTTCTAGATTCCTAACTAGGACCAAACACAAGAGCTATGATCTTGAAAGTTAATTAAGAATTGTTCCAAATAGACTTAATAATGGCAGAAAATTAATGCATCTATAATAGACCTCCACTGTTTTATGGAGAAAATTATTCCTTTTGAAAAGTAAGAATAAGAATTTTGATGGAGTCTGATCATAGAGGCATTTGGCAAGAAGTAATTGATAGATACAAATATTCTACTTATATTGTTGATGAGAAAATTGTGTAGTGATGAGTTTTTCAGGATATCCGCTTGCACTACTACCAAAGAGAAGTGGGATCTAATTCAAGTTACTCATGAAGGTACTCCTTACGTGAAACAAGCAAGAAAAAATGCTTTGATTCAAGAATATGAAACCTTTAAGATGAACCAAGAAGAAAACATTGGAAGTGTTCAAAAGAGGTTCACATATATTAAATCATCTTAAGGGTCTATAAAAAGTATTTGATGAAGAGGAATTGGATGTCAAGATTCTAAAGTCGCTCAACACACAATGGCAACTCAAAGTAACAACAATCTTAGTATCCAAAGATCTCGTTACATTGACCCATGCTAAATTATTTGGGAATAGGGAACATGAAATGGATATGACCAAAATGGCTTAAGAGGAACACAAAGAAAATAAGTTGAAGGGGTTGCCCTTGAATATCCAAGACTCTTCGGAGTGACAACTTTGAAAGTGACCAATCGGATACTTGAAGAAATGAACCTAATGGTCAAAAAATTTAAGAATCTCTAAGAGAAACTAAATGGAAAGAGGAAATCATATCACAGAGAAAGAACAATAATAAGGTTGGTCACTCCTCTACAAAATTCACATGTTTTGAGTGTAGAAAGGGTGACACATTAATGTTGAGTGTCTCACATTAATAAAAAGACAAGGAGGTGAAGATAAGAGAACAAAGAGAAAAGACAAAAAAGAAAAGAGCATACATAGCATGAGAAGATAATGACTCATTCATCTCTTCAAGCTCTTCAGATGACAATGAAGAAGCAAATTGATGCCTCATGGACAAATGTTTTGTCATTCTCAAATATCAAGCGTGAGATGCGGCTAGGAATAATTAAAATTTCTTAAATTTTATCTATCATTATCATAATTTAAAAATTTATATATCTTTAAGATGTTAAATATTCTTTCTCTAATTTAATTGTAATACTTAAAATACAAGTATTGTTTGATTGTTTTCTATAAAAGTTAATCATAATGATCTTCATATGAATTAATTATGTTCAGTAGATTTGTCAAGTTTTGCCCTGTTTTTTTTTTAATTCATATAACTTTTAAGGAACATAAATTAAATAATGTTTAACTCATTTAAATCCAGTTTCATATTGGCTTAAATTTCTTAAGTATAACCTGACACAATTTATAAGTGAAGTGAGCTCATTTTAACAGCTTTGATTTTTAGAATAAAATATTCATAATTAAAACAAAATTGTATATTATAATAACAAATAATAGGAAGGTTAAAAGGTTTTCATGATAACATTAATTTGAAAAACTTAGAAATATTTATTAGTATCAACTAAATAATTTTTTAATTTTAATAAAATAAATAATTGACTATTATAAATAGAAATTAAAGGTTTAATTATTTTGTTTGATACGTTAAAAAATATTTAAAAAATATAATGATATTAAAAATATATTCTTGTCTAAGAAAGTGTTCCACGATACGAAAACATTTTTTTAATGTTTCAATTGTGTTTCAGATTCTACTTTAGATTTATGGATTAAAAAGAAGAATAAAATTGGAAGAATTAATTGTCGTTATTATTTTTAGATGAAAAGGGATAAAATCAGAAGTAAATTTTATAATCATTTTATATAGGAGAAGATATACTTTTGATTTTTTAATTGACTCTCTCGTCTTTGAAAAATATTTTATATATTAAAAATTATTATAATTATACTTTCATAGTCGTGAAAAAAAAAAAGACCATTTTGAATATTTGTAAAACATAAATGAATTACTTTGAAGCTTCTTTTGCTAAATCAATTTGAACTTTTTGAAAAGAAAAAGGAATAGTTATCTTACTAAATAACATAAGATTCAAATATTTTTACACTGACATTCAACACAACTCTTCCTAAATTTGTTGATTTTATTTATTACTACTTTAAAAAATCACATAAATAAAAAGTCATAATTAAATATCAGTAGTATATACCCATTAAACTCATAACATAAATAAATAAAAGACCAAAATGAGTAAACTTATAGTATTTTATCATTTCCAATAGGTATACCATATGTGCAAATGAATGTTTTCTTGTTAAAATTAGTCAATCTTCGTGCATTTGCATAAGTCTAGATATTAAATCTCAGATGGTGCAGATTTTTTATTTTATTAAGAAGTATATTAAAAAAAATTAAAAATAGATAAATTAATAACTAACAAGTAAGCACACATTTTTGTAGAGTTTAATTGGTATACATTGTCAGTGTAACATTTTTTTTTTTCAATTACAGCTTTTCATTCATGGTAAATTTAAATCACAATCCCTTCATTCATGATTTGTTGACTTTACTCGTTATTACTTTAAAAATCATATAAATGAAAAATCATGATTGAATGTTAATGTAAACTTCTTTTTTACACTAACAGTATATACCAATTAAATTATTTTTTTTTATACATTGAAAAGAGGTGATATTAAAATAGGTGACAAGTATAAAATATATCTTTTAAAAATGGATTAACAAAAATACAAAGTAATTTAGTAAACATACCTGCCACACAAATGTTGTAGATTGTGGATATAAAAGACACCACTTACATTGCAGTACATAAGAATGGTAAAGAGGCGAGATAGATATAAATGTTGCCTATTAGTTTTACTCGCCTTGTTTGAGAAAATAAAATTTATACTTATTGTTTGGAAAATACCTATTTTAAATATTTTTTTATACTCATGGTCATGTATACCCATGAATATTTAAAAATATATATTTTTTTAAAAAATAAATTAGTTTTAGAAATATATTAATGTAAGATTTATATAAAATATTTAATACAAATAAGATTTTATTTACATATCTAAACCCTAAACCCTAAAAAAAATTATATGAACTATATATTTTTCATAAAAACTTAACAATTTTAAGTTCTTCATTTAAAAAAATATATATTATCATCAAAATTAAGTAAAATCACTATATGTTTTTGTGTAATTGGAATTGGGAAAACAAAAGGATGACAAATAGTGTGCATGTCAAATCAAATTAAAAATAATCAAGCTGCATTGAGATTAAAATTTTAAATTTTTAAAAGTTATCAAACCAAATCAAATGTATAAAATATGTCAATTATCAAATTATAAAATATATTAATTATCATCAATAATCATTATCACCATTATAACCAATACCACTATAATCATTATCATAATTATTGTCCTCTTAGTGATTATTATTATTGTTGCCTATAGCACGATAATATTTTTCATTTTCACTATCATTATGTCTATTTTTGTCAGTATTATTATCATAATGATAGTGGTGACAACAATCATTATAATAGTAGTTACAACTATGACTATTATAGTATTGTGATGGTAGTGATA
The DNA here is from genome assembly GCA_037954015.1 of Psophocarpus tetragonolobus. Taxonomy (NCBI): domain Eukaryota; kingdom Viridiplantae; phylum Streptophyta; class Magnoliopsida; order Fabales; family Fabaceae; genus Psophocarpus; species Psophocarpus tetragonolobus. The sequence goes on along the minus strand of CM075692.1, from coordinate 34,385,278 downwards.
TTGACAATTATTATGATGGTGATATTAGTCATGGTGTGGTTATGATAATGACATTAACCATAATGATGATGATTGAGATATTTTATAATTTTGACTTTTATTTAATGAATATTTTAAAGAATTCATGTTTAAATTATTGAATTGGAAAAGTATTTAATTTCAATGATCTATTATTTTTATCATGAACTGTTATATATATACATTTATTTATTTATTTATTACTGGTTGCCACAAAAATAATAAAAATTATTTTAAAATAATTAATATTAAAAAGTATTTTAGTAAATTTTACATTATTTTACTTGTGTTTTTTATTTTTCACATACAATATATATTATTAAAAAATGACCATTAATTTCAACATTTATTTTGTAGTATTATGTCCAATATTATTATTTTAACAAATTAAAACCATTAATAAATATTTTTTTCATTCTAAATTTTTAACTAGTGTCGAAAGCTAAGCTAAAAACATTAATAATTGTAATTTTTAATTGTTTATTAATTCTAAAATATAAAAAAATCTAAAATTGTAAAAGAATAATATAAAAGAGTTTTTTTCCTTATAAAAAAGAGTTTCTTTAACAGGAGGAAGGGGGAAGGAGGAAGGAGGAAGGAGGAAGGAGGAAGGAGCAATTATGGGACCATATCAAAGTAGTAGTTGTTATTGGTCAGAAACTTCCAGGATGGAATCAAGCGTAAAGCAATGAAGAACTTTTATTTATGAGGGGAATACATAAAGAACTCGATAGAGGATGCGTCCTTGCAATATTATACACAAGTTTAACACGGTAATAATAACATAAGCGGGCATTGGAGAAAAAATGAAGGTGGATTGATTAATTGGTGACTAGAGAGCCAGTTGGAGGTCTAGACCATGATCCTGTTGTTGTTCATTTTTGTTCTTACCTTGGTTGTCCTTGCTTGTGTCGCATGGAATTGGGTTCGGAAAAACCAAAGGCGGCTTTCTGAAGTGAATGTCGGCGGTGAAGTCCTGAAATTCGAAAGAAACTTCTGGCTTGGCCTTCATCCTTTTTCTGTTGCTCTGGTGTTGCTCTAACTCCAATTCCCTTCGGCGCACATCACGTGCGTGGCGGAAGCTCCGCAACAGTGAGTAAAACTTCTCCATCTTCATCTCATCATCATCGTCACCCTCCCTCACCTCTCTCTTCTTATTTTCCATATAGGAGAAGGAGAGAGAGAGAAATTTAATTGATTAATTAGGGGTGGAGGCAACCAGATTGAGATTGAGATTTGAGAGGAGACAATTTTATGTTTATGGTTTTGTTGTGCGGGAGCAGGTGTGGTTTGCTTTTTAGAGAAGATGATGGTCTCGTAAGTAAGACTCTCGTGTTGGCGGGCATTGTCGGGAAAGGAATGCCGTGTTTCACAATTCTGTGATGTGTGCGTTTTATAATCAAAGACGTCTTTAATTTTCAAATCTGAATTGCAAATTGCATGACGTTAATCTTCTGACGTCACTTCTCTGCACTTTCCCTGTATGCGTAAGCCAAGCCACGCCTTCTGATTCCTCTTCATTCAACTACTACTTCTCCTGTACCTACCGACCACCCTTGACTTTTTTCTCTTTTTAGTATTATTTATTTTCACATTACTTTCCAATTAATTAAAGGTGTTCTATTGTTTACCTTTTCAAGAAAAAGTAATTTAAAAATATTGCTCAATAAATTTAAAATGAGTAAAATATTAAACAGCTGATAGATCTAGTTGGATCTATTTTTTAAAAAAATTATTTAAATGGGTATGGTTTTAAAAATATTACTGAGGTCTGTGTTTTAAGATTTGATCTAGTCAAACCAAACTCGCAATTGCAGATTACGAATTGCAGTTTGACTTGTCTTTAACCAATGTCTTCCTTTTGTCTAATGATTACAGATATTTAAAGCTGTAAAACTGCAAGTCAGACTTGCAGTTTGACCAATACCTTGTTTTATATAACAGTTGCAAAAAAATATAGATTTGTAGAGGCCTAAAACTGTAATTCACACTTACGATTTGTGTAGTTTTTGACCAACTCCTCCTTTTAACCAATAGATGTTAAAAAATGCAAGTTCTAAAAAGATAAAAACACAATTCATACTTGCAATTTGTATTTAGTATCCATATTTTTTCATTACAATCATTTATCCCGTAGCTCACATAAATCATGCACATTAATCTTTCCTTTTAAAAAAATGTACTATCTATTATGGCAGAAATTGATTGGTTAGTATTGAATTCATGAATTTTGGTAATAAATGTTAATTTTTTATTATTTATAATTAAACTAAAATTAATTATAGACAATTACTAACATTAATATATATTTTTATTTTCAATGTGGAAATGATTTTCTTAATTTGAATTTATTTGCGTATGTAATTAAAAGTGAACAATTTATCATAATTAAGAGAGAGAATATTATTAAAAATTATTATCCGTTTAATTAAAGAAACACGTTAAGGCAGAATAATTAATTGGTTACATATTAAATTATTTAAGTTCTTACTATTATATTAAAGTAAGATTATATTTAAATTTTTATATATTACATCCTATTCATAAAAAATGTATAACGAGATATCATAAAAAGTGTAGGTAATATAAAATGCAATAATTTCAAAGGTCAAAATACATACATAGAGCATATTTCTAGGATTGATATTTTACTAATTAATTTCATTAATATATATTTATCCATTTAATCAATATGACACAATAATATTTTAATATTTTTTTATCAGTGATTTGAACTTGAATATATAAATCAACATATTTTTATATATGATTGACATTTCATTACTATCTATTTAATTATTAGAGCACAACAAATATTTGATCGAAGTATGATGCAATACTCTTAATTTTTAATCTTCCATATCTCTTCTTAATGTGAGCAATAATTGTGGTTAATGTGAGAAATCACTGCTGGACAAATGGTTGTAATGGATAAAGATGAATACAAAGTGCAAGTATGAATTGCGGTTTTATTCTTCTAGAAATCTGCATTTTTCAACAATTGTTAAAAGGAAGAGTTGGTCTGACTGCAAGTGTAAATTACGGTTTTAGGTCTCTAAAAATCCGTGTTTTTTTAGCAACTGTTAGGTAAAACGAGGTACTGGTCAAACTGCAAGTCTGACTTGCAGTTCTAGGGCTTTAGATATCTGCATTGGACAGAAGGAAGGACGACACTAGTCAAAAATCAGTCAAACCGCAATTCCCAATTGCAGTCTTACCATAATTTTTTTTTCACGTTGGACACCACATAAGCACACATTTGATGTGGCACGCAACTCGCAAATTGCGAGTTGCAGTTTGACCCATTTCAATAATACTTTTAAAAACAGATTCACTTAGGTAATTTTTTTAAAAAATAGACTCACTTAGATCAATAATATCAAATTTATTCTCTAAATATTGAGACGATCATCTATAGTAGTAACCAGACAGACTGTTTAAGTCCCATATGTGAAATTAATATTTTAAATAAGTTCAATAAGTATGATTTTTCAAAATAAATAGATTTTTTATAAGAGTTTGTATTTAATATATATATATATATATTAAATATAATTTTTTTTAAAAATTATAATGTTTTTTAAATTACAATATATCATGCTAAAAATATTATTATTTATAATAATTTAAAATACTAAATATTTTTATTATTAAAATTTAAAATATTATAATTTATAAAAAAATTACAATATTAACATAACTAATAAAAAATGATAAATTTATTTTTTTAAAAGAATTACAAACCAAACTCATAAACTTAGCTCCAAAAGTCTGTGGAACTAGTCAAAATTTTTATTACAATTAGGATTCTTAAAAAAGAAACATCCAAAACCCAAGTTGGAAGGTCTGGAGGCTCGTATATCCAATCGTAACCGATAGATTCCTGGATGATTGTCAAACATTTATTATGGGTATGTGGAAAAAAGAAGAGTACAATTCAAACGTAATGAGTAATGGCAGGAACAAGTTGGGAATTTAGTTTATAGTTCTGAAAATATTAATGCTGTGTCGTCGAAGGTGAAGGCGATTTGTCGGCTGATTAACCCAAGTGAGTTTATTTTTTTAAAAAATTATCAGTATGAGTCTCTTTTGAAAAATATTATCAGTATGGTCTGTTTTGGTAGTTGACTCAGTCAAACCGTAACTTTGAATTGCGATTTCGTTGCCACGTCAGCAACGTGATTATGTGGAAGCCGGCGTGTAGAAACGAGTATGAAACTGCAAGTGGGAATTGCGGTTTGACTGGTCTTTGACCAGCATCGCCTTGTTGTCCAATGGGTAAAAAAAACACTGATTTGACCAGCACCGCCTTGTTGTCCAATGGGTAAAAAAACACAGAAAACGATGTCTGTAAAACCACAAATCAGAGTTGCAGTTTTACTGGGGTTTAACCGGCCCCCCTTTTACCCAACAGTTACAAAAAAAATACAAATTTCTACTCACATAAAACCGCAAATCGCATCTGCAGTTTGAATTAAATATTATTTTTAACCTAAACCGCAAGTGCGAACGGCTGTTTATATTAAATATTATTTTTTTTACTTATGTTTTTGTGGGAGTTATATTATACATAACTTATTTATGCGGTTTCACATAACTAATTTATATTGTTTTTGCAAAAATATATTTATGTTTTTGCAGTGTATACATACCATAAAATGATGAAAAATATTATTTTTTACTTTATATTATTTAAATCATTTTTAATAAACTGAAAATATAAAGTAGCTATAGTAAATTATAAAAATTAATAATTTGGAGTTGCAAAAATATATTTATGGTATGTATCATAATTAAAATTATTTTAATTTATAATATATTAACTGATAAGATTTAAAATATTTTAATAAATTATAAAAGTTAATGTTGTTGAACATACTTTGTTTTCCTTAAGAACTATTTGACATCTCTCTTGTAAATAAAAATATTTTGTAATATAAATATTACTAAAATTATTTTGTAGTATCTCCTCAGTCTGCCTATGTCGCGTCCCTTATCAGATCCCCTCGCAGGCACGGAGCACATCAGTCCCATGCTCGGAAAAGAGTTATTTCACTTATTTCTAAAACCAAAAAAAAAACAAAATTCTCCCACAAAAACATCAGTAAAAAAAATAATATTTAATTGCGGTTTATGTTAAAAATAATATTTAATTCAAACCGCAGATGCGATTTGCAGTTTTATGTGAGTAGAAATTTGTATTTTTTTTGCAACCGTCGGGTAAAAGGGGGGCCGGTTAAACCCCAGTAAAACCGCAACTCTGACTTGCGGTTTTACAGACATCGTTTTCTATGTTTTTTTACCCATTGGACAACAAGGCGATGCTGGTCAAAGACCAGTCAAACCGCAATTCACACTTGCGGTTTCATACTCGTCTTTTCACGGTGGCTTCCACGTAATCACGTTGCTGACGTGGCAACGAAACCGCAATTCGGAGTTACGGTTTGACCGTGTCAACTACCAAAACAGACTCATGCAGGTAATATTTTTTAAAAGAGACCTATACTGGTAATTTTTTTAAAAAATAAACTCACTTATGTTAATCAACCTGATTTATCTTCTCAAATTGTTGCATTTTGTGGAGCGGATTATTTTGAGCGATGACTGACGAGGTTCAATTTCCACTAACCATTTGTTCAAAATCCTGCCGATATCTTTCCCCAATCTCGTGCACCAGACACCAATCAAATATCAGATCTTGTATTCTTTATTCAAATTTGGTATTTCTCACTTTTGAAACCATAAAAATGAAGACCGCAAAGGCATTATTGGTACCTCTGCAATGAGCCACTCCGTTGTCCTTAACTGCGCGTCTGTATGTTACACGTTGTTTTAATAATTTAATTATATATATATATATAATATTTGATATTTTATTAATTAATAGATTTAACTAATTTGAAGTAAAAATTGCTTTTATGATTTAATGGAAAGGAATTTAATTTTTTGATCAATTTGTTTAAATCTAATTAAACCATCCTATTACCATTTATTTGATTTGATTTGGATTAGAAGAAAAAATTTTAGTAATATGAATCATTAAAATTAATTGAGTTAATTTTCTTTTCTCTTTAACATTAACCTACCCAATAAGTAACACCACTACAACCTCTCCCCTCCCTAGCCTCTTCCCCCACCCCATTTTTTTTTTTAAAAGCTAAACATATATTCAATAATAAAAACAAAATGTTTCTTAGAGTACATACTAATTACATATGCTTTCATATCCTATTGTAGCATATAAGGCTTATCCACCTATTTCATATTTAATAGACACAATGTAGGATTAGCGTACCAATCCGAGAAGACACACTCCCTATTAAACCCAAAGGAATATGATAACCATTTCCACGAGATTATCTTTATGCACATTAGAATGTCGACAGAATCCACCGATATGTTATCAAATACAATCTGATTTCTAGTAATCCAGATACCTCAGCACCCGGCAAACCAGAACACATACCTGCACTTCTTCTTTCGCTTTCCAACCACCCATGCTGATGACGAAAGGAAGAGTTGATACAAATCCCCCGAAATGGGTCCTTGAATTCCCAGTCAACTAATGATATTGTTCCACACCATTTGAGCCTTGGCACACCTTAACAACAAGTGATTGTTATCTTCAATAGCACTGTTACAAAAGACGCACAGTGCATCGTCACCTGGGATGATAACACCTCTCCTCAAGAGATTATGGGTGGTTGGTAATTTGTCTAACAATAATCTCCATGAAAACGCAATAACCTTGGAGGGCAAACTATCTTTCCACATTCGTCTCAAAGCTTTGGGTTCCACCTCAATTAGTCTGGATGAGGTTTGTTGCAAACGCAGAACCGAATAAGCCCCCGCAACTGAGAAGCTTCCATCCGTACTAGACGACCAACTCCATCTATCAATCATATAATCCACAATTACCACTGGCTACAACGCACTTTGTAAAAGACGGATCTGATCTTCTTCCCGTACGAATAGCTCCCTTCTCCATACCCATATCCACTCCCCGGATGCTTCCTTTTTGTCGCTAATAGTGGTGCCTTTATCTACCGCTAACCCATATAACCTGGGGAACTTTAAGCTGAGGGTACCATCTCCTATCCAATTCTGTTCCCAAAAGAGAGTATCCTTTCCGTTCCCTAGTTTTCTAATGACCTTATTTCGAAACCAATCTGGTATCCCGGCTTTCGGTCCATCAATATTCCATAGATCCCTTCACCCCATGGTCTTCTTGCGCTGTGCCATTACTGATTTCGTCCAAACAGTCCCTCAATTTGAAGATACCAGTTTAGTTATTCGGTTTTAAATTCCTTTTTTTTTTTTATAAACTTGAGTTTGTAATTTTTATAGTTGTTTTTTAAGGTTTGATTTTATGGGAAAGAGGTGCTGGTGCATGGAATGCTGACGAACGAAAGGCGGAGGATAATATTATTTCTATTATATAATTTTTATTAATTTTAGAGACTAAAAAATTATTGGTATTGCCTGTTTGAGTTGGTTTAATTTTGAAAAGAAAAAAAAAACTTGAACCAAGTAATTTTAATTGATTTATTTTAGTTTTTTTTTATTGTTGATTTTTTTTTTACTAGAATCAAATCAATCCAATGATACTTGAGTTAGTTCACTTTGAATTAGGAAAAAATTGATAAAAAAAATAAAATAATCAATTTTTTTATTAAATTATAAAAAATAATTTTATACCTTAAACTAGCAAAATCTATTAATCTACTAAATTTATAATTTTATCATAAAGTATTAACCATTTCATATATACTAAATTAATCAAATTAAATTATTAAAATAATCTAATACAATACAAATAACAAATTATATATATTTAAAACAACTCAATGCTAACAAAATATAAAATAATTATATATTTATTTATATATATATATATATATATATATATATTATTTGATTTAGATTGAATCAGTGTTTTGAAGTATTAAAACTATAAATCAAATTAAACATGATTGATTTTGCTTAATTTGTTTCAAATCCAAATTTGATCAAACGAAAAAACTAAATTAAATTAATTGGTTCTATTCGGATCATCACTTTCATTGGATTTATCTTAAGTGATAAAAACCCTTATAAAAAAATGACACAAATATTTTTAATTTACAAAATTTAAATAAAATAAAAAAGAGGTCCCGTGAGAACTTGACTTAGTTATTATTTATTCTTCATTATTGTAATTAATTTAAATGTTTTTAAAAATCCTTTGGGACGGTGTTAAATAAGTATTTAACATGGTTACCTTTAGATTAATGATTAATGAATTAACTTTAAAATCTTAAAAATGATATAAAAACATAATTAAAAAGTAATAAAAGAGTACTTATCATAATAAAATATTTTTTAATTTCTTTATCAATGTTTTTATTAGACTAGTTAGCTTTTCTTTTTTCAAGGATCACATGATTGAGTTGTGTGAGTTGTTTCATAATACTGTCTTTAACTTCTATAAAGGATTAATAAAAAAAAAGTTAACATTTCTTTTAATTAATTAAGTATAACTTCTCCCTTGTATGGACAAAGCAAAGATTATAAGTTAAGAGAGGTTAACAAAAAATATATTCACACATAAAAAATTAAACAAGAACAAGAATTATTAATAAAAATTTGTATTTATATAAAATGATTTTTTACAAAAAAATTCTAATAGATTATTCAGAAGATTACTTTATTAACGAAAATTAGCTTGTTGATTTTATTGATTTTCTAAACAAATATTATTTATTTGTTAGTTTTATCCTTACCATTACTCTATTGCCAATAAAAATCACAAGTACTTAAAAGTATTTAATAAAAATAATTACTGAAAACAAAAATTAAAATGTTACATAGAAATTGTAGAATGTCTTATATAAAGAACCCTAATTTTTTTCAAAGTAGTATCTTATCATAATAAGGACTAAAAGGAGTATAATTACATCTATGCTATTAATAAAGACAATTTTCTTTTCAAAATACTCATTCTAGCCTAATACCTAGTTGAAAATTAAAAATGAAACTACTTTGTCAAATGAGAAATTCAAACTCATGAGTTCTACTCCTAAATGTAAACTTTGCAACTGGATCAATCTTATAACCTTATGAAAAAAGTACTTTAAAATATTTATGTTCAACGTCTATAATTCTTCTACTGTTAATAAGTTATAATCTATAATATATATATATATATATATATATATATATATATATATTTATTTATTGTGTGTGTATATATATATTAGCTATACTATTAATAACTGGAATTCCTATTTTTATGTCTATTTTTTAAAATATTTATTCTACCTATATATTTGTTAGAAAATTAAAAATAAACTACTTTATCAAATAATGGATTTGAACCACAACCTCTGTCTCCCTAAATGTAAATTTTGCTACTAAATAAACCTTATAATCTTATGAAAAAAGTATTTTAAAATATTTATATCCAATATTCATAGTTGTTCTAGTATCAATAATCTACAACTAATAATGAGGAGGGGTTAACTTACTCCAAGAGTAAGTTTAAGATATTTACTCTCTATGTTCACCATTTATCCACTTACTCAAACAGTAAAAGGATAAATTTTTATCTAACATATATATATATATATATATTATAATATATAATGAGAATAGAACGTATTGGTGTTCACATTTAATGACTTCTCTCACATTAATAAATGCACATTTTCACAAGTTTTACCTGATCACAAATCAACATTCCTTAAGCATCATTAATATATGTATATCTTCGACAATAAATATTTTTAATAAAAAATTGAATACACGTGCATGACAATATGTTTTATTCTATTAAAATTCTCTTCTCTCTCTATTTTCTCAAATTCATTGCAAATCTTACATATTCACTGATGATCAAACATGTTTTTATCATGTTAACATAAATAAAAAAAACATACTAAACTAAAATTATTGTATACAAAATGACACAATGAATTATTTATACTTTATCATATTATTAAAAAACATATTAAATTAAAACTCTAAAATTATTATGCATATCAAAATAGAAATGTAAATAGACAGGCGCGACAACACTTGTGTTTTCACTAGTCAAGATAAAATAAAAAAATTATAATAATTATAAGATTAGTCTAGTAATGAAACCAATGAAACCAACACGAGGAAAAAAAAAATTACAAATTTGAATCTTTTCACTAATAAAATTAAACCTATCACCACTCATATTTGTTTGCCTATAAAAAAAAAAGTACAAAATCCGTATATGTTCCTGAAAATAAAATATGTGTAGAATACTTTTTATTTATTTATTTATACTAAGGATAATTTTAAAAATAATAAATGCATCTAGAAATTAGAAAAATAAATTCTTATAATTAAAAAGAGACAAAGATTTTTTTTAAAGGATCTTATAAATTAGGAACATGGAGAGCATTCATTTGACATTATTTTAATTATTAATGTCCAGTTTGGTACCAAAAAAAAAACCTCTAGATGAAAATATTATTGGTTGTTTGTTCTAACTTCTAATAATTTTAAAGGAAAATAGTTTTAAAAATGTGTAATTCATCATATTATTTTATTACTATCTAGCTAAGATACTTTTTTATTTGTGATGAAGTATATTTATGCAAGTCCCACGATTTTTTTTTTTAATTTTACTCTATCAAACACACTTTCCCCTTCTATATTTCCACTATTTTCTTTCTTCCCCTCCTTCATCACACATCGTTAATTATAAGTATGATATGCTGAGACATAAGTCTTAGAGATGAAAATTATGAAATAATTTTTAAAATTAATTAAAATAATGTTAGTTTAGTACTCATTAAATTAATCTCATTAAAATTAACGTGATCACATACTAGTAAATGATGGATGTGAATCCTCTTAATTTTGAAGATTTTCAGTGGGAGAGAGAAAGATTCATAAGATGTGTGAGATTACTCATGTGAGGTAGATATTGAAAAAAAAATGTTAGGTAGTTATAAAAATAAAATAGATATATTTTAAGAAAATTATCATTTTTTTAAAAAAAATATTAAAAGGAAAAAAAATTGAAAGACAAAAATAATAAAATAAATATACTATAAAAACAAATTACAACTCTTTTATAAAAAAAATATATTTATATAAAGGGAGAAAAAAAGTTTGGAGTAATGTATCTCCCTTCCACTTTAAGAAGATCCTCCATCGGAAGGAAGAAAAGACCAAAATAGTTTCACTTTTTTGAACTATTTTATTCATTGGTCTTGAGCTGCAAAAATTTAAGCAACATATATACATAAAAATTTAAAATGAACTTTGGTAAGAATTTTTGTTTCTTTTTTTTATTTTCCAAAAAAATGTTAAATTAAAAACTATCAACATCATGATGACAAATTCACCCATGTTCGGTTACATATACTAAGTAAGATTACAAAATTCTCAACTCAACAAGTCTAGTTAGAAAGAAGGTATGTTAGAAAGATTACAAAATACACTTTTGAAAAATAATGAAGAACTCTAAATAAATCTCGAATAAAATGATGATAGTATTATTTATGAAAAAAATTAGAAAGTTCTCATATATTTTCATGAGAACAATAGAATTTTTTTTTTATATTTTAAATGAGAAAAAAATATTTTACTATCACGGATAAAATTACATACAGAACAATTTATATTATTTTAAAATAAAATTACATAATAAAATTATTTTCAAATAAATTTATTCATAAAACTTAATTAAAAATAATTATAAAAGTAATAATTATAATAATAGTAAATTATAAAAAAAGAAAGAAAAATAAATATAAGAAAAAAAATGTAAAAATGTAAATAAATAAAATTCAATCATTTACAATTTTTGTATCTTGATTGTTTGACACGACATTTAGTATCATAAAAAAATAGTCAAGATTTTTATTTAAATATCATATTTGACACAATATTTGAACGTGATTTCATATTTATTAATTTTTGTAAATTTTATTCTTAACCTAAAAATATTTAAACATAAATTACATTATTTTAAAATTAATTTTACAAAATCAATTATATTAAAAATAACTGTTTATTACACTTCCCGACACACTCAAAATTTCAGGAATTTAAAATGGTTGAGTGAACGGTAGGGAGAGGTAGGTACAACGTGACTTTGTTTTGGTGGGGGCGCCTATTGCAATAGGTGTGTATGACTGCTTGAAAACGACGTATAAAAAAATATTAATCAGTTTTCGACACGTGTCAGTGTGACCCATACCTGACAACATCGTATGATGTCATACTTAAATAAGATTTTCTAGAAGTATCTATTACTACCTTGATTTTTTTAATTAGTTATGTAGAATTTTCTGACCTAAAAATTAAGAAGTATAATTACTTATTCTCATTAAAAATACTATTATAATTTTAAAGCCTTATCATAGTCATATATTCTACTAAATAACTTTTTATCATGTACTATTGCTTCTTTTCTTCTTTTTTTTTTTAAAAAATAAGTCTACAAAAAATAAAAATTAGATAAAATAAGAATAAAATTAATATACTGAAAAATAAGATTATTTTAAAATTTAAAATAAAATACCAATAATTTATTTTTAAAATTGAAGCATAAAAATAAATGAAAGTAATCATTAACTAAAGATCAATATATATTACCTCAAATTATTAACTGAAAAAAAGTTATTTTTATGAGAAACTAGTCGGTTACTCGTTTATTTGTATGAATTAGATTAATTTATTTAAAATTATTTACGTAAAATTAAATAATAAAATAAAATTTTAAGTTACAATGATAATTAAAGTAGTCATGACAATAAATATTATATGTGGGTGAAAATTATTCATGACTAGTAAGTCAGTCATCTTTTTAAGTTTTTTTTTTCCTTTAACCTAAAGAACTAATTTCTTTCCGTTGTAATAATATTGTAAATATAGAAAAGTACACTATAAAAAGAAATCTCATAAGGGTTGTTAATAGATTTTTTAACTAAGACTTTTTTGGACCCATCGGCTTTCCTACCCACATACTAGGACTTGGTAAATGACATTCTCTATTACAAGCCTCAAAATCTGCCCGTAAGAGTGGCACATTGTTACACCAAGTTCAAACAATCTGTTTAAAAAATTACTTGTTCATAATGTTGGTCCTTCAATTAAGCATCGCATAAGCTTCGCCTTCCAAGGGTAATGGAGTTGTTGGCACCCCAGGTTGTATGCCCATACACAAACTCACCGTTGGAGTCATGAACAACGACTCCAAAATCGGTATTATTTCTCTGCTTAAAGATAGCAACATTTGTGTTACATTTCATCCATCCTAGTTGGGGTTTTGACCAACTATCACCACGTTGAGGCCCCTTTATAACATGTCTCCCTACTTGAGGTTTACACTGTTAAGAAAAGCTCCAACCCTTGGGCATCAATTTACCACATTGCAACACTTTCATGAGTGTTTCGTCGTTATTGTGGGTTCATAGCTTCTCATTTTGTCTTTTCCATATAGTCCATAATGTCATAACAACAAATTTAGCCACTCTCATCTAGGCTTATCAGTAGTGTGAAAACCAAGTTGGAAAATGAATTGCTCATTATTACCAAAAGTTCCATTTGGTGCCAGCTAATTGCTTATTAATTCATAAATCTTTGATAAAATTATCTCTTTCAATAGTTGAAAACGTAAAATAACATAAAAAATATTCTTTTACTATGAGAATTTTTTTTTTCAAAAAAATACTATATTTTATTTCTTTAATTTTTTTTCAATAATAATTATAAATATATATCTCTCATAATCAGTAACCAAGGTCGTCTATTAATAATTGTAGCTAGACAAAGAAGTTATTAACTAAAACAAAAAGACCCAATCGAGGGCAAAAAATTAACTTGCTAAATAAAAAGTATTCGAAGCTATAGTTCATAGATTCTAAGATGTAAAATCAATTTTGTTGTTAGTTGTTAGAGCTATAAATATTTGTATACCTACAAATGTAAAAGTAAAATCACTTAGGATTTTAGACTTATTTTATCAAGGTTTTTATGAAAAAGTAAAATGATAATTATGAAATTGCGTGATGCAAATTCCCTAACTTATTTATCAATGTTTTTCACAAATGTTAACATTGATTTTGAAGAGACATTCTTTAATGCAAGTATTTTTAGGAATACTAGTAATACACTCAATAGTACATTTGTATTATTTTAATTTATGTTCAATTATTAGTTAAAATTTAGTGAAAACTATAAAATTAGGAGAGAAGATTATTTAATAGTAGGGGGAATTCACACACATTTGTATTTTTGATAAATTTCAATCATCATAGCGAATGTGTTCAAAAGAGTCTGGGAGAGATTGTGTTGAAAATATTTCTCAATATTTTTTTATATATTTAATAAGTATGATTGCATAAAAAGACTCAATTTACATCTAATTAAGTTAAAACTTATTTGTATGACTCACTTAAAAAGAGTAAAACACCGTTGTGGTCTCCAAAATATTGAAGTGGTGACATCCAGGTTCTTAAAAGATTTTAGAAATATTCAAATCCTTGAATCTTTTTATTGTTTGTATGTAGGTTCCTTTGTCACTAACAATGTTATGCAACTACATAGTCAATAATTAACTAAATAATTTATATGTTAGACAATAAGTTTTTAAAACATGTAGGCAAAAAAAATTGTAAGTGTTCATAGCTCAAGCTATGTGGAACCACTGCTGCAACCATGAAGAAAATAGAAAAATATTTTGAACTAAATTTGGCAACCATAGCGCTTGAACTAGGGCTCCAATGGTGAGAATCAACGCATCCTAAAGAATAGCGCACCTACAATCACAATTGTTGAACCACGACTACAATATTGGAAGCTTTCTTTATCAACGAAGAACCCTTAATCGTTGTAGCACTAGAATCATGACTACAATAGTGAGATTAAAAACTCCATTTACCCTTGTTTTGTTGACCCATATAAATACCAGAAAGGAGAGAAAGGGAGAATTATCAAATCATCTCAGAGGACCTATAAAAGAGAGAAATAAAAGAAATAGAGCACAAAGAGAATTTGAAGAGAAAATCGCTTGGGAATGAGGATCATCATTTTCATTTCTTCTTTTTCTTGATCTATATTCTATATTTGCTAAGGACTTCATCTTGAGTGACTAACTTCTTTTGGATTGAATTCAATGTAACTATTAACTCTTTTGTACTTCTTGAGTTTATATTTGTGTGTGATTTTATTTTTAGCGCTTAAGCTAACTTGTCACTCGTTTTATGATCTTTAGTTTTGAATTCTATTGACAAACGTTTTCTTATATGTATGAATCATTGCACCTAACAAGTTCTCGTATTAGAAATACATTTAAGCTTGTTAGCCATTTACATTCTTGATTTTGATCCTAATGCAAGGTTTAATCTTAATTTAGAGAAATCATGTCTTGAAATTTATTTCCTTAGTTACTTAATTTTGAGGAATCAAGTAGTTTTATGAATGAGGGAATATGGTACTAAAATTCATGTTTAATATTTAAAGGTAAAAGTGTTGGAAAGTTCATTTGAATCCAATCTCTTTCTTGTATTGAGTTTGTTTACTAAGTCTAGTATTTTGTCAATTAGTTACCTGTAAATGCAACTTAATTTCATAACCATACTTTTAATTCATGTATATATTTATTCTCCGAGTTTACAAGAAAGAAAATTATAAAATATCTCAAATCCTTAAGGATGATACCTAAAAATACTATAAAGAAAGTACACTTGTCAATGACATATTAGTAAGTGAAAATCTTACGCGATTCATCTTTTTTTTATTCTTGAATGATTCAGTGTGACAACAGTGACATTGCAAGGGCAAGTGACATTATGAAGGAGTAAGAGTGGGAGCGCAAGTGATCTTGTGGTGGAGAATAGATTTATGTGACAATTGAGGGCGAGTGACAAAGTGAGTGTGCATTGCCATCATGTGATGTTGATTTGTTGAATGTCAAACAACCCAAATTGTGGCCTTATACGAATATTTGCCTAAGGATTTAAAAGTTGAGATATCCTTTGAGGATAATGAGTTGGAGGTGTGGGTGAGAGCAATGATACAATTCAAGGTTGAGGCATGGAAGTAGTCAAAACATTATGTTTTGAGGATATTTTGTTCTTGTGTTGTTTTATTTTAATAAAGGAAACAATTTCCAATGGACTCTTTGATGTAAACTCTGAAAATGTTCATTTAGTACCCTTTTCATTCTATATATTTTCAACTTTTTCTTCATTTTCTAATTTTTCTGACTTTGTACTCCTTGTAAATTAATATTACAATTCTCTTCTTGGTTGTTATATGGTTTTTTATGGTAAAAATAGTTGTGTGGTGGATACAAAAAATTAAAGAAGAAAAATGGGTAGTCATTCATCCAATTGATGTAACATTTAGATAGTAATTTGGTTGTTGTGGATTTAATGTAGCACTATTTTTAATTTAAAATATTATAATAGTTTGATTGTTCAAATTTAATAATAGCTTGATTGATTAAAGAGAATGGTAACATCTAAGTTTTTCAAAGATTTTTAGAGACTATATTATACTATTTTAAACTATAAAACTATTATTACATTTGAACAATATAATTAGGATATAATATTTTAAATTAAAAATCCAAAATAGCAAACTCAAATAAGCCAAATTACTTTCAACATTCAAATGTTACATCTACTGGATGAATAACTCACAATTTTTTTTTCTTTAATTTCTTGTATCTATCATACAATTATTTTTCACTATAAGAACCTTAATTTGTAAGTTTGTTTTAATTTTAAAAATTAAATAAAAGAAAAGTGGGTGTCATGCAAGTAGTTCAATTATCATATATGAGAAAAAGATTGTCAACACAACAATTAACTATTGATTGTGTAGTTGTCTAACATCATTAATCACCGATGGACCTATGTGCAAATGACAAAAAAATTTAAAAACTTGATTTTCTCTAACAATCTTTGAAGATGCCACAACTTTAATCTTTTATGGACCAAAATAGTGTTTTAGTGTTAAAAAAATTAAATAACACTAAATTAGATGTCCCATAAGTAATTGAACTATTATCTGCCACGTATGAGAGAGATACACATTAGTTCAGCGTTACTTGTGTTTCCATGCAAACAACAAAAAACAAAAATTAAAGATATGAACATCTTTAAAATTTTTTTAAAAACCTAATTTTATAGCTTTAATCTTTTGGAGACCTAAATGGTATTTCCTTCCACTTAAAAATGACATTTATATGAAAGTCTTTGAAATATTTAATTAATTTGGTATAGATTCTCGAGAATATTACGTAATCAATGGCATATGTTTTTTTAGGGACTAAAACATTTTAGACGCTACAGAATTTTTTGTAGGATTTAATCATCCTAGCGAATATTGTGAATATTTGATAAAAGTAAGGTATAAAATGAAATTTTCATAATTGCTATTTATACATGTAATGAGGTGATTTCCATTCGTGCTTTACTCGTCACACACTGATCTGCTCTGTTTCCCACCTGAAGGAAATAGTTGCACTGACATGAACTGGATTACTCTCTAATCAATATTTGGTTTTCCTCCTGGCTGATACCATGCATATTGCCTTCTCTCGTTCTTGAGTTTTCCTCTAGTTTTTTTTTTTTTTTTTTTTGCTTTGGTTCTTCTTCTTTTTTTTTCATCCCTTGTAACCAAAAAAAATTTATATATGTACCTTCGACCCTCCGGCGACCGAGACACCCGGGGTATACATGACCCTCCGTTGGCTAAACCCTACACCCTATCCAATAATTAACAACTTCTCCACATTCGCAGATGTAACAACCCTTGAAATAAGCCTCAAATACGTGGAATAATAGGAAAATCACCCATAATCTTTGGAAGAAATAGAGGGCACTCACCTTACCCTACAAAACGATTACTCCATCTAAACTCCGTGGAGGGTTACAGACTGAATGCTTTTAGTTAGTTCTCGTAAATCCTAAACAGGACGAGGCTTCCAGAACAAAATATAGATGACATAAATGTTATCTGAACTTTTAAAGGTTTGTAAATTGATATGTAAGAAAAAGTTTGAGATAGAGAATTTAATGTGGACAAATTTCTGCTTACGATTGCAAAATTTACAGAAAAAAGTGAATTTTGATAAATTTTTATATATAATATATAGTCAAAATTTCAATTAAAAAAACAATAAAGATCAGAATCATAAATACAAAATGACACTAAACCATAATATATAACACCTTTCTTCCCTTCAATTTAGAAGTCCGGGCAGTGATGGAAGTATGGAACTTAAAAGGCGCAATTATTTCAGTAGTTGAAGCTCAAAATACAGCACACGTTACTAATCACAAATCTACAACAGTTAGGTAGGCATGGCGCAGATGAAGAGAAGAACGTACACTAGTTGGATCAAAGTGAGAGCTTGAGGTCAATACCCCTTTCTGAAACCTCTTCCTTACGAGTGTTTTTGGTTTGAGAAGCAGCTGCTGATAAGGCGAAGCTAGGTTGGGAAGCTTGGTCATCCGCGAAATCTTCAAGTTGAAAGGTGGGTTTCCAAACCCCAACTGTATTATGATTATCTTCCTTGGCAGTGATAATCTTATTCTTACCCCTGTTGCTATTGGCGTCACAGGACATCAAACCCATCCAGCGATCACGAGTGTCGCGGATGTTTCTGACCAAGGCGAAGAACGTCTCCATTTTGGCCTCGTCCTCTTCATCTTCTTCGCGGCAAGCTAACTTCCTCTTCTTGTTGCTAGCACCCATCTCCATGTGCAAAAGAATAAAAAATTGAAGAGAGGAAGGTTCCGGGAAAAGCATGCAGTTTTCAGTACGCAGTTTCTTGGTTATAAGGACATCATCACTCATCGTCACCAATATTCTTTTACGAATCTAAATGACCAATCTGCCACCACACTTCTGTACAAGTCAAAAGCAAGTCTTCATAATATAATCCTAGTAAACTTGTTTATTTATCATGGGATTTAATTTTGTAAATAATTTATTCCTAAAAGTTAAATGATAAATTAAAAGTGAAATACTAAACTAGTCTCACAAATTTGAATTGCTGACACTCTGGTAAAGAATTTTAAACAAGATTATTTTCTCTTTTTTTTACCACTTATATATTAGTTCATATGTTGTTCACATTGTTTAGTAAACATATAGTCCACTCTTAAGTATTTATGTAATAGGTCTTTCTCTTCTTTCTTGATACCCAATTTTTCTTTTGATATTTTGAGAACTAGGGGTAGGAAGTGCCGAATTTGGATTTCTCTATCGTCTTGGTTAAAGGGTTTAGAGTTTGATATTGATATTTGATATTTTTTAATTAATTTTGTTAAAGATGAATATATTATTATTATTAATTTTTATTTTTATTATTTTTAGCAGTTAAAAACCGTCACAAATATATTATTTCTAAATGTCGACTATTATATAATGAGAGAGACATCTACCATGTACGTACTTAACAATTGATCAAGATCAATGTGTATTTATTAAACAACATAAGTAATGTAGGGACTAATATGCAAACACTATAAATATTAAATTAATAATTTTAATAATATAAGTGTAAATGCTTCAATCTTTCAAGGAATCTAAATTATTTATATAATTTTGAAATTTAAATAATAATATTTGAATTTATTAATATAATAATTACAACTGTAATTAAAAAAAATATTATAATAATGAGAAAATAATACAAAAATATACTATGAAAAATTTTAATAATATAAGTGATATATAAGTCATTCCAAAAATTAAATAAACCTTCGCATTCGCTCGTACCTATTTGCTATAAATGGACCGAATAACATAACTATAACCCGTGCATCTTTATTTTGATGAAACTATAACTCATGCTAACGTCATTATTATGTACATTTGAGTTAAATTAATTTATTTTTAAATAAAATCTCATATTTAATTGAGTATTATGAATAAAAAAATAAAAAGGAAATTTTCCATTGTAAAAAAAAAGGAAATTTTGCATTGCAAAAAATCTCATATTTAATTCGTTGTGTTAGATAAAAAAATTTATACTAAACTTTTATTTTTAACTTGTTTTTATAATAAATCAAGTATTGCTCTATTTGATAGGAAGAGGGAGGAGAGTAATTTAGATGAAATAGAGGCTGGGCGGAGATTGAGGAAATAGGAGAACTAAGAAAATGGAGTATTTACCAGGAATCCCTTTCGGCTCAAAAAGCGAATGTCAGATGGTTGTGTGCAGATGACTCAAATATTTTTCATGCTATAGCTAATTGGCGGAGAAAATCAAATGGTTTAAATGAGCTAATGATTGGTGGTGAATGGATACAAGATCCAATGCAAGTCAAACACGAAGTTAAGTAATTCTTTCTTTATTGGTATCTCTCTCAAGCCGATTTGGGAGTCAGGTTGGAGGGGGTAAGTGTTAAATGTATCTCTCAAGAACAATACTCCAATTTGGTAAAGGAATTTTCTAAGGAAGAAGTAAATCATGTAGTTTAGGATTGTGAAAATTTGAAAGTTTTTGGGCCAAATCGTTATAATATGAAGTTTGTGCAACATTTCAGGATCTTCTAAAAGGTGATATTGTGAAAGTTATGGAAGAATTTCACAATAATGGATCTTTATTGATCTTGATTCCTAAGTAAGAAGCACCTATTGGCCTCATTGACTTTAGACTTATCTCATCAATAGTGTGATTTACAAGATTATTGCAAAAGTCTTAGCTAGGATACTTCAAGGGGTGATGCATTCTATTATGAAACAATTCATGAAACAAAATAAACTAGACAACTCCTCCTGGTGTTTAATAGAGGCAGATTTTGAAAAAGCATATGATTTAGTGTGTTGGTCTTTCTTATTTTATATGCTTCAACAATTTGGCTTCTGCAAGAAATGGATTGGTGGATTCATGGGTGCCTCCAATTTTTATCAGTCTCGGTCCTAGTAAATGGAAATGTCACTCAAGAATTTGGTATGCAGCAGGATTTGAGACAGGTGATCCAATAACTCCCTTTTCTCTTTCTAATCATGGCAGAGGGTCTTGGGGGATTAGTTAAGGAGGTTGTTAATCATAGTCTAATGTCATGGTTGAAAGTAGGTAATCAAGAGCTTCGGGTTGTCATTCAAGAGTACGTTGATGATACCTTACTTATTGTAAAACAAGGAATACGTAATGTACTTGTTCTCAAAAGTATGCTTAGTTGTTATGAAATGACATCAGACGTGAAAGTAAATGTCCATAAAAGCAGTGTGAGAGGTGTTGGGATGATCGATCCCGAGTTGCAATTTTATGTAGCTATACTTAATTGTAGGGCTATGCAACTTCTATTCTCTTATATGAGGTTCTAATTGGGGTCATGTGAGAAAGGTGAGTGTTTGGAGACCGGTGTTAAAAAAATGAGGGTGAAACTAACATCTTGAAAGCAAAAAACTTATCTTTGGGAGGAAGGATTTGTCTAATCAAATCTACCATATCTTTCGTACTACTTTTCTTTCTTTCTTCTTTTTACAAGATTTTGAAAAAGGTGCACTAATTAATTCAAAGTATGTAGAAACTTGATACGTAAAATATAACCACTTAAGGGCAAATGTATCGTACGTAGTAGTGACAGTAGACCTAAGTCTGGATATCGTACCTAAGAGACTAGATCTTGTTCTCAATTAATTCAATTTAAAGGTAAAAGAAAAATTAAATATAGAAAGATGTTCAATGAGTGAGTCACAATAGTTCAAGATTAGAGTAGATAGTAAAACAAGAGAGAAAATTGGTCTAGAATGAAATGAATTGAGTCCTAGGGTTGTGATTTTACTGCAATGCTTTTGCCCCCTGTTACTAAGCAATCTTATTTTTTATCAATCAATGATTATCGATAATCTATTGAGTTTTGTTGTAGTGAGCTTGGTCATGCACACCACACTATAATCCTAATTTGTCATCCCTAATGGTCATGGCAGATTACAAATTAAGAATGGTTCCTCTTTTACACAATCGGATTTTTACCCAACAACTTGGCCAGTTCTATAGGGATAGGACCCTGTTTGCTTCACAAATTAAGCATTCAAATATCAATGACCATGACTATTCAAACAATTAAGATGTTTAACAAATAGAATACGATAACCTACTTACTTTCCAGATCGATTGTCCATACATCAATGATCATGACTGTTCAAACAACTAAAATGCAACTAATATGAAAATATCAATAGTCATGACTATTCGAATAGTTAGGATATACAAGAGTAACACATAGAAGTAAATTAATCATTGAATGGCATTATAAAATCATGCAAAGTCCAAGGAGAATTACAAAGAGCTACGTCACAACCCCAGAAAAAAGAGCTTAGCCTAACATGGTTATTGTATAGTCAAACATTCATTCTAAGCACAAAGTACATACAAATATATAAACAACTATTGTAAGGAGCACTCTGAATTGCCTCAAACCCAAAGTTTCCTCACCATTCTTCACCTCTTAGGTCACAAACCTAATTCTACTTTTGAGCCAGAGCAAATCTCCTTTTATGTCTTCTTTTCTCCTATTTATAACAAAATTTTAGGGTTTTTTGCATTTTTCTGCAAGGCTCGCGTAGTACGACTGTGCTAACTTGGATCTTCAATAATTGCTTTGAAAAGGCCAAATTTTTTTCTTCCCATTTCTTAACTACCTCTAAAGTAAGAATAAACATTAAAAAATGAGTTTTGTCAATAATTGTGTAGTCATTTTCCTTACAAACATATATTAATTATGGTAAGAATAGGGTAAAAATTTCATTTAATAGTGCACAATTAATTCAAAGCATGCAACAAAGCTTTCTGTGGAGTGGGTCTAAAGATAAGAAAAAAATGGCATGAATTAAATGGGAAACAGTGTGTATGGAGAAAATTCCCTTAGTTTAGGAATCAAAGACATTGATGATTTCAATAAAGCATTGCTAAGCAAATGGAAATGGAGGATTCTTAGCAAACAAAATTGTATATGGATAAAATTCTAGCAACCAAATATGGAGATATCAACAATAAATTATCCTTTCAACATTGGAAGAAAGGTTCTTAGTGATGGATGTATAGATATCATGAAAGTTACATCTTCTAAGGAGGTGGGGGATTGGTTTAGAAGAAGCGTGGAGGTTGAGGTAGGAGATGACTCTCTTTTTAAATTTTGGGAAAGAGGATGAAGGGGATTTTAATTGTTTCAAATCAACCTTCCCTAGGTTACTTGCTTTGTTAGGTCAAAATGAGGCATTGATTTCAGAGATTGCGGAGTGGTGTATCGTAATACGGGAATAGAAATTAAAATGAAGAAGAGACCTTTTAGATTGGGAACTTCCCTTGGCAAGTGCTTTGGAGAAGATGTTAGAAAGAACTCATTTGTGTCTTGATAAAAAAGATAGTTGCGTATGGCATAACCAAGTGGGGCAATAAGCTGATTTCTCAATGAAAGATGCATATAATCTAGTTCATAGCAACACTCTCTTCCCTTCAAAATAACTTGGAAGGTAAGGGTACCCTCGAACGTGTTGCTATCAGTGGGTACCCTCGAATGTGTTGCTATCAGTGGTTTGACCTTCAACAGGTGTTACTTCTTGATTGTTTTGCTCATATTTGGTAGCATGCCAACTATTACCAAGGTAAGGTAAACAAAAAATATTATGCTTATTGTATTGGATGAATTTAAGGATGACAATCATGTTTGTCTTCGCAGGTACCGCCCCGCCCCTGTCCTACCTAAGATAATCAAGGATGAGGACGAGTATGGGTTTGTCAGTCCTCACCTTGCTTCTATGTTTTACATATAATGATATGTTAAACAAAATCTCACATGTTTGTCTACAAATCAACACCTTTGTGGACCATTAAAACAAAAATATAGTTAATAACTTAGCATATAATTATTTAATAATTAATAAATTAAATATAATTAATAAATTATAAGCATTTTAAAATATAAATTATAAAAAATAATATAACGGATATCAATGGTTATATTCGAAGCCTAAAATACCTGATGGGATGGGATTAAAATTTCATAAGTGCTTTCTTTATACTCGCCTTTGCTCTCGCCCCACACTTTCTAGGGACGGGATGAGGAGGGCAAACTCACCCCACAACCATCCCTAGATGACTTTCATTTGGTCAATCTGGATTGCAATAAATGAGATGGTTTTTAAGGGTGCTCAATTCTGTGTTTCAAAAGTTTGACAAAAAGTTTTCCAAAAGTCTTGGTTATGAGTTAAAGTCTATTGCAAAAAGAAAAAAGAAACTTGCACCTATTATGAGTGGCCAGTACAGCTAGAACACTGTATTAATAGATTTGATAATGGGTAAAAATCGAAGGAATCTTACACCTGTTTTGAAGGGACTATTAGGCTTAAATTGAGTTTAACACATATCGTCACCACCATTGTCGGCGATGGTGGTAGTGGTGATGATGGGGTGGCGGTGGCAATGGTGATGGTGACTGTTAACGATGATGCCGACAATAGTGGTAGCAGTGACAACAGTGGTAAAGGTGATGTTGAGGGTGAGCGTAAGTGTAAAGGTGGAGGGTAGGTGTGAGGGAGAGGGCGAGGTGAGTTATGGTAAAAGAGGTACATCATATCTTTAAGTGAACTAGTTTAATTTAAATCATTATTTTTAATCTTACGCATATTATCTATTTCTTTCATCTCTCATAATAAACATTTTATGCTCTCTCTATATAAAAAGATCTCTCTATAAAAGATATTGGAAGTCTTTATCATATATTAAAATAAAATAAAATTTAGGAGTCTTTTGATATTGTCATGAAATTCTCTTTAATGTTTTCTTCTATTTTGAGAAGAGAAATCAAATATGCCCTTTCCAACTTTTATTTTTCATTCTTTCATTTTGTGTGTGTTACTTTTGTGAATAAACTTTCATCAAAGGATATTAACGGATATCATTTATATAAACTAATGTTAATTATTTTTTTGAAATTTTATTTCTATGGTTTATAAGTAAACTTTCTTGACTCTCACATAAGTGTTACTTTTGTTAGAATTTATTTATTAAAATGGTCATTTAGATGATCTATTTTTTTAATTTAAATACTCGGAAACAGATATTGATTTCGGTTACAAAATTAATATTCATATCCATGTACAAATAAAATAAATATTTATATTCATGTATCAATTAAAAAAATTAATACATGGAGATGACTATTAGTTTAAATATGTAAATAAATTTTGAGTTTATTTATTCAATGAAACGGGAGAATTCGTTTAAATAATTAGTAAAAAATTTCATTCATGACGTATGATATTTGTTAGAAGAAAAAATTATGTAGAAAATAAAAATTAATAGCTTCAATAATTAAAAAATTAATAAAAACCTACATGGACAGTAAATATAAGATTAAGTAGTCAATAACATTTTACTAGTTTCCTTACAATTTTGTATAACAGTTTTTTTTTTTTTTACAATATAGATATTTATACTCATTTTTTACGAGACTGTTTTTTTAATGTGAAAGAGACTACTCATGCACAAAAAAGGAGTCTCATTAAATATAATAGGCGTGTATAATAAATATGCAGTACCCATTTTTAAATAAAAGTTTTAATAGAAGATAAGAAATCAAAATTATTAAGTAACATTTTTAATATAATATTGTTCCATTTATCTCCTATAAAAATAAAAAATTCCATTAATATCTATTGTGTTTGAGAGAATGAGTTGTTTTGATTAAAAATGGTTAATTAATTACTCGAAGTATATCTTATTTTTTCCCTCTTGAATAATATAAGAGTAGTGGAGAATTAATTTCTGAAAATCAATCAATGAATTTCTAAAGACCCTTTGAAAGCACAACTTATTCCCAGATGTGATTATTTCGAATTAATACTATGCACACACATGAATTTGCATTTTTGAAATGTCAAATCAATCACAAGATGCTTTAAAAGCAGCAGTAAAAAAGGAAGAGAGTTTTTTACTGTACCTTTTATTTACCTTTCGATTATTTTAAATTACTTTTTGTTGTTATTTGTGTATATTTATAAATTATTTTTTGTTGTTTTATATATAAAGAAAGATGTTCCATTTATTTTAAGAGTAAATATAAAAAACTTACTTTTCACCTAATCTTTTATTTTTTTGAAATTTGATGGTAAATATTAATTATTTATTACATTCATTATATTTCAATAAAATGAATGATGAGATGAAGACTAATTCTGTTAAAAATAATGTCATTACTCTTTGAGAATTATCTTTATTTAGGATAAAACAAATAAGACAAGAATATAACATTAAATAACGAATAGACTACTCTCTCTAGTCCCAGTATATCCACATTCTCCAAAACAAGTAGTTCAACTAAACCTTACAACATTCTAAGCGAAAGTATAAAAAAAATCAAATACAAGCTTAAAGTGTTTTTAATTAATGTACTTTGATATAATTGACTCAAGTTCATTATATAGCATAATTCATTCACTCCCTTGTTCATCATAAGTGATGTGAACTTCTTCCAACATATTTTGAATTATGTAGATGCCCAAAATATATTAATTTAAAATAGACACATTTTTGTTTTTATTACCTACATTGGTAATCATTATTTATGCTGACAATCATACTCAACCATAAAGAGTATGCTTACTTCGAATTAGACCACTTCAAGAATTTTTTTTTCACTTCATTACCTATATTGGTAATCATTATACAATTAAACTCCAACATAAAAAGTATATTCACTTGAAATTAAATCACTCCAAGAATTTTTTTTTACTTTATTACCTATACCGGTAATCATTGTCTATATCGACAATCATATTCTTTCACTTCATTACCTACTATACTTACGCAAAACGTATGGAGAGTTCTCCAACAAGTGTACCAAGTAGGTCTTTGAGAGTACAACAACATTAGAGTTATATGCAAGAGACACTCCGACACTCAAGTCAGTCAAGGTTGTTTAATATTTTGTTTTAGGTCAAGTGTACAATACCTTTTCCTCTCTTTTTATCATGAGACATAATGACTTTAACTCAAGCCTTGGTTACTCATTAATTGTTCTTCTATTTGTAACTGTCAAATGATGACGGCTGTAATAAGTTCTCTTGGGTGCTCCGTTTGGGTGTCTGTTACTGCTTTTGTGACAATTTATCTTGCTTGGAGGAGGTTGATGGAGTCTTGTGCTGGGGAAACCAAGGGTGCGAAGTCATCTAGGTCTTTATAACAAAGTCATCCTTGTGGAGTCATCCTTGTGAGGTCGTCCTTGCATGAAGCTGACCTCACCCTTGTTTGCGACTATAATGAGGTCAGATGAAAGGTGACGTCTGGGTAGTACATCTACACTGGTAATCATTGTCTATATCAACAATCATACTCTACCATAAAAGGTAAATACTCACTTGGAATTAGACCATTCCAAGAATTTTCTTTCACTTCATTACTACACTAGTAATCATTATCTATACTGACAATCATACTTCACCATAAAAGAAGTATATTCACTTGGAATTAAACCACTCCAAGAATTTCTTTTTACCATACACTTTGCATCAATGTCAACCAATGCCCATGTACAATCACCATATACCTTGCATAAATGTTAGCTAATGCACATGTGCAATTGCAGATCTGCTAGCAGTGACTCATCTTTTTCCATAGCAACACAGATATATGCCATGAAGATACATAATTTATCTTTTACAAAAGATCAGCTTCCCACGAAATGAGAGAGACAATATTGGCATCTGATTCATGTTTCTTTCTAATGTTTCTCCACTTGGACAATTTTTCTTTACATGCCTAGACTTTTCACATTGATACTTCCATCAAGCTTCTCTTTGTCACATTTGACATCATCTATAGAAGATATTACACCAACCAAGGATGATTCTCTAACAACAAGGAATCTTTTCTAATGTGAAAAATTAGATTAGACTGCAACAAAAAAATATACTAAGAATATCCTACCAACCATAGGCTCTTAATACCACATTTGGGTAAAAGATGTCATTACCCCTTGAGAATTATCATTTTAAACAGATGAGTAAAATAAAATAAATAATACAAGAATATAACGTGAGAATCCAAAAATCGGAGAAAAAACCATGACCATTGTCTAATGACAACCAGAAAATAACAATGTGAAAATTTTTACAATGTAAAGACTACCCTCTCCGACCTCACTGATCCACTCTCCAAAGCAAGTAGCTAAACTAAACCTCAAAATACTCTAAACAAAAGTATAAGAAAAGTCAAATAAAAACTTAAAGTATCTCTGATGGTGAACTTTGATACCATAGACTCAAGTCCATCATATAATATAATTCACCCACTCCCTTGTTCATCCCAGGTGATATGAGACTTCCTTCAACAGAGGACAACTCAGGTGAGAAAATTTATTACGGTGAGCAATAAAAAACATAATAATAACCATAAGATTTTAATAAACGGTTCAAATATTGAGATGTTAATTAAACAAGTTCACATGATTTTCTCACATTGAAACCTCTCCCACAAACTCTTAACATCGCTTTCTCTTTGTCACCCCTGTGGAAGATTGCCACCAACCTTACTCTACCACCGCCACTACCAATGATGACGATGGCAGTTGTTCTATTCCAAATGACAAAGAAGGGAGAAGTGCAAACATGTGTGATGTGAACTCAAATTGTGAACACTCTACGATTACAATGAAAGAACAAATGCTTCAAAAATGCAATTTGCTTTGTCCTCTCTCGAATTTAAAACATCATCTACTTTCTCTCATTGCACCGTTTTTTGCATTATTTCTCTTCTAAATTTCATGTTTTTGTTTTATACAAGTTGACTAGAGTTTTAAACTGTGGCAGTTTATGTACGTTCTACTCCACCACAACATCATCAGTATTGCCTCCACTATCATTGATGATGACGACATCAGTATCGACTATGGTGGCAACAATGGCGGTGACGACGACAATAATGGAGTGAGGGTAGTGAAGATCTTGTAGGCGATTTCGCAAGGGTGATGAGTCAGTTGCACTTTCTCTTTATATTTAATATAGATAGATAAATAGATATATTGAGAGAGTGCAACAAACGAGAAAAAGGTTAATTGTGAAAAATGAGAGAAATTGATAATAACCATAAAATTAAAAATAAAGGCTTATATTAAAACAACTCACTAAAGATATAATGTGTCTTCTTTATCGTAACTTACCTGCACCCACACTTGCACCCCCACCCCACCCCCATAACCACGATTGCCAATGGTGGTACCACCGTCATCACCACCATCATATCTGCCAACAATGGTGGTGGTGGTGACAGCGATAGTCGTAGTGATGATGCTGGTGGCACCGATAATGATGGTTGCAGGGTGGGGTCGAGGTTGCGGGTAAGTTACGATAAATGAGACATATGATATATTGAAGTAAGTTCTTTTAATATAAGCCTGATTTTTAATTTTGCATTATCAATTCTTCTCATCTCTTATAATAAATATTTTTTTCACTTGATATGTCCAGGTAGAAAGATATTATAACTATTATATATGGAATTTTTTTAAGATAATTAATTTATACATTACCATATAATTTCTTTTTGTTAAAATATTTATTAAACAATAATTTAAATGTAATTAATTTATAATATAATAAATTAAAATAATTTTAGTTATGATAGAAACTGTAAATATTATTTATAGATAGAGAATTTTACTTAAGACCTTTAATTTCTATACTTTTTAGTAATTATTTTATTATTTAATTTTTTTAGATAGTTATTCTAAAAAACAATTTAAACATATTTATTTAATAATATTATAAATTAAATTAGTGTTAATTATAATAGAGATTACAAATGTTATTTATAGAAAAATTCAACTCAAGATCATTAATATAAATTTAAATATTTTTAATTCATATTTTATTTTGTAATTGAAACTTTTATACTAAAAATTAATCTATTTAATCTGTAACATTTATTTTTTTGAAAAATATTTTTTAATATTTATAAAGCAACAAAACCATATGAAAAGATTTAATATTTACTTAAGTTATATTAAGTAAAATATTTTGAATGAGTTATGAACCTTAGGTGTTGTTTGTGCTTACTCGTGTTTTTTGGATGTGTTCAGCTTTGATGGTTTTTAGCAAATTTTTTTTAGGGGTGTTCACAGTTCGGGTCAATCCGAAGAAATCGGCAATCCAAACCAAACGGTTTTTTCACTTGATCGAATCTTGACCCAAACCAAATCGAGTAGAACTGATCATGTTAAGTTTGATTTGCAGTTTTAATACTTCAAAATTTTGACCCAACCCAAACCAAACCCAAAAGTACATATTATTATATATTTATTTTATATTTTGCTTGTATTGAGCTTCTTTAAATATATATAATTTGTTTACATTATATTGAGTTGCTTTAATAGTTTAATTTAACTAATTTGAAATATATGAAACACTTAACATTTTGTTATAAAATTAGAATTTAGTAAATTAATAAGTTTGCCTAGTTTGAGGTATAAAATTAATGATAAAAAATTTTGTTTTTGAATTTTTTTATCGATTTTTTCCGATTCAAACTGAACAATCTAATTATCATTGATTCACCTTGGCTTGAGTCGGAAAAATGAAATTTCAACAATTCGAACAAACTCAAACCAATTAACGTTAATTGATTCAGTTTTCTTTTTGTCTTTAAGACCAACTAATTCGAACCTTGAATACCCCTAGATTTTTTACTATTCATCCATGTGGGATTGATGTAGCTCTTTATTAATAATGAATCTTTTTTACTAATAAAAAAAGTTATATCATTTTAACTAGCTAATGCATTTGGATTTGCTTGATTGCTGAAAAATATAGTTTAAAAATTTTATAGTAAAATTAAAATTTGTGTTCTATTATTTAGCATAATATTAGAAATATTTATTCTGTTAATATTATAATTTTTTTATCTTTAACTAAGAAATTGTTGTAAAATATTTTTATTATTAATGCGCACAACAAATCGAAAAACTTGTGCGTATAGTAATGTACGAAAGAAAAAACCCTGAGACATATTTCATACATTTTTTATTTTGACAAGTCATATTTCATATATAGAATAACAAGGATTGTAATATTGAAATAATTTCCATGCATAAGATAAACATCTAAAGTTAGCAAGAAACAAAACCTTAAATAATTTTAAATCCGTAAAAAATATTAAAAACTTTTCAAACTAAAATAATTCTATGATAAAGATTAGACAAAAAAAATTTCTTGATTTGATTCCTTTCCTAACTCGGGTCAAATTCCAGCTATTGCAATTTGCAACATGCTCCAAGAGATTTATGTAGGCTGCTAGATTCAATGGAAATTAGATTTTTTAAAGTAGACGGATCCGGATTAATTTAATTTTACTTTTCTGAAAGACTAAAAAACTGTTTCTAAAAGATAAAATTACTTTTTTTAAAAAAAAATCTATACTACAATTTTCCCTTTCGATGTTCAATTTTCAAAATACTTATTATCCTTATACCTATTTAAAAATTAAAAAATAAATTACTTTGTGATAAGAAGGATTCAAACCTACAATTTCTCCTTCACCAAATTTAAACTTTGAAACTTGATTAACTTTATAACTTTAAAAAAAAATTACTTTAAAATATTTATATCTAAACTGTAAAAAACCGCTTTAGTTTGGGGTGATTTGATTTTTATAATTTCAAACTGCACAGTTCAGCTCGGGTTTGTGGTTTGAGATGTTGAAACCGCATTAAACCAAATCAAACCGCTTATCTTAGTTATTTTAGCAAATTTGCAAAAATGTATATACAATTATTCATTATTTTCTAAGTTTATAAGATTTTGACTTAATCTTTAATTAAGATTTTTAATTAATATGTATTAGTTAATTAATAAATATTTTATCAAAACTATTTGATTTAATTTTAATGGATACAATTTGACGACAACCACTAAAGTGTAATGTTTAAATGAATTGATTGTTTATATTTTTCTTTAATAACTGCTACTTTTATATAATTTTGTTGGGAATATATAAACTTTTATACAATTTTAAAAATAAATTTTTTCAATGTATTTTTTAATACTTAATAATAAAAATTTTAAACTGCAAAATCAAACCAAACCAAATTGCAAAATATTGGTTTGGTTTGGTTCGAATTTTATAATTAATCTAAATCACACCATACTTATTTTTTTAGTTTGGTTCATATTAGTTTTAGACTCAAAATTGCATCAAACCACACCACGAACGCACCTAGCTTAAGAAGAAAATTACTTTAAAACATTTATATCTAGCATACTTAAATGTCTTACTATCTATAATTTATATGTATAATCAATAATCTATAATATTATATTTTATGATATATTATCTATATCTATATTATTAATAGAAAGAATTCACCCTTTTGATGTCCATTTTTCAAAATACATATTCTACCCTTATACCTATTTTAAAATTAAAAAATAATCTACTTTACCATAGGAGGGATTTGAACCAACAACCTGTCATTTCCCAAATGTAAACTTTGCCACTAAATCAATCTTATAACCTTAATAAAAAAATTACCTTAAAACATTTATACCTAACATACTTAATTGCCCTACTATCTATAATTTATATGTATAATCAATAATCTATAATATTGTATTTTATATTATATATTATCTATATCTACACAATTAATAAAGGGAATTCTCCCTTTTGATATCCACTTTTCAAAATACATTTTTTACCCTTATACATATTTGAAAATTAATAAGTAAACTACATTGTCATAGTAGGAATTTGAACCCATAATCTTTCCTTCGCAAAATGTAAACTTTGCTACTAGAACATTATAACCTTAAGAAAAAAATTATTTTCAAACATTTATATCCATAATACTTAATTTCCATATTATCTATAATTTATATGTATAATCAATAATCTATAATATTAACTAGCAAAAACACAAGTGTTATGCCTTTATATTCGTATTTCTATTTTGATATGTTATAACAATTTTGGAATTTTAATTTAACATGTTTTGTAATAAAATGAAAGAATATAAATAATTCACTGTGTGATTTTGCATATAATAATTTTAGTTTAATATATTTTGGAATATAGTTTGTTAATTTTTATATATTTTTTTTACTTATGATAACATGATAGAAAAATGTAAGATCATCAATAAATATGTCAAATTTGCAATGAATTTGAAAATTATAAAAAAAAAAGAGTTTGACTAGAACTCAAAATGTTATCGCACGAATGTATTTGCATGTTTATTATAAATATTTATGATGAAAAGAATACATATACAAATGATAATATTTATGATTAAAAACATACATATACTATTGTTGAATATAAAAATTGTAAATATATATTTTTCATCATTAGTATATATATTCTTTTCGTCATAAATATGTATACTTTTTTATCAATGGCCTATATGTATAATTTTTATCAATTATGTATACTTTTCATCAATAGTATATGTATGGTTATGATAATATGAAATATTCTAACTTACTACAAATCAATTTTCCTTAAACATCATTAGTATATGTATACTTTTAATCATATGCATTTTTAATAAACAGGAAAACACATATGTGCGACAACATTTTTATTTCTATTCAAGCTCTCTTTTCTTTCCAATTTTTCAAATTTATTACAAATTTGACATATTCTTTTATGATCTGATATTTTCTATCATGTTATCATAAGCAAAAAAATATAAAAATTAAAAAAAATATTCTAAAATATATTAAACTAAAATTATTATACGTAAAATGATATAATGAATTATTTATATTCTTTCATATTATTATAAAACATATTAAATTAAAACCTAAAATTATTATAACATATCAAAATAGAAATAAAAATAGTTTTCGTTAGTTAAAATAAACAAAACCTTATCAGTAAGTTCATAATTTAAGAGGTTTTAGAAACTTTTGTAATAAAATTTCAAAATAGAATTTATTGTGCATTACGATTAAAGTTTCAAAGCTGATTTTTTTTTTTTTTTAAGATAGCGGAAATAAATTGCCAATGATATCTCTGTATTTAAATAAACACGGTAAAAAGCAAGAAAGAATATATTTTCTTCTTTCCTTTTTGGTCACAACAAAAATATTTACTGAAATGTACTTGTTTATTCCTCACCGTCTAATTTTTTCTCATTGAATTAAAAAAAAAAAAGAAGGAAAGATAACAAAACAAAAGGGCAGCTTGCCGAATCAGAATTGCTAATTGGGCCTCAATGCTATGTTTCAGGGCAGTTTCTCTCGTCGCACCCATTGCTAAGTGTCATAACCCGAGAGCAAAGAAACCATGAAATATCTATATGAATTTTATGCTTGCGGCATGAATTGGAGTTATACGTGGACGACCCTTAAGTAAAGTTGGATCCTATCTGGCATAATCATGGATGACTCAACAGTAAGCCAAGGCACATTCAACAAGGGTATCATCAAGTCGACCTTGGGTTCAAACCAAATCCTTCCTTATAAGATTAGAAATGACTTGGTAATAAATTAAGACATACCTAACACTTCGATTGTGGTCAAAGTTCTTGTGAAAAGATGTAAACTTCAAGAAAAACATCTAAAGTGTCTTCTAAGAAGGTCAAAACCCTAACTAGCAGACTCAAAAACAAGGTAAATAATATAAAAGGTAGCATTCTTAAATTTAACTCGTTTTTTATTATATCATTATTTTTTTGACACCTGTACATGCTGAGCTTATGCTAACTTGAGCTTCGAAGTGTTATTGCAGGTATACCACCTCTGCTGGCGAGTACTATTAGTTTGGACTTTCAGAGGATACGAAATATCAACAAAGACTCAAGTACACAAGCATATTCGTGCAAGTATAGAAGTCAAGAGATAAACAAGAATATAGGTAGAAACATTATGTTAAAGAGAGATTAGTTAGTGTATACTCCATGTAGGTTTTAATATAATTTTTTTTCTGAAAAAATTGATTTTTTATTTAAAATGTAGGTTTGCTATGAAATAATTAAAAATAAACTAAGAAGTTATGAATTTTAATGTTGGAGTAAAAATTTATAAGAAATTTTTAATTTTACATAACATTGTGACATTTACAAAAAAATGCTTTAAGAACACATATGTGAGTTTGTCAATGTTGATGCTATTGAGTGAAAAATTTTCTCCATTCAATAAGTGAATTATGTTATTTTAGTATATAGCAAGAGATCTACTTATCTTAAGTGAAAAACTTTATCTTCATCCTTCATCTTTTTTAAATCTAATTGCTCAGACTAGTTACTTATTATAATAATTTGCTTTAAAAAATAGTGGTGATAATGAAGATTAAGTGTCTTATACTTACTCTTATAATAAGCAAATCTCTTGCCTTAGTATACAATTTAAAGGTGAGTAGATGAACTGATACACCCTGATAAGGTCTAACCCATAAAACACACATTTTAAATGGACTGGATAACTCTAGTTCGCCAAATAAATGGACTTTTGTATCTAGCCAACAATGTTCGTAGACTTATCAAACCAATGAACCTACACACACACACATATATATATATATATATATATATATATATATATATATATATATATATATGTATATATATATATATATATTTAAAAAAAAACTTATACTTTTTAAAGTAACTAAACTTTATTCTATCATACTAAAAATTAATTTTTTATAATAATCTTAAATAGTAAATATTTTCAGTACTAAAAGTTTAAAATATTACCATTCATAACAAATAAGTCACAATATTAACATAAACTAATAGTTGGGAACATGACAAGTGTGGATTGTGTGACAATGCGTTTAAATCAGGGTCACATTTCTTTTTCTCCTGTGAGGTGACTATGAAAGTTTAAGCGGGGATATGCAATTGGTGGGGAACATCTACAACTTTACAATTTGAGTTTCGAAGTCATGGAATGCAATTCATGTGACTCATTAGTGGAAACAAATCATTATGCACAACTTGGAGGTATGTTTGATTTGCATGACTATGACATATTTGGAATACACACAATGATTTAGTTTTTTCAGAATACAACACCTAATTTTTGTGCCATTGTATTAGCTATACAACGTAGTTCCTAGGAATGGTGTAAGGCAACATAGATAACTTCACATGGTTTTGCAGAATGGGTGATGAATTCGTTGGTTTGTATACATTGATGTAAGTGTGTTTTCCCTTTGTATTTGTCTGGTCATTTTAAACATGACTAGTACTCTGTAATTCACAATGGAAGGCATCACTTGTGCGTTTCATTTTGACTCTAATAAATTTCTTGACTTATAAAAAACACATAAACTAATAGCTTAAATGACAAACTTGTCTATTTAAACGAATTACTAGTCGAGTCTATGAACTTGTAGAGTTAACCCTCTTAAACAACAAATACAAAATTTGCACACGCTCGTAAAGTCTGCAAGTTTGTTTATTTTAATAATATTTATGTCAAAAATTAATTTATAATATTTTTAATTGGTTGTTATTATACTAGACTCACTCACACACACACTCTCTTTATCACTCTCTTTCTCTCTCTCTCTATATTTGTCTGTTGTCTATTTGTCCATTTGGCAGTCAGTGAGTCAGTTGTCTGCCTGTTTGTTTATCTATCTGACTGTCTATCTGTGTGTTTATCTGTTTGTGTATGTTTCTGTCTGCCTATTTGTGTGTGTGGTTTGAGTATGGGTGTGGGTGTGTGGATGTGGGGGGTGTGAGTATGTGTGTGTGCGTGCGGCTGCATGTGTATGTGGGTTTAGGTGTGGGTGCTGGTGGGTATACATGGGCGTGAGTGTGTGTATGGGTGTGCGTGGGCGTAGGTGTCTATGCATGTCTGTGAATGTGGGTGTGCATGTGCATATGTGTGCGGGTGTATGTGTGTGTGGGTGCGGATGCATGTGCGCGTGTGTGTTTGTGTGTGGGGGGTGGGGATGTGTGTGAGTGCGTGTGTATGCATGGGTGTGGGTGTATGTGTGTGTGGGGTGGTGCGCCTGTATGGGAGTGCATGTGTGTGTATGGTATGTGTGTTTATGTGCATGTGTGGGTGTGAATGTGTGTGCATGGGTGTGTGTGTGTCGTGTGTACGCGTGTGCATGTATGTGTGAGAAAAAACAACTTAAGTGAAAAAAAATTACAGTGAGACATGAAAAAACATAATAATAACAGTAAGATTTCAATTAATTTTTTAGATTGAGTTATTAATTAAGTAAACTCACATATTCTTCTCACATAGATGTGTGTGTGAGGACAACTTAAGTGAAAAGAAAATTACATAGAGAAATGAAAAAGACATAATAATAACCATTATATTTTAATAAATTGTTCTTATTGAGTTGTTAATTAAAAAAGCTCACATAATTCTCTCACATAGATACCTTTTCCACAAACTCTTAACACTCCGCTCTTTGGTCACCCCTACAGAAGATCGCTACTACCCTCATTGCCACTACCACCATTGATGATAGCGTTGACAACGATTATTCTATTCCCAATAACAAAGAAGAGATAGAAATATGAGTGTGTAATGTGAACTCAAATTGTGACTACAATTATAGTACTAAAACTTTAAAATATTACCATTCACAACAAACAAGTCACAATATTAACATAAACTAATAGTTGGGAAGATGACAAGGGTGGATTGTGTGACAACACGTTTGAATCAGGGTCACACCTCTTTTTCTCCTGTGAGGTGGTAATGAAAGTTTGGGCGGGGATATGCGATTGGTGAGGAACATCTACAACTTTACAAGTTGAGTTCCAAAGTCATGGAATGCAGTTCATGTGACTCATTAGTGGAAACAAATCATTACACACAACTTGGAGGTATGTTTGATTTGCACGACTATGACATATTTGAAAGACACGCAATGATTTAGTTTTCCAGAATACAACACCTGATTTTCGTGCTATTGTATTAGCTATACAACTTAGTTCGTAGAAATGGTGTAAGGCAATATAGATAACTTCACATGGTTTTTTCTGAATGGGTGATGAATCTGTTGGTCTGTATACATTGATGTAAGTGTGTTTTCCCTTTGTATTTCTCTGGTCATTTTAAATATGACTGATACTCTGTAATTCACAACAAGGCATCACTTGTGCATTCCATTTTGACTCTAATAAATTTCTTGACTTATAAAAAACACATAAACTAATAGCTTAAATGATAAACTTGTCTCTTTAAACGAATTACTAGTCGAGTCTATGAGCTTGTAGACTTAACTTTCTTAAACAACAAATACAAAATTTGCACACGCTCATAAAGTCTGCAAGTTTGTTTATTTTAATAATATTTATGTCAAAAATTAAAACTCATATTTATCATATTTTTAATTGGTTATTATTGTACCACACTCACTCACACACATACTCACTCTCTTTCTCTCTCTCTCCCTCTATCTATCTGTTTGTCCGTTTGTTTGTCAGTCAGTCAGTCAGTTTGTCTCTTTGTCTGTCCATCTGTCTTCCTGTCTATTTGTTTGTATATGTGTTTGTCTGTGTATGTGTTTGTCTGCCTATTTGTGTGTGTGTCTATCTTTCTATCTCTGTGTGTATGTGGTTTGAATGTGTGTGTGTGGGTGTGGTATGGTGTGGTGTGTGTGTGTGGGGGGGGGGTTGTAAGTGTGTGTACGTGTGTGTGGGTTTAGGTGTGGGCGTGGCCGTAAGTGTGTGTGCATGTGTGTGAGTGTAAGTGTGGGTGTGCATGTGCATGTGTATGTGTGTGTGTGGCCATAAGTGTGTGTGCATGTGTGTGAGTGTAAGTGTGGGTGTGCATGTGCATGTGTATGTGTGTGTGTGCATGTGTGTGAGTGTAAGTGTGGGTGTGCATGTGCATGTGTGTGCAGGTGTATGTGTGTAGGTGCGGATGCATGTGCATGTGTGTGGGTGCGTGTGTATGCATGAGTGTGGGTGTGCATGCACTTGTGCGAATATCGTGTGTGCGTGAGTGTGCGATTGTGTGTGTGTGGGTGTGGTGTGTGTGCATGTGTGGGTGTGGGTGTGGGTGTGCGTGTGTGTGTGAGAAAGAACAACTTAAGTGAAAAAAAAAATTACAGTGAGACATGAAAAAACATAATAATAACCGTAATATTTCAATTAATTATTTAGATTGAGTTGCTAATTAAACAAGCTCACATAGATGTGTGTGTGAGGACAACTTAAGTGAAAAAAAATTATAGTGAGAAATGAAAAAAACATAATAATAACCATTATATTTTAATAAATTGTTTTTATTGAATTATTAATTAAAAAAACTCACATAATTCTCTCACATAGATACTTTTCCTACAAACTCTTAACGCTCCGCTCTCTGGTCACCCCTACGGAAGATCGCTACCACCCTCATTGCCACCACAGCCATTGACGATAGCGGTGACAACGATTGTTCTATTCTCAATAACAAAGAAGAGACAGAAATATGAGTGTGTAATATGAACTCAAATTGTGAACACTCTATATTTTTTTGTGTAGTTTTTTTTGTCTCCTCTTTCTTTCTCAATTTCATGGTTTTTATTTTATTCCATTTGATTAAGTTTTTAAAATGTGGCGATAATGGTTTTGTTTTGTTCAATTTCATTGAATTATTGTTATATTTTTTCATTTTTTATATATAAATAAATAAATAAAGTACGGATGTAGTAAAAATTAACAAGTGGTAATGTTTATTATGATTACAATGTTAATTACTTACCTTTTTGCAATTTGTTTTGAATATTTATAAAAATAAATGATATTGAAAATGTGTTTCTAAAATAAAAAAAAAAGAAACAACCTGCAATCTGCAATTCTTTATTTATAGGGGTGGGTTTGGGTACTTTTTATTATACCGAAGTTGTAGTTTTGTTTTTAAAGCTTGACCCGATAAAAGCTTAGCATTTTGTAATTGACTAAAGAAATATATCTTAAATTTTAATTTTGGTACGTATCAAGATTTTAGCTCTTAACCAAATAGCAATAACTCCAAATAAAAATATTTTTGATACTAATTAATGAATATATTTTTATACTATCAACTAATAAAAATTAATTTATTATAACTTATTTTAAAATAAAATAAATAACTTTGTTTACGAAAAATACACGGTGTATTTTTATAGAAGAGGAAGAAGGACTCTACTGTTACTTTTGCTGATAGGTTATCAAAACCTACCCAGGGTATTAGATTTCATTCTATAGGACCTTGAGTATTTTTTTGTTTTGTCTTTTACATGATTCTCTTTTTACAAATCTATATGGTCTTTTTAATCTTTGGGATGAATCTCTCTTTTATATATCTAATTAATATATTTATATGCTTTAAAAAAAACTTATAATAGACTTGTTCTATAAGATGAAAAATTGTTTGTAATTTTTTGTAAATGTTTCAAGTAAAAATCATTTGAATTTTATTTGTGAAAGGCGTTTAAAGATCATATTATAAATTTTCGTATATGTTAATTAAAACATGTTCTGAAATACTCATTTCAAATTAATAAATTTATGACAGGAGCTAGTAGTCAGTAATACTCTTACACTTTATATATATCTTAATATTTTAATTATCTGTTTATATATAACTTATTACATCATTAGAAACGTGTTTTTGTCGAAAAAATTAGCATCTTTTTAAAATTTAACAAAAAGCACCTTTTGTTCTTGTTTTATTTTTGAAAAAAATTGCTTTTTCTCCACTTACAATTCTCTTGAAGCATGACAATGGATAAAGAAAGTGGTATATGCTTGTCATATTTAGGTGTTTATGTCATAAGAAATGAAGTTATATATAGTTCATCATATTCAGATTTCAGATATAAACTTGTAGACGTATAGTGGGTAGATGAGAGATGCCCTTTTGAGTGGCTAGATTCCTTATGCTACCTTTATCTTTAACTTTGCACACTCTTCCATGCCCATATTCGTGCGACATCCGTCTGTAAATAATGTAGAAATAGGAGCTAGAAAACCTTACTTTTTTCTGAAGCCCCTCTAAAATAAATGTTATACCTACATCATCACTTAACCTCCAAGTTGTTCTTCTTTTAATTTTATTTTTTTCCAATATGCTTTCTGCAATATGATTACATATTACGTGGTATTATCCAAAGTATTAATTTGACAATAATATGTGATTCGATCTTCGTATACTCTTGCTCGTGGCTCTTGAGGAGTCCGCGTATAAAAGGTGTATAGATAATAGAATGACCAATCTTCCAAGTGCAGCAAAATAATTACAGGAGAAGACTAGAAGAGGATCAAGTGGAGCAGAAAAGAGAGCTATGCGAATTAATGGGCATAATAAAAGCTGAAAAGATTGTTAAACCAAGCATTTGATGAGAAAGAGAAAGTTATTTTTAGCAATTAAAATAAGTATCCTTGCCTCCCCATTTGGCAAGTGCATGTTAGTTTTCTTCTCCTGCCAATGTTTGATGTCTTGCAGTCTATGGCAACAATAGCAACTTTTGAAAGCTTAAAGGCGTGTTTGGTGGGTGGTAATTAGACGTTAGCCCCGTGCGCTGACTGTTACTTTTTCTCAGCAAATGCAAAAATACCTTCCTACAAATACATAGACACTGATCCGACCCATGATGACAGTGGCTACCGCGCGTGCAATTTTGAGAAAAAGCCAATTTCTCACTCCCTCCACTTCACAATCCAGCTTCGTCAGGATATATTATTTTATGCTCTCAAATTATTGTGTGCTAATAGTTTCAATCAATTTTACATC
Source organism: Psophocarpus tetragonolobus (assembly GCA_037954015.1). NCBI lineage: Eukaryota > Viridiplantae > Streptophyta > Magnoliopsida > Fabales > Fabaceae > Psophocarpus > Psophocarpus tetragonolobus. Next base: position 34,343,590 of record CM075692.1, on the reverse strand, counting down.
ACATCTAATGGCAACTTGTAATGTATAAAAAATTAATAATTTAATCGTGCGCTGCCTTTTGAAAATTTATCATAGTCCATCAAGATCATGTAATAACTTTTTTGTTACCAATGTAAAGAAATTAATATATTTGTGAAATTAATCAGAACCATAATAATTTGGAGTTATGTAACATTGTAATAATTTCTCATGAAAACAAACTTTTCTGGTAATCACTTATGTAATCTCCTTTTTGTTTTACTTTGTAGGCTCTCCACTTGGTTGCATTGTTTTTTGTTTGTTTATATTTGAAGAAGAAAATAAGACTAGGTTTGTTTGTAATAAAATGTACATAAAATAGCAGAAAATAAATCTCTTTCAGTTCCAGGAATTTATGAAAAACAACAATAAAAGTATAACATTGATTGATCATCACTCTCATAAAATAACATATCAAGATTTTAACGTGAAAAATCTTTTAAAGCAAAAAGTAAAAATTATGGATAGTCTATATCAAAGAAATCACTACACTATTATCAATAAAGAGTACAAAAGAGTGTCAATTAAGTATCATAATCAATATCAAACAATAAAGCAATAAAACTTACAAATAAAGAACAGAAAATATGAAAAATATAAAAAATATTGTAACTTTACAAACTGAATATCTCCCAATTTAGAGATCTGTTCATCGATCCGAATGGTCAAAATGAAGAAGCATATGTTTCAAACCTGCTGTCCAAAACATAGCTCGATCCAACGGTGGACGAATCTGCAATGAAGAATTTATTATTACAACTCTCTGTAAAAATAGGAATAAGTTTCTCTCTTCTTTTCTTTCAAACAATTAGTGTATTTCTCTAACCAATGAGTTTTTTTCTATCTACAGCTCTATAAAAGTACCTTCTCCATTTAAGCATGTAAACTTCTCAATTTAAGTTAAATGCATGTAAACTTCTCAATTTAAGTATTTTCTCCACAAAAGAAGAAAGTACAATACCAACATATTCTTCTAGGTCATCACTAACTTATTCTTTCTCTAGGACACGGATACCAAGGCAGTTTTGGAATCTTCTACTTTGCGGTTTAAATAGGATATAATTGGTTAAACTAGAACCAAATTATAATATTTCTATTGGAGGAGAAAGTTGTGTCACGATTATTTCAAACTGTAGGTTCTACAAAAAGAAAGAAAAGAATTGATGGAGTATCAGACTTCACTTGCTAAAACAGCCAGCGCGGTATCAAAACTTTTGTCATCAATATACTTCACTTATAACAGTGAATCATGTGAGCTAAATGGTTGTAAGAAATTATTTATGACTATGAGGATGCAGTTCATTTATTAACTAGCGTCATTTTCACAGATATATCGAGGAAATCTAGACTCACAAACCAACCTTAGTGGAAGAAATTAATTTAATCATAAGCTATGATTACAAGAATGCATTGTTCTGCTGCATCATAAAAGGCACGGGTGCTGTTCCGTTGCTGTATAACCACAATAATTTGGCACTCAAATAAAGGATAACCAATCTGTTTGGCTTGAAATGATCTATCCATACTAATTATACATAGTTTTTTATCTACGTTCTGAGATGTCGACAAATGACTTTATTTAAGTGCTTTTCTTCTTTTCCTCTTTCATCCATGAGTATCACGGTTATAGAACTAGAACTAATGTCGCGATAATTTATTCAAAGTAACCGAAGTCTAGACGCAATAATTAACGACTTCGCTCATGCGGAAAAACATAAAGCAATATAAGCATTTTTCTGAAGTTAAACGCCCATGAGTTCAATGAGAGTGTATATGGCTTGAATGAGACATTAGAGGGCCGGGGAAGATGGAGGATTTTTTTATTTTTTTTTATTTTAAGGAAATATTTATTTTAATTTAATTTTTTAAAAAGTAAACGAAATAAAAATAAAATTAATAGCATTTCCACTAAATAGTCTTGCTTTTTTTAAAAAATTTACAATTCTCTAAATTTAAAAATAAAATATTAAAAAATCACTTATAAAATTCTTTTACTGTAAATTTATACAACTTTTTTTTTTGTTTTTTGAAGCATGTTCCTATAATTTTCTAGTATTTATCAGTAACATTCTTATGAATTTCATTTAAATGTACTATTATTTATTATTTTTTTTATAATTTTATACTTTCATAATGATTACATTAAAAGTGGTATCTAACACAACTTTTAACACAAACAAGTTGACCAAAAAATTGTGGTTGTTTAAATTTAACTAGTAATTGGTGCTGCACTTTCACCAAACTTTTAATCGAATATCTATAAATTATAAAAATTTATAATTAAATCCCTCAAACTTTCAATAGAAATATAGAATAGCCAAACATATATTAGACCACTATCAATTAATACGAATTTATTGATGAATTTTTAGACGTAAGGCTATAAGCACATGTAGCGTAATAAATTTAACCAAAATTAATCCTAGCCTCTAATATTTTAATAGTTTAACCAAAATTAATCCTAGTTTCTGTTCTTCGTCAAACGCTTTTTTTTTTTCAGCAAAAAAAAATTTATATATATATATATATATATATATATATATATATATATATATATATATATATATATATATATGTGTGCGTAGGTACCAGGGTACCGAAACTTCTCCAAACTCCTTGATCCTAAACATACCCTATGCATTTAAAATTTATAACAGCATGGTGCAAAATTTAAAAAGGCATGGTCCATGGGCAACATTGGATCTAGACTTGTATAATATTAATTAGATATTAAGTAGTTACAAATTCAAGCCAAACTTCCATTTCAAACCTGACATAACTATAGGAGATATGTAGTTAACTAGTTGGGAGGAGCATCTAAAACACAACTCCTCGGCAATCACAACATAAGACTCAACTCAAGAGTCAAGATCATAGACTATACCCCTTAATTACTTCCCTATTAATTATGCATATACATACAGACAATTTTGTTTTTGACACGAAAAATAGTGGATTAGCAATGGTATATGTCATTGCCTGAAATGGACTGAGGAAGGCCTTCCAGCAAGCAAGAGACTGGAGGAATGGTTAGTGTCTCAGAATTTCCATAGGCACTCCAGCAGAAAGGATCAAGCACTATGTCTCCTTGAGCAGGAAGAAGCTCAATATCTGAGAGAGTCAAGTTGGTGCATGGCACAGAGTCACTGCAAGCAAAATGCATAGGTGGATGCCTTATATCATACGTTCCCTTTATGTTTGTGTAAGCTATATTGGTTATAAACACTGCGGAGGTCTTGTTGGCGCAATCCTTAGAGAGGCAGTAAAACTGGTCAATTATAATGGGGTTCCTTACAGTATCCATGTGAATATTACTGAATGTCACTCCTGATACTGATCCTGCTCCACCTTGCCATGTCTTGATTCTAACCCCATTATCTGACACTTTTATAACTGAGTCCCTCACCGTAATATTTGAAACACAGGCTCTAGAGTTCTGTTTTCCCAGACTACCAATGCTGAATTAAATTAATAAGGTTAATTAGAGAAACCAGTATATATAATACATGGACCCTTTCTTCCAAATAACTATTAAGTTAATTACCTTATACCATGACCAGGTCCACATGTGATGTTCTTTATATCAACATCATGGCAACCGGCTCCAATCGACACGCAGTCATCACCTGTATAAGAATAATTCATTAAACATATATTGGTAATTAATTTTGATGGAATAGATAAAGAAAGGTAGGCAAATATTTTGTGACCAACCATTAGAAATGACCGAATTGTATATCTTCACGTCATTGGTATTTTCTATGTGTATTCCATCAGTGTTGGGGCTTAGTGCTGGCGCTGTTATGTATAGTGATTCCACGTGGACACTTTGACAGCCATCAAATCTGAAGTGGAATTGGGGGCTGTTCTTGATCCTAAGTCCTTGTACTGTCAAGTTGGAACTCATGAAAAACCTTATGGCCTGCAACACGTAGAGTTACATTACATATGAACAATTATTTTCAAATCACAATGCATTATGCATTTTAGTTTGAACAACTTACAACTGGGCTGTCGCAAGGTTCCGGAGATGTTTTCCCATGAGGTCCCTGTGGCATTTACTTTAGGAATCAGCTGTTGTTCGCAGCATCAAAACCGACTTTATTTTTTATATTCTTAATTTTTTTAAATCATCAATAGTATACCTTATGAGGCTTACAAGGAAGGTCCCACCATTTTGCTCCTTTCCCATCTATTAAACCACTTCCTTCAAGTGACATCCCATTGATTCTATAAAAGACAAGCCATTGACGCTTACTGTTGCTCTTTGGCCAAGATTCAGGTCCATCAGGTGGCATGAGAGTTCCATCAACCTTTTCCATGAGTGCCAGCAAAGTCAATTAGTGAACTTTCCCCTTGATCATATATAAAAAAGAAGATAGTCTATGTACTACTGCTTGGTATTGATTTTTACAAAAAATACTTGAAGTCATACATAAGTATGATTTCTGATTAGTTAATATAAAAATTCTCATACACTGTAGTACATAAAAATTAAACTTTATGTAAGAAGAACCAAAATATTGCAATTTGCAAAGTACATTACCTTTAGTACCAAGTCTCCTCGACAAGGACCTGTGAAAATAGTAGATTGAATCATAAAGGAGAAACTTTGGGGAACAAGGATAACTTTAACTGCTAATTCACTTTGGCAGGCAGTGTCCCACGCCATCTTGAATGACTCTGTGTCATCAGTTATTCCATCTCCAATGGCCCCAAATGTTCGTACATCAAATAAGTTACTAGATGCATTGTGGTAACTCTGGTTAACAGAGGGGCTAGGAGAAGGAGTGGTAGAAGGTGCAAAATATGGAGCAGGAGATGGTGAAATTTCAGGTGCATTATGGTAGTTTTCGTTATCAACGGGACTGGGGCTAGGAGCTTCATCAGGAGCGCTAGAAGGTCCAGAAAGTGGAGTAGGAGATGGGGAAATTTCATGTGCATTTTGATAATATGAGTGCTTGTGTTTTTTATGGTAATGGTGCCTAGCTTGGGTGGGAAGAAATAAAGTAAGAAAATATAAGGAGAATACTAGTGGCAAAATAAGAGAATGCCTCATTGCGAGTATTTTCTAGTACTGGAGTTAAAAAAGAAGTGAAAAGTTTAAGATACAGCTTTGAAAACTAGAGATTCCAATTGGCTTTGTGGCTGTCAGCAACTAGATGAAAGAAATGAAGCCTCGAATTTTGGACTAATTGGGGACCCTGTGTTTTGGGAAATTGAAAGAAACCGGTGGTTCTACCTTCCTTGTACGAGTGACTACTAGGAGCACAAGTTGCAACAAGTTTAATTTTGAGTTGGGCCCTTGGAGTACATGCAGAATCAGAAAGCCTGAGTTACTATTTATAATAACAAGCCATAGTGGACAATATGTTAAGTTTCATCTGCACATTATCAATTTTTTAATGGTTTTAGAAGTGGAAACCGACAAATACTACATAGGCATTGGCCTTCTTTTAGAGATTGTGGAGTCTGCATATGACAGTTCGAACAGAGCAAAAAGGAATAACTAGAAGTCAGGCTCGGTAGTAGACAAACCTCCCATGTTCTTCCCATTACTTTTCTGTGTCCCATAACTACAAGGAATTTCTTATGGATAATATTTCTTAAGAAAAAACATATTAAATAAAAATTTGGATTTATTAAATTAATAATAATACAAGTAATTAGTAAATGTTTATAATTAATCATATTTTAAAACAAATTTTCACAATTTTTTTTTGTTACTTAAAACGAAATACTTGCATAAATTTAGTATAGAAAACCATCCTTGGTATCACAACTGATTTAGAATTTAAATCATAATTATGTCATTTTGATATAAAACAAACTTTATTAGAGGATAATATCTAGAATTTTCAACGCAGTAAATAATCTATAAGTAATAAAAACTAAATCTTAAATTATATTCTAGATATAAATAATCTAAAATATTTTCCTGTCGTAATAAAAAAGTATTTTTTCTGTTTTGTTTTTATAGAAGGTAAAAATTTTATTCATAAAAAACAAGTCTCCCATATCATAAGATGTAATGAAGGGAGAGTCACAGTGCAAAATTAAAATAAGACTAAACATTTACCGCAGTACAGTCATTCCCCCACTAACACTCATATGAAAAGAATACCAAACGGAGAACTACTTCCCATTTAACACTGCTATCCCCATATACTAAGTAACACTTTTTGAAATTTGATCAACACACAAAATCAGATGAGATGACGAATCAGAGAAAGAAATGACAGTGGCTTTATAGAATCTTTTAATCCATACTCATGACCTTTGAAGAGAGACTAGTCACACTTCTTCAACAATAAAAGAATTTTCCTTAAAAACTACTTCATTTCTGGCAAGCCAAATTCCCTACAAAGTTGCTAACCAAATTACACTAAGAATTCATTTCCTTAATTTCCCCTTTAGATGGATTACACTCAAGTGTTGCAAAAAGACAGGTAAATGATAGGTGACTTACTGATTCAGGGTGTATAGAATAAACTGGACAAAACACACTAAAAGAAGGAAACATATTCCTTTTAGCTAATTCAACCCTATAAGGTATTCTATTATGAGCTACTTTTCAAGAGAATGCTACCACCTTTGACGGAACCTTAGATTTCCAAAGACAGGTGTAGAATGGAGATGCACTCACTTGAGAGACACCAATAGCTACACGATATCCATCCGTAAGCGAATATTGAGCATGATACTCATCCCCCTCCCCACCCCTAACCATCCTTCTCCTCCCACCTCAACTAAACTCCTTCTAGAGCCCTCCCCAACTCCCTCAACCCTTCCTTCTCCCAACTAAATAAATCCCTCCTCCAACTAAACCTCTATTCCCTATCTATAGACTCCCCAATTGAATAAAAAAAGTATTTACCTTAATAATGCATATGAGTTAAATGAAATAAGTCGATTTTATTATTAAATATAATAACTTATAATAATGGATTATGAATTAACTTTGGAAAATTTGAATTAATGAATAATTTATTTATTAATACTTTAGTATTAGATTAACTTTAATTAATTCAGTTTTTTTTTTAAAAAATAAATTGTTTGCATAGACATTTTAAGAGTTTATACTAATAATATAATATAGTATTCAAACAAATAAACTAGCTAGTGAAAATATTGATATATGTTATCAATAAATAAAATATTAATATAATATATCATATTGTTTGTGAGACTCTTGAAGTTTATCCTAACAGTTTAATTTACAATAGACAAATTATATAATGAAGACAATTTTAAAAGTTGGCAATTTTTTATCTTTTTAACAACTGATTATTTTTGTTTAGTGTAGGTTAATTTTATACTTAGTCTTTATCAATCTACCAATATATTAACGATGGAATAAGTTTTAAGACCGACTAATTTGTGTCTGTAAAAAAAAAAAAAAAGACTGACTAATTTTGAAGAATACTATAAATTTAATGACAATCGAACATTAAATTCCCAATGTATTTTGTGAACTGCCTTACAGGAGTAGTGATGCCTGAATGGTGCATGACACGAATATCTTAGAATATGGGAATTGCTCAATATGAGTTAATTTAGGTGGTTTCAGTTTTGTGTTTTTATTTTTATTTTTTATTTTTTTTAAAATTTTTTTTTGTTTTTAATATTTAGAAAATAGGTTTGTTTTTCACTTGATATTTTTTTATTTTCAAAAAATAATATTGTTAAATTTAATCAATTTTAGCAAAAATATTATAATATATATATATATATATATATAGTTTAAATACATTTATATATTGTTTTTTATATAATTACAATATTGTTATTAAGTATTTATAGAAAGTTAACTTTTTAAAACACTGAAAATAACATTTTTCTATTTTTTCAAAATGTTTTCTAAATGGTAAACCAAACATATTTTTACTTCTGTTTTCTTTGAAATTCAAAATAAAAAACAATCAAACTTAACTTGAAAATTATTATTTTAATATGGGTCTCATAAGTTAAGTTACTTAGAAGCAACTTTTATCCAATTTTAAATAACTTACCTTGTGGACCCACATTAAAATAATAACTTTTATGTTGAGCAACTCATCTAAGCAATTTCCACTAAAGATGTTCTTCAGGAGTGAAGTGTCCACTAAACATAAGGAATGTAAAATTAATTTTAAATCAATAATTTATATAATTGAAATGTATGGTTAATAATATTAATGTAATTAATATTATTTGTCACTCTATATGGTGGCATATCGAGTGAGAAAGGCAAATTTATGTAAGACCGAGATGAATCGCAGCCATTGAGAGATGAGAAAGAATAATATCTAAAAAATTTCAATTATTAAGAAAGGAAAGAGAAAAAAGTGATAAATAATATTAAATGATAGAGGAGAAAAAATGAGTAGATATATACGATTTTATATCAACCATTAATTTTTATTTTAATGGTTGAGATTTGTTCATCTCATATACTTATATAAGATAACTTACTCTCATATGATACACCATCTTTCTCTCTCAAAATATATATATATATAATGTATTATTCTCTTTCTTCTCTCAATGACTAAGATTTGCTTATCTCACTCTTATATAAATTTGACTTTCTCGCTAGATATGTCTTCTACATCTAGTGATAAAACAAAATTTATATGAGAGTGAGAAGAGTAAATCTCAACCGTTAAAATAAAAATTAATGGTTTAGATCAACCACTCATTATCTCTCTTCCAACATTTATTATTTGTCACTCTTTTTTCTCTCTCCTCTATTAATGACTAAGTGTTTGTTTGGCAACTGCTTTATAAAAGTATTTTCAGTCTTTTAGTATTTAAAAACAAAAAAACACTTGTTTGGGTAGTGTTTTTTAAAAAGTTTTCAAAAATAGTTCTGATTTTTTAATTTTGAAAAACTAAAAAACAGGAACAACTGAAAGTAGTTTTGTTTTCAGTTTTTTATTTTTGTTTTAAAAACTCAAAAATACAATCAGAATATGTTACTTTTTGCTTTTCATTAATGAAATTTTAATAATTATGAACAATTTTTTTTCCATTTTTATATCTTTAAAACAGTTTTCAAATAACATTTATCAAACAAGTTTTTTTTTCATCTCTTCCCGAAAACAGTTTTTGAAAACTCTTTTCAAAAACTAAAAAACAAAACAAAATCAATCAGGGCCTAAGATTTTTTTAATATTTTTCTCTCATCTCTTAATAACTGAGATTTGCTTTTCTTCTTCTCATATAAATTTGGTTTTCTCGTTATATTTGTCTAAAGCTGACAATCTAGGTGGTTGGGTCGGTCTGACCCGTCAGACTTTTCAAACAAAATGAGTCAGGTCGACTCATATTTTGTTCAAGTTATATATTTCTAAGTCTAGTCTGACCCTATATTGGGCCACTGAGCCAAAACGGACATTTTAAAAAAAATCAAAATTAAAATATTTATAAAAAGTAAAACTTATTTTATAATACAAACTCAAACTAATTCAAAATAACACACTAAATTAATAAAAAATGCATCATAAATAAATCTAAAATAACATAGAAATATATTTATATGTATATTTTAATTTAATATACATTTTAGAACAACATAATTTTTAGAATATCAAACATACTTTTATATGTAATATATATATATATATATATATATATATATATTAACAATATGTATAAATTGACTCCACATCAAACATATTTTATGTGCATATTTTTTATTTAATATATTTTTAACAATATATATTATTAATATATAATTTTAAATTTTAGATATTTATGTTCGTATTTAGACCAATCTGACCTTACATAATTGGACTAAATGGACCCAATAAAAAATGTTCGCTTCTATTTATACTCCTTTTTTAGAGTTGCAGTCTCACCAAAATGACTTCTTATTATTATTTTAAAAACCTTGATTTTGAGTAAGATAGTCCAATATATTAATAAATATTTGATTATTTACGTTTTTAGGTGAAAATTGAACGCATAGCTCTCAATCTCAACAGTCAACGATTTCCTCTACTCTTCTCATGTACCAAAGGAGGCAAAAATGCGTTAGCAACGTGAATCATTGCAAATCAGTCTCCCTAAATCTTTCTCCAAAATCAAATGGGCATTAGTGTCACTTTGTTGATAACTTGATTTGTTCTACTCATATTCTTCTTGTTAATATTACTTTAATTTTTTAATGTAATATTTAATATTAAGGTTTGTTTTGTAAAATGACTATGTTTTTCGCCTATTAATAACTTTAAACGACACTTATTTTAAAGTGAAGGATAGAAGGAAATAGAATGGATGATTGTGTTGTGAAGCAGTGACATTAAAGAAGCCGCATGCCTAAAAGCAATAGCAAATTTTATGCGGCTGAGCTCGAATTTTGTATTAAAAGAAAACAAAATATGAAGGGATTCCTTAAAGTAGATATAGTTAATTAAGGCTTCATCCACAAATTAATTAAAATATTGATTTGTCTATAAATCTGTAACCGCCCATCCACTCTGAAGTTGAGAATTCCATGCTTGTATGCTTTGCTTTGCTTCCACTCACAACATTTCAACATATTGCTACATAGCCGCCCAATTTCTTACCACTATTTCTGGTCATGCTTCCTCGGTCTCTTCTATCACTCAGATACACCTAATCATGGCGGTTTAGTACTTTCTTTCCATTGCCGCCTCAATACTCAAATGTCCAACCCACCATATTTAGTTCTGCAACTATTTTTCATTTTCGTTTTTGGACACGGCTTATTCTTGCATTTTCGTAACGTAACACGCCCCCAAGATCAAAATTCCAGCTCAAAGAGCGAGCTATATGTCTAGTAATATTAAAAACGGCATTTAACATGCAAAAAGTACAGTAGGTGCTTAACACTGAATCCAGTACTTAAATTAAATGATTTTACCTATTATAACCCAAAAAGAAATAAGAAAAGTAGACCCTAATTAAAGTTAAGTGGCTGACTTTTGCAGCAATTGGCCTACCCAAGTTGACATTCTTAATTCCAATAATATTTTTAAAATACTCAAATGATGGATCACCTTATAGTGCTACTTCTGATATAGACATATGTACATGTAATCCCACTTTATATTTATATATATATATATATATATATATATATATATATATATATATATATATATATATATGAAGAGATTTACTTATTCTAAGAGTAAGTATAAAAGATTTACTCTTGATCTATCTATTCATTTTATTAAAATTTAATAGTTGTAATGAGTAACTAATCTTAACTATTAGATTTCAAGATAATAAAAGGTGAGGATGAAAAACAAGTTTTTTATACTTACTTAGAGTAAGTGGATCCCCTCCCATATATATATATGAGGATAATTCAAGTGAAAAAAATTATTACGATGAGAAATGAAAAAATATACTAATAACCATAAGATTTCAATAAACTTTTCAGATTGAGTTCTTAATTAAAATAGGTCACATGATTCTCTCATATAGAGACATCTTCCAAAAATGTTTAATGCTTTCTCGTCATCCCACAGAGTCCTGTACAAGCTTGCAACCACATGCACTCCACCACCAATATTGCCATTATCACTGCCCCATCATCGTCGTCACCATTGTTACTCCTCCATCACCACCACTGTGACCCTCACCGCTACTATCACTGTCATTGTCATCAATGTTTGGAAGCTGCAAGCAGAGTAGACTAGGGATGGAAATCATGCCCACCTTCGCCTCGATTTTGACGTGAAAACTTGCATCGTTAGTCTCTGCCCCACCCTCATCCTCGCCTATGATAATCAAAGATGGGGACGACTGTGGGTTTGTTAGTCCCTACCTCGTCCTCGCACCCATCCCTGCCCCACTTCTATGTCTTACATATAATTATATGTTAAACAAATGTCATATGTGTATAAATCTACACCCCTGTGGACTATTAAAACTAAAATAGAATTAATAACTTAGCATATAATTTATTTAATAATTAATAAATTAAATATAATTAACAAATTTAACATATAATTTATTTAATAAATTATAAGTAAATTTAAATATATTATAAAAAATAATATAACAGGTTACCTGCACGGGGATACCTGAACCCAAAAATACCTGATGGAGATGAGGACAAGATTAAAATTTCATACCCGCCTTTTTTATACCTGCCTCACACTTTCTAGGGATAAGGACAAGGAGGGAAAAACTGCTCCTGTCCTGCCCTGCTGCCGTCCCTAGAGTAAACCATCGATATATGGTGGCATCAAACTCGTTGATGAAGGATTGGAACATGTCCCAGCAGGATTCAAAGCCATTCAAGGTCGACACGAACCGGTTCTCACGATGGAGGTAGTCTGCTTGTAGTAGGTGAAGGGCTTACAAGATTGGCACTACATGCCAACGTCGAATAAGGGTCACCGCACAACACACATGTCACGATCCAAATTCAAGGTTGTGAGTGAGGCACGAACTAACATTTAGTCTGACAAGCCTAACAAGAACATAACAGTACATGAAAAATAATTTCTCAAAATAACATACTTTTAAGATTCTACAAAAATTTTGAGAGAGTTTCCTCTTTAATTTGGACATCCCAAAATTTACAAAGAAACCTACTACCGATATAATTCACTAGCCAAAGTTTTTAACAACATCAAATATACAATATCTAAACATAAATCCCATAACTAGACTTTATATAGCTATAGAAAGTACAAATAGTCCCAAAATAACATCAAATATCATCAACAAAAAGAAAGCATACAAAAAAGAAATAACAGAAGAGATGAAAAACAACTTGCTACTCAACTACTTGAGAATCTAGATGAAAAACAATAGCAAGATGGTAAGTCATAAAGACTTAGTAAGGGCCTAACAAGCACCATGAACTAGAAAGGAAACATATTAACGCACAAATTGTTTAATAAAAACATTTCTCAATATAAACATACTAAATCAACGAATTCAATAAATCTCACAACCACCAATAACTTATACTTAACATCCAAAATGTTACGTTTATCATATTCGAAACAATGACAGATTTATCATATATATTAAATAAGCAAATTTGAAATGAAATACATTAATGTAAAACATAAATAAAATGAAATGTAAATATAACGGGATCACTCATGATAGAACCAAGAGATAGCTCCATCTTGTTGATAGCCCTCTTCTCCAAGAGTAACCTTTCTCTTGGGGTGACTCCATCTAACGAATAACCTTTTTTTCCTAGAATCATATCACATTTCATTATCATATCATATCATCGAGGGAAGCTTCATCTCATTGATAGCCCTCTCCACAAAGTAGCAGCTCCATCTAATAGATGACCTTCGCTGCCCAGAATCATACAACTAGATGCACCTAGGTTTTTATCATATGCTAAAAACATACAGAGTTCTAACATGGATCTCATAATATAAATACCAAATTTTTTCTACTTCAAAGTTCATTCCAAAATAAATATCCAATTTCATCAAACATAATCAATTTAAATTTATAGAGAATAAAATAAAATGAAAGAGTATGTTTCCCAAACAAACGTATTAAGTAAACAACATTAAAATATAATAAGATGAATTAAAATGATGATTATAAAAAAATTAAAATAGGCCACAATTACCATTAAATCACTCATTACTACGAAGAGTCAACCAACTGCTTCCCAACAACTGCAGGAGTACTGTGTGAGGTAGAAATCAACAGATCTGAACACTAATAAATTTAGAAATTTGTTTGAAGCTCTACCTATTCATGGGTAACCATATAAATCCCTAAAACTAGTGCTTCATGCTCTAAAAATAATTCTAACCAAAGCTAACACTGCCAATAACCTGTTCTTAAGTTATGAGTTATGGGTTTACCTTAGAGAACCAAAATGAGCAACCTTTATAATGTGAGTACTCTTATTCTTCCTCAAAGCACTATCCCTCATACCAAAAGTTACCAAAACTTAGTTCCGTAAAGAAAAAGGGAAAGAGTAGGAGTTTGAATTTCATTAACTTTCATCGGGTAAGAGATTTGAGAGTAAATGGAACACAAAATGACAAGAGGAGATGAGAAGAAAAGAGAATGAGAAATAATAGGGAAATGAGGAATGAGAAAGAAAGAAAGAATGAGGAAAGGGTGAGAGTTATGAGAAAGAGAGAAAGAACGAGGGTTTAATTTAAAAAATTATTTTTTTATTTTTAAAATGAAATGGAATGTTTCAATGCGGAGCACCATTATGGTTAAAGGACACAATATGGTGTCATTCATGTCCTAAGATGGGGTTGGAAAAGTCAAGGAAAGAAACACAATGGGAAAATGTAGAAATAAATAGGAAGGGATATTGGATTGCAATCCCAAACCTCAGAATAAAGGGGTTGGTGACACATGTGTGAGATACCACAAGGCCACGAGAGAACAGTGTTAAGTGGTCATGGAAGTCTCTATGTGAAAGAATCAAGTGAATTTGTTTAATTAATAATTTAATCTCAATTGTTATTGAAATTTATGATTATTATTATGTTTTCTCATTTCTCTAACTATTTTTCTCTCATAAATTGTCCTCATACACACACACATACACACACACACACACATATATATATATATATAAGGAATTCACTTACTTTAATAATAAATTTAAGAGACTTTCTCTTCATCATACCATTCATCTCCTTAAAACCTAATGGTTAAGACTAATTACTCATTACAACATAGATTTTAAGAAAATAGGTATGAGATGGACAGTAACTCCTAACTTACTCTTAGAGTAAGTGAATTTTTTGTCATATATATATGGAGAGATTCACTCACTACAAGAATAAATTGAAGGGAGTTACTATTCATTTTCTTGAAATCTAATGGTTGTAATGATTAATTAATCTTAACCATTAGATTACAAGAAAATGAATGGTTAGAATAAAGAATAAGTCTCTTAACTTTACTCTTGGACTAAGTGGATATCTCTATCTATATTATAATGAGATGAAATATGGTTTATATTTCTAGAAAATTCATATTAAAAAATTTATATGTTTTTATTCTTCTAATTTTGAAATATATCACTTTTGGTCCTTTAAGTGATTTAGATAACTTTTTTAAAGAAATAAAAAGTTTTTTAGACAGCGCTTCAGATAAAGTGGTATAAAATCAGAGAAACAAAAAACATATAGAAATTTTTTTTGCTTACATAAGTTTTTTGTCCTTAAAGTTTCATAATAAATCACTTTTACTCCTTAAAATTGAAAAATATTTGTTTAGTCCCTCATTCACTTTTAGTCATTTTTTTCCACTTAACGCCATTAAAAAATTGCTGAGAAAGAGCATGTTTTTGTACTTATGAATCACTTTTCTCCTCAACTCTAACTCCTTCAATCTTCAATTTCACATTCGGCATAACCAAATACACTAAAACTTATAAACAGACAATGTTAATTCAAAAAATAAATTAATTTCAGAGACTAAAACAATATTTTTGAATTTAAAGGACCAAAAGTAATTTTTTGTGAAAATTTAGGGACAAAAAACTTATTTAAGCCAAAATTTTTAAATACATATTTAATATTTTAAAATTTTTTCAAGAAGTTAAAAACATATATATAAAAAAAATTATAAGAATGAAGAAGAGATCTTGGTTTAACTTTTCAACTAAATGAATCCCTTATCTATTTACATACACATACTAGAAAATGCTCATTTTATTCGGAAAATATTTTGCTGATTTTCATGTGAAAAATAATTTTTTTTCCAATTTTAAAAGAGTTTAATGTTTATGCATTGTTAGTGTAAAAGAATTTTATATTAACATTCAATCATAGTCCTTCATTTATATGAATTTTTAAAATATTAATTGGTAAAGTCAACAAACTTGCCATATATAAAAAATTATGTTTGAATATCAGTGTAATTTTATACTACAAATTAACAGAATTTTTTTTTTTGCAGATTTGACATTAGCAAGGAATTAGCCGCGAATTTTCCTAAAAATTATAATCCTTGCGAATTTCTAAAAATTGAAAATTAAAATTAACAATATAAATATTTAATATATAATTTAATATTAATATTATTAAATATTTATAATAAAATATTATCATTATTTCACTACATGATTATATTTGTCATATGTCATGCAGTTACAATGTTGTGGATAAATTTAAATATCTAAATATATATATATATATATATATATATATTTATATTTGTTGTTTACTTTA
Organism: Psophocarpus tetragonolobus; assembly: GCA_037954015.1. Taxonomy (NCBI): domain Eukaryota; kingdom Viridiplantae; phylum Streptophyta; class Magnoliopsida; order Fabales; family Fabaceae; genus Psophocarpus; species Psophocarpus tetragonolobus. The sequence goes on along the minus strand of CM075692.1, from coordinate 34,327,421 downwards.
AGCTTATTTTATTAAATAATATTATTTTTAAAATATATTTCAAATACAAAAATATATTGTTTAAAAAATATATAAATTTCAATAAATAAATATTTAAATATATTTATTTTTTTATTAATATTATTTATTGAAAATATTGAAATCATATTAAAATTAAATCTACAATTATTATATTTTACATACACCTAATGTTCTTAAACTTTTACCTCTATACTTTATAATTACTATATATATATATATAATAATTATGTAAGTTGTCTACATTCAAAGAAAAAATATTGATCTTTTCACATCTTTTAGTTTAAGTTATTATTGCTTTATTTATTTATATTAATTTTGTTACTTTATAATAAATAATAAATATATTTAATTATTCAAGAAAAGTTTGGGTGCTAAAATAAATTATCCTAAATGAGTCTAAGGCTTTACTTTTACACTCTTGTTATTATTATTGCACCCCAATTATTTTTAGCTATCATAATCACGATATTCACCAATCATCCATCAACTCTAGACACAAGATAAAATAAGTTAGAAGCCCTCAATTTTTCTCCTTCTCGGTTGAAGGTTACTTCTTTTGATCGTCGTGTAAACTTCATTGTCATTTTCACTCTATCTCCCAAGCTTTTTCATACCCTCTTGATAGGTATAAATCTTTATCATTTTAGATTTCTCTTATTGTCTCTCACACTCCCTTATTTGCATCATTATTGAAGCTAGATTTCGCATAGCCTTCACTGTCGTTGCCATTTGAGATTTGGGATTTTGAAAGCTTCATTGAGTTCATTTACTATTGTTTGCTTCCCTAATGAGTTCTCTTGTACTATACGATTCTAAGTGATATGGGATCTCCAGAAACCTCTCTGTGTTATGCAGTTTGCCCCTTTTTTCTCTCCTCCTTAATTTCTTTTATTTGTATTATTTTGATTTCTTTTATGTGACTTCTTTTAAAACCAATTGTTTTTAATTTAATACTCTAATAATATAATTTGTTTTGTTTTGTTCTGATTTTTTAAAAGGTTTTGTATCTTCTTTATAATCAATTTTCTAGGTTCATCTATTAATTGAAATGTGCATTGTTACCTTTATTTATGTATTTTTATTTACAGTAAAATGAAATTATGACTAAGGTGAAACAAAATATGAAAGAAAGAGTGTTTCATATGGTAATGGAGTATATATTTCTTTATGCTTTCTTTTCTATATGTATTTTTTATAATCTAACTTTTCTTAGTTACTTATTTTATGTCCTATTAATATTGGAGTTTTACCTTGTTATATTTCCCCCCTCATTTTGTATATATATTCTCTTTTTACTACAATGAATTTATTACACTTACATGTTTAATATTATTAACTTTCCATGTGTATCACTTTATCTTGATCAAGAGACAGTTATTAGATGTTTTTTGTCATATTAACTTTCCATATATTGTTACCCTTTTCAATTTAGAGAAAGTAATTATATTTACATTTTTATCTCTTAGGAGTTACAGAGTTAAACTAAACATGGAAGCATTTTCATGTCGAGCATGGATGTGTAAGAGGTTTCTTCTTGACCAAAGTAGATATATAACTGAGTTTTTAAATGGCCTTACAAAGTTTTTTATACAATCCTGCTTGTCAAGGGTCCCATCATTAGGGTCATGAGCTCATGACTACGAGGATAGAAGAGGATATGACTAAGAATGAGCATGAGAGGCTGAAGTTCATGGTGAAAAATTGAAGATCATTGAAGCCTAGTAACTTATAATTGTATATAGCTAGTCTAATTGTTTTACCTTTCTTAGTGGTTGACTCTTGTAGTTGATATTTCATTTTGACCATTATATTAGGTCACCACTCTTTTATTTTTGGGGTGCCTTTAGTCATCATTTGGAGTATGTGTGAGAGAGGGGCAAAGTAGATTCTTTTTAGAGGTCATGTGAAGCTTGCTTGCATCACACCTCCTTTTTAGATTTGCACCTACCTAAAACACACCCAAAGCATGACAACTAATCCTTTCCTCGTATTTTGGCACCTTTGATCATGAGTAAAATCCATTTTTTTAGAGTATTTTCTCCTCCTAGGTTGACCTTCTCCTCTCTAGAGAAGCTCCCTTTTTAGCTTTCATTAAGGGTCCTTCTCGTGGGGTAAACATCAAGGTTCATCTCTCCCTTAATTGGTGCCTAACCCCTACCTTTCCGAGTCTTAACTAGCTTCCATTTCACCAATCTACATCATCAAGGAAAAAAATCATGGACAAGGCAACTTGGTTTGCATCATTTTCTAGAATTTTCTTATCAACAACAATTTTTTTTAATGAAGGAAAAATAAGATGTTCATGCAGGCAATATAAAAATAAGACATTTTAAATCCTATATGAAGTAAGTGTTTACATTATTTGAAAAGGATTTACACTTGGAAATTGGTATCGGACCTCTCATGGAGAAAGAATTTCTTATACTTTTGGTGTTATTACCCACTCAATAGTAGTAAAAAATAGGACTACAAAAATGTTAATAGACATCAAGACGTGTGTTTGATGCTACTGATCTTAATTTTGAGCAACATTTTATACAGAATGAAGAGAAACCTCTAAATATAGAAGCCATAAAATTTATGAAATGTTGAATTCAACTCAACAACCATTGTGGCCAAGATGTCAAAATACATTAAAGTTGTCTGCTTCTATTACAATGTTACGTTTAAAATATAAACACAACATAAGCTTATTTTAACGATGTAATGAAATTTAAGAAAAACTCAAACCATCCTCAAAATGTCATTCCTTCTAATTGTAAGGAAATAAAGAAACTTGTAGCAGAGCTGAGTTTATCAAGAATAAAAATAGATTGTGGCATTAATAGGTGAATGTAATATTACAAAGAAGAAATTAATTTAAAAGTGAAAATTTTTTGGAATACCTTAATATAAAATGCATTAGGAATGCTATAAAAATCCAAAGGTGTTCCATGTAATAGATTGCATTACTTGTTACTTATCCCTAGGCTACAGAAATTATATGCTTTTGAGACATTGACAAAGCACATGAGGTGGCATTATGAAAATTACATGAAAAAAAGGGTACTATTATGTCATCCTTCAAATGGGGAAACTTGGAAACACTTTGACCAATAATATCTTGAATTTGCCTCAAAACCTCGAAATGTTAGACTTGGTCTGTGTGTTGATGGAATATTAGTGTGTTTATCTAGTTAGTACAACCATATTATTTTTTGTCAATAATTGTAACACCATATAATTGTTGGCTAAGTTGTGGAATTAATTGTTCTGTGACAGAGGCCTCAGTGGGTAAAGTCACAGTCGAATTACGGTACTTGCGCTCCTATGACACTTGTTGGCTAAGTCGTGACATCAATTGTCCCTTGGCGGAGGCCCATGTAATAGTTGGGCATCTATAGTTAAGTAGAACGAGTTGATTGATGGAGTATTGGGGAAAATTTTCATGTTTATATGCATGGGAAACTCAAGTTTTTAGACAAAAAATTGAACAAAATGACTTGGTTTGATTGTCATTATCAATTTTTATCTTTTAATCATGATTTCAAGAGAAATAAGAATGTTTTCTAAAAAAATATAATTGAGAAACATGAGTCTCCTCCTAGATTAAGTGGTTAACAAGTGGAAAATGGTCTCCAACATACCTTAGTGAACTTATGTGTGGAAATTTTAGGACATAAATGTTTACATAATTGGTTTAATAGAAGCATATTTTGGGATTTTTCATATTGGAAACATAATCTATTAAGACACAATTTGGATGTGATGCATATAAAAAAGAATGTCTTTGATAATGTGTTTCATATAGTTATGGACACTAAGGATAAAACTATATATAATGAAACTCAATTAAACTTAGAAATACATTATTATCAAAAGAATTGTGGTTGAAAACAATTCCTAATGGAAAATATGTAATGCTGAAAGCTAAATTTTATTTATCAAATCAAAAAAAGAGTGATGTGTGTGAATGGGTGAAGATGTTGAAAATGTTATATGGTTATGCATAAGGTTATGCACATTTCCACGTTCTCTTGAATTGTAATGAAGTTAAATTGTTCATTGAGTAAGTATTCTATATCATATATGTCAATTTTAATGAATCTAACAATAATTATATCTAATTAAAATAAATATCCTATTGTATAATATCTACGTACAAAACTTAAAAGCTATGTATCGACATATTGATGATATAATCATTGATGAATAAATAAAAATTGACAATAATGGCTTTAAGAGTAAGCACTACTTTAAATGAATAAATTGAATACTACTATTTCATTATGTTATTCATTTAGAATTTAGTTATATGTATAAGTAAAGAAAATCCCCGTCTTAAGGTACAAAATCCAGACTTATGTGTCTTGACAAGGAAACCTTTAAGACTAGCACAGTCGTTTTTCACTTATTTTGTGAATGGATACAAATTTCACACAACATCTTGGGGTGAAGACAAAACTACATATAATAATGGGGTATGTGTTGTTGGAGTTGGACAGAATGAAGCCTCAAATGACTTTTATGGTATTCTTATAGACATTCTAGAATTGGAATGACCAAGTCAATCATCAAAACAAAGGATGATGACACATATGTAGTATAAGATTGTAGAAGTAAGAAAAGGGAGAGAATATAGAAAATTTGACCCTTTCATTTTTTCCTAAAGCAATAATCAAAGTTTACTATTCTCCTCACCTAGGTGACAAATGGATAAGGTATTTTGGTTAGTAGTTACCAAAACAAAACCTAAGAGAGTGGTTGATGATAAAAATAATCTTGAAGTTGCCTATTAAAAGTCTCACTCACAAGTTAATGTAACAATTAAGGAGATTAATTAATATCCTACAAGATCATGAGATTGATGGGGAAGTGACTTGGATTTGATACCCACATATGATTTCATTGACAATGAAGAGGAAGAGAAAGAAGATTTTATGAAAATAGATTATGATGGTGATGATGATGACAATGAGGAGAAAGAGGAAGAGAAAACTTTTATTGATGATGAAGATTGAACGCACATGTTTTTCTAATTTTATTACTTTTTTTTATACATTCTAATTTTATTTACTTTGAATACATTATTATAGTAATGTATTTTGTCTATTCTTTAAACAAAAATTTAGAATAATTGGAATTACGTATGGAATCAATATAACAATTCAACCATATTTTCGTAAATTTTAATTCTTATCTTATTAATTTCTTTTTAAAATGTTGATATGAATTACATAGTATTTCACTTTTGGTAATATAATTTATCACTTCTTATTTCATTTTAGGTTTTACATTAGATACCAAAAGCTATGACAAGGAAAACAAAGAAAACTATCCAAAATCATATATCATCCATAATCCCATCATCTAGTCTTGAAGCTTTTGCCAACCAAATCAATCAATCTTAACCTTGATTCACTCTGTCTCAACTTTAACCCCTACAAAATCAATCTCAACCACTTAACCTCAACCACAATCCACTTTATTTGAATTTCAACTGCATCAACCTCAACTTACTTATTCTCGACAAGTTAACATCCACCTCTCTTTCAACCTTTGTCTCTACCTCCCATTCGACCACCTCTAGCTCATCTTCAAGCTCCAAATCCTCATCCTCCTCCACCTCTATCTTAAACTCCAAGTTTTCCTCTAGTTCCACTTCTAGCTCCTCTTTAAGTTTCAACTCTTTATCCTACTCCATTTCTATCTTAAGCTCCAAGTTTTCTTCCAGGTCCACCTTCACCTTAGTTCACTCAATCTCAACCTATCCCTAATCCTAGTATTCAAATGCATGAATTTCAAAAGTTTAATTATGAAGCTCGATACTCCTTTTTTAGTTTTTTTAGGAGAGACAATAACAAGAACAAAATCTTATACGTCCAAAAGGGGATGGATGAGTATTTTAATTTCCTATCATATATATTTTTTATTTGAGTTATTTTAATTAGGAAAAAAAAGAGTTATATGTCAAAAAGAATGTAGGGTGACTCACTTTATTCTATGAAGACTTTTATATCTAAGCTACAATAAAAGTGATTGTACGCAGAACTAACAGTAAATGTGCTCAAATTTTCAACAGCCATAGCCAAGAATCATTTTGTCTCTCATTATTCTGAGTTTTTAATTAGTTTTCAATCTTAATGTTTTATATAGATTTTATCAACACAAGTCTATGGTAAGGGTAATTGCTTTATTAACTTGCAAGCGGAAAAACCATCATGGAAGAAATTATCCGAATAATAAAGAGAGGAACTTTTTTATGTGTTTAAGGTAATTAAAAATTTCAACATTGATTGTAGAAATCCCATTTTTATATTGTTTTTGAAAATGTTTCTAATATGTTTTCTTTTTCATTTTTTTGCAAAATCAACAGTCAAAATTTATATGGTGATCACAATATAACGATGATGTGCAATACAACTTTAATAGAAGCACTGCAACCAAAATATCCCAATTAATACAAGATGCTCAGTATGATTTACAAAGAATGTCATTTTGAATGAGAGATGAAATGTGGATACAACTAAAGACATATTAGGGGTAATTAGCCTTCAAGAAAAGTTTGAAACTAACAAACAAAAGAAATTATGTAGCTATGGATGTCACATCTCTTCATACAAGTGGAATCATTCCTCATTTCAAGCATTGAAAAGGAATTATATTATTAATTTACTATTATTGATTTTTAATAATTTATATTTCATATTTAATAACATAAAAACTTATTTTACTAATTATAGAAAGAGAAAAAAGGAATAGATTCATCACTTACTGAATTTTATTTTTGTATGCATTAAAAAAAAAACCGAAGTTGGGTGGGACCTTATACACAAGTTGTTTTTGTAAGTTTTTAATTGTGGATTTTGATTTTTAATTTTTTAATAAAAAGAAAAATCCAAATAGTTAATTGCTTTCTTTGTAAAGATAAATTTGAAGAAAGAAAAAAAAAAGTTAACATCTCAAAGTTTCAAGAAAGAAGTAACAGAATGGAACAATCCTTACAGCAAACCAAACCAAATCCTGTCTAATTGAGAAGAGGGAAGGATAACGGATCTTGGATTTATAGGCAAGATTCTTTTCAGGAGTCAAATCCAAGCATTAAATGAATTTTTACAATGACAAGAACAAGAAAAATAATTTGAAATACCGAGAACTGTAGATACATAAACAAACTACAAATGGGAAAAAGTTGACTAAGACTAGGAATCAAGTAGCATATTTAATGTCATACTTGGGGTTTGTTGCTTCTTCTTCCCATTCACTTCCATCACCCAACATATGAATGAAAATAGTGATGGTAATGATAGCAGTGAAGAGGATGATATTTATATACAAGTATTTTTCCTCTAATTTTTCTTGGATATTTATTATCTTACAATATCTTGGAAATTTACATCACTATTATTTGTTATGTTAGGATTTGAAATTAAAGAGTTGTTAGGGAAAAGGTAGTCCAATGTAGCTGAACAATGCTGGAACAAGGTGAAACCTCTATTCAATTTTTGAACTTATTCTCTTATAGATTAAGCTAAGAAATTGAGATTATAGAATTTTATATCTAATTTTTAAAATTTTTTTCTTCTTACGGATATGGAGTCTTTTAACTCATGCTCACTCTTTTTTTGTTTATACTTTGTCCTACTTCTAGATATTTTTATTTTGCCAATTGTAGTTATGATTTAGATGCCAAAAGAACTTCTTTGAATTATTTATGCTATTTTCATTTTTTCTATTTCAGAGTTTTCAAACATTATAAATTGGTTCTCAAGTTATGTTTATGAGTCATAGGAGTGTACCACATTTCTATAAAAATAAGTATGGGAAGATATATGATTTATATTTTAGATGTCTCAGGGACAAGTGGATATTACAAAACAAATATAGCTTGTTAAGTTGGTATTAAGTTTCGTGATGATTACTCTAGGTACAATCCACTTTTGAACCTCTATAATTATTTAGCTACGTGATGACTCATTTTATATGCTCACATTTATACTCTTGCTATATCTTTTAAGGTGTTTTTTCTTATTTATTTCATGTATTTAGGTTTTTATGCATAAAATCATATTTTCGATAAAACATAACTATAAGTTGCATTGATTCTTTTTTCATTGGACTCCTTACTTCCAGGGCTTCAATTTGGATATCGGGAGCATGGAGTTTGGAGTCTGGATCTATATTTGAGGATTTTTGGAAGTTCGGGAAGAAATCTACATCATTTTGTTTTAGACATTATATTTTTATGTAATTTATTTTTAGGCCATTGGCCCTTGCTTGGCCCATTATTCATGTGAGTAAAAACCTAGCAGTGGGTTGAGGACCATAGGACACTTTTCAGATTTTGTAAAGTTTTAGAGAATTTTTGTGGAGAGAAGATTTTCTCTCTTGGCTTTCAATTGTAGTTTCCATTCCAGTTCTCAATTTTGCTCCAAGTTTGTGTTCTTCCCTTGCCTCCTCTCTAATATGCATAATTCTTGATCAAGAATTAGCATTTTCCTTGTAATTGATTGATTGCATGCATGCTAGACTAGGTTTAGGAGCAATTTCAGATTTCAATTTTTCAAATTTCTATTTTTGCAATTTTTTGTTCTTGCAATTTTCTGTTTCAAAAATGTATTTCTTTTAGTTTCTACAATTTTCCTTTCCTGCAATTTTCCTTTCTTGCGATTTTTCTTTTCTTGCGAATTTTCAAACTTTCCTGCGAAGTTTCAAACTTTCCTTCGAAGTTTCAAACTTTCCTACGAATTTTCTCATGATTTCTTGCGAATTTTCTGTCATTCTTTCTTGTTTGTTTGCTCATTTCTTTTGTGCGATTAAACCCCCCCTTATTGTTAATAAAGAAAAAGATTAGAACTAGCCTAAGTGAAATAATCTTTGCATGTTTCCTTGTGATTCAGTCTTAAGTCAACCATATAGTACATTAGGGGGAGTTTGTATGTTTTTTGAAAAACCTAAGGCAACTAGGGTTTTGTCAAATTGGCACCATAGTCGGGGAGACACTTTTCTTGGATTATGTCTCATGCTAGTATTTTCAATTTTCTGTAATCTGTTCTTGTTCTTTTGTGTAATCTTTTGTGTTTCTTTAGAGCATATTAGTAATCTTTGATTCTGATCTCGGTTGCATGATATATAGAAATTGTGGTTAATACAGATTGAGTGTTTCTATTTCTGTTTCTGTTTCTGATTTCTGATTCATTTGTATTTAATATGGATCACATGTTAGATTCTTGAATTGATTTATGAATTATAGCTAAGTTCCAAGTGTAATTCTTGAATTTTTTATCTGTGCATGTTTCTCTGGTTTTCCCTAAACTGTAGCATTGGGTGTTTCATATTGCTTCATCATTGCCTGTTGGATATTCTTTGATGCTTACATTGATAAAATCTAATTTTTATATATCTGTGTATTTTGGTGCATAGGAGATATAGCAGTTTCAGTTTTTGCAGGAAAATCCGTGGGAAACCTGATTTCATCCGTTCTTGCCATTAGCCTATTCTGATTTCATGATTGCATTGCATCATACCCATAATTTAATAAAAGCAACATCATTTAGTAGAACCAAAACCAAAAAACAGAGTAATAATGGAAATCAGCAATCAACATTGCATTTTAGTGAATTTTGCATGAATAGTGTAGTGAATAATAGCTGATTTTAGAAATTCCTAATAAAATAGTTAGAGCTTGAATTTTTAGTCCATTTTTTTTGCATGCTTATTTTAGTGTCTATTAGGTGGTAGAGTCATTGCTTTGTCAAAAATAGTTGTGAAAAAAAAATACAAAATTAGGTGGTGCAAAGAAAATTTGAGAAACTTAAAACTGACATAACTTGGGCTCCAGAACTCAGAATTTGACAAATTTTATATATTTTTGGAGTAGAAAAAAATTTCCGACCCATTCCAACTCACTATGCTAGTTGAGGCCTCTCGGTTTTTCAAAAATTGCCTATTTTCTATTATTTTTCAAATTTTTTTCATTATTTGATTGATTTTTCCAATTTTTAGGCCTTTAGCATAAATACCTCCTTTGATCAGAAAATTCCAAAAATTTTTGTGGTGTCTTTTCTTACCTATTAGAGATTTATCATAGCATTACATCATCCATATATTACTCTTCCTTGATATACTTGTGTTGCATATTACCTTACTAGTTTGGAATTGTGTTGTCCTTTTTGCATGATCAGGCCCAATCCAGGCTTATTGTACTCCTTGAACCCTTAGATTGAAAGGACAACAAGAAGGCTGCTTAGAAAGCATAGTTCCATCAAAGTCCAACCTTCAGCTTACCTTGCTTCTTACACAAGCAACATGGCAATAAACCATGAGAAGACCTTGAAGGAGCTAGCTACCCCTGATGTTGGATATCAACCACTCTGCTTCCAAGTTCCACTATTATAAGAAGGTGCAGCTAGTTATGAGCTCAAATCAGGCCTGATACACTTGCTTCCCAAATTCCATGGTCTGGCAGGTGAGGATCCACACAAGCATTTGATGGAGTTCCATGTAGTCTGTTCCACCATGAGACTTATAGATGTGCCTGAGGACTTTGTCAAGATGAAGGCCTTCCACTTTTCATTGTGTGACATGGCCAAGGATTGGCTCTACTTGCAGCCAAAACCAATCACCACTTGGAATGACATGAAGAGGAGATTTCTTAAAAAAATTTCCCTGTATCAAGAACAGCAACCATAAGTAAAGAAATCAGTGGAATTCACCAACTACAAGGAGAGACTTTATATGAGTACTGAGAGAGGTTCAACAAGCTTTGTGCAACCTTTCCAAATCACCAAATTAATGAGAAACTTTTAATTCAATATTTCTATGAAGGATTGCTGCCTATGGAGAGAAGCATGATTGATGTAGCAAGTGGAGGAGCTCTGATGGACAAGACTCCAGCAGCTGCAAGGTATCTGATTTCCAACATGGCAGAAAATTCGCAAGAATTCAGTTATAGGAATGTCATCAGATCAGTGCATGAAACAACAAGCAAAAACGTTGTTGTAGTTGACAATCAAAGGCTGGAGAACAAGCTGACTGAATTAGCATCATTGGTGAGGTAGCTGACCATGAACCAAGTAGTGCACACTCCAACAGCTCAAACATGTGGCATTTGTGCAACTGACCATTACACTGATACATGCCCCTAATTACAAGAGCTAAGCAGTGTACCTTCACCTTCTCAAGTTGTAGCAGGGATACACCCTCCATTTCAGCAACAACAACCTCAATACAACCCTTTTTTAGCAACATATAATCCAAGTTAGAGAGACCATCCTAACTTGAGGTATGGACCACCTAAACCTGAGCAGTAGCACCAAAGATTCACCTACCAGCCTCAGCAAAACACACACCCCCTTTTCAGCAACAAAAATATCAACCTTCTCTTCTTAGACAACAAGTAGCACCACCACAACAACCATCACAGCAACAACAACCCTTGCAGTCCAATGCTGGATCTTCTCTAGAGGATTTAATGAAGCAAATGGCAACACAAAACTTGCAGTTCCAGCAAAATGTTTCAGCAACCATCCAAGACTTGCAAACACAGATTGGACAATTAGCCACTTCAGTCAACAAACTGCAACAACAAGGGTCTGAAAAATTGCCTTATCAACCTGTGGTGAATCCTTCTTTGAGAAATGTGAGTGCCATCACCTTGAGAAGTGGTAGGGAGTTGAATGATACATCAGATTAGCCAAGTCCACAAATAATACCTCATGTCGCAGTTCAACAACCAACCATAAGCAAATCTGTGCAACAATAGCAACAACAGTAGCATATCCTTCTTCCTTTCCCTTCAAGGAATTATGCACCAAAGAGAGTGGAGATAGATCAAGAATTGTTGGATACCTTAAAAAAAGTAGAAATAAATATACCCTTGCTGGATGCCATCAAACAAATTCTGAAGTATGCAAAATTTTTAAAGGAATTATGTACTTACAAGAGGAATTTGAAAAAGAGACAAGTTCAAACAGTTCCAGTCTTATCCCAATCCAGCTTGCCCAAAAAATGTGATGATGATCCAGGCACCTTCTCCATACCTTGCACTATTGGAGAATCAACATTTTCTAATGCCTTGTTAGACTTGGGAGCTTCCATTAATGTCATGCCTTCAGCTGTGTACAGAATGTTGTAGTTGGGAGACTTGAAGCCAACCAATGTGATAATTTAATTAGCAAACAGAAGCACAGTTCAACCCTTGGGAATCCTTGAACATGTGTTGGTAAAATTCAATCAATTAATTTTTTCAGCTGACTTTTACATTCTTGATATGCAGGATGAGAGTCATTCACATAGGTCCACTTTAATTCTGGGAAGACCATTCCTAATGACTGCTAGGAGAAAAATAGATGTTCATACAAGCACACTCTCCATGGAATTTGGAGATGAAACAGTTCAATTCAATATCTTCGAAGCCATGAAGCATCCAATTGAAGACCATTCCATCCTCTATGATCTTCATTCGGTTTTTCTACTTGATATCTTAGGAGATGGCAATGTTGATGATATTTTACTCAAGTGGATGTAAATGCGGATTATGATTATAATATGCCTGGATGCACTTGTGAGTATGGCATGTGTGCCATCTGTACTGAATTAATACTTCCATTTGTTTTGTATCCCCTGTCTTATCTTCTATTTCAGGTGCAGATTCAGACTTAGCAATAGTAGCAGCTAAAGCTTCACCACCTCCTTTATTAGAGATGAAACCTCTGCCAGATCACTTGAAATATGCCTATTTGGCCATGGATAAGAGGCTTCCAGTAATAATCTCTAGCCACCTGCTTAAGGATCAGGAGGAGAAGCTGCTACATGTTCTGAGGGAGCACAAGAAAGCGATAGGTTGGACTTTGGATGATATACCTGGCATTAGCCCAGCTATATGTATGCATAGAATTCTTCTGGAAGATGAGTCCAAACCAGTAAGGCAACCCCAAAGAAGACTCAATCCTACCATACTTGATGTAGTAAAGAAAGAAGTGACCAAGCTACTAATGGTTGGAATCATCTACCCTATTTTAGATAGTAGATGGCTTTCACCTGTCCACGTAGTTCCAAAGAAGTCTGGGACTACAGTTGTGCAGAACCAGGAGAATGAGTTGATCCCTACATGAGTTGCTAATAAATGGAGAGTATGCATCGATTATAGGTGACTCAACCAGGCTACTAGAAAAGACCATTTCCCCCTACCATTTATCGATCAGGTAATTGAGAGGTTGGCAGGTAAATCCCATTATTGCTTTCTGGATGGATTTTTTGGTTACATGCAAATACACATTACTCCTGAGGACCAACACAAGACCACTTTCACTTGTCCTTTTGGCACTTTTGCCTACACAAGGATGTCATTTGGCCTATGCAATGTGCCAACCACATTTCAAAGATGCATGCCTAGTATTTTTTCTGATTTAATTGAAGAATTCATGGAAGTGTTCATGGATGATTTTACTATTTATGGTTCCTCATTCGACTCGTGTTTGCATAGCTTAACTAGAGTATTAGATAGATACATCAAGACTAACCGTGTGCTTAATTATGAAAAATGCCACTTTATGGTAACTGAGGGAATAGTCTTAGGTCATCTTGTATATGAGAGAGGAATACAAGTAGATAAATCTAAAATTGATGTTATTACCTCTCTATCTTACCCCGTGTCTGTGCGGAAAGTGCATTGTTTTCTTGGGCATGCAGGATTCTATAGACGATTTATTAAAGATTTCAGCAAAATGGCCCTACCTCTGTCCAGGCTTCTGCAAAAAGACGTGTTCTTTCTATTTTTGATCCATGTAAGGAGAGCTTTGAAGATTTGAAGAGAAGACTCACCTCATCACCTATCATGCAGCCACCTAATTGGGAGCTCCCATTCGAATTAATGTGTGATGCCTCTGATTATGCGCTTGGAGTTGTATTGTCACAAAGATTAGGTAAAATTCTGCATGTTATAGCCTATGTCACGCAGACTCTTAATTCAGCCCAAGTAAATTATACCACCACTGAAAAGGAGTTATTAGCTATTGTGTTTGCATTAGATAAATTTCGTCCTTATTTGCTTGGCTCCAAAATAACTGTCTTTACAGATCATGCTGCATTGAAATTCCTGCTAAAGAAGCCCGATGATAAGCCTAGATTAATCAAGTGGGTGTTTCTCCTACAGGAGTTTGATATTGATATAAAAGACAGGAGTGCTGCGTTAAATCAGGTTGCTGATCACTTAAGCCGTATTGAAGGGACCGTTAATCCCTTACCAATTCGTGATAATTTCCCTGATGATTGTTTATTTACTTTATTTTCTATGGACTCTGCACCTTGGTTTGCAGACATTGTTAATTATTTGGTTACTTTGATTTTACCTCCTAACGCGTCTAGATCTCAGATTGATAAGCTTAAAAGTAATGTCAAATATTATATTTGGGACGATCCATATCCGTGGAAATTTTGTAATGACCAGGTTCTTCGTAGGTGCATTCCTGACCATGAGTTTTAGGATATTTTGCACTTTTGTCATGCTACATCTGTAGAGGCCACTTTGGACCACAAAGGAGGCTAAAAGGATATTAGACAGCGGATTCTATTGGTCCACCATTTTTAAGGATGAACACAGGTTTTGCACTAATTGTGAGATATGCCAAAAAGTAGGAGGAACTATCACCAGGAGAAACGAGATGCCTCAACAACCTATCATATTCTGTGAAATATTCTATGTGTGGGGTATTGATTTCATAGGTCCTTTTCCTGTCTCTTCTGGATATTCTTACATTTTACTTGCTGTTGATTATGTGTCCAAATGGGTGGAGGCAAAAGCCACCAGAACTAATGATTCTAAGGTAGTTTCAAATTTTATCCGAACTAACATATTTTGCAGGTATGGTGTGCCTAAAGCTATCATAAGTGATCAAGGAAGGCACTTCTGTAACAGGACTATAGCAGCTTTGTTTAAAAAATATGGGGTGACGCATAGAATTGCCACACCATATCATCCCCAAACTAATGGACAAACTGAGGTATTTAACAGAGAAATCAAGCACTTGTTACAGAAGTTAGTTCGCCTTCACTGAAAAGATTGGAGTAAGTTCCTGGATGATGCTCTTTGGGCGTAAAGGACGGCTTACCAGACTCCATTGGGCATATCTCCATTTCGAGTAGTGGTTGGTAAGGCATGCCACCTTTTAGTGGAAATTGACCATAGATCATACTGGGCAGTGAAAAATTGCAATTTAGCACTTGAGCAAGCTAGGAAAGCTAGGAAGCTTCAACTGCAGGAGCTTGAGGAAATACGCTTGCAGGCTTATGAGAATTCCAGAATGTATAAAGAGAAAGTTAGAAAATTTCATGACACACAAATTTTAAGAAAGGAGTTCTCCGTAGGAAAGAAAGTGTTATTATTTAATTCTTGTTTAAAATTAATTATGGGTAAGTTTAGATCTAGGTGGGATGGACCTTTTGTGATTACTAATGTCTTTTCCCATGGTGCAGTTGATATTCAAGATGAAGCTACCAACAAAGTCTTCAAAGTAAACGGACACCAGTTGAAACCCTTCCAGGAGAATAAATTAAAAGAAGAGGCTCAAAATACAGTTGACCTATCTTTAATAAAGCCTATTTTGATTGAGGCGGTGTCTAAATAGGCACTTGGGTTGTTTATTATTTTCATTCTTCTTTGACGTATTTTTTCTCTCTTTCCTTCTTTAGTTTTATGCATGCATTTGCATTGCCAATTTTCATCCATTCTCACATTAAGGACAATGTTTCATTCAAGTGTGGGATGAGATATTGATCATGTTTTAGGATAAATTTTTTCTTTATTAGATGCCTTTGTTTTTAGTTTGTGATTAGTTTGTGAGTAATTTGTGATCTTTAGATGGGAATTTTATAGCATGATAAAATTTGCTTTTAATATTCTTTCATGCTTATATGGATAAGATCATTTATTTGCTCACAACATTACTTACATTACTTTGGTACTTTAGAGATCTAATTAAAAATAAATTTGTGCTTTGCTTTGTTTTCTTTTCTTTTCTTTTCTTTTGCTTGGAAGTGCAAAAGTTTAAGCATAGGGTATTTGATGACTCATTTTATATGCTCACATTTATACTCTTGCTATATCTTCTAAGGTGTTCTTTCTTATTTATTTCATGCATTTAGCATGCATTTAGGTTTTTATGCATAAAATCATATTTTTGATAAAACATACCTATAAATTGCATTTTTAGTAAATTCTGCATTAATTCTATCCTGACACTGTCTAATGTTTTAGCCATAACTTTTTTTGTGGACCTTATTTTTGGCTGATTCTTTTTGCATTGCAGGGCTTCAATTTGGATATCTGGAGCATGGAGTTTGGAGTCTAGAGATATTTTTGAGGATTTTTGGAAGTTCGAGAAGAAATCAACATCATTTTGTTTTAGGCATTGTATTTTTATGTAATTTAGTTTTAGGCCCATTGGCCCTTGCTTGGCCCATTATTCATGTGAGTAAAAACCCAGAAGGGGGTTGAGGACACTTTCAGATTTTCAATTCTCAGATCTTGTAAAGTTTTAGAGAATTTTTGTGGAGATAAGATTTTCTCTCTTGGCTTTCAATTGCAGTTTCCATTCCATTTCTCAATTTTGCTCCGAGTTTGTGTTCTTCCTTTGCCTCCTCTCTATTATGCATAATTCTTGATCAAGAATTAGCATTTTCCTTGTAATTGATTGATTGCATTCATGCTAGGCTAGGTTTAGGAGTAATTTCGGATTTCAATTTTTCAAATTTCTGTTTTTGCAATTTTCTGTTTCAAAAATGTATTTCTTTTAGTTTCTGCAATTTTCCTTTTTTGCGATTTTTCTTTTCCTGTGAATTTTCAAACTTTCCTGCGAATTTGTTCATGATTTCTTGCAAATTTTTTTTCATTCTTTCTTGCTTGTTTGTTCATTTCTTTTCTGCGATTAACCCCCCTCCCCCTCTCTTGTTGTTAATAAAGAAAAAGATTAGAACTAGCCTGAGTGAAACAATCTTTGCATGTTTTCTTGTGATTCGATCTGAGGTAAACCCTATAGTACATTAGGGGGACTTTGTATGTTTTTTGCAAAATCTAGAGTGACTAGGGTTTTGTCACTACCACTCTGTTTTTGTACAACTATTGTTTGTATATTTTTACTTGCTTCTTATTGTTACTTGTTTTTAATATTGGACTTGACCTAAGTTGGTTGGATCAGTTGAAGAAATTATGGAAGGATTGTGTAATTACTTTTGACAAAGCTTATTATATGATGTGTTTTTAAAGTTCAAGTTTTCGTTAGTTTGTGAGGACTCTCCGTTCATTGTTGCATCAAGTTATAATGTAAATACAAATAGTTGTGTGGTTATTGTTCTGAGTGGACAAAAAATAGTTTTCCCTTTGGTTTAGCCTTGCATGAGCATATGGTTCTTTCAAGTTTGCATTTGGTACAGCTCTCTTGTTATGTCTTTCAATACTTTGAATTTTGAGATTCTAACTATGGGATAAAATGATCAGTGTTGTATGTCTACATTGACACAACAAAACACAATTTAATGTAGAGAATTTGAGATAATTTTTAATTAGTTTGGATTCTAGAGCTAGAGAGAGAAATTACTTGATGGATCGGAACATGAAAAAAAAAAATTCAACCGTGCATGTTCAAAATCACACATTTCAATTAATTTTCGATGAACATTATTAGTATTAATTTTAATACGGCATGGTGTTGGAGAAATTTATCATTCTACCACGACATTTTTTTTTATAAAATTAATTTTAACATGGTATAAATGTTTTGAATTTAATTTTTTCATAAAATTATTTTTTGAAATATATAATAATACTAATAAAAATTAAACTTAAAACTTTGGGTCTAGTAGGTTAACCTTTAATGTTACCTTTGTTTGAGGACAATGTACGCTTGAGAAATTTGTTTTATCTTATTGATAAGGAATAAGAGATTTGTCTAATTTATTTTTAATTTAATATTTTTTTATAAAAAAGTCACTGTAATAATTAATGAGAAAAAAAAGAAATAGTTTATTTTATTTAAAGAATAAATTACTTTAAATTGATAAATATATTATAAATATAATTTGTTATTTATTAAACAATCATTATCAAGAATTTAATTATTTTTTAAGAAAATCACATATTTTATGTAGAAAAATCTGCAGGAAATACTTATAATTTCAAATTTCAACGGTTACATATTTTGACAGGAAATTTACCTATAGTTTCATCAAAATGGTAGAAGTTTCTTGCTGGTTTCCCTACAGTTTCAAATCTGTAGGTAAAATTTCAACAAATAAATATTATTCTTGCAATTACTTTTTAAATAATTCATAGGAAAAGTTTCCTGTAAATATTGTTGTGAATATTTTTTCTACACAAAAAATTATCAACAAAGGTTTTTAGTCGGGGATTTATATTTATAAAGTAAATTTGTCTCAAACTAGTCTCTTATGGTTTTTTAAACAAAATCTGCAGGAAATTTCACAAGTAATAACAAAAATTCTAGTAATTATATATGCATGTGGGAAGGGATCCGCTTCTTGGACATGAAGGTTGTAAACCTAGTTTAATTTGTTTTTATTTTTTGTATGATTTTTCTTTTCTCAAATATGTCAAACATGTATGGATGTGACATTGTATTGTTTATTTTAGAACTTAGGCTCACATGTTTTAGTTTCTATATTTTTAATCTCAAGTCCATATCACAGGTCATAACATGTTATTTGTCTTGAATCTTAGCTTTTGATAAATGACTCTTTTTTTCTAAATATTTAATGGCCTTTTCCACCTTGATCTTAGCCAAGAAACCTTGATTCTTGATTATGGATAGTTAATTATGACTCAGTAATCAATTAATTAATTATGCATTAAACGGGGAAAAATTTAACTAAATTTCAATTTCCTCTCTAGTTTAACCGATCCGTGCTAATTGAATACACATGTCTCGAAACTGAGTTCCGGTGAATTGAACCTTGACTCAATCAATTAATAAGTTTTGAAAATATATCTCCCTTATCGATCCAAAAACGTGCAACCTTTTGAAAATAACTCACAAGAACGGCTAAGAGCAACACACAACCTTTTGCAAATATATATCTCCCTCATCAGTCCAAAAACAACTGAGAGTTAATCATCATAAAGATTGCTCCAAATTTTATCTTTTGAATTCTTTTAGAGCAAGCTTGATCAATAACATATTTTAAGCATTTGTGATTTGATCCTCATCTTTTATACTTGCACATTTAGACGTAGTTGTTTCTTTATTTATCTTTTCAATTTGATTTGTTTTCTGGAATAGGATTTTCTAGTTATTTATTGTTATAGGGCTTCACAAGGTGTTTGTTTTGTATTGTTCAAGGAAGTATCACTATAAGACTTGTGTGTTGATAACTGTCTAAATTACCTATTTTGATATAAATAAAATAGAGAAGTTATCCTAATTCTTTCTCATTTAAAGTGTTGTTTTCCTATATTTTCTCTTAAAATGAGAATTATTTAGGAAATTAGTTTTATGATTTCAATTATGCATATTTTACCTTCATTTTCTTATTTTTAGTTGTTCTGAAACAGATTGCGAGAAGGGCCGAAGAAATGGCAATAGAATTGAACTTATTAGTGTGTGGCATTGCCCAACACTCAAGATTAGAGCACCCAGCGTTGCTTGGCAGAGATTACAACATGTTCATATATGGGCGTCCAACGCTTGCTCTGCCCATTGCCCAACACTCGGCCATGAATTTTGCGAAAAACTTATTTCAGTGCCTAGCGTTCATAATGTGAACATTGGGCGCTTGTTCTCATATCTGAGGCTATTTATAGGCGTCTTTTGTTTTGGAGAAGTTGTTGAGCACCTTGCTGACCAAAGACACACTCCAGACCCATCTTCGTCCATTCTCAGTGTTCATCCATCCTAATGGTTAGTTAGACTTGTTATTTTATTGGGGTTTGATATAACTGAACATGTTCTTGTGTATTTTTGTTCTCTTTAATTAAAGTTTATTATTCAATGTTGATGTTCTTCCTTACCCTTTGCTTTATTTTTATATCTTTCTGATTTTACTTTTTGAAAAAGTTTGGGAGAGCATTTTGACTTGTAAAATGAGAAGAGCTCCTAATGGAGTTTATTACTCGAGTCGAGAGAGAGTAAAACTCATTTGTCATCTTAAGCTTTTTTTCTTAATGCCAATTGTTTGACTTTAGATTATGAGAGGATCGATAGTCTAATACTCAAATAGCTTAGTTGCTTGCTTCCAAGAGATTGAGGTTAATGATACTTTTATGGATGATGAGAACATAGGTAGTGAATAATGATTTTGAGTTCATTTATGCGCTTGAGGGGTGATTTAGTAAAATCAAAACCCAACAGAATCTCATCTATGTAACTGCGTACTATTATCTATGTTTTTATTTACTTTATGTTTTAGTAGTTGTTAGTATAAATTTATATACTTCTCATTCGTACAAGTAAAAAGTATTGAGATTTTTGAGATATCATCCAAGTCCTTGTGGGATTGACCAAATATTTATCAAATTTATGTATAACTTTTGCACTTTCTAGGAGTAATGTAGAAAATTTGCACTCATCATGTATGCATAGCGTTTATACTTCCTCAATTTATATAGTTGATAGAGGGTTTGACTAAGATTGTCGAATTAACACTAGACGTAGACCATGTGGATGGCTGAACTAGTATAAATTATGTGTTCATTCTTCTCTACCTTTTCCTCTATACAATTCTGAATTTGAATAAAAATCTAATGAGTGTTATTGATTAATTTGTTCTTCTTTGTATTGAATCTTGTGTGTTGGCAATCCTAATTTCAATTGGATCTTTTAATTACTTTCAATATCCATTACAAACTCCAAATCTAATTTGCTTGAATTTTTCAAGATAATCTATTCAACCTCTCCTAGATTCTCTAGTGGGACCAACAATTAGCACCAAAGTTGGGATCTTGAAAATTAATAAAGATTGCATCAAATAGATCATAAAGATGGAAAAGAGTCAATTACCTTTTGCTAAAGGTGCGTCTACTAATTGACCTCTCTTAGTTTGTGGTGAAAACTATTTTTCTTAAAAGAATGAGAATTTTTATGGAGTTTGTTCATAGAGACATTTGGCAATATGTAATTAGCATATATGATTGAGGAGAAAATAGTCGAAAAACAATTTGACATTTGACCCATTATGAAATAATAAAAGTTGAAAATGATTTAAAAGCTATGAATATTATTCACTATGGTCTCAATAATGATGAATTTTTTAAGGTGTTCCCTTGTATTAGTGCAAAGGAGATGTGAGACTTAATTCAAATCACTCATGAAGGAATGCCTCAAGTAAGAAGAGCAAGAAAGAATTCAATGATTCAAGAATATGAAACATTCAAGATGAATCAAGGAGGGAACATTGAAATTGTGCAAAAGTGATTCACACGCATTGTAAATCATCTCAAGGGTTAGGATAAAAGACCATATTCTTAATTCTTCTAGTTTGTCTTCTCTCTTATTTTATTTTTCCTTTTGGGGGTTTCTATTATGACCATATGTGAATAAAATCCTCTCTTCTAGTTTAATTGAATTGTCATTTGTTTATATTGTTTTCTATATTGATCTTTATCTTCTTGACTTCTTTATGTGAAATAATTGATTAATGTTTTTCATGAGTTTTTTACAATATGGAAACAACTAAATGGTAATCCCAATTATTGGAAATCCTTGGTAAAAACTAAGGTTTTGAACAACAAAAACATGTTTAATCTTTTGAGAATTTGATAAATTAACATAGATCGTAAATAGTATAATTGAATATAACTACTACAAATGTATAAGTAAATTCAATTAAATACATTTGTATCTTGAAAGAGAATGTATGTCAATTGAGGTTACTTATTGGTAGTTTTTTTTTTTATAGGCCAAAATGTTAGTTTTTATTAGCGGTGAGAATCAAGGGCACAAATTTTCTCCACCTCTCTTTTTCCTTAACCAATTAAACCATTTTATATTTTTCCATATTTTAGAACAATTGATAGTTAATTAAGTAAATAGGAGTTCATTATGTGAAATTCCTAATCCTAAATTTTATTTTTATAAATTAACTTTTGACTCATTTTAATTATGTGATTTTCTTATAATACTAATTCTATTATCTTTTAATTTCTCTGACTCAATTCTCATCTTTATTAAAGTATCTCGTTTTACTTCTAATTAATTAAAAAGTACTTTGCCAAACACACAATCTATATGAAAAGAACATTTTATTACTAGGGACAGCATATACTTGAGGTTTTCTGTATATTATATTAAACTTAACATCTTAAATAACATGTAAGTTCCTTATTAATAAGAATTGGATTTATTTCTCTCGAACAAGATAGCTTTGCTATTGGAGAGGATTGAACTCAATGCCAAAGGTGATACCAAGTCATTTTAAAGAGTGGTCCTGAGTTGAATTTTGTGTGCATCACTAAATTTGGACTAAGTTATCCACTTGGCATTCTAAATATTTACCAGACGTTAATTTAATCTTTATTTGAAGATCATTTTTTAATCTTTTGGAGGACATATTAAATGTCCAAATTATCTCCAAGTGAATTTCTAGTTGCCTAAATTGATTATTTCAATTGTTGATTTGTTCGGTCAAATGTCTTTCTGTGTATAAGCATGCCAAGAAAAAAAATGTTTATCATAGTCACTTTCTCTCCTTCATGCATTGTTGTTAAAGGATAGGCAGAAATTATACTATCAACATGGGTCAAATTATGCTGCCTCTATTATGTGCGTGTCTTGACTGGTTGTAGGTTTAATTATTCAACCATTGCAATAGATATGCTGAATCTAAAGTTCTATACACAGCCACCACCTCGTTTTGAGTACTCGAGCCCCCAAGTTATACCAATAACAATTCCTTGAAAGTAAGGTAATAATCCAAAGTAAAAAAGAATTAAGGGGAGGCAAGAGTATACCAAACAAGCTTTAAAACATCCCTCCCGGATCACATCGTAATAGTTTTCAACAGGTATATTGCAAGTGATTCTTCTAATTAATTAATAGTTAATACAACCTGTTAAAACTCTGAATAGGGAACCAATTAAATACTTAATCCAACCTTTAGTTTTCAACAGGCATACTGCTCGAGTATACAATGATTCTTCTAATTAATTAATACTTAATACAACTTGTTAAAATGCTGAATAGGGAACCAATTAAATCCTTAAGAGAAATCAAGTTAAAGCTTCTCAAATAGCTTTCTACTGGAAGCAAGAAATATAAAGAATTGGAATGTGTGGGGTTTTTTTTTTTTTTTTGGCGAGGGGGACAAATTAACAGAACAAAGCACAAAGGCGGACGAGGGAACTATTAACAACGTGAAAGAGACTACATACACTTCTACAGGCAGACTACATAATATTTACACAAGGCTATATTATGACGCAAACAAAACACACTGCTTTCTTGCATGAGAAGGAATCAGTTTCACTAGGATTTCTGGAGGTACTCCTTTAAGCTCTGTCAGAACACCAGCATTACATAAACAATTAAACACAGGGATATGAGAACATAATAATCCTTAGAGAATTAGTTCTTACCATTGGCTCTGAAGTTAAAGAGTGGGGGAAGGTAACGCCCATTTGGTAGCCGGGTATTTGGATCACGCAGTTCATCAAAGAATGGATGAACTAAGGCCTCCAGCTACATTGCACAAGGTACAGACATCAGTTTACTATAATTTTCAAAGAAACTTTGCATTCGCTATCCCAATATTATATTTGCATTAGATGCATATTAAGAAAAACAAGAAAAAAAATTATGGTAAATTTTTTTTATAAAATCACATGCGTGGTACAATAACTCGAACTATGAAAGCACAACTACAAAGTCCAATACATATGATAGAAAAACTATACCATGAACAGAAGCCATAAAATGATCATGAACATGACAGTTTAATATATATTCAACAGGATTTACAGTGTCTTCAAAGCTTCCATATATCTTAATACAACTATTACTCACAACTGAACATCGAAGATTTGGAGAGTATTGCAGTAGCCTTGAGACAAGATCCACAGCCTCAGGAGGTAAACCCTTGCGAAAGATCTGACGATGAAGGTTCAAATATATGAATACCACATCATAATAACCTGTAAATGGATGGGCAAAAATAACACTACAATACCTTATGCCATGGATGAGCTTTAATTTGTGGAAATTTAAACTCAGTGTAATTAGGATTCATACACTTGATTTCTTCCCTTGTTGGGGTACCTAAAACCTGCATGTGAATCCCAAACCTTTTTAGAAGTATCGAAAGATAACATGACACAAAATGAGGCAAAAGGAAAAAATAAAACAAGAGAAATGTTCAAGTGCATATATCATTCAAAGCAAGTACCAGCATGCAGAGACTACAAACCGGCAATTAACAAAATGACTGGATTTTACAGAGTAAATATTAATATTTAGAATATATCTTACCTTGATGATTTCAACAAGCTGATCTACTCCACTCTCACCTGGGAATAGAGGCTAACAAAACAATAGAAATTCTTTCTTAGTTTCCACACAAATGAATTCTAAATATAGCGAAAGGAAACATACTTAAAGGCAAGATACCTGGCCAAGCAATAGTTCACCAAGTACACAACCAGCTGACCAAATATCAATGGCCGTGGTGTACTCAGTTGCACCAAATATAAGCTCAGGTGCTCTATAGTACCTAGAGCATATGTAAGATATGTTTGGTTCCCCTTTGACCTGTCAAATAAGTGAAAAATTTATTCATGATAACACATCCAAAATTCAGATAGAAAATGAAAAATAGAAACTAGAAACTGTAGCTTCAGACGTACCAAAACTTTTGCACTCCCAAAGTCACAAATCTTTAGCTGGTGAGTGTGAGGATTAACCTGGCATGAAAATACATTCAGAAGAGATTCATATGAACTACTCCATAATCCATATATGAAAGTAAATTATATTTACATAAAGGGAAAATACATAAAGAAGCAAATTAGTTCTACCTCATTCACAGATTTAAGAAGGAAAATGTAGATCAATACAAAGAGCAAAAACAGGTATAGTAACAAGCTTTCATGAGAACATACCAGTAAATTTTGAGGTTTTATGTCCCTGTGAGACACTCCAATACAGTTGTGGATATAAGCCAGTGCTCTGCATATCTTAAAAAACAAGTAGAAATGATAACCAACAAAGTGATATAAACAATTGCTTCAACAAAATCTCCTCAAAACATATGAGAAATAAAAATATAAATTTTTAACATAATACATAGAATATACCTGGTAAAAATAGAGTTTCACATATATTAATGGCATTGTTTGATTCATTTTGTTGTAATGTCTGATAACACGATGGACAGTCTCAGGAACATATTCAAGAACCAAATTAAGATAAAGGTCATCCTTTTCGGTTGTTGAAAAGAAACAATGCTTCAAAGTTACAACATTGGGGTGATCCAGAAGGCGCATGGTTTGCAATTCCCGATTCTTGTACCTCTTGTCTTGAAGAACCTTCTTTATAGCCACAGTTTCCCCTGTCTCCAAGCATTTAGCCTACATAATAAAGATAAAAGATAAAATAAACATAATATACTGCAAAGCATCATTATTCTCCAATTAAAAGATGCACACTACAAGGAACTGACCTGGAACACTACACCAAATGATCCATTTCCAACAATTTGCTCAGCCATGTAGCTAATTGTCTACAATCACGAAAACGTTGCATGGCAACAACCATGCATAAGTAACCATGTAAATGCAAATGTACAAATTAATTGTCCAAGCAACAAATAAGATATCACAAGCAGACCTGCTTTGGCTGGCCATTTTTACCACCAATGGTAGTAACAATTATATGTCCTGTTTCAGTCCCATTTCCATCTACCACAATTGCTTCCATTTGCTGCATTTTGTTTAAACAAGTTACAACATAAGTATACTACATCAATACCATGAAGTTGCTCAAGTTGGTGATGTAAAGAGAGACAGACTGAGATAAAGTAGACATCTAATGTTTACCCTTTCATCCCTAATTTTCATGCCATTCATCTCATCGGGCAACCTTTCAACAGCAACTAAGCTTGCATTTGCATCTCTTAATTCAGAAGCAGGTGCTACACCCGCTAATGCCATCACCTTAAGCAAATATTAGGAAGATTTTCTAGCACCTTCAATTCAACTCAAATAACTGGTCACACAGATGGATGTGTAGAAGGGAACAGATCTCTAAAGGACAAACTGGATATTCCAAAAAAACTTAGATCAAAATATGCACGTAGAATCAAGGCTTCACCCACAAAGATGAAAATTGTTAGTGAAAAAATAAGATGGAGATGAAGACAAATAAAGATACAGACTCATCAGTTCATCACCATTCCCCGTGTATCTGCAACCGTGAAGCAAACAAAAGGGCAACTAATTTTTGTTTTTTGTTTTTCCTCTTGATTACTTTCTCTTTTTTTATTTCTTTTTTACTTTAGTACCAAGTATTTTAAAGAAGAGCAAAACACCAAACTACGGTACCTAATCAAATTTTTAGCATGTCATGTGTGGCAGGCAGCATGAATGTAGAATTGCAATGCAATGCAGATGATTGTAACCTAATTATGAATTATGTAGCAGCCCAAGGAAGCACCATGGTGAGATCAAATGAAAAAGAGTTGAATTAGGCTAACAAAGAAAAGAAGAAGCACTAATGGTAGAAAGAGAGAAAATAAGAGAAACTCACGTCAGGGTTGCGATTGAGTTAACAAAGTTGGAAGGGAACAACAACAGATCTAGGGCGAGGATTTGACAAGAGAGAAAGAAAAAATGAGAGCAAAAACGAAGAGAGAGGGGAATGGACAAATGTAAATCATTGAGGATGTTTTTGTTTTGTGGTGTCCGACTCTCTTATCTCACAGTCAACACAACACAAGCGCCCAAACATCTTTCTTCTTTTTTCTCTTTTGACCGTTCAACAAAAACTACTCTTATCTTTTCTTTGTTAAAAAATTATCTTCCAAAGCATTAAAGTGGGCAATAAAGTATACAAAATCTAAACAACAAATTTGCTTGTCCATCTAAAAGTAAAACAATAGGATTCAAGAGATGAGTTTACTTTTGCTGTAAATTTTTTGGTTATGATTTCAGTTCCTAATTTGAATTTTGGTTTATTAGAATTTTTTACCTCTTTACTTTTCTTATGATGCAGGAACAATATTCTATCATTAATCTTATTCATTTTAGTTTTAATTTTATTTAGACTTGTTATCATTATAAAATCTTATTCGAGTGCTACAATGATTAAAATTAATTTTATGAAAAATACATATTATTAGATCAAATTATGAAATAATGTAACAAGTTAAAGTTCAACTGATAGAGCCGTCAAAATGGGTTTGACTTGCCAGACCAACCTATGGGCCTACAAAATTGATCAAACTAAACTCTAAAAAATGAAGTCCAAATAGAAACAAGTTTTTTTAACTCAGATCATTCAGTCTGACTATGTAAATGGACTTAGGTAAGGCTAGTCCGACGGACCATAGATTGACCCAAATAAAAATATTAATATATTATATATTGTTAAAAAATAAAATAAACAAAAATTAGGCCTTAAGGAATATAAACCTAAATTGAATGTGACTTGCAAACTAATTAATTATGTTTATAATCCAACCAACTTTTCTTGGTTAATTATGCTATTTAATTATCATTATATATTATTTTATGACATTTACTATTTAGTAAAGTCGTTAAAACAGATTCAAACCTATGGATCAACCCGACCCACCATAAATACAAGTTGGGCCAAAAAACAAGCAGGACGAGTTGTAATAGCAGAAATACAATCTGACCCATATAGGTTCAGTCTGGGTGGATCAGGCAACCTGTATTCAACCCACTTACCATTTGTTACTTTTGTACTACTTGATACCACACCCACATTTTTGTCATAGACCACCATTACCAACTATTGTCAACAGTTTTTAGTAATTATTGTCTATCTCTAACCATCATTGTTAGTAAATGTGTCTCTGGTTACCGGCCACCATAGTTGTCTCAAATAACTTTTATTGACTTTGCTTGCCAGGGGTGGTCATCATGGAGGAGGACTTGGTTTGGGTTAAAATTTTAGAATAATATTTTAATTTTTTTTAAAAAAATTATATTTATAAATTTGAAAACTTTAAATCAAAACTTATTTTTATTTTTATAAATTTAAAACTTAAAACAACCTACACAGTGCCTTAATTACTTAATGGTTTCTAAAATAAGTGTTTTATCTAAAATTATTTTATATAAATAAAAAATTTAATAAATAGAGAAAGTAATAATTTAAAAAAATTAAAATTAGTATTTATACTATATTATCTTAAAAAAGTAAATAGATAAATACGACATATATTTTAGTGGAAATTAATATTACATTATAAATTTAAATGCAACATATTTTAGGACAATTCTTTTTTCAAATGTGACATTTATTTTTAGGTAAAAAATTATTAATTAATACAATTAACATTAATATTTTATTTAGATAATAGTGATTATTTTCATCATAATTAATAATTACCTTCTTCAATTATTACTTATAAAAAAATTATAAGTTTAATTTAGTCTATTTAATTTAGATTTTCTATAAATATCATATTAGTAATATATATATATATATATATATATATATATATATATATATATTCATTTACGTGACTTTTAAATAGTAATGAGTAAAGTCAACAAATTTACCATAAATAAAGGGTTGTCATAGAATGTCAGTGTAAAAATCTCTACACTTACAGTATATAGCAATTAAACTAAAAAAAATATATAATCAACACCATTAAATTTAATCCTACCGTTATTATTGAATCTAGTTACTTTGTTACTTTAATAAATAATGCAATTAGGACCACTATATTTCATTTATTGTTAAATTTTCTCATTTTTCACAATATTTTCTTCACTTGATTATAATTATTAATAAATCCTACCTTTATTACTTTTTAATAACTAATATCATCAACACCATTAAATTTAATGCTAAGATTATTATTAAATCTTCTCATTTTCACACTAATTTTTTTGTCACATGATATATATAGGACATATTAGGTTTTTCTCGATAAATTTAATTATATAGTTATTAATAAATTTAACCTTATTACTTTTATATATAAGGTGAGAAAGAAAAAAATTTACTGTGAGAAATAAGAAGAATTAATAATAATTATACCATTAAATTTAATTGTCTTTATTATATTATTTATTAAAAAATAATAAGATAACTAAATGTAATAATAAGTTTAGGATAATTTAACGAGGTTGTGATTGTCTTGTTAATTAAAAGTAATAAGGATTAAATATACTTTATTATTTTAATAATAAATACTATTAAATTTAATCATACCATTATTATTAAATACAAAATTAATAATAAAAGAAAAGTATAAAAGTTTTGACCATTCAAAATTTAGATTGTGAACACTAAAATAGAAATATAAAATAGTTTAATGAAAAAAATTAATACATCCACAAGGGATCAAATTATACTAATAAAAAGAAAAATATTTAATATGAGTAGCACATAAAAGTAAGGTTGGCAACAAGGTCTTACGTAAGTTTTATCCTTTATATCTATGTCACCAAAAAATATAGATAAAACTTTAAGTCGTATATAAAAAAGTGGATATAAAATTTTAATACTCATTTTTATTCTTTTTAACGATTTTTGGATTCTAATATACGTACAAATATTTATAATTTTCAATTTTTATTATTAAATAAATTGTATATTAATTTATTATCCTATTTTAATTTTAAAAGTGTATACAAAATAATAAATAATAAAAAATTATAAATAAAAATTTAAAAATGATTTTTTAATTAAATATAATTTTATATTTATTATAATGGGACAATCTCACAAGGATAGAACAAATAATTACATACTCATGTCCCTATCTTTATTCAATTTAAAAGTCAAATAATATTTGTTTCTATGCATTATTGAGTTATTTGTATGATGTATCTATACATATATTCAATCTAGGACTTGTCAAAGGAGAGTACTATATCCATATTTATAGATAAAGTTACTATTTTCATATCTCTAATGTAAACCTAGACATCATTTATTAGTGTTATAAAATATCATGTGCAAACTTTGAGGTTAAGTAAAATATGATTTTAATTAGTATATATTGTTAGTGTAAAAAGTTTTCGCAATCTTTCATTCATGGTAAATTTATTGATTTTACTTACTACTACTTTAAAAGTTATATAAATAAAAAATTATGATTGGATGTTAGTGTAAAAATTTTCTACATTAATAATATATATCAATTAAACTCATAAACTATCATATGCAAATCATTTATTACATGTGTATTAGTGGGAGACCAAGGTATGACCGGTTCCGTCTAGTCATAGAAAATTAGTGGTCTAACCCTGATTTTTTCAACCTTATTCATACAAAAATGTCAACAAAAAAATATAAAAGATTAAAGATGGTTATGTTTTCTTTTACGTATATGTTAGCATGATATTCATTCTTTGTGGGATGCACAAAATTCTTCTATCTTTTACGTGTTAAACTAAATAAAATTAATACAAAAATGTGCACTGGTTACTGTTCTCTTTTATGTACACATATTAGCATCATATTCAGTTTTAGTCGGATGGAAAAAATTATTTTATTTTTTACATGTTAAACTTTAATTAAAATGTTAACCTTTTAATAAATGGAAATTCATTATTTTATTCAATAAAAAACCAAATACTCCTAACCTTTCACTGGAATATTTTTTTTTTTTTTATTTTCTCTTTGACATCGCGCCTCGGTCTCATTTTAGAAAATTCTTACATTTCACACGCCGGGTATTTTCATGCATTCAAGGCTCCCAACGAATTTTTTTTTTCTGAATAAATAAAGGGTATGCTTGGTTTGACCAATTGTGCAAAAAGTCAGATTCAAGGTTTTCAAAACAAATTTGAAGCCTGGTCATAGTTTAACGCGGCTTGCCTGTTTGATCTTTTACTTTCTCTTTCCATCATGTCATTCATACCTTGACCCTATAATAGTTTGTCATATCTTTCACTGTGTTGACAAGATGAAAAATAACTTAGATTCTATGGATTTCACTCTATAGTATTAATTCCAGATTTGTAAATTATAATATGCTTCAATAATTGGCTCATATATGGAAATTCATTTGTTTAACATAATTGCGGTGGCCAAGGTACCATGTCGCATGGCTTCTTCAAGTTAGGGGACAAAACCAATTATCTAATTAATCATTGGTTGATGGGAATGGTATATATTGCTCCTACACAGAAGATTTGGATAAGCATGCCTCAACAGTGAACTTATTTTTTTATAATCTCTTAGAAGCAACTATGTGTAGGGGGAAGTGGGAAACACCCCAGCCATGCTCTCGATCGTCCTTTAAATCTTGAATGATTTTGCTAAAAGTATTGACGAATTTGGGCACTTGGCCCACCTGGATGATGACTATCTCCGTCATTTTGTCTTCTACCAATGTTCAGTCACATATGGTTATCCCCTTCGTACTTGGCTGATCAAATGAACTAACACAGTTTCAATATTGCTAGTCATATAATCCAAAAACTTTCTGGGTTTTTTAATACCGATACAGCCTAGACATTTGTAGTTTACGGTTTTGTTGAGAAAGCAAGCCAGCTCCCTTTGACCGTAGAAGCATCACGCACTATATTAAATTAATTTAATTTTATAATTAGCTAAACTAAATATCATTAACATGTTATTAGATCTTCACTAATCAGGTTCATGAGCTTTGAATTTACACCAACGTCTATAAATAGGGAGGTAAATGCATACAAATAAGAGTTGTTGAACATTTAATACCTTTGTACTTGCTTTGACTTTATCTCTTTCAACTTCAACTACTGACTTAAGCGTTAGAGTAACTTTTGCAGATCATCCTCCTTTCTCCTTTCGTACCTTTGTTTAAGGAGAAAGAGAGCACACCTCAGACAAATAAACCTTGTACCAGATCTCACCTCAAACATCTATTATTCATTCAGCAAGATTAAAATATGTATTTAAAAAAATATTAAAAAGTGTATTGTCCTACTTCTTTGACAATATATGCACTTTTATATATCAAGTATTTTTTTATACTTACTGTTGAGTGATGAGAAATATTACATTTAATAAGAATTTGCAAGGGGAGCATGAGGACTATGTAAGCGAGAGTACACATAAATCCGAAACCTTAAGGTTTCGGTTAGAAAAGTTGTATTATGACTTATTTATAATAGTGATCTTAACCAATTATTACCACTCATGTGAGGTTTGGAGGTGCATCACACAAAATTTATGTAATTTTTCTTTCTTATCTCTTTTTATTTGTTATCTTTTCTTTTATTTTTTTATTTTTGTTTAGAAAAATTTTAATTTTTTTTATGACTGCTTGTAAAAATCAATTTTTTTAAAAAATCAAACCTAAGTTTTACCTTGTTTGGATGGATAATTTTAAGAGGGTAATTCATTTTATTTTAGAATTTCAAATGTTTTGTGATGAAATACTTTGTTTGGATGAAGAATTTTAAAAGAATTTGAAATTCTAGGCATTTTAGAAAGCATTTTGATGAGTTAAAATTGTAGAATTTCAAATTTCTTTAAAAAAGTAAGAATTTGAAATTCTTCAAACCTAGTTTCTTTTTTATTAAAATCAACCGAGGTTATTTTTTACTTGATATTGATTAGGAGTGGCAAAACGGGGTAGGTCAAGCAGGCTGACCCGCCAACTGACCCTTATTTTTACAAGTCAAACTAGTGTATTTAGTCGTTTGCCTGTTTTAGTTTGTCTCGCCTAACTCGCCAATTTAGCGGCCAAAGGTGGGGTGGGTTAACTCGCCAACCTACCAATAGTATATTCTTGTGTTTCTCTAGGGATTAACAACTCTATTTTAAAATTATAATATTTATATAAATTAATAAAATAATTATAATAATTAAAATATAATAAATTATTAAGTAGAATTTATAAAATGGATTTACTAAGAAAATAAAATAAATTTTGTCATAAATTTATTTGTTATTTATTTATGTAAAAGCATAATATTGTCAAAAAAATAAAACCAACTATGCAAGGTTTACTTTTGTGCTTTTTCTATTTATTTATTGTAAAAGCATTAAATTTTTTAGAAACATAAATTTTTTTAAATAAAATTTTATATTATTTTTTAAAAAGAACAATTTTTTTTCAAAATATTGTTTAGTAAAATAAATTTTTATTTTTAATAGCAATTGAAATACTCTATCCAAACAAAAAAATTAAAATTCAATAATTTAAATTACCTTATCCAAACAAAATATTTAAAAAATGTAGTCATTTAAATTGAAAGAATTTTAAATTTAATGTATTTTAAATTCTTTATATTTGTAAAATTTTCTATTCAAATACAATGTTAAGTTTAACTCACTTGCACTTTATCACTAAACTGAATTATAATTTGTATGTATAAATAGAGAGAAATAATTAATATTAATGAAGTAATTGATATAATACTTATTTGCATTTCTCATAGTTCAAGTTAATATTAATTTATTTTAAAGATAAATTTATTATCTATTCACCAATATTATTTGATTATTTTCATCATCTAATCAAATTCTCTTAAAAGATCATAAACTTAAATAACTTCTTTGATTGCTTCAATTTAACAAAATCTGATAATTAAAAAAAATAATTTAACAAACAAGAGGAAACATATAAGAAGAACCATATGCCAAAACAAAGTTATAGAAACAATCTAAAAAAAAAAATTCTAATTTGTGGTCTCTTAAAAATGACCAAAGTTGGCTAATTTCATCAGCAGCTTAATTAATTTAATTTGCCTGTCAGAAGGTATGCATCCACAAAAACCTGAGCTTCCTCCTAATGTTTTGAAGGAATTAATATTCTGTACCAAAAGTATAGCAGATAGCAGGAACCAGTGATTGGAAAGCAAATTAATAGCAAGGGTAGAATCTGATTCCTTAAATCCGCATTGGCAAGCCGAGGGAGGTAGATGGCCCAAAACTCAGCATGAGCTACCGCAAAAGCCCCTATATACGCAACATAGGCAAACAGAGCATTACCACAATAATTCGGAAATGTTCTGTTTTAATCATATCATGTGCAGTAGTTCAATGTAAATACGCTAATCTTTTTATCATGCTGGACAATAATAACTATTGCGCCCACTGGTCCACTGGTCTGAGATTGAAACTAGTACGTGGTATCCAACACACTCAAACTCGTATTTACAAAGATCTTATTCCTATTTCCCCAAATAATATCAACAGAAAAGGGACCACCTCTGATCATAACAATAGAATAATTGGACGTGACATTTAAGAGTAACCAGCATCTAAAATTCTGTTAAAAAAATCAACAAGTTGTCTGGAATTCATTGATGCCAAAACTCTTTTGCAGTACAGATCTGAAAAACATTACAAACACTTCTCCCTTTCCCTCTCTTACTATTACATAGGCTTTTTTCCTTACCGAGTGTAATAATAATAAAAAATTTTAAAAATGGAACAGGTTCACAAAAAATTCTCAGAATAGTATAATTTTGGTGTAAATTAGCAACTCATTTGGTGGGTGGAAACCGGCAACTCAGAGAAATGACAGAGACACAACCTTCAAAATCGACAAGACGGGGTTCAGTAAGAAGGTGACATTTGTCACGACGAGTGAAAACCGGCAAGTAAGATGAAAGTTAAGTTTGGAGGTGCTTTAATCATATACGAGTGAAAACCGGCAAGTAAGATGAAAGTTAAGTTTGGAGGTGCTTTAATCATATCATCCTTTTTGTCAAGGATATACTACCAAGTGACACCAAATCGCTAACTGCCAAGCATCTCCTCTAAATGTATAAGTCCTAATATGCAGAGAAAGAAGAAGAAAAAATTTGTAGGAGCTCAAGAAAAATATTGCAGAAGTGTTGAAAAATTTTAGTATAGAACAAAAATAAATTTGTAAGTTTTTATTATTCAGATTATATTATTCTCATTTATAATTTTGATTGCTAAGTACAATTTTAAATAAGTTATTATGAGTGTCTTACACTTAAAAAATATGTTTATAAGTTATACTAATTTTCTAAAAAATAGTATAAATTTTGTTAGTTAAACATGATTTTTAACTAAAATTTAATATCTGTTGCATTAGAATATTTTTAAGGTCATATCTATTTTGTGCTAAAAATGGGTTTTTTATAATATGTAGGAGTTACAAGTTATAATGTTTAGGGTTTAAATATAATTATATGTGTTAAGGATTTAGGGTTTATAGTGATTTATATGTGATAAAATCATATAAATGTAAATATTTTATTGCATATAGTCAACATTGATAAGGTTGTGAAGGAAAAAAAACATGATTTAGGTCCTAATAAATAATCTAGTTTTTACATAAATTATTTTTTATCCAAACTTTCACATAAATTCCAAATACCCTCCTATATTTAAATTAAAATTTTAAATAATATGTATTTAGACATTATTTCATGCATTATTTAGGTCCTAAAATAAAATTTATGTCTTTTATTTTCCTTAAATTAAATATTTGTATTTAAATTTAAAAATTCTACATATTAATAATTATTTTTAAAATTTTAATTTATCAATTAAAATTTGTTAAACATATATGATTTTACTAGCTTTTTAAAATTATTAATATTATTAATTTATCAATAACTTTTTATTTTTCTTCTTCATCATTTTCCTTTTTTTTTTTAAAAAAACATGCTTATTTCCTTTCTTACGTTGCTATGTTGCATGAACATTGTATGGAGAAGTCCAACCCGCCATGTCAATTGGCGGTTTGGAGACAGGAATCTCTGGACTCAAACCGGCAATTGAGTTGAGTTGTCGATTGCGTGAGCCCAAACCGGCAAGTAAGTTGCTAGTTTCCTTAAGAAATTATACAAATCGCCAACTTATGACGAGTTGGACCTAAACTATACTATTCTGAGAATTTTCACAAAACCACTCTATTTCCGTAATTTTTTAACTCATACCCACTCTGTTAAGAAAAAAGTCGTGTTACATACATTGATTATATGGATAACGTCATGTTTCCATATCATACCCTCCAATACTAATACAATTTGTACCTTTTTAAATGTTTTAAATTGCATAATTTATTATAAAAAAAATTAATTATTGAATTTCTTTAGACCAGATCTTAAAAAGTATCATAGAGATAATCTTGGTATATAAAATGAGAAGGTGAGAGAATTAGTGTAAAGAGGGACTGGAAATAGAAAATGCCAAAATGAATTTGGCCCAAAAATGATTCCTTTGTAGTAATTTCGGGCCCTAAACAGGAAAGCAATAGAATTGGTGAATTCTCTATATTCACTACCTCTGCTACTTCACTCCCCTTTTTATTTTTAAATTTTATTATTATAAATATTATTTATGCCAAAATCATTCTTAACAAATAGATAGTGCGTATTTTTCTATTTTAATGTTATGAAAACTACTTTCTCAAACATGTTCCATTTTTTAACATTCCAAAAAGTATTTTCTGGAAAAAAAATTGTATTCCGAAAATATTTTCCAAAATACAAAACTTCATAAGTGTGTTCCAAAAAAAATAGTTTTTGGAGATACTTATATACTCTGAAAAGTGATTTTCAGAATACACTTATGACACATTATATTCTGAAAAGTAATTTCTAGAATATAAACATTGTTTTAAAAAGTACTTTTTGGGTATTTTTTTTCTTTTTTCATTCTCTCTTTGTCCATAACTACAAAACTCAGGAATTACTTAGAATAACAAAAATCATAACAAGAATAAGTAACAATAAAAAAAACATAAATTTGATACTCATTTTTTTTAATTTGAATGAGACATTCCACCGTAACAAATTGTATGATTGAATCACAAACTTTAGAAGAAAGATAAAACCTTATCATTGAAGGAAGAATTGAGTAAGGAACAAACATAGATAAATGAGGAGAGGTGGTTAATGTAAAAGAGATAAAAGAAAATAGGGGAAAAATAAGGGAAGAGAATTATGTAGTTGTATGAACAAATTGTGATTAAAAGAGGATGAGTAACACAAAGGAAACAAAATTTAAATTAAAATGGTTATTTAAGTAACTTACCTTTTAAAAAAAAAAGTAACGGGTGTACTAGAAAACAAAGGGATTGAAAATAGGAACAAAAGTAACTTGAAGCTTTTTTTATAGGGGGAATGTTCTTCAATTAGTATAAGGTTATCGAAGCTGGGTTTTTATTTTGGCTAAATTATAGTTTATGTTGCTTAATTTATTTAATTGTTGACATTTTGTATTTTTATTTTTAATTGCTCATATTTTATTCCTTTATTTTATCATTTGATGACATTTGAACCATCTGGCAGAAAATAGTCATAACTGTTAAATTAGTAATGTTGACTTTTCATGTGACTTGATAAAACAACTTCCTACATTGACACATGGGTAACAAACAACTTTTAGTTTTAAAGGAAAAAAAGTAGACTCAAAAATCTAATTTTAAAAAAAAGAAAGAACTTATCCCCCTATTTTTATGTCAAAAATAAGTTTTTTACTCATGTATCAACATGGAAAGTCATTTAATCAAGTTAGATGAGAAGTTAACATTAATAATTTAACAGTCAACAACTATTATTTAATGAATGATTCAAATGTTAGCAAATTATAAAATGGAAAGACAAAAGGTAAGCAATTAAAAATAGAGGTACAAAATGTCAGGGAACAAATTGAAGAGCACAAATTATAATTTAGTTTTTGTTTTAAGATCTAAAGTCTCTTCTTCAAACAATTTGTTATCTGTCTAAAAAAAATGAAGTTTCTCCTGACACATATGTAATGTCTCCCTCGAGATCTTACCCCATTTTAGCCCTAGAAAAATGAAAAGAATGTCTAATGAAACAAAACTTTATCTTTTTTGTCTACAAACATTTTTGTTTTCATTTTATTTATTGTTAAACTTCATATATTTATTTACTACATCTTTCTCTTGAAACAAGCTAAGGTTAAAATCATTTATATGTAATGTCTCCCTTGAGATCTTACCTTATTTTAGCCCTAGAAAAATGAAAAGAATGTCTAATCAAACAAAACTTTATCTTTTTTGTCTACAAACATTTTTGTTTTCATTTTATTTATTGTTAAACTTCATATATTTATTTACTACATCCTTCTCTTGAAACAAGCTAAGGTTAAAATCATTTATAGAGAAACAATATTAACTCTAGATTTGTTTAAACGTGTATCCACTTACTCTGAAAGTAAATTTAATAAACTTACTATTTATCTAACCATTACAACCATTAAATTTCAATAAAATAAATTATGAACATAGATAGTAATTCCTTTAAACTTATACTTAGATAAATAGATTCTCTCATTATATTTATATATATATATATATATATATATATATATAAATTAAGAAACTATTCACTATATAAATTAAGATTTATTAATAATTTTATAAATTTGATTTTAAATATTTATAATATAAAACTTACATTACACACTACTTAATTAATTAATAATGGCTTTTGATTTATATAACACCTGAGGATGACTGTATCGAATATTAATAATGCAGATCATTTGTAATTTTGTGGAAAATTTTAAATAATAAAATTGTTACAATTTCTATATCTTAATGAAATATTAATAAGCCATCTATTTAAATTAATCCTTTTACATATTTATTAATTAATTTTGTTTATATATTATAAAAAATATAAACTAGTATCTCATCTACTTCTTACAATTTAACATATAAACATTTATATA
The DNA here is from genome assembly GCA_037954015.1 of Psophocarpus tetragonolobus. Taxonomy (NCBI): domain Eukaryota; kingdom Viridiplantae; phylum Streptophyta; class Magnoliopsida; order Fabales; family Fabaceae; genus Psophocarpus; species Psophocarpus tetragonolobus. The sequence goes on along the minus strand of CM075692.1, from coordinate 34,288,599 downwards.
ATGTTGTTCTTTATAAGCATTAATAAATGGGTTTATCAGTGATGCGTGCATGACACTGTAAAATAAACAATAGTTACTAGAAGTTACATCTTCTATTTAAGAATATTTTTTTTTTATAGAGCGATAATCTATTTAATAACTTATTAAGGATACTTTGCATTTTCTTTTTGTTTATTTTCTACCTTTTCTATTTTTTGAAAAAATTAATTAAATAAAAAGATATAAAATTTAAAAGATATAAACTTAGTGATGAAAAAAAAATAAAGAAAAAATAAATGGAGAGGATTCTAATCCATATTTATTACACACATTATCAAATCTGTTAAATTAGTGTTATTTTTTGGTAATAATAGACGAAATGTCTTTCACAGTTTCAGACTTATGCCCAATCCCACTTGTTCTGATCCTCCAAGTCAATATAGGATGGCTAAGGCCAAGTGCTGCTCCAACGCCAAGCTTCAAATTCTACTTCCTGTATATATAAGTATTTACAGGTATTTTTAGAAAAAAATTTAACTAATTAATTTTAATTAATAAAATTTGTGATTTAAAAAACTTATGATACAAATTAAGAGAGATCGAATTTAATTTGCTAAAAATTTAATAAAAAATAAAAATAACAATAATAATTTTGTTGTAAAATTAATATATTAATTAATATGATAACTAAAAAAAGAAAAGAGCACACATAAACATACATTAAATTAACCAAATTAACAATTTTATCTTTAAAATGTCAAATAATTAACACATAAAATTAACCAAATCAAACAATGAGTATCTAAGAAAATCAGAAAAAAAATTATTATTTCTTTAGTTCCATAACAAATCAAGTAGTAAGAAAATATTACAATTGCATTCTTTATTATAAAATCTCATAATTAGTATTTGGTGATACCGAAGAAAGAAAGCCTTCAAAAGACATTTTTTTTTTATAAATATACATTGAGTAACTGGTGTTTTCAAACCTGCATGGTGTCATATAGTGTAGGCCAAGGTATTATTTTGGTTTCTACTCAAAATGGTTATAAAAAAAAGGAAAATGTCAGTTGGGTGCATTACTTGACCGGGGTTATCAATAGCGTTTTTCAAGCATCCACAAACTAGAATTGAACATGGAAAAATGAAGATGAGATAATGAAATATAAGTATTAGTAGCTTGAGTTATTCGTATAATAATTGATTCATTGTTGGATTCGTTCCTTGGGAATTCATTCTCAATGGCGTTTGGTCGACGACAACTACAACTTTCCGATGAGGGACAGCCGCCGCAGGAGCATGGTGTGCCAAAGTGCATGCGACATTTTTTAGGTACAAATACAAAGACATACTCCACGCCTCACACATCACATCGATCTATGGCCCTTCCCTTTATTCGCTGTTCTTAATCGCCGCTTATTCAATTTCAATCTAAGTAACGGTAAAGGTGGAGACCAAATAACCATTCCCAACCAAAAACGGAGAACATAATAATTCACAACAGGAACAATATAAGCCCATTTTACTTGACGCCAATTATTTTGTTGTGGGATGCGGGTGTCCTATGCGTAAACATCTTCAATAAAAAAATTACTCTTTTTTGTTTAAAATTAAAATTTATACTTATATACTACTTTAATATCTACATTGAAATTTCAACATAAATAAACATATCTTGATATTATTAAAAAATAATGTTAGACTTATATTTTAACCTTTTTATCATAAAAAATTAGAATTGGTTTAAATTGACGAATATTTCACCACTTTAGTTAATTTGTTATGTTACTCATATGTAATTTCATTAAAATCTCATATTATATATATATATATATATATATATAAATCGTGTTTCCATATCTTATATTTTAGACATTAACCATGTTAGCGTGTTCATGTTGTGTTCATATTATATCCATGTTCGTGGGCATCACGGTAAAGAAATTACTTATATAACATATTAGGGAGTTTTGTAGTTTGAAAAAAATAGAAAACTTGTGTGTAATAGATTTTAAATAAGGGGTACAAGTGTAATTTGATCTAAATAATTTTATAATAACAATGAATCATAAATCATCTTATTGTAACTTTTTGAGTCATTGTTGTGAATAAACCTTAAATTGATCTTTGAAATTTTTTAGGAGGGAAGGTCTCTTAAATATATTTTTTAGCATTTTAGCCCCTAAATTTTGTTACTTTAATATTCAAAACACTTTAGATAATGTTTTAAAGTGTTTAATAATGTTATCTACCGTAAGGATCAACTTGCATAATAATATAATAGTTAGGGGACTAATTAATTTGTCTAAAAATTTTATTTATGATTTAAATGTTGATGTTTATATTTTTCAAAAGCCAAAATTGGTGGTTATTTAATTATTATAAAAGTCAACAAACTTATTATAAATAGTATCATTTTGATTGTGCTCTTTATCATGGCTATCAAATCTCTACCACACTCGTGTACATAATATCCTTTTAGCAAATTCTAAGTAAAATCGGTAGACTTTATTCAAATTCTAAAGACTCTTGTTTACCACTAACTCAACAAGTTAACAAATTAAGTTGTTTTCAATGTATTTAGGGTTTAACATACCTCGATTTAGTGTGCTGTTCTTGAATTGAAAAACATTTTCACCTATAAGAACATCACATTTTTGTTTTTCAATAACACCAAATATGCTCTATTGTTATTATCACTTTTGCAAATTATTATCTAATAGAGAAATATTATTAAACTTGGTTGTTTAAGTATTTTAGAATTTATCGTTTACTTTGTTATTTATTATGTTATTGAAATATTTAGTTAGTACCAACGTTCTAAAACTCAACTCAAACTAGCTGGTTCGACTGGAAATTAGCTATATAACCAATCTAAGCTGTCCTTTGGACCGAAGATGCATCAAAATTGGATTGATCCTGAGTGACTTGGTCAAACTCATGGTTCATGGTTTTGCTTTATATATATATATATATATATATATATATATATATATATATATATATATATATATATATATATATATATATATATATAACTAGTGAAACAAGTCTTTTCTAATGGAAAAAAACCTCAAATGACCACTGTATATTGTGTTTCTTGTCAAATCTCTGTGATTCTTTGTCTTTGCAATTGCAAATTGGACTTGCGTTGCGAGTTCTCATTAGCACTGCGACACTGTAACCTTCATCTCTCAGCCAAATGGCGGCATCATGACCTTCTTCTCTCACTTTGGCCTTCATCTTCATCTCCTCTCTCATCCAAACAATGGCGATGCTGCAACACAATTAAACGACCTTCATTTCTCGCTTCATGCCTTTGTCTCTTAGCGACTCAATCAAACTACTTTTTCCCTATTCGTCTTTGTGCCTCATGCATTCTCTTTCTCGGCTTCTCCATCTCAAGTTCTCAACTCCTCCATACTGAATATGTGAGTTTCATTTTATTTCATAGGTTGTTATTTTAATTTGTATTCTTAATTTTTTTGTATAATTTAATTGTTTTATGATTTTTTATGATAAAAAATTATATAGGTTATAAAATATTTATATTTTTTAATATAATTCGAGTTGTGCAGGTCAATTGTCGACCTTTGAGTTAATCCCTGACCACATAACTCCTTGTCCTAGTCGAGTCGAAAACTGAACCGAAGTGACATTGGTTAATTAGTATGTTATTTACAAAATTTATGTTATTATTTTTATAAAAAAGTAAAATTTTAATTACAAACCTAAGAGTCAAGTTCATAAATCAAATTTATGAAATTTTTAGTCTACGCAAAGTTTCACCATTTTCTCTTTATATACACTAGCAAAAACGCAGGCACTGACCGCACTTGTTTATTCGCATTTTTATTTTAATCTGTTATAATAATTTTAGGGTTTTAATTTCATATCTTTTGTAAATTTTTATGTTTTGAAATATAAATTATTATGTGACATGTTTTGAAATATATTTTGTTAATTTTATATTTTTTTGTGATAACATGATAAAAATATGTCACATCATCAATGGATATATATCAAATATGCAATGAATATGAAAGAATAGAAAGAGGAGAGAGTTTGAATAGAACTCAAAATATTGTCGCACTTGTGTATTTGCATGTTTATTAAGAATATTTATCATGAAATGTATACATACATTAATCATGTTTAAGGAAGACTGATTTGTGATAAGCTAGAAATTATGAAAATGTGCACATATTAATAGGGAAAAGTTATATCTGTGAAAGTGAGAACCGCCATAAAATGTTTAGAAGGTAAAATGGTCATAAATGTGGACACTAAAATGTCATATTTCCATTATATAATATATAATATGTAATATAATATCATATATTATAAATTATAGATATAGTTAGGTAATTCTGTATGTTGGATATCAATATTTTAAAGTAATTTTTTGGTTAAAGTTATAAGGTTGATATAGTGATAAAATTTATGTTTGGGAAGTAAGAGGTTGTGGGTTCAAGTCCCTCTTATGACAAAGTAATTTATTTTTTAATTTTAAAATAAGTGTAAGAGTAGAATATGTATTTTGAAAAGTAGACGTAAAAAAGGGGTATTCTCTTTATTTGTAGTATATAATATAATATCAATATTTTAAAGTAATTTTTTGCTTAAAGTTATAAGGTTTGTATCTGGGGAGTGAGAAGTTGTGGGTTTGAGTCTCTCACAAACTAATTTATTTTTTAATTTTAAAATGGATGTAAGGGTAGAATAAGTATTTTGAAAACTGAAAATTAAAAGGGGTCTTTATTAATAGTATAGAAGTATAAATATAGAATAGATATATAGTATATAATATAATATTATATATTATAAATTATAGATATAGTTGGATAATTATGTATATTAAATATAAATATTTTAAAGTAATTTTTTGTTTAAAGTTATAAGGTTTATTAAATGGTAAAATTTACATTTAGAGAATCAAATCTTATGGGTTTGAGTGTCTCTTATTACAAAGTAATTTATTTTTTAATTTTAAAATAAATATAAAATAAAATAAGTATTTTGAAGAATAGATATCAAATAGGTATTCCCTTTGTTAATAGAAAAGATATCTAACCATTGATTATATATAATATATATATTATATAAAAGTTTATTCTCCGGCACTGGTAAAAAAATTATGAAACAATTAAATGAGCACTTGCTTTGCCACTTATTATGAAAAATATTTAAAAAGAATAAAGATAACCATGCTGACAAATTGTTAGCCACCACGTAAAATCGCTGGAAGATATTTGGGAAAGCAGGAATATTGTCCACTTGACTTCTCTATATACGTTACATGACCCACCTCAATTCAATTCCTTCCCCTCTCTCCCTTATGTGTCGAACAATCCATGCATATATCTTATTTTTTACAAGAAAAAGAAACCAATAAAGATGTGGGAGAAAAAGGAATTTACGATAAAATTATGATGGACCACCAAAAAGTAAATAAATTGAGATATGGTAGCGTTTTAGAAGAAAAAGAATTTATATAGCTAGATTATTCGACTCCATTTAATTTGCCTATTTGTGCGTTTTTTGTTTGAGGGTTACGGTTCACCTGAGATAACTAAAGAAAAAACAACCATCAAACCATGCATTAAGAATGTCGGTTTAAAGAAAGATAAAAAGCGCCATTTGTTAAGTTCAATCCCTTATAATGCTACGTTTAATTTAGATTGTTAAGCAAAATATTAGTGAATGTAAATTTGGCTGACAATGAAACTTGTGTTTGCCACTTTGCTCTAAATGTGAAAAGAATCGAATAAATTAAAGAGCCTCTATCATTAACCATAAAATAATAATAACGCCAACAATAAATGATAATAAGGAGCCTTTGATTCTCTCTTATTATTATAACATGGATGATTACTTTTAGATATTCAGCCTTTTATCTTTAGGCTCCATCTTTAAGAGCATGCTTCTCCGTGTCTCATGCATGGGATCATCAAATTATGGGAGACTGGGAGAGTTCATAAGATGATTATATTTTATTTTAAACACACTATATCTTTCGGTTTAAAGTTAAAAGATCAATTTTTTATATTATTGAGATTCAATTAAGAAATTAATCCCTTTCAATACATATTTATTTTATATATATACTAAAAAACAATCCTTTATTGTCACATTGTGTTTGGGTAAATTTTTCTATAAATATTTTTTGAAAAAGATATAAAAAGAGTAAAAATAGTTTCTCCGTAAATTAAAATCAGCATATCATGAGTAATATGTAAAGCTCTCTCCTAACAATCCCAAGTTGGTCATAACTTGATTCTATTGTCTTTTGTCACACAGTATGGTACTTAATTTGATGAGTAGTCAATATAATTATTTATTTTCTAAACACTGATATTAATATTTTTTATTTTTAGTTTAAATATTATTTTAAAATAAAATAATATAAAATTAATTTTCTAAAAATCTAACTTAACACACTCATGCAAAATAAGAGTAATGTTTAGATATTTAACAATTAGTAAGATAAAATGGCATATAGTAAATTTATTATTGATTGCTCAAATAAATTTATAATGAAAGTAAAAGACAGATACTGATTCATAACATATACTTCTATAATAAAAGAAGAAAATAGTGATTAAAATAAAATAAAATCAAATGATTACATTAAATGTAAAACCCAAATTTAGTGTAAGAGCGTGTTAATTATTTAGAATGTGTGATATTGTTTGATTTGTATAATTTTGAGGTTTTAGGAATAAAAACTTTAAGTAGGAGATGGTGCATAAAAAAATATGACTTTTTTTTATAGCTTTTGTTGTTATCGGTAGTATTGAAGGTAGTAGTTATAGATTAGTTAAATAGAATAATACAATTGAAAATTATCAAAGGAAGAGTTAAAAAGAATAATAATTAATAGGAGTTTAAATTTTTTTTGAAAGAAATAGGAGTTTAAAATTATTAAGTTTAACTTTACTCATTTAAATAACTAAGCCAAATTTTAAGATCAACTTTTGTTTAATTAATTAAAGAAACCAACTTAAATAAGTTAAACTAATTTAGAAATAATTCAATTCTTTCACAGTCTTACCTGCAATCAGAATTGCATCAACCATTTTAAATGAAGTTGTTTGATTCCATTTTTATTTGGGATAAAGTTAGACAAGTTAAAAAAAATATTTTGTATTTTTATTTTTTTACTTGACTCGTTGTAAGAACTTAATATAGAAAAGGGCGTGGGCGAAGGCATGATGTCACAGATCACCAAGGTTGGTGGGCATTGGGGGGTAACAAAGGCGTCAGCACGTATGAACACAAGAAGACAGTTATATTACTCGGTCGGCGCTATCTGAACTTCCAATCTTACCCCTCTCCCAACTGTAACCAACCCGAAAGTCAAACCTGACAGCTTACACCTGTAAGGGCTTTCCCGTCCTTTCATCCACGCAACTCTCCAACACTTCAAAGGTCACACGTCAACCCGCAAACACCGTCACGTGTCGGTCAAGCCAAGCCTCAACGCGTGCGAGCCAAACGCTCCCGTGGTCCCGTAAACTCCACGTGTCCTTATCCCCATCGACTTTACCGGCAGCCGCCGGTTCCCCACCGGAGCCTCTTATATGGTTTTTCAACCCCGTCGTGGCAGAAGTTTTTGATCACCAATCACAACAGAAACCGCGAGAAAATTCCCCAGAAATCTCAACCGAGATCAAAACAGTTAAAATATCAATCAAATCTTTTTGAAACATAGCACAACAGTTTTCAGCTCTGTACAACGTTGGATTTGGATCAGTTTACGCAAGAGAATATTAAAGGAGGAGGAAAAGCAGCATCATAGAACATGGTGGCTGAAGCAGAGGTTGTTTGTCAACAGAGCATGGGTGTGTTGGATGTGAAGCATTTTCCAAACAAGGGAAGCGATGTTCACGAGATCGCAGATTCAGATTCTAATTCGCCTCCGAGTTTTGTCCGAGTTCGTGTTACTGAGTCCGTCTCAGCCGAGTTACTTACTTCACCAGAAGTCAGTTTTTGAAGACCCCCTCTTTCATGTTTTCTTGTGATTTTGTGTTTTTCTGTTGTTGTTGGGTGACATAGATGGTTATATACTGTGATGGGGTTCTTTGATTCTTTCCATTCGCTTGTTTGATCATGTGAATTCTTTGATTTCTCTTTTTGGGATCAAGTTCCCTCCAAAAAAGGAAAGAAATTTAAAAGTTTTGGATCAGGGGTCAGCGTGTGTATTGAGCTTAGGTGAAGATACCTGAATTATGTTGAATTCGTTTACGTTACCTACTTCCTTGTGTTACTTGTTGGATTTAGGAACATATGTTTAGTTTAATGGCTTATTTATGATGCAATTGTTCGTTAGTAAAAGTAAGGGAATCTCTCTGGTCTTCTAAAATTGAATTTCTTGGTGGAGATAGATATAAGTGTATGATGGGAATTTTATGGTAGTTGGTAATTACAAGGATAACATTGTTGCTGGCCAATATGTGTTACAGATCAAATCTACCCTGAAAATGTTCCCAATTTTGCAGTAGATTTTTGAAATTGTGATTGTAAATTGATGTTAACTTGTGGTTTGGAGCATAATTGTTTCTATGAGATGAACAAGTTATGCAAAATAGTACATATATGATTCTTTGTTTTACTGATTTGCATTTAATTATCCTTGTGTAGGATGCTAGGTCTGCAGAAAGGATCTCAGATGCTGCTCTTGAATCTGCTGTTCTGCAATTTATACCTTGCATCCGTTCTGGTAGTTTTGCTGACATTGGGCCACGGAGATACATGGAAGATGAACATATAAGGATAGATGATTTGTCATCTCATTTGGGATCACTTTATAACTTTCCCGAACCAAGTGCCTTTTATGGGGTAATCAACTTTTCACCTCTGTTTCTTGATTTTGTTTAATCTTATTCAAAATTTAACTGAACTGAGGTTTGGCAAATCTCCCAGGTGTTTGATGGTCATGGAGGACCTGAAGCTGCAGCTTATATAAGAAAAAACGTCATAAAATTCTTCTTTGAGGACGTCAGTTTCCCCCAAACATCTGAAGTCAGTACCATATTTTTGGAAGAGGTTGAGGATTCCCTCAGGAAGGCGTTTCTTTTGGCTGATTCAGCTTTGGCAGATGATTGCAGTGTGAATAGTTCATCAGGCACCACAGCTCTTACTGCTTTGATCTTTGGAAGGTATATCCTAATATCCATACTTAACATTCTGGGTTTTCCTTTCTTTGCAGTTTGCACACTTATAGGCTTTTAGCAGCTTAGTACCTTATCTATTTTATTTTATATAACGTGCAGTTTCTTTTAATCAAATCCAGTTTGTTCTTTATCATTAGTTTACTATTTATGGCCCTTCTAGATTTGAATCAAATTTCATGAACCATAAAATACTGGGAGAGATTTTGCACCTGTTACAGTCGTTAATGTATTAATAATTTAATATCCTTATGTTGAAAGGTGATGACTTGCCTTATTAATATTTGCTTTGCTGATTTCTAACATGCTTCTTTCAGGCTTCTAATGGTGGCCAATGCTGGTGACTGCCGTGCCGTTCTCTGTCGTAAAGGAGAGGCCATTGACATGTCTCAAGATCACAGGCCAATTTATCCATCAGAGCGGATGCGAGTTGAAAAATTGGGCGGCTACATTGATGATGGTTATCTCAATGGGGTTTTATCAGTTACTCGAGCACTAGGGGACTGGGACATGAAATCACCTAATGGTGATCCCTCACCTTTGATTGCAGAGCCTGAGTTCCGGCAAGTGGTTCTAACAGAGGATGATGAATTCCTCATCATAGGATGTGATGGCATCTGGGATGTGATGTCAAGTCAGCATGCAGTTAGCCTTGTTCGCAAAGGCCTGAGGCGGCATGATGACCCAGAGAAATGCGCCAGGGACCTTGTTATGGAGGCATTACGCCTGAACACATTTGACAATCTTACGGTGATTATTGTATGCTTCTCTTCCCTTGACCACATGGACCCAGAGCCATCACCACCACGTCAACGAAAATTGAGATGCTGTAGCCTCTCTGCAGAAGCTCTTTGTAGCTTGAGGAGCTTGTTGGAAGGCAGTGCTAGCAACTGAATGTGTTTATATACACGGTTCATCGAATAACGTTGTTGAGATTATACATGCTGTTTTTGGCTGTTTCAGTTTAGACATTGGAAAAAGCAGCCATCATTTTTTAAGTGGTCGGTTTATGTACATAGCTTGGACTAGAGGATGGTGGTGTAAATATGTACTGTCGTTACATTATCATTTTGTACTATAGTCAATTTTTATGACTGCCACATTCATGTCAAATTCTTGTGTGTCCATAAAACTATTTGGAATTGCTTAGTTTCTATTCCATTATCTGTTAGAAATTATATGATTGGAAGGTTGAGAGGGTGGAGCTCATACTCATGTTTAGATAGACACGTACCAATAGACTCCGCATGATAGGCCGATTAGGGGGTCTCGAGAGATGCTTTGGCAACATCTAAAAATGGGATAATCATTCATGCAAACCAAAATTTGCATGATAACAGTAATTCAATCAATGTTGATACAAAAAATGAGATCCCCTTGAAAATAATCAGGTATATTCACTTTTAGAAATGTAGCCCTGCTTTAAAAATCATAATAAAATCTTAGGTGTAGCTTTTGGCGAATGTAGCGAATCGTTCCAAACCACGTTGAAGTAAACCTTCAAGGAAAGGTTGCAGTGCCTGCAAATTATATCATGAAAGGGAAAAATGAAAACATCAGAAAATGTATTAAAGCGGTATCAAATTCAAAGGTCAGAATATTCACATACAGCATCTACTATAACCGGGTGAAAAGCCAAGCCAAGCCAAGCCAAACTAATAAACCAGGAAAACGTTTTATCCATTTGTCTTACTTTTTTCCTATCCCCTAATTTTGCTAACACTAAATGAAAATTGGAGATTCTTTCATAAAAACTTGTTTTTATCTTGGGTCAGATTACTCACCGATGCCACTGGGGATAAAAGTTGAGGAACCTCATATGAGACTGTCAACTGCAACGGACAAAAATGCAGTAGTACTAGTTAGAGATAGACTAAGGGCCACTAAGGTAGAAAAATGGACAAAAGACACTATTATTTTCACTTTCTCCTAATTCCTTTTTAGAAGTTAAATGTGTATGGAAAAAATGTTAATGGAACCAATAAGAAAATAGTTCAACACTTAGGCAATCACAGTGGAAAAGAGTTTTATCATTTATGATTTTTAAAGTATTAATTGATAAAGTTAACAAATTTATTTATATATAAAGGGTTGTGATTTACTAACCGTGTAAAACATTTTATACTGGAGTGTATGAGTATTTTTCTCTAAGAAAAAATTACTACACAGGATGCATGCATGGGTTGCACCACTTTGTTGTGCACTGGACGGAAAGGAATAGGGGATTAGTTGGACATTGGGAACATCCAGCTAGTTTGACAAACGTTGCTTTGTGAGAGAAAATGCAAATACCCATATAGGCAGCATTGATAGATAAAAGTTGTCTCAGAAATATCAAATGCTAATAAATATGAATATTATAGGGGTAAAACATGCAAAAAGTTATAAAAAAGAACTTACTTCTACTACACATGATGAAGGACCTCTGGGATAGAATCGTACAGCACCTCTGCCACATGAGAAATCAAGCAATTAAAAGTCTTAAAAACACAGAATAATGCATTCATGTAAACATATCACTTTAGTAACCATAACATTTAATTTTGTTTTAATGATAAATTAGACTAAGTCTCCGTTTCATTAAGCTAAAAGCTACTTTTAAACTAAATTAAAATCTAAAACTTAAAAATAAGTACAAGTTGTTTATCAAATTTCATTTTTTTTAACTTAAAGTTTCTTTTAATTGTTGGATAAATTATTCTTTTTATATTTAAATGAAAAAAATTATTTATATAATAAAAATTTACAATGTCAAATAAACTTAAAAATATAAGCATAAGTATTGTTTGACCAAGCTTCTCCTTTTAAGGAAGAAAAAAATTAAAAATAACTTGGACTAAATGGAACTTAGGACGGCTCTGATGAAACCTGTGGTTCAAGTGTGAAAACAAAAAGATGTGATAGTGGATCAGTAACAGAAAGGGCTCACATATGAAAAGTTTGTTCAAGAAGTAAATGTGGTTCTGGGTTGAGTTAGTTAACTTAGGAGCATATGGTTACCCTTTCGGAGGAGTGATTCACATGATGCAAGAGGGTGTTTAGAGGGCTGGGGTGCATGAGAGAGGGGATGTCATGATTCTTGGATTTGTCATGCATTTTGTTCATGGTTTAGTTTAGCAAAAAAAAATAAAAAACCAAAGCAAATTAAATAATCATTCGTCCTAATTGAATTGGAAAATAGTTCTCCCAAACCTAACCAAACTTTTCTTTTGTTCAGTGCACTGTATTCTTATTTCTTAATTTGAACTGTACTGATTTAAGATTATGGAACTGAATTGTTTTTGAGCTTTGAATTAAACTAAATCAGGAATGGGAAAAGCTCGTTACCTATGGGGAGAAAATTGATCCTGACACAAAAATAGTTCTCCCCAAACTAGAAAATAGTTCACCCCCAATCAAACCAAACTGTTTCTTAATTTAGTTCAGTTTTTTTAACTTTCGGTTTAGTTTTGTTAACTAATACTTTTTCAACAGGCCTAGCTCTGGCACAGGCTGATTCTATATAAGCTTTCTTGAAAACAATTATAATCAGATTAAACCAAAAGAATTATCTAGGTCCTATCAAGTGCTAACCATGGTTTATGCAGCAAATGCATTTTGCTACAGGTAGATAGTTTGAACAAGATATAACAAGGAATTTTTTAATCATGCTAGAAGCATTGCATTTCACATTCATAGAGTCAACTGCTAGTGCACAGGCATAAATTTATCCAACATCTCAATGCAGAAGCATAACATACATAATACATGGCACAAATAAAGGAAAGGTGGAAACCATTAACCTAATCACTAAATAGATAATTTCACTGCTATAAAGGTTAAGCAGTTATTCCCTTAAATTGCATGACATCATGCAGAATATATAGCAAACAAGTTCCAGGTCAGGATCTAGGAGTTGAAATCCTAAAATGTTTGTTCCTTACCAATAAAGTATTACCATGAGAACCCGCTAAGCACTAAGGTGTTAAATTCATAGGAATATATAGGAAATATAAACTACTTTTATGTTATCTTAATTGATGAATTTAATACACATATAGAAAATCTTCGTTTATAACTTTGGGGCAACAGTAATAAAGAAGGAATTATCCTGGCTTTGTTTTTCAGTATTCATATATAAGAAAAATGGCATAAATCCATCATCATAAAGTAAATTCAGCCAATTAACTTTATCATGAATAACAATAATACTATGCACCTATGACATATTTCTTTCTAAATTTACTCTCAAATTTCAATTCCTTTTCTCTCGTCTTTTTATTATTTCCTTTTTGGCAAAAGTTACTGGTATGAATAAAAATGATTTTGTTGATTCTGTTAATTTTCTAACTGACTTCAGCACATCATCAGTATTCCAAGTTTACCTTTGGTAGCTGATCTAAATACGATGGATAATCATTGCTAGGCTAAAGTAATTTAAAGCTTGGACAGTTCAATATGATATAAAGGATAGTCAACAAAGAAATGCATATCTGAACTTTTCTTCACTGTCAAACATCTCAAATATCTTCACAAAATGTAGAACTACCAAAATATCCACAAAATATGTTAATCAATCACATTATATTCTCTTAGAAAACGTTCTTGTAAATTACCTGTTAGGAAGACCTTCCATAGATCGCCAGTGGATTTTCTGATTTGGGATGGGCTGCAAGAAGGTGATATAACATGAATAACAAATACCAATTGTAACTAAAGAGAATTTATTGAATGAAAAAGTGTAGTATTAGGTTGGGGATCTTTTCCTGCATATTACGAGCAAGCCAAGAGAATTCAATATCACGGCCAAAGGCCTTATACTTCAAGGACCATCGTGAAAGGTCGGGTTTGTCTGGCAATATCTGTGGAACAAAACTCAACATGAAAAGAAAAAGATTTTTTATTTCATGATTATTTAAACGAAAAATAGGTTTTAGTATTCATACGGACCCATCTGTGATACACCAATCAGACAATCATTGCTGATTATTACAGGCCCTTGCACTTTACTTTGGTTTCATAATATACCCAGATATTTTATTATGCTAAGAAGAACATGAGTGCATGTCATAAGTAAAGTAAACATGAGTTCGGTGATTAAGAAAAATGATCCTTAAAGTAGAGGGCAAGAAGAAATGCAATCACACCTTAACAGAGGAAATAAAGGGCATCCATTTTGGGATAGCTTCGCGATCCGAATAACAAGAGTAGGCTACAGAGATGGGCACATCAATCTCCATCTTAACCCTGAAATTGGAAATGTTCTTTTGTTATGGAAAGTGGGAAAAAAGTAAAAACTGATGCGAATTGGAAAGCAATAAAACGTAACTAAACACAACATTATCGTGGTCGGCACAAAACTGCAAAACCATCTAACCAACTATTTCCATATGATTAAAGCACCCTGGCGAGGGTTGCTAAAGCACTCATTGAATCATGCCAAACTAGAGAAACATGAAATGATGTAAAATGAATCATAGAAACGTAAAATTCTAACTAAATCGGAATTACAGTGACTAAGACATCAAGAGTCATAGTAAGCAAACAGTAAGTAAAGAGCGAGAAGGAAAGGAGATAGATACGTGCAATCCTGCCACTCCATGAAGGGGGAAAAGCGCTTGAAGCCATGGGAAGTGGAAATTCGCTGGGAAGAAGCAGAGTGAGTGAGCTTGAAGAAGAGGAGATTGAAGGAGAGTGGAGTAGAGGGGAAGTTTGTGGAGGTGGAATTGGCGGCAAATGTGGTTCTACGAGAAGAAAAGGGGGTCAAAGCTGGTGTCGTTGAAATAGAGCCTACCACAGTTGCAGACATGATTCAGTTTTTCTCAATTCAGACACACACACTCTTCTCTCTCTGTCAAGATTTGTCATACAAGAATCACCATCGCACGTTCATGTGCTAATGTTGCTGTGATGCTCATGGATCTCACTTCATTTATTTTGTTTTCTCGGTGATATTCAAATCCAATCTTGGGCTTTGCTTCGGCCCAAACCAAACATCCATAATTTATTTCTCATTTTCTTTTTGCACATCTAACATTTCTTTATCTCCAAAATACCTTTTGTCATTCCTGCTGAATTGAAAGTATGTTCTGCATTGCCTAATCTGGAATGAAAAAAATTGCGTTCCGAAAAATGCAAAAACTATTTGGGGGTCGATAATTCAGAATAAATTATGTTCATTATGAATTGATCAAAATCCTGAATAAAAAATGTATTTTGATAGATAACTGTTCCGGATTTTCAATTTATTGTTAACATTTGAGAACTTGTTTTTCTTTTAAAACCTTTCATTAGATGCATAGTATTAACCACATGTTTAAAGGGATTGAAAATTTTATTTTAAATAGAATTAATTTTTCATAATTAATTATGATTAAAATTATTTTTGAGATCATATAATTTATATTTTAAATATTTTTATTATAAAGTAAGTTCAAAATAAAATATATTATAAAATTATTGATCTAACCCAAAAGATTGTTTTAATCTATAATTAATTCTAAAGTTTTCTCCTACATAAAATTAAACATCTCAAAATTTATTTAAAATTAATTTTAAATTTAGAATTAATTCGTAAATGCAAAACCAAACGCGCACTAAACAAATTCGTCATTTCATCTAGTACTAATATATCATAAATTTATTTATTTTATAATAATTATATTAAAAATAAGTTTTATTAATTGATAATATATTTTATAATAATATACATAATTATTAAAATTTTACGATAGTTATCTTAAAATTCATCTGAATAAATTTTAATTAATTAATAATATAAAACATATCAATAACATACTAGATAATACAAATTCCAACACCTGCAGGATCAGCTGCTGATGCAGGAACAACAACTAAACCACATGATGATACAAAATTTGTAAAAAATCTGGTATATACACGAAGAGGAAAGGCCATTTCAAGATCTACTCATGTCCAAGAGCAAATAGTAGTTGTTGTCCAAACGGTTAGGTGTGGAAGCCTCAAGCACCACTGTGTTGTCGCTCAGTGGTGGTGGGCACTTGGTTTTAAGAGAGGCAGCAAATTTAGGATCCATAGAGGGATCTTGAGGAAATGTGGTATTAAAAGAATACAAGCTGTCTGAGAAAGAGGAACAGTGTGACACGCCAATAGAATGGGCTCCTGACAGTGTCACCATTTCATCTGCAGACAAGCCCTTTTTTTCAAAGTCACGAATAAGCTCTTGTGCGTTGGCCGTTGGACGGGGAAGTTGTGAGGCTTCTTCTCTGATAGAGACACGACCATCTCTGCGTCCAGCTGGCACCTCGTACTTTATGCCCCCAACTTTGTTGGCGCTGTCTCGAGCAGCAAAGGCAAGAATGTCTGCACAGGACACGGTGTGAGGACACTCTGCCTCTATTTGGGCCTTCTCCTCATCGATCACTTCGAAGCCTCGTAAACTTGGGTTGTTAGCAGGGTGGTCTCTCTCTGATGGGGTGGATTCTAGTAGCACTGAACCATCGCAGCCCTGCTTATATGTTAGCAACAATCAGTTTCAATTTCAATTTCAGAGATAATGTGCACTACACAGTACACAATAATAATGAACAACTATTATTGAGTTAACTCAAGCCTTAAGCACTTACCCTTACAAAACAATCATGGAAATGCATTCTGATCAAACCAGCAGCGATGCCCCGGTTGAGAGAAACGGCTCTGTTCACGGCTCTTCTCACTATTGCCTCTGCAGATGGACACGAAGTTTTGTAGAAATCCACCTTCAAAGATGCGGAGGCCCGTGGCACAATGGAGAGGATTAGGACCAAGCTACATACCATTACAACATGCACCTCGTGTACTCTTCTACTACCCATTTTTTATATATTGTTGACAAGTATATATTATATATAATACGTGGATGTGTGTTTTTTGTTTTTAGCCTTGATGACAAGTAGTGCAAGAATGTTTGAAGTGGAGGGTGGAGGATGAGAGAACATGGGATTGTTGAATTGTATTTATAGGTTGGGAAATGTGGTGAATTAAGGTGAGAGTAGGTCATACTTCTGAAATCAAAACGTGTGTATAGTTGGACTCTGCAGTATTGGATGGTGGTTGAAGCAATCTGCCTTTCAAGTTTGAACTCTTCCTCTTCCTCCTCGCCTTCTGTTTTACATGGTCCACTTCTCTCTTCTTATATATTTCCTTGGATTGGATAATGAGCCATGCCTATTCCCTGCAACACCCACTTTAACTTATCCCTCAGGGAGAACTTTCCCATTCTTTCATTGCTGCAATAACTGCATCTGCCCTTTAATATATTTTTATAACACTGTAATACCATTTGCCATTAATTAAAACCTTAATATATCGTTCACTTCACCTCAAAGTTAAATACGTACTCGAGTAGCATTTGTACCTTTGACGTACATGTTAAAACTCAATTTTAATTTATATTATATCACTTGTTATATAATTGTTAAACTTTGACTTTCATGTGCTTCAACTATTCAACTTGACAAAATGATTGATAATTCAGTTCGATTGTCTTTTTTTTTTTTAATCTTTTTCTTTTAAAATAATTTCCTTATGAACAAGGTTAAGTAATAATGTGCCTAACATTTTATCACGTCATTCATTTTATATAATCTAAAATAATAATATATTAATGACATATGACTATTTTTTTTAAAAATATTATTGGTCGTAGGTTTAATCAATTTTTATCCTTGGAAAATACCTGTTTTTATTTTATTCCTTTAAATTTTTTTATATTTATTTTTAGTCTAAAAATATGTTTTTTTTTAAATAATCATTGATAAATAACGTTAAGTGATTATATTACCGAACATTTTGTCAGATCAATATTTCATTGTTTCATGTTATTGAAAATAATGATATATATATATATATATATATTTGAGAGTAAGTTTAGTATTAACTAATTAAATAATTTATGTTGTTTAGTGTTAAAAAAATTAATTGTCATATATTATAATTGCGTTTTATACTATTTACTAATTAAAATTATTGAGATAAATTTTAAAATAATTATTAGAAGGGTTTAACAATTATGTAAATTTTTATAAAAATTATATTATTAATTTATAAAAATAATTATTGATGGTTTTTATAATGTAATTATCATAAAAATCAATAAGTTTATCATATATTGTTATTTTTAGTGACATGTGACAACTAATATTGAAAAATCTTAATCACATTATCACTTAAAGTTATACATCTAACCACAAAGAATATTTTAAAACACAAACATATTGTGAGACTAAAATAAAATTAAAAAAATTAAAGAACTAAAATAAATAAAATTAGGGTTTTTTAGGACCAAAAATTGACTAAGCCTATTAATAACCAAAAATTGACTAAGCCTATTAATAATAATATTTTTTAGTTTTTAACAAAAATCACATGTTATTATTATATTATTATTTTCAATTATGTAAAATGAATAATGTAACAAAATATTAGTGACACCATCAATTCTTTCTATTGTAGTTTATTTGAAAATAAATACAATAGTGATTTAACCAAAAGATATAGTTTCAAAATACAAAACATTAGCATATTAGTGACCTCATCAATTCTTTCCATTGACAAAATGTGTGTGCAAAACATGATATGAGAAAGAGTACTCTCAAATTTTATCACAACTATTTATTTATAATAAGTTTTTTCTCTTTCTCTTCATTTATGGTAAGTTTGTTGAAATGACCAAATAATACATTAAAAAAGTTGTGATTAAACATCTTAGTAAAACTTTTTTACACTATCAGTACATACTAATTAAACTCAAACAATATACAGTTAGAAATTGCGAACTTAATTGGTAAAATAATGCTTATTATCCTTCCTTTTAATAATTTTTTGGAAAAAAAAAATTGTAGAGAAATAGTGTTGTGAGACAACAAAAATAACAGAAGCGATGAGAGTCAGAACTAGAAACTTAAAAGGTTAAAGAAAAAAGAAAGAATGGAAAGGTTGAACAAAGAAAAACTAAGAACATACGATGAAAATGAACAAAATTAAGGAGACTCGAACTTCAGTAAACATGCACATAATAGACTCAATACATCCATAAATTTTTCTTATCCATAAGTTTACATCCCAATACTAGGTTAGGTTCCCAATTTTAGAACTGATTTGTGTGGCCGATTGTAAACTAACCATTTTAATCCATTTTCCTTCGAATGATGTGATAAAAGGTTAGTCATATTTAAATTAAGATAACTTTGTCATATTTAAACAATAAAGACTATTTTCAAACAAAAATAAATTTTTTGTTATAGTTTATTTAAAAATAGATTACAAGTGATTTAACTAAAAGACATAGTTTAAAAAAAATAATATTAACATAATAATTTATAATTTTTTTTTGGTAAACAATTTATAATTTATTTTTAAACAAGTAGCTTTTGTCTTCTACGGATCAAAAAACTTACCATTGTTTGGAATCAAAATAGTTCTATGTAAAAACTTTCCTCCAAGTACTAGATTGAGCCACCAATAATATACTAAAGTTAACAACTTTGTCATGTTTGATCATTTGTTTCATTGTTTGCATAATGGTAGACTAATAAGCACCTAAAAATCTTAACTTGAATGTAAACATTTCAAAACGAAAAAAACAGATAAATAATTTAAGGTATGTTCCATACACACGGTCAAAATGTTTGCATAAAACACACATATATATATATATATATATATATGGTAAAAAATACTTATTATTCTTTCTTTTAATCATTTTTGAAAAAAGATATATAAAATAGTGTTGTGAGACAAAAAAAAAAAATAAAAGAAGGGATGAGACTCGCAACTAGAAAATCAAAAGGTATGAAGGAAGAAAAAAGAATGGAAAGGTAATTGAAGTTAGAATTTTTTTATACATAGGTTTACATACACATACTAGGTTGGATTCCCAATATTAAAATGGGTTGATTGATTTAAATGAGTCTATTTTTTAAAAAAATTATCTAAGTGGTCTGTTTTAAAAAATATTACCGAGATGAGTTTGTTTTCAAATTTGACTTGATCAAACCACAACTTGCAATTGTGGGTTACATGTCACGTCAACTATATGCTTATGTGGTGTCCAGTGTGGAATAAACTAATGCTAAAATCACAATTGACAATTGCGGTTTGACTAGTTTTTAACTAGGGTTGTCCCTTTGTCCAATGGTTGCAAGCAGTACATATTTTTAGAGGGCTAAAACCGCAAGTCAGACTTGCGGTTTGTGTGATTTTTAACCGGCTATTTTTTTTAACCAACAGGTAACGAGGTGCGAATTTTTAGACTGACAAAACTACAATTCACACTTGCAGTTTATGTGGTCTTTGACCAGCCATTTTCTTTAACCAACAGGTAATGAGGTGTGGATATTTAGACTCACAAAGCCGTAATTCACACTTGCAGTTTGTGTGATCTTTGACCAACCATTCTCTTTACCCAACAGGCGACGAGGTGCGGATTTTTAGACTGAGAAAAACATAATTAGCACTTGCGGTTTGGTTATTGCCTTTTCCATGTTCAATAAAATGTAGACGGATATATAAACCACTGATACGAATTGCAGTTTAGATTTCATCATATATATATATATATATATATATATATATATATATATATATATATATATATATATATATATATATATATATATATATATATATATATATATATATATATATATATATATATATATATATCATTGTTATACATGGTAAAAAACATTATATTCTGTTATGGTATTGTCACTTCATTTAATTTTGTTACTTTTTAAATTTTTTAAAATTTTACGTTAGTAACTTTTAAGAATTATATTTTTCATTTCTAAATATTTTTTAAAGTTACGTAAAATTATGTTTTTTAAATTTAGTATTTTTTTAAAAAACGTTTCCTTTTTTAACTTTGTTTTTTTTTAAATTTAGTATTTTGTTTAAAAAAAATAATTTTTTAACTTTGTTTTTTTAAATTTATCTTTTTTAAATTTACTTTATTATTGTTACATTTTTAAATTTTTTTAAAATTTACTTTTTTTAGATTTTACATTACCGTTTAAATTTATTTTTTAATTTAAGTTTTGAGTTTTTAAATTTTGTTATCTTCTTAATTTTTTAAAGTGACTTTTTTTTTATTTTGTTATGTTTTTAAATTATTTTTAAGATATTTTTTTTATATATTGAGAAACACGTTAATTTTGCATGTATAACACATCATTCTCCACGGGTTCAGAGTACACTATCGATAGAAGGGCGAGAATAAGAAGATGTCACGGTAACAATAATACTGAAATTTAAAATTTAAAGCAAAAACTTATGTTAAAATAATACCCAAAATAATATATAACAACACAAAAAAATAACATATAAGAAAAAAATCACAATATTATATAAGGAAAAAACCTGAATATTTGAAAACAAGGCTAAAAATTAAAACTTACGATTTTGATTGTGTGATTTGGAGCAAATGGCGTTAGTATATAGAAGGAAATTCCCACAGAAACTGCAAGTCCCATCTACAGTTTATGTGGGCATTAACTGCTGAATAAAACATTGTAACGGAAAAATATGCATATTCAATACAAACCGCAAGTGGCAACTGTGATTTTAATGTCCTAAAAATCTGTGTCCATTTCATGTTCATCAAATACAGTCAAACCACAATTGCGAGTTACGATCTTGGCATCAGTTTGTTCCATGTTGTACACTATGTAAGTGCATAATTGACAGTAGGGATGGCAACGGGGCGGGATGGGGACGGGTATTATGTTCCCCATCCCCGTCCCCAACCCCCATAATTGTCTCCGAACCCGTCCCCGATCCCCAGTGGGTAGCCATTTAGGGACCTCATCCCCGTCCCCGATTTTTATCGAGTATCACTGCCCCGAACCCGTTAACATGTTACAAATTAATGGTTATTTTTTCTCTGTTTTCATCAAACCCAAACCCGTAACCCAAACCCAAACTCGAACCCACAATTCCATTTAGATTTGTATTTGCAAAAAAAAAAAATCTCATGATGTTGAAGCGGCCTTTTTTAAATTTCTATTTGCAAAAATAAAACATTATAAATAAATTTCTCTTTTCTTATCACCTTAACATATCTATATTTTCTATATTATTTTTCTCTCACTAAATATCATTTGTGAATTTTTTTACTAATATTTTTTTTATAATGTAACAAGAACACGTAATATTGAACCAAAATAAATATTGAAGCAGAATAATTAGAACTAAAGTAGTATCATGTTACAGTCATAATATTGATGAGCTGAGTCTGAGTCTTTTCTAAAAAAAATAACAATAAATGACACATTTTTTCTTCTAAACCTTCATAAATGATTTGTCTAAATTATCATAGTGTCCCTGTCCAAGAAATTAAAATTCTAAGGCTCAATATTTACAAAATTGTAAAGTATAAGATTATGAAATTATATTGGCAAAATAAATTTAATTAGAAAATTGAATTTACAGGAGAAATGAAATACTAATCTTGCAATTGTTGGGTAACACCACTAATCATCAATCCACCTATTTTCAAATAAATAAAAAATTAGAAATAAACAAAATATTAATAACTCTGTAAATTTAGAAATCCTCTAATATTCAAAATATTTTCTAATGTTCAAAGTGATTCATAAATCCTCTAAAAGGTTACATATGTTTCTCCTAGAAAATGTGAAGTAACTCTGTAAATTCAAAATATTAATAAAGTAATAAATACTAGTAAAAAATAAGTCTTGATCAGTAATCCTTTTTTCCTTGTTCTAGGTTTGTCTTTCTCATAGGTACAACAAGAAGTTTTGATTATAAATAAAATAAAATTGGGACTGATTTGAGAGAAGAAAGAATAAAGTACAGTGCATTTACTGACAAACAACGTAAAATTGGGACTCAAATTTTCAATAAAGGGAAACAAGTTAAAATAGTATGGGGTCTCTAATAGAGTAAAATTGAATATCAAACATATTGTGCAAACCCTAATCACTCAACTCAAATATTAACGGAAAACCATTAAAGCATCATTTTCCTCCCATTACAACAACTATTTTTTGTTTAATCAAAGATGCAACAAGTTCAATGGCATTGGTTCATTACCTATGGAAGAGAAGGCAACAAAGAGTAAGCCCTAGATCTACCAAGTCGACAGCAAAGAAAAACCAAGTCAGCAGCAGAGAACAACAGGACAACGAGTAAACCCTAGTTCTACCAACATAGAAACGCTCCTCCAAAATCCAGAAGCTCTCAGTCACTTTCACTCTCACGAGTCATACAGTCATACACTAATACTCATCCCTTTGCTTTCTATTTTTAACTTTTATATGCATTTACTATACTATCCCAGGATAAAACAATAAAACAACCTATCAATATATAGGCATTATAGTAAATATATGTATCGGGGACAGGGAGGATATTACAATACTTGTCCCTGTTCCCGTCCCCGTTTTTTCTAACCGGGTATTACTTGAATCCGAACCCGGTCAACCCGGGTATTCCCCGTCAAACTCGGGGCGAGTACGGGTGGTTACCCGTGGTGTTTGATTGGTATGTCTAGTTGACGAGGCACGTAAACCGCAATCGCGAGTTGCGGTTGAACAAGTCAAATTTGAAAACATATCTATTCCGTTAATATTTTTAAAACAGATTCACTTAAGTAAATTTTTTAAAAAATGGACTCACTTAGGTCAATCAACCTTTTAAAATGAAACCCAACCAAGGGAATCCCTGTGAAATAAAAAAATTAACTATTTATGTGTGGTCAATTGCAAACTAACTATTTTAATCCATTTCTTCTCAATGATGTAGAATGAATAATATGTCAAAACGTTAATCACATTATCAATTAACCTTAAATAACTAATGACACAAATTATTTTTGTTTAGGATTTAGGCCTCAAATTACTAAATATAAAAACTCATTGTTAATATAATTTTTTAACTAATATGTATGTTATTATTAAAAATATATTATGAACTAATAAAACTCGTCGTTAATATAATTTTTTATGCAATTATTATAAAAATAAATAAATTTATTATAATTACTTAAAGGTAAAATGACTGATATGTTAATCACATTATCACTTAGTGCATGTATGAGAATTGATTCTAAACTTCATTATTTATTTTGAGATGTTTGGTGTCCCATTGGAGTAAAATTTAGAAATGATTTTGTGTATAGAATTGATTATGAATTGAAACAATATAGAGTAATTTTTGTATTGGATAAAAAATTTTATACTAGATTTTACTTTGAACTTACTTTTAAAATAAAAAAAATTAAAACATAAATCACGTAATATCAAAATCAATTTTAATACAATAAATTATTAAAAGTCAATTTCATTTAAAATCAATTTACCCAAGTTCTTCCAAAAACACATTTAATGGCAATGACTATTTTAAAACAAAAAAAAAATTGTAAAAACTAAAATAAAATAAATAAAAAGTTTAAAGGATAAAACAAAAACTAGTTTTCTAGATGACTAAAGTTAATTAATCCTACGATGCTCTAAATTTTTTTCCTTTCTCTAGGTGGGCATAAAATGGAACTAAAGTAAAATTTGGCAATTAAATACCAATATCAGGAATATATTCTTATGGTTGTTATGCGCAACAGTGAATAGGTCCTTGCCGATGACCTTCTTGGAAAGCATTTGAAATTATTCTGCCTTGTGTGTAAACCGAAAAATATTGATTGAGACTCACATCAGGTTCAAAATCGTGTTTGGATTTGGTTTACCTTGTTCAACTTTGAGTGCGTTCCGGAGTACCGTGAAGGGTTCGATTCCAAAAGGTGACATTTCATACGCAAACTCCTAAAGGGGGATGGCAGATTAGTTGCGCACAGTTGTAAGGGAAATCTAGAGGATGTGAATTAACAAAAATTATTTCAGTTTTCTACGTAGCGCATCTAATCCCTTTCCCATTAGCCATTAGTGTCGGGTTACAATTTTCGAATTTATCGTCGGCATCAAGGTGGTCCTCGGTGATGACCTTCTCGTTGTGGAACTTCTTTAGAGCTACAATGTACAATCAAGGTCTTTGATGGAGTTCTTCACTTCAACGTCTTGTAGATCTAGTTATTGATTGTGTATACTAGTTATCTATATTGTGTTGTTTTGGGGAAAATGAGAGGTGGAAGTGAGATTTGGCTTCTGTATGAAGGTAAGTTGGTCACGGTGAGAGGCAGTGGGATAACATTAACAGGGATGAATGTGGTAGTAGGTTCGGGATGAGGGAAATTTGACTTTTGACAAATAAAAATTGTGGTTCATAGTTTACATAATGAAATGTGGAGTGCAAGGTATGGGTACAGGTATAATAATTAATAAACCAAGCCGGAGATCACCCGAATGTTTCAATGCTAAAATATAATCATTTAAAAAAAAATGACGCATCATTGTATTTGCAAGGTTAATCAGAATATTATAGTGATAAATTAAACAATACAACAAATTTGTACAAGGATTCTTGATAGTGGTCACTTCGAGAAGTGTCGGATACAGTAGTGTACAGAGGTTCATAGTTTACATAATGTACGATCCGAAGGTTTTCTCGGTGCTATAATACATGTAAAGAAATCCATCCTCATCCTTGAATGATCTATAAACAGAGTCCATCATACCAGCTGCAATTATCACAAACACAAGAAATTTAAACATGCCACCAACAAAAAATAAAATAAAATTAAAGACAACGAAAGAAACCATTGGGTTTATAGTGCAAGTTTACCCGTTTGAGGCAAGGTATTCTTCACAAATACAAAGAGAGCTTTCCCAGGGGGTAAACTAAGTCTGGAACTCAAAATATGAATGAAATGTCCAACAGACAAGTCCCGAGGAACAAGGTATCTATCACAAACATTAAAAATTGTGATCAAGATTACAATTTATGTGGCTACAGTTTACATATGATATATGCATTTATAAAACGTAATTCATGTATGTCCCTAATTCAATTTATATGGCTATATTTTTGTCATAATTTCAACCATGGAGGCTGATCTTACTTTTTCTTCTCCAACTCAGGCAGATCGCATTTGGCGTATCTTTCCACAATCACCTGCAGAAGAAAAAGAAGGAGAATCGAATCATATAATGACAAATTTAGGGTTAGGGAAAGCATGTTCAACGTTAATGTGTGCTTCTACATATTTGGCACATGAATCGTTCGTCATAAACACTACAGTACAATAATCAACAGAACTATATGGCTCCGACGACAACCGATATCAAACAAAAAATTAGGAAAAAATATTAGCTATTTTTAATTGAAAAAAAAAGAAGGCAATGGTGATTAGGTTGATTAGAATGAAGAAGAAGCCGTACGGGGACTCGATCGGGATATTTAGCCACAATATCACGGGATTCTTCAAGCCTTTGTTCTGCAAGGGCATAAAATCAAGTATAGATAACAAAGTCAACCCTAAAAGATGATAATAATAAAATAGAAGATGAAATTGGAAACAGGAGTAAGGAGGAAGAAATGAACGCACCGAAGGTGTACTCGTCCCTGAAACTGGAACTTCCTCCCATTCTTAGGTGGTTGTTGTTGAGCTGAAGCAAGAATGAGAGAAAGAAGATCTGGAGCCCCTTTCTTGCAATAATTCTAAACACGGCTCTGTTAAGGACAGCAGAACATTTACGTTTCTGATAGAGGTGACACGTCCGCACAACAACTTTTATTTTATTTTATTTATACTATCAATTTATATGTACTGTATGTTATGAATAATAAGCGGGGATAGCTCAGTTGGGAGAGCGTCAGACTGAAGATCTGAAGGTCGCGTGTTCGATCCACGCTCACCGCATTTTTGGTTTGGTTTGATTTAGGATAATCGATTAATGCACCAAGCAGCCATGGGAGCAATAACCCATTTTCTTTTTCTCACCTTCGGTTAGGGAATTTTCAAATAGCAACTACTTTTATAAAATTATTTTTATTATTCTTAATATACTTTTAACTCTAATTTTTCCTAACCTTCAACTATCACCTTTTTACCTTCTCTCCTTGACATGTATCATAAAAATAATTGTTTTGTCTTCTCAATCGAAGATAAGAAAAATATAGTCTCAAATTTTTTTTTCTACAATTAAAAAACTTAACTAAAATAATTAATCAAAACAAAATTTAATTTAAAATATTTTTTAAATCATAAAATTAATAACAATTTAATTACCTATTTAACGATAACTAATTTCATGAACAAAGAGTTATTTAAAAAAAATACATTAAAAAAATTATTAATAAACATTATTTTAAAATTTAATTAAACATAAAAAAATTTAATTAAATTTAATTAAACATCAAACAATTTAATTAAATTTAATCAACCAATAAACCAATTTAATTAATTTTAATTAAACCTTAACCGATAAAAAAATACCTCACTAACAAATTGCTGCATATGATTGTTATTCCCAAGAACAAACAATTAGCACACTATAAAATTTTAAATAGAAAATTTAAGAATGAATTTTTTTACATAAATTTAACGCTGAATTGTCCAGTCCGTTTATTTAAATGGATATATACACACAAGGTTAATATATACATAGAAGGTTAATATATTTCAGGGCAAAAACGAGAATGTAATTGTCATCCCAAATTATTATATTATGTAGTTAAAACAATACTTATATTTTGTTAAGAAACATGAGGAAAATTTAAATTAACATTTTCCTTAAATTGAATTAATATTTATTTTTTAATTTTTTTAAAATAATTATCTTATCTCTAATTCCTATCTTTCTTCTTTTTTTTATATAATTTTTTTCACTTTTAGTCTCGCACATCTCTTTTTATCTTCCTTCTCATTCTCATATAAATATATTTAATATTTCCGTTTAAGTGTGAAATTTATTTTAAAATTTGAAATAAATATTATTTTAATTATTGTTTTAAATTTAAAATAAATATTATTTTAAATAATTAAAAAAAATTTGAAATCTAAAATAAATATTGTTTTATATTTGAAATTTAAAATAATATTATTTTAAATAACAAAAAATTTTGAAATTTGAATTATAATTTTTTTTTAAATTTGAAATTTAAAATAAATAATTTTTAAATTTTGAAATTTAAAATAAATATTTTTTTAAATAACTAAAAAATTAAAATTTGAAATAAATATTGTTTTAATTATTATTTTAAATCATTAATAGTAAATCATGAATATTAGCATTTTGAAAACCATAATAAGACTTGTTAACAAAGAATAATAGTAATAGTGAAAGCTAATTAATTACCTACAATAAATTTATTATGCAACCATTAATTTGAGTCCATGAATTTATAACTCAATTCTATTATTCTCAAGTAGCAAACTAAAAAGAATTAAGGACAACAAAGAAAGAGTTAGGAAAGCATTAATTTGAAAGGCAAGTAATGAAAACAACAATAACAACCCATCACAAATTGTCTTACAAAGCAAATTTTTTTCTTCCGGAGAGTTTTCTCCTTGGAGCAGAAAAAATTGCCTTTGGAAAGAGTTTTCTACAGATGCAAATTTTTTTTTTCTCTCTTAAGAGATTTTTTAGAAAGCAAAAAAAAATTGAAAAAATAATTTTTTTGTTTGTGGAAAGCAAAAAAAATTATTTTATTTAATTCTGTAATACTTCTTCAAAAGAAGATAAAATAAAAAACGTAACTTTTATCACAAATTTAATAAGAGACATATGCGGATAGTTAGTAGGTGTTATTTAAAATTTTAGTAGGGATTATTTTAAAATTCTCACACTAACCTGAACTCTTCCAATACAATTAAATGAATGTAATGTTTTTTTGCTAAGTAATTTAATATTGGATAATGAAAAAATAATAAGTTATTTAAAAGCTATTTATTTGAATGGGCCAAATTTAAGTTTAAAATTACAAAAAAAACCTTTAAAACTTAAATTTTAATTTTGTATTGTGATTAGATTACAACTGAAATATAGGATGACAATGTCAAATGTCATCACACACCTCAATAGCTTTAATTGATGATCTACTCTAAATAAATTAGATAACAATTTTAGATGTAATTGAATCTACTGAGATATATTACTATTTTTTATTGACTTATCCTTATCAATTTGTACATAAGGAAATATTATACATTTCTTATTACTTATTTAACTGAGATTTAATTATGTATTTGAAACCTATAAATTTTCACTTTTTAAATTTAGTTCCTTTAATTTTTTTTTTAAATATAATTTTGTAATTGAACACTTTTTTTTTCCTTAACATCAATATCTATTAAAGAAAAATTGATAATGATTACATAATCATAACATCATGATGTCATTATATACCGAATCACTTATTAATGATATTATATTGTGTCATGGTAACAAAATAATACAACATCATCATGCTTTATATAACTAAAAATGAAAAACGAAACCTAAGACTAAATATAAAAAAAAATTGTAGTCTAAAAATGAAAGAAAAAAACTTATAAGAAATAAAAATAAAAAACCTTACAATGAATAAAAATTAAAAAAAAATCTTACAAGTAATGAAAAATACATGGAATAAAATAAAAACTATACAAACAAATATTTAAACCCTAAATATAATGTATAAATTTATTTATTAAACATATCTAATATCTATATATCACTTGAGAACTATATACGTAAGTAAAATTCCTATTGTTATTAAATATTGAACTATTTTTCTTTTGGTAATATTTGAACAATGGTTATTTTCAATTGAACTATTTTTCCTTTGGTAATATTTGAACAATGGTTATTTTTAATTGGTGTCTATTATTTATTATTTTTGTTGATTGTATTTTAAGTGATGTTCACTTTATTCCCATATTACAATTTAAAATTATACCAGATACACCTTTTGGCATTGCCAAAGGGGTCCTCATTCCCCCAAAAAAGGACAAGCGTCATAAATACCTAAGACATCCTCTCCATCCAAGGATCTTCGAGGCTTCGCCAATAAGTTGAGGCCTGCATGTATGACTCAAACATATGTGGGAAACCAGCTAGGAAAGTGCCGTCTTAATCCATATATTTGAGCACTATCCTTCAAGCAAGGTAAACTCCTAATTGTGTAGCCTAAGCCCAAAAAGTAATGGTATAAATACCATATAACTCAAGTTGGAAATTTATGCATTCATTATTATATCATTATTTATTGATAACAATACAAGACTTTTATCGTGACTTTCCTAAGATCAATGTTCCATCCGACTTGTGTCAAAGTCTCTTTTTCAAGTACCCACATATACACATCTCGGATACTCAAGTTGAACCATTGCTTATACAGAAGAAAAAGGATATCATTGCATACCTAATACCCCACCACCCTTGTGCAGGTACAAAAATATCACTAGAAACTTAATTACCTTAAATGTAATTAACTAGTTATATTTACTTTAATATATCATATTTTGATAAATGCTTATAATAAACTTTCTTACATAATTTTTTTAACATAATCTGTGATAATATTTTGAACACACTTTTATTTTTTATTTTTTTATAGACACTTTTTTTGTTATTAAATGATTTTCTCTCTTAATCTCTTTATTTAGTATTTTTCAATAAATTCCAATAAAGTATAAAGTGTGTTAGGAGGAGAAATGTATTGTACTTCTCTAATATTGTTTATTAAACTAAACTTTAGATAGTTATTAAGTGTAAAATTTATCTATTATTAATTTTGTTTAACATGTGATAAATTTGTGTCTCTTAATAATTTTTTTATTGTCTCTAATAATAGGGGGACAATAATAGAAACATGTTTGGGTAGTTGAACATGTCCATCTATTTAAATTCACATTTCCACACACACACACACACATATATATATATATATATATATATATTAAGAGACAAGAAAATAAAAAAGTGAGAACAATTATCATGTAAATAATTTAAATAATAAAAATTTATATATATATATATATATATATATATATATATATCCATATATATTTTGATATAGCACTATTTATATAAAAAAATGTTAATATATATATATATATATTAGAAAAATTTAAATTATTTTTGTAGTGAGTAGTCAACATAAATAAACTTCTTTACCATGGTTTTTTTTTTTAAATATAAGGAGATTTTAACTTAATTATTTACTCATTTAAATCCCCAAGGTCAAATCTCTAACTATAAATTAAATTAAACCTTTATTTAAGAATTAAAACTTTTATTATATTTTTTATATTTATATAAGAAAGAAAAAAATAATCATTACATTTAAAAAAAAAGGTTAATTAATAGTTTAAAATAACTAATTTAATAAATTAAATAAGATTATGAACATTAAATTTAATAATTATCATTAAACATAACACAAAATAATAACTAAGACAAGATTAGAGACACCTTACTAAATAAGTATTATTAAAAGTAAAATAATATAATAAATAAAGTGAGGTTAGAGATACCTCACTAAATAATTATAACTAAAAAGATATAAAATAACAAATAAAATAAGGTTACAGAAACCTCATTAAATAATTATAACAAAAAATAACATAAAATAAACAAATAAATAAGTACAATATTTTAAAATAATAAATGTATTTTCCCCTTACCTTAATTATCAATATAATATAAGAGTTTGAAGTTTTTCTTCCTAATACTCACTCATTGTTACTATGAGTTTCTTATTATTCACAAGTTTTACTCTTATTCTTTTCTCTCTTGTGTTCAACACTCTTTCTTTTCTTTACCTCACCCGATAACACTCTTTTCAACACTTCTCTATTTATAACTAAGGTATATTTTATTTATTATTATTTTTCCCTAACTATTAGTTACTACTTCTTACCTTAGAAGCAGATAACTTTAGTTGCTTATAGATAAGCTCGAGTACTCTTATTGCAGATGTGTTAACGTTTGTTGACATCTTTGCATTAAAACTTTAGCTTCTTTTTCCTGTTATATTCACGTGCTTACAATAAAATATTCTAGATATATCTATTGACATATAAAACTGTTATAATTCAATCCCTTGACTGTTTTATGTTGCTTATACCATACATATATAAAAATATTTAATAATAATATAATATTTTATTAAAAGTTTATGATATTTAAAAATATTGCAACTGAAAATTTAAAATAGCTAAATTATTTTATAATTATATATTATTTAAATTTTATTTGATTACTAAATATACATTAAATTTAAAAATATAATCAAATATTTTATTATAAATTTGGAATGTTACAATTGGTACCAAGATGATTATTAACAACACATTCTTTAACACACTTCTTCTAACATACTCTTTATTATCTGTTGAAACTTATTATAAACTAAAAAATTAGGAAAGATAAATATTTAATGATAAATGAGACCCAATTAATTCGTTTTTTGATAAATGTCAATCAATCATGTGGAATGTGAGAGGAGAAGTGTGAGAGAATGAGTGTTTTAAAGAATGTGTTGCTAGTATTTTTCTTTGTATCAATGTCTAATGATAGAATTGTTATTACAACTCTTTGAATTGTTCTCAACTCATCGTTTATTTTTTTCTTCAATTATTATTATGCTAATTAAAAAATTATTTACCATTTTATTTTTATTATAATTATATAATTTATTACATTAAATTACTATAATATAAAACAAATTTTAATGAGGTAGTTGCCTTCAAATGCATTATATGATTATTTTTTTTCAATCCAATGCATTTGTTGTTTTATATCCCTTATGATTTTCATTTTAAAAACGTATATTATTATATATCAATTCAACGATATTTTGTTCTTTTCAAATTTTAATTAAATTATTATAATCTAAAAAAAATTATTATATATCCATTTTATTTTTATTATAATTATATAACTTATTACATTAAATTACTCTAATATAAAACAAATTTCAATGAGGTGGTTGCCTTCAAATGCATTATATGATTGTGTTCTTTTCAATCCAATGCATTTGTTGTTTTATATTCCTTATGATTTTCATTTTAAAAAAAACTAATATTATATATCTAGGTTGATGTGAGTTCTAGATAAGTTTTTTATTACTTCTAAACACACATAAAAGTTATAAGGCTGATTTGGTGTTAAAGTGAAGGGATGGAGAGAGAGAGATTGTGGGTTCAAATACACAAGTGTGACAACATTTTGAGTTTTATTCAAACTCTGTCATCTTTCTATTTTTTTAAATTCATTGTAAATTTGATATATTCATTGATGATCTATTGTGTTTCTTTAATGTTATCATAAACAACAAAATATACTAAACTAAAACCATTATATACAAAATGATACAATATTATTTATATTCTGACATATTATTACAAAATATATTAAATTAAAACTTTAAAATTAGTATAACATATTAAAATAGAAATACAAATATACATATATAATTATATCTTTGTTTTCGCTAGTATCTATAATGGAAGTGAGTATGGTATATATAATTATTTTTTTTTTCACAATATATGTATATATAACATGAATATTAAAAATTTTATTGTCATAATTTTAGGAAATCTTAATCATTTACCTTAATAGTTAAATTGTAGTCAAATAACAACCTTAAAACTTAATTTATTTTTTATATCTTTTACGTTCGCATGTAGCTGTTGCTAAATTAATTAATGGAGACGTCTCTTACACATGGTTTTATTTGTTTTTAAATATATAGATAAAGATTAATAAAAATTTAACATGCGGTGAACGTGGATCGAACACGTGACCTTCAGATCTTCAGTCTGACGCTCTCCCAACTGAGCTATCCCCGCACGACTGTATGTTCTGTTCTGCACGAATTGCTTTATTAGATACTAATTGTTGTAAAACTCCCAATTCCACACAATATTAATTTTTTTTATTATTATACAGTATTAGAATGTGTTTAGTTTTATGTTGAAAATTTGATTCTGCATTTAAAATTGATAATGTTCGGTGTCATATTAAAGAATAATTTATAATTAATTATGGATTAAAGCAACTTAAAATAATTTTTATGTTGTATCAAGAATTTTACATTAGATTTTATTATGTACTCACTTTTACAATAAAAAAATCTAAATATAAATTAAATTATCTTAAAATCAATTCTAATCATAATTAATTATACAAAATAAATTTTATATGTGAATTAAGTTATAATACAAAGCTACTGCTTTTTATAAGTAAAAATAATTAGTTTTTAAAGGTATAGACAAATTCCGAAAAAAAATAATTAGTTAAATCTTAACAATTTTATCTTATTATAATATTGATTTCAAAATATTTTTTATTTTATTTCATTAAAATCCCCATCTTCTATCTAGTTTTATAAATGATAGACTAAAAAATATATATAAACATTTTTATAAATTTTTTAGACTATGTCTTTCTGCTTTTACATCATGACATTTTGTCTATCAAATTTTAAAAATAATTGGATGTGTATCTGAATGTGTATTCAATATTTTGTGAGTTAATATTATTTATTTAATGACAAGTTGACATATGTTTGTAATTTAATAATGTGACACATTCTAATATAATTTAAAGTGATAGGGATTAATCATTTCTTCAATAATTTACAAAATTAGAGATTGCTATGAAATTAAATTAGTGTTATGTGTTGTAAATATTTGTTACTAAAAACATCTTTAGTATTTAGAATACTTTTTTATTAAAAGAAATAAGAATTGATTAAAATGAATTATTTAATTAAAGACTTATGTTGAAATAATAGTTTTCATGTTATATATTTTCAAAAAAATAATCAACATTAATCTATTAATGGCTTAGTATAAATTTGATAGTTTAAAAATTTTATATTATTTTAAAAAAATTAATTAATAAAATTAACAAATTTATAAATAAAAGATTGTGATGAAGTAACAATGTAAATGTAAATCACATGCATATAATTTTTCTTATTTTTATAGAAAGTCAATTCATCGACCCACTTTCTTAATGCTATCAAAATATTTTTTTAATAAATAAAGATTATTTTTTCTTAAAATTAAAATAAAAGCATTGGTTTTATGAATAAAATTCCAATTGTACTCTTGGCTAATTACAACCAGGCTTGTGAAATATTATAGTGCGTATCTCACCGCTTATGATATTTCTAATTAACTCAATTTTTGTGTGGATTGGATTTATTTCGTCATAATTGACGATGCTAAATCTGGACCAGAACTGCGGCATGCAATGAGTCATCCTCTCCACAATAAACACCGATTACAAGGCAAGATGTGACAGAATTCATTTTCAATTCTTTAAAAATTTTGTCTTTTTTATTTCAAAATAAAACGATAATTTGGTGGTAAAAATCGATTATTTGACTGCTTTTTATTTTTAAAGGCGGTTATTTTGAATGCTTCACATGTGACAATTCACAATTGAGTGTTTTCATTTAACAATTTATAAAAAATAAAAAATTAGTTCTTTTTCCTTTTCATTTTTCAAATCAAATATTTTTAAATTAATTCTATTTTTATATATCTTTTTCTTATTTTTATTTATTCTATTTCTTAAGCTCCTATCAAACACAATTATTTTTTTTGACAGAAAGAAAGCTCCTATCAAACACAATTAATTGATTTTAATTTTCTTCCCATGTTGACCATTCTCCACAACCACGTGGTGTATATAACTAATGTACATGCAGTGCCGCCTTCAAATTTATCTTTTTACCAGCCGCTTTCAAATTCTTAGTAGCTGACAACAATTGGAGCAGTATGTTTTCTGCGACTGTGGAAAACCGGCAGTACTGGCATCGGTGAAGTTTCAATTGCAGTTTCAACTTCCATGTTTATATATTTTTTTTAAAGGTAAAATATAGTTTTATATATTTATAGATGAGAAGAATGAAACAAATTGTTTCAAACTCTTTATAACATCTAAAGTAGAGACAATGAAAGGTATTACAATCTCACATGTACTTCATATCTAATGTACTTCATATCTAGCAGACAAAGTTTTGAAAGGAGACTTTAATATAAAAACTTCTGATCTCTATTAAACTCAAACTTATATGACAATCATTTCTAAGATAGAACCTGAATAGTCAACCTAGTATCCAGAGATTCCATAGTTCTACCTTTGAAGATTATGGAATTCCTAGATAACCATATGCTTCAACATACCATCACAGCAAACAAGTACCTACACTTCCTTTTTTTTTTACCTGTCATCCAAGCACTAGATAAATGAAATAATTGGTCTACTTGTTCTGGTAAAGGAGATTCAAGTCCTAACCATCTCATAACTCTATACCACATATTCTAAGAATATCGACATGACAAAAATAAGTGTTTACCAAACTCTGATCACTCCTTACAAAAAGCACATAAGGACACCTCTAGTTAGATGTTCATACATCTCTTTAGCAAGTTATCAATTATTGGAAGTCTATTTAAGAGTAACCTCCACGTAAACGTTATCACCTTAGACAACATTTTCTCCTTCCATAACCTATCAATCAACTGTGTTTTCAAAGGTATCATTCCCTTCTGAGTATTCCCCCCTCTCTCCCGAGCAAGCGATATCCCCCCTCTCTCCTGAGCAAGCGATATCCCCCCTCTCTCCTGAGCAAGCGATATGCCTCTGCTACAGTGAATTAACCCTCATCTCCTAGCTTCCAGAACCATCTATCCTCTTGCTTGTCACATAGTCTTACACTCTGCAACATCTCCACCAAGGATTCCAACAATTGTTCCTCCCACACAAATAACCTCCTTTGTCAATCCTACTGCCACCTCAACACCTCCCCTACTGACTCACTCAAACCTCTAACTGACACCCTCTTCTGCTGGGCCAAATCAAATAACCTTCGAAATCGGACCGATAATGGGCATTCCCTTATCCAGTTATGTCTCCAAAAGTTGGTGTCTACCCCATTTTCTAGTTTCCTACCAATATTGTAAGAAAACCAACCCGAATTTGGGTGCCTCAGACCGTCGATATCCCAGATATCCTTCTACCACACCAAACACTTGGCTCTCGAAGCAATCAGATACGATTTATCCTGAAAATGCTCATACCTTAATTTTAGAAATGGATTCCAAATGGCTAATTTATCATTCAGGAATCTTCATCTCCACTTGGCTAATAGACTAAGATTGAACTCATTCAGACTTTTGACTCCTAACCCCCCTATGATTTCGGCCTACACACATTCTCCCAGCTAACCTATGTAATTTTAGTCACGTCGATATTTCCTCCCCATAAGAATTTCCTCTGTAGCCTTGTTAGGATTTTCAACACCTTTCCTGATGCTTTATAGAAAGAGAAAAAAAATACAAAGGTAGACTAGAGAGAACCGAATTCAGCATTACCAACCGCCCAACAAAGGACAAATTCTTCACTTTCCATCCCGTTAGTCTTTTCTGAAATTCCTCAATAATTGGACTCTAGACGTTGCTGCTCTTGGATTGACCCCCATTAACACCCCTAAAAATTTAAAGGGAGGAAAACTTACAGAGCAACTCAGCATACTCCCTATTGCATGTTCAAACAGTGGATCCACATTCAGTCCATAAAACTGACTTTTTTTTAAGTTAACCTTGAGTCCTTATGCCATTTTGAATGCTCTTACGATGACCTTCAAGGTCCACACTGTTTGAAAATCAGCTTACCCCATCAGCATTGCATCATCAGCAAACTGCAACAAGGGATATTTTCCCCCTTCTCTGACATTAATTTCCTTGTATTTTCCTTTCTGGATTGTTGATTGAAACAACCCTGTCAAACCTTCAGCTACCACAAAAAAAAGGAACGAAGAGAGCGTATCCCCTTACTTTATACCCCTTCTCGTGAAAAACTCAGAAGTTGAGCTTCCATTCAAACCCCAACTAGATCATATAATACTTGAGATCCAGATCCTCTACCTATTTCCAAACACCAACTTTCCAAGCATATAGTCTAAAAAGATCCAATTGACTGAGTCGTAGGCTTTTTTGAAATCAACTTTAAACAAGAAATACACAGTCTTTTAATCTGATAGGCCTAATCAATGATTTCATTGGTGACCAAGACCCCATCAAGGATAGATCTTTAGGAGATAAAAGCTGTTTGGAAATCTGATATAATCTCCTCCATTACTCTTTTGAGCCTTCCTGCTAAAAGCTTGGATATAATTTTCTGGACACTCGTTATAAGAGATATAGGGAGATACTGAGATAGATTTTGAGGGCAACCCACCTTCGGTACCTCTGGGAAGTCTTCCTGATCCATGGAACTCTTGCACCACCTTAACAACATCTTCACCCACTATATCCCAACAAGATTTATAAAAGTTCATTCTAAAGACATCTGGACCTAGACTCTTACCTCTCTCACAAGCCCACATTGTTGCTTTAATCTCTTCACCTGAAAAACGACTCTTCTAACTGTGCCTTGTCAACCTCAGAGATGGTCCTGAAATGTACTCCATCCAACTTAGGTCTGGTGTTCCCCTTCTCTACGAATAACTCATTAAAGTACTTCATCACCTTTGACTTAACCTCAGGCACAATATCCACCTAACCCGAAGCAGATTCCACCACCAAAATACTATTCCGGGAGCATCTTGCTTTAAAGCAATTATGGAAGAATTTCGAATTATTGTCTCCAAATAAAGCCCACCTGACTCTAGATGTTTGCATAATGACATTTTTCATAACCCTAGCCGAACTCCAATATTCTGATAGTATGTCACTTCTAGCCCTGACTTCTGCCTCATCCCGTACTACCACACATCATCAGTTTTGTCCAATTCCTTTACTATTGCTGAAAAACGATTCTCACTTTTTAGCATTACTTTCGAATTTCATTTTTCGATTGCCACCTTCAAACCCTTCAATTTATGCATAAATTGGTAGGCTTTGCACCCTGAACCCCTGAAAGACATCCAGATTTGTTTCACTAGCTCATGGAAAGATTCTTGATTCAGCCAATGGTAAAAAAACTTAAATGGTTTCACCCCCCAATTCAGTATATTATCTTTTGACATGACCCAACTATGATCGGAGAATTCCCTAAATCGAATCCATTGGGAGCATATATTCCACTCAATAATTAATTCTTTGGAAAACAAAAATTTGTCTAACCTGCTAGTTGCGGACCCATTCGAAGAAATCCACATAAACTGCTTCCCATAGCAAGGCACATTCACTGGCTCCATCTGATCTGTAAACAATTGGAATTCTCGCATCTCCAACCTCGAGTGGTGATTCGAGGCTTCAACCACTTCCCCTAGGCCTGCCACTGCATTGAAGTCCCCAGCTAGACACCACTGGATCTCGGGAAGGCCCTTCCTCATCATCAATAGATCATCCCACAATTTCTTCTTCCTCGCCAATGATCATGGGCTATAAACATTAATGATGCAAGACAACAATTATGACTTATATCCAATTACCCCTAGGCATAAGAGCCCATCTCCTTGGATATTCCACCGAACCTCAACAACTCTTTCTTCCAAATCAATAATAGTCTGTCACTAAGTCTATTTGATAGGAGATACCTCCATTCAAACTCACCATTCCCCCAAACTTCCCTCACCTCCCACTCTTCAATAACTTGGCATATTTTGTTTCTTGAAATAAGAAAATATCAATTTTATTCCCCCACCACCGTTCTCCTAAGTCTTCACCGCTTCAGACTATCCTGAAACCCCCTTACATTCAAGGATAGTAACTTCATTTGACTTATATAATTCTTCTTGCATTTCAAGCTTCCTTTCCCTCCCTATCTCTCCTTTCCAATTTACGTATTTCATCTATGTGGATCTACTCATTCACATCTCCCCCTACTACTCCTATGCCCTTCATATCCTACCACATTCTAGTAGGATCCATACCATAAGCCAAAATGGTTCCAATGCTTCCTTCTCCCATCGTCCTGGTTTGCGTGCACACAACCTCTGTAGTTAGTTTAACGCACAACCTGCACAAGTGCCCAAACTACACCCTCTTCCACTCCCGTAAGACGTACGCTCTCTTCCACTTCCCATGTTTATATGTTCGAGTGTTTGTTTAGAAGAGAGTTAATAACTGATTTTCTACATTTTTTAAATAAATTTTAATAAATTCACCACTCAATTAATCTTTGTTAATTACTAATTTATTATAGTTTTTTTAAAAAATATTACTGTATACCTGTCTTTTTCCCATAATAAATTCTCATAACAGAAGAGTAAGTGAAAACACAAAATGAGTTTTGTATTATTGGAAGAAAGAGTAATGAAAATAATAATAAGGGAACAGAAAAAACAATCATAAATCGATTAAAAAACTTGATATGTTTAAGTGTGTAAGGAATTAGAAAACTTGTATATGTTGAAGTATTTGTTTAGAAGAGTATTAATAAAACTAATTTTGAATAAGTGGTAAAAAGACTAATTTTGAATAAAATCAATCTTACATAAAATTGATTTTAAAGTGAAAAAATTTGCTGAAAAGATTAAAGAAATAAATATTTTTTATATTTAAATTAATTTATAATAAGATAATTGGTAAATTTTTCACATATTACTTATATAAAAATTAGTTTATTATATGTATATTTATTTATTTTATTGAAATTGTTTTCAAGTAAGCTTACTCAAGGACCAAGGTGTCTATATGTATAATTAATAAATGTTTTTAAATAATTGGCAACCTTGCACTGTTTCACACGATGTCTAGCCTATGTCTAGCCTTTTAGGTGGGATAATAATTATTATGTTTTTTAAGCTGAATTATGTAACCACGCGCCCAACCTTTAATAATGTTGTTTTGTGATTGGAAGCTTGTCTCATAATTATTGAATAAACATATTTATCTTTCACACAAAAAGTTTTACTCAATCATTCTCACAATGTAGGTTTAGATATTTTTATTATAAAAATAAAATTCAGTAAACAATATTTATTCTATGAAAAATTATTCAAAGTTATTTAAACTTGAAATTAAGTTTAAATTTCTTTTTAAGTAAAACCAAATAAGAAAAAAAATTGAGCACCGTTAGTTTTTTACATTGATATTTAAACACAATAATTTATTTATGATAAGTTTATTGATTTTATTAATTAGTATTTTAAAATTAACATAAATAAAGAGTTGTGATTAAACGTAAATGTAAAACTCTTTTAAATTGTAGTGCATACTAGTTAAACTCAGACCAAATATTAAAATTTTATTTAAAACACCTCTAAAATCATATTAAATAATAACTTTTCTTCCCTTTATAAAATTAGCTTAACTATAATTAGTGTGCTCAAATTTTATAAAATTTAAATATTGTGTTTTTATATTTTGAAAATGTGATATTGTATTTCTATATTAAAAAAATTCTTAAATTGATTGTCTTCCATCACATATTAAAGGTTAACGTTAAGGTTAAATGTTGACCACATGTGTTATCTTATGAGGAGCAACAATTCAAGATTTTTTTTAATTTAGAGGCACAAGACATAATGTCTTATAATATTCAAGATAATAATTGTAGTTAAGTCTATACTTGTGTCAAGTTGAGTACTTTCACAAAATCGTATAACAAAAAGATAATATAGGATTATCAGATAAACAAAGTACCACAGACTATAAAAAATAATATATTTTAAAAATTTTAATTACTTAAAAATCTTGAAAGCAGTTTAACTTGCAAATGAATTATAGATAAAAGATATTTCTTTTAACAATATCTTCGTGTTTATTATCATATCTTTAAACAATTGTTAATTAGAGATAATTTACGTGATAAAGAGAATTTTAAAAAATAAGATAAGTATCTTTTAAAGATATGGTTTCTTAGAGTTAAAATTTATTTTTTTAGTTTCATTTCAAACACAGTTAATAAAAATTTTAAAAAATAAAATGTGAGTTTCTTAACCTTTTTAGCCATTAAAATAAATTTGTTCATGAATATCTTAAAATTGACATTGTATTGTGTGAACTATACAAATAATTTAATATTCTCTAAAATATGCAAAGTTAGTATAAAAGTCTATTATAAAAACCTAATAGGTGTAGACTACTTCACAACACATGCTAACTTTGTGGAGGAGGATCTAGGCTCGACCCCCGCAAAATACACTTTTGGGGGAGAGGTGAAAAGCCTTAAGGTAAAGAGGGAGGTGGAGAAAGATTATGAGTTCAATCCTCACTGTTAACAAAAGATAACATTATTAACAACATTAACATTTGACCTATAAAAAAACACTTTCTTATTAAAAATTTTCTAAGAAATTGAGGTTGTAACATCCCAAATTTATATGTACTATTTACACCATAAATTCTCTTAATAATCATCTAATTTACTATTATCTATATTCCCAAATATTGAGATATAAAATTCTTATTACATCATACCCAATATTAAAGCATACATTACAACACTTTTAGAGTTCAATGCAAAATATGCAATGTACATACAGTTATAGCTCATACAAGCTACACAACATGACATGTTTCCATTAAACTTAACTATTAAAAAACTCATGCATAACATAATTTTAACCATAAAAACTTAGTCATTCTTACTAAAATTTGTACATATTTAGAACATAGGTACTAGTTTCAGTCAATCCATACATTTAGCTTTCTCAGATATCTAACTTATATACATATACATGCTTTGCTGCATAACTTAAACTATTTTCTATACAAAACATGGTAACTTCACTGTTGCCCCTGAACCACCACCAATCTTGTTAATTCTGATCTCCACTGCCATCACTGGTATTTGCTCTCGTACAAAGCACGATCATCACAATCATATGGAATACATACACAATGCAAGGGTAAGTTCATGCGCTATAAATCAACATAACATACAATTACATTTATATCAAATCTTAATCGCAATAATGATAACTCAACTAATATATCACTCTTATACTCCACTTGAACATAAACATCCACAACCAATAAATCACACTTATGCTCCACTTGAACATAAACACTGACAACCAATCAATCACACGTATGCTCTACCTGAACATGGTACTAACAACCAATCAACCACACTTATGCTCCACCTGAACATAAGCATTAAAACCAAACAATCACACTTATACTCCACCTAAACATGAGCAATAACAACCAAGCAATTACATTTATGCTCCACCTAAATATAAACACTAACAACTAATCAATCATACTTATTCTCCACCTGAACATAAACACTAACAATATTTAACTAACATTTCCAAAAAGTCTAACAACATAGAATTCAAATACCAAGATAGTGTCATCTGACTTCCCCCCCACACTAGTATCTGGTATCTAAGTTACCCATCTGATATGTAGTTGAAGTCTGAGTATATCATATGACACCCAACTGATGTCTCCCAAATTTGACATCCAATTGTTATCTGAGTATGTCCTGTTGTGTATTATCGTTGTAACCAGACCCAACATTAGGTGCATTATCGTCGTAATCAGACCTAGCACTGCATCGTTGCCATAACTGGGCCTAGCACCAGGATCACTTGCTTTGTTGGTGTATTATAATCATAACAGACCTAACACCAAGTGCATTATCGTTGTAACTAGGCCTAACACCACATCATCTCCACAACACAATTCGTCAGTACTCATTATTAATGAATTACAAACTCCAACATTCAAATCACAATTTTAACATAACATCTCATAAGCACGCACACACACATATCACCATAACATAACCCATAAACAATTATATGCTAAATTCTCAAAACATGCATCAACACACACACATACATATCACCGTAACATAGATCATAATGTAATCATCAACAATTATCTACTAAATTCTCAAAACACGCATGAACTCAACATCATCATTATCACTCAAAACATCAACATGCATTTCAACACAGTTTCAATTACCTAATCATGATCAATTATCTATTTATCACCAAAATAATTAATAAACATCTATCATCACCCAAATTATCAATAAATATAAAATATTCCCAAAATCTTCAACAAATAACAATACCGTCAAAATCATCATTTTCACCACATAAACAACTTGTCACAATAATCAAATTCATGTATTAATCACCTCAAACTATCAATTTCACATAACATCAAAATTCAGCTCAAAATGCTAAATCAACCATAACCTGTTAATATTA
The DNA here is from genome assembly GCA_037954015.1 of Psophocarpus tetragonolobus. Taxonomy (NCBI): domain Eukaryota; kingdom Viridiplantae; phylum Streptophyta; class Magnoliopsida; order Fabales; family Fabaceae; genus Psophocarpus; species Psophocarpus tetragonolobus. The sequence goes on along the minus strand of CM075692.1, from coordinate 34,244,464 downwards.
ACACCCTTAAATCATAATATTTCAAAGTTAAACACTCCAAATTACAAATCAATCAATTCAATCACAACTCATTTCAAGAACAAAACTTAAATCCTAAATCACCAAAAACACCCAATTTTGCATAAAACTCAAATCATAATCAAAAGCTCAATTGCTCAAAATCAATTAACTTTCTAAGCTATCAAAACATAGTTTCTCAATTTAAAATCAAAGATTTAACTTCTCTTACCTATTTCTCCCTTTAAAAGTCGACTGAAACAAAAAGGGGAGGATCAACCCAAAGAAATCGCTCAAAACCTGACAGAAATCCTTATTTCAACAGGAACCTAAGAGAATAAAATTTTCAAAGGAATTCTCTTTTTTAACGAGAACAAAAGGATAAAGAACAAATGAAAAAAGGTTTAGAAAACTACGATAAAACATATCTATATTGATCACCTCGAAGAATCAGGAGCAATGGAAGAGACCGTGTTTGATTCCGTCGACTTGAAGTTGACCATGCAAGAAGACGAAGATTCAATCAAAGAGAGAGATGAAGCGGCGGTTGGAAGAAAAGAAAGAATCACTAAAGAAGAAAGAAGAAAAAAGAAAGTGGGGGTGAACTTAGTGAGTTTTGACTCGCTATTCGTACCTTCTCCTAAAAAGATTTTCGACAACACCTTGAAACTTAATCAAAACTCTCTGAAACCAAGAAATAATAATTCACTTCTTGCTCCCAACTATTCTATCAAAATTAATTAACGAATATTGATATTATAAATAAACTAAGTTATTCTCCCACTACTATATTAAGTTAAGATAATTAAACATTAATTCTCCATAATATTTATTTTCTTTCCACTAATAATCTATTAATTAAAATGGTCCTTATAGAGGTAAAGTCCCAATGACCATGACAATGAAAGAAGATTTAGGAGATAAATTTCTATTTGTTTAGATTTGTATATTAGAAAGTATATTAATAAAATAAATATATTTTTATTTTTTGTGTTTATATAAACTACTTAATTAAAAAATAATAATTTTCTATTTTTAAAAAGTAAATTCTATGTCAATTTATTTAATTTTAAAAGTATTTCAAATAAAAAATATTTTGTTTCCATTCTATAAAACATGTTTTTAACAAATAAATAAGATTTTCTTAAAAAAATAAAATTACTTTTCAAGTAAAAGTAATTTATACAAAAATATTTTAAAAATATAACATTATGTTTCCATTAAAAAATGTGACAATGTGTCTCGTATTTTAAAGAGGTTACATTTGTGATGTGACACTACGTCTCCATACTTAAAAAATGTGACATTGTGTGAATTAATTTCTTTCTGGAGATAACACCTAATAGAACTTTTAACCTTAACTATCAATGTTTAACATTTGATGAAAGAGTATTAATTCAATTTTTTTTAATATAAAAATACAATGTCATATTTTCAAAATTCATATCTTTAAATTTTATAAAATTTAAAGCCACTAATTATAGTTATGCCTAGAATCAACACTAATTATAGTTACTTATTATTATTGATCACCGTCAATAAAAGAATCATAATTAGTATGATTTTTATATAATTATTAAGAAATTAACAAATTTATTATATATAAAATAAGTTATTATTAAATATTTTAAAACTATTTTATAATATTAAATGCATAAACTAATATTTCTTGCTGTAAAAAAACCTGTTATTTTTTTTAAAATAAGAATCAACGTTAACCTCCCTCTTGGAATTTGTTTTTATACTATGTGAAAATCGAAGTCAGGCTCCATCTTTTAAATCCAGACTATATATATTAAACAATACAATCCATACAAAAACATTGCAAACAATATTCATTAATTAGTCTCCAGTCAATTTAACACCTTTGATCAGTTGATGGCCCTTGCCCTCTTATTATAGACCTAAATAACTATTTTTAAAATCAAGAAAGTGATTTTTTTACTTAAAAATAATAAACAATGTTAAATTTATATTTTTTTCCCAAAATTATCTTTAATTTAATATTTTAAAAAATGTAAATTAATAACTATACTAAAACAAATAAAAAATTAAATAGCTATACTATATGCAATTACCTACACTAACCAAATATTTAATTAAATAATTATACTAAATACGTAATTCATTAAGTAAATTAATATAATAAACATGTAATTATTATAATAAAAAAATAAATTAAATAATTATACTAAAAATATTACACTAAGTATACTAAAAATTAATTAAATTACTATACTAAAAAAATAAGAAATTAAATAATTATACTACATGTAGTTAATTGCACTAACTAAATATTTAATAAATAATTATATTAAATATGTAATTTATTAAGTAAATTAATATAATAAACACATAATTATTATAATAAAAAAAATATATTAAAAATAATAAATTAAGTACACTAAAAATAATTAAATTATTATACTAAAAAAATAAAAAATTAAAAAACTATACTATATGTAATTAATTGCACTAACCAAAAAGTAAGGAGAAAGATGATAGAGATAAAAAATAAGGTGAGGAAAAAAGAGAGAGTTAGAAAATTATGTGAAGGAAAAGAGAAAAAGAATAAATAATAAAATAAAAATTTAAAAAAAATTAAAAAATAAATGTTAATTCAAATAAGGACAATACTAATCGTAATTTCTTAGTCGGTTTGACCCAATATTTTTTTAAAACTTTTGTCAATAAGTTGAGTTGAATAATTTTGACACCTTTACTTATATAATATTATATCTTAATCGGATAATATTAAGTTTGAATTCACATAACGGTTTAAAGGTCGGCCTAGGTGAGTATAATGTACAAATATATTTAGACTTTTTTGGGATTCAAAAACCTAAGAATACCTTTATCTTATAAAAAAACTAGTCCTTTTTAGTCTTATATTACAAAATACTAATGTTTTTTAATACTTAATTACCATAAAAAATTAATTAACCTACAAAGTTCAGAACAGCTGGTGAATAATAATGTCTTTTTTAAGTTTTTTTTTTATAAAAAAAAAACAGGAATGGCAAGTCAAAACCAAGAAACAAGAACTAGCCCCTGGAAAGGTGTTTTTTACTTAAAACCTTACTATACACGAAAAAAAATAATGATTAAGAAATGTTTAATATATGTGATAAATTTATTACGTAAAAAACGTGATAAATTTATTTTTAATAAATGTTTGTAATAGTTGTTATTTTCTAAAGCTCAACGAATTCAACATCTGTCCTAAAGTGAAGAAGTTGGTGAGTGACGGAGGGGAAGCATCGGGTAACATGTCACAGCCAATTTATGCTTACGCAAACCATTCACCAACCTTGACAAATTGCGTCCCTTCATTTTGCCGTCCAATCTAACGGCCACAATAGTTTGACGATAACGCTTCCGGTAGCCGGTCATGGGTGCCGTTAGTTGGTTTGGACGAAATACAGTGTGATTCACCGTTAACTTGGAATTCAGCCAGGTCTCCTCTGCTTGGACTCCTCTTTATTCCAAACTTTTATTATTCCTATCCCTCTCTCACCGCAGGGCTCAGGTGGCTATTACTCCCTGTACTGTATATGCTTAGCTTTGGTTTAGTAACTCTTCTGTGCGTTGCTCACTGTTTGTAGAGTCTTGTTGCATTTCATGTTTCCAAGTTGAAATCTCGATAACTGTTTTTCGTTTCAGTTTTTTTTTTTCCTTTTCGGAATCAAATTTTGTTCTAGTCTTCTAGGAATAGTCCGATTCCAATAGTTTCTTTATCTGGACCTCGTGCCTCGTGCCTCGTGCCTCGTGCCTCGTGCCTCGTGCCTCGTGCCTCGTGCCTCGTGCTTCGTGCTTCGTGCTTCGTGCTGTTGATTTATGTCATTTATTGTCTTAATTGAACTTCTTATCATACGCCCATTGGTTTGCCTAGCTTAGAAGAGTATTTTATTGCATTTTTGAAAACGGCATACCATAAATGAACCAGTGTTGCTTATTAATTATTAGAAAGAAAAGGAAGATCCAAATATGATGGAAAAAGAAGATTGACACGATTGTCTACAATTATACATCCCTTTTAAGGATTTTATCTATTTTTTACTCTTATAAATTTATTATCAATTCAAATTATCCCTTTTAAGAATTTTATCTATTTTTTACTCTTATAAATTTATTATCAATTCAAATTAATTACACTTGTTATTTCACATATTTCAGTTAAAAAGAAGGATCTTAGTAATTTTTTATAAAGAACCAATCTCATCTTAAAAACACGAATGTTTAAGCATAAAAATCATCTTAAAATCTATATGCTCTAACAAAAGTAATATACTAATTAAATCTTAAAAGATTTTTTTTTTTGTGATAAAATATTTTTATTCAAAATAATTTATGATTAAAATCTTTTTAAGACTTTGTGGTAAGGATATTTATGGATCCAAATCTATCCATAAACTCATGAATTCAAATCATTCTAATTATATTTGTTAATCAATCCAGACTTAATTAGATCAAATCTTATTAAATTAAATCATAAATGGGTTTGAATCTTGAAAATTCATAAATTTATCAACCGATCTAATCAATATATAATGATATAAATTAATGATAATATAATTCACCGATAAATTATAATTCAATCTAATCCACATCTTTCAGTAATGTAGTCCACTTACTCTATGATACGCTCAAAAAAAAAAAAAAATCCTAGGTTCAAAACCCAGACTCAAAATTAAAAGTGTTGTAAATAATTTCTATATTCTAACATTTAATTTCATTTAATATATTATATACAAGTTAAAGATAAGTTGAAAAAAAAAACATAAATATTATAGTGATAAAAAGTGCTACTTATTAAATTTTATTGATTTTAACTTTTTAAAATTTACATTTATCTATTTATAAACAACTTTTATATATAATTTTACTTTTATATTATTTTGAAAAATCAATGTATATTTTAATATTTTATTTAAAAACCTTTATAGTTACTATTTTATTTTTTATCTTTTATAAAAAACAAAATAGATCTGAATAAATTTTGGTAATCCGTAAATCTAATCTATTTTTAATTTTTGTACAGATTTGGTCAAATCCGATTTGTTAACACTCCTAATACGTAGGTGGGGGGCTGTCTTTTAATTTTAATAAATCCAAATATGTTACAAACCTGGATAGTCGATATTTGAATTTAATTACCATTAAACAAAGTCGCCATTTAATCAAAGACATGATCGTTAAGATTCCACACTTGAATTACACTAAAATAAAAAGCTCCTAACCAATAAAGTTTGAAGTAGAGTTTCATCTACATACATTGTACAATGATGACCATGACCATTTAAGGAAAACAAATACGTAAATAATATTGCACAGTTTAGCTAACACAAAGAACCAGTCCTACAGGAAATCTCGGTCATTCAGTCTATGAACGCATCCTTACATTACCTATCAAGTTTTATTGAGTTGAAAGTTAATGAACCTTAGCTTGTTCCAAAGTCCAAGGTTTCCCACCTGAAGGGTCGGAACATACATATAACTTCAGGAGAGCTTTTAAACAGAAGGGCCACACAGACACAGACTGCGGCTATGGCCACCATTGAGAGCATAGCAGGTCTGTAAACCAAAGACCTACCCACTGCAGTTCTGCAAGAAATTTTATTATCACAAAGTTTACAGTGCCCTTGGCTAAGCCTTACTGCAGCCTTTCCGATCTCAAAGCTAGTGGATGACTCATTTTGCTTCTGGTTTGTAGTGCTCTCTGTTGAGTTGCTTGGAATCTCAACCACCACATGAGCTGCTCCTTGTCTCTTGTTAATCTTTTTCTGCACTAAGTGAATGTAAGTATAATGGCCACGTAAACGTGCATAATCTTCTGGTGTGGAGCCTGTGCTGTCACGAGCATTTTTCCATGCTTCAATTCCCACCTGTATTAAAAACTCCATGTTACTAATGTAGAACAAACGTGAACACATGAAGCTCCAGATTTTCAACAAGGCATAAAATAGGAAAAAAAAAAAGACTGTCACTTTCTATCCAGGTTTCAGCTCATTCAGAATCAGAACAATACTGGTGGCGAGAGTAGCTCAGTAGGTCAACCAGCTATAAAGATTGTTTGTCTCTGGACAACACATATTAGTGATACCCAAACAAACTTTTTAAAAGGCAGTATGCAATGCGCACAAAATTCAAATACTTAAGAGCTAAATGCAGGATTTGAATGCAAAATGTGCAAGAGTTAAATCCAGTGTGAAGATCCAAATAAAACAAGGAAGAAATCTCCAACGTAGTAAAGTAAGTCTATCTTCACAGTGATATAATATAAAGTAGCAGAAATTTTACCATGCAAGGATCGTTAGTCAAAGCATCAAGTACATCCTCAGAACCATCTTTCCCAGCTGCTATATGGAGTGGTGTCAAACCAGCAGGACCGACAACATCAGGTCTAAACAAGAAGGTCTGGTTTTCTCCATCAACTAGTGCTTTGTCTTCAGGTCCTAGTTTGTCAGATATATTCTCAGGAACGTATCTCAGAAGCAACTCCACTAACTGCTTGCTATTTCTCCTTACAGCTTTGTGAAGTAGACCCATCTCTGAAAGTGCGAGATACAGGGAATGATGATCTCCTGTATTTACAGTTCCATCAAGCAGTAAGTTCAACAGTTTTTTCACTGCTGCACACCAATCATGATCCATGGAAAACTCAATAAGCCACTTGAACCGTTTCAATGGAAAGAGATCCACACTAGAGTTCAGGTGAACCATCCTTAATTTCAACTGGCTTCTGTGAAGAAGCCAACCCATTTCATGAATAAAATCCATTGCTTGATTTTTGGCTGTAATTTTTCCAGTCCCTTCAATATCTGGATCCGTTTCACTAAATTCTAGAAGAGGCTCAAGTGTACAGATTTCTGAACAAACATCCTCCTCCACAACAATGAAAGGAAAAAAACTGCTACTCAAACCCTGGTCCTCAATCTAGCAAATTAACAAAATAAACAAGTAGAAAAAATAAAGCTCAGCAACATAGCAATAGTACAGCATAGCTTCTGTTAAAAGTATGGCACACTTGTAAATGGATGTATGGTGGTGTCAATAAGAATCAGATATCAGAACTTATGAGTTAGGACATCACTAACACTCAACAGTAACCAGTGTTTCATGAAAGTAAAAACAGGGTAATATACGAATTTGCCAATCCGCTTCAAGGAAAATTAGCCTGTCCATCCCTACATTTTCCTGTTGATAGTTTGAGAGAGTGAAGAAAAAGCACCTCAATAAACCCTCTTCCATTCATCACAGGAACAGAACATGAAAACTGGATGCACTGAAGTTCATCAGATTCTTTGGAGCATTGATCCATTGACATGTGAGACTCTTCACAGACCAGATATTTCCCTTCTAAAGCACACATTAACCTGAGGAATGGTTTACAGATCATATAACATGCCAGTTCAACAAATATATACATATATTTAAACAGTGTACTGGAACTCAGAGAGTACGTACAGGTAACATTCCAAGTAGGTATTTTACTACAAACTATGCAAAGGATTGGCAAGTCACATAGCAATAGAAATTACCTAGTGGCAGGGCGTATCAGGTTGACACCCTTAACAGAAAATTGAGCTCTCTTTGATGCTGGTACAGCAATTGGACTAACAGTCAAAATCTTGCTATAATTGTTACTTCTGAAAGGTAAGGAGGTATCTATGACAACTTGACCTGCAGCATGAAAATTGTGGTAAGATAACTAGTCACAATTCATATAAATACTGGTGTTCCAGAATGACATAGCTATTTCATACATAAACCATGGTAACATTACAAAAATGACAACAATGTAGATTGTATAGACAGCATTAGAAGCCCAATAAAATAACATTAAAGCTCAATCCATTCCACCACCTAAAGTTATATATGTGGAGACACAAGTTAGATGCAGATACAAATCTTTAACATAGATGTATTGTCACACCCAGGACTTCAAACTTTTAAATACATAACGAAATTAATTGATTACTGAAGTAAATTTCAGACTCCTGTTATGCTGATCCCCTAACAACAGCAATGACAATAACAAAAAAGACATGGCAAGAGACCATTAAAAATGAAGGCCATCTGTTGCTGCACCCTAATGTGAACCCATCCATTTCTCCAAAAAGTATCATCTGAGACATCCAAAAGCCTATTCAAACTGGAAGTCAAATCACAGCAAAGCTGCAAAAGTGGGAGGAAGGTGTGTAAGGTCACGGGTGTCCCCTGTTAAAAGAAATAACCATGTGTAAATAGTTTTAGAAGGAAAAGGCCTACTTCCTCCCACAAAGCCTCAGCCTGACGCAGATAAATAGTCAAAACAATACAACCCGGCCGTATGTAGCTCTCCATATCGGTAGGACTGTGAGATAACCAGTCAAGAATCTGCCAATAGAAACCCTTAAGTGTTATAAATTTCAAATGAAAGAAATGAAAAGAAGTTACTCTCAGTTGCTTTAGAAACCTTAAAAGTACCTGTGCTCTAAGTACAAGAGGAAAATCATTTGGCTCTTTACCAAAGAGCTTTAAAACAATTCGATCTGTACGACTCTGAATGATGAAAACAAAAAATTAACTGTTAAATGGCAACAATTCAATAATTAATTAAATGTAAAATAGGATTTGTTCAACAACCTAGGTAAGAAAGGGGGAAATAATTACCGATATTTATTAATTTAGAGTTTGATTGGTGGTTTTGGTTTTCAGTTTTTTAAAAGAGTTTTCAAAAATTGTTTTCTTGAAAAAAAGAAAAAAAAACTTAGTTTCATAAGTGTTATTTGAAAATTGTTTTGAAGATGTAAAAATAAAAAAAAACTTATTTATATTTACTGAAATTTCATTAATGAAAAACAAAAAAACAACATATTCCCAATGTATTTTGAGTTTTGAAAACAAAAAAAGAAAACTGAAAGACAAAACTACTTAGTTCTTGTTTGGCAACAGTTTTATAAAACTGTTTTCAGTATTTTAGTTTTTAAAAACTAAAAAACTTGTTTGGGTAGTGTTTTCTGAAAACAATTTTGGTAAAAAACAGAAACAGCTAAAAGTAGTTTTGCTTTTCAGTTTTCTATTTTTATTTTGAAAACTCAAAATACAATCAGAATATGTTGTTTTTTGCTTTTCATTAATGAAATCCTAATAAATATGAACAAGTTTTTCATTTTTACATCCTCAAAACAGTTTTCAAATAAAACTTGTCAAACAAGTTTTTTTTCTTTTCTTCCCGAAAACAGTTTTTGAAAATTATTCTTGAAAACTCTTTTCAAAAACTAAAAACCAAACCAATCAAGCACTTATCATTGTTCCTATTTTTTAGTCTTTAAAAACTCAAAAACCAGAACTTTTTTCGAAAGTTGTTTTACGAAAGCAGTAACCAAATAAATTTTTTAGTTTTTAAATACTAAAATATTGAAAACAGTTATATAAAACTGTTGTCAAACAAACAATTTATCTTTTTGTGTTTGACCACCAAAGATTTTGTTTTGTGCAAATAGCTAAATACAATTCAAGAAATCTCATGTTTTATGAAGGCATAGGGTAAAAAGTTGCTATACAAACTATTTTTCCCATTGAAACTTAGCATCACCACACACTTGACACCTAAGGAATGTCCAACATTGTTTTTGTCACCACCATAACTACTAGGTGCTCCAACATCATCTAACATCCTTGAATCAAGTTAATGATTTTATATCAGATAAGAGAAATTCTTGCGCTGCCATTTAATCTAGGACTCACAGGCATATATGTTAAAGTAGAATATTCACAGTACTGATATTCATATCTAATGTTTCAATTTTGAGGCAACATCTTCATAGGAAGAAAAGGATAGAGAGTTCAATCCCGTCAAATCTGCTGCACGACCTCTTCCCATCCCCTCACTGACCCAAAAAATCTCCCTTCAAAACAAATATAAATCAACCATATGAACTCAACACCCAACTCCACCCCATCCTCCAAAAAACAAAATCCACTTTTCCTGCATTCCAATAATTCAAATAAGCCCATGAAAAGGCCTTGACTCATGCTACTTCTTGACTTCTTGCAGAGCTTGGTTAGAAGCAGCAGTTAAGTTCTTATTATAGTCATACTGTCATACTACCAAGCAGCAGCAAAATTCTAAGAACCAAGACCATACACTACATTAAGTCCTTAACATACAACTGATGAACTGACTTCTGTGGTAATTTCTGCAAAAAATTCTTTCTATAGAAAGTCACATAAATCATGGGGATGAGAGAATAAGTTGTTTATTTGCAAGGACAGCATAGAAAAGCACAGGTAGAATGTAGAATAATCAGTTCATAATAAAGAAGCAAGACAAACATACCTGAGCTTCTCCACTAGAACTAGAAGGAGACTGGGCCGAAGCAGAATCAGAATTTCCACTTGTTTGAGGTGGACTTGACTGATGGGAATCTTGTTGTGTCCATGGGTAATCAAGAGAGCTAGTTACAAGATTTGTAGAGACTGGTATTCTTTCTAAATCTTCCATACCATCATCTGAGTCAATATATATGTCATTCAAATCAAAATTATTCATCTTGATCTGACCAGCAGTACTGTCTCTGGCTTCTGAGTAGGCTGGAGGACTGTTTGACATGCTAGGCTTTATAGAAGATGTAATTTGCTGATCAGAAGCCGTAGCATCATGTGCATGCATCACTTGTTGCTGCACTTTAGCCAGGGATACAGTTTCATTTTGTCTTGTAACAGTTGGAGAGCCTTGAGAACCATTGGAGAATAAAGTTGACACCATCTCTGACTTCCTTGATGAAACCCCTTCTCTCAACAAATTCTCTGGTTCTCGCAAAAGGTTAGATATGTTCTTGCCCCCTTGCTCACCAGTCTGACTAGCAAGACTCCTCAGAATATGAGTCAGTAGATCTTGATCTGTAGTCTGATCTGACCTGTCAGCTATAATTCATTAAAAAAAAGTCATTATCCATCCCCTAAAAAACCTCAGTCATAGCAGAAATACAAATCAGAGAAATAGATGAGAATCTTATTAAGCAAACACAATTAGATTTAGATGTCATAAAAGCAAAAAAGATAGCAAATTTCAGTCTAACCATATGGTGCAATAAATAAGTGCTTCAAATAATTAGTCTAATGAGATCACAATCATAACATCACACAGCATAAACAAAAACACTTTAACATTCCCCAAAAATTCAGCTAATTAAGATTACTTATTACTTTCTCCTCAGCAAAGTTGAGAGAACAGAAACGTAATTATGCTCAACCAGGCAATTAAAGCACTAAAAATTTATTCAAGAGCTAATTGCTAAAAGTAAATGTTAGTCTTAGTCACAGGTAACAAGAGCAATGAAAAGATCCACTCTTAGGATTTTGAGTTTAATTTAATTGACAAGACAGTGTATCTCATTGTCACAATTGAAGAAAATTTGTCCCATATTTTGTCAGTCAACATACATACAAATTCTTATTAGTTGAAATTAACCTTGTGACGAGGGCTTGCTAGGTAAACTTGACTAGAATATAAAAACCAAGCTAAAATCATTTTCCTTGCCCTCTTCTAACCTGCCAGAGGTTCTTTCTCATGAAAACTATACATATCTTATCTATCCATCAGTCATCTTATAGTGCTTAAAGCTAAACATTCAGTCCCTACAAAAGCAAGGAAGGACAGACTTGAAAACCACTCTTGTTCTCATCCTGTTTTCCATTTGCCCAAGCTATTGTCCATAGAAATTAAGTGGACAACCCAAACCAGGTTCTTCAACATGAACTGAAGTAGAAACTTGAGAAGGAGATAATCTCCTCCATGCATCTTTCAGCTTAAGCAATGCACTGGCCTAGTTACAACTTGCACATAATTGTGTACAAAAAATTAGACTGATCCTATTTGAATATGTCTTGCATGACAGAATACAGGTTTTATAGACCATATTTGCACAACTGACCAAACTACCTTCCTGTAGCTATTAACATAGCAGTAACGTATAGGAAGGAATAATTTAAACTATTCCATACCATTCATTATTTCAAACTAGAGAGACAAGAATCAAGCAATGCCATATAAAGCAATCAAGCAAACTACACGAAATCAACACCTCTAGGCAATGTTATCAAAGTCGAGAGTTTACGTAAACTCATGAGAGTGCAGTAAACTCGACTCGTAAAATCGTAAGAGTTTACTTCATTAAAAATATGATTATAAATCACATAAAAATTGAAAGTTTTCAATACATAATAAGTTCAAATTCACATAATAAATTTAAATTACTCCAAATAAATAGATATTAAAGTCGAAACACTTAGAATTTCAAAACTTTTTCAGACATAAGAACAAACTATATTCAAAATACTCAAAATTAGAGTAAACATAGAAAAATATCAGCTAAGAAGTTTGTTCACAAGTTTACTCCGATTTTACCGAGTTTACTCCGAATTTACTACTCTTCCGATTTTACTACGATTTAACTTGTCTGGACTTGTAAACTCGTACGATTTTACGAGTTAACTCACGATTTTGATAACTATGCCGCTAGGTGCTAGTTACACAAATAATGAATTTTAAAGAAATACTCACAATGCATATTTGAAAGTATCTTCAATAAACTTATCAACAAATAGCTACTAGTCTGATCATCATTTATTGCACTTCCATTAGCAGCAGCTTCATGATTTGTTTTCCTTCTTCGTTTATTATGGCCTGCCAAGCGTCTTCGACAACTTCTCTTTCCTTCATCAAACTCTTGAAGCATGTGAAACCTGTTGATTAAGAGAGTTACGAAATAGAGTGATTTAAACTTCAAATGCTTGCATGAAAATAAATAACAAATGATTCCTTAAAGGACAGCCAAAAGGCATTTATAATTATTTTGCCGTGTTCAGATATTCAGATGTAGTAATTTGCAATTTTCGGCAATTTGCTGCATCGTGATATCATATACAATACCATTTAATCCTTTATACACATTGTAAAGATGTGAAACAAATTCAAACTTATCAACTAGAGAAAATGCAGAAACCAATAAATAAAGAAGGGGAAACTACCTACTACATTGTTGACAGAATCTCTGCATTGCATTTCCCACAAGCGCCCTACTGGCCTTGGAGTGCATCTCACAAACTTTATGTCGTCTGTGATAATCCTTAGCTATGCTCAGATCAGCACTGCAATCCTCCACCTGACAAACAGCTCGATTTGAAGTACTTCCAGAAACTCTACTTTTCTTCCCATTCACAACATCCCAGCTGACAACTTCCCTATCCAGCACTGTAGAAGGATGCCCTCCAAGCTTTAAACTAAGAGTGCCTGCTTCCTCATTCACGCCATCATCCTCAAGCACAATAACTCTCCTTTTCTTGTCCCCTTCCTTGCTCCCCTTGGGATCCACTTCCTCAGAGCAGGAAGAACTGTTGGAGGGACCTCCGGCCACCGGGATCCCAGACCCAAGAGGGAAAAATTGCTGTCCCACTCCCACACCATCTGCTGGCACTGGATTCAGCCGGCTAGCAATGAACAGATCACCATCCCATCTCCAATCATTCAAATCCCACTCTGAGGACCTCTTCCCCACACTCCTCAAATCCGACGAAGCCCCCATACCATAAAAATGATAAGCTTCAGCCCCAAATCTAGCTTCCATGGTCACAAACAACAACTTCCAAAGCTAAATTAAGTAACAGTACGAAATTAGCAACACCGAATCACAACCAATTAAGCTTACTTCATCCCCAACAGTCCCAAAAATAGCACACCCACGCAACCATGGTTGCAATTAAGGGGAATCCGCATAACCGTCAACACTCCCAAATTCCCAAGTCAACTACAGTAACAAAAACCTAGCTCAGTTCAAGTACCGAGGCGCAACCTTCCATCATCTATCTTGAACAAAAGTTATAAAAAAAGAAAAAGAAAAAAGAACGCCAGGAAGAAAAATTAAATAATAAAAAAGTTTATAAAGTAAAATTCAAGAACGAAGCCAAGAGAAACATCGTACGGGTACGTCAGAGGTTTGGCGTGAGAAGCAAAGCAGATCGGCGGCGAGTGGATGTCGGTAAGTGCGCCACGCAAATGGCGAACAGGTTCTATGGAAGGAAACGGTGTTATTGTTGTTGTTGATGATGATGGCGATGTGAATGTGAATTTTATTTCTTTTTTATTTTCCCTTTCAGAAGGTATGGTACTATGGTATGCTTATTGCTTATTGCTTATTGCTTATGGTTTTGATATTCTATGCAAAAAAAAAATAATAATAATTGGTAAATGGTGGTGGGATTGGAAACAGTACACCCCACAAGGCACATAGTGGTGGGCCACATGCACACACTGTGTGTCCCTCGCTCTTTACGTTATGGAAGGAGGACCCAAAAGATGCCTTTGCTTTCCTAACGCTGCACCCGCTGCACCAGATCCACGCCTCTGTGCCTGCGTTACTCCCCGCGTTTCGTTAAGTAAACGTCACATTCTTCCACTTCCCTGCAACAGCTTTTTCCTTATCATCAGTATCACCACATGACAACCACGTGTCACCGCAAAGCCACACACTCTTTTACCCCTCTCCTTATTAGCATTAGCATTACCACTGCATATGTTATGTCCTCTAATTTTAAAGTTTTCTTGTCTAATTATAATACTACGTGGTGTGTTTAACAATAAGTATTAATTATGTCATTATTAACTGCTTTCATATGCATTCTCTTTAATCTTCCTTTACTCTCAAGTTTTGACTCCACTTTCGTACGGTCAGCCAACCAAGCTTTAGATTAGTGATTAGTCTCGCACCACTTCTTTTCTATCTGCTAAAAATAGAAAAAGGTAAGCATAATAATACCAAAAAGTAGGCCTACAAGTTATTACTCCTTTCATTATTTATCATCATAAAGATAATTACAATTTCACCTTAAAAGAACAGTTAATATTATCTAATGTTCTATTAACTTTTAAAAAAGTATTAAAGCATGTATTTTAGTTTTACCCTCAAATAAATATTTTTATTTAAGTAAAATATTTAATAATATATTGCAATTAAGAAAGATAAAAATATGTTTTAATACAACTATTCCCTAATAAATATAATTTTCTTAGAGTATTAATCATTTTTTAGGATCGAGTACTAATTTTTTTAATCTCTATTAAAAAATTATAAAAACAACATTCATTCTTTTTTAAAAAATGTTTTTTTTTTCATTTTTATTTTCATTTTCTAAAAATTGTTTTTATTTTCAAGTTTTTAACATTAAAAAAATATGTTTATTTTTACATGATATTTTCTATTTTCAAAAATAATATTATTAAATTTAATCAATTTTATAAAAAATATTATAAATTATTTATATATAGTTTAAAATATATTTTTATATTATTTTTTATATAATTACAATATTGTTATTAATTTTTTATTATAGTATTAACTTTTGAAAACACTAAAAACAAATCTTTTTTCTTTTTTCTATTTTTAGTAATTTTTTAGAAATATTTTCTAAATTGTAAACAAACATATTTTTACTACTATTTTCTATTTTTTCTGAAAATAAAAACAGAAAACACTTAAAACAAACAACACCTAAGATATTTTTAATCTATTTTTACATTTTAATAATGTTGGTTAATTTTAGTTTGTAAGAATTTATAATTGATCTAAAGCATTCAAAATCATAAAAATAAAAAAATTAAACTACATATTTAGCAATTTGGTTTAGTTTACGGATTTTAATATAAAAATTGAATAAAATTAAACTAAACTACGTATTTTAATTATATTGATTTTATTTAAATATGTAATTTTTTTATAATGACTAATAATAAGTATTAAATAATTTATGGTGTTTTATTTTAAAATAAACATTCATATATTACTTTCAAAGAAAATGATGGACTAATAAATTAAAAGCTAGTATTGAATATTAAGTAATGTTAATTTATTATTATGTTATGAAAAAGGTTAGTAATACAAATTTTTAAAATATTAAATAGAGTAAAAAATAATATTTAACTAAAAATATGTGTTGCAAAATTTAATATAAATGAAATAAATTTTTAAAATAATATTATAAAATAATTATGCAAGTTTAGTTAATAAAATTTAAATTATATATGATAATAGATTAAAAACTAAAAATAAAACTGCTAAATTAAACCAACTCAAATCAAATTAAACCACAGGATATTATTTTAATTTAGTTTAGTTTTAATGTTTTATTTAAACTTGACCAAACTGAATAGAGGTTGAATTTTATATTTGGTTTAGATATTATTTTGTCCAAAATTCGAACTAAATCCTATCGTAAGTAATATATTAGATTTGTTACCTGATTCGGGTAAGCCTTTAGGATAGTAGTAGTAGTAAATAATAATAATTATTGTTGTTGTTGTTGTTGTTGTTGTTGTTGTTGTTGTTGTTGTTGTTGTTGTTGTTGTTGTTGTTGTTGTTGTTGTTGTTGTTGTTGTTGTTGTTGTTGTTGTTGTTGTTGTTGTTGTTGTTGTTGTTGTTGTTGTTGTTGTTGTTGTTGTTGTTGTTGTTGTTGTTGTTGTTGTTGTTGTTGTTGTTGTTGTTGTTGTTGTTGTTGTTGTTGTTGTTCTTGTTCTTGTTCTTGTTCTTGTTTTTCTTGTTCTTGTTCTTGTTGTTCTTGTTTTTGTTCTTGTTGTTATTATTATTATTATTATTATTATTATTATTATTATTATTATTATTATTATTATTATTATTATTATTATTATTGAGGGACTTCCTCAAGTATATCCAGCAAAACAAAGATCAAGCTAAATACTATAAAGTTTCTAGATGTCCAAATAACCCAAATTGAAGCATGGAAAAACAAATATGGAAAAGATTTTGTTTTCTTCCCCAGTTCCCATAAACTACATTGAAGAAATAATTGATGAAGATGCTACAGTAAGACAAAATGCACCCCAACCAACTCAAGAATTGATACCATATAGATGCAGAAATTTGCATGACAAGAAAATATATGAGTAACATTTGTTGGAGATTCTCTCAAAGCTACAATGAAGACAAAGCAAGCATTCTTGTTTGTGCATAAGTTAGTTCATGCATTCATATAGTTGATATCTATATTGGTTCATAAATCTTAGTTAACCATTGATCTTAAATCTTGATCGAGCATCATTTAAGTCAATCATGAGTAAGATTAATGGTCCCTAAAAAGCTTTAAAACCTAAACCAAATCTCATAGATGATTTGAAGTGAAGTAAGTAATTGAGCTATGAATTTATTTAATTGATAAAATAAATTTCGTTATTGTTTTAATCGATTAAATAACTCCATAATTGATTATCTACTTAATTTAATCAACTGAATGATAGCTTAATCGATTAAATTGATCATGATGACTTAAGTTCTTGATGAAAAACAATTTAATCGATTATGTACTTATGTTAATCGATTAAATTGCTCATTGTTTTTCTGCAGTTGTGTGAAGAACATTTTAATTATTAAAACTCAATTTAATCAATTAAACTAGAGAGAAATTCCTTTCATATAAAAGAGAAACTCAGTCTTTTGAAACATAACGAAAAAGAACGAACAAAAACAGATCTTCATTTTAAAAAATCTTTTGAAGAGTGAAAAGTTGATTTCTTTAGAGAAAAAGGGAAAAACATTCACATCTCTACAACATCAAGTTCAAAAAGATTGATCAAAGATTCATCAATATAGATTGAGAAACAAAGATTTGTGATTAGAATTGCTTTGATCACCTTATTCATTGTATTCACGCAAAATTATTTGGTGATATTGTTCTTTAACTTGTTTTTCTTATTTTTTATATCTAGATAGATTTCCTTGGTGAATATGATCATGCATCGGTTTTTGCATGAGTAGAAACAATTGTCTTGAATAGGGTTTTCAAGGGTGCATTTGTGGGTTGCATGTGCATTTGAGTTTTGTTTGTAAACTCTTTTATTGTTTCTAGTGCTTGGTTCTATTCAAGGTAGATTTCCTTGAATCAAGACAATAGGATGTAACCCAGGTTAAGGGTGAACCAATATAAATTTTGAGGTGTGATTATCTCTTGTCTTTATTCTTTTTACAAGTCTTGAATAACTTCCATTTGCATGACATATTTCTGAAATAGAGTTGATTTGTTATTTGAAAATAATTAGTTGTGTAATGTGTGTAATCTTGTAAAACTAAAAGAGTAATTGGTGCATATTCTCAATTGCAAATCAAATATGCAATTAGCCTTATCTTAACATAATATCCCAGCCAAAATCTTTTCAAAATCAGTTTTGGAAAAGAAAAAAGAATTTTTTTTTAGATTCAATTCACCCTTCTTGAATATTGTTTGAAGTCATTTAAACTTTTGTCAACCTTCTTATTCTTTCCTACAGAACACACAAATTGCATAACCTTATAAGTAACACCCCATCTAAATAAGGTTGACCCTGGTAGGTAATCTATCTAAAAATAGTCTTTAAAAGAAGATCAAAATTTTAGTAGGAAGCTTATTTTTCCAAAGTAATATAAACACTCCATTATCAACCAATGAGATAGTTGCATATGGAGATGCTAACATAGAATTATAAGTTGAAGATACAAAGAAGTCAAAGTTAACTTGAGGAATCTATATCCAAGTGTCCTGTTCATTACGAATTAGACATAAGACTGCAATCAGATTAAGGAACTCATGAAAAGTCTAATTCCCATTGGAACAAATATCTCCTTTATTGCCACCTCTATTGTTGGTTAATAAAGTTCCAAGCGTCTAAAACTTTGACTTCCTTGTTCTCAACAACAGGAAACAATCTTGAAAATTTTTTAGCCCACTAACCACCATTTGTCCAATTACCTAGGCAAAACAGTGTATCACTACCATCCCCACTTTTTTCTTAACATTAGAATGAAACCAACCCAACATCTCTAAAAATTGTTATATTTAAAGGCAAGAGATTATACCATGAAGCTTCCTTGTCATGAAGAAACCTCCACCTCTACTTAACCAAAAGGCTAAGGTTAAATGTTATAAACATTTAACCCCAAGACCGCCAACATGCTTCAGAAGGCGAATTTTCTCCCAAGATACCCAAGCAATTTTGTTTGTGTCTTTTCCATTAGGCCACAACAATCTTCTTTGAAAACCTATTAGAATTTTAAAATTATCTTTGAAGCCCTGTAGAAAGAAAAGAAATAAAGGGAGAAATTATTCAATATAGAATTTTACATGACTAATATGCCCTAAAAGGAGATTTGTCTTACATTCCACATATCCAACCTCTACTTAAACTTACAGATAATTAGATTCCAAGTTGAGAACTTTTGTTGGTGCTGCAGTGCAAAAGTGAACTTCTTGAGGCTAAGCACTATCCTTACAGACTATCCAAGGTATCCCTGCAAGTCTCCTAGCGCAACGGAAAAATCAAGTCCAATGGTCACTTAACTTTTGTGGCTCTGAAAATCTATATTTTTAGATAGGCTACTGAGCGTTAAATTGCATGCGTGGGGGAGGGGGGAATCGATGAATTTGCACTGCTACTGACTCATGAGCCCAAACTCATGTGTGTGACACTTCCCCCTCTTGCAAGCCTTTTTACCAAGTCTTGTTTATTTGTTTCTATATAAATACTTCTCATATAGCTAATCCAACCAATATGCGACTTTGACTTATTTTACAACAATTTTTAGGGGTTTGCTCCCACTGGAATACTAAGGAAAGCATAAGGAATGGATTAAGCCTACAATGCAGAAAAGTTATGGTTGCATCCAAAACTTGATCATATACACTAACTTCATAATCATAACACTTGCTTTTATAAAAATTAAATTTCATACCCAAAGTCATCTCAAAACCTCTAAGGATCACTTTTCTTGTCCACAATGAATGAAAATCTAGTTCACCAACAATGATAACATCATTTGTGTATTGTAAAATTGAAAAAGTAGTACTAGAATCAAGAACAATAGATTTGAAGAGGCAAAGATCCATTGTGGTTTTTAACAATCCAACTAATCCTTCTGACACAACCAAAAAAAGGAATGGTGTAATAGGATCCCCTTACTTAATTCTTCTGTGAGCAGTAAACTATTTTGTTGGGATTCTATTTACAAGGACATAGATATGTTTTCTATAAGCAATCACCTTGATCCATTAACGCCACTAACTCCAAAGCCAAGCATGAAAAGAATGTAACCTAAAAAAAACCCAATTAACTGAAGCATACATTTTTTCAAAGTCTACTTTAAAAATAAAGCAACTATTGAAAAACCAATGTGCTCAATCAATTAATTCATTAATAACTAAAATGCTATCTAGGATTAACCTCCCTAGGAAGAAGGTTGTATGAGTCTTAACAATGATAGACCCCATGACCTTTTTTAACCTAGATGTCAACACCTTGAACACTAACTTATGGAGACTAGTTAAGAAAGAAATAGACTGATATTAATTTAACAATCATGGGTTGTTCACCTTTGGTATATGAAAGACGATGTGACTGCTTTTGGTAAACCTTCGTTATAAAATTACTTAAATGCTTTAAAGATATCACCACCCATAATGCCCCAGCAAGCTTTGAAAAAGTTAAACTTGAAACCATCTGGTCCCAGACTTTTGCTACCTTCACTAGATGATAAGTGTCAATTTTCACTTATAAATTTTTATGATACTTATATATCTAATCAAGAATTAAGAAAAATATTTGAAAAACCAAAATTTTATATAAAAAATAAAAAAAAAAGTGTTGTAAAAGTTATTTCGAAAAAGTGATATATTTGTACATTTAATCCTTATAATTTTTTTTGTAGATGAAGGAATTGACATTGAATAGTTTCAGAAGGAAGTTTTTTATGAAAGTAAAGGAATTTCTTTTTGCCAGGAATCTATTGAGTAGATTTAGATCCGTTCAATGAATTGGTTCCTAAGAGGGAAAAATTTAGAAGAAATCTATTGAGCGAAATCTGATCCGCTTGACGGATTGAGCTTTCCTCATCATGAAGGATTCTTATCCGCTCAACAAAATTAAATTCATTGAGCGAATTAGTCACTTATAACAACCTTGTTTGGAAATTATAAAAGGAAAAAGGAAAGAAAAGAGAGAGGCAACTGTTAGAGCTAGATGGAGACCAAATGAGAGGACAAAGACAAAGAGAAGGGGAAACTTAGGTCTTGGAAAAAAGTGGGTTTGATTCATTTTTCATCTTCCATTTGTAAAAGAAGATTTCTCTCATCATCAAGAGTAACTAATCTTTTTCTTGTCGAAATTGAATGTAATCTATCAAACTGATAATTGCTTCATTTAGTTATTTTTTCATAGGCAAAAGAGAGCAATTATCTTAATTCTTTCTCATTTAAGACATTGTTTTCCTCATTTTGTTATATAAAATAAAATATAGTTACAAAAATAGTTATGTAGCTAATTTAGTGTAGATTTATCTTTATTTCCTTTTTATTGTATGCATAGATAAGTTTTGAGAAGGACTAAATCAAGGTTAGATTGAATTTGGATTTTTTGTGAAGTAGCAATGTTCCAGCACCAAGAGTCTGTTCTGAAACATCCAACGATGGCTAACAGAGAGCTCCAATGTTTCGTGTTACCACCATCCAGAGCTCTAATGGTATTTTAAACAAAATATAGTCCATAAATATGAATAGTTTTAATTTAATAAGTATAATTAAAAACAAAAAAAAAGAGATGAAGAAAAAAGGTACATGTAATATAAATAACAATACACTTATGCAAGGATTTAAAGAAAAAAGTGGTATGTGAAATTTTTATTTTAAATTTTTAGTTTTTTTCATCCTCATATGAAATACAATAAACCAATTCAATGGTTATTGTAACATCCAATTTTTTTTTACCTTTTATAATATTACTTATAAATAAAATTCATTTCACATGTAATTTGAAATTCAAAGATAACTAATCACAATACAACCATTTCAATATAATATAAATCTCAATATTAAAAATTTCAACTAAATATATCATTATATGTAGTATACAAGCACGTTAAGCGAAATAGGTTGCCTAGCGAGTAACAGGGTAACTCGTTAGCGAGTAATAAGGTAACTCGCCTAGCAACTACTATCGCCCTGCGAGGACCCTGAGATAAACTATCCAATTAAAGGACTTCACTCAGTGAGATACATTGTTGGTCGTAAACCCAAATAAATTCTTGATAGAGAAGAAATTGTGTTGGACAAGACTTTCTAGTTGGGCACAAATCCAAAAGATTTTCATACAAAGACAACTTTGCATTAGGAGAGGCTTTCCACTGAGCACAAATCTAAAAATCTACTTAATAGAGGCTAACTCTTGTTAGGTGAGACTCGCTGCCCAGCGAGATCCTACAGTATACAAAACCTCAGTTGCAGAATTTCACAAATACACACAAACATCACAACTAACATAAAATAGATTCTAAAGGTTATGATTTTGATTCCAATTCACATACATACATAGACTACATCCTCTTCAAATATTCTATGGTTTCAACATTTAAAGGTAACCATACACAAATCCAAAACATAGCAAAACAAAGTAGCATCACATAGATCCACAAGTTGGCTATACAAGTTAAAATGCAGTCTATAGTTCCTTTTGAACCAACATTCTCCTCAGTTTAATCTCACTTACATCTGAGAACCATTATTGTCATCTACTCCTGTGCAAAGCACGATAATCACAGTGCAACACAAAATACATACAAGCAAGGGTAAGCTTACAATACCATAAATCAAGGTAAACAAGGAACCTAAACCCTACAAATATACAATTGTTATCCGAGTACATTCTTTTGGTGTAAAACATCATATCATAATGACTGTACATATATCCTTCATTCAATGCACTGCAATCACGACTCAATTACCTCCTCATAACAACCTCTAATACAAATCATGAATAATCATTTCAGATATTCACTCAATCAATATACACACTATATCAAATAGCTCAATCATCTCAAAACATTCAAATCACAACTCGAAACATACTTCATTCATCATCAACTCTTTTGAACATCAAACACACTCAAAATAAAGATCATTCACACAAAACGCCCAATTTGGCATATTGTTCAAATCATAATCAAAAGCTCCATTGATCAAACTTATTTAATCTTTCAATTATTAAATCATAGTTCACAAAACCAAAGATCAACAGTAAAATTTCTCTTACCTATTTCTCCCTTTTTTGAACTGAACTCAAAGATAAAGAAGAATTCGCTTGCAGAAATCACTCAAAATCTAACAAAATCCCAAACTAAGAAAGAATCTAAGGATAAGTAGGATTTTAAAGAGCCTCAAAAGGAATGATTGAGGTAGAAACAAACGAAAAAAGGCTCGAGAAATTATTATTAGACTTACCTATGACGACCAACTCTCAAAATAAAAAATAGTCAGAGAGATTTTGTCGGATTCCATTAACAAAATGCCCCACGCGCAAAGGAGGAAAGGTAAGGGTAAAGAGAGAGAGTAAGTATAGAGGGAGAGAGAGAAGAAAAGGAAAAATGAAATAAAAAAGGGATTGAATATATATTTAACTATTCTCAAATTTTAACTGTAATTTACTCACAACTTGAATTTCAGAGTAATTCTAATCTAAATATATATATTCCTTCCCTATTAAACTAATTCCACTAACTTTCCCAACACCAATAATTTCTCAAAACCACACACAATATCAATATAACTAATATCACAATTCATTTTCTCCCGTAAATTAACTTTAATTTCTCTTTCTATTTAATTGACACACTTTTAACATATTTTATATATATATATATATATATATATATATATATATATATATATATATATATATATATATAAAAGATCTTACAATTATTATTCATGTGATGGCTGATTGCAAGCAAAATATATCTTTAAATATTCTTTATTAAAAAAAATAATCACAATGTCTACATTCATATAATCTCAATTTAGAGATAAAATTCAATAGGTAAAATTATCACTATATATTAACTTGTTTAGTTCCTACTTCAAATAGCCTATAAAAAACAAATATGTCAAATCAAATATAACAATAATAAAAAAATAAAATTAAACAAACAGAAGGAAAATCTAAAAATTTTGTTGGCATAATCTCTAAGAATAGCTTATCAATAAGTTATGATTGTCGTGCTCTCAATGACAACTATTATGAAAAATAAAAAAAATTACATTATTAATAAAAAAATTTGTTGTTTTGAAAAAAATGGAAATATAAAGGAAGAACTATTTTTTTGAAATAACATGATAATTATATTACTTTTATTTGACATTTTATTTTAGAAAATTTTAAAAAATATATTTACCATGTATGATGAAAAATTACCATAAATTCAATAAATGATAAGATAAAGATTTGAATTCAAAAAATACAACACAAATATTGTTAAAAGTATATCCAATAAATGCAATTATTTTTATAACAAATGAACAACATGGAGTATATGTTATAATCACAAATAATTGATAAAAAATATCTATACTATACACTCATTTGAAAAAATTAAAAAATATTTACATTGTAACAACATTCACTTCGGTGTATCAATTTTCATTCTCTTACCACCAAAACTAAAAAATTTTCAAATACAATAATAATAAAATGAGAAATATTAATAAAATATAGCTTTAAATCTTCGTTAAAAAAAATCCTAAAATTCCTCTTTTAAACAAATCTTAAAAAATTATCGTTCTAATTACTACTAGCTCACATCACCGTTGGTAACCCAAAAATCAAACTCAAAGTTAAGGCAATAATGTTCCCTTTTCTTGTTATCACATTGGTTTAATATTGTCATTGTTGTGGTTGACCATAACATTGACAATGAGAGATTTTGTGTGAGAGTTTAAATCTATATCCAACAACCTTATTTTCTTTTTATTTCCTTAATTTCTTCACCACCGATTTCACAACCGTTCGGGGCAGTTATGAGTTTTTGGTTTTTGGTTTTAAAATTATTTTAAAAATAGAAACATGTTAAAAAAATGTTCTATTTTGGTTTTTACTTATTTTCAAAACAGTTTTCACTTAATTTAAAAAATAATAAAATTTGGTTTTCAGATTTCAGTTTCTGTTTCTATTAAAGCTCATCACTTGTCATCATTGACCGCCACCTTTGATCAATGGCCACTGGCCGCCAACTCCAACGACGGTCACGACCGCCACCAAATGGTATAAAAAAAGTGTGTGCATTGTGCAGATAACAATCTATGGTAACACCAAACTTTTAAGTTTTAAGTCACATAGATAATAACTTATTAATTTTATTTATTTTTATCAAGTGACTGCCGGTCGAAGGTGGTGGTCCGTGACCGCTGACCGGAGGTGACGGCCGGCGACCGTCGATCAAACTAGTGGCCAATGGTGGCAAGTGATATCAAGTGATAAGCTTGAATAGAAATAGAAACGGAAATTTAAAAACCAAATTTTATTTCTTTTATAATTAAGTGAAAACACCTTTGATTGATAGTCATTGACTGTCACTTCCGACCAATAATAACCTGATAAAAATAAATAAAATTAATAAATTATTGTTTATGTGACTTAAAACTTAAAAGTCTAGTCTTACCATACATTGCTATTTGCACAATGCACACATTTTTTTATACCATTTTGGTCTAGTGCTACTACTTTGGGGGCAAGCTATTTACGATATTAATGCTGCTGCTTGTTTCTTTTCTTCTTTCATTTCCATTTCACTGTTCACCATTTTTGGTTCCGTTCAGGTAGTTTTAAAAGGTATTTTGAAAACAAAAACTTGTTAAGCAAAAATAGTTTCTATTTAGTTATTTTTGGAATAATTTTCACTCAATTTCAAAAATAGTAAAATTTGGCTTTCAAATTTTTATTTGTTTTTATTCAAATTCATCACTTAACATACTTGTCAGTTGCCACCATTAACCACTAGCTCTGACCGGTGGTCACCGATTGCCACTTATGTTAGATGATCATTGGTCGTCATCACTCTAATCGACGATCACTGCTCACCACCTCCAATTGTTGGTCACCGACTGCCATCTCTAATCAATGATCATCGATCGTCACCTTTGATCAACAATTATCAATCACCACCTCTGACCAACGATCATGTGTTGCGACTTTTGACTGTCGGTCGCCACCTCCGACTATCAGTCACTAACTACCACCTTTGATTAATGGTCATCAGTCACCACCTCTAACCAACAGTCATCGGCCGCCACCACTAACTAATGGTCATCGACTGATCCCTCTGATCAATGACCATCTCAGTCACCGATCATCACCTATGACTGACAGTCGTCAGCTACTACCGACTGCAACCTTTGATTATCGTCATTTACTACCACCCTCAATCGACAGTCATTGACCACTACATCCGACCAATAGTCATCAATCGCCACTTCTGACCACCAATCACTAACTATCACCTCTGATCGGCAATTACTAACTACCACCTTTGATTGGTGGTCGCTAGCCACTACCATCAATTTTCAGTTTTTGGAGAGGAAAGATTCTAGTACTATTAAGATTTGAAAACAATGTTTAAATTTGGTAACCAAAACAATGTTGTTTTTAAAAATTTGAAAACTTAAACCTAAAACTTGTTTTTGTTTCTATACATTCAGGGTGATTTTTGGTTTCCAGTTTTTAAAAAATCAACCTTAATTTTATTGCATTTCTCATGCTTTTGTGAAAAAGGATGTGTATCATCAAGAAGATGAACGACACCTTAAAACTTATATTATCTCATTTTCTTAACAAATCCATTCACCAAGATGTAAGAATTGAAAAAATAAAAATAAAATTTTGGTGAGTGAAATAAAGACAAGTTTGTCTGTACAAGAAATTGAAAAATGAAACAAATGAAAAAAAGGTCCAAAAAGGGAAAGGAAAACATATGAGAAGTCATAGAGTTTTACATCCTTTTCGAATTTGGTTTAATATTGTCATTATTGTTGTTAGCCATGACATTGACAATGAGAGATTTAGTAAAAGAGTTTAAATTCATATTGAACAACCTTCTTTTTCCCTTTCTTCTTTGCCCGTATATGATCGATGTTGACATTAATTAGGCTTGGCCTCCTGGAATTATCAATTCAAAAAATCAACTTGATTTCATTGCATTTCTCATGGTCCTGTGAAAAAGGATGTGTATCATCATGAAGATTAAAT
Source organism: Psophocarpus tetragonolobus (assembly GCA_037954015.1). Classification (NCBI taxonomy): domain Eukaryota; kingdom Viridiplantae; phylum Streptophyta; class Magnoliopsida; order Fabales; family Fabaceae; genus Psophocarpus; species Psophocarpus tetragonolobus. The sequence continues at coordinate 34,217,379 of CM075692.1, read as the reverse complement.
GACACCTTAAGACTTGTATTATTTCATTTTCCTTTTGAACAACTTTTTTCTTCGTATTAAATGAAAAGGAGATCCAAAAAGGGAAAGGAAAACATACTAGAAATTTAGTGGGAAAGTTTATCCAACAACCTTTTTCTTCGTCGGTATAAGATCATCATTGGTATTAGGCTTGCTCTCCCAAAATCAACAATTAAAACACCAACCTTAATTTAATTGCATTTCTTATGCTCCTATGAAAAAAGATGTGTGTGCTCATGAAAATGAATGACACCTTAAGACTTGTATGATCTCTTTTTTTTATGAACTAATTCATTTACAAAGATGTAAGAATAGATACTTGGTGAGTGAAATAAAGATATAAATTTACCTGGTAAAAAAAAGTGGAAAATGAAGTAAAAGAAAAGGAGATCTAAAAAGGGAACAAAAAGCATTTGAGAAGCCATAAAATTTTACATTTGAAGAGAAATTAAAAATGTTCCCTTTTATTTATGTGTTTATGATTTTTTTTTTGTAGTAAAGTTTGTAAGTGTTGATAGACACACTAAAAATCTAACTTCTTGTCATCAACATGGACTATTATTTGTAAATCATATAGACTATTTTCAAAAAATAAGATTTAAAAGGGGTTAAAAAAATTTTAACATATACCCAAATAAAAATGCAAAAATTATTGAAGATAAAAAAATAATTTAAATTTTATTATCAGTAATGAAAAGCTATGTTTAGATTTGATGAAGAAAATATAATTGGAGGACTTTTCTTTTATATAAATTAAGATACTTGTTGTTAATTTATAAAAAAAAAATTAACAAAAACTACTATATATGTTAAGAAAAATCATATGCATACTAGTTAATAGAAAAAATCCTACTAAAGTTGGTCAACTATTTACTGATAAAATTAATGGATATTTCTTGCTAATAAATAATAAAAATATATCATATATCGTTACATTTTCATTAGGCATAAACTGATGACATTATTTATAGTATTAATAAAGGAAATACTTTTTTTTATATCCATTTTTTAAAATACTTATTCTACCCTTATACCTATTTGTAAATTAAAAAAATAAACTAATTTGTAGTAGAGGGAATCGAACCAAGAACCTCTCCCTCCCCAAATGTAAACTTTGTCATTAGATCAAACTTAAAAAAAAATTTAAAATATTTATATCCAACATAGATCATTGTTCTACTATCTATAATCTATAATAGATGTATATATATATATATAAAATATCTCTACTATTAATAAAAGGAATACCTCCTTTTGATGTTCACTTTTCAAAATACCTATCCTACCCTTATACCTATAGAAAGGACTCGAACCCGCAACCTCTCCTTTCCAAAATGTAAATTTTGTCACTAGATCAACCTTATAACCTTAAGAAAAAAGTTACTTTAAAACATTTATACCCAACATAGATAATTGTTCTATTATCTATAATCTATAACATATATATATATATATATATTATCTATACTGTTAATAAAGAGAATACTCATTTTTATTATAGGAAGGACTCGAACCCGCAAACTCTCCCTCCCTAAATGAAAATTTTACCATTAGATCAATCTTATAGCCTTAAAAAATTACTTTAAAATATTTATATCCAACATAGATAATTATTCTACTATCTATAATCTATGATATATATATATATATATATATATATATATATATATATATATATATATATATATATATATATATATATATATATATATATATATGTGTGTGTGTGTGTGTGTTATTTATACTATTAATAAACGGAATACCCCTTTTGATGTCAACTTTTTAAAATACCTATTCTACCTATATACCTATTTGAAAATTAAAAAATAAACAATTTTTTCATAAAAGGGGCTTTGCAACCTCTCTCTCCCCAAATGTAAATTTTTGTCACTAGATCAACCTTAGAACTTAAGAAAAAAATTACTTTAAAAAATTTATGTCCAATATAGATAATTGTTCTACTATCTATAATCTATAATATATATATATATATATATATATATATATATTATTTATACTTTTCTATACTATTAATAAAGGGAATACCCCTTTTTTATGTCCATTTCAAAATACCAATTTTACCCTTATACCTATTTGATAATTAAAAAGTAAACTACTTTTTTATAAGAGATACTCTAACCCACAACCTCTTCCTCTCCAAATATAAACTTTCCTACTAAATCAACCTTATAACCTTAAAAAGAGAATTACTTTAAAATATTTATATTCAACATAGATAATTGTTTTATTATCTATAATATATATATATATATATATATATATATATACATATACATAATCTATACTATTCATACCTATTTTGATGTCTATTTTTTAAAATACTTATTCTACCCTTATACTTATTTGAAAATAAAAAATAAACTACTTCTATACTATTCATAAAGGGAATATCCCATTTTGATGTCCATTTTTCAAAATACCTATTCTACCTTATACCTATTTGAAAATGAAAAAATAAACTACTTTTATACTATTAATAAAAGGGAATACCCCCTTTTGATTTCAACTTTTCAAAATACCTATTCTACCCTTATACCTATTTGAAAATGAAAAATATATTATTTTGTCATAGGAGGGACTCAAACCCGCAATTAGGGATGACAAAAAATCCACGCTTACGAGTACCTGTGGATTAAACCCGTGAAAATACTTGCATGGATAATTTAAATAGGTACCTGCTACCCACAGGGTCTTTTCTACCCACTCCTTAACGGGCAAGAGTACGAGTATTATAGTACCCATAACTACCTGCTGCCAGCAAAATTAAAATATTACACATATTTTATTTAAAGAAGATAATATTTTTGTTAAATAAATCAACTTAAAATATTAGTTGTCAAATTTTATTGTTATCAATGTTATTTTTTCTTATAAAAAAGGAATAATTCATAAAGTTATTTTTTATAAAAATGTCGATAATATAAAACGAATATTCTATTTATATTAAATATTTTCTATATATATATATTATATTATCTATTTTTACATCCACTTAATCTTGTAGAAACTTACTAATATAATTTTATTTTTAGATTTTTTAACAAATAAATTATTTGTTTGATTAAATTTTAAGTAAAACAAATATATCTTTTTAAAAAATTATCTGTGAAAAATAATCGTGGGTCCCCATGGGTATTGAAAAATCACGCATGTATTTTTATAACAGGTGTCTGATGGATTTTAAGGGGGTAGCGGGTACAGGTATTTTATGGAGGGGCGAGTAACGGGTAGGTACTACTCGTACCCGTCGCCCGACTCGTTGCCACTTCTACCCGTAACCTTTTTTTCCCCAAATGTAAACTTTGGCACTAGATCAACCTTATAACTTTAAGAAAAAAATTATTTTAAAACATTATATCCAACATAGATAATTATTCACTATCTATAATCTATAATATATATATATATATATATATTATCTATATTCTATATCTATACTATTAATAAAGGGAATTCTCCCTTTTAATGTCACTTTTCAAAATATTTATTCTGCCCTTATACCTATTTGAAAATTAAAAAATAAATTACTTTGTTATAAGAGAGATTCAAATCCACAACCTCTTCTCTGACAAATGTAAATTTTTTCACTATATCGACCTTATAACCTTAACAAAAATTTTGATTGAGGAAATGAATAAAGAAAGCACACAAATGACCTTATCAAATGTTTGCTGGTCTTAGGGAGTGGCATCAACACCTCGATCAAGCGGTGTAATGGCCTTAAAGAGTTCTTCCTTGATGATCTTAACATTTTGCCTTTTTTCAAGAAAGAAGGGGAAAATGAAACTTTTACTCTCCATTTGTGAGAAGAAGAAGACTATTTTACTTTTTTAAATATTTTATGCTTACCTTTCTAAATATTTTATAACTATCAAAATAGAAATATGAATACAATGACCTCAAGGAGTTCTTCCTTGCTTATCTTGATGATGGAGGTGTTGATGCCACTCCTACACAGCCTTAACAACTTATAATTTTTTTACATTTCTAAACATTTTATGACTTATTCTACTCTTGCAAATATAACTTATCCTGTAATAATACATGTACATTTTCACAAGTTCTACTTTATTACAAATCATTTTTCCTTAAAAATCATTAATATATGTATAACTTTCATCATAAATATTGTTAATAAACATGAAAATACATCGGTGTGATAACATTTTGAGTATTTAAACTCTCTTCTCTTTCCAATTTTCAAATTTATTGCAAATTTGTCATATTCATTGATGATCTAACATGCTTCTATCATGTTATCATAAAAAAATGAAAATTAACAAAATATATTTCAAAATATACTAAACTAAAATTATTATAAATAAAATGACATAGTCAATTATTTATATTTATCATGTTTTTATAAAATATACTAAATTAAAATACTAAAATTATTATAACATATTAAAATAGAAATGTGAATAAATAAGCGCGACAAAAAAATGTTTGTCTTTTCGCTAGTTTAAAAATAGTAGCCATACATGTTGTTTTGTAATATGATTTTAACAATTTATTATTATTGACGAATTTCATGCTGACCTGACCTCCATGGCTAGTAAAAAGTAAAAACTAAGTTAAATTTATTTTTAAAAAAGGTTAATATGAATTTTAAATTTAAATGAAATATACATACATTTCTAAATTAAAAATTTATTCCAAGATTTATTATTAGATGCTGTCAAACTATTTTATCCTGATGTATAATTTTTTTTTTCTCAATAGACTCAACTATTAAAAAATTATTACAATATTTAAAATTATCGATTTTTCAATAATTTAAATATTATATCTAACTGTTATTTAATTAGTTGATAATGTGTAACTTTTTATATCATTAATATATAATAAATAAACTCATGAGATTTTATCTAAAACTAAAATATGGTTTGAAAAAATATGTTTTAATTTTATTATTGTGAAATTTATTTACTTAGAACAAATATCACAAATTAAACTACTCTAACAACGAATATTTATTTCAAAGTATAAAATATAATATTTTATTTTTAGTTAAGAATATTTTTGGTAAATTTAAGATGATTTTAATGTAGTCAACATTACTATACTTGTATCCGTGAACCAAGTCTCATTCAAGATTCAAATCCTAATTTCCACATGAAACAAATGTTGTTGAGAGGGGAATACTTACATATAATAAGTATTTAAATTATAGTTTGTATATTATATTTTCATATTAAATTAGCATATTATTCGTGCATACCTACAAGCTAGTTGGATGTTTCCATATTTTATTTTTATTATTGTGTGAAACAAGAATGAAATTAGATTATGAATTATTTTATGAATAAATATGAAAATAGATATAAGCAGATATCTGTATATTTAAGTTTTTTTGTCATTCCTATAAAAAAATATTTATATAATAAATAAATAATTGAAAAATATTTTATTTATTATAATATTAAAACAATTAAATTTATTTATAGTAAATATATTTAATAAAATATATTTTAATGCATTTATTATGTATTTATATAAAAAAATTAAACATTATTATATATAATAGATATGAGACATATAGTTAATATCAATCCATGTCTCAAATATTTTAATAATATGAAATATCTCTATACTAGTACCTATAAAAGACAAAATTTGAAAAAGTAAGAAAAACAATTGAGTAAAAACTTGGTGAAAGACTAATACATATTTATATTTGATTTGTGTCAAAAATAAAAAAAGGTTAAAATTGTATTTTTCTCTAGCGGTATATATATAATATATTTATTAATTAAATTTTTCGATCACCAAAAAAGTTAATTAAATTATTAAAAAAATTTTATACTTTTTATGTAAAATTATTTTATAATTTTAAGTACAAATGATTTTATAGAAAAAATAGAGAAAAATATAAATAAAAAAAATGAAAAGAGAAAGAAAAAAAATGAAAAAAGATATAGAAAATAAAAAATAAAGAAAAAAATTTAGAAGGTAATATTCTTATAATTGAGATGTGTAAAAAATTAAAACTGTACTTTTGCTATCCTATCGTATTATATATATATATTAATTGAAATATGTTATGGAAGGAGAAAAATAAGAAAAGATTGTGAATTCACCATTAACAAAAATAGTAATATTATTTGAACTATAAAATATTTAAAATCCTGTTATTTTTATACATAAATAACAGATATAAATAGTAGAAGATAGTAGATATATAAACTTATATTTTCATCCGTACTGGTTTGATATAATGCATCATGATATCAACGGGGTGGATGGGTCCTTGATTTATCAGCTCCAATCTTTTTTAATTTTTATTTTATATTTTTTTATACATTAAATATTAATTTAATAATTAATTTTTATTACTAAAAAAATTCTGGCTATAACGTCTCTTTTTTTATCTCTTTACTTTACCACAAGCCAACTTATAATTCTTATATTTTTTATTTTTATTTTTATTTTATTAGAAATAATTCTGTATGAGCCATAGGACTACCATAACATCAAAACTAACCGTCTAAATATTTAACAAAGTTATATATGATTGTTTATTGGATTAAATTGAGTAGGGTTCACATTCTCAAATTTAATATAAACTTCTGATTGCAAATTTATTTGTAACAAAAGTAATTTAATGTGATATATAAAATTTTAACTATAATTGTTGTTCAAAATTTTATAAATTCTAGACATTGTGATATTTAAAAAATGTAACATTATGTTCTCAAATTAAAAAAATAAATCTAAATTGATGTCTTTTTTCAAATGTTAAATGTTGATAGTTAAAGATTAAAAATTGATAAACATGTGTCATATCTTATAAAAGGGTATAATTTTTTTAAAATCTGAAGACACAATGTTACAATCTCATATTTTAAAAATTAGGATATAATATCATATTTTCAAAATATAAGAGATAATGCTATGTTTGACGATACGTTTTCAAAATATATTTGTATAAAAAAATCTTCCTTAAAAAACTAATTTTATTTTTTTAAGCAAATCTTATTTATTTGTTAAAAAAGTAATTTTAAAAACACTTTTTTATAGGATAGAAACAAAATATTTTTATTTAAAAACAATTTTAATACTTAAATAAATTGATCTAGGATTTACTTTCTAGAAAATAAAAATTATTTTTAAATAAGTAGTTTATATAAACATATAAAAAATAAAAATATGTTTATTTTATTAATAATAGCAAAAACACAGACACGACATCACTTGTGCATTTACATTTCTATTTTGATATATTATAATAGTTTTAAAGAAGAGAGGTCAAATAGAACTCAAAATATGCAGTTAGTGATGGAAGAAGTTATTTTTTTTAAGTGAAAAAAATTATATTTTAAAGAAGGATAAAATAGTCATAAAAAATGGGGACACCAAAATATCTTATTCCCTTTATATAATATATAAATACTTTCTAATAAACAAATTTAAACAAAATGAAAATTTATCTTTTAAATCCTTTTTTATTATCATGAATTTCGGTCTTTACCTCAATTTCTTAAAACATCTTTAATGATAGTTTAAGATATCCACTTTGCATACTTTAGAGTATATCAAATTATTTTTATTGTTCCCACAATACCATGTTAATTTTAAGATATTCATGAATAATTTTATTTTAATGGTTAAAAAAGTCAAGAAATTCACATTTTTATTTTTTTATTTTTAATTAATTGAGTTTGAAATAACACTAAAAAAATAATTTTAACTCTAAAGAAATCGTATATTAAAAAAATACTTAATTTTTAAAATTTCTTTGTCACATAAATTATCTCTAATAAATAATTATTTAAAATGTAATACCTTATACTTTGATAACGTGAAAAAACATGGAGGTATTCTTAAAATCAATATATTTTATGCACACTTCATTTACAAGTTAAAGTATTTTCAAAATTCTTAAGTCATCAAAATTTTTTCAAAATATAATTTTAGTCTATCATTTTTTTTCTAATAATATCTCAGAGAACTTGCTACAAACACAGGTGTAACTATAATTGGAACTCTAAATTTTATAAAATTAGACATTATACCCTATATTTTGAAAATGTAACACTACGTCCCATAATAAAAAAGTTTCTAAATTGATACCTTTCATCACATGACACATGTTGGCCAACTTTTAACCATTCACAATCAATATTTTAACATTTGACATACGGGCACCAATTCAGAAATATTTTTAATTAGGAGACATAATATCATATTTTCAAAATGTAGGAACACAATTACTACATTTTATAAAATTCGGGACACTAATTGAAGTTAAGCTTATAAAAAAAGAGAAGTGCAAAGATGAAACACACATTGTGTGAATATAATTTTCCAAAGCAAGTGGCTAAACGACAAATAAAGGGTCATTTTCTTGAAAAATTTAAAAAATGAAGTGGACAACCCAAAAATTACCAAAATGGTATAGTTTGACCATTCAACGGCTAAACATGCCAAACAAAATGGCATGTTCGACAAAATGGCATGTTCGACAAAATAACGTGATCTGAACTAAACATTCCAATTTAATTGGTGTTTCACGGACAGTGGCTGCTAGGCGCAAGAGAATCTCACTGTTCTCGAAGATGAAAGTCAAACATGCAAAAATAAATGACATGTTTGGAGCACGTCACAATTGTGGACCAATGGCAAGGCGGCACATGGAAAAAGGTGTCAAACATGCCAAAGTGACATATTTTTGGTGGACCGAATATATTTTAAATAAAAAAGACCAAACCTAAGGCCAAGGATTCTGAATTGGTTGGTCGGTTTGGAATTTGAAGATGAGTTTTAGGGAAGAGAGTGTCGATGTCAAGATCTTTAGAAACCCTTCCTCAACACCTAAAATTGGTACAAAATAGGTTTCCAACAGTTCAGTATCATGGGATCCTCCACTCAGGTCATCTGGGATGGCTCTGTCTCCATCCTCTTGTGCGTCCTCGTTGTCATTTTAGGTCTAATCCAATTCAGCTTCACGATAACCAAACAACAACAATATGCACAATGCTTCAACAAACATTCAGATCTTACCTCACTTTCATTATTTGTTATGCATCTACTTCATTTTCTCCCAATCATCATATTTATCGGTGCATTTGATATCTTAAGAGGCGATTGCCTTTAGTTTAAAGGGATTAGATGATTTCTGACTTACATAGTGATCTTGAAAACCCTTTTCCAAGAAACATGTCATTCACTTTGGTGTGTTTGACACCTTTTCCCACGTGTCGCCTTGCCATTGATCTGCAACTATAGTGTGCTCCAAACATGTTATTTACTTTGATGTGTTTGACTTCTATCTTGGAGAACAACGAGATTCCCCTACACTTGTCGGCCACTGTCCTTAAAACACTTCAATTAAATTGGCGTGTTTGGTTCAGATCATGTGATTTTGTTGAGCATGTAATTTTATTTAGCCGTTAAATAATCAAACAACACCATTTCAAAAAAAATTTAATTTACCATCCTATTTGTTGAAAATTTTCAAAAAAAGTGACCTCTTTTTGTCGTTTAGCCGAAGCAAGCACATGAACATGAACTGGTGAAAGAGAGTTGGTACTTTGTCCATTATGTCCAAAGAACTAGCGAGTTCTTCTTATTCTCTCACCTGCATGATGAGGCGAGCCCACAAATCCAACCAAAGCCGCGTAAATATTCTCCATTGTTCCCTGCGGCCATTTAATCAGCGAGAATATATATATTTACTCCACACCAGACACAATAAGTGGAGAACACCACTAGAACCTGCCAAAGTGCCAAACAAACCACGCAACTCGCTTCATTCAGGTCGCAATATCACCCAACGTAACGCTAACGAAGACAGAACTATTTCGAATTTCTGTTCTTTCTTTTTAGTTTTCTTGCTTTAATTAATTAATTCTATGAACATGTTAATCTTGCAACATGCATGAGTCAGTTTTAGATCCCCTCCCAGCTGACACCATTTGTTTTATATGTCTAGTTTAATAAGTACTTGAACTCCAACAATATATTATCGCTAAGAACATGTCTAACTCGATACCTTAATTCCTGATTCGCGAGATATTGGTCACGTTGCAATGTTTCATGACAACAGAAGACGGATTCGGTTCCTTCGTCACCTTTCATCAGCAATATATGTTTGCTTGATCAAGCCAAAATCTTTCCGAACAATTTGTGCATTGTTAACGCAATAATTGCTCCCTTATAAGGTGTGATGATTCACAACGACCATGATTGATAGACAATATCTACCTATAATATGAAAATTCTAAAGGGGTTTATGAATCTATTCTGCATAAATTTGTTTTATTAGTAACAAATACAATATTATTGTATTAAAACTGACCGTCACATTATTAGTATTTAATGAAAATTGATACAAATTTTAGAATATTATAAATGATTATATATATATATAATATATTCTATAATAATGCATGAAAGTTCTAAAATTATATATAGATAAAATATTTTAGAATAATGTAGGATAACTCTAAAATTATATGTAGATAAAAAACTCTAGAATAATATATGTAGATAAATAGATCATATACTTAACATTTGTAATGAAACTAACAAACCAACAAGTCATTTTCATTGAAAGCTATTCCAACTATTTTTCTAAGCTAGCTTTTCTTTCAACTAAGCCTATACCAAAAATTGGTCTCCCTATCCTTTCTACCAATCAAAGGAGCTTTAATTATTTCATAATTCTAAAACTATCAGTGGCATCTGAGCTACGTCAGGTCATCTACTCGACGTAGAAATATTACCCGATTATCTCCAAAAATTCTCCCCATATCCTATCCACTTCCAAAAATTTCTAACTCATGGTTAACACCATTCAACCATCATCTATCCATATTCACATTTTTTATGGTGAAAATTATGATTTCTGGAGTACAAAAATGAAGACATATTTTACCTCTCAAAATTTGCGGGATACAATAAAAGAAAGATTTTATGCTCTAGAAGACACCTTAGCTTTTACTGCGACTCAAAAAAAGAAGCTGAAGGAGAACAAAAAAAAGAATTCAAAGGCAATATTTATTTTGCAACAAGGCGTGATAGACACAATTTTTCCGAGAACAATGTGTGCTAAAACAACAAAAGAATCATGGACTACGTTGCAAGAGGAGTTTGAAGGAAGTGAAAAGGTACGTCCTATAAAATTCTAAACTCTACGTCGTGACTTTGAATTATTAAAAATGAAGAAATCTAAGTCTATAAGGACTACTATTCTAAGATAAAAGAAATAGTTAACCAAATGAAAGCCTATGGGAAAAATATTCTTGACAAAAAAATTGTCGAGAAAATTCTAATTATTGTTCCCACCATAAATATGATCCAATTGTGACAACGATTGAGCAAACAAAAGATCTATCTACCTTGTTAGTAATATAACTGATAGGATCACTTGAAGCTTATGAGCAAAGGTTGAATAGGCATGATGAAGACTAAGTAGAAAATGTCTTTCAATCAAAGCTTAAGTTATGATTTCAAAATAAAGGGAATGCAAAAAAAATGAATAATGGAGAAACTTCTAGAAATAAAGAGAACTCTAGAAGTTTCTCTAGAAATTATCATAATATATATCTTACATGCGGAATTTTCAAGAGAACAAATCATGCCGAGAAAGACTATCGATATCGTTGAAAGCCACAATGTCATCACTGCAATAAATTCAGACATGTGGAGAAGTATTGTTGCAACAAAAATAAGCATCAAGCAATTTTGCTGAAAAGCATGATTGAGAGCGACATCTTTTCTATGCTACCAAAGATTCCAATAGTGAAACAGGTGGAAGTTGGTACTTAGATAACGGCTGTAGCAATCATATGGCCAAAGATGCAAGCATATTTAAGGATATTGATGAATCTATCAAAGTGAAAGTTCGAATGGGGAATGGTACAATCATTGAATCAAAAGGCAAAAGAACTATTATGGTGGACACAAAGAAAGGTACGAGACTTATTACTGATGTCCTACTAGTTCCCAACCTCAAAGAAAATCTCTTAAGCATTGGTCAAATGATGGAGAAGGGCTACACTATCCACTTTGAAGGCGACACATGTAGAATATATGATAATAAAAAGCTAGAGATTGGCTAGATTAATGTTGAAGGAGAAAGGATTACCAAACACCTTTTGGGTTGAAGTAGTCTATACTGCTATCTATATACTTAATAAATGTCTGACCAAAGTAGTCCAAGACAAGACTTCAATTGAAGCTTGAAGTAGGCAAAAAACCTTAGTAAAACACCTAAGGGTATTTGGATTTATTTGCTACATACACGTTCTAGAAGAGAAAGGCATAAGTTTGAAGACAAAATTGTACGAGGCATCTTCCTGGGGTATAACACATAGTCAAAAGGCTACTGAGTGTACAACTTGTAAACCAAGAAGCTCGCTATTAGTCGGGATGTTGAAGTTGATGAAAATGCTGCTTGGAATTAGAATGATGAGAAATAAAGAAAAACATTTTTATACTAATGCGACAACCTTAAGGAGTTGAAAAAACTACAGAAGTCCCAGGTGAGCCCAATTCTCCTCCAGAACAACAAACTTCAGCACCAGAGTTTACTCAAAGACGAGTTAGATCTTTGGTGACATATATGAAACTTGTAACTTGGCTATACTTGAACCAAAAAGTTTTGAAGAAGCATCAAACAAACAAGTATGTGTCAACTCTATGGAAGAAGAGATAAAAATGATTGAGAAAAATAACACAAGGGAGCTAGTAGACTGTCCAAAAGACAAGGATATCATCAGGGGCAAAATGGGATTATAAGACAAAGCTCAATCCTGATGGCACTATGCAAAAACACAAAGATAAGTTGGTCGTTAAGGCTATTCACAACAACCAGGAATAAACTACAAAGAGGCATTTCCCCAAGTAGCTTGCTTATATACAATTAGAGCTCTAATAGCTCTTATTGCACAAAAAGGCTGGAACATTTACCAACTAGATGTCAAGTTTTCTCAATGAAGTATTACAAGAAGAGATCTATATGGAGCAACCATAAGGTTTTGTGAGCAAAGGCAATGAAGATAAAGTGTTACGACTAAGAAAAGCTTTATATGATTTGAAGCAAGCTCCTCAGACATGTTACAGTAGAATATATCAATACTTCACTGATCAAGGATTCAGGAGGAGTAAGAGTGAGCCAACATTATACATCAAGACCCAAAGTGAGTATAACACTCTCACTGTCTTGTATATAGATAATCTTATCTACAGTGGGAACAATATAAAGATGATGAAAAAATTCAAAGAAGACATGATGAAGATTTCGAAATGATCAACCTTGACTTGATAAACTACTTTCTTGGTATTGAAGTAAGTCAAAAGGAAGAAGGGATATTCACTTGTCAAAAGAAATATATAGAAGCTCTACTCAAAAAGTTCAACATGAATAGTCACAAGACTTTCACTACTCCACTAGTGACAAATGAAAAGCTACAAAAAGATGATGGAGCATTAGAAGCTAATGCATCTTGATATAGAAGTCTCATTGGGAGCTTACTAAATTTAACAACAACATGACTAGATATCATGTATGCAGTAAGTCTTCTATCAAGGTTTATGTAAAGCCCAAGCCAAATTCACTCTAAAGCATCTAAAAGGATTCTTAGATATTTAAAAGGCACAAAGGAGTTTGGCATATGGTATAAAACCATGAGCAACTCAAGTTTGCTCAAGTACACTAATAGTGATTGGTCAGGTTCGATAGATGACATGAAGAGCACCTCCAATTATGCCTTCTCACTCGAATTGGGAATATTTTCTTGAGCATCAAAGAAGCAAGACATGGTTGCACAATCAACCGTAAAGGCAAAATATGTGGCAGCAGCTAAAGCTACAAGTCAAACAATTTGGCTACGGAGAATACTTATAGAAATGGGAGAATAACAAGATGAGCCTACTATAATCAATTGCGATAATAAATTAGCAATAACAATGGAAAAAATTTAGTGTATCATAGCAGGACAAAACACATAGCAATCAAATATCACTTCATTAGAGAAGCAGTAACTACTAAAGAAGTCAAGCTAGAATATTGCAAGAGTGAAGATCAAGTTGCTGACATATTCACAAAGGCACTACTGAGACCAAGATTTGAACAAATTCGCACTATGCTTGGAGTTACCAAATTTGCATCAAGGAGGAGTGATGAACATTGATGCAAATTCTATAATAATATAGACAATTACATATAGATAGAATATTCTAGAATAATGCATGATAACTCTAAAATTACATGTAGATAGAAAACTCTAGAATAATGTATGATATCTCTAGAATGGTTGTGCTTAAGCCTATAAATAGGCCATGTACTCAACATTTGTAATGAAACTAAGTAACCAACAAGTCATTTCCATTGAAAGTTATTCCAACTATTTCTCTAAGTTAGCTTTCTTTTCAACTAAGCCTATACTAAAAATTGGCCTCCTATCATTTCTACCAATCAAAGGAGCTTTAATTATTTCATAATTCTAAATTATCCGTATCTACACATTCTAGATTTGTTTGAATCATCATAATTATAATTATATTTATGTTATATAGAATTGTAGAGCCGTCAATTACCACTCTACATGTCAACATATGCTATAGTTTTATTTTTTTTCTTCTCTTTTTTTGAATTTTAAAAATATAGGTCATCACTATTTTGTTTTATTTTCCATATAATTTTGATATAATGTTCTAATTTATATATAATAACTCACCAAATCCTTTGAAATCTATATTGAGTATTTTCATAATAGTTTCAGGCTAAGGGTGTTAAAAAAACTATATTGAATTAAATTATCTGAACTAAATTATAAAGAATTCAATTGATTTATAAAATACTAAGCTTTTAAGTTTTGTACTTACCAAAAAGAGGAAGATAGGCCTTTCTGATAAGTCCACCAAATTGATCCTTGAGTAGACGATGCAGGGGAACCTGCAAGGAACACTCCGACGCTCAAGTCAGTCAAAGTTGTTTAGTGAGAGTGTTTTTTTTATCCAGATTTACAAGTACCTTAGTATTGTCTTTATACTCAAAACATGATTAATATGATACTTAATGACGTTTATTACTCATTAAATGTTTATTTAAGTTGTTTAGTAACTTTCAATTTATGGTGGCTGTAATAAGTTGCCTTGAATGTCTTGAGGTACTTATGTTGAGTTGTCTTGTAAGTGTGTGTTGAGTTTCCTAAGGGAGTTACCTAGCAAGAGGTGTCTTCTGGGTGAGGTCGAGCTCTTGGTGTAGGGATGACCTCTAGGTCGAGCTCTAAAGGCAGGTTCTGAAGGTGAGCTCTTGGGCGAGTTACAAGTTCCTTGTATGTGCTTAAGTCCCCCGAGCTTCGAGCCTCACGAGTAGCAAGGTGCTAGAGTCGGGAAGTGAGAATGGTAGAGGGAGTTATAAGTGTAGTGGCTTAGTTTGAGGTCTGTAGGGAAGGTTGTGGTTATTTTAGTGGAAAGATGTTAAGAGTTTTGGTGAGTTGAGCGACATCATTGTGATGGTCGCAACACAATTTCCTTTGTGGTTTTTTGTGATGATCTCAGGTGATGTTCCAATATGTACATAAGTCCCTCGAGCTCCAAGCCTCGGGAGTAGCAAGGTGCTGGAGTTTAGAATATAGAGGTCATAAAGTAACAATGCTGGATGTTTCTATTTATTCTCCAAGTTTTAGGAGTTGTTTGGAGACGTGGGGGGTTGTGCGGTGGGTATGTAGGAGCGAGCCACATGGTTAGTTAATTCCATCAAGTAACCCGTGATGTGACATATGATTTGTTGCCATTGGATCATCTGGAAGGGGAGATGATATGGGTCATTGGATCTTTGGATGTTGTGGTCCATTGGATATGGATTGTGTGTTTGCGCAGGAGCTGTTGGATTTGACCTTAATGGGCGAAAACAACTATTAAACCATTCGACTTATTGGCTTTGGAGACACACTTTCTTTTTCTCTTATTTGCACTCGACATTCATTCAAGCTTTGTGGGGTTTTTTTTTGTGAGAGAATTTATGCCTTCTTTTTTAGGTATGTTGTTTGGTGTTCTTTTATTTCCTTCAGGTGGTGTCATCTCTTGTATCTTCCCCCTTAGGTTTGGGTATTTGGTTTTGGTTTGTGTTTTGCGATTGTGAGGGATGCTTGCAAATGAGGTAGTGGGAATAGGAGAGGATGTGGAGTCATTTGATTCTTCTTTACAATCGATAATGTCGACAATATTATCTTTGGGGTTTGACGATGGTGCTAGTGTATTGTCGGTTAGGGTTTCTGGAAATGTGATTTCTTCTGGGGTTAGGGTAGTGAAGGAAAAGGTTGGTCATGGTTAAGGAAAAGTTTATGCGAGGAAAGTTAAGGGTGAGAAAGAGGGAAAGAAGAAAAAAGAAGTGGTGGTTGCTGAAGGCCCGAAGAGGAGGGGATGGAGTCGTAAAAAGGCAGACTTGCCTCTTTTGGCCATATCCGGGTATGAGTGGGTATGGGGTGATGTAGCCGAGTTTAGAAGTAAGGTGAGAGAGTCGACACTATCAATGCCATGTTGCACAGTGAATGTGTGTTTGTTCCTAATAAGGTAGACTTGTTTCTGTTGCAATCTTGTGCAATGGATGAGTTTGTCTATAAAGGAGGGTCTTTAGAGGTGCCTTCTACGTATGCGTATAAGACTCTATTCTTGAATCTCAGTGTTAGATTGCCATTTTCCGGCTTTGAGTGTGAGGTCATGCGTTATATAAATGTGGCACCTTCCCA
This sequence comes from Psophocarpus tetragonolobus, assembly GCA_037954015.1. Taxonomy (NCBI): domain Eukaryota; kingdom Viridiplantae; phylum Streptophyta; class Magnoliopsida; order Fabales; family Fabaceae; genus Psophocarpus; species Psophocarpus tetragonolobus. Next base: position 34,200,640 of record CM075692.1, on the reverse strand, counting down.
ATTACATCTGAATAACTAGATGTTTGTTAGGGAATTCCAAGTTTTGTGTGGGTGTTTGGGGGTTACTATTTCTTTAAACAAGTTTTTACACTTCTACCAGTTGAAACTGAGAACTCCTATTGGTTGGGTGTCATTAAGTGGGCTTAATAGGGGCTATTTCATTGTACTCAGGCTCATACAAGTTCAAAAATGAGTTTGTGAGGGTGAATTCGATAGATCGGAGACCACTGTATAACAATGTGTTCTTTGGGGCGGATAGGAAGCCAAAATTTGCTTTTTATTGGCAAGAAAAACCACATAAGTTTAATGGAACCAGGGGAATAATGGTCACAGTTGAAGAGGAAGTCGACAATCCTAGGTTGACATCTCCCCCTTGACCTATGACTATTTAGACCATCCCGTTTCTTTGTTATGCTCAGGATGTTAAGCTGGAGTTGGAAAATGTGTATATGCTTTTTTATTTTTGTGTTCTGCCATTCTGCTATATATTTGTGAGTCTCTTAAGTTGTTTTCTGACTTTGTGTTGCAGACCTCATGGGTAAGAACAATGGAAGTTGCTCAAGGGGAAATTTGATTTGAGCAAAAGGAACCTTGTAGTTGCTACGGGAGGCGGTAGTTGGAAGAGGAAACAGGATGACAAGGTGGCTGGGGTCGGTATCGAGAAAAATCCCTTAGCCACTGTTGTTGTAAATGGTCATATAGTAACTGCAGATGTGAGCCCTCTTATTCAAATGACCTCAGACTTCCAGAAGGATATAGTGACTTCTACTCTTTCGCCAGTGGCATTGCCAGTATCTGGGGCTGCTGGCATCGTTCAAACTGGAGTGTGGTTGCGACCTAGAGCAGCCCACCTTTCCTCTGAACATAACCGGGTGTACTTGCACACCTCCTCGGCAAAAAATGTATATCGACACTTCTTTGGAGGGGGTGATGAGAATGAGATGGAAAGGTTAAAACATGTTTCAGCCTCTAAGGATATCAACTTGTTGTGGAGTGTGTGGCTTGAAGCCTCTAAATGCTTTAAAGCTGAATAAGTGATTCTTGCTGATGTTCTCCTTTTGGAGCGATTTGGTCTCGTTCAAAGTTTTAGCTCAACAATGATTATGCTGTAGAGATCTTAGTGCATTTTGAGCTATTAGGGTCATACATGGGCAGTTATTGAGGAGAAAGCAAATAGACTAAAGGTTGCTCATAAAAAGGATGAGTACTAAGATGGATGACCTCAAGGGTGAGTTGGCGAAGCTGAAGAGTTGCTTTCAAGCAGCTGTTGTGGTGTTCACACAAGGAATAACTGCTCATCGGGCCATGTGTGATCGTTCAAGCGACTTTTTGCCAAAGCTATTGAAAAGAGGGAGCTGGCGAACATATGTATTTCCAATTTGGAGGAGACGTGGGCTACTCTGCAAAAACAACTAGAGGAGTTGCTGAAGCAACTATCAGACTCCAAAGAGAAAGAAAGAGCCCTAGAGAATGAGTTGAACGATGCCTAACAACAAGTGTGCCTCAAGCATACTAATGGATTCAATAAAGCTGTGCAGTAGGCTATTTTGTTCAACAATGTCAGTAAATCTCTATTTGACATTAATATGGAGGTAAAAGGCGATGTCCTTGTGGATGAGGATTAAATGTGAGGAGGAGGAAGTGGAAAAAGATAGGGGTGTGGAGGCTGAAGATGTGTAGAATGTGGTTGTCTTTTTTGTTTTTTATAATGTCTTTTTCATTGAAGAGCTCATCGTTTGATGGTTATTGCTTGTAATGAACTTGTTGAATGAACTCGCTATGCTTTGATGTTGAATTTTTGTTGTGTTATTATGGAACGATTTCTCTTCCAATGATTAGTATTTGTCTTCTTAAAGAGAAAACTGGTTTTGAGATCATGGTCGTCTTGAGGAGAGGTTTTCGTTCAACTTGACGAGTTCGCGTTTGACTTGTCAACAAACTTACATTTAAAAGAGTTCACATTTGACAAGTTCACGTTTGAATTGTTAGAAAGGGGCTCGCATTCGGCCTTGATGAGTTCACCTTCAACTTATTAAAGAGAGGCCCACGTTCAGCCTTGATGAGTTCACGTTCGACTCGTTGAAAAGAGAATTGCGTTAAGCCTAGACGAGTTCATGTTCGACTCTTGTGAAATAGGCTTGTGTTCAGCCTTGATGAGTTCATGTTCGACTTGTTAGAAAGAGGTTCACATTCGACTTGTTGGAAAGATGCTCGCGTTTGACCTTGACGAGTCCGTTTTTTAAGTAAGTGAAATGAGTTATAAAATAGAGGTATGCAGATGTTAAGGAACTACATTTTATTAATGTGCTAGGCGTCATTAAAACCTTTCTAGTCCAAAACCCCTTTTTCTTTTTGTGGGGAAAAAAGAATTGGAGTAGGAAAGAGTACCCCATATAGTGTTTTAGCTATAGTAGAACTTCAAGTGGAAGGCATTCCAGGTATGGAGGATGTTCTTGCCTTCGAGTTCTTGTAACTTGTAAGCATCATTGTGTCAGTTTTCTGTGATTCAGAATGGTCCTTCCCATGGTGCTGTGAAGTTCCCATGTGTTGGGTTTTTTCTTTCTTCTCCAGTCATTCGCCATACTAGATCGCCAGGTTGGAAAGATCTGGGATTCAGCTTGTTGTCATATCTTTTTTTTGCTCTGGCCTTACATGCTGCTTCCTTGATTGTAATTATTTCACGGATCTCCTCAATGAGGTTGAGGTCTTCTCGCAAAGCAACTTCTTTGGCTTGTTGGTTGTATTGTGTTCTTTCATAGAGTGGGTTCTCCGACTTCAACCAGAATCATAGCACCAGAGCCATAAATGAGTTTGTATGGTGTTTCTTGTGTGACTATTCAGGGGGAGTAGTGGTAGGCCCATAGGATGCTTGGCAGCTCATTTACCCATAGTGTGTTTTGCTACTTTTAATCTTTTCTTGAGCTTACCTAAGATGACCTTGTTTACTGCTCCCACTTGGTCATTAGTTTGAGGGTGTTCCAAAGATGTCATGAAATGCTTTACTCTAAGGTCTTGGATGAGTTCCTAGACGTTGGAGTCTATTAACTGTCTCTTGTCGTCTGAGATTATTGTGTTTGGGATCTTATACCTGTAGACTAGTTATAGTTGGATAAAGTTTTTAATACATCCACCTGTTATGCGAGCTACTGCCTTTGCTTCAATCTGTTTTGTAAAGTAGTCTATGGCAACTATGAGAAATTTAGCCTGTCTTTTGGCTTGTGAAAGGGGTCCTATGATGTCGATTTCCCATATTGCGAAGGGCCATAGAGAGGTCACAAAGTGAAAGGCCTATGGAGGCTGGTGAGGTCGATTTCCAAATTTTTGTCATTTGCTGCATTTACAAATGAAGTCCTTATAATCACTAAGTATAATTAGCCAGTAAAAACTAGCTCAGAGCACTTTGGTAGCCATTGATCGGGCTCTGCAATGGAATGCGTAGATTCCTTCATGGAGTTCGCAGAGGACATAATGTGATTCTGCTGGGTTCAATCACTTTAATAAAGATCAGGTCATACTCTGCTGAAAGAGTTCATCTGTGAGTAGTACAAAATGACTTGCCTTTCTTCTTAACTTCTTGGCTTTTAAGGGATCATCGGGATCAATGTCTTAAGACAAGTAGGTGTAGATAAGAGTCATCCACACAAGGTCTCACTATTAAACTAGTAGTATTTCTAGACATGGTTGGCTAAAGGTTTCTTAGACTATGGTGCGATATTGTCCTAGTTTCTTAGTGCTGGCAAGCTTCGACAGTAGGTCGACTTGCGAGTTATCTTCTCTAGCTACATGGGTAATCTCAAACTCGTAGAACTCATCGATGAGATTTTTGGCCATGTGGTAGAACTTAAGGAGTTGTTAATCTCGGGTTTGATATTCTCCTCTTACCTGTTCGGTAATTAGCTGTGAGTCACTTTTGCACTTGAGTTTAGTTGCACTGACTTCAATGGCTAATTTCAATCTTGTGATGAGGGCTTTGTACTCGGCCTGATTATTTGAGGTTGGGAATTCAAACCTTACTGATTGTTCAATGGTAAGGTTGTCAAGCCTTTCCAGTAAGATTCCAGCTCTGCCTCCCTTTCTTATTGGAGGATCCATCAATGAAAAGTGTCCATTCATTTGCTCCTTAGCCTCTAGGTCGTGGGGTGGGCTCAACAATGAAGTCAGAGAGATACTGGGACTTCATCGGACCTCGAGGTTTATAACGCAAACTGTATTCGGATAGTTCCACAGACTAGACTATCATCCTTTCGGTGAGCTTAGGTTTCCTGAAGATCTTTTAAATTAGATGGTCGGTTTTAACAACCACCTGATTATTTTGGAAGTAAGGGCGTAGCCGGCAAGCTGTAATGATGAGGGCAATAACAAGTTTTTCAATCAACTAGTATCATTTTTCTACCCCTTGCAATACCTTACTTATAAAATAATAGGTTATTGTGCCCTTTCCTCATGTGTTAGAATTGCACTGATGACATTTTCAACCACTGAGAGATATAGAAGGAGATTAACACCTAAGAGAGATCGGGATAACATTCGCGGTGTTGCCAGAAAAGTTTTGAACTCTTGAAAACAAGCTTCACATTCCTCTGTCCACGTGAAGTCTTTCATCTTTTTCACTGGCTAAGGAAAATGGTTTGGCTTTTATTACCATACAGGGTAGAAATCTTGACAGAGACGTTAGGCGTTCTATCAATCTTTGCACTTATTTCTTCTAAGTTGGGCTATGCATGTCGATTACAACTTGACATTGGTCTGGGTTGACTTTTATACCTCTGCTGGAGAGCATAAAACCTAGGAACTTGCCACTTTCAACCTCAAACACACACTTCTCAGGATCAAGTCGCATATTATGTTTGTGCAACTGCTTGAATACTTTTGCTAGGTTTATTGTGTGATGGTTCTTCTGACTTTAGAACTATATCGTCCACATATACCTCCATTATGCAACCTATTTGGTTCTTGAAAACCTTATCCATGAGTTTTTGATAAGTCGCCCCTATGTTTTTTAGTCCAAACGGTATAACTTTGTAGCAATAGTTTGCGTTATCTGTGTTAAAGGCTATTTTTTCTTGTCTAGAGGGTACATCATTTTTTGGTTGTATCCCAAATAGGCATCTAGGAAACTGAGTGTCATGTGCCCTGAGGCACCGTCAATAAGTCGGTCTATGCTGGGGAGGGGGTAGGCGTTCTTCGGGTAAACTTTGTTCAGGTCAATGTACTCCACACACATTTGCCATTTACTTGATGACTTTCGTACCAACATGACATTTTCCAACTAAGTTGAATAGTCCACCTTTCTGATGAAGTCGACCGCTTTGAGATTTTTCACTAAGATTCCTTTGTCTTTGGGCTACAGGTTTTACGTGATGGTACACCGTCAGCCTGTGACAAATAAAAGTTAGATCTATGCTAGGCATATCCAAGCTACTCCAAGTGAATCAGTCGATGTTATAGGTGATCATGTTTTTGACTTGACATTGTGTATATTTGTCAAGTCAGCTTCCTATCTTAACGATCTGATTTGGGTAGGGACCGAGCTAGCAACCTATAAGATCCTCCACAGGTACGAGATGCGAGTCTTCGAAGTCAGTCCTAAGGTTCAAGTCCATATGTTTTATGACATTTACGTTAGCCCTATTGAGGGGCGGTTTGCGCTCAAAGGTCTTGTCCAAGGTAACTATAATCATCCTCAAGTTATGAATGTAGCATTATCTAGCTTCTTACTGGTTGGTTTTTACTGTGACAATCTTTCTATTGGATAATGGGAACTTCATTGCCAAGTGCGGTGTGGAAACAATTGCTCCAAGCTTATTGAGCGTAGGTCATCCTATGAGGATGTTGTACGAGGATGAGGCTTCTACTAATAGGTAACGTACCATGACCGATTTGCTTTTGATAAGCCTTCCCGAACTTGGTTAGGAGGTCGACATACCCTTTTTCTTACACACTAATTCTTGCAAACTTGTACAAGGGCTTATCATATGGGTGTATGAAAGACTCAGGTAGTCCAAGTTGTCGAAAGGTGGACCAAAATAGGACATCAGCTGAGCTTCCTTGATCAATTAGCATTTTATTGATATGCTGGTTTGCTATTACCATTAAGATAACTATGGGTCCGTCCTGGTCTGGATGGATGCCCTCGAAATCCTCCTTAAAGAAAGTGATTTTAGGATGAGGGGCGGGCCTACTGCTTCTTCTCAAGTTAAGGTTGTACACTGCTCGTACTTGCCGTTTGTGAGCTGAATTAGTGTGTCCTTCACCTGTGAAACTGCCAACTATGGTATTTATTATTCCTTTGAGGTCTTCTTCCCTTTCTGAGCTCTACCTTGTGCAACCTTTTAGAGATCATCATTCATGGCTCCTGGATTGGTGGCCTTTGCGAAGGTGGGATGAGTTATGGTAATTGTCATTCCTTTCCTCTTTTCGATGAGTGGTAGATGACTTACCCTGTATGTACTTGGAGAGAGGGCCAACTCTTATTAGCTCTTCTATCTTGCTTTTTAGGGTTCGACACTTATCGATGTCGTGTCCCATTGTTCTATGGTATCGAAAATGTTTGTTGGGATCAACCTTAGTGGAGGATTGTCCTGGAGGGGGCAATGTGAGGAGATCAACTCTCTTGGCCTTTTCCATAATATGTACTTTGGTGACGTTCAAGGGAGTGTATTGATCATACAAGGTTCCTTTCCATGCTTTTTTTTAAGCTCTTGTCTTGCTGATAACGAGGTTTGAACTGTCTTCGCCAACACCTTTTCCTTTTACGAGGTATGCTCCTCCATGTGGATATATGTTGTTGCCCTATACTTAATTTGGTTCATATCGTAAGGGGCCTTTTTGCAGAGACTGTTCATGAGAGGTCCATGTCATAGTCCATTGAGTAGATAATGGAAGGCGACTTCAGGATGAAGTCGTTTGATCTTTACAAAGGCTGCAAAGAATCTGTCAATGAACTCATGTAGGAGCTCCTTTACTCCCTGTTATAGGCTAGTTAGAGAAGTCACGCCGGTGTTGTAAGGTCGGCTGGTAGCATAGTAGGCCTTGAATTTCTTTACTAGCTTGTGGAAGCTTTGTATCGAGTTTGATGGAAGTTGGGTTCCAATCTAATGTGATTCCTTTCAGTGTAGTGGGGAAGACTTGGCATCGTACGACATCATTGGTAGAGTTCAAATTGAGTTGAAACAAATATTCATCAATGTGGGCATTGGGATCGGTTATTCCATTGTATCTTTCCAGGGTCAATAGTTTCCAATTGTAGGACATGTCTCCTTCCATGATTTTAGAGATGAAAGGGTAACGTTCAAAGTCATCATCCTTATAGTCATGGTGTCGTCCATGTTTGTTAGAGGGATATTCAGATAAGGTAGTGATGCAATCCCACCTAGCATGCATCACGACTAGGAGGATTCAAGGAAGGCATGACATGGATGAAAACTCATTGAAGATTGGAAGCCATAGTCTTCATTTTTAGCTTGTAAATATTTTATTTTAATTAGCTAAATAGGAGCATATTTTTAATTCTTTTAAGGCCATGTATATTCGACCATCTTCTTTTTAGTTTAGAACGTATATGTGTCTTTAGTTAAAAAAGAGGAGTAAGCTTAGAATTGGTGCATAAGTAAGACATGATTTTGGGCTAGCCCATTCAATTTAGGAGATGCTAATTGCACCCATGAGGGTGAACTTAGGTGGCTCACTTAAGTCCCACATTGCCTAGAAAAGTGTGCCCAAGCTCTCCCATTGGACTATAGATACTCATTCCCCCTCATTGTAAATTTTACCTTTGAAGTTGAATGAAAATAGTTTGTTTGTGAGCACACTCTTAGTAAAAGGTCTTGAGAATCCTCTCTCTTGATGAATCTCTTCCTAGTTGGGTTTTATCAAGGGTTCCTTCCCTTGTGATAAGCCTAAACACTTTGGCTTATATCTCTTTGAGAGTGGTGCCACACCTCCATTTTCTTTCCCCTCCATCATCCATTTTATGGTACTTGGAACCTCAAGGAGAAAGATCAAGAGGAGTGCAAAATATTTTTGCATTAGGTAGAGCGTCTGCTAGTGTTGGTACGGGATGACGTGACAGTGTGGTTGTCACGACTTCTTAGAGGTGTAACAATACAGTGATGGCGATGAGGGGAGGAAGTCATTCAACTTCGACTTCAACCTTAGGTGGGAGGTAGTGCGACTAGCTTCCACCTAACTGTTGTTGTTTTTTTGCAGCTCTGAGATGATGTAGCATAGTTCTTCATTCTGTGTCTGGAGCTCATAGATAGTGGGTGCTTCCATAGCCGCCATTATTATCAGGTGAGGTGGTGGCTGGGAAAAAAGTTTTACCACGGCCCCACGGTGGGTGCCAAATGTACTTACCAAAAAGAGAAAGACAGACCTTTCTAATAAGTCCACCAAATTGATCCTTGAGCAGACAAAGCAGGACCTGCAAGGAACACTCCGACGCTCAAGTCAGTCAAGGTTGTTCAGTGAGTGTTTTTTTATCCAGATTTATAAGTACCTTAGTGTTGTCTTTTATACTCAAAACATGATTAATATGACAGTTAATGACATTTATTGCTCATTAACTGCTTATTTAAGTTGTTTGGTAACTGTCTATTTATGGTGGTTGTAATAAGTTATCTTGATGTACTGATGTTGAGTTGTCTTGCTTGTGTCTGTTGAGTTTCCCATGGGAGTTGCCTAACAATAAGTGTCATATGGGGGAGGTCGAGCTCTTGGTGTAGCGATGAGCTCTAGGTTGAGTTCTATGGACAGGTTCTGAAGGTGATCTTGGGCGAGTTACGAGTTCCTTGTATGTGCATAAGTCCCATGAGCTCCGAGCCTCACGAGTAAAGAGGTGCTGGAGTTCGGAAGTGAGAGTGGTAGAGGGAGTTATAATTGTAATGGCTTGGTTTGAGGTTTGCACAGAAGGTCGTGGTTATTTTAGCGGGACGATGTTGAGAGTTTTGGTGAGTTGAGTGACATCCTTGTGATGGTCACAACGCAATTTCCTTTGTGGCTTTTTGTGATGATCTCAGGTGACGTTCCTATATGTACAAGTTTAGTTTTTTAAAAACTAATATGTTAATAAATTAATTTAGTGTATTAGAATTAAATTGTTAATATAACATTTTTTTACATAGTGTTAGATACAAATTACATTGTTCTTTACATATTATTATTGATTGTGGGTAATGTACTTACTAATGAATGTGAAGAGAGTTCTCCGGAAAGTCTACAATGTAAATGAGTGTGCTGTGGGAGGTACATGAAAGGAAGATTCTGATGCTTAAGTCTCTAATAGTGGTATTAATGTATAATTAAAATTGAATTTTACATTACCTTTTGGATATTATATAATTAAGGTGTAATTAAGAGGACCTTAATTGGGGTCTTAATTACTCATTTTATGGTGTTCATTGCTTTACTGCAACCATTATTTGTTGGCAACTAACATGAATGTTCATAAATAAGTAACATGATTGTGATAAGTTGTGGTGAGATGAGAGTTGGTCTTGAGGTTTCATGTCTTGGATGTGCAAAGTTCATGAGGTTGATTGTACCTAGTTCGACATAGTCAACTTGTCGTGAGGGGTGACCATAATCAGGTCAGTAGGGACAATGTCCCTGGGTAGTACAGGTAATATAATTTTCATATATATAAATATGTTTTTTTTTCTTTATCACAATTAAACTTAATATGCTCATTATATTTAGCCACACAACTAAGTTAATTTCAACTAAAGTCACTACTTATCATATCAATAACAACCCCTAAAAACTTAATTAAAAATAAATTTAAAATTCATATATGTTATTTTTATGCATCCCATAACGGTATGATTATGGTCACGTAGATGTGGGAGATATGCTGAAAAGGAAAGAGAATCAACAATTCGCCTATAACTATGTGACACATACCATTGAAGTGTGGGAGGTGCACACTCTTTTGGTACTTCTCTCACATATTTGTGGGGTCAAATCATACCTTTGAAGGAGAATCTTGATGATTTTTCCTCTACCAACATGCTTCCCACACCTTTATAAGAATAATCACACCCTTGTGGCACATCTCAAGTATCTCCATACACTTTAACTTTAAAAAAAAGAGAGCACTCAAGTACCAATAGATGAAAAAAAAATGCAATTATTCTATGATTAAAAATTCAAAGAAAAATAATAAAGAAATAACCATTATTAAAAAATAAAGATAAATTAGACACTTTGCAGAGTACATGTTTCATCCTATAAAAAAGGATGCAACAAAATATGATTTATGTATTCTTATTGAATTTCATCATATCTCATTCTTATATGTATAAACCAAACAATAACAAATATATATTAGTGTGAAAAAATCAACTAAAAAATAAAATAAATATATACAATAATTCAATTCTGTTATTAACTATTTAATTAATTAACTAAACTATTGAATAGTTAAATACAATTCAACGTTTCAAATTTTTAGTTGTTTTTATGAAATATTTTCTAGTTAAGTTTAGTTTAAGAAAAAAAATTTGAACTAAACTATAAACAACCTAGTTTAGGTTAAAAATTTTGTACATTCTCAAAACAAAGAAAAAAATTTGCTTTTGAAAAAGGGATAAATTAAAGTAACCATATTTAGAATTTATAGTAAATAAGTTATTTTAAGGACTTATTTATAAATAAATAAAACTTATTTTAATTTATAAAAGAATGACCTATATAAAATGTAAGATTTGATTGATTATAAAAACACAAGTATCTATACTCCTTAAATTAGGGAAGCCACACTAGACTCTCCCTTTAAATAATACATATTTGGATAATAAAATTAACATTGTAAAAAAAAATAAAAATTATTGGCCTCTTTGTCTTATAAGGAAATTATCTTCGCATGAACAAAAATTAGCTTTCTCAACATTTATGTTTCCATGTTTTGTATATTATATATTCCAAATATAGAAAATATTTAAGGTAGTGAAAATTAAATGTTAAATATGTTAGAAACCTTAAAATAGGAATTGAAATTGGTCAATTGAAGTTGGAATTTTGTTTGATAATTTTTTTGGATCGACCACCATCATTGATGTGTCCTAGCCATCAGGGTAGGACCTGAATTTTGTTTGGATAAATCTTCACACCTACAACTTGGAACTTGGAGAATTGTAAATATTTCTAGAGCTAAGTTAAATATTTTATTAATAACCCAACCCAATGATCTCATAAAAAAATCATTAGCATTAATTCTAACATTTTTTTTGTCTAGATTGATTCCTAAGGGATTAGAATCTTCTTTATTGTTTTTTTAGATTAGGAAATTTATTTAAAAACAATAAAATAAAGGTTGTAACTTGACTTAAATGTATGCATGTGCATGTGTGTGAATATATATATATATATATATATATATATATATATATATATATATATATATATGAAAATAAATTTTAAATAAAAAGTAAAAATAAATGAAATTCAAAAATATATTTTAAAACCATATATTAAAAAATAGTTTTATAAAATAAATCATTTTAAAAATATATTTATATTAAAAATAAATTAAAACAATTTATTTTGCATAATAGTACTACAACTATTATGAAAAATATTTTAGACATAAGCCACTTTAAGGTTGACAAAGATTGGATGGACATTTGGAAATTAGATGTTCTCCTAAAGATAAATCAAACAATTTCTATGGAGACTAGATTGTGGATATACACCAACCAAAAGGTATTTTATTAAGTTAAAGAACAAATCAATATCTTTAAATCTTGACTATATATTGGAAAACAGACACAAGATTAAAGCAGATGTTGTCATCAACACTCAAGAGAATGCAAAATGGATACTAATATAAGAACATAAATAAATGTTGAGTAGACTCTAATGAAAATTGGTATTTGATAATGATGTTGATTGATTAGGTTGGCATCCTCCCTCCCATTATTTTTATTGATTGGTTTAAAACATTTGTTACCAAGATTTCTCTAAAAAAGTTACTATGTGATGTGGTAGTATATCATGACAATATTGTTATTATAAAGTTTATACAATTGATGGTTTTTATTTTTTTTAATTGTAGGATTATGCGAAGATTTTCAATCTTTTTATCTTATTTGGGGAGTTTTTATATTGTGGTTTATGTTATACAATTGATCAAAATAGAAATATTGACTCTATGTATTAATAATTTGAATCCTGATTTACACTTTAATATTGATGTAACCCTGCAAGAATGTTAATTGGCACGATTTTATTCTTTGAACAATATTAATTTTAGTATTTACAAATTTGCTATCAAACATGATAAACTATGAAATGCTAGTTTTTGCTAGGTTAAGTTTTATTAGTATTTTCTCAAGTTGTTTTTTCATTTCTTAATATGTTGGTCTTCCTACAACTAAACTTATTAATAATTTTTAAATACAGATAAAAAACATTTTATTTAACTCTTTTCAATAATTTTTTATAAGATAACATCTTAATAATTAAAATTAAAAACCGTTTAACTTTTTTTTATTATTTCAATCTAAATTTATGTTTACCAATAACTATGTTAAAAAATTCACTTTTTCTTCTTAAAAAATGAAAATATTTTTTTGTTTGCGTTAAATAATATTTTTTTATAAGTTATATTAGCTGAAAATAAAATTTTATTAATATTATAAAAATAGTTAAAATACTATCTTAAAAAATTGTTAGGAATAATATTTAATAAATATTTTGATTTTAAATTCGTAATTAAATATTATTAATGTATTATAAATTAAAAATTTCAATTGAAAATATGATGAATGACCCCTACACAGTAGTAATAAACTAATTCAAACACGGCGAGGCCCAGACCTGTTCGCACTTTACACTGTACGAATAGGTGAATACCACGCAAGTCAAGTCTGGCTAGCAAGGTCGGTGCAGAACACGTAAAAGGAGAGAAAAAGTGGCTTATTAGTGGTATTTAAATAATGCGATATCATAGTTCATATAACATACAATCAATCATGATATTAGCAGTAGAGAAAAAAAATAAAATCATTGTAACTAATAATACACTAGTAACACAAAAATCATAATTCCAATTCAAAAAGAGTCAAGAACTTCTTCCACTCTTTTATCCTACGCACTCCTCCCTGCCTATCCTGCGCATCTTTCTCCGGTTTCGGAACCCAGATCCTCCCCTTCACACGCTCACTCTCTGCGGCTCTACACTCTCAATTTCGCCGTTTTGCCTTTTCATTTCATTTCAGGTACTCATCGATCCATTTCACTCTTCAATGCCACTCTGCAAAAGAATTCTGCATGTTATTTCCGTTTTTGCGATCGCCCTTTCCTTTTATGGATGAACTTTTTCTATTTTAAATTTTTTTGCCTAATTTTTATTTTTCCACTGGTTCTGCGTTTCGCTGATCTGTAACTGATAGCTTGGACTTTAGTTGCACTTTGCTCTGATTGGGGGAAACTCTTTCGATCCGTTTTGCTTTAGCTTCTATCGATTGAAATTTGCTAACCAAAGCGCTTAGCTTATCATAGTTGAAGCAGACGCTGATTTCACGGTTGTCAAGTTTTCACGCATCGTTTCTTGTATGTTGTAGAAGGATGATGAAATTGCGCTATTAATTGAGAATATAATCTAATTTTCCTATATGACGGCATTTCTAAGGGATAGGCAAAGCTAATGCATGTTCTAATTAAATGGAATCAAATGAGGGGAAGGATTGCGTCTATTCAAACTTTCATATCATAAAACTTTCATATCATACCAATGGAATGAAGCTATGTTGATACGCTTAAAAGCAGAACTCATTGTAATTGACAAGAAACCACACCAAATAACAGTATTTCCTTCCTTATTCCTTTTAAATTGATGAAAGTTGCGATTGCCATCAGGATGTATCTTCTTTTGTAGGAATGAACATCTTCATGGATGTTTTTTTTTTTTTTTTTTTTAAATAGACTTTGTATTAAAGATTAAAAAATAATTGTTAGTATGATTTAATGGTCTAATGAATTATTTCAGTGGGAAGGAATCATGAGTTGTTTCAGCTGTTGTGAAGAGGATGACTTGCACAAGGCTGCTGAAAGTGGAGGACCCTATGTCGTAAAAAACCCAGCAGGTAATTTGGCGGATGTAAGCTAGAGCAATCCATTAGGGATGATATATATAGTGTGCAACTCTAAGCATTCAAGCATCTTTGAGTGATATTTCTGTGTCAAATGGATTGAATATGTAGTATGCTATTGAAATGCTTCATTATGAATACACCATAGTTTTAATTTGTTTGATGTTGTATTACCTGAAAATTGAATTTGATGAAGTTATTGTGATAAATTCTATTATGCAGGGAATGATGGAAATTATCACTCTTCTGAAACTGCAAAGCAGGGCAATCAGCCTGTTAAAGCTCAGCCCATTGAAGTTCCTAATATACCAGAAGATGAACTAAAAGAAGTTACGGATAACTTTGGTCAAGATTCTCTTATTGGAGAAGGTTCCTATGGAAGAGTATATTATGGTGTTCTTAAAAGTGGGCAAGCTGCAGCAATCAAGAGGTTGGATGCCAGTAAACAGCCCGATGAGGAATTTTTAGCCCAGGTATGTATATATGACATTCTTGGCCGAATATACTTTTTTGTTAGGTCATTAAGTTGTTCAATTCTGGTAAATCATGCTGTTTTTGAACTTTTAGGTATCAATGGTATCAAGGTTGAAGCATGAAAATTTTGTTCAGTTGCTTGGATATTGCATTGATGGAAGCTCCCGTATTCTTGCTTACGAGTTTGCATCTAATGGGTCTCTTCATGATATTTTACATGGTATATAGTTTTGCCTTTCAATTAAATTAGACAACTTTTAACATCTATAATGGTTAATTGAATTTTTTCTTTCTGTTGTCTGGAGAGGCAATGTCACTACTTGAGAGATATATTAGTCAAGTCTATTTTTATTTTATATAAATTTTCTCATAATTGTTGTTGTACATGCAGGCAGAAAAGGTGTTAAAGGAGCACAGCCTGGTCCAGTTTTAACATGGGCCCAAAGAGTAAAAATTGCTGTGGGGGCCGCAAGAGGACTTGAATACTTGCATGAGAAGGCTGATCCGCACATTATCCACCGGGACATTAAGTCAAGCAATGTGCTAATCTTTGATAATGATGTTGCTAAAATTGCAGATTTTGATTTATCAAATCAGGCACCTGACATGGCTGCGCGTCTTCATTCTACTCGTGTCCTAGGAACTTTTGGTTACCATGCTCCAGAGTAAGACATGATTATCAACTTATCAACTTTTCTGCCACAATTGAGTAAAGTCACTAAAAATAATTATGATTTCCTAATTCCTATATATTTTGTATTTCTTTATCAGAGTATCAATTCGGAGAAACAAGCATTTTATAATATCTGTCAAATTTTTGGATGCAGATATGCAATGACTGGACAATTGAATGCTAAGAGTGATGTATACAGTTTTGGTGTTGTCCTTCTGGAACTTCTGACTGGAAGGAAACCTGTTGATCATACACTACCACGTGGGCAGCAGAGTCTGGTTACTTGGGTACCATCTTAAGCATATCTTATCTTTAACCATGCTTTCCCGAGTAAACACACCGCAATTAAATGGAGGAGAAAGCTTTTTATTGTGGTCTATTGTTGACTCTAAAACCTATCTGATGACAGCAATTGATATGTTGTTTCAGGCTACACCAAAACTCAGTGAAGATAAAGTCAGGCAGTGTGTTGATACAAGACTAGGAGGAGAATACCCACCCAAAGCTGTTGCTAAGGTGCTTACTGCTGTTTATTATTTTTTTCTTTTCATTATTTTCCTTATTGCTTAGGTGGTATTGAATGTCTGAAAATATTCCATAATCCATAGCTTATAAATTATTTGAGATTGTAATATGAATCAGAAAACTATGCAAAGCAGCTTAAAAAAGATAGCATCATAGTTCTATATTTTGTTAGCTAGTAAATACTTAATATGCAAAAGACCAAATTTTGAATTTAAAACTCTTGTATCATTCCCTTTAGGTGGAATTTTGTTGGATATATTAATTAGTTGAGTGTTGAGCAATTGGATGACGATGTCTATATGTTGTTTATGATCTCAGCTTCAGTAAAGTCGTAGGTATTCATTATACTAGAGGAAAATATACAACTATTTTTATGTAGAACAATATACAGCTTTTTTTTCCTGGGATTATAGGAACCACAGAATGCAGATACCTAGAACAACTGTCCTTAAAGATAAAATATACTTAAGAACAATACTGATGGATGGCAACATGATACCTGGTTAATTACAGATGGCTGCTGTTGCTGCACTGTGTGTGCAATATGAAGCTGATTTCAGACCAAACATGAGCATTGTAGTCAAAGCTCTACAACCTTTGTTGACTGCACGACCCGGACCTGCTGGTGAAACACCAAATTAATCTCTATATCTCTATATATTTGTGAGCATGTGTACAACACGCATGCAAAATATAAGAGACTGCTTCAGAAGCTGGTGGTAGATTGCTCAGACATGACTTTAATCCCATTGTTCACACTGCATTCATTTTGTCCATAATCCATGAGGTTCTTTGAGGTTTTCCTTGCTTTTATTCATTTTAATGTATTTGCTTTCTCTACCCATCCTTTACTTCTGGGATGATTGCCATCTTTACGACAAAGTTTTGGGAAAAACAACAAAATAGAATTGGGTATACTCAAAAGCTAAGAGCAAGCCAATGGCCTATCTCTACCGGAAATAGTTATTCACAAGAAGGCGTTCTTATTAGATTGATTCTTTTAATTTTTTATTTTAAATGTTTGTCAAATTGAGAGTTGTATAAAATATTCATAATTTCAATATGTCCATTCCTGTGTTTTAGGGGAAAAAATTGTTTCGCTGCTCAATTTTGTGGTTGTTTCATTTGCGATTTAATTTTGTATCACATGGATTGTTTTCTTTACTAATTTCTTTTGCCTCGTCGGATCATACATGTCTTTAAATTGAGGCGTGATTTAATTTGAATTTTGGAGTGCATGGTGCATTTTTTATTATGGGTTTTTACACAAATAATGATTTGGTTACGAATGATAAATTGTGCTAATTAAGGTTTTCTTCTGCACCGGTTGTACGGTGAGGACATAGTGTCGTTTTCCTGTTTCGTGTTTAGATCATAAAATTAATTCCAATGGCCAAGGCAAATAATAACATGAGGATTGTAAATAAAGAACTTATAATGAAAAGAATATCAGGTAGAAAAAAGTATTCGAGAATTGAGAAGCCTTAGAAACAGAACTAAATTGCTTCTGCTATTATTTCAGGATCAGAATCAGAATCAGATTCTTCGTTTGCCCATATAAGAAAGGTATTTATTGCCTATAACTACTTGTCAATCATAAATGATATTGTATGTACGGAAATTATTAATTTAAAATATTTTTTTTATTTTATTTACAAGTAATTGTTCCCATTATTATACAAAGTAACAAGCACTTCTTTCAAAAAAGTATATATTTGGTTTAATATTGGGAGATTTCCAAATGGTACACAGAATGTCCATAATACTAAGTCTATTAGTAATATTTTAGGGTTTAGCTATATGAAGTATATATAACATTTGATAAAAATGTTACAAAACATTTAGTAACATTTATTAATAATTTAAAAGTTTTCGAATATTATCAAATACTTTTAGTAATATTTTTATTTAATATTGGACAAATCTTACTAAAAGTCACCGTATAGAGTAGTGAATGAATGTCTATTAAACCTAACATCAAATTTAAGAATAACTCTTTATTCTCTTAATATAGAAATATTTCATTTGGTTGTCACAATTTTAAAGTTTTTTTCACTTAATGATATTTTATTGTAACGATATAACAATATTAATTAATGATGAGAACTTGCTATTAAAAGAAGTTATTTAGAAATTAGAAGAACTAAAATAAGTTGTTTTGAAATTCAGGAACTAAAAAAATAAACTTTAAATTTGAAAACAAAAAATATTTTTTAAGTTTGAGTACTAAAAAAGATATTTTTAATTTTGGAGGACTAAAAATAATTTTTGAACTTAAAAGACTAAAAAATATGTATTAAATTTGGAGGCGTAAAACATATTTCTTAAATTTGCGAGACAAAAAAAAATCTTCACTGAACTTTTAGGGACTGAAAAAAAATATATTGACACCATTGATATGTAATCTTAAATCCTAGGTGACAATTGCTAACAAGTTATTTTTATTAGCTATGTGAATACATTTATTAACTTCGTTAGGGTTTTGTAAAAAAAAAAAAACTTTGTTAGGGCTAAGAATTAAATTTTTTTTTTTAAATTTTAAAACTAAAATAATCTTTTTAAATTTTTTAGGACAAAAAATATAATTATCTCAGCTCAGACTTCAAGAACTAAAAATATTTTAAGTAAAAATATTTTTATTATTTTTTTAATTATATTTACTTTAAAATTTTAAATCTTTAAATTTTATATAATATTTTAATTAGTAATTTTAATAATATAAAAATAATTATGCATTTTATCTAAAATAATTTTTTATAAATTCTTTTAAATAAGTATGTATCATCTAAACACTAAATTAACTCGTATAAAAGAAGTTTTATATTAAAATTAGAGTTCAATTAGTATACATTGTCAATGTAAAAAATTAAATAAGTCATGATTAAATGTTAATGTAAAAATTAAATAACTCGTATAAAAGAAATCATGATTGAATATCAGTGTAAAAATTTTACACTGATAATGTATGTTAATTAAACTCTTAAAATTAATTAACTGTTTATTTACATTGTATATTTAATTAAATTTTTATAAAATCTATTAAAAAATTTAAGAAAATATTTCATTAACAAGAAAAAAGGCGTAATATTTTAATAAAATAATTTCATACGGTTATTTAATCATAAATAATTTTATTAATTCGTATTTTTATGTTACAGTAATAAAGTCTTTACACGCTTCTTGCCTTTTGCGGCGGACAAAAAAAAACTTTTTGCTTTTTCAACTTTTAAAAGAAACTAAGGGTATTAACAGAATTGTAGTTTGATTTGATTTAATTTTTGCAGTTTCAAAATTTTATTATTAAATAAAAAAATATATTAAAAAATTATTTTTAAAATTGTATAAAAGGTTATTTCTTCTCAACAAATTAAGGAAATGCATTATCTTTATTCCTGTATCTCATTTCAAATCCTAGAATACTTTTTTGTGGGTCTTACAATACCACATGTGTTTTAATTTTTTTTTTCTTTTTTCTAATAGAAAATATCATATTTAGGATCTTAAAATATTTTATATGGTCTTACAATGAAGATCACCATTTAAATTTTATTTACAATTTATTTTTGACAAAATATTAAATTTTTTTAAAAGGTAAAATTAATTAATTAAATAATAAAAACCAAAATAAATATATTATATTTAAAATATAATGCACACTAATAAAATGAGTATGTGTATTTAAGAAATAAGATATATATATATATATATATATATATATATATATTAAATAAAGGAAATGAGTATGTGCATTTATAGTTTGTATAAGTCTTATGGAACGAAATCTTTGTACAACACCTCGATGTTCAAGCTTACTTTAATAATAAATCTTTCTCAAGATCATATCTTAATTTAAGATCTTTACTGAAGACCTTGCATTAAAGATGTTCTAACAAATATTTAAAGTTAAAGTACAAACAACCAATCCATTCAAAATAAATAGCCTTTCTAAATTATTAACTCACCAATTAATACATATTAATTAAAAATTAACTCAAAATCATAAAAACTTTGAAAGTAATGGATACTTGTATTTTTTTTTTTGGATTTGCTAAAAATAACAAAGGTGAGTAGTTTGGTTTGATACGGTTTTAACATCTCAAGCCATAAAACGAATTAAACCATATGATTTGGTGATTACAAAAACTAAATCATCCCAAATTAATTTTTTTTGTGGTTTTCATTTTTTTGGTTCAATTTTTTATTTTCAATTCGGTTTAGTTCGATTTGAATATCCCTAAAGAATTATGTGAATATACCAAAAAATCATGTATTTTAATATCAATTTTAATTTATTAATTGTAATTAAATATTTGAGGTAACTACTTATGCTCTCTCATGTTTAGTATAATTACATATATATCCTTTTTTTTAAACTACACAAACGCTTTTTACTTTTATGTACTCCATACTCATTATAGTTGCACCCCCTTTTTCCAAAACAAAGTAATATCATACATAAATGTATTACATATGTATCTCCTAAGTTGTGTATGGTATTACGTCACTACTTCCCAAGTTTTGTATGCTATTACATATGCACTCTCTATATTTTCAAAATTTACGGCTAACACTCTTTTCACCTCCATTGTCACATTGTTACGAAGTGTGAAAAAAAAAACAATGCATATAACGTTCATACAAAATAAAACATAATAATGCAAAAATAAAAAGAAATATGTGTAGTTTTAAAATGAGAAGGTAATGAGTAAGTAAAAATAAGAAGATCTATGTAATTTTAAAAAAAGAAAAGGGAGTGTATTTATAATTGCCTCTAAATGTGTTTATTTAAACTATGTAAACGTGACAAAAAAAATTATATAATTTAACTCTTCTAATTTAACAAAGATATAATATATAATCACTTTCTATATTTTAGAGAATATTATTTTTTTTAGGTTGGTTAAAAAGTTTAAAAAACTCACATTTTATATTTTTATTTTTAATTAATTAATTAGTTTTTTAAAAATAAAATTATTAATATAATTAATTATTTTTTACTTAAAAAAATAAATTTTTAATACTAAAAAGCCATATGTTATCTTATTTTTAAAAATTACCATATATTAATGTAAATCGGTCTCAATGGATAGTTTTCTAAATATTCGATATTTTGAAGTTAAACAACCCTAATAACTCTCGAGGAGGGCCTAAACTGTAATTGTCTTGTAATAATTAATACATTATACATGAAGCCTTATCATCTTAATTAATGGTAGCGCGTCTCATTTATCAAGTCCACCACTAATAATTCTGCGGTTTTGCATCACAATGCAAGCAAACATTATCTACCGTCAACACAGAATCTTACTATCAGAAAATAATAACCTCGTGTAACTTAGGATGACTATTTCCACCATAGCAAAAAACCGTTTGTTCAAG
This sequence comes from Psophocarpus tetragonolobus, assembly GCA_037954015.1. Lineage (NCBI taxonomy): Eukaryota > Viridiplantae > Streptophyta > Magnoliopsida > Fabales > Fabaceae > Psophocarpus > Psophocarpus tetragonolobus. The sequence continues at coordinate 34,179,499 of CM075692.1, read as the reverse complement.
AAATAGTGGTGTCCTAATTAGTTCCTCCTAAAATTCTGAAACCAACGTCAATTCTGAACGCTCATTCATCTTAAGGCTGCCCTTCTCATCTATATTCCAAGATAGAAAGAAAAGTTAAACTACGTATCTATATAAGGCCCTTGAGTCATTTTGTAATAATATGCGATTCATACATATCCAAACAATAAAATACTAATAAATCTTATACATCATCCTCCCAGAACAATAAACCACTTAAGGGGAGAAATCTATATTTCATCTTTCCTACATTGTTCTGTCGTTATAATTTGGTAAGAGTGAAAACAAGAAGATAAAAAACGATGAATGGAAAAATAGTTATCTCGGGGGTTTCCCTGATCCTAGTGGTGGGTGTTGCCATCGGCGTTGTGGTTGTGGTTAATAAAAGCGACGTATCTACTCCTGAAGTAGCAGCTCAACAAAAGAATGTGAAGGCAATGTGCGAAAGCACCGAAGACCAGAAGCTTTGTCACGAGACTCTGATGAATGTGAAACACGAAAACTCCTCAGACCCAAAGGTATACATACAAGCTGGAGTGGATGCAACCGTGAAAAGCATTATACAAGCGTTGAATATGAGTGATAAACTGAAAGTGGAGCATAAAGACAACGATCCTGGCATAAAAATGGCTCTGGATGATTGCAAGGACTTAATCGAATTCGCGTTGGACAGCATAGAGGCCTCGATGAATTTGGTTCGTGGCCACAACGTACAAACGTTGTATACTCAATCGCCTGATTTTAGGAACTGGTTGAGTGCCATTATCTCGTACCAGGAATCATGCATGGATGGTTTCAACAACAAGACAAACGGTGAGGAAAAGATTAAGGAACAATTGCACTCGGAGAGTTTGGACCAAATGGGGAAGCTCACTGGCATAGTCCTTGACATTGTCACCAATCTATCCAATATCCTTGAGAGATTTAACTTGAGGTTGGAAGTGAACCCTTCTGCTCGTCGTCTTCTTGATGTGGATGATGAAGGATACCCTTCGTGGTTCTCTGCAGCAGATCGCAAGCTCCTTGCTAATGCCCAACAGGGACAAGCACCCCCTCCAAACGCAGTGGTTGCCAAAGATGGTAGTGGCAAATTTAAAACCGTTAAGGAGGCCATTGACTCCTACCCTAAGGACTTCAAAGGCAGGTTTGTTATTTATGTTAAGGCTGGGGTCTATGATGAGTACATCACCATTCCTAAAAAGTCAGCCAATATTTACTTGTATGGCGATGGACCTACAAAGAGCATTATTACTGGTCGCAAAAACTTCGTAGATGGCGTCAAGACAATGCAAACTGCCACCTTTGGTAACTATTCTTCTCTTCCATCAAATCCAAAATTATCACACTGCTTTATGGTAAATTAATAATTTTGGTTGCTCGCAGAGGCCAGGATTTGTGAATTTATTAGTATAAGTATAAGTTTGGATTTCTTAAACATGATCTAAAAATGAATGACTATTTATGGTGCATGCAGCCAATACTGCACCTGGGTTCATCGCAAAGTCAATTGCATTTGAGAACACAGCTGGAGCCGTGAAGCACCAGGCAGTGGCATTCAGAAACCAGGGAGACATGTCAGCACTCTTCGACTGCGCCATGCACGGTTACCAAGACACATTGTACGTTCACGCGAACCGTCAATTCTACCGGAACTGCGAAATCTCAGGCACCATAGACTTCATATTCGGAGCATCCGCAGCCTTGATCCAGAACTCGAGAATCATAGTGCGGAAGCCAGAGGCTAACCAATTCAACACAGTGACCGCAGATGGAACGAAAATGAAGAACATGGCCACAGGGATTGTGCTGCAGAACTGCGAGATACTCGCAGAGAAGGAACTATTCCCTTCAAGGTTACAAGTGAAATCGTACCTGGGAAGGCCGTGGAAGCAGTTTGCAAGAACAGTGGTTATGGAATGCAACATTGGTGACCTTATTCAGCCAGAAGGGTGGACTCCTTGGGATGGGAACATGTTCCTTGACACCTTGTACTATGCTGAGTATGCTAATACTGGACCTGGTTCTAACGTCCAAGGAAGAGTCAAGTGGAAGGGTTACCATCCCAATATTAACAAGAATGAAGCTGCGCAATTCACTGCTGGCCAATTCCTCAGAGGTGGACCCACTGGAAATGCTGATGGTTGGTTGAAGGCTACTGGTGTTCCTTACGCAATTGGTTTCACCAAAGCTTAATTCAATTCTAGTTTAGTTGCTGCTGCCGATGCAGGAACAACCTTTTCTTATTCTCTGCAAATTAAACTAATTAATTAATGTGTCTAGTTATGTAAAATAAATTAGCTTCTTTTTCAGCACACTTTTTGTGATTCTACTTCCCATTGGGCGGAAGGAAATCATATCTTGTACATCTACAGTTTGTAAACAATCAGAAAACTGTGCAGCTAATATATATTTGAATTTTTTACTTTCTTTTTTCCTGACTTCATAAGTGTGTCAATGAATGCTTCTCATCTGAATCTAATGACCCAGTTATATTTATTTGAGCACTATTTATTCGCACAGGAAAGTTAGGGGTGTTAATTTCATTCGCTGTGTTCTTTTTATTTTTCTTAAAAAATATTTTACAGCATATTTTTTTAAAAAAAGTATACTTTTATTTTAGAATGAAAGAGAGTATATAAGTAAGGACTAAATTGTGAGAGAACAACAAAATTACGAGTACTAGAAGACTGGTTTTTTTTTAAATTAAATTAATTGAAAAATTATTATTTTTTAAACTATTCTTAAAAAATGTCTTTTGTTAAACATATTTCATGGATTTTGTTTTTAAGCAATAAAAAATAAAAAATAAAAAATGAACCCTTAATATAATGAGGTAAAGAATCTTGATGAGACCAATTCTACGCATTTAATTGTCACTTACAGCTTGTTTGTTATATGAAATTAGGATGGAAGGAAGTAGAATGATGAGATAAGTAAGTGAGGAATTATTAACTTTTAATGAAAAAGAAAATATAATTTTTTTGGTAAATATTAAAATTAAGTGTGAATTTTTCCCTTGCCAATTCATTTTGTACTTCGTAAATTTCTTCCTTTATCTTTAATTTTTTTTTAATCTTTCTTAATTCTAAATATAAGAGGGTATAACAAATCTGGAATGTAATTTTATATTTATAGATTGGCATAGAAACAAATAAAACATGCAGAAAGATATTTTAGGTGCAAAAAGAAATGACCTCTTCCTCTTCTTTTTCCTTAATACTTTTGCAGTTTTGCTAGCAATATCTATCAATTTAACTAGGGTTAGGGTTGACAAAAATACTCATACATGTGAGTATTATTTTGATTTTGTTGGGTATTACTTGCTTTGATTAGGTATAGATATGAGTACGATATTATCCAATGTGACGAACCGGGTATGAGTACAGATATGGGTATGTGACTACCTGCCCTATATACCTGAAGTCATACTTGTCTTGTTATAATTTTAATAATTATATAATATGTTTAAAGTTGTATTTACTTGCTTTGACTAAGTATAGATATGAGTACGATATTATCCGATGTGACGAACCGGGCATGAGTATAGATATGGGTATGTGACTACCTGCCCCTATATACCTGAAGTCATACTTGCCTTGTTATAATTTTAATAATTATATAATATGTTTAAATTTATATATTTAATTAAAAATTAAACTTTAATCTATAATTTCTTGTTATTAATTATTCTTTATATACTTTTTAAATTAGAATGTAATTAATAATTTAATATATATAATTTATTTAATAATAAAATAAGTAATTTTAAATTGTAAAAAATAATATAACGGGTAACCGTGGGTATACTTAAACCCAAAAATACCCGATGAAAACGCAAATAAAGATTAAAATTTCATACCCGTTTTTTTTATACTCAAACCAGCCCCACATTTTCTAAGAACAAGAACGGGGAGAGCCAAACCCGTACCTGTCACGCCTCGTTACCCCTAGCTAGGTTTTAGACAGAAATAAGGTATTGATTTCTGGATCATTATAGTATTGGATGGTGTGAAGCATGCATATTTACCCATTTTATACATTTTATAGATAATTAATAATATTTTTCACTTAATTAATGAATAGGTATATTTTACTTGTATCAACACTTGTAAGTGAAATAGTGATTGTTTATATGATTGAAGTCTTATTAGTATTTCAGTTTTTACAAACTAAAATTATTTTGTTAAATATTATTGATAAGAGAAATCCTGTTTAATTATATTTGTAAAATATTGTTAGGGAGAAAAATAATTGTAGTTATTTAAATTTTTCTTATGAATATTTAATAATATCCATTTCTAATTTTAAATTCAATAGAATGATTTTACTGTTTTTAAAATTAATTTTTATTTAAAAATATGTTATAAGATATGTTTAAATAATTTCATAGATATTTTTTTACTCGAGATCGTTATAGGTGAAACATTGTGAATAATAAAACTGTTTCTCTAATTATTTAACACAATTGATATATTAAATACTCAACAATATTGTAATTTGAAATATAAAAAATATTTTTATCAAGAAATCATATAAAATATTTTACATAATTTTATAGATAAATTTTTTACTAAGATTTTTCTATAACTTAATCAAAGCTTTCATACTAAAAATTTATTTAAATATGTATAATTAGGTAGAATATTTTTTTAAAAAATGATGTTTAACTCTGTTTAAAAAAATTGTAATATATAATTTTTTTTATAATTAATATTTATATCATAACATTCATTTTTATATAAATATAGTAAAATTTTAAATTACTTACTCTATAATATCATAAATTAAGTTATCATATAAAAAGTTATATTCAATCAATATTTGTTAATAAAATATTTTTAATCAATATTTATTGACTACTATTTATGTAACACGGTCAGTGGAGAAGTGATCATAAATTAATATTTATTATAAAATAATAGTTTCTATATATAGAAAATTTTCTTGGGTTACTACTAGCAGGATTAGTCTAAGAATATTTACGTAGTTATAATTCAAAAACTCAACAATATATTGATATTATGTTAATTTAATAATTTTATATATAATTTTTATTAATATATAATAATAATATTATTTTTCATAAATGTGTGATAGTATTTTAAAATTAATTTAATAATATATTTTTAAATTAATTATTAAATAATATCATAAGTTAAATAATGTTCAGTTTTTATATCTTTTTTAAACTATTTATTTCTTATTTTATTTTTTTATTTATTAAATTGATTTATTATTTTTTATTTATTACGCATATAATTTTATGTTATGTTACTTATTATTTTTATTCCCTTTTTTATATTTATATATTTATTTTAATATGTTAAAAATTAATTTGTGTATTTTTAGTGCTTTTGTATTTACTATATGTTAAAAATGAATCTATTAAATATATTTTAATATACTATATAATAATTTTAAACTGCTTTAACAAAAACATGTTAAATTAAATTTATTTATTGAGTAAACCACAATATTATTTACAGAAAAACCATAATATTATTTATAGAGTAAACAGTAGTGGGAAGAAATCATAACCATTATATAAATGTCAAAGTTTTATTTTTTAAAATGTAACATCTTAAATGAAATTCGTTTTTTTTATTTAAGATATAAAGCATGTTATTATCATTAAAAAAAATAGTATGTTTGATGAACAATTGCATGATCATGAATGAAGTATACTGGTTGAGGTTACCCGGCCCTAAAAAGAATATAGGTTGTGGAATTATTGAGTGGTTGAAATTATGGGTAGGCAAGGGGATGAATATGGATATCCCAAGAGTTCCCTGCCGTAAGAAATTGAAGGCAGTGAGAGGTTGTGGTGAGAAGCCATGAATCTAGTTTCAGAGAAATGGTCAACCTCTCTAAAAATGAAAATGTTAAACGTAGGGTCTGCAGGGAAAGTAAAGTAGTAGAAAAGGTTGGGAACCATAACAGATGTTCACAATACAATCTTCCACAAACAGCAGGGAAGAAGAAAACTTATTTAGTTTCTTTTTTCATTGTTGATAGATTAATTAAATAAAATAGAATAAGAAAATGGAAAAAAAAACTACACTAGTCTCTGCTGTTTCTCTTATTCTGGTAGTGGGCGTTGCCCTGGGCGTGGTGGCCTTTGTGTCGACAAACGAAGAAGGTGGAGAGGAAGGGGCAGGGGACGCGACGGGGCGTGTGGCGAGCCACAATAAAGCGGTGGCAGCAGTGTGCCAAAACAGCGACGACAAGAAGTTTTGCACGGACACTTTCAAGTCGGTGAACACCTCAGACCCAACGGTGTACGTGAAAACGGTGGTGAAGAACGCGATGGAGGGGGTGATAAAAGCGTACAACCTGAGCGACACTCTGACTGTGGAAAACAGTAAGGGCAACTCTACCCTGAAAATGGCCCTGGAGGATTGTAAGGATTTGTTGGACTTCGCTATAGACGAATTGCAGGCGTCCCAAATTCTGGTGAAAGAAAACAACGTTAACAACATCAACGACCGTGTGGCGGAACTGAAAAACTGGATTGGGGCTGTGGTGGCGTACCAGGAATCGTGTCTTGACGGGTTTAACACGGACACCGAGAAGGAGGTGCAGTCGAAGCTGCAAACTGGGGGTTTGGACAACGTTGGGAAGCTGACGGCGTTAGCACTTGACGTTGTGTCTAGCTTGGCGGAAATACTATCTGACTTCAACTTGAATTTGACGCCGAAACAAACTTCCTCTCGTCGGCTTCTGGATGTGGATCAAGAGGGCTACCCTTCTTGGATGTCTATGCCCGATCGCAAGCTCTTGGCATCCAATTCCCTTCCTCCTAATGCCGTTGTTTCCAAGGATGGTAGTGGCCAATATAAGACCGTTTTGGATGCTATTAACGCCTACCCTAAGAATCATCAAGGCAGATACATCATTTACGTTAAAGCTGGTACCTACGACGAGTACATCAATGTTGACAAAAAGAAGCCCAATATTCTCCTCTATGGCGATGGCCCCACCAAGACCATCATCACCGGCAGTAAAAACATGAAGGATGGCTGGAAGACAATGAGATCTGCTACCTTCGGTGAGTTTTTCCTTTTTCTATTTTCATTTGGAGTGATATATAACAACAAGTAAGTGTGCTCATACAATGGTATTGTGCAGCCACGGTTGCAGCGGACTTCATAGCAAAGTCGATAGCATTTGAGAACACCGCAGGTGCCAGCAAGCACCAAGCGGTGGCGCTGCGCGTACAAGGCGATCGCTCAGCCTTCTTCGATTGCGCCATGCGGGGTTTCCAGGACACCCTCTACGCCCACGCGCACCGTCAGTTCTACCGCAACTGCGAAATCACGGGCACGGTGGATTTCATTTTCGGGTACGGGACCACACTGATCCAAAGCTCGAAACTGATCGTGCGAAAGCCTGACCCGAATCAACAGAACATAATAGTAGCGGACGGGACGGGGCAAAAGAACATGCCCACAGGAGTGGTGCTTCAGAACTGCCAGATCTTGGCGGAATCAGCGTTGGAGCCCCAAAAAATGACTGTGAAGTCGTACTTGGCGAGGCCGTGGAAGGCATACTCAAGAGCCATCTTCATGGAGAACACCATCGGCGATTTCATTCAACCCGATGGCTTTCTTCCCTGGCAAGGAAATATGTTTCTTGACACTTGTTTCTTTGCTGAGTATGCCAACACTGGCACGGGTGCCAATGTTCAAACTAGGGTTAAGTGGAGTAAAGGGGTCCTTACCAAGAATGATGCTGCTAAATACACTGCTGACCAATGGCTCCAAGCCAACACCTGGTTGCCCGCCACAGGCATTCCTTTCGATCTCAGCTTCACTAAATGAGTTCAATCGCCTTCCACATCATTGTCTTTTCATCTTAGAAACGACTTCCTATATATATATGTCCATTTTTTCTTAGCTTTAGATATCAACCACAATGTGTAATAGTAATACCCAGACAATTATACAGCTTCCTAGGATCTTCCATCAATAGGAATATTCTAATATCTAATAGTCCATGTCCATATAGTACAAATTCATTATAAGGTACCACTGTAAAGGGCATAAGAGATTTACATATTGTCTGTGAAACCCTAAGTATATGTAATTTCTATATCATCCCTTTTACAGCCTCTATATATTCTGTCCTTCATATTTTTACTGTGCTTTAGATTTTCAACTCAAATCCAAGTGTCTACACACGGTCGGCTCGTTCAATTGGATATCATACAAATACAAAAGTACATTAGTTATAAAGGAATTTTAAATCTAAAATATATATATATATACATATATATTACAATTTAAAGTTTAAAAATTATAAATAATATATGATGAATAGAATATAACGTGATTTAAAATTATCATGTAAACAATAATTAGTAGAAAAAATTGAATATATATATATATATATATATATATATATATATATAATGTGTGTGTACTCATTTATTTATTCGTAATGTAAACTACTTATTCTAATTTTGAAATACGTTTAAAATACATCGATTTATTTATAAAATTAATTATTTTTATCGAAACATTTATAATTAATCAAATTCTCTAAATAGTAGAAAGAATAAGAATATTGAAATAGAAAATTTATATTAAGAGTCTCACATATATTACTAATTTATTAGGTATTAAAATTTAAAAGAATTTAAATTTTGTAAATGTAAATTTTTTAATTTTAATATGAAATGATGATATAGTTACTCAATTATCCTATAACTATGTTGTGTAAAAAATGTTAATTTATAATATTGTAGATTATAAATAATTTTCAGATGATTTAAAATATAAAAGTAATTAAATTAGATATAACATATTGAAACCAATATTATTTAAAACAAATTATTATTTTAATATCAAAATTATGTTTTAATAATTAACATCTACATAAGATTTAAAAAATACATCTGGAGTAACTTGAGTAGTAACATTTAATTTTTAAATTAATATAATTGCATAATTAACCTTAGTTTTTAATTTAAATTTTTTTGTTTTATTTCAAAATTTATATATATTTATGTGACTGGCCTTTTTATAAAAGGTAAATATCGTTGGATGTTTGTGAAATTTGTTAAAGATTTGCATTATAAAAAAATTTCACCATAACTGTATCCAGATAAATCGTTTCACGTAAATGATGTTATGATTTGTATTATAACAAAAACTTTGACGTCTATAATAGTTTTGTTTATATGGTGTCAAGATAACTGGCTAACTGTGTCCTATAAATGATTATTGTAGTATTTATTATAAAATAAATTAAAACTAATTTAATTTATGATATTATTTAGTACTTAATTTAAATTTTTTTATAAAATATTTTGTTAAATTAATTTTGAAATATGTATCATATATTTATAAAAAGGAAATTAATATATTATTAAATAAAATTTGTGTATATATAGTTGCTAAAATAAAGTAAATATATTATTCTGTAATAGTAAATTATATATTTTTGTGTGATTAAAATTTGACTGTGTTAAATATTCGCAAAAAAAAAAATAAATTATCATCATGGTGTTGATTTCTAAATCTCTTCCGTGATGCTAGCTTGCCAAACACCTTTAATTAAAAAAAAATGATTCTCTTTTCTGAATGCAATGGTTTTTTGTTTTTTATAATTAAAAATATAAAAAATTTAATTTATTATATTATATTGGATACGTAATTTAAAAATATATTTTATACATTTTTAAAGTAAGATTTATTTTTCTTAAAATGTTTAAAAAGATTTAACAAGTTCAAAACATAAATAACTATTGTTAAACACTTACACTAAAACTTTGGCCCTGCAATAACAGTAGATTTCCCCTACAAATATTAATTAAACAAGATTTTTCCTTTCAATGACACTTTATACCATGAATAAATTAAAAAAAAAATTTACGATAAGATGTTTCACAGAAAAATTTAACACATGCAATGTTGAAATTAAAAATTCTTGTATAGATCTTGCAACTTTTCTTACTAATACTTTGATAAATATTAATCAAATATGATTTTTCTGGTGAATAAATTAAAAATAATAATTTAAGAAATTTTGAAAATTAATTTTAAAATATTTTTTAAAATATTAAATATATTTAATAATTAATTTTCACTTTGAACATTGAAATATAAAAGTGAATAAATAAAAAATAAAATAGCAATGAAATATAAAAATAATGAAGAAGTTAAAAAATATATTAAAATATATTTAATAAATTAAGTATTAAAACATTAAATATGGAAATATAAAAAATAAAAGAATAAAACAAAGAAATAAGTGTGTGTGGGGGTAACCACCTCTATATATATGAATGATATGATTAAGACTAAGAGTTTAATTATTTACATTGATATTTAATTATGACTCTTTATTCATGGTAATTTATTGACTTTATTTATTACTACTTTAAAATAAAAATTCATGATTGAATGTCAGTGTAATCTTTTATCATGTATATCAATTAAACTCTAAGACGAATTGTATTTAAAAACTAAAAATATGGTTAATTTTGTTTTACAATAATTAATAATTTAAGAAGTCATTATTTTGTATTATAAATGACGGCTTATTTATTTTACAAGTGATTTTTTAATAGAAAAAATTAATGTTAATATTGTTACTAATACTAGTTAGTTTTTTTTTAAGGGTGATAACTGAAACACTATTTTTCCTCCTTAAAGCACTGAACTGTCTTATATCTCTGCTATTTAAAAGTAATTAATAATAATATTATTCTGAAATTTTTAATTATTTATTATTAATGTTTTTTAATTTTATAAAAATATGTATTCAAAGATACGCATATAAATATTTACATATGCGCATGTTAGCTAACACAGGATAAATTTTATAATTTCTAAAAAAAACTCTGAAAGTTCCTATAGTGGTATTTTAATTATTTTCCTAAGCCCTCTCAAAATAAAATAGAAAAATTTATTTTTCTTAGGCAAAAATTAATTTTCTCCGATTTCTTAACTAGTCTAGAACTTACTTCCTATAGACTATCACAGAAAGTAAAAACAAATTTGTATTTATATATGAGAAATATTAGCTTATTAATGTGTTATAGTTTTATTAGTAAAAGGGTTTAAACTTACAACTTTTTTCTTCTACTTCTTTTTGTCACTATATTAATCTTATAATTTTTCATAAACTTTTTGTTTATTAAATAATTTTAATATTAATTATATTCATATAGTTTATGTTTTATTGAGAATGTCATACCCATTTGCAATCTCCCATTATCATGCATGCTGCGGCAATTAATTTATTAGTTGTAAAAAATTATAATTTTATTTTTAAGGTTATTAAATATTATTATGTCTGCTTTATGGATATTTTTTTAACATTATTTTGAGTCTGAATTCATCTTTACTCTATTTTTAAGTGCTTATGTTATTTATCTAGCTATAATTACTTAACATTAGTTTTTTTTAGAGAATTACTTGACATTAGTTACAACTATTGTTATTTTTATTTAACATTAATTATGTTATTATTACATACATTGTTTATTCTAAATATTAATATTATGTATTCTTATAATTAAAAATGATTAAAGAATTCATTTTGGCGGGATAAAAATTTCAAAGGTGATACAAAAAAACCTTCATTTATATATATTTGATATATTATTGATTTTAATTCTATATAAGCTTCTAAATCTATTTTAAATAAATTTATTGTAAACCTTTTCAAACTAAACTCCGTCTAGTTTCTGATTAACTATTGATCGCTCGTGTTATAGAATTAATTAAGGCCTCATTGTTTCTTTATTAGTAAGTAATATTTTTTTGTCTGCGGTTGTTAGGTTTTGGAAATAAGGAAGGAAAACGTGGCACAATTTTAAACGGGTAGAAAATTTAGAAACCTATATTTGAGTTATTCTTTAATTGGGTTTTGTCCACAACAGTAATTGATCCTAAGACTGGTAAAAAAAAATTGGGGTGTAACTGCGAGGAACGTGTTTAGCCAATCGTTTTATTCCATTTATGGCAGAAAGCAGAAAAGCCACAAGAACAAAGTTTCCACTGAACGAGTCAATAGCTGAATTCCCATAAGTCAGGAAGGTCTCATCATGTATAAATAGAAGCCTACTTCTGCATGGTTTCTCACTGCAATCTCCTCAAACAATAAAAACAGTAATCAGGGAAGGAAACGTACCCTTCCTAATAACCTTTGTCTCCGATTTGACTTCTTAGTGTATACGGTTGTCATAGGAGGGAGACACCCAATAAAAAAAAAAAAAAACACAGAAAAAGATTATAACCCAAAAAAAAGAAAAAAGATGACAGGCAAAGTAGTGGGTTCGGCAGTTTCTCTGATCCTGGTGGTGGGAGTAGTGATTGGAGTAGTTGCGGTGGTTCAAAGCCCAAAGAGCGACAAGGGAGCAGGAGAAATAAAATCAACGAACAGGGCGGTGGCAGCGTTGTGCCAAGACTCAGACGACCAGAAATTGTGCAACGATGTGCTATCGTCTTCAAACAGCACAGACCCGAAGGAATACGTGGCAACGGTGGTGAAAACCTCGATGGACAGCGTTATAAAAGCGTTAAACATGAGTGACAGGCTGAATGTTGAGCACGGGAACAGCAGCGAGGGCATGAAGATGGCTCTTGAGGACTGCAAGGACTTGTTGCAATCTGCCATCCACGAGCTCGAGGCGTCCGGTGTGCTGGTTAAAGAGGGCAGCCTTGAGGACGTTAACATGCGTACCTCCGAACTCAAGAACTGGTTGGGCGCTGTTGTTGCCTACCAACAATCTTGCCTCGATGGCTTCAACACCGATGGCGAGAAGAAGGTGCAGGAACAGTTGCAGACAGGTAGCTTGGACAACGTTGGCAAGCTCACCGGCTTGGCCCTCGATGTTGTGTCCGGTATTTCACGCATTCTTCAATCCTTGGACCTCAACTTGGGTCTCAAACCTGCCTCCCGCCGTCTTCTTGATGTCGATGAGGATGGTTACCCCACTTGGGTCTCCGCTGCCGATCGCAAGCTCTTGGCAGATTCTGCACTTTCTCCCCACGCTACTGTTGCTAAGGATGGAAGTGGCCAGTTCAAAACCATCTTGGATGCTATCAACTCTTATCCCAAGAATCACCAAGGCAGATACATCATCTACGTCAAGGCTGGTGTCTATGACGAGTACATTACTGTTGACAAGAAGAAGTTGAACCTCCTCATCTACGGCGATGGCCCCTCAAAGACCGTAATCACCGGTCGCAAAAACTTCGCTGAGGGTACCAAGACCATGAGAACCGCCAGTTTCAGTAAGTCCCTCTCACATCATTTCATCTATTAATACTTTACATCCATCCATCCTTTATTCAACATTCAACCATCCTCTTTTCCTCTTTTCTCTTTTCTCTTTGGCAGCCACTGTTGCTGATGACTTCATGGCCAAGTCAATTGCATTCGAGAACACCGCCGGTGCAGAAGGACACCAAGCAGTGGCCCTCCGCGTCCAAGGTGATCGTTCAGTATTCTTTGATTGCGCATTCCGCGGTTACCAAGACACATTGTATGCTCATGCTCACCGTCAGTTCTACCGCAACTGTGAAATCTCTGGAACAATAGACTTTATCTTTGGCTACGCCACCACCTTGATCCAGAACTCGAAGATCTACGCGAGGAAACCCATGGCAAACCAACAGAACATAGTGGTGGCAGATGGAACAGGACAGAAGAACATGCCCACAGGAGTTGTCCTCCAAAACTGCCAGATCATGGCTGATCCTACCCTTCAAGCAGACCGCTTGACAGTGAAAACTTACTTGGCCCGCCCATGGAAGGCATTCTCAAGAGCAGTGTTCATTGAGAATGTTATTGGTGACCTCATCCAGCCTGATGGATATATTCCATGGAATCCCATTGAACCAAACACAAAAGATTGTTTCTTTGCTGAGTTTGGCAACACTGGACCAGGTTCCGCCACCCAGGCAAGGGCCCCATTTAGCAAAGGTCTCATTAGCAAGGAAGAGGCTGCCAAATACACTGCTGAACCCTGGCTCCAAGCTAGCACTTGGTTACCCTCCACCGGCATTCCTTTTGATCCTAGTTTCACCAAAGCTTAATTCATCAAGCTTACTTCGCCATCCCTATCGATTTGCCTATGTTCAGTGTTATAATCTCTTTTTAGTGTACGTACGTCAATAAACAAAACAAAACAAATCCATTTTGGCACTGCTATAGCAGTAGTTACATAGCCAATTGATCCTTGAACTCGTTTGAGGAGGTTATTTGTAATCATTAAATAAGCAGTGTATTCTTTTATGTATTAACCACTTTATCTCTTTATCTCTATCGTCTTCAGTCAACTTATAAAATAGATTGATGATGAAGCATTTCGGAATTTTCTTTGTGATATTTAATGACATATTATATTATATTTTTGTTTTGCTGAAGAAAAAAAATTATAATACATATTATATATTATATATATATATATATAAAGTAAATCGTTAAAATATAAGGATATAAAAATTTAATTTTATAAGTTATTTAAAGGAATATTTTTCCAAATCTCAAAGATAATTATGAATTGTTTTAAAAAATGAAAATAATTGTATTAATTATAAATTAAGATGTAAGGTCTACGCTTACAGAAAGAATTATAGAAATAAAATGGTAATTTAGGGATGTCAATCGTGTGAATGGTTAAGACAAGAAGTGAGATAACAATTTATAACAGTTGCATCCATGCTTTAGTTGGATCGAAATCTTTTGTATTAAATTTGTGTCTCGCTATTCTAGCTAATAAATAAATATTAGTGATTTTTTAATAATAATTTATTTATATCTTATATAACTCATTAAATTACATTATATTTAAATATAAAATATGTTATTAGGATTGTAAATATGTACATATAATTTAAATCTAAAAATAGATAATTTAAATTCTTAAATTATATAAGTTACTCTTAATTAATTGGGACAGCGAATTAGCTTATCTTAATTTGCATTCAATCACATGTAATATTATTTTTAAAAACAAATGCAATATTTTTTAATAATTTCATTCTTTTTTATAAAACACCAGGATAAATTATTTATTTGGATAGTAACAAGAAAAACTCTTATATCTAGCATTCAACAGTCTATATAAAGATTGTATCCTAATATTTCTCCTTATAGCTCCTCTACCTGTTTTAGAATATCCTTCATACTTTGGCTGTCCTTTTTCTTTGATAGAAATGTCTATGACTACATTATATTTTTTTACTCGATTCTTATTATTACGGGTTTTTTATTAAAAAAAAATTGAAATGTGAATATGATGATATATTATTATTTGTGTTGCTTACAAATGGTTGACATATCATGGAGGTGGAAGTGATATATATACATATATATGACTAATCATGTTATTGTAATGAAAATTGAAAATTATTTTATATTAAGTAATTTCTTTCAATTTGGTGAGTTAAATTTATTGGTAGCCTTTTTATATGTTTGTGGAAAGTACTTATACAAGCATATTGTAAACACATTGT
Organism: Psophocarpus tetragonolobus; assembly: GCA_037954015.1. Lineage (NCBI taxonomy): Eukaryota > Viridiplantae > Streptophyta > Magnoliopsida > Fabales > Fabaceae > Psophocarpus > Psophocarpus tetragonolobus. Next base: position 34,164,008 of record CM075692.1, on the reverse strand, counting down.
TATGTAAATGAATTAAAAAACGAATTATTTGAATAAATTAAAGAAATAAAAAATTGTGAAATAAAATATTTAAAATTTAAGTGGTGCAATTGCATTATATTTAAGTGGTGCAACAAAGTTCTATTACATTATTACCAATCAAATTAAGTATCACAATTTCAACTTCAGTATATTTAAATTTTATATATTTATTAATGAATTTTTATTTATTTATTAATACCAATAAATATTAATTAATAAAATAATCATATTATACATGTGTACGTATTAGATTTTAGGGTGATTGATCAAATATTTACCTAAATGAGCATGTTTTAAAAATATTTATCTAACTGAATTTGTTTTAATTATTGACCAAGTTAAACTGCAGTTTTAAATTACGATTTGATCTCCACGTAATTTTTTTGGCTATGTAGCAACTACATGGCTACTAGGAAGGTAACTTTTAATTGGCATAAAATCACAGGATCTAACTACGATTTAAAAAGGACAATAAAACCATCTTGGGACTAATGCATTACACTCAGACTTGATTTTTATCCTAAAAATTATAGCTCTTATTTGCGATTTGAAAGGTGTTGACCAATAAATATTTTTAAAACGTAGTTGCCTACTAAGGGAGGACATGTGGAAACTGATCCGAGAATATGGATCCAAGGAAGAGTAGCAGAAAGAAAGTATCTAATACCCTAATACGGGATTTTGTTGGTTAGGCAATTTGTGGTAATTCCACCCCTTTTAGTCCTCTCCCTTTCTCTCCCTCATGAACCCTCTTTGGATATAATTCTTCTTCTTAGGTGCAAGGCATTGGAATGAAGTCAAGGTTGAATACTCAATTATTGTTATTGCTTAATTTTTGCACCATACTCATTCTGGTATTGTTACTTGTTTAAGCCTACTATATCCATCCACGGGTACAACCTTATTTGTTGAGATTGAGATTTATGCTCTTACATTTGGTGCTTTCAATGACCATGGTTGACAGTGAAATGATTAAGACAATGGAGGCAGAGATTAAAAAGCTCTACCAGCTTATGGAAGGAAATGTGGAGGCCCATCAAGCTGAAATTGCTTGAATAAAAGAAGTCAATCAGTGTTGATTGGAAGCCAACAATCATTAACTCAGGTTTTGCAGAATCAGAACTCTACCTACAATTCTTCATCCAAATAGGAGCACAACTATGGCGTGAACTCCCACAATGACCTCCACATTCATCAATCATTTCCAACAAGAAAAGTGAACTTCAATCTTCCCCAGTTTGATGGTTTTGATGCGCTAGGCTGGATATTTAGTGTTGATTAATACTTTACGTTCTATTAGATTCTAGAGGAGGAACAAATTACCATTGCTACAATGCACATGCCTGATTCAACCATTTAGTGGTTTTAGATGACATAGTGTTGGCTGCCTTTTATATCATGGACAAAAATGAAACGCTCCATTGAGATATAGTTCAGACACTCATTGTTCTAATCGCCTCGAGAGTCACTCTTCAAACTTCAGCAACAAGGTATTGTCTCAGATTACTATTCTGAATTCATTACACTAGCAAATAGCATGAACATTGAACCTCTATAGGCTCTAAGAGATTGTTTCATTAGTGGGTTACACACGAAGATTAGAAGAGAAGTGAAGGCTCAATACCCACCCATACTGATGCGTGCAGTAAGTTTGGCCAAACTCTATGAAGATAAATTCTCTTTAGCATTCTGAACAACTCTAGGGCCCAGTACATGTTGTAACCCTACATACAACCCATATACAAACCCACAAATTAAACTACCCCTGAGACCACCACTCTTCCCCACCCTACCTCACAAAATCGTATTTAATCCCAACCACAATCAAGTAAGAAGACTCACGACAGTGGGACAATAGGTTTGGAGGGACAAGGGACTTTGTTTTTGGTGTGATGAGAAATTTACTCCCCACGAAAAGTGTCCTAACAAGCATTTCATGCTTTACCAACTAGAAGAAATGGAAGATGGTGTAGACATAGATGAAGAACAAAATTTGAATGTTAAGCAAAGGGATGAAAATATGCAGCAGTTCGAACAACATGTATTTTTGGAGCATCACCTTTCCTTAAATGCAATGAAGGGGACACTAGGCTCAGGCGCTATCAAATTAAAAGATTTTGTGCATGGTATAGGTGCAAGTGTTGATTGATGGATGTAGCTCAGACAACTTTATTCAAACCTAGAATTTTTAAGTTTTTGAAACTGCCTGTGCAACCTACCCCGGGATTTAGAGTCATAGTAGGAAATTTTGATGTTATGACAGTTGAGGGTCGTCTAACTTCTTTGGAAGTATCAATGCAAGGACACTCTATTCAAGTTCTAGACGTTTATGTATTACGAGTGGCAAGAGGGGATCTAGTTATAGGAGTTACTTGGTTGAAAACCATTAAAGCACACATAGTGGATTTGATGCTTGTTGATCATGTTTCTGCATGAAGGGAAATTTATCACTATTAAAGGAGATGAGACAACTAGCCCCCAACAAGCTCAATTCAATCATATAAAAAGGCTTTTTAATACTAATGTTGTAGTTGAAGCCTTCACAATCCAGCTAACAAAGGAATAATGCAATGAACTACAACAACTTGAGCTACCATAAGATATGGAACCCAAATTAGTTCTATTATTGCACACTTATGCAAGTGTATTTGATCAGTCTTTAGGTCTGCTCCCTCAAAGGAAACACAATCATTGTATTCCATTGCTTGAAGGAGCTCAACTAGTAAAGATAAAGCCATAAAGATATCCACATAGCCAGAAAGAGCAAATTGAGCTAATGATAGAAAAAATGTTGGATGAAGGCATTATCCAACCAAGTAAGAGTCTATTTTCTTTCCCAATATTACTAGTTAAAAAGAAAGATGGAACTTGGAGAATTTTCATTGATTATAAAGCATTAAATGCCATGATTATGAAGGGTTGTTTTCCTATTCCTATTATGAATGAATATTTAGATGAGTTATATGGCTCTAAATATTTCTTTGAATTGGATTTACAATCTGGATACCACTGAATCCTAGTGAAGCCAAAAGGATAGGAATAAGACAATCTTTAGGACTCGCCAAGGGCACTACGAATGGTTGATGATGTCATTTGGTTTAACAAATTCACCAACCACCTTTCAAGCTCTAATGAATGATGTGTTTTGACCTTTCTTGAGGAAATTCTTGTTGGTGTTTTTTTTTATGAATTCTAGTTTTCAGTAATTCTTGGGATACCCACTTACATCATTTGGAACTAGTGTTGCAAGTTTTACAAAAAGAAAAAGTTGTATGCTTAACTTTCCAAATGTTCATTTGGAACTAATGTGATAAACTATTTGGTTTTACCATTGCTAGAGATGGTGTTCGCATGGACAAAGACAAGGTGAAAGCAGTGGTAGAATGGCAGCAACAAAAGAACATTAAGAAATTAAGGGGATTTCTAGGCCTTACTGGATACTACATGAGATTAATTAAAGGATATGCTTCAATTGCAACACCACTCACAAATTTGTTAAAGAAGAAGGCTTTTCAATGGTCCTCAAAGGCTAGAGAAACTTTCTTGAACTTGAAACAAGTCATTACATCAGAACCTGTGTTGGCGCTGCCTAATTTTGAATTGCCTTTTGAAATTCAAACAAATTCTTTGAGTATTGACATTGGTGTTATCCTTATTCAAGGGCAACACCTTATAGCCTATTTCTCTAAGAATGTCTCCCACTATGTAGTGACAATCAACTTACACAAGGGAATTTTTTGCTATAACCAAAGTTATTGCCAAATTTAAGCATTATTTGCTGGGAAAGAGGTTCATCATTAGAAAAAGATCAACATAACCTTAAATCACTGCTAGATTAGAATCCTTCAACCCCTGGACAATAGAAGTGGCTGCACAAGTTTTTGGGATATGATTTTGAGATAAAGTATAAGCCAAGGGCACAAAATGTTGTAGTTGATGCTCTTTCTAGATGTTTCTTTATTATCTGGTCAACTTCTCACTTAGATTGGTTGCAAACACGTAAAGATGAATTGGTAAAGATGACAAACTCAACCAAATAATCCAATAATGTGCTAACAATGGCCAAACAGACAACAATTATAGTTGCAAAAATGGGTTATTATTGTGGAGGAATAGGATGGTAATTCCCCAAAATAGTAGCCTAATCCATCTAATTCTCAAATAATAATGCGATACTTTGGTAGGAGGACACTAAAGGATTTCTAAAATAGTGGAAATGATATGTTTTCAATTCTACAAGCCCAACATGCAAAAACAAATAAGAGAATATGTGTTGAATTACACAATTTGCCAACAAGCTAAAACTTAAACTAAGTTGCCTATTGGATTACTATAACCTCTGTCGGTTCCATCACAGATTTGGGAGGAAATCTGCATGAATTTTATCACTGCTTTACCCCTAGCACAATGTTATTCAATTATAATAGTTGTGATTGATAGACTCTCAAAGTTTGCACACTTCTTATCATAGCAACATGATTTCTCTAGTTAACAAGTTGCTAAAATTTTTGTGCAACATATTATAAAGCTTCATGGTTTTCCTAAATCAATTGTCTCCAGTAGAGACATAATCTTTATAAGCAAATTTTGGCAAAAACTTTTTAAGCTTCAAGGACCAGCTATTGTCATGAGTTCAACTTATCATCCACAAACGGATGGAAAAAGTGAAATATTGAACAAGACCTTGGAACTGTACCTCAGGTGCTATTGCTTTGACAACCCAAAGAATTGTGTGAAGTTGTTACCATGGGCTTAATACTAGTATAACACATCATATCACACTAGCAACAAAATGACACCTTATAAGGCATTGTATGTTAGAGACCCCTCACCATTCATCAAGTACAAAATTTTTGCAAAGGATGATCTTACACTAAAGAAATACTAGTTGAAAGAGATATATTGTTAGACCAATCGTGGGCTAATATGACTAAGTCTCAGCAATTCATGAAACATTATGTTGATAAGCATAGAAGAACTGGAGAATTTCAGGAAGGAGAATTAGTGTTAGTCAAACTCTAGCCTTATAGACAACGTTCAGTGGCACTAAGAAAGCACCAGAAAATTGGTCTCAGGTACTTTGGCCTCTTCAAGATAAGGGACAAGTGTCCGTTAGAAATTCTTCTATAAATATTCTTTATCTTTGCCAAAATCAAGGTCGGAACATTTCATAAACATCTTGTAAAACTCAAGATGCATAGGCATGGCAAAGGGTGAAAAGATAAACATGTATGTTCTTACCACTTAAGAACAGTTTGTTTTGCAATTTTCACTCATTGTTACTTTCTTTAACGTTTCATGCATTTATCGCTTTTTATTAGAGATAGTACTTTGAGGTTGTCTTTGAGGTTTATATTACTTTCAAATACATTTTCTGAATTTATCGCTTTAATTAGCATAAAGTTTCAAGATCTTCTATTTGAAGATTACGTTTACAATTTACCCATTTATGTGCATGTTTTATTACTTTCAAAATTAGGTCTTCCTTCCATTAATATTTAGAAACACTCCAGTTAGGAGTACCTCTTTTTCTGTGATATATAAGTTAAAGATTACATTGTCATTCAAACCTTGTCCTCTGAAGTTAATATGTTATGATTTGAAGATTTTTATATACTAAAAATGAATAAAAGGAATCCACACACGTGTATTAGATTTGCATTCTTAAAGCTCTTCAAATAAATATAAATTTGTTTGACTTTTTGAATTAGAAGTGATAATTTATTGCTTTTCAATATTTATCTTTATCATAAAACAATTTCATGAGCAATATGGGATACTTGAAAATTCAATGTTATAGTATGTGCAAATAACAAAATTGTGGGTATCAAAAGTAAAAAACCTCTACGGTGCATCTTCTAGCTCATAATTTGAAAATGCGTACACAAAAATATTCTATTTCCTTTATACAATGTGATACAGATATGGATAATGTTATGTACCCAAACACTTAGTTTTTTCTAGTTAACGTATGAGACTAATCCTCACCAAAATATAGATATTGTTATTTTCTTTAACTATTACTTTCGTTTATTTTAAGTTTGCTTGTCAGTTATCTCTTAGGTTGCCTTGTGATTGAAACATATCTAACCCAATTTATTTCTTTTGCTTTCCAAATCTTAGTCTTTGATCACTGTAACATGTGTAAAAGGGTAGTATGAAGAATTGGCGCCAAAGTTAATCAGTGTCCTCTGTTTAATATTGAAATTCTGTTCCACACATTTCTCTGTATTGACTCATTTTTCAATAAAAGTTTCTGAGATATAGTACTGTTTCATTCACATACTAACCCTCGAAAGTCACAGGCTGAGGCATGGAATCTTACAGAAAGGTCAAACCAATTTTCAGCCTCAACTCAACCACCAAATTCACCTACTATCTTGCAGCGTAAAAGGTTGAACTTTGGAAAAGAAAAAAAGTGTAAACATACTCTATGGACGATTTCAAACCGTTCTTCTTCCATGCTCCAATTATTATGTATAAAATTTCCATATGGAAGCCGGTTAGCACAGCATGACTTCAAGCTCCGGAAATTAGAATTAGAAAAATAAAAATGCTATTACAAACGCTCCTAAATGGACTGCCACTACCAGAGCTTAGTCGTCTAGAGGCAGGTCCACCACAAATGTGACCATCAGAGGCTCACGATCTTATCAAACGATCTACCAGGTCCGTCAGAAGATTTCAATCTCTACCAACCTTTTGTCTCCATTTAATTGTTTCGGCCTATAATAATCAACCTTTGATTATCATAAATTAAGTTATAATTAGTCTCATGTAGCCTTCGAATGAAACTAAAGACAAAGTAAATTTTGCAGGTCATTGCAGGTATCTGATCCTCCCTCCAAGGAATCAGCAATTTTGTGAGATATGAATGGCCTTTCAAAAGTACCATAATGTAAATGAACTATGGTAAATCCTGAGTTTCCTCATCGTCCGCTGAAGATGTCATCATAATGAGTGACATGGATGTTTTTTCTAACGGTTTGTGTGGGTGGAGTTGGAAGGAGAACAAATTGTTTGAGGTGGCTTTATCCATGGTAGAGGAGAACCACCCAGATCGGTGGAAGGTTGTTGCAGCCATGGTTGGAGGTCAAAAGAGAGCTGAGGATGTTCAAAAGCATTTTGTGTTTCTTTTGGAGGATTTAAATCTTATAGAATCTGGAAAACTGGACCATAAAATGGGAATGAGAGAAGCTCACTCTTGTGTCCTAGTTGACTTTAGTGAGTCCTTATGCTTGTCTGATAGAGATATCAGCATGTAAGTCCCTTCTTTTTCTTTGTTGAACCAACTAATGTTCTTTTCCTTCTCCAACTTGCGAATGTGTTCTCTGTGACTCCCTTGTCTGTAAATGGCATTCATGGCTTTGGGTTGTGAATATGTTCAATGTACCATGCAGCATATCATTCTTGCGAAAGGAAACTATGATAACCTACTGATCTTCTGTAATCTTTCACTCTCTTTGTTCTTTTCTTTCATAACATCATTTTGCTTGGTTTTTGGTAAGTAACATCCTAAATCACTTGAAAAATTTAAAAACTTGTTTGATATGTCACGTCCTGAAAGAAACTTAATTCCATGGTCTCTCCAAGTGTGTCAGATCACACTTTCTTCTCCATGCTGCAAATTCTTTATCTTTTTCCTCTTGAGATTACATTTCCCCATACCTTTCTCTCATGTTTGTGGAACCAATTTCCAAAAGAAACAATTAACCCTAAAGTATAGTAAATAAACTCAGTTGGATAGCTATGGATTTTTTTATGGCTCATAAATACCAATAGAAATGAGAAGGCAGTTGGAGAATTTATAAAAACAGAATGGTAGTTATCACAGGAGTAGGCATTAGATTGGAATATTGATGGAAATTGGAAAGACTATACTCAAGTGTTGTTGTAAGTTAGCTAATTAACATAATAAGATAGCTCTCATAGTAGTTGTTGTAAGTTACAATTTTATGTGAAAACATTGTTACATATCTTACGCAGATATCCTTAGAGGACTTCCTTGCATGAAGATACAAGCTAATTAACATAATAAGATAGCTCTCATACTAGCTGTTGTAAGTTACAATTTCATAGAATATGAAAACAATGTTACATCTCTTAGAGTAGATAGACTCACGAGTGTTTATAGATCTAGATCAATCCATGAATTTAAACTGATCTAATTAGATCTGTAAATTAATCTACATATAATTGGATCAAATTCAATCATAAATGCATCAAATCATGAATATGTATATTGAAATTCGTAGATACGTGAATGGATTCATTCAATTTAAAGTTTAATATTATATATATATATATATGTGTGTGTAAATAGAAAATTAGCAATACAATTTAAAGTTTAAATATTATTTACAAATTAAAGATAAGTTGAAAAAGAAATGCATTAAATACTGTGATGGAGAAAATGAGTTATTAAATTTTATTGTTTTTAGTTTTTGGTAATTTCTATGGTGCCCTTCTTAAGTTGAGAGATATATAACCAATTAAATTGTAGATTTTATTCAAGTCATTTATTAATAAATTAAAATAAGTTTTATTTATTTATTTATAAATAAGTAATTATGTCTAGGATTTACAATAAAATAATTTTATAAAATTATTTAAAATAAGTCTTGTAAATAATTCTTTAAAATAAAATTATTTTATTGTAATAAATAAATAAATAAAAATTATTTTAATTTATTAAAAAATACTTGAATAAAATCTACAATTTAATTGGTTAAAAAAAGAAAAGTATCAATATCCCTTAAATTAGAAAAGACATCATAGACTCTCCCGATAGTTTTTTAGGATTTATTTTTTTTATTTATAGACTACTTTTATATGTGGTTTTACTTTTATGTTATTTTGAAAAAACAATATATGTTTTAATATTTTGTTTACTATTTTATTTCCTGCTTTCTAGAAAATAAAATAGAACTTAAAAATATTTTTTTGTGATTTGTGATCTAATCCGTTCTTAATTTTTTTTTTGCAAATCTGATTCGATCTAATCTAATTAAATTTGATTATATTGAATTTTATTTTATTTCAAATCCAGTCTGCGAACATGCAAAAAACAACATCGGGATCTTCAAGTCTCACCAAATCGATGAGAGATTGAAGTGTCTGGCGTTCCCAAGCCCCCGGCAGTTTCAACTTAATGTTTTCATGGCACTCGAGGGACTGGGAACTAGTTGCTGCCGTTTTAGTCTTTGGGCAGCCTTGCCTAGTTTTAGAGTCAACATTACCGCTCTTTGCTTTTCCTTTTAGAGAATTGACCGTGAACTCTGATCATGGCATGGAAAACTATGCTATCCTTTCTTATTATTTATATAAGTCGTTTTGATCCCCGCTAAAGGTAAGCAGGGGAGATCTTTAAAGAGCATCCAATCTTATCTTTTCACTTTTGAGATCAAAGAATCATAGTTATCCGTGCATTAGTAAAGCAGACCTTTGTACTTACATATTAAGTAACACTTTTAGAGTATTGTAGATAAAAATTTGTAATTAAAAGAAGAGACCCATTAAAGAAAACTAATTGGGTTCTACAATGTACATTAGTCATTTGGTGAATTATTCACTCCTATAGCTTTGGTAAATTACAAAATAGTAGTTGTTTTATTGTAAGGAATTAAAAATTGGATGACATAATTGACATGTAAATGAGTACACAATGATGGTTAAAATTCCTAAGCAAAGGGAAAAGAATTCCTGGCCAAACATTTGTTACACCACTTTTTTTATACCTTGGCTAACATATAATTTGTTGTTTAGGATGGCTAGTATCATACATTTGTCTGAAAGAACTGTGGCTAGCAAGTGTGAAGATATGAATGAAGTAGCATGAAAGTAACATTTTCCAATGATTAGGCTTGTCAGCATGTGGGACCATACATACAAGTGATCGTTGCCTGGGTTACAGGAGAGGATTAGTGGTGGCAAATTTGTTCACGGGTCAAAGTGAGTTTTGAACGTCCAGAGCATGTTCATACCTTTATAAGTTGAAACTAGGAACACATTTGAAAATGGATCATAGTCAATAATGAAAGAACAAATATATGAGTAGGGTGACTTGGGAAAGAGAAATAGAGACAGAGCCAGGGAAGAGGCAGTGCATGAGCAGAACCACAACAGATTATTTCTCCTCTCACTTTCAGTTTCTTGACTCTGTTATGTTGATAGATCCATCCATGCTCTGCCTGTTCCCCTGCTTTGTCCTGTCTCTAAATCTCTAAGTATTACCTCAACCTTCAACCTTGTCGACATCAAGCAACATCTCATTCTCAGAAAGGTTATCCTCCTCTAAGATATTTGGGTTATTAGATTACACACAAAATGCAATCTTGAATTTTGATGAGTTCAGGTATGGTTCAACCCAATCTTTATATTGGATCGCATAATGAGGAATTTTGTGTACTTCGCTTTTTGCAGTACATAAATGATGTCTGTACTATGAAATTTATATGTACTACTTTCACTTACGGTACTACTAGCTAGCTAAAACCGTCCAAGTGTAATTAATTAAAACAACAACCTCCGGAATGTGTCAATGTACTACTTTTTAGTTTGTACTACCGTGGTACTGCTTTCGTTTTTTCTTGCTGAATTTTGTAACATACATCAACCTTTATGTCTTGTACTTGATGGATTTCTCTAGACTTTTTACTCCCTTTTGTAAGGAATATTCAGCCTTTTAAAATGAGAAACTAAACAAAAATAAATAAATTATCATCATACTTAAATGCTATGAATATTATAAACTTTGAATTACTTAGATTTTTTTAATTAAGAATTACTTAGATCTTTATAAAAATAAAATGTAGTTGAACTTTATTTATGAAATAAAGTAATGAATTTGATTTAACATTTGAAAATTTTAGTTCAACATGAATAAACGAAATTTAACATTCAGAAAAAGTACTGAATGTAAAATACACTCATATACACACTTTCCAAATAAAATGAAACTATTATGGTTTCTTTGGATATGAAAAGAAAATGAACTTTATTTGATAGCAATCAACTCAGTTGGGTATGAATAATTTTATCTACATCTATTTTAAAAAATCCAATCCACATCCAATAGTTAGAAGAAAAAATAGAAATAAAACAGGGAAGTATTGACATAGCAACTACTATAATGAATTTGGCTTTGTATCTAATCTAAGTAAATGACCTAGTTATATGTTTATCTTTTCACTGCACTTGCCCGTGGATTAGCCATGATCAACAAATTATTGGGCAAAAAGGCCAAAAGGAAGATGGTTGTACAAAGAGAATTTCCCTTCTCACTTACCTATTTTTTTTACGTTACCAAATTTCTTTTCTCACCTTCTGTTTACCGCCTACCAATTTTTTTAAAATATAAAAATACCTTATTTAATTTCTTAATCAAGTGATGTAAAACTCATTACTTAGATGTTTCAAATAGTTAGAATATAAAAAAAAATATTTGATTTTCGATGGTATCGGTGTGAAAGAATGGGGATGGAGTTTTCATTTTGGGGAAGTATGAATGGGTGGGTTATTGGAGAAGAGGAAGGTAAAAAGGATACTTTAGGTATTTTGCATTATTTTGCATATATGTGGTAGATGAGTACAGAAAATCTCATGTACAAACTATTGTCGCAAGGGTTCAACGACAAATTAGGATTTTACAATTTTGAATGAGTTTGTCTGGACTTGAAAAAAAAATTTAAAATTTTTTTTATAAGTTTGGACAAACCCATTTGAACTTGTAAAAAGATTAGTAATTTTTTTGTTCTAATTGACTAATCCGAACTTATAAAAAAGAGTGCATTTTAACTTTTTTTTATCTAAGAGTATTTTTGACATTTCACAGGTTATGGAGATGCAGGGATAAATTCTCATTAGTTCATTGCTCATCTTATTTAAATCTTCATGTGAGGATAGATTTTTTTTATTCTAAATATATTTATAATTATTTTTTTAACAATTTTTCGAAATTAATAAGTGTATTTCCTTTTCTTATATAATTTTTATTACTAAAATAATTTTTTATTTTATAAAACCAATATAAACTTTAATTTTATTTTATCTTTGAATAAATTCTAATTTTGTATTCCCATCTGATTACTTTTTAAGCTATATTTTTGTCACTTTTCTTCATCATTCTTTAAACCTTAGTTTATTTTGCAGCTTTGTTAATTCTTTAGTTGTATTTTGATATCTCTATGATTATCTTTGAATTTTCTCAAACAAATTTATGGTGAATAAGATAAACAATATATTCTATTATAACAATGTGTGATTTTTCTTTTCTTTTGTTAAGAAAATACAAAAAACATCTTTCATGTCTTATGTTAAGAATAAGAGATGCTTTCTGCATTTTCTTTACTCTTTTAGAAAGTGTTTTCTAAAAGTATAAATATACACACTTTCTGAAACCTTGTCTTTCCAAACATACACCTCCACATATAATCTTGTAACCTCTTTATAACTATTACAAGTATAAGACTCCTATTTAACACTACATACACACATAACACACCTAACACATATAATGATATGCATTCCTGCAATAAGATGAACCAATCACTAACACATGAAGCCAAGAAATAGAGTTTTAGCACAAAGTATAGAGCATGAAATATACTTTTGAATGTACAATAGATATGATAATCAACCTCCAACAATGCAACTGCAAATTGATGGTGTCATAGCAATGACCAATGATTAGGGAAAGTGTGTAAGGTGAGATATAAGTTTTGTGGTAGAGGAAGATGATGTGCACTAAACAAGGGGTTTTTTTATTGAGGAAAAAATATGCTTATTATTAGAATGATAACAAAAAATGATCGTGGAACAAAACGTATCATGGTTTTTTGAGATGAGGTAGGTTGTAGAGGAAAGGAAAAAATATAAATTAGAGAGGTTAAACATCTTTAAAAAAGAAAATAATATTTTAAAGATATTTTAGAAAATATTTAGAATAAAAATAAAAAGAAAGATATATTTTTTTATTAGGGAAAGAAATAACAAAAACTACAACACTACATCTTTAGAATATAAAGTTCCTAAAAATAAAAATTAAGCAAAGCTTTAACATCTGGAGGAGAACTATTATAAATTACCAAATCCTGAAAACTATAATGAGTTGGATTAGCAAAAAAATCAACAAAAATATTAGTTTTCCCAACAGCATGTGAAATCTTCACCATCTAATTCATGCTAATCAATTCCCAAGAATAAAGTAGCAACCCATAAAAGGGATGTTGATTTTGTCTTCCATTTAGAAGCTTATTCACAACCATTTTTTAGTGAGTTTCTATCCAAATAGATTTATAACCTTGCTACTAAGCTATCTTTAAAGTAGTAGGCATGGTGAAAATTTCAACCACTGTGATTGAGCATCTACCTATCTTACTAGAAAGACCACTAATCCAACAACCATTCTCATCTCTAAACATACCGCCATTGAAGAAATACCACCTCCACACACATAACCATCCAAGTTGAATTTAACCTACCTATTTGATGTAGGAATATATCCATTGCATCCATGTTGCCCCATACGTTTTATTTGATGAATTCCTAAAAAAATAAGCATGAAACACCTCTATAGACATATAAAATGTGCTATTAGTAACCTGGATATATGTCCAAGTCATATTGGCAAACACAAAATCATTTCTAGCAAGTTAAATAGACTACAGATTAATGCCAAACAAAGTATACCATTTTGGAAGACCCTTTTTAATGTTAGACAAGATCTAGTTCTAACAAGAACTAGAAAATAAATTTGTAAGAGTTTGAATTGTAAGAAGATAACAAAATTTCCATATAGGTTTCACCAAATGACAATATCTTAAAATGTGCGGCATTGTTTCATTATGTCTTTGACAAAGGACAAGAGCTTGAATTTATCATACCACATATTTCTCTTAACATTCGTTTTAAATTCATTATGCAAAACCATCCAAAGAAAGTAAGAAACTTTGAGGCATTTTCCATCTCAACACTACTTTCAATTTATTTGAGAATCTAGAGAAGGTGTCTACTAAAAAATGTTGTAGGCAAGTTATACAGTAAAAAGGCCATCTAAAGTAGCACATCAAACAGGACGGTCCTTTGACTGAACTTTATTTAGAATAGTATAAGATTGAATCTCCTCTAGGGCTTAATGGGGAAGATACTGTTGGAATCTATCAGCCTCCTACTATCCTAAAGGACTAACATACTCAAACTAATTTTTATAGCTCATGAATATCAACTTGTGGATTTGTTGAAAGTGATTGCTTACATAATGCCCCATTTGTGGCATTTAAGTAATACAGAAAGTGGAAACTTGATAAATGAGATGTAATATTTTGAATTTCAATTATATAAGTTGTTGGAAATTCTTTCTATTATTTCTTTTTTAAGCAATGTTTTTAAAACTAGACCGCTAATCGAACTAGTGAAGGCCCTGATTCAAAGTTTACTAGTCCAACCATTATTGAACCAATGATTGAACTAGTCTTAATGAAGTAATTTTTTATTTCAATGTACTATAATAACTATACTAAACAATGTTAAACAAAAGAATATCACAAAATTCATAATATTAAAACATAAAAATATCATCTTGGTGCAAACCAAAGTTTGCTCCTCTTGATCTTTCTCCTTGAGGTTCCAAGCTCCAAGAAATGGATTATGGAGGGAAAAGAAGATAAGGTGGGGCCACACTCTCTAAAGAGAGATAAACCAAATGTTTAGGTTTTTCCACAAGAGAAGAAACCTTTGATAAAAACCAACTAGGAAGAGGTTCCTCTAGTGTGAGGACCCTCAAGACCTTTACTAAAGAATGTGCTAAAAAAAGAAACAATTTTCATTCAAATTCAAGGTGAAGAATACATAGAGTGACAGGTTCTATTTATAGGGTAGTGACAGGTTAGGATTAGGAGAAGAAAACTAGCTTAAACCCCTAATGTTGGACGTCCAAGCTAGCCCAACTCCTAAGCAAGATTTAGCTAACTAACATAGGGAGCACAAGCCTAATCTAGTGCCTAGAATCAAGGGGAGTGGGACCCTATGTTTGTCATGCTTTGTGTGTTAGAAAGAGTGGTGCAAAAATGAGTTAGGAGGTTTGGAAATAACTCACACTCCTAAATATAGGTTACACCTCTTTCTACATATACTCCACATAAATACTTAAGGCACCACTTAGTTATTACAAGGAAAATGGTCGAAATACAAGGCTTTCAAGTAACCTAAGTACACGCCCCTAATTATTTAAGACAAATAAAATATTTACAAGTGGAAAACTCCTAATACTTTCAATCAAGCTCCCATCCAAGCCAAGTCTCCCTCTAATCCTCCTAGCTATGATTCATGCTAGGTGGGATTGCATCACATAATATCATAAATCATACATACTTCATAAGTCCTAAGACATAAGTAACCTAAGTACACGCCCCTAATTATTTAAGACAAATAAAATATTTACAAGTGGAAAACTCCTAATACTTTCAATCAAGCTCCCATCCAAGCCAAGTCTCCCTCTAATCCTCCTAGCTATGATTCATGCTAGGTGGGATTGCATCACATAATATCATAAATCATACATACTTCATAAGTCCTAAGACATAAATCTATAAGAAAAAAAGGATTGAGAATGTAATTATAAAAGTAAAAAAGGATTTTTACTAAATACACTCTCGTATGCTAAGTTAACCCCCCTTTCATTAATTTTTTAATGAAGGGGTTAACTTAGAAAAGAAAATGTGTATTTAGAAAAATCTGAAACTTAAAAAGAATTGAGAACCAATTGAAGTGTTTGAACCATCGATTTTACTGGTTCATGACTGGTTCTATTGGTTTTTAACCACAACCAAACCAGATAGAGAACCAATTTCTAGTTTGACCGATCAAATTGGTTAATTTGTCTAGTTCTATGAACAATGATTTTAAGTTTCAATTTTATGAATTGTTGAATAATTCTTTTTTAATTATTTTAATGTACAAAGAGCCTACACATTAGATCTATATTTTTATTACTATATGACTTTCATCTAAAGTTAGAGGTTCTAAGTACAAGTTAATGACTTTTACCTCGATAGTAAAATGTAACTTTAGTATAATAGTATATTTGTACGTAAAATTTATAATGACAAACAATTAATTGTTGTTATATAACCCCTTAAAGTTGGTGAAAAAATCATCAACAGGTCAAAGTCTTTTATACCTTTACCTACAAATTTGGATAGTTTTTGTTTGTAGCTACTACAAGTCATTTTTCTTGTAGTGTCTCAATATGCATAGTATGTTTTTTATTAAATTGCAATTGAGAAATTGGTTGCTTAGCAATCGAATTCTTTCCTACCCTTTTTTACATTTCTCTCTCTTTCATTTTTTTCTCTCTCCATGAATTCTTCATAGGGATGAATACTAATGTAAAACACATGATTCTTGACGTAAAGTAAATGATTCTTGACATAAAACAAATTATTTGTTCCATCTTGAAATATATATATATATATATATATATATATATATATATATATATATATATATATATATAATATACAAATTAAATTCATCTACAACATTTTAGACAAGTCTCATTTCCTTATTTGACAACTCTTCTTTGAAAACAATATCTATATAGATACACTACTTATATGCTAAAGTACAAAGATAAACATTTGAAAATTTGATTTTGCTAATTTTTTTTTGTCAATCTTAATTATAGATAACAAGTGGCTCGATTATTTAATCTTACTATCATTTAATGACTAAACCAAACACTGGAATTGAGCATCTATTGTGGGTGTTAATTTTGACAATATTGTAAAAAAAGATATTTTAAGATTGATTATGGTTTGGCATAAAATTGGCCGCGTTCAAATGCAATTTGGTTTGTGATAAACAACATTTTATTCTTTATTATTAGCCTATTCAAGGACCTCTCAAACACTTTATGCAGTATCAAATGAGCAATAATATCTTGAGTCATATCTAGTGCACAAAACCATAGAAAATTACATGTGTGCCTCTTCTCGAATATCCAAGTAGGAGATGACTTTGTAAGCAATTTATTTGATGTGAAAATGCAAACACCATTTGCATATGTTTACATGCAATTCATGAATATTCTTCCCTTTTTTATCTTTTGACACCCTAGCTAATGGAAGTTTCTCAATGAACCTTATCATGAGCAATGTGCAAAGTATTCTTCATTGCCAGGAATAAGATGAACCAAACTAATAAAAAAAATAATCATCCAAATCTCCTAAGAAATAGAAAACATCTAATGTGTGATATTAGCATACACAATCATCATTAGGTCATTGTTGTTTTAAATATTTGTAACAATTATCATGATCAATGATAACTATTTTTAAGTTTTAGAAGAAAAATAATAAAAAGAGAGAAAAAAAAAAGGGGATGGGAAAGAAACATATTGTCCATTGTAACAAAAAAGAAGTATTGTGCACATTGAGAATCCATTTCTCAACAATGAGTTATTTATGTAAATAATTTTTTAATAATTTATTTATCTATACTATTAATAAAGCGAATAACCCTTTTGACATCTATTTTTTAAAATACTTATTCTACCCTTACACCTATTTTAAAATTAAAAAATAAATTACTTTGTCATAAGAGGGGCTCCAACCGATAACCTTTCACTCTCCAAATATAAACTTTACCACTAAATCGATCTTATAACTTTAAGCAAAAAATTACTTTGAAATATCGATATCCAACATACATAATTGTCCAACTATATCTATAATTTATAATGTATGATATTATATTATATACTATATTTATATCTCTATACTATTAATAAAGGGAATACCCCTTTTGACGTTCACTTTTCAAAATACATATTTTACCCTTACACCTATTTTAAAATTAAAAAATAAATTACTTTGTCATAAAAGAGACTCAAACTCACAATCTCTCACTCCCTAAACATAAACTTTAGCAGTAAACAAACCTTATAACTTTAAGCAAAAAATTACTTTAAAATATTGATATCCAATATACATAATTGTCCAACTATATCTATAATTTATAATATATGATATTATATACTATATATTTATACTATTAATAAAGGGAATACCCCATTTTGACGTCCACTTTTCAAAATACCTATTCTACCCTTACACCTATTTTAAAATTAAAAAATAAATTATTTTGTCATAAAAGGGACTCAAACCTACAAACTCTCACTCCCCAAACCTAAATTTTAGCACTAGACCAACCTTATAACTTTAAATGAAAAATTAATATTGATATCCAACATACATAATTGTCTAACTATATCTATAATTTATAATATATAATATTATATTATATTATATACTATATCTATACTATTAATAAAGGGAATATCCCTTTTTGACGTCCAATTTTCAAAATACATATTTTACCCTTACACCTATTTTAAAATTAAAAAATAAATTACTTTGTCATCATAGGGACTCAAACTCACAATCTCTCACTCCCTAAACATAAACTTTATGACCACTACACCAACTATATCTATAATTTATAATATATGATATATATTATATACTATATATTATATAATGAGAATATGTCTTTTTGATGTCTACATTTTATGACTATTTTACCTTCTAAACATTTTATGACTGCTCCTACTTTCGCAAATATAACTTCTCCCTATTAATATATGGAAATTTTCACAATTTCTACCTTATCACAAATCAGTCTTCCTTAAACATGATTAATATACGTCTACATTTCATGATAAACATTCTTAATAAACATGCAAATACATAGGTGCGATAATATTTTGAGTTCTATTCAAACTCTCTTCTCTTTCCATTTTTTCATATTCATTGCATATTTGACATATCCATTGATGATCTGACATATTTTTATCATGTTATCATAAAAAAAATATAAAATTAACAAAATAAATTTCAAAACATGTCACATAATAATTTATATTTCAAAATATAAAAGTTTACAAAAGATATTAAATTAAAACTCTAAAATTGTTATAACATATTAAAATAAAAATGCGAATACACAAGCGTAACAAAACATGTGCTTTCGCTAGTATAAATAATAATAATAATAATTATTATTATATATATATAGAAAAAGAACAAATTATAGAAATATTCCATCCATTTTTATTAAATTATAGATAACTCTTTTCTTTTTTCACTTTTTACATTAAGTTTAAAAATATTATGCTAGCCGACATCGAGGTACCAAACCTTCCCGTTGATGTGAGCTCTTGGGGAAGATTAGCCTATTATCCCTAGAGTAACTTTTATCTGTTGAGCGACGACCCTTCCACTCGGTATTGTCGGATCACTAAGGCCGACTTTTGTCCCTGCTTGACGGATGGGTCTTGCAGTCAAGCTCCCTTCTGCCTTTGGACTCGAGGGCCAATCTCCATCTGGCCCGAGGAAACCTTTGCACGCCTCCATTACCTTTGGGGAGGCTTACGCCCCATAGAAACTGTCTACCTGAGACTGTCCCTTAGCCCGTAGGTCCTGACACAAGGTTAGAATTTTAGCTCTTCCCAGAGTGGTATCTCGCTGATGGCTCTGTCTTCCCAGAAGGAGGCCTTCTTTGCCCATATATCTCTGAAAGTGTTACACTAGCATTTATTTTAAACTTTACACTAACACTTTTTTAAGAAATTTGAATATATTAATTAAAAAAAATATAATTACAATAAAATTTATGAGTTATTATTGCAATTTATTGTCAGAAAAAAAAAGTCAAGGAATAATCATGAAAATAATCTTACAAATTAACCAAGAAACGGTATAGTTAAACGAATAATTGAACTACCATATCTACTCCTCTATAGCTAAAGCCAATTTTCACGATCATGGTTTCACCTAATTGGCGCGTTCTATTTCCTTGTTATAATAATCATCACTATTATATTCCTATCTCACATTATTATGTTTAACACTTGAACCAAGGATAAAGTAAATTTGCTTAGGTCAACATTTGACAAGCATTCAAAACAATAAAGCAGCTTTGCTGGAAAATCCGTGGTCTACTTTGTCTGTTTGTGAATGTGATTTGGCTCAACGCTCAATAGCAAATCAACGTATTGCCAAATGCCGTAGCCCGCAGGCGTATCCCACGGATCACATGTGGTCTTCTGTTTAACCTTCATATGTGTAGGTCAGTTATTTGAATAGGATACTCGAGTTTCTGCAAAACTTTTAATGTCTTCAATTCTTATAAATAAATAAAAATAAAAAATAATAAAAAAATATGTGTTCGAATAAATTTGGAAAATTAATTTTAAAATTATATGATTTATATTTGAATTTTTAATATAAAAACAAGTTAGAAATAAAATATAATATATATTTTTTATTCAACACAATATTTTTCAAAGTTATTTCAATTTAAAATTAATTTTGAATCCAAAATTTATTCTAAACTCATCTAAAACATAGACTTAAATATATGGAAATATTTAAAATCAGTTGAACTCGAAATTAATTATCCAATATAAAACAATAGACGCTCTATTAAAGTTACAGCCAAACAAATTAGGTGACAAGCACATGGTAGGTCTTCATCCCACTCAAGAAAGGTGCCTTGTTTTATTAGAACAGGTAACGAGTTAAACTTCTCAAGAAATATCTGCACCATTTTGCACTGCCCCTAGTCAGCTATGTTTAGTAAGGTAAACTAGAGGAGAGGGTACATCTTGTGCTTGGTTGTATCTTTGATTTATTTTTAATAAAAAAATTTATTTATAAAAAAAATATAAAACAGAAAGAGAAACAAAAGAGAAATGGCGTATATTCCATGTGAGTCATACATTTTCTATACTCTATTTAATTTAAATATTTTTTATTCAATTTCTCTATCAAACAAAATATTAAAGAAAAATGTCTTTTTTTTAAAAAAAAATACAAATTTAATATATATATATATATATATTTCATGTTCACATCGATCAAGCTCAACATATTGGACTGAATTTCAAGTGATTAAAAATTTACAATAAAAAGACATGACATATATCATATAATTAACACAACTCCTAAGTAAATTAAAAAGTAAGTACAATTAGCATTGGTTTCTAAGGGAGGTTCAACCACTAGTGAGGAATGACCATTTGTTAAAGTTCTGGGAGGGCAATTGGAAACTACCTGTGGGACTCAGATCTATGTTTCCAAGGTTATATGGCTTGTCAATCCAAAGAGAAGCGCTCTTATTTGAGGTTGGGTGTGGGATAATAATAGTTGGTCGTGACATTTAAGGTGGAGAAGGGAGTTGTTTGATTAGGAGGTGAAGATGGTGAGAGACCTAGAAGGTGTTTTGGAAGAGGTTGCTATGAGGCATGAGGTAAATGACAGGTGGAAATCGGGTGTGAGTCCGAGGATATTTAAGACATACTTGGTAAGGGAGGTGTATCGGTTAATAAAAAAAGAGGTTCAGAATAATTCTTCTCTCTTCTTCAGTAGGTCATGGAAGACTAAGGCTTCGTCTAAGGTGTTGGCGTTCTCCTGGCAGGTGACTTTAAATAAAATACCTGTAAAAGTTGAATTGGCAAGGAGGTTCATTCTTCCTTTGACTAAGTCTTTTTGTCCTCTTTGTGGAGTGCAACCAGAGACAGTAAATCACTTACTTTTCTCCTGCCCATGTACGTACTTCATTTAGATGTAGTGTTATAGGTGGTTAGGTTTCAAGTTTGTCCTTCCCGTGGCTTGTGAAATGAGTTTCTGACAGTTGCAAGGAATATGCAATTAAGATGGTATGGAAGTCAATCAAATTTTGAGTATTATTTGGATGTCGGTGCTGTGAGTTATTTGGTTGGCTAGGAATGATATAGTCTTTAATGGTAAGACCTTTCGGGTGAAGAAGTATAGCAGTTGGCCCTGCAACGGTCTTGGCTATGGATTAGAGGGAATTGTAGAGTTTCAACAATTTCATTCTCTGAAAGATCCTCCCACCCGATTTTTTGTATGAAGAGGGTGTTAGTTTAGGGCGATTGGATAATCATGTTTGTGGAGAGTTTAATGTCAGTATTCTATCCTTATAATAAAGTCTTGTTAGATTTCTGGTTTCTAGCAAGAGGGCTTGTGGGTTAGGAATTGATAGTGAGGTCAATTTTTTAAATGTATTGTGACTCTTAAATGTATTCTACTAGTCTATTGTAACTCTTTTTTTATCATTGTCATCCCTTATGACATGTGACTAATTGGTTCTTCAATAATATTTACCTTTTACAAAATAAATAAATATATATATATATATATATATATATATATATATATATATATATATAATTTAGTCTTGTAATTAAGTTTGTTTCAATTTGCGCCTCTATCTTCCACATCTATTAAAAATATGTTAATAATAACACATCATGATGCTACGCTAATGCCATCATATATTATATAATAATAAAAAAATGATGATATCATGGTAGCAGATTTACATGTTAAAAGTGTTAAGTCCGTAGTAATAATGTCATGTCATTATAAGAGAGATTAAAATTGAAAAAAAAAAGTTTACAAGACATAAAAATAAAAAACTTGCAAAGAATAAAAATGAAAAAAAAAATTAGAAAGAATAAAAATCTAATATTTAATATCTATATATCAATTTATATTTATTAGATAAGATATATAATTCGTCTTAAAAAAAGAATATATTTTATTTATTAAACATATCTAATATGCATCAATTTAAAAGTATAAATTATATTAATATATTGTTATCAAATATTGAGTTTTTTTATTTAGATAATATTTAGACAGTTTATTTTTAACTAGTCTTTATTTGACATTTATTAATTGCATTTTAAGTGATTTTCCTATTCCTATATTAAAAATTTAAAAGATTTCACGGGATCCTACATTAAAGTAGTTACATTTAATTTGATATATATATATATATATATATATATATATATATATATATATATATTTATTGAGTATTTTTAGAAAGGTTAATAACACATTTTTTATTACCATTAAAATGACTTTCTCTTATTTTATATTTTAAACACATTTTTAGTTGTCTTTAAATGATTCTCTGTCCTTATTTTTATTTTCAATATATTCCAATAAAATATAAAACATATTAGGAGGAGTGTGTTACACTTTTATGGTGTTTTTTTATTAATTATAGATATTATTAAATATAAAAAATTTTCATTTTTAATTTTCTTCAACATGTATTCAAAATTTTGGCTCTTTAATATATTTTTTTTTGTTTTGTCCTTACTGATAGAAAAACAATAATAGGAAAATAAACATAAGGTAAGAGTAAGGTTAAGAAACGTAATTTATAGAATATGATGAACTATATTGACATTTTTTACTCATCTTGTTTTTATTTAGAAAATTATATTAATATAAGAATTAAATTTTTAATTGAATAAATTTTATCTTAAAAAAATATTAAGTAGTATTTTTATTTATTTCTTTGAAGAATAATAGCTATGTAATTATTTTTTTATTATTTTTATGGGATTAATTCATTTTATAAAAATTATAAATTTAAAAAGAATGAAAAAGTACATAATTATTATTTCAAATTTGAGTGATTATTTTATGTATTATGGATATTATTAATTTTGGCATTGAACTATTTTTATTTGTTTATAATTTAATAATTTTAAAATTATTTAATCCTATATAATTCAATTTTTAAATTTATTCTTGTATTTTGATTTTTTATAAATAAAAATAGTTCTTAATCATTTTAAATTGACTTTTTTATATTATTTTTGAAATATTAATAATAATTATGTGATATTATTAAAATTTTGATTTGGTTAATCTTATTAGGCATAAATTGAACACTTGTAATTAATTTAGTTCTTTTACAAATTAAATTCCAAGTCTCTACTATTATTTAATTTTTAAACCTGTATGATCTAGGAAATTTTTAAATAAAAATATTTAATTAATTTTATATATTTTACTTATGAATATTTTTAAATTTATGTATTCAAATTATCATTTTTGAACATGTGTATACGTCATTATTTTTTATTTAATAATATATTTTTATATAATGATTATGATGAGAAGTCATATATTTAATAAATCTATATTTTAGTTATCATCCAGATCTACTAATTACATTATAATATTATATTTAATAAATAAAATAATTGATCGGGGGTGTATGCCTGGATTACCTAATTGTTTCAACTAACCAAATCTTATATATCCAATTGAATTAAACACTTAGAAAGAAATTTTAATTTTGTTGCCTCTCATTGCCTCCGATAGAAGATTGTGTATCAGGCAAAAAAAACTAATGGGAGTGCTATTTAAATATAAATGTTTAATAAAAATATTAAATTAATAATTTTAAGTATATCATCTACATATGTATTAAATAATATTGATGTGTAGAATTAATTTTATTTTTAATATAATTAATGTGATTGATTCTAATGACTATTACAAAATTTGGATTTGATCAATGGTTTTCTTCAAATGTTCTGCTCTCATTTGCATATAATATATAGATATATAATTTTTTTTTGTGATAAATGCTGAATAAAATAATTTTGTAACCACATCTCAATATAGGTTTATATATCCTCTAAAATGCATATATTGAAGTTTAATTTTTCAACATTGTTAGTATAATTAACACATATCGTATGTTTTGAATATATATGGATTGTGTTTGATATTAGATCTTAAATCTATATATTTTTCTATCTTATTTATATAGGAGTAAGATCCATTAAGTTAGTTTATACCTTTACGTAAAAATAAAATAAAAAAATGACCAATTAAATCACCATTAAATGATATTATTTATAGAGACATTACCACTTCAGAAAATGAAATTTCTGCCAACCAACACAAAAGTTGACATTTGTCTACTCCTTTAAATTAAAAATATGCATTTATTTTAGAGTTTAATTAGTATTGGATAAGAGTGTAAATTGATCTTTTTAATCATAATTCAGGAAAACACTTGTACATTTGTAGTGTAAAAAATTTTATATTATCAACTAATTACAACTTTTTATATATAATAAGTTTGTTAATTTTATCAATTAATACTTTAAAAGTTATGTAAATGAAAAATTGTAGTTAACTGTTGGTTTAAAACTCTTTTACACTTACATTGTATATATGTTAAATTCTATTTTTAAAATATTAATTGATATAATTAATAAACTTACCGTAAACAAAAAATATGACAAAAATGATTGTAAAAATTTTTGCAATTATGCATGGTCATTTTCCTCTTTATTTTATCCTTTGTTAAGAAAACTTTCTTTCCAATTATACCCTTATCTCTCACATTACAACACCGACACACCACACCAAGCTTTGAGAAACCCACACTATCTTCAACTCCACCAGCTCAACTATTACTAATCACGTCAAAGTCGAGGATGACAATGAATGCTTCACGAGGCTCCTTTCAAAATGCCTCAAAAGCATCAAGAACCTCAAAAGAGTACTGCACTAATAGCAAGAGTTTGGTGTCACCATTGCGGTGTTCTAATAACATCTACGTTGGTGTCACCTTTGTAAATGCTTTGTCTTTAGAATCACTCCTTGTTCTCATCAAAATCACTCCTTATTTTATTCATCATGAAAGAAAAACACTCTTTGTGTATGTATTATTTTCAATTATCAATTGCTGCAAATATCAATAATTTTTTATATTTCCTGATAAACATCTCAAATTGTTAACTAGAAAGTAAAATTTAATCATTTCCTACAGCTAACAATTCCTTTGCAGATTTATAATCTACTTCGACAAATTAATTTGTTTGTTTGGAAAATTTGTACAAAGTGGAGATACAAACAAATCATGGTAGGAGAGAGGCTAAATTTATTGGACTACGCATATATGCAATTATCATGGGAAAATAGATTTTAATACGGTATGGGTGGTAATTTTAATTAAAGGATTTTGAATTAATATTTGGATTGAAAGTCAATTTTTATCTCATTTTTCACAAGCCCTGAGGTGTATGTTAAATTGGATAATGAGCTTACCATCTTAAAAATTTTTTGCCATTCTAATTAGGGTGAATCTGCGAAGCAGTTTCCTCATGAAAATCAGTGGTAGATAATTTCAAAAAAAGAATTTGGCAGTTTGGAAAGCAAAAAACATGTATTTTTGTGGGATGATTGGTAATGTTGAATGTTGTCCTTACAAGTTTGTCTTTCTATTTCTTTTCCTTTTATAAGGCTCCAAAGGTTGTTCTCCTTAGCAGTGAATAAGGATATTTTAGTGCAAAGTTTGAAGGGGGCACAATTTGGATTAACTTCCTAAAAGTAGAATGTAGGCGAGATCTTTTTGTGTGTGAAGAAGAGCTTCTACAGGAACTTGGTGACATTGCAGAATGTTCGTTCAAATTGACAATTTCCCTATCATTGGGTGTAGGTCTTGGAAGGAAACAATTTGTTTTCTGTATTAGCAACATACACTATATCATGTAAAGGTGATAATCAAGGAAGTAGACTCAATGAAGATTTTCATCTATTTAAGTAGTTCTGGAAAAACAAACTGTCATCTAAGATGATCACGTTCTCTTAGAGACTATTGCTCAATATGTTACCTACAATTGACAATCTGATGAGGAGAGACATGTTTTTCTATGGCAACCAGCTTTTGTGCAGTTTGTGTAGAGGGCGTCCTGAGGACAACAAACATCTATTTTTATCCTATAATATATCTCAATCATTGTGGTTTAGGTTTATGAGGTGGATTGCTATAGTTTGTCCTTTACTTGATGAATTAAATAAACTATTTCATATGATTGGTTCTGGACAATAGGTAGACTTAGAAAGAAATTTAGATACTTGTTTTGGCATGTTGTGTGTTGCGGCCTTTGAATATCTATAAACTCTATAGTTTTCAATAACAAAACCTTTGAGTCTTTTGATATTCTATCTTTTATTCAGGTTACTTCTTGAAAGTGACTACTTTATCGTTTAGGTTTTCACAGGGGACGTGTGTTATCTAATTGGTGTACTAATCCTTTACAATATTTGTCAATGATGTAATGTTAGGATGTTTAGACTATACCTAACTTGTTTGAAGCTATATGCTAATTGTATAGGTTACCTTTGTCTTTAAGGTACATTGGTTTTTTGCTGGTGGGATGCTTATAGGGTTGTTGTAATGACAATGGAATTGATGGTATACCTTTTGAGATACTGTAAGGTAATGAAACATTTTGCTTGGATGGATGAATATATTTATTTTGCTTAAAAAAAACTAATTTGTTTTAAATTTTTCTTTATTTCAAATTTCAACTAATCAATATAAAAATCTGTTATGTGTAAGAACCCATTTCCTTGTAACACATCTAAAGAAATAGAAAGTCATGACAGATGATTGTGCCAAAAACCAAGGCAAATATATATTTCATGATTATATGTAGTTAGCAAATTTAATCAATATGATATTATCTCATCCATCATGCTTGTTAAATTTCATATGATTTTAAATTTTTTAGATATTCTATTTAATAATGAATATTTACATATATTTAAATACTATGTCAGATTAAAATTAAATAGCATGATGAATTACCAAATCATATTATACACAAATAGACATACAGATATGAATTGACACATGCACACATTTCAGACAATCTTCTTTAAATAAATTTTAGACTATGTTTGGATAAATAGTAGAGAACAAAACAAAATATAATAAAAAGTAAAAAATAAATTAAATAGATTAAAAATATAATTTTATTGTTTGAAAAATCATGAATTGAAATAAATTATAAACACAAACAAAGACCCACAAACAAACAAATATACATTTTATACTATGTCTTTTAAAAAAATCTTGTACTAGTGTGGATTGATAGAACAAAAGAAATATAATAAAAAGAAAAAAATGAAATGGAATAAAAATATCATTTTATTGTTTGAAGCAATAATGAATTGGAATAAATTATAACTTTTTTTATATATTATCTTAATTTAGTCAACCATTTGGTTAATCAAATACATTGATGTACACCTCAAATAAAGTTAACATAGTAATTTTAGAATTTGTAAAAATTTATTCTACTATGTACATTTTATTCTTTGAATCCTCTTTCATCCTAATTTAGATGAACCAAACAATGAAGTGATTAGGCATAATAATAGGGTGGATTAGGATAAACTTTTGTTATTTAGATTTTCTTGCAAAATTCATCTACATCGTCTACAATAGGTTTTCAGGCTATTAGATATGAGTCATGAGGGCTATGTTTAAGTAAGCGTTAGTACAACTTTGAATGTATCTAAACATGATTGGAGAAAATAGGTCGGTGGACGGGTTTCTAATTGAAAAACAATCATCTACTATATGTGTTTTCTAGATAACAATAAAACTTAATTAATAAAATTAAAAAATGTCTTGATAATTGATCAAACCCAATTGGACTTAAGAGGGGCAATGAGACATGCAGGTATGAGTAGTACCTAACTGCTACCCATTCTGCTACAAAATACTCATATGTGTCACCCGTTTTAAACCCATCATGTACCCATTATAAAAAATGTTGTAGGTTTTTTTAATACTAGCAGATATTCATGAGTACACACAAATACTTTAAAAAAATATTTTCGTATATGAAGTTTTATCAAACAAATAATTTGTTTGTTGAAAATCTAGATATAAAATTATACTATTTTTACAAGATTAATTGGATATAAAAATATATTAATATAATATATATGTATATATATACAAAAAATATTTAATATAAATAGAATCTTTGTTTTACATTACTGAAATTTTATAAAAAATGATTCTATCACTTTTCAATTTTTCATTAAAAAAAATATTGATAACAATAAAATTTGACAATTAACATTTTAAATTGATTTATTTAAAAAATATTATTTTTTTAAATTAAATATGCTTAATATTTTTACTTAGTGGCTACCCATAAATACGAGTAGTGAAAACACATTTAAATTATTCACACATGTATTTTTACAGATTTTATCTGCAAGTATCCATAAGCATAATTTTCTTTTTTCATCCCTAGGAAGACTACTAGTTCACAGTTCCAAGTTTTTAAACTATTCGTCGAAATTAATATTTGTTTGTTTTCGAAGAACATTTTCAATCAAGCGATTTCAACAAAATTTAGAGCCATAATTTCTATATTTTCGAATAAGAAAAAAATGTCTCAATTTATAAAATGAAAGATAAAATCTGCACTTAAGTAAAAATTGTAAAACTTATGTAACCAAAAAAAACAAGACACCTCTTTCGGAGCACGTAAGACAAACAAATTGTGATGTTAACTCTTTTTATTCTCGGCCACAAGATATCTAATTAATGGCCACAAAAACCTGTTGTAGTGCAGAATGCAAGGTTTTGCCTCCCGTCCTGTTCCTAAGGCTGGATTTAGTTGAGAGAAAAGAAATAGAAAATATAAAAACAAGTAAAATTATTTAATTTAAAATAAATAAAAAGTGTAAGATACACGATAAATAATAAAACATTCTCTGTTTCACACATTTTTTAAGTATTAAGGTTTTAATTACTTTGATTTTGATTTTTAATTTTTTTTACCAGTAATTTTTAAAATATTTTTTTTTAAAAGAAAAAAATATATTTAGTAAATGTTATTTAAAAACTATTTTAAAGATATAAAAATAAAAATATATTCCGATTGTATTTTGAGTTTTCAAAACAAATATAGAAAATTGAAAAGCAAAATTATTTTTATTATTCTATTTTTCAATTTTTAAAAACTAAAAAATCAGAATTATTTTTAAAAATTATTTTTTTAAAAAAATACTATTAAAATTAATTTTTTAATTTTTAAAAATAAAATATTAAAAATAATTTTATAAAACTGTTATAAAATGAGTCTTCAAACCGTTCATAATATCAATCCCTATTCTCGATCGTGATAAAAAGTCAGCACCCGTTCTCATCCTCAATTGGGATAAAGTTTCTCCACACTAGCCACAGTTGCTAAAAGCAAATCCAAAATAAACATGTACTATTTCAATTAGTATTCTGTTGTTTACCATTTTTTCCTATTATAATATTTCATTTAGTTATTATATTCTTCACTTTAATTTTCAATAAAATATTTATCATCAATAAGAGTTTAAATTTTGTGAAAAAAATATAATTATAATTATATAAAAATAAGTTTTTAAAAATTTGATCTACATAAAAATCATATAGGTGTGTTATTTTATATTTCTCAAATAGTTAAAAAAGCTAAATTTATCAAAACAATTTTTTAAATTTACGTTTTTTAAGGGAAATAAATTTACTTATATATTGTCAATTAGCACTTGTTTCGAGCTTTCTTATTAGTTTTATCAAACACTATGTATTTCAGTTTTGATAAATTTTTTAAATAAACTATTTAATCATTAGAATGTTGGGTTTAAATTACAACTGTTATTTCAATATGCATAGTATTTATTTACAAATGATTTTAAGAAATAACATTGTTTTAAGTTAGTAGTCAAATGAACTTTTATTTATCACTAGAAGTATATTTTTCAAATCGATACATAAATTTTTATAGTAACTAATTTTTCATTTACAAGGAAAAATTTATTAAATAAAAAATGATAAATTATAAGTTATGTCTCTCAATTTATTCATTTGTTGAAACTAATAACGTTGACTTTTCTCTCAGCTTATAAAAAAAAGAAAAAATGTTTAAGGTTTTCTATCCATGTATCATGTAGAAGATCAATTCATGTTAATATTTAGAGTTTAATTAGTATACACTGACAGTCAATTATGACTTTTTATTTATGTGACTTTTAAAGTAATAAAGAAGAAAGTAAAAAAAAATTACCATAAATAAAATATTGTGATTGAATATCACTATATAAATGTTTACACTAATTAAACTCTAATATTTAATCGTCAACGACTATTTTTTAACAGTTGAAATGCCATATAAGGAAAAAAAATGTGAACGATTAAAAATAAAAAGACGAAATGTTAGTAACTTATAATTTGAAGGGTAGTGATTATAATCTAGCCAACAAGAAAAATAACAAATCTGAAAAGAAAACTTGTTCAAAATAATAAATTTCATCATACATCACAGCAACTTAGTTTAAATTTAATATGTTTAACAATTCAGTTTGATTTTAAACACGAGAACTGAAAATAAATCCAAAGTAAATAAAACTAATGTATTTTCTTACTTTCATTTGTTCAGTTAATTGTTTATTCAATTTATCTTTGAAACAAGTTCATAAAAACTCTTACATTTGCCAAGCTCAAATGAAAGCTAATGATTTTTATTGAATGGTAAAACTGTTCGATTTTAAAGCTGAATTTGTCGTGCCTTTTGGTTACTACTTCTATTTGACAAGTTTAATTAAAAAAAAAATTATCCTAAAAGATACAAATGGAAACACTATTATCAACATGCTAAAATTAGAAAAGGTTATCGAAATCATTTTACTTTACGGATGTGTTCGAATTATGGGTTAAAAACAATTATGTTCCCCAAACAAAAGAATAAATCTTTTCCAATTTTACTCGAATCATGATCAGGGATTCAAACTCTTATTCAAATTCAATTCGGTGATGATTTTTGCGAAACGCATTATTTTGTGGATGTAACTCAATTCACAATCTCCAAACTAGAATTTGGAATGTGCAAATTACAATCCAAGCATGTACAACTAATAGTCTTATAATCAGGATTTGACTAATAAGATTTATTTTCCTGTAAACGTAAATATTTGAAGCTGGATTTAGAAGCCTACACTTCGTGAATTTTTCTAAATCCCAAAAGTTTATTCCATTCTCTATATTCCTTACTTCTTTATCTCAGCTTTATCCATCAGGTTGGTCCCTGGTTGTGTTAGAATGACGTCAAAGTCACTAAGAGTCCACTCTGCTACTTCATCTTTGTCACTAACAAATATCTCAGTGCCAGTATCAATAGATGTCCATATTCTTTTGGCAGGAGGAGTGCCAGGGTCCTGCACCACATGACAAGATAAAATTTAAATGTGTGATGACTCATGAGATTCCAATTAATAGTACAGTACTAGTTCAATTATTGACCTGATAAAAGTAGAGTCTACTTGATAGCCCTCCAACATCAAGCTCCCATGTCCTTGCATTCCCCACCCAACCATCACCTTTTTTCGTGGGATAGCCGTAGTCACCCCAAATAGGGTGAGGCAACAATTGAACTATCTCTTGTGCCTGAGGGTTGCTGTAAGGATCACATGTGCTTACTGGTTTCTCCAAGTGTTGAGCATTTCCAGGAGCACAGTAATAGTGATAAGCTGAGTAGGGGAAATTGGCTGTGTCATTTCTAAATATTTTTTTGTTATCAGGAGTGATATGGAATGGTGGGCAGTTAACCAAGCCTTGGGGGCTGCACCAAGCTGGGGTTTCAGGGTTGATTATCATCTCACTATATCTAGTGACATCAGTTAGTACATCTCCATCACAAGGAGCACCGTTGTTCTTCCAACAGCTTCCAATGTCTAAAAGGTAGAATTGGCTCTTGGATCCTCCCCCCTTCTTGATATCCAAGCTCAACTTTACCTTGAAATTTGGTGATTCTGGAAGCTGAATTAATGAATCATGAACCAACCCAAATGGTTAATTATGGCAAACTAAACTAGAGGCATTGAAGGAAATTAAGTAGATTATACGGCTTACTAGTTAAACTATTTAACAGAATTGGAAATTTCGAAATGTTGGACTTGGACTCACAGTTTTTAGCATTCCCCTTGTATCATAATGGTAACCTCCAGAGAATCCTTTGGTTGCATCAGCTCTCAGGTACAACATCAACCAAGGGTATTTCTTTGAAGTCTTCAGTTTGTGTTTGAACACCCAACTCCCAGCATTAACTTTCTTCTCCCATACTACCTCATAGTAAGAAAGACCATTGTGTTCACCACAATCAGAATCCAAATCATAAGTACCACTGAATCTCCCTTGCATTGTGCCATCGTTGAGCTGTGTCTGTTTATGACACAAGATGGGTTGATTCATGCACCCCTGTCCAAAACAAGGAAACCGTCCAGGGCTAAAAGGGGGTACCTTCTTTCCGTCCTGAGGACATAACCCAGAAGTGGTGTCATAATTTCCATTTTTCAACATTACCATCCAAAATTGCCAATGCCTTGGGGTGTCTGCAACTTCACATAAAGAACCCAAATACAATTCCTTTTCCATTGCATAAAGGTCTGTATTATTGATATTTTCTAGCTTTAGACCAGGAAATGAGTTCCCCACCCCAAGTCTGTTATCAGCTTCTGTGACCTTGTGAGTCAGAGAACCTAACCATCACAACCACTCACAACTTTCAACAAAAGCAAACACATTGCTGATTTTAAAAGATAAAATAACAATTCATAATATGTGATCCAACATAGACGAAGTATGTAATAAACTGAACTAATATGATGCCTATGTTTGTGTGTCAAGTGATTTGGCTTACCTGAAAGATCAAAACAATCAGCAGCTCTTGGACTACCCATGTGAGGAGCTTCTTGACCAACTTCATTGCAGAAGTTCCAAGCTTCAAAGGCCACCCTCAGGCCATCGCTCTGCATTCCTGGGTCCCCTACAGCTGAGACATGACTCTGCTCTGTGGACGCAAGAGAGGCACTGAACACAAGCATATGCATCAACACAAACAACTTCTCCATTTCCATTCTGTGGTTGGTTCAGAAGCAGAGGAGCATGGTAAAGGGTACTAATCTAATGTTAGGAGCACGTTCCCCTTCTGTTTTCAGGTGGTGCTTTCTTCTCTTTAAAATGCCACTGACCTTTACCAAATTTATTGTATTTTGTAAGTATTGAATGAATACGTGATTTAATCATTTAACTCATTTATGAGAAAGTTATAACTGCAGATGGACCACTATCAAATGGAGTTAGGAGGAAGCTACCCTGAAGTCCAACAAATATGGCACGTCGTGATGCATCATTTGTTACCGTCAGATATGGGTTTTTTTATCAACAAATGATCAAATATTTGAAAAATTATGACATAGGTAATCAGCCTAAAAATGATTGAAATGATGTAGTTTGACTTTCAAGGGTCAAATTATTTTGGCCAATGAATGGTCAAATTATTTTTATCATGTTCAAATTATTTTGACTTTCAATTTTAAATAATCAAATTATTTTATTTAACCAATGAATGTTCAAACTACATCATTTTAGGATCACCTCATAAGAGTCATTTTTCAGCTGTATCCTCTTCAAAAACGCTCAAATATGCTTATATTATTATTAAACGATTTTGATGTTTTATGGACTACCTGTTGGAGATTTGGAATATGTACATTGAAAATGGCTATTTAATCCTTAGGGTGCTGCTGGCTAGTCCTACTGGTGCTCCTGTACAGACAACATTATTGTAAAATGCACCGAAATCAATTTTTCAGATCTGTTGTTTCTTAACTAAGTATTCTTTTTTGTTACTTTTCTCACTTCTAACACGACAGTCAGACTTGTGTCAAAATCCGAGTGAAGAACTCTTTCTTTTACAGGTAAAAAAAAAAGAGAGAAAAACTCTGTTTCTTTTTACATAAAAGAGCCCGCTTTCGCTATGTCACAGTATTTATAGACTAGAGTAACCTTACAACCAGATGAGCTTCCTTATCTGTGTACCAGTATTCACAAATCTATGACTAATTAATAAGATGAGCTGTATTATCATGTATATTCTAAATATTAGCTTATTATACTGTAAGATATTTGATATAATTGTATATAATCACGCCATATATCTGACATAATAACAAGATAATCTTTAGAGATATACCTTATGTGATAGTTGATACAATTCCTCGCATTATCGATAATTTGGTATCTTAATTCTCTATTACTCTTACTATATTTATGTTCTTAATGTAGAAAAAGAATGCAAACAACACTACTCTATCTAACAGTTTATCTTCCATTTATTAGAATTTGTTAAAATTTATCTATTTTATCATAATCATGAGAGAAAAACATGTGATAATTTGTAAAGAATTTTGTCTTCGTATTTATAAAAATTTATGGTATTCTTAATGGATTTTGAATCTGTTGTAACGTGTCTCAAGGGTTGAAATATTGTATCCTTGTTAGATTTTTTTTTCTTTTATTTATTTTCTTTGTACTATCAAAAGACATACTTTACTTTTTATTTATGATCTTAATAAATTTTTTGACCCATAAAAAAATTAACAAATAAAATTAGTTTATATTTAAAGTTAAATATATATATAATTTTATAAAATAACTTTTTTAGTGAATAGGGATGAAAACAAATGGGTATAATATTTTACATTATTAATCAAATAAGGATAAAGATGAGTTTAAAGTGTAAGAATAGGAACGAAAATTGTCATATTCTTCTCAATGATGATTGTTTCATTTACCTGTTTTTACATACACAAGGAGAGCAATTATTTTAATTCTTTTTTATTTAAGGATTTGTTTTTTTCCTTTTTTATATAAAAATAAATTTTAGTTAAAAAATTAGTCATGTAGTTAATTTAGTGCAGATTTATCTTTATTTTTTATTATTATAGAGACAAGTTTTGAAAAGGAGTGGAGCAAGGTTAGTAAAAATTGGATTTTTTTTTTTAAGTAATCAATGTATCATCGCCTAGTGCTCACTCTATGAGCCCTAGTGGTAGTTTGACTTGGTTTCCAAAATTTTGACCTCCCAATGGTGGTAGACATATCAACATAGTATAAAAGGCGTTTTTTGTCTAGAAAGAGGTGGTTACACACCTGGCTAATCAAGGGCATGTTCTAGAGCCATTTTCCTTCGTCCCTTCTCTTTTTGCTTCCATTTTTGTATTTTTCCTCCTCCATTGATCATGTCTTTGGTTAAGCGACTCATTGGTTAGGGATATAACTAAACATGAATTCTTGTGTATATTATATCATTTAATCAAAGTTTATTATTAAATGTTGATGTCTCTTTTGTACCTTATACTTTATTGATTTATGTTTAGTGGATTTTACGTTTCAAATGAGCTTGAAAGAGGATTTTGATTCATGAAATGACAAGAGCACTCAACGGAGTTTATTGCTAGAAATAGAGTAAAATTCATTAATCATCTTAAAGTCCCTTTTTTTAATGCAAGTTATTTAACTTTAGGTTATGCAAGAAATTGGTAACTTAAATCTCAAATAGCTTAGTTTCTGCTTGCAAGAAATTAAGGTTGAAATATTTTTATGGATGACGGAAATATAAGCAGTAAATAAATATTATGAGTTCATATATGCACCAGGATGAAGGTATAGTGGGGTCAAAATCCAACCAAATCTTGATCTCTGTAGCCATTTTTTCTTTATTTGTTTATGTTTTTTATTTCAATCTTACTTTTAGTAGTGTTGGTAAAAATTTCCTTTTTATTTATTCAAGTAGAAAATATTGAAGTTTTTGAGTATCATCCAAATCTCTATCGATACAACCTTGTCACTTCTTTAGGGTATACTATACACGAAGTGCACTTGCCAAAAGGATTTTATCTGTCGTGGAAAACAATTCAAATTATTTTAATTTCAAATCTATAAATATTGTTTAGAAAAAGATATTATTTTATCTTTATGATTTGTTTAGATTTTAAAGATATTATTTACAAAATAGAGATTTGTTTTCTCATTTAAGATTAGAATGTTAAGTCTATAAATATGGTTTTTGCAATAAGAAAAATTACCCAACCTAAAGAGAGGGTCACCACCCTAAGTAATAAAGAGGGTTATGATATGGAAGGAGGGTTTGCAAGTTTTCCAATAATCCCAAAAACTTGACGTGAGAGTAAGCATGAGGTGGGAACCACGTAAACAAAAAGATGGGAAGGTTTTGTAGGTTTTTTAATAGTCCCTAAAAACTTGTCGTGGATTAGCCATGAGGGCAAACCATGTGAACTAAATAACATTGTTATGTTTCTTTTTACTCAGGTGATGTTTATTTTATGGTGCATTTTTTTAACAATATGAATAAAGAGAAGTTTGTTGGCTATTTGTTTTTTGTCCCAACAAGTGATATCAGAACACATACATCTTGAGTCATGATGATCAGAGAAAAGAAGAATATTACTAAAGGAATCAGACAAAGGTAGATTAAAGTCAAATGACATATTCTCTTGGAGATATAACCAAGAGTATAGGAGAAAATATATACTAAATTTGCGGTGGAGTATACTGTGACAAACATTCATGGTGATTGTAGATGAAATTAAAAATTTTAATTGAAGGAGAGATTGTTAAGGAAAATAATTCAAATTATTTCTAAATATTGTTTAGAAAAAAATATTATTTTATTTTTAGGATTTGTTTAGATTTTAAAAAATATTATTTGTAAAATAAATGTCTGTTTTTTTATCTAAGATTTGGATATTATGTCTATAAATAGAGTTTCTAATATAAGAAAAATCACACAACCCAAATAGGGAGTCACCACCCTAAGTAAGAGAAAAAGTTATGATGTGAGGGGAGGGTTTGTAAGTTTTTCAATAGTTCAAAAAACCTGATGTAGATGTAGATATGAGATGCGAACTATGTGAACAAAAATATGGAAAGAATGTGTAAGTTTTCTAATAATCTTTAAAAATTTGTAGCAAAATAATTTTGTTATATTTCTTTTTTCTTAGGTGATACTGTTTATTTTATAATATTTTTCTTTTTCAATATAAATAAAGGGAAGTTGGTTGGTTATGTATTGTTTATCCTAACATTATCAACCCCGGCCTCACCCTTTCCATACCTAATGGTAATCACAATGTTGTAAAACAATGATTGATTGTAAAATCTGTTCTCAATTAGGTAGAAGCTAATTTCATTGATATTATCGCATTCTTTTCTTATCCTTAGTTTTGGTTTTTGATAAACTCATTTTAAATGATTTTAATTGTATTTGTTGAAATGTTAGGAACCTGAACTT
This sequence comes from Psophocarpus tetragonolobus, assembly GCA_037954015.1. NCBI lineage: Eukaryota > Viridiplantae > Streptophyta > Magnoliopsida > Fabales > Fabaceae > Psophocarpus > Psophocarpus tetragonolobus. Next base: position 34,126,147 of record CM075692.1, on the reverse strand, counting down.
GTAAGTGAATATAATGGAGAAAGTGAGTTTGCGGTTTGGACATTGTTTACTCCAGCAAGCACATGTGCACCTTGTATACAATTTGTTAGCTTTACGGTTCATTCTTAAGAATGTTGGTTAAGTTTAATAATGTGTCCAAAAAAATTTGGTTTGCTGAAATGCGTACTAAGTCGTGGTTACGTAAAAAGATATATATTATCTGATATGTAATAACGTGTTATGTAAAACTCTAAACAAGATTGCTAGAGGTCTTCTATTGATCCATTTGGCATGGTGCTGTACGTTGTTGCCGCAAGCAAGTAACAACAATAGGGTGAAGGGCTTCTACTCGATCAACATATGTTACCCTGCTATGAAGTTACCAAAAAGTTACTGCTGCATTTTGCATGCATCCTCTTCAAGGGGTGTAAACACCTAAGGCAAACTGGCTTGTTAGGATTTCCCATAATTGTGGAACACAGACGATGACAAATATTATTATTATTAAAAAATATATTCACTTAAATACAATTATAATCTCTTTATTTTGTTAATCCACAATTTTAGTTTTTTTTTTAAGTGCAAGATGAGAATGTTGTGAGCAAGATGTGCATAAAAGAATGTCAGGCGGTAATATATTCCCCTTCTGAATTCTTGTTAATCCAAATTGTAATTTTTACATTTCGGATTCCCCATAAAACGGAAGAAATTGTGAAAAAATAATGTTAAGATGAACCAAGATATAGAAAAACTTGTGAGCAAGATGTGGAAAAAAGAATGCCAAGCAGTAGTATATGCCCCATCTAAATTTTACTTATGGATGGAATTCATAGTGCAATTGTTTTACATTTTGGACTGGCCAATATAGAATAAAAAAAAATCATTATGAATGGGAGAATTCGGAATATATTTTTCAATAAAATACATCTTGCATTTTTTATCGGTCAATTTAGAATGAAAAATTGCTTAACTCAATATGAAATACTTTTTTGTTTTAGATATTTTGATTGAATTGATCATCAATAACATTTTTTTTTAAGATCAAGAACATATTTTAATTCTAAATGAAAAGATTGTGTTTTGATTCATTTGATATGGAAATATGTTTTGGATTAAGTATTTAGAATATAATATTTTTTTCTTATTTTAGATTAATAATCTAAAAGAAAAAAAAAAGTTAAAGCATCTCCAAAGCGAGATGTTTGTAAATTTGTTTAACAAATTAATGAATTATTTGAGACAACTTTCTTATTGAAGCAATCCTACATGAAAATTTAAGTTGGTTAAAGAGTGAATAAGTTGTTTCATCAACCCAACAACTATTGCTTATGATTAAAAAAAGTAATTTTTCACTAAATCCGTACAAATTAATAACAATATATAACTGAAAAAAAATTATAAAATTGTGATTTTCTTAGAGTTTCTTATCATTTCTTCCATTAATTAGACTAAAATTGAATATAAATTTCTTAGTGATTAAGTAATACTGTAGAAATTACTAAACGTTTCTTTTAATAAAATAAGATGTTCTTACATTGAAAATCCAGAATAAATACACGATTTTGGAGAAATTGTGAAAAAACAAAAAAATGACAGGGTGAACCGAGATATAGAAAAAGCTGTGAACAAAAGGTTGTAAAAAAGAAGAGGAAGAAAGTATATGCTCCTATCCAAATTTGGCTTCTAGATTTTACAATCTAAAGTGTAAGAGTTTGATTGGTTTAATTTTTTTTTTAGTTTTTTAAAAGAGTTATCAACAATAGTTTTCAAAAATTGTTTTCGGAAAGAAAATAAAAAAAAACTTGTTTAGTAAGTGTTATTTGAAAACTATTTTGAAAATGTAAAAATGGAAAAACTTGTTCATATTTATTAAAATTTCATTAATGAAAAATAAAAGACACCATGTTCTTATTGTATTTTGAGTTTTCAAAACAAAAATAGAGAAGTGAAAAGCAAAACTACTTTCAGACGTTCCTGTTTTTTAATTTTTAAAAACTAAAAAATTAGAACTGTTTTCAAAAATTATTTTCAAAAAACACTACCCAAACAAGTTTTTTAGTTTTTAAATATTAAAAACAATTTTATAAAACTATTGTTAAACAATCACTAGTTGTTTCATATTTTCGATTGGACAATCTGAAATAAGAAAATTGTATTCTCAATACGAGAATTCTGAATATATTTTTCCATTCCCGATTCATATCTAGAATGAAAATTTGTATTTAATTATCTAATTTTAAATACAAATTTTATTTTGGATATTTTTATTCTTAATTAACATATTTTAATTGTATATGAAATTGTCTTTTAAATTGGTTCGATTCGGAATGCAAAATATATTTCTATGAAAATATATTTTAGATTAGGTTATTTACGCTAGAATATATATTGTTTTCTTAACATTATATTATCTTTTGTTATGTTTTTAAAAATAGACTTGGTTACTGAACTAATGAAAGTATTAGTTTAACTGTTATTAAATCAGTTTTAATAATAATATTTTATTATTATTAATATACTATAACAATTTAAGATTAAAAAAAGAAAAATATATTAAAATATTTTTACTAAATACAACTTTATATTGCTAACTTAACCCCATTAATGTTGATTTTTTAATTAAAAAGGGGTGGACTTAGGAAAGCAAGGAGTGCATTAAGAAAAAATCAATAATTTAAAAAAAGAATATGAATCAGTTGAATTGTTGGTTCGATTTTTAAAACATAGATTTTTTGCTTCCTTATTATTATACCTTACAATTTAGCATATAAGCATATTAGAGGTAACTATTCAAAAATTACAACTTTAACCTATATCATTTTAAATAGATAAAAATAATAGATTTTAGGTGTCAAAAACATGTAAACTATACAAAAAATAATAAGATGATTCCTATACATTGAGAACTACATCTTACACTTTCTCCTTGCAAGCAACTTCAAGCTTCTTCCACAAAATATCCACATGTTAACCAATAAAAAAAAACATGAAACTAAAATGAATGAGACATAATGTATCAGTGAGGAATCCTAGTACTTTGGGTTAATTTTTTATTCTCAACATTGCTTTTTAACTCTCATAGTTTCTCTGTTCTTTTATGATTCCTCCCATAAGCTTAATCATTTAACATTATTTGTATATCCTTTGAAGGAATAATAAACTTTTCTCAACCTCCTACTATTGACTATCTATTGCCTCTAAAGACATTAATGTCTTAAGACATCTACACAATACCCCCACTCAAGTCCTTTCATTAAACCTTCACTTACCTATCATAATGGATGAGTATATGTGTAATATTTTACTTTAACTGACTTATCCAACCTAGACTCTATGACTCAACCCTAAACTTGATCTTACTATAAGATGTGTCATCATCTCTCATATGACAAAAGTAACATTCTACATGGCTATATCCTCACCAAAAATATTGATTGATTTCACTGCACCCATCAAACAACACAACACCATTCCATTTATACATTATCATAAAATACATATATACATAAATTGTTAATATGCTTCATTCATTGGCACCTTGCTTTCTGGGATATATAAGATTCCAACCTTGTTCCATTTATACAGAACCTTAACCAAGTTATTATTCATACTTTTATATATGAATAGATATTCTATAACCATGAATATGAAGTGAGATATTTTATAATAATGAATTATTTAGAAATATTATACAATAAAACATTATAGAAGAGCATTTGTAGATAATTCTTAGAAATGATTAAAAAAATTGATATTTTGAAAAATCAATGTAAAAGATTTTCTTTTACATCAATTTCACAGTCGATCTGAAATACTTTATTGAGAATCTCATAAAAAAGTAAAAGGATGTTAATATTTAACATATTGGTTGGTAAATAAATGATCTAGAAATTCAACAACTAATCTAAAATAGTTATTCCAAATATTACAATTTTCCTCATGTACCATACTCCATTTATTTCTAAGAACCGTACGAATGGCAATATTAATTTTTTTTTCACTAGTGTACCAACACAAACATATGTATTTACATGGGTAAAGATGACAAAAATGTACTAAGACCTCACAGGTATCTATAAAAATACCCTTAAGCAAACTGGGCAAATACTCGCAATTTAGATTTTGATGAGATGGGTTTAGACTTATAAAAGCTATACGGATATAGTACTATAGTATCTGATTCGCCCTGCCTTGCTCTATATATATATATATATATATATATATATATATATATATATATATATATATATATATATATATAAAAAGAGCGAGAGGATACCTCAGGTGACAAAAATGGTTATGATGAGAAATGAGAAAACATAATAATAACCATAGAATTTCAATAAACTCAGACTGAGTTGTTAATTAAACAAGTTCATGTTATTCTCTCACACAAAAACCTTCCCACAAACTCTTAACAGACCGCTCTTGTCACCTTTCTGTAAGGTCGTCATCACCTTCACCCCACCACTGCCATTGTTGACGATGGCAGTGGCGTCAGTGGCAATGGTGGCGATGACAATTGTTTTATTCCCAATAACAAACAAGAGAGAGAAGTATGAGTATGTGATGTGAACTCAAATTGGGAACACTATATAATTATAGTGAAAGAACAAGTGCTTCAAAAACACAATTTTCTTTATCCTCTTTCGGAATTTGATTAGGGTTTTAAACCGTGGCAGGTTATGTATGTTTTACTCCACCATCACTGCCAACGATAGTGGCGGTACTGCCAGTGGTTGTAGCGAAATGGTGGTGGCAATCTTGTAGAGGATTCTGCAGGGGTGATGAGAGTGGTCCATTAAGAGTTTATGGGAAGGCTTCTGCGTAAAAGAACCAAGCGAGCTTGTATAATTAACAACTCAATCTGAACCATTTATTAAAACCCTATGTTATTATTATGTTTTCTCATTTTAACATTTTTTCTCGCCTGAGTTATCTCTCTCTATATATATATAGAGAGAGAGAGAAAGGACATTTTAGGTGAGAAAATAACTTATTTTGAGAAATGAGAAAATCCAATAATAATTTTATGATTAAATTTAATGACTCAGATAGCATTATTTATTAAAAGTAATAAAGTAACTAAATTTAATAATAACTGTAAGATTAAATTAAACTGTATTGATTGCATTGTTTATTAAAAGTAATAAGGAATAAACACTTTACTACTTTTAATAACCAATACAATCAACACTGTTAAATTTAATCTTACAGTTATTATCAATTTCTCTCAATAAACTTTTTTCCCACCTGCTATATATTAGATGTTAAGAAAATGAATGTAAGGATAAAAAGTAAGTCTGTTATACTTACTATTATAGTAATTGAATCTCTTTCCCTATTAAAGTCTTTGTTACATAATATCATAACAAAATGTAAATAAATGCTTCTAATAAAATTTTAGAAATAAAAAAGGTTTCCAATAGTACCCTAATGATCTTGAAATAAAACTTTATAATTTCATACATCAATATATGACAAAAAATCTTAACTGGTTACTAATAAATTTAAATAATAAATAATTGTATTTACACAATTAATTCTCAAATAGGATAAAAAATATATACATAGTTTTCATTTAGTTTTTGTGTCTCCTAGTTCACTATAAACTCGTATTTGTTATCTGAAAGCAATACTTTAACAAGATGTAATCCCAATAATAGTGCAAGTTAAAAAAGTTCACAAATAATTTTTGTTCTGAGCCCCGTAACTAGAAAAACAATCATAGTATCCACAATTTCAAAAATAATATTTACACTCATAATTAGAAGTATAGTTAATCACTAATTATTCATAAGTCATACATAAAATAAATAATCTTAATCAATAAACAGAACAAGTTAAAAAAGTTGGCAAATGATTTTTGTTCTTATCTAGTGGGTATCTGAAAAAATAATAGTATCCACAATTTAAAAATAATAATACTGATTTATACTCATAAATTAGAAGTATAATCAATCACTAATCATTCATACGTCATACAAAAGGAAAGTATTTTCCTAATTAACATCTCAATACATACACACAATTTCACAAGCACAATATAGTGATTCTCATTATCATTGTGGCTAAATTTTTTGTTCCTAGAACATATATGTGTCATTTTACAAATTAGATTCATGAAAGGTCTACAAGCTTATATTCCACACAATGACATCACATTGTCTTTCCCATTATTTGATGGAGGTATCTAATATTTCGTCTCATATCAAATGGAGGTATCTCATATCTCATCTCATTCCAAGTGAAAGTATCTAAAATTTTATCCCCATATCAAAGGGAGGCATATCTCATCTCATCTGAATGAGGGTATCTCAAGTTTCATCCTCATTGTAAATGAGGATATCTCAAACAATTATAATGTCAATTTTTCAAAAAACATTATTTAAACTAGAATCGCATAATGCAGGTACTATAACTTCATAAACATCAATCAATATATCATATAAATGATATGTCATGTAAAGATATAATTAAATATAATTATAAATTATAAACAAAATATTGCACACAAGCATAAGTAACAATAATTAAATTAATAAAAGAATTTCAATAATCAAGAACTCCAGAGAAAACTCACACCAAAAAACTATATCATGGAAGTTTAGAAAAAAATTATTTTATTCACATTTATTGTATTATCTTGTTAAACACTCTTTTTCTTCTTTTTTTTCCTCATTTATCTACTATTTTCTTAGTGTTGATTCCTATTTTAGTATAATTACTTAAATGTACACATGTAACTAGGATATATGGTCACAAAAAATACATTATCTATTATCACTATTTAAAATATAATAATGTAAATATATTATCTAATACAAATAACTAAAATGAATAAAGATATATGCATTACCTATTATCATTAATTTAAAAATAACAACATAAATATATTAAGAAATTCAAATAACTTAAATGAATAAATATACATACATTATGTATTATTAAATAAAATAAAATAATATATAATGTAACATAATTGATTTAAATGTAAAAATTAATTGTGTTATCTATAATTGTTAACTTATATATGATAAATATAAATATATTCTCTGATACAATTAATTAAAATATAACATACAAAATATATTACACACAGACACACACACACACAGACACACACACAGACACACACACACACACACACACACACACACACACACATACACAGACACACACACACACACACACACACACACACACACAGACACACACACACACACACACACACACAGACACACACAGACACACAGACACACACACACAAACACACACACACACACACACACAGACACACACACACAGACACACACACACACACACACACAGACACAGACAAACAGACACACACACACACACAGACACAGACACACACACACACATACACACACAGACACACACACAGACACACACACACACACAGACACACACACACACACACATACACACACATACAGACACACACACACACAGACACACACACAGACACACACACACACACAGACACACATACACACACACACACACATACACACACACAGACACACACACATAGACACACACACACACAGAGACACACACACACATACACACACACACACATACACACACACAGACACACACACACACATAGACACACAGACAGACACACACACACACAGACACAGACAGACACACACACAGATATATATATATATATATATATATATATATATATATATATATAAAAGACATATAAGAGTGTTTAACCTTATTACGTATTTTTAATAAATAATCCAATTAATCTTACAACTATTGTTATTATTATTTTGATAGACATCTTGTAGTTATTATTAAATTCAATTACCTTATTACTTTTAATAAATAATGCAATCAGGATCATTAAATTAAATCTGACGATTATTATTAATTCTTCTCATCTTTCACAACCATCATTTTCTCACATGATATGTCTTATCTGTCTCCCCCCCTCCCCCCTCTCTTCTCTTTCTATATATATAGAGTAAAATACAAAGCAAGACCTTGAAAGACTGAAGCGTCGACACTTGGGTCCTTGAAAGAATTTTAGAGGCATTTAGGTCCCTAATTCTTTTTGTCATTTACAATTAGTCCCTACGTTACTGACACCATTTAGTAATTGTTAAGTTAGTTGTTAAGTGTCATGTTAACATGATCCATTTCTTATATGTGGCATTCCAAGTCATTGTCCATGTCATAAGGATATCTGGTTAATTTTCCTAAGTGATTCTATTTTTAAAATATTTATCTGGATGAGTCTCTTTTGGAAATATTTAGCAAGGTGGGTCTATTTTTACGTTTGACTAGGTCAAATCGCAACTCTAAATTGTAGTTTAACTACCAAATAGGATTTTGACTACTGTGGATGACACGTGGTAGCCAGTAAGGGAGTCAATCATCCACCTAAAATTGCAATCCCCACCTACGGTTTATGCTAGGAGACAAGACTGCCTCAAGAACTGGTGCGCACATGGGGAATTGGTGTATGACCCTTAAACTTCAATTTTAAGGGTGTTGTCTCTTCCAACACTGATTTTTTTAGCATTATCAGTTATTCATCCAATCAATATCATTTACGAGGCAAAGCATGCATAAACCATAGGTGGGAATTATGGTTTATGCTTCCCTAAAAACGCAGTTCTCAACTATGGTTTAAGAGGGGTTGTAGGTCCCATCTTAAAAATACAACACACTTCGCGCTTGTTGGTAACATCCCATGCAAACTTTTTAAGTTAGAGTTTTAAGAGTTTAGGCTAAAAAAAAGGTTTATGAGTGGAAAGTATACAACTTTTGTTTCCAACTTGGAGAGTTTCCAACTTTTGAGATATTTAATTGTTAATTTATATAGCATGTTTTTAAAAATTAAATTTTATTTCTTGTATGTTTAAATATTTTAACATGGTTTATTAATGTTGGTTATTGGAAAATGAAAAAAAAAAACTATTGCCTACAAAAACGCATCTTAGGCCTACGATTTAAGGGAGGAAAAAAACCCTTAAACCGCATATGGAGATTGCAGTTTTTGGTGGCTGGTCACTGCCTCTCTAGCTGCCACGTGGCATTCATAGTGTTAAGAATCCTAGGTGGCAGTCAAACCACAATTCAAAGTTGCAGTTTGACTTAGTCAAACCTACCCACCTTGGTAAATATTTTCAAAAGAGACTCATTTAAGTAAATATTTAAAAAAATGGACCCACTTAGGTCAATTACCCAAGATATCTAAGTTAGGGTGAAAATATCATTTTGGTCCTTGAAAGATTAAAGTGGTGGCATCTAGGTTCATGAAAGATTAAAGTAGTGGCATCTAGGTCCTTGAAAGATTAAAGTAGTGGCATCTAGGTCCTTGAAAGATTTTTAGAGATATTCAGGTCCTTGAAAGATTTTTAGAGACATCTAGGTCTTTAAGAAAATTTTAGAAGCATATAGGTTTTTGGATTTTTCTACCATTTGCATGAAGGTCTTTCAATTAGTAACAACATTAGGCTACTATATAGTCAGTAGTTAATTGCTATGCTGATAGTCTCTTTCTTAGGGATGTTCAAAATCGAACCAAACAAAAAATTGAATTGCAAACGCCAAAAACCGCAAAAAATTGTTTTAGTTTGGGGTAGTTTGATTTTTATAATTTTTAAATCATGCAGTTCAGTTTGTGGTTTGAGATGTAGAAACCACACCAAAGCAAACCAAACTACTCATCCTTAATTATTTTAGCAAATTTCCAAGAAGACATACACCATTACTCATTATTTTATAAGTTTATAAGATTTTGACTTAATATTTAATTAAGATGTTTAATTAATATGCATTAGTTTATGAATAAATATTTTAGCAAAACTATTTTATTTAATTTCATTGGATACAATTTGATAACAACCACTAAAATGTAATATTTAAATGAATTGATTGTTTATAATTTAACTTTAATAGTTGCTACTTTTATATAATTTTGTTGGGAGTGAATAAACTTTTATACAATTTTAGAAATAAATTTTTTCAATGTATTTTTTAATACATAATAATAAAAGTTTTAGACAAAAAAATCAAACAAAAACCAAACCACAAGAGATTGGTTTGGTTTAGTTCAAATTCTATAATTAATCTAAACTAAACCAAACCGCATCATACTTATTTTTTTAGTTGGTTTAGATTAGTTTTAGATTCAAAACTGCATAGTGAACACTCTTACTCTCTCTCATACGAAGAGTCCAATTGCTTACATGACACTCACCTTTTCTTTTATTTATTTTTTAAAACTTAAAAACATTTTTGAGGATTTTTAACAGCTAGAAAAATGAATGAATGTGTAAGAGAAATGGTTATTTAAGAGAATATCTCCCAATTAATTTATTTTAATAAATGAGGTGGTTGGCTAGGCTATATTGTCCAAAATTATTGGTGTAAAGTGCTAACATATTCATCAAATCACAACCTATCATTTATATGACTTTTAATGTATTAAATGGTAAAGTCAACAAATTTGTCATATATAAAGGGTTGTGATTGATACCTAGTGTAAAACTTTTTACACTAAAAGTATATAAGTGTTTTTCTCATAGGCAGGGTATCAAGTGAGAAAAAAATTTATTGTGAGAGATAAGGAGAATAGATAATAAGCATAAGATTAAAAATAATGGTTTAGATTAAAATAACTCACTCAAAAATATCATATAACTTATTCACCGTAACTCACTCCCACCCCACCTCAACATCACCACGATCGACAATCACTACCCACTACCACCACCACGCCACCACTACTACCACCACCATCGCCGTATTCATCACTTTCATCGCCACCATCATCGATGGTTATGGGGTGGTGGTGGCGGTGGTGATCGTGGCAATGGTAGTGGTGACAATGGTGGCGTCATAATGGTGGCAATGGTGACCGTCTGTAGTGCTGGTGGCAATAGTGACTATCGAAAATGATTGTAACATCCTCAATTTTTTAAAATAAAAATTATCTCATAAAATAAATTAATAAATAATTATTATCCAGATATAGAATAATTTAGCTACTTAGTAAATAATAATATTAAGTTATTATCTAGCTTAAATAAAAAATTATTAAAATAAAGATTCATTAGAATTTAAAAGAAAAGAAAGAATTAATTTGAATATTATAAAAAAAGAAAATATGAAAAATATATATTCAAATTAAAAAATTAAGAGTTTATTATTATGAAATGATTATTATATTTTAGATAAAATATTTGTCATATTTTGAATTGGTAATCCTTAACAACAATATAAATATTTATCATATTTTTTATATATTAATTCTATATTTATAAAAAAAAATATTTGATATGAAAATATAATTAGAATTTAAATAAGATGATCTTATATTTTATTTAGTCTTATATATCATATTTAAGATAATGAAAGAAAAATAAAGATAAAATAATATATTAAATTCTGTTAGATAAGATTAAATTGTTAGAACTTTTAAATAAAAAATATCTTAAGTTAAGATAATGCTACTTTTAAAATAGAGTTTAATTTGTGTAAAAGAATTTTACACTAATGTTCAATTATAACTCTTCATTTATATAACTTTTAAATGAAAAATATATTAAGGTAATGTTACTTTTAAAATTGAATTTAATTGTGTAAAAGAATTTTTCACTTTAATTATAGTCATTCATTTATGGTAAATTTGTTGACTTCACCTATTATTATTAAATCCTTCCATTTCTCACAATAAATTTTTTTCTCACCTGATATATCATCTTTCTGTATGAGGAAAGAAATTCACTTGCTCTCTCTTAGAGTAAGTAAATCCCATATATATAAGTGGACACATGATGTCTTTAAGTGAGTTGTTTCAATAAATTTTTAATCTTACAATTATTATGAATTTCTCTCATTTCTCACAATAAATCGTTTTCTCACTTGATACGCCTCTCTCTCTCTCTCTCTCTCTCTCTCTCTCTCACATAGTGTTAACTTTTGAAAACACTTAAAACAATTATTTTTTTCTGTTTTCAATTTTTTTTAAATGTTTTCAGTGAAAGTATTTTCTAAATTGTAACCAAACATATTTTCACTTCCTTTTCTGTTTTCTCTGAAAATGAAAACAGAAAATGGCCAAAACAAGCATCACCTAAGATTTGCAATGAATTTGAGAAAATGGATAGATGATAGAGTTTGAATAGAATTAAACATATTGTCGCGTATGTATATTTGTATATTTATTAAAAATATTTATAATCAAAGGTATACATATATTAATGATATTTAAAAAAGACTGATTTGTAGTAAGGTAGAACTTGTTAACATGTGCATTTATTAATGTGAGAGAAGTCATAAAATGTTTAAAATGATATAATAGTCATAAAATGTGGACATCAAAATGTCCTATCCCCATTAGATATTATTAGCAAAAACACAGGCGTTATCGCGCTTGTGTATTCGCATTTCTATTGATATATGATAACAATTTTAGAGTTTTAATTTAATATTTTTTAATAACATAATAGAATATAAATAATTCACCGTGTCATTTTGTGTGTAATAATTTTAGTTCATAAATACTTAGAAGGGTAAAATAGTTATAAAATGTGAACAACAAAACGTCCTATTCTCATTATATATTAATATATATATATATATATATATATATATATATATATATATATATAGATTATAGATAGTAGAACAATTATCAATGTTGGATATAAATGTTTTAAAATAATTTTTTTCATAAGGTTATAAGATTGATTTAATGGCAAAGTTTATATTTGAGGAGACAAATGTTTTGGGTTCAAATCCCTCCTTTAACAAAGTAATTTATTTTTTAATTTTCAAATAGTTATAAGGGTTAAATAGGTATTTTGAAAATTGGACATCAAAAAAAGAATTCTCTTTATTAATAGTATAGATAATATATATATATATATATATATATATATATTATAGATTATTATTAATAGAACAATTATTAATGTTGGATATAACTATTTTTAAGTAATTTTTTTTTAGGTTATAAGGTTGATCTAGTGAAAAAAATTACGTTTGGAGAGACAGAGGTTGTGAGTTCAAATTCCTCCTTTGATAAAGTAGGTTTTTTTTTTAATTTTTAAATAGGTAGAAGGGTAGAATAGGTATTTTAAAAAGTAGACATCGAAAAGAAAATTCTCTTTATTAATAGTGTATTTCTATATATAATATTTATTTTTAAAATTTGATTATTAAAATTGATTACTTATTACCATATGTATAGTTATAAGGATATAGGGTGATGGCAAAAAAAGACTTTGGATTACGGCATGGCTAAAAACCGAAGAATAAAATTAGACATAAAAGAACGCCTTAAAAAATCAAGATAAGAAGGATTTCAGATTAACAATATAAATTGAAGGCACCAACAGAAAGGAAGAGACTTCGGATTTCGGCATGGCCGAAAATCGAAGTATAGAATGACCATCTAAAGTATGAAATAGTGTCAATAAAGGATTTCGGTCTTGCCGAAATCTGAATTCTTGCAATAAATCAATTAATTAACCAAATTGATTAAGAGACAGATTAGCATAATTACTTATTAACGTTACTCACAATAAAGCAGCAGGGTAAACAAAATAAAAAACCAAGCAGGGTAAAAGAGATACACAAAGGCAAGCAGGTAATAACCGTCAGGTAACAAACACATTTTTGCTATAATTACGGGTTGGGGTACGTGTCATTCATTCATTTAGGAGAATTTATTACTATTCACCTCTCTATCTCATTCATTTATTGACTTGAGCGTTGGAGTTCTCTCTTGCAGGTTTTCCTCCTTTTTTTAGAAGACAGAAGGATATTTCAGAGAGTTCGTTGCGAATTATACTGAAGTACTTTTTGGTAATAACATCATCTTAATTTTAATAAAATGAAGATATAAATGATTATAAAAATATCAAATTATGTTGGTATAATATCAAATCCACCTTTAGATTGAAATTTTATTTCATGTAAATCATATTTAAAATTTTTTATATTAAATAAAAAACTATTTGCTATCTCGTTGGTATAGATTAAAATAGATGTAATATTTACTTAAAATATACTAAAACATGATCTTCTTATCACTGATATTTAATTTCATAACTTTTAGTAAATATAAGTAATATGAAAAGAACTTTCAATTGAATGTTAATTAATATCAAATTATTTAACTAAAAATTATTTAGTAATTTGACATTTATTTTAAATTTCACCAATGTGATTTGATCTCTTCTCATAAATAATTAAATATCCACTTAATAGAGGTACCCATAAAAGGCACGTAAGAGCAGTCACAAACAAATCCTCGTCCAGTCAAATAAGGAATAACTCCGTATTGTTCGCATCTATTTCACTCCATTTTCATACTAGTAGTATGTATAGAGAGGGTTTGGCAGATTTTGAAATAAGTTTGCAGTGGACATTCAGTGATATCTGTATTCCCTACCCATTCCCGTTGTATTTTATTTGGGACCACTTTACCATTACGCTTTATTGCGAACCATACTTTGGCATGCAATAACACTTAGTGTGGCTTCATCTGTACTGTATATTTGACCTTGCTCGCTCCATATGTATGCATGCATAGTAACAAAAAAAAATCATCTTTAGAAGCCATCGATTTTAATTATAAAAATACTTTAATTTAGCTCATTTTTTAACTATGTTAATTCTTAGTATTCCTACCGAAAAGTATTTAAGTAATATTCACAGTAAACTTTTCAAAATGTTTTTTTTTTTCACAAAAGAAAAGAACTTATAAAAGAGAACTCAAATGCTCAAGTAATAAACTATACGGAGTATGCAAAGTAAAGAGTAATAACTATCTTTGCAAAAGAGTAATAACTACTCAGAGAGTTGATGTTTGAGATATGTACCTTATAATCAACTATTTATAACAAAAACATGTTCTCTACCTTATGCTTGTTAATTGTTTAACGTTATGTATTACCTTTACCTGCCATACTTTGTTATCCAGCAGGTGTTTTGTTTACTTCACTCATCTTTGTTAGGAATAACGTTAACCAGTAACTATTCTAATTAGTCTCTGATCAATTTTGGTTAATTAGCTTATTATGGGCATAAGGTTTTCGGCGAGGCCAAAATCCCTTATATTATTGACATTACTTCCTTCTTTGAATAATGTCATTTCACATTTTGGTTTTCGGTCATGCCGAAATCCAAAGTCTCTTGTGTTCTTCTTTCCGTAAGTGCTTTTAGTTTATGTTGAAAATCCAAAGTCTTTTGATTTTGATGTACTTTGGTGTTTATTTCGAATTTTGGTTATACTGAAATCCAAAGTCTTCTTTACCTCATATTCTGAGGGTATTTAGGTCATTTTTTCTTCCTTCTTTCCTCATGACTATACAATTATAAAAATTAATTCATTAAAAATATTATTATTAGTTTTAAAAGACCTGACTTTAATATTTGTTAGTATTTTCTATTTTCACTCTCCTTTTTATTTTAAATTTTATAATTATAAATATTTTTTATACCAAAACTACTCTTATATATAAAAAATAATATATATCAATATTCTAAAAAATACTTTCTAAAACCCATTTTTCATTTTATAACATTTCGAAAAGTAGTATTCCAAATAATAATTTATATTCAGAAAGTACTTTAAAAACACAAAACTTTATCCATGTAAATTAGAAAGTACTTTTGGAATTCAAAAATGTCTTTTTGAAGATACTTTTCTGAATACACTTATGAGAATTTGTATTTTGAATTTTTTCTTTTGGAATTCAAACTATTGTTTTGAAAAGTATTTTTAAGAATTTTTTTTTTATTGTCTCTTTTTCCATTAAAAAATTTTAAGAATTACTTATAATTGTAGCAATGTGAATAGCAAAGACAAGAAAATATAAATTGATATTTTTTTTTTCAATTTGGATGATTCAAAGAGACACTTCATTCCAACAAATTATACAATTGAACCACAAAAATTAAAGGAAGACATTATCCTAGCATAGGGAAAATCTAAGCCAAAAAAATTAGGAAATAAGAATGTAGTTATAAGAACAAACGAGATCAAAAGTATGCGAATGCAATTGATTTAAAAGGACTACACGAGAAAAACAAAATTAAATTCAAAAAATATTTAAATATTTACCCTTAAAAAAATATAATAAAAATAACCAGAATGAAAATAACAAAAAGCATATTTGTTTTGTGCGTAAAAAGTCACACCTTGTGCATGCCCAATTGAAACTAGAGTTTTAGGATTTGATTGATTTAATTTTATTTTTTTAATTTTTAAAAGAGTTTTGAAAAATAGTTTTTAATAATTATTTTTGAAAGAGTGAAAAAAAAATTTGCTTAACAAGTGTTGTTTGAAAATTTTTTTAGAGGTGTAAAAGTAAAAAAAAAAATTATTCATATTTACATAAATGTCATTAATAAAAAATAAAAAAAATATTTTTTTTGTATTTTGAGTTTTCAAAACGAAAATATAAAACTGAAAAGTAAAATTATTTACAATTATTTCCTTCTTTAATTTTTAAAAACTAAAAAATAACAATTATTTTAAAAACTATTTTAACTAATCATTAACCCAACAACTTTTAATTTTTAAATACTAAAATATTAAAAAGAAGTTTTATAAAAGTATAGACAAACAAAAACTTAGTTAAGTAAATAAAAATCTAAATGAAAGCCTGGAAATTTTTTATTTATACTAGAGTGAAAAGGTGACTTCTATAATTATACATGACTCTGAGGATTTTTTAACTACGTGACTGAAGAATTATATGTAACTTTTTAAAAACTCGTATTATTTTTATTTTAATTATTTATGATAAGATTTAAATAATAGTTTTTATTTTTAGATATTCTCCATATATGTATGAAAATATTTGTTTTTATAGTTAAGGTTTCATGTAATTGTTTATGTCTTTAAGGTTTGAGGGGATCAACTTATTGTGAAAAAAAAAAAAATCACAGAAAAATAAACTTAAACTTAATATGAAAATTTTCACGAGGAGCTAGTCCACCCTGTTATTGTCTCACAAAAACAAGTTAAAGCAAGTTTATCTATATTAGTAATAAAGAAATTCTTTTTTATGTCCACTTGTTTACCTTTTTAAAAAACAAAAAGAAAAAACTTGTTTGTTAAAAAAGATATTCAAGTCTATAAATTCTACCTCCCCATATATGGACTTTACCACTAGATCAATCTTATAACCTTAAAAAAAATTTAAAATATTTATATTCAACATACGTAATTATCCTACTATTTGCAACTTATATGTATAATCAATAATTTATAATATTATATTATCTATAATATTAATAAAGGAAATTCTCCTTTTTATATTCACTTTCAAAAACACTTATTCTACCCTTTTTTTAAAAAGAAAAAGAAAAAATTACTTTGTTAATAAGGAGATTTGAACCCACGACCTCTCTCTACCCCATATACGGGCATTTCCACGGGATAAACCTTATAATCTTAAAAAAAAATATTTTAGAACATTTATATCCAATATACATAATTGACCTACTATCTGCAATCTATATGTATAATGAATCATCTAAAATATTATATTATCTATAGTATTAATAAAGGGAATTCCCTTTTAATGTCCACTTTTCAAAATACATATTCTAACTTTTTAAAAAAACAAGAAAAAACTATTTTGTTAAAAAAAAGTTTCAAACCAACAACCTCTCTCCCTCCATATATAGACTTTTCCACTAGATCAACCTTATAACCTTAAGAAAAAATCACTTTAAAATATTTATATCCAACATAAATAATTGTGCTATTATGTATAATCTAGATGTATAATCAATAATATTATATTATTTATACTATTAATAAAAGGAATTCTCCTTTTGTTTGATGGTCACTTTCCAAAACAACTATTCTATTATTTTTTAAAACACAAAAAGAAAAACCTACTTTGTGTTAAAAGAGAGATTCAAACTCATGATCTCTCCCCCATATATGAATTTTGCTACTAGATCAACTTTATAAACTTAAGAAAAAAACTACTTTAAAACATTTATGTCTAACATACATAATTATCCTACTATGTATAATCTATAATATTATATTTTTCTATACTATTAATAAAGGAAATTTCCCTTTTGATGTCCACTTTTCAAAATATTTATTCTACCATTTTTAAAAAGCAAAATGAAAAAAATACTTTGTTAAAAGGGAGATTCGAGTCCACAACCTCTCTTTCTCCCAAATATGGACTTTGCCAATAGATAAACCTTATAACCTTAAGAAAAAAAAATTACTTTAAAACATGTATATCCAACATACATAAATTTCATATTATCCGCAATCTATATGTATAATCAATAATCTATAATATTATATTATCTTTACTATTAATAAAGAGAATTCCATTTTTTATGTTGACTTTCCAAAATACATATTTTACCCTTTTAAAAAACCAAAAGAAACAACTACTTTGTTAAAAGAGAGTTTTGAATCAATGACCCTTCCTCTCCTATATATGGACTTTATCACTAGATAAAACTTATAACATGAAGAAAAAAATTACTTCAAAACATTTATATCAAACGTACATAATTGCCCTACTATGTATAATCTATATGTATAATCAATAATCTATAATATTATATTGTATTATATAATGTGAATAAGACCTTTTGGTGTCTACATTTTATGACTATTTTATTCTTCTAAACATTTTATGAATTATCTCTCTCACACAAATATAACTTTTCTGATATAATAAATGGACATCTTTACAAATTTTATCTTACCACAAATCAATCTTCTTTAAACATGGTTAATATACGTATATCTTTTATCATAAATATTTTTTATTAAAAATCCAAATGCACACGTACAACAACATTTTGAATTCTATTCAAACTATTTTCTCTTTCAATTTTCTCAAATTCATTGCAAATCTGTCATATTCATTGATGATCTGACATGTTTTTATCATGTTATTATAAACAAAGAAATATAAAAATTGACAAAATATATTCCAAAACATACTAAACTAAAATTATTATCACAAAATGATAGTGAATTATTTATATGTCATCATGTTATTCCAAAATATATTAAATTAAAATCCTAAAATTATTATAACATATCAAAATAGATATACAAATACACGGATATAGCAACATCTGTATTTTCGCTAGTCCATAAAAGAGAAAATCGGATGGAAATTTTAACATGTATTGTTTCACTAGATTCACAAGTCAACTCATTAAACAAATGGCTTAAATACTGATTTTACATTTTTATTTAGTTGAATTTATCTTTTTATTTAAAAAATAGAGGCATTTGGTTTTTTTTATTTTTAAATTCAATAATTAATTTTATATTTTATTAATAAATTATTTCTCAATAAAAAGTGAGTAATATTATTAAAGACAGATTAATAATTGAATTGGTTAAGACACTACTTCTAGGCAATAATGCATTTAATAAGTACCTATAAAGTATATATGGCTCTAAATTTTTTAAATATCTTCTATACATTTTAAATATTTTTTTGAAAATTATTAAATAAAAATATTTTAATATCTTGAAAAGTTTAAAAATATCATTCTATACTTTTGATTCAACCTCACAAATATATGGCTCTAAATTTTTTAAATATCAAAATATTTTCACTTAATAAGTGAGCATTGCTATATTTCATTCTAATAAGTGAAAAAATTCAACCTCACAAATTAAGAAAAAAATTTAACATTATCTAATTTTGATATTCTCAATAATAAAAAACACTTTTAAAATACTTTTAAATGAAAATTAATATTATGAATAAAAAAGAACTAAATAAAATCTCAATTAATTAAATTTTTTTTATTTCTAATCTAGCTTTCTTAAACTTTTTTATTTAAACATGTGTTTTCCATCTTGGTTATATTTAATATATTATTTGACTTATAAAAATAGTGTTTTTGAAACAATAACATTAAATAGAATAAAAATAATTAAAATATACTTATATTAATTGAGGATTTTCTTTCAAGAGTGAATATTTTCGTACAAATTCCAGCTCCTGACCGGAAAGGACGATGAAAAGCGCGAGTTTAAGGTAAAAAAGCCGATGGTGCCTAATCTCCTTAGATATCATCTGCCATCCTTCTCATCGAGGCTAGTAAAGTAGGCTTTTCTCGTATTTGTCACTCTCCACCCAATCCTCCAATGGAAGGGGTACTATGTATTGCATAAAAAAAATTAAATACACTTAATAATAAGTTAATATCTTAAAAATTTTAAACAAAAAAAAAATTCACAAATTAATTCAATGTGTTATTCAACCAAAATTAAAAAACTAGACTTGAGATATTCAGATATGTTTAAAAAATTTATCTTTTCACGTATACTCTTTTTTTTCTTTAGTATAGATTGACTTGAGAATTAAATAGGGCTACATGTGTAAAAGACCTGATTATTTATCAATAATATTACATATTAAACATACAAAATTTCAGCTAACAATAAATATACGAGGGTTTGAATTTATATTTTTTGTTTATGATAACATGATAAAATATGTGAGATCATTAATGGATATATCAAATATGCAATAATATTATCATGAAAAAATGAAAAAATGAGAGAGTTTGAATAGAACTCAAAATATTATCACACATGTGTATTGCATGCTTATTAAGAATATTTATCATGAAATATATACATGTGATAAGGTAGAAATAGTGAAAATGTGCATATATTAATAGGAATAAGTTATATTTTGTGAAGGTGGTAACAATCATAAAATGTTTAGAAGGTAAAATAGTCATAAAATGTAGATACCAAAAAGTCATATTTTCATTATATAATATATAATATAATATCGTATATTATATATTATAGATATAGTAGACAATTATTTATGTTGAATACCAATATTTTAAAGTTAATTTTTGCTTAAAGTTATAAGGTTAGTCTAGCAGTAAAATTTACATTTGAGGAGTAAGATGTTCTGAGTTTGAGTCTTTCTTATAACAAAATAATTTATTGTTTAATTTTAAAATAGGTGTAAGGATAATATAGATATTTTAAAAAATAAACATTAAAAAAGAATATTTTCTTTATTAATAATACAAATACGTAACTTTTGTTACTAACTATTACATGTCGTAAATTTTATATAAATGTTAGAATTTTTTCAGCCTAGTCGTTGAATATATTATAATTTATAACTATACTACTTTGATAGTCTAGGTTAAATTTTTTTAAAATTAAAAATAATAAAGTGATAAAATTATTTATATAAATATTTTTAAAAGTATATATTATGATAAACTTAATTTATATGAATCAAATATTAAATAATTAGTATAATTTTGTAAAACTGATCAATGTACAAAATATTTTAATTTAATGGAAGATTTTTTTTAAGAAAATATAATTAAAAATTATTAAATAATGTAATACTAGTATATAATATTTTACTAAATAATGTACTGCTGGTTTATTCATCCTTAAATATTATATATTAAGTTATGTTTGGTTTATCGTAGGGTGAGGAAAAGATTTTAATTAATATATATTAAAGTTATTATTTTTTTTATAGGCAATATTAAAGTTATTGTTTGATTAAAGATTTTAAAGTTTATTACTTTTTTTTATCATAACTATATTTTGAAACACACATTATAATTACGTAAACAACAGTAGGTGCTTGTGACATCTTTTTTAGCATGTCTTACTCGTAGACTATGTTTATAGTGGTTCAGTTTTAAGAAAAAATAATTATAATTATAAATCAGTAGTTATATAATAACTTATTATTTTAATATGGTTATAAACTATAACATGTTTTATGAATATATTTAATTAATTTAATTTTATTAAATAATTATTATGGTTAAACTTGATTTAATAATTAGTTATTTTTAGTTATTATCAAATTCTTTGTTATAGCTTTTATTTTTAATAAAAGTGTTCATTAAACTCAGTTTCATAATCATTTATTTATAGTTATGACATGATTATCATGTCAATAACCACATCCTATGAAAAAATACGTTGAAAAGGAAAATTTTTTTTATATCACTCACACCTATGTGAGAGTGATTACAATATGTAACAAAACGTACTAACCAGAAAAAAAGTTATAGCCACACATCTGGGACATATGTCACATTCTTGTGGATAATGTGCTAAGTAGAAAAATATTCTCTAACATTGCCCACAACACTATGACAATGATCACATCCATGTGAAAAAACACTAAGAAGAAAAACTTTGCTGATATCTCCCACACCTTTGTAGAGGTATCCACAACCTTATGAATAATGCACTAAGCCAAAAAGGCTACTTGCGGTCCCTTGGGCTTAACAAACCGATCTGCGGATCCACATATACACATTTTTTTGTCAAATAATTAAAAATTTTCTAATATTTTTTAAACTAACTAAATTATAATATATCATTACTAAAAATTATATCATTATTTATAATAATCTAAAATATTAAATATTTTTTATATTAAAAATATAAAATGTCACAATTTATAAAAAAAATGTCACATCAATACAAACTAATAGCCTAAATGACAATTGTGCCCTTTAAACGGGTTATGGGCCAAGCTCGTGAGCACGCAGATTTAGCCGGTAAAGTCTGTGGGTTTCGCGGATCAAGCTCAAATTTCTCCTATAGTTACGATTCTTAAAAAAAAAAGGGGTTCAAAACTCACACGGGCTTTAAGGTCCACGAACTTGAGTTTATATACCCATCCCTAATAACCAATTATTTATAATGATAATCGGTTATGAGTGAATGATTATAATTATAGTTATCATACCTGCTTACTTTTATGGCTATTTATGGCTTTTGATTTTCTTAATGTTCAATTTTTATGCAACTAGTTTCTATGCAGGAGCTAAACTTGTGGAAGCAAGGAATCGCTGATGTTTCTGGGTAACAACTTTCATATTTGTAACATCTATTATAAAATTTGTAGCTGCTACACTAAAAGAATGAATATATAGCATAACTTATACAACACTTATTGACATGTGCGTTATATAAGAAAAAGCGGAATACTTATACAATGTTTATTTAAATATGTGTTATATAATAGCATCACTTATACAACATTTATTTACATATGCGCTATATAAGGAAAGGTTGAATGCTTATGCAACACCTATTTAAATAGGCTTCATATAATAGTGTTTGATGTGATCTTTGATGATCACGTGCCCAAAGGATCCTTTCTAAGGTCACTTGGAAGGGAAATGGATTTATGGAGAGGAAAGGAATGGGGTGAGGCGCCACAAATACTAGGTTTGATAAGCCAAAGGGGAGAGGCCACAAGGGAGGGGTCCCTTGATAACTCTTAGAAGCTCTCACAAAGGAGAAAGGGGGACACTCAAAGGTAAGAACCTCAACCAATATGGTCTCTAGGATTAAATTCAAGTGTAAAAAATACAAGTGAGGGAGGAGCTCCTATTTATAGAGGTAGTTAACCTCTTGAACAAGATAACCTAAAAAAGAAGGGCTAGGATTAAAAGGAGAGATCTAAGGGAGGAGAATTGAGAAACAATTCCCTCCTTAGATCATCAAACTTGGTGCCCAAGTTTCTCAAACCAAGGGTCAAGATTCCTTCTTATTAGCTTAGGGGGTTTATGTAGAAAAGAGGGGTGTAGATATCAAGGCTACCCCTTATTTCCT
This sequence comes from Psophocarpus tetragonolobus, assembly GCA_037954015.1. Taxonomy (NCBI): domain Eukaryota; kingdom Viridiplantae; phylum Streptophyta; class Magnoliopsida; order Fabales; family Fabaceae; genus Psophocarpus; species Psophocarpus tetragonolobus. The sequence goes on along the minus strand of CM075692.1, from coordinate 34,102,518 downwards.
TCATAAAGACCCAAAAAGCTAAATCCACCATCTAAATTCCTAAGACACCTCCTAAAAATAAAAAATGGACTAAATACATGTCCCAAATTAAATTCTTAATGCTCCTCAAAATTAAAATAAAGGAAAATTACATTTTATTAACTAAAGTCTCTAGCCTAATATCTTCACTCTCCATAGGAGGTGAAGTCTTCCTTTGTCTACAAGGGCTAGGTCTTCTTCAATCCTTCTAGCCATGGCCCTAGTGATAGGTCCTTGGCTAGGCATGGTCAGATCATCTCCTCCCCCTTGAAGAGGATTTGACCTCAAATCCATGGGGTCTTCGTCATTTTCAGCACCTACAAATGGAGACAAATCAGAAACATTAAAACTGGTGCTTACCCCATAATCCTCTGGCAGATCTAAAACATAGGCATTATTACCGATCCGCTCAAGGATTTGGAAAGGTCCATCTCCTCTAGGGCTAAGTTTGGACTTCCTTTGAGAAGGAAATCTATCCTTTCTCAAGTGAAGCCATACCCAGTTGCCCTTTTCAAAGATGACTTCTTTCCTCCCCCTATTGGCGAAAGTAGCATCTCTCAAGGATTGGCGCTCTATGTTAACTTTAACCCTCTCATGTAATTGTTTTACAAAAATGGCTTTTGCCTCTCCTTCTTTATGCACAGCAACAGAAAGAGGAAGAGGTAAAAGATCTAGAGGAGTACGAGGATTAAAGCCATAGACCACCTCAAAAGGAGAATGCTTGGTGGTTCTATGAACCACCCGGTTATAAGCAAATTCAATGTGAGGAAGGTACTCATCCCAAGACTTATGGTTGCCTTTAAGGAGAGCCCTCAGCATAGTGGATAAAGATTTATTCACCACTTCTGTTTGCCCATCAGTTTGAGGGTGACAGGTAGTGGAAAAAAGAAGTTTAGTTCCCAGCTTAGCCCAAAGAGTTTTCCAAAAATGGCTAAGGAACTTCACATCCCTATCTGACACTATTGAAGAGGGTATACCATGCAATCGGACAACCTCTTTAAAGAAAAGTCTTGCGATGTTGCTCGCATCATCCACTTTGTGGCAGGGAATAAAATGAGTCATTTTTGAAAATCGGTCCACCACCACAAATATGGAGTCTGCACCTCGTTGGGTTCTTGGGAGCCCAAGGATGAAATCCATGCTAATATCATCCCAAGGTGCAGAAGGAGCAGGTAAAGGTGTGTATAGTCCATGAGGCATTGCTTTAGACTTTGCTTGCAAGCAAGCTATACATTTAGAGCAATGTCTATGGACATCTCTACGCATATGGGGCCAAAAGAATTTCTCTTGTAAAAGCATGAGGGTTTTTGAAATCCCAAAATGCCCCATAAGCCCACCTTCATGACTCTCTTTTGTAAGTAAGTTCCTAATTAATCCTTGGGGTATACAAAGCTTACTTCCTTTGTAAAGATACCCCTCACTGATGAAGTACCCATCATGGGCCTTTAATGCAAATGCAGATGCAGAGGTAGCAAATATGGGGCCGAAATCCTTATCAGACGGATACATAGCCCGAATGTCATCAAATCCCAAGATTTTTGCACTCAAGGATGAATAAAGGGCATGACGCCTAGAAAGAGCATCAGCCACCACATTTTGTTTTCCTTTCTTGTACTTGATGACATAAGGGAAGGATTCAAGATATTCCACCCACGTTGCATGCCTTTTGTTCAATTTACCTTGACCCCTCAAGTATTTTAGTGACTCATGGTCACTATGAATGACAAACTCCTTGGGAGCAAGGTAATGCTCCCAAGTTTGAAGGGCCCTAATTAGAGCATAAAACTCCTTATCATAGGTGGGGTAGTTGAGGGGGGCACCATTGAGTTTTTCACTGAAATACGCAATGGGGTGCCCTCCTTGCAACAAGACAACCCCCACACCTACACCAGAGGCATCACATTCAAGTTCAAATGTTTTAGAAAAGTCAAGTAATGCCAAGATTGGTGCATGGGTCAGTTTATGCTTAATTAGCTGGAAGGCTTTCTCCTGTTTCTCACCCCAAAGGAAAGGAACTTCCTTTTTCACCAAATCATTTATTGGTGCAAAGAGCGTGGAGAAATTAGGCACAAAGCGCCTATAAAATCCAGCAAGACCATGAAAGCTTTTGATCTCTGTCACACTCTTTGGGGTGGGCCATTCTTGAATAACTTTTATCTTTTCGGGGTCAACATGAACCCCTTTTGTGCTAACTACAAAACCTAGGAAAACTACACTATCTACACAAAAAGTGCATTTTTCTAAGTTACCAAAAAGATGATTACTCCTAAGAAGAGAAAAAACATGCCTTAGATGTCCTAAATGATCATCTAGGTTCCTAGAGTAAACTAAAATGTCATCAAAGTAAACTACACAAAATTTACCAAGGTAATCCCTTAGTACATGATTCATTAAGCGCATGAATGTGCTTGGGGCATTAGTTAGCCCAAAAGGCATAACCAACCACTCATAAAGACCAAATTTAGTCTTAAAAGCAGTTTTCCACTCATCACCCTCTTTGATCCTTATTTGGTGGTAACCACTTCTAAGATCTATTTTTGAAAATATTTTTGCCCCATGCAATTCATCCAACATGTCATCAAGACGGGGGATTGGGTGCCTATATTTGATGGTGATGTTGTTGATTGCACGACAATCAACACACATCCTCCATTGGCCATTCTTCTTGGGCACCAACAAGACTGGCACAGCACAAGGGCTTAGGCTCTTTTGAACTCAACCCTTCTCCAACAGCTCATTCACTTGAGACTCAATCTCTTGGGTCTCCATGGGGTTGGTCCTATAGGCAGGTCTATTAGGTAGACTTGCGTCAGGCACCAAATCAATTTGATGTTCTATACCCCTAATGGGAGGAAGTCCTTTCGGAACCTCATTAGGGAATATGTCATCAAATTCTTTTAAAATATCTTGAACCCCTTGAGGAAGGTTCTCATGTGCATGGGCTGTGGCAGTGCTCTCAGCAGAAGAATGCAAAATGGAAGAAGGATTTGATGCTTCTTTGCAAAAGAGAAGATAAAATGGCTTGTTAGTCAAAGGAACTTCTTTTATATCACGTTTAGTAGCAAATAGGCTCCTTTTACTAATATTCCCTTTCGAAGGGGCATCACCTTCCGACTCTCTCTCTTTACCCTTTTCAAGCTTTAAGGGTAAAGCTTGTTGTGCTTTTTTTTGTTTTTGTTTTTCCTCAACTCTTTTCTTTTTCATCGCAAATTGATCCTCAGCCACTTGAGAAGGTGACAAAGGATACAATTTGAAGCGCTTTTCATTATGGGTGAGAATTATTTGGTTGGAGTGGCCATGGTGAATAGCTTTTTGTCAAATTGCCATGGTCTCCCCAACAGGATATGACCAGCCTCCCTAGGAACTATGTCACAAAGAATCTCATCATTATAAGATCCTATGGAAATTGGAACCATAACTTGTTCATTGACTACCATCTCCCCTTGCTCATTGAGCCATTGCAATTTGTAAGGTTTGGGATGGGGCATGGTAGTCAAGGCTAGTTTTTCAACCAACCTAGAGCTACAACAATTACAACAGGAGCCACTATCAACAAGGAGAGAACATACTTTGTCATTTATTTTACATCTTGTATGGAAGATGTTCTCTCTTTGTGACTGGCCAAGCTCTAGAGGTTGGCTTCCAAGAAGCCTTTGAACCATAAGGAGGTCCCCCTCATAAGGAAAAGCTTCCTCACACTCTCGTTCAAAAGTATGTCCCCCTTCTTCCTCACTCTCACTAGAGGAGGAAGATGAGTTATTCTCACTACAAATGTCTTGTCCCCTCATGATCATGGTTTTCTTGTTAGGGCATTGAGAGGCAATGTGGCCTCTCCCAAGACATTTGAAGCATTTGATACTACTTTGCCTTTCAGTAGGCTTAGTAGTAGGGGGTTTTCTCTCTACATGAGGTGCTTTTGTATCTTGAAAATGCTTGAGTTCCTCTTTGGGAAAACCCTTGAAAGAGTTTCCCTTAAGTTGGTCTCTCTTTGAGTAAGAGGGAGAATCTTTTTTAAAACTCTTTCTCTTGAGTTGATTCTCAGCTCTTACACAAAGTTCTACCAACTCATCAAGGTTTGAGTATGAAAGAAGCTCTACCTTATCTCTAATGTCAGAGCTTAATCCACACAAAAACCTAGCAAGGGTGGCATTGGGTTCCTCAATGATATTGGCCCTTAGTATGAGAAGCTTCATCTTTTGTCTATACTCCTTAATACTTAGGTTATGTTGCCTAAGTCTTTGGAGTCTATCCAAAAGATCCCTCTCATAATATGAAGGAATGTGCCTTCTTCGCAAACAAGTTTTTAAATCATTGCAGTAGCGAATGTCAGGCATTTGTTTACGGGCCCTATCCTTGACTAACCCATCCCACCAATGCAAAACAGAACCTTGAAAACTAAGGGAGGCCAAAGGTACTTTCCTTTCTTCCCTAATTTCATAGCATCGAAAGAGTTGTTCCACTTTGACTTCCCAATCTAGGTAAGTCTCAACATCTTCCCTACCATGAAAATGGGGTAGGTCTACCTTTGGTTCCCTAGCATGATTTATGTTCTCTTGAGGAGAATGATGATTGTATGATGAATGAGAGTGATGCTTATGTTGATTTCTATAGTATTCTTCTTCACTTTTCCTTCCATCTCTCCTCTTACTCTCTTCTCCTCTCCTTCTCTCTTCTTCCTATTTTTCTCTTTTTCTTTCTAGTTCTTTCCTTCTTCTCCTTTCTTCATCCTCTCTTCTCTCTCTTTGCCTTCTCTCTTCTCGCTCTTTTTTCTCTTTTCTCATTTCCAACATCTCTTTTTTTAACTCTTCCTTCTCTTTTTGTTTTTCCTTTTCTTTTATTTCTTTTTTTCTCTCTTTTTCTTTTCTCCTTTCTTGTTCTTTAGCCATCCATTCCCTAAATTCTAAGTTAAGATTTTCAAGAGTGTCTCCCTTAGAAGGTTTTCTTTGGTTGACACTTTTACTTGATGAACAACTATGTGCACTAGAATGTGTGTGGGAAGTCATGGTGCTTGGATGCTAAAAACTAAAGGGTAGGCCAAAAACTTTTTTTTTTTCAAGCAACACTCCTCTCTTTTTTTTTTCTCACCTAAGGTGGTTTGATGAGTCTTTGGAACTCTTAGCCTCTACACGTTTTTTCAAAATAACATAAAATAAAATAAAAGTGCAAGAATGTAAAAGAGAAAGGGCTCTAATCGTGCTCCTAAGATGTTAAAGGAAGTGTACCACTTCTCCCTTCTTCACCTAATTAACGAGGAACTACGCTAAAATTAACCAAAATTATTACAAACCAAGGGAGGGCCTTAAGGGCACTCAAACTCCCAATCTAAAATTAAGTATACATAATACAAAGAATAAAAAAAAAATAAAACAAAGTCTTCACTCCAAGCTTTTTTGGTGTTTGTCTCCTTTTGATCAAGCCCCTTTGAGTTGCATCAACTCACCCCAAGAATGCTACCCTTATTTCCTCTTGTTTGGACTTGCCAAAATTTTATATATGGAACCTTTGCCAACCTTTCCTTACTAAGGCCGAATACAACACAAGACAACAAACAAAGCTGAATAAAAAAACAAGGTTCACAAATCCAAGTGGATAGATTAAACAATGACAAACTCAAAGAAGTAAAGAAGACAAGCAAGAAAACAGAAGGCTCATAAAGGAAGGTAGCACACAAATAACTTTCCTAGATTAGCTCTAAGAGTAGAGATGAAAAAAGACTCAAACAAAAAAAATGAAACCAATAGTTGCACACTTAATAAAATTTAAGTGACCAAAAACTAAAAAGCTTACTCAAGTAATTTTTTTTTTGGATCACAATTGGTTCCTCATATCAAATGTTTCTACTATTAGGTACACAACTTCAAATTTGTCTTTCTTTTGAGTTCTTTATTTTCTTTTTTTTTTTAACTTGAACTTTTTCTATTTTTTTTAACTCTTTCTATTCATTTTGTTGCACCTAATAGCTTGTTGAATTGAAATTTTAATGAGGATTCTTGAAATAATAACACTTGAGTGAATAAGCACAAAGTAAGGTCACACAATTTTCAAGCAATGCATGCAACTAAAGGCAAAACAACTTAGTAGTTCCAAATACCACTGAACTAATGGTGCTTAAGGAATGATTTAGGGCTGATTTTGAAGTAAATTGATTGCTCAAATTACTAACACAATTCACCCAAGCTAAAATTCCATAAAGAGGCACCAATAGTGAAGGTAAACCAAGTGGAAAGCTACTAATAATTCAACATAAAACAAGAAACATATAAAGATTGAATTGAGCAAATATTTAAGAACAACAAAGAGATTAATATGCTTGAACTAAAAGCATAAAAGACTTAAGAGACTCAACAAAAGGTTCACCTCTTAGGAGCTCAATTCAAACTGTTTTTGAAGGCTTTTTTGTAAAAAATTTAAGAGGCTAAAACCTATGGAATTTAAATGAGACAAAATAGGAAACTAACATGACTAGTATTTGACAAAGCACAAGATTAAGAAAAAATAACACACCTAAAAATAGAGCAAAAATTTCAGCAAGAGACTTAAAACAAAAGGCACAACAAAGTGGCCAAAGTTGATCACCATAATGGTGTGGAAAAATCCTCAACCATGTGGGTTTAATGGTCACAACTTCTTAGGCACACTTTAACATAAAAAACCAAGGGAAAATTAAGCAACTTGAACACAAAAATAAGATGCAAAGAAAGGGACAAATAAAATCGCATCAAATTAAATGGAACATAGGCGCGTAGATAGAAAACAAAAGCGCATATAATAGCAAGAATAAAAAGCTATACTACTAGACAATAAAGGAAATAGAGATGAAAAAAAATGAAGGACTTTAAAATAAAGAGATCAAAGAAATAAACAACAAAGCAAAAAAAAAAATTGAGAAAGAACGTGACATTTAGAAAGTGGCTCTGATACCACTTGATGTGATCTTTGATGATCACGTGCCCAAAGGATCCTTTCTAAGGTCACTTGGAAGGGAAATGGATTTATGGAGAGGAAAGGAATGGGGTGAGGCGCCACAAATACTAGGTTTGATAAGCCAAAGGGGAGAGGCCACAAGGGAGGGGTCCCTTGATAACTCTTAGAAGCTCTCACAAAGGAGAAAGGGGGACACTCAAAGGTAAGAACCTCAACCAATATGGTCTCTAGGATTAAATTCAAGTGTAAAAAATACAAGTGAGGGAGGAGCTCCTATTTATAGAGGTAGCTAACCTCTTGAACAAGATAACCTAAAAAAGAAGGGCTAGGATTAAAAGGAGAGATCTAAGGGAGGAGAATTGAGAAACAATTCCCTCCTTAGATCATCAAACTTGGTGCCCAAGTTTCTCAAACCAAGGGTCATGATTCCTTCTTATTAGCTTAGGGGGTTTATGTAGAAAAGAGGGGTGTAGATATCAAGGCTACCCCTTATTTCCTTCATAAAGACCCAAAAAGCTAAATCCGCCCTCTAAATTCCTAAGACACCTCCTAAAAATAAAAAAATGGACTAAATACATGTCCCAAATTAAATTCTTAATGCTCCTCAAAATTAAAATAAAGGAAAATTACATTTTATTAACTAAAGTCTCTAGCCTAATATCTTCACTCTCCATAGGAGGTGAAGTCTTCCTTTGTCTGCAAGGGCTAGGTCTTCTTCAATCCTTCTAGCCATGGCCCTAGTGATAGGTCCTTGGCTAGGCATAGTTACATCAATGTTACTTATGTATTGTTTATTTGCATATACGCTATATAATAAAAGTCAGAATGCTTGTACAGCGCCTATTTAAATAGGCATTGTATAATAACACATATATACAACATTTATTATACAACACTTATTTAAATAACCGGTGTATAATATATTATAAAAAATATTATTTTATATTATATTTAACAATCATATACACATTTGACATTAAATTTAAACTATTTTCTCTTGATTTAAATGGGACATGCATATACTAAGCTATTTATATACACATTTGCATATAATTTACAAGCTTATGAATTTTGGAAAGGTCTTTGAACTGGAATACAAATTGAAATGTTATACAACACCTATTTCAATAGATGGTGTATAATATAAATTTTTTGTTACTTTTAAATATATATTGCATGATTCAATAAGTGTGTTTTATAACAAACATTTAATGTGTTTCTTAACCCATGATAAGGTATATAGCGTTAACATTCTTCTCTACTAAAAGTTGTGATTCATAATTATTTTAAGAATAATACTAAAAAATATAAATATATTGTATATTTTAAATTATTATAATTAAAATGATAGAGAAATTTACTTTCAATTTTGATTTTTTTTCCAGTACACGTCTTCAACATTTTTCTCTTAAATGTATAAAACAAATAAGAGAGAAAATATTAAAAATAAAAATAAAAAATGTATTTAAAATATAATATTTACATAAATAAATTTATAAAAGCTGAGAAATTTATTTTCTTTTTAGATAAATTGAAATGGGTGAAAAATAATAAATTGTATTAATTAGATATTTTCTTTATTATAATTATTTAATATTTATTTTTTAAAACTTAAAATATAATATAGTAATTATTATAATTATTTTTTAATATTTTAATACATCCAATATATAAAATTTTTATTTAATAATTCTAAAAATATATAATATTTTTATATTTTCTTAAAAATTATTCTTTTATTATTTTAATTAGATTTAAAAGGTTAAATATAAATTTAATAGACCAATGTATATTTCAAGAATCACAAATACTTTGTATGGAAAGAGAAAAACACGAAAATATTTTGAAGTGAGGTTTTCTTTGTATGGAAGAGAAAGGCACCACAATATATTTTTTTGCACTAAAAGGTCCCCATTGTAATTTTAAAAGTTAATTATCCGTGATCTTTCTTTTTAGCTTTTCTCAAACCTCTCTACCAAAACCTCATTTTTTTTGTGTCTCTGTTGTGGTACTATGCATGCTCCATAGTTGGGCGTTGTTGGCATTATGCGTAGATCTCACCAAATTCGTTGATACATTCTCTTCGTTTTCTCATTCACATCGGGATTTGTGTCTTCTACAAGGTATGAAAGGAGAAACCTTTAAATATATTTCTCTGTTCTCTTTTAGAAAATTTTTTACCTTTGGTTTTGGGTTTGGAAATGGACTAAAATGCTTTGATTGAATTATAATTTCAAATTATTACATTATATTTTAGGTTTAGACATGGACAAGGTATCAAGATTTGATTTTGAGTTTGGAAATGAATAAGGTATCAAGGGGGAAACCCTTACCCAATATTCTTTTTTAGAAATTTTATAGGGTTTTGTTTTGGGTTTAGACATGGACAAATTATTAAGGTTTAATTTAGCACACCTTTTAGAGAACAAAGAGAAAGAAGAAATCTAAAATTTTGAATGAAGAGAGAAGATACAAAGTCTATTTTTACATTTTGTTACTTATATAAAAGTTGTTTGTGTTCATTGAATTATTAGGGTTATATAAACTTATCGAGTACAAATAGGAGCTAAGGTTTTGAAAGCAAAGTCAACAAACATGCATTTATTATGTAATAATCAATTTATAATATTAATCTTTAGTTATACTGATGTTTGCATATTTGTTTTTTTAGTGTCTGAAGCAACCTAACAACAATAATTGTGGTTGTTATATTTTCCAATATACAAAGGAAACCATTGAATATTGTGAAGGAAAAACTATCCCAATTGTTGTGTGTGATTCTAGTTCTTATATTATTCCTTAAGTTTTGTCTCACTTGTTTTTAATTTTACTTTTTTGTTCTTGTAGTATTTTCCTAATTACAATTGGAAACACTATTCTGACCATCAAATCATTAAAGTCAAGAAAGATTTATATCAATATGTAATCCAAAAATGTTTATAAATGATAAGTTTCACTCTCTCATTGGATTTGAAAGGGAAAATTATCAAAATTCTTGCTATGATCAACCTACACTAAACTATATAACATTATGTGTTGGATTATGTTTATAAATCATTATATACTATTTTTTGGATTTTTTTTAATCTTGTTGTGTTCAAGTTAATTTGCCAAAAATGGAAATGAGCACTCTATATAGTTTTGAAATGACTAAAGTTGTTGCATTATTTTTTATTCAAGTCTGAAACACAAAAATGAAATCTATACAATATAATTATAATGAATGAAAGAAACTAGCAGGCTTAAAAAAAACATATACAATACTTCTTCAAACCAATGTTGTATATATAAAAATATGTATATAATATTTTTTAAGATAAACATTGTATAAGCAACAGAGGGTTTTTTGGAGAAGTTCAGTTATACAACATTTTTGTGAGAAGCGCTATAATCACTTATACAACATTTGTTGGAGAAGTGCTATATTCACTAATATAAAGTTTTTTTGGAGAAGTGTTATATTCACTATACAACGTTTTTCTAAAGAAACGTTATATTTATTTATATAACATTTCAAAAAATGTTATTTTAACTTATATTTTTCCTACTTATATAACACCTAAAAAGTTCTATATAAGCCTAAAAGAATTCTACAAAAGAACAAATTTAGCGTAATAATTGTATTACATTACCCATAGATTTTTAACAATAAAAAAATGTTAATTACCAATCAATTTTTACCCACAGATTTAAATTCGTTGGTAAATTTACATCACTAACAAAATCTTACCAACAGATTAAGTATTTGTCAAAAAATAATACTTTTCAACGGAATTTTATTGACGGAAAAAAATTGTAGCTAAATTTTATTTACCTACAGAATTACCAAAACATCTTTTGTATATTATGCATCCATCAAAAAAATTATTATCGATGAATATAATACTTGTCGAAAAATAATTATTACTGACGAAATTATACCGATGAAACAAAAGTCATAGATAAATTTAATTTACTTAGAGAATTTACCAATAAATAATCAGTGAGTAATTTTAAACTTAGAACATATAAATATCACAAGTGAATTTTTTGTATTTACTAATGTATAATAATACGATATTGTTTTAAAATAATGTAAATAGACTTTTTACAAGCTAATATTTTTTAAACTATGTGATCCTACTTTTACATATATTAGTCAAAATTAGTTGGAAAAAAGTCTCGAATCTTTTATAAAAGTTTTTTATATTTTTTTGTACTTTTGCCTTTTAAAAGTACTTGTAGAGAAACTTACACATAAACTCTTGAAGGAAAGATGCTGCTAAAAATTTACACATAAACACTTGAAATGTAATATTTTATAAAATAAGCAGAAACATGTTATTTTTTTTTTATAAATTTCACTAAACATAATATTTTTAAAATAATTTTAGATGATTTGAAATAAATATAATTTTTATTCATTTGATCTTTAAATAAAAAATATTTGACTAAAATATAAGATTGTTATCTTATTTGAGAGATTTTAGGTCATGGCAAGATATTCTTTTATAACTAGATTTAATAATTTGAGAGATTGAATATTTTTTATTTTAAAATAAATTACCAAAATTTTGAAAAAACTATAAAAAGATTAGTTATATTTACCTTTTTCTATATGTTTTTTTATTAATAAAATTTGTTGTTAGATACATTATTTTAGATTTTGAAAATAATTTATAATATTATTTTTTATCTAATATAATATTTTGATTATTATTTGGTAATTTATATATTATATATTTTACAAGCTTTATAAGTATGTTTAAAATATATTTTTAATATTAAAAAAATATTTTGTTACCAACAGATTATATCCATCAGTAATTATTGATTGATGGTGTCCATAATAATTATCTACAAAATTTATCCTTACATAATTATCAACAGATTTTATTTGTAGATAATTATCGACAGATTTTATGCATATGTAATTACTAAGAGACAATTTTGTAGGTAATTATTGATGGTTAAATTTGTCAATAATTATCTACGTATATATCCTTCAGTAATCATTGACAGATGATTATGTGGTTAATAATTGATGAAAGATAAAAATCCATCAGTAATATTCACCTATGAGCAAATTTTTGACAGAATTTTGTTTATCGAAAATCCTTAAAAAATTATGAATTACAAACAGATTTTAACTGTTATCTACAAATTATAGACGTTGGTAACTGGTGTTTTTTCCTGTAAACGTTTCAATTTTCCCTTCTTCAAATTTGATGTTTTGCAGGATTTCTTTGCCTTAACTATAACAGCTAATAGAATTTCCCAATCAAGCTCCTTTGCTCCTGACTCAAGCATAGCCAAGCCAGTTACTAAAATATTTACATTCCTATATAATTTTTTTATCGTAATACTTATGCTAATTTTTTATATTTTACTTAATAATATAATAAAATAATTTAATTATGATATAAAAATCTTATCATATATAATTAATTTAAAATTTTAAATAAAATTATTTAGTAATATTATAATGTTAAACAGTTTTTGTTAAGATAGATATTATAAATATTATTTACTGAAAATAAAAATCCTTTTCAAGAACATTGATTTCCCTATTATTTTATAATTTTATTTTTTAAAATATTTATACTAAAAATAATTTAAATAATTAATTAATAATATCATAAATTAAAAGCGTTTGATTATGATAGAAACTCGGGAACCAAGTTTTTCTTAAGTCTATTAATAAATATTTTTAAATAAAATTTTTTAATGATATTATAAAATTATTTTACATTTCAATTTAATTTTTTTATTTTATTAATTCTAAAAATATCTTACCCAATATGTCCCTTGCATACACATGGTTACATAATCGCTATTTTATATTTTATCTCTTCCTAATTTGTGTGTTATTTTAAGTTTTTAACTATGTTTTAACTCTAATTATTTATAATATTTTTTTTCTATTTTTTAATGTTATACTGAACGAAAATTCTATTTTTTAACTATGTTTTATATCTTAGTCTTTACTTATCACAAAAAATAAAAATGATACATATCAAAGTCAAACATAAACATACACAAGTTTACTTACTAGTTTTATTTAAAGAAAGAAAACATGTAATATCATTATATTATTGCTTTCAATTACGTGAAAAAAGAGACGGAACAAACAATTAGTTAGATAATTATTTGTTAGACACTTAACAATAAAGATTATTTTAAAATAAAAACATATTTTGGGACTAAAATAAGGCTGATTGACCCAAGTGGGTTTGTTTTTTAAAAAAATTACCGGTATGGGTCTGTTTTGAAACATATTACCAGCGTGGGTCTGTTTTGGTGGTTGACTCGGTCAAACCGCAACTACGAATTGCGGTTTCATTGCCCCGTCAGCAACGTCATTACGTGGAAGCCAGCGTGGAAAAACGCCCCAGTAAAACCGCAAGTCTGAATTGCGGTTTGACTGGTCTTTGACCAGCACCGTCTTGTTATCCAATGGGTAAAAAGAAACAGAAAACGATGCACGTAAAACAACAAGTCAGACTTGCGGTTTGACTGGGGTTTACCGGCCCCCCTTTACCCAGCGGTTGCAAACGAATGGGTGCGGATATTGAGGAAGAGGCGCGGTTTTTTACGCAGATAAAACCGCAAATGCGACTTGCGGTTTGAATTAAATACTATTTTTCGTTTGCGAAACCGCAAGTCTGACTTGCGGTTTTAGGGGGGTTTAATCGGCCCCCCCTTTACCCAGCGGTTGCAAAAACGACCCGTGTTTCTACTGACATAAAACTGCAGATGCGACTTGCGGTTTGAATTAAATAATATTTTTTCATTAAACCCGCAAGTGCGAACTGCGGTTTGTATTAAAGAATAATTTTAATAAACCGCAGATCAGACTTGCGGTTTACGTGCAGTTGCTATTTAATCCCCCGTCGCCCCACAGAACCGCACAGTCGTTCGACCCAGAGAACCGCCAACGTAGTTGCACCCGACGTAAAACAAAGGTTTACGTTACAGTCCAATTGTTCAGGTAAAAAACGTAATGTGTAAATTTTGTGTGTTTTTAAATATTTTTAAAAACAAATTGCTTTTATAACTTTATTTTTTATGTTTAAATTTACTTTATTATTTATTTGTAGGTACATTTATGAATATTATGTCTGCTCCAATTGTCACCTTCATTTATAGTGATGGAAGAATGTACGAAGGAGACGAAGGTGTTATTTTTGAAGGGAGTAGAAGAGCAATTAGAATTACGCGTCATATCAGTTTTACTTCGTTGAAAAACAAAATTAAGGAAAAGTTAAAAATGCCATTAAATGAATTTATATCATCTCTAACTTGTAGATTTTTATTTTCTGGAAAATATGTGCCACTACAAATTGTTGATGATGAAGATATTGAAATTATGTTTAATGCATTTGAACAACAAAATAATGTTGATATAATAGAATTGTATGTTCATAAATCATCAGCTGGTAGTAGTTTAGGCACTGCAGTAGACACTGGTATAATGAGTTCTGACATAGTTGAAGTAGATGATGATGATGTTGTTGGTGAATCATGTGGTGAGGAAACATCTGATGAAGAAAATGACGTTTCAATTGATGGTAATTCATCTGATACTGATGACAATGAAACTCGTAATATGGAGTTATTGTCGGTAACAAATGTGGAACAAGGTATGTTTAACAAAAATAATTATTTTCTTTACGGTTTACTAGTTTAATTTGTTGAATAACAGACACATGAATAACAATACTGTTACAGTTGCAGGGCAACGTCCACCTTGGACTGATGCAGCTCATTATACACACATTAATTGGTTGCATCCTGATGAAGAAGATATTTTAGGCGAAGACTTGCATGACTCATGGAATGTTGGAGATGCATTGTACAAAGGTCTACAGTTTGACACAAAAGAAGATCTAAAAAATGCGCTGATACAATATTCAATGCGAACACATCAAATGTATCATGTTGTGGAGTCAAAAAGTTCGAAATACATTATCAAATGTCCCAACCATAAAGATGGGTGTCCATTTTATATGAGGGCAATTTTGTCTCGGAAAACAGTCAATTGGACGGTTACTCAATGGGGTGGAGATCATCAATGTCTCAATCCGGCAGTGACACAAGACCACAAAAAATTAAACTCAACTTTCATTAGTAACTTGATATCAGGTTTGGTTACTTGTCCATATGTAACGTAATATTTAAATTAATTTATTATCATTTGTTGTTAACTTTTTAATTTTTTTAGGAATGGTTGGTTCAGATCCATCTTTAAGAATTAATTTGATTCAGGAGAGAATTTGTAGTCAATATGGATACAAGATATCATACAGGAAAGCATGGAAAGCAAAACAAAAAGCAATTGTGCGTGTTTATGGGGACTGGGATGAATTTCCACGCGTTAACCCCTTCTAAGCATATCGGGGGTAACTGTGCCACAACTTCGTTTGGATATGGCATCCAGATGACCTATATAAAATAACAACTAGTTAGTACGTACACAAAATTAACAAACCATAACATACATTTTCTTACATCATTTTGCTTCATTGTATCCAGCAAACGACGATGATGTTTTAAATCATTGGTGGCTCCAATGTGTCGGTTTCCCCGTCGTAGCCACCTACGAAAATTATATGAATAATATTAAATTTTATATAAGTAACTGCCAAATAATATTTTCAAATCTAACTAACATTATACTCAATAAAAAAATTACCTTGATCCAACGGGTTTGTTTGGTTTGTATGGGGGTAATACAGTGGGTGCAACTTTTGGGAATCTTTCCCATGCCCATATCTGTATCAATAGGCATAAACCACCCATGGATTTTATTTTGTAGTTTGTTGCGACACATAGTTCTCTATACAAAAAATCGAGTACAGCAGCACCCCATGCATATGCACTGCACTCAGCAAAATCTCGCAACAATAACAAATACCTTAAAGATACTTTACTACTAGATTTATCTACAAACAGTGCACCACCAATGAGGCGTAAAATATATGCCCTAGTAAACCTCTGTAAATTTTCTTCATTATTTTCAAAATTTGCGATATCACCAAAATGATGAGTTAGCCAACTAACTCGAATAGAGCTACCATCAATTTCATCGTTATTTGGTGAAACGCCAAGCAGTTGTTGACATAGTTCAACCCAATTAACATTGGTTGAAACTATGACAGGAATGCCAGTTACTCGTAAACCCAACAAAATTGCAACATCTTGAAGGGTGATAGTGCATTCTCCACATCTCATGTGGAAAGTATGAGTTTCCGGCCTCCACCGCTCAACAAATGCATTAATTAAACCTGCATTAATACGAAGAAAACTCATCTGTGCGACCGTGTAAAATCCCGTTTGTCGCAAATATCGTACAATTTGAGGAGGAATTGACTCTTCTCCATTATACGTGGGAACTGCACGTCTGATTAAGAGTTTTCTGTCGTCCTCTCCATTCCATATATGTTGAGAAACGTGTTGATTTTGCATGTACAACACGTCATTCTCCACAGGTCCAGAATGAACACAATCAACAGAAGGGCGAGAAGAAGATGATGCCATGACAATTGCTACAATTTAATACAAAACATTATGTTAATATAATACCCAAAATAACATATATCAAAATACAAAATTAATAAATAACAAACAAATATTATATACGAAAGCTAACCTCAATATTTCTAAATAATTTCCACAAAACAAAAGCTTTCTTCGATTATCCCTATGTAGTTTCCAACTACGTCTGCGATTATATGCGGCAGAAAGGTGTGCGGTTCTGTGGGGTTGGGGGGGAGATTTATAGGAGGCGAACTCCACATAAACCGCAACTCGCATCTGCGGTTTATGATTTTTTTATTAAAACCGCAGTTCGCACTTGCGGTTTGTGTGCGTGAAAAATCGCGCCCGTTCGTCTGCAACCGTTGGATAAAAGGGGGGCCGGTTAAACCCCCATAAAACCGCAAGTCTGACTTGCGGTTTTACGACGAAAAATATTATTTAATTCAAACCGCAAATCGCATCTGCTGTTTTATGTGCGTAAAAAACCGCGCCTGTTCCTCAATATGCGCACCCGTTCGTTTGCAACCGCTGGGTAAAGGGGGGGCCGGTTAAACCCCAGTCAAACCGCAAGTCTGACTTGCGGTTTTACGTGCATCGTTTTCTGTTTCTTTTTACCCATTGGATAACAAGACAGTGCTGGTCAAAGACCAGTCAAACCGCAATTCAGACTTGCGGTTTTACTGGGGCGTTTTTCCACGCTGGCTTCCACGTAATGACGTTGCTGACGGGGCAATGAAACCGCAATTCATAGTTGCGGTTTGACCGAGTCAACCACCAAAACAGACCCACGCTGGTAATATGTTTTAAAACAGACCCATACTGGTAATTTTTTTAAAAAACAAACCCACTTTGGTCAATCAGCCCTAAAATAAAGCTAAAAAATATATAATTGGCTATTTTCCTAAAAAATTACTTATTATTATTATTTTCAGTGAAATAGAACAAATGATGTGACAAAATCTTAGACACATATAATCACTTAATGTTGGATAATTAACAACAAAAATTATTTTTAAACAAAAACATATTCTAGAGATTAAAATAAAATAAAAAAACTAAAGACTATACAATTAAAAATAACTATTTTCCAGAGAACAAAAAGTTAATTAAACTTAAGTATTATAATAATTATTAAATTTAAATAGTTTAAAATTCTGTAAAACTAGTTATTTTGTTGTTATTATTAAAATAATTAAAGCTATAACTAATATAAAATTAATTATATTTATTTTTATTACAGTAATAATTAAAGTTATTATCATTTTAAAAATTAATTTTTATTTTATATTTAAAATTAGTAAATATATTTTATAATTTATTATTAAAAATTAAATATTTAAGTGTTTACAAAAGAAAATTAAAAAAAAAAAAACTTAACTCTTTCTGAATCCTTCCAGTCTAAGGACAGCCCGACAAGGTATCTACTAATTTTATTTATGAGATCAAATCCAAATTCTTGGGGAATATTTAAAAAAACAATGAAGTGGATTCAATTCAAACGGAGTTCGTATTAAATGTACCAAAAAACTACAACCTATTTATTCCCAAATGACAAAATATATCCAGATAATCGCAAAAATACTCTTCAGCAGGTGCGGGGCGGGTAAGAAAAAAAATTATCCTTTGTACTGTTATTAAAAGTAATAAAGTTTTTAATTATTATTATTTTTGATAATTAATATCGTTAAATTTAATTTTACAATTATTATTAATTTAAATTTTTATACATATAAAAAATTGAAGAAGGTAATTATTAATTATGATAAAAATAATCACTATTATCTAACTAAAATACCAATTTTAATTATATTAAACTTTTATTTTAATATGTTATAATAATTCTAGGGTTTTAAATTTAATATTTTTGTAAATTTTTATATTTTGAAATATAAATTATTATGTGACATGTTTTGAAAGATATTTTGTTCATTTCATATTTTTTGTTTATAATATCATGATAAAAACATGTTAGATCATCAATGGATATGTCAAATATGCAATGAATATGAAAAAATAGAAAGAGGAGAGATTGAATAGAACTCAAAATATTGTTGCACATGTGTATTTGCATGTTTATTAAAAATATTTATCATGAAATGTACGCATATATTAATAAGGAAAAGTTATATTTGTGAAAGCGGGAATAGTCATAAATTGTTTAGAAGGTAAAATAGTCATAAAATGTGGACACCCTCATATTCCATTATATAGTATATAATATAATATCATATATTATACATTATAGATATAAATTGGACAATTAAGTATGTTGGATATCAATATTTTAAACTAATTTTTTGCTTAAAGTTATAAGGTTGATCTGGTGGTAAAGTATATATTTGAAGAATAAGAAGTTATGGGTTCAAGTCCCTCTTCTGAAAAATTAGTTTATTTTTTAATTTTAAAATAGGTGTAAGGGTAGAATAGGTATTTTGAAAAGTGGACATCAAAAGGGGATATTGCCTTTATTAATAGTATAGAAGATATATAGTATATAATATATCATATATTATAAATTATAGATATAGTTGGACAATTATGTATGCTGAATATTAATATTTTAAAGTAACATGTTGCTTAAAGTTATAAGGTTGGTTTAGTGATAAAGTTTAAGTTTGGAGAGTGAGAGGTTGAGGGTTTAAGTTCCTCTTATGCCAAAGTAATTTATTTTTTAATTTTAAAATAGGTGCAAGGATAGAATATGTATTTTGAAAAATGGTCGTCAAAAGGGGGTATCCCCTTTATTAATAGACAATTATGTATGTTGGATATCAATATTTTAAAGTAATTTTTTGCTTAAAGTTATAATATTGGTCTAATGGTAAAGTATATGTTTGAAAAATAAGAGGTTATGGGTTCGAGTGCCTTAGTTTTTTTTATAATTTTAAAATAGGTGTAAGGGTAGAATAGGTATTTTGAAAAGTAGAAATCAAAAGAGGGTATTCCCTTTATTAATAATTAATAATATAGAAGTATAGATATAGATATAGTATATAATATAATACCATATATTATACATTATAGATATGATTGGACAATTATGTATGTTGGATATCAATATTTTAAAGTAATTTTTTGCTTGAAGTTATAATGGTTGTCTAGTGGTTATGTATATGTTTGGAAAATAAGAGGTTATGAGTTCAAGTCCCTCTTATGAATAATTACTTTATTTTTTAATTTTAAAATAGGTGTAAGGGTAGAATAAGTATTTTGAAAAGTAGACATCAAAAGGGGGTATTCCCTCTATTAATATTATAGATTACTAATAGTATAAATATAAATATAAATATATAGTATATAATATAATATCATATATTACACATTATAGATATAATTAGACAATTATGTATATTTGATATCAATATTTTAAAGTAATTTTTTGCTTAAAGTTATAATGGTTGTCTAGTGGTTATGTATATGTTTGGGAAATAAGAGGATATGAGTTTAAGTCCCTCTTATGAAAAATTAGTTTTTTTTTTTTTAATTTTAAAATAGGTGTAAGAGTATAATATGTATTTTGAAAAGTAGACATCAAAAGGGGGTATTCCCTCTATTAAAAGTATAGATTACTAATAGTATAGATATAGATATATAGTATATAATATAATATTATATATTATACATTATAGATATAATTAGACAATTATGTATATTAAATATCAATATTTTAAAGTAATTTTTTTCTTAAAGTTATAAGGTTGGTCTAGTGGTAAAGTATATATTTGGGAAATAAGAGGATATGGGTTTAAATCCCTTTTATGAAAATTAATTTATTTTTTTTAATTTTAAAATAGGTGTAAGGGTAGAATAGGTATTTTGAAAAGTAGATATCTAAATGAGGTATTCCTTTTATTAATAATATAGATAATACTTTTTCTCTCTCAAATAAATGTCATATTTGATAGAAAAGTTGTCCTAATGTCGTGTTTATCGATTTAATTTTTCAATATAGTATAATATATATACTAATATTAATTTTTTAAAATTATTATTTTTATCTATTTATTAACTTTTTATTTATATATAAAAAAAAGAGATAAAACACTTATTCTATTGTGGATAGTATCCATAGAAGTAATGTAATTTCACCTTCGCCCACTCAAACTTGTTTGCAAACCATTTTGATAAGGTAGGATTAACTTCCATTTTATCTTTCATTCTATTCTAAACACTTTGTCTATTATTTGTTGAGTTTAATTGATATTAAATATTTTTATACCGGCAGTCAATCATAACCTTTCATTTATGGTAAATTTTTTTTATTTTACTCATTACTATTTTAAAAGTCACATAAATAAAAAGTCATGATTGATTGTTAGTGTAAAAAATTTTTATATTGGTGATGATTTTACTAATTAATTTTAAGTGAACATTACCTATGTCTTTTACGGAAAAAAAGATTTATTTTTAGAACATTTAAGTAATTACTAAAGAAAAGAAATTGAATAAAAAACCAAAGAATTTAAAAAATGATTTAAAATTTTAGATAAGATAAGAACAAAAATTATATATATATATAACAAGTAAAACACTGTGTAGGTTATTTTTAGTTTTTAATTTTTAAATTTATAAAAACAAAAATGAATTTTAGTTTTAAGTTTTCAAATTTATAATTTTTTTTTAATTTAATTAAAACACTATTACAAAATCTTAACCCATGCTGTATCCCCCTTCGTGGTGACCAGCAGAGACCGATGTCAGTTTTGGTTTGATGTTCGCTTTGATCCAGATTTCAAATGAAAAGTTGGAAACTCGAAAATGGATTTTAAAAATAAACATTTCAATTGGAAATTTGGAATCTCCCAATCAAATGACTAACTGTGATAGATATGTCGGCCGCCGCTCATTGAAGGATCGATTTTCCGACGTTCACATAATAATAATTATTAGGCTTTAAGTTTTAAAGTAACTTTTTTATGTATTTTTCATGTGAGAGATTAAATATCATTAAAGAATATTAAATTTATTTTCTAGTATTAATTTATTTTTAATTTTATCTTTAGGATACAATGTAAAAGTAGAAAAGTCTTACAATGAGATTAAATTATAACTTTTATAGCACTACTTAATAAAGTCAAGAAATTTATCATGAAGGTTCTTATATTTTCACCTATTAATTGATTTTATTCTTTTATATGTATACATTTCGTTAATTAATGTATTGTCTTTCATTAATTTTTTTTCATCACATTATACAACCTCTTTCATTTATTAATGTAATTATAGTCATTTATAATATAATATATAATTATAGAAAATTATAATTTAAATATTAATTATAGTAATTTATTAATTAAATATGTAATTATATAAATTTATATTTTAAATATGTAATTATAATAAATTTATAATTTAAATATATAATTAATTTATATTATTAAAATATATCATAATTATTTTAAATGACTTATTCTTGATTTAATGATTAATGATACCCTTATTTGTATTTTACAACTTTCAGCTAGTTGATAAACTAGTTTTACCAAATACCTACAATTAGTTTTTCAACTTTCAGCTAGTTTTAATTAGTTTTGTCAAACACATTCTTAAACTAGTTTTTCAGCTTTAAACTTTCAGTTAGTTTTTTCAAACACACTCATATTCTAAAAATAATAAAAGCATTTTAGTAAAAAAAAATTAATATTAAACACCTTCTCAAAAAAAGTACAAGTAAATTTATTTTTTTTATAATTAAAAATGGATGTAGTATTAAAGGGCACGGTCCCAAATTGGTATCTCAATCAATCCATAATTATCATGTTATTTAATAAATTTTCTTTTATAATTTTTTTTATATCTTATATAACATATTAAATAACATGACATTTAATGATTGATTGAGACAGAAATTGATACATCAATTTGGGATAAAAAAATTTCATCATACAAGATACTTTCTGCAAACTCATATAAATAAAAATAATTAACTTTATATTAATTAAAAAATTAGTTGTCATCATTTAATTTTCTTTATCTCGAGTAAAAAATAATGTTATTTTTTATTGATATTTGATATATGAATAAAACTATTATAATTGTAATTAAATCAACTATTCAAAGAATAATAACATTAAATATGACAAAATTAGTTAAATTTGTTTATATAAATTCACCATATAAGCTTTCTTTTTACTTAAGTTCAAATAGAATAATACTGATTTATACTTCTTAAAAAAAATGAGTAAAGTTAGTAATACTCTCTGAACCTTATTATGACACTAGAACATAATTTATACATACTAATAAAAAAAATAATATCATTAATTTTATTGATCTTTTAAAAAATATTATTAATTTCTTAATTTTATCCTTATTAATGCACTAGTTACAGTATTTAATAAGGATAACTAATGAAAATAATACTACATAAAAATTATGAAATACCTTATAAAAATTACCATCATTACCATTAATGTCTTATGATAAGGAATAGTAATATTTTATATGATGTAATCTTTTCCAAATTTACGTTGAGAGAATGAGAAAACTAATAGTAACATTTAATTATATCAATTAAAATTAATAAGCATATTTTAATAAAAGATAGTCAATTCAGAATCATATCTTAAAAAAGATATGAAAACCTGGTTTAATTAGTATGTACTAATAATTTAAAAAATTATTACACTAACATTTAATCATATCTTTTCATTTATATGACTTTTAAAATATCAACTAGTAATATAAATTAAAAATTATGATTGAATATCAGTGTAAAAAGTTTTACACTAATAATATATACTAATTAAACTCATCTTAAAAAAACAAAGATATTACTATAAAATAAAAAATTCTTAAATACTACTCCATCATTAGTTTTAGAATTATAGTTATTTTAGTATTTTAATTTTTTCTAAAACTATAATTATAAGATTGTATTCATATACTATATCCTTGTTTACATTTTATAATACATTAAATTTTACATAAATTAATAACTAATCACTCATTAATGAGAAAATTATTGATTATCAATAGCAATTCCTACAACACATATCCTATCAAATAAGGGTATTTTATAACTAAAATACCATTTTAGTTCTTGAAAGCTATATATATAATTGGGATCTTTTTACAATAAATTTTCAAGTAAATTAATCCTTAATTATCTATTTGTTATGCAAATTGGTTCCTAAAATATTTTAAATAACACTTTAAAAAGTGAATTACATATTATTTTAGGATTAATTTGCTCAATAACAAAAATCATCAAACTGAAAAAAAAATTAGATCAAATGTCAATGTCTATAAATTTCAAAGGCTAAAACGATTCTTCCCTCAATATTTTAGTTTTCAAATATACACTAACTAATATTTTCTTAATTAATGAATGTGCACTAACTTTAAATATTTTAAGGTTTTAATTCTGATATAAACATTTTTTATACCATTTTTTAATCAATCAAAATTTATTTTAAATAATTTTTAAAAAGAGTATAATTAGTATGCAAGTGTAAAAGGGTTTCACACTGATGTTCAATCATAACTCTTCATTTATATGACTTCTAAAATATTAAGTGATAAACTCAACAAATATTTCATAACAAAAGATTCTGATTAAATGTTACTGTAAATTTCTTTACAATGATAATGCATACTAATAAAACTCTTTTCAAAATAATAACTATAAGAATAAAATATATTTTGGCCTTTTTAAAATTTATAAACTTAATTTTAGTCTCAAGATATTTTTGGCTTATTTTTTCTTTTAATATTGAAATGTTTGTTTTTCATTTCAAATACTGAGTGTTTGTTTGACAACAGATTTATAAAACTATTTTCAGTATTTTAGTATTTAAAAATTAAAAAACTTGTTTAAAAGATAAAAACTAAAAAATATAAATAACTACAAGTAGATTTGTTTTTCAGTTTTCTATTTTTATTTTAAAAACTCAAAATATAATGAAAGTATGTTGTTTTTTGTTTTTCATTAATGTTATTTTCATAAATATGAATAATTTTTTTCACTTTTACATCTTCAAAATAGTTTTCAAATAACACTTACCAAACAAATTTTTTTCTTGCCTTCTAAAAAATAGTTTTTGAAAACTATTTTCAAAAACTCTTTTAAAAAATTAAAAAAATAAAACAAATCAATCACATCCTAATTACCTAAGCCGCTTTTTAATCGCTTTATTTGTTCCAACCCAACTTGTGATTGTCATGTCCTATTTGCTTTGTCATGAAGGGGTTAGACCACCTATAAAATGGCAAGAAAAAATCAATTATGATAAAAAAGAAATAAGCAATTAAGAGAATTAAGAGGAACAATTCATCGCGATAATAATGAAATATAGCGATAACAAAGAAATCTAGAGAGCAACTCCAAAAAAGAAATTGAGAGCAATCTTAAAACAAGTTCGGAGAACAAATAGGAAAGAAGACACACTGAAAAGGAAGAAGAGAGAACATAATGTAAACAAAGAAGATTAAAGAAAGATATTTCAGAGAGCAAATAAAAAAGAACAATTCAGTCATAGCCATTCAAGAGCTTTTGAAAAGCAATTCAGAGAGTAATTAAGAGCTATTAAAAAACAATTTAGAGAGGAACTATAAGAAGCTTAAAGTCTTTAATCTGATAGGACTCTATAACTTATACTCGTTGGTAGATGCAATAACAAACTAAACACATAAATTCATGTTAGATAAAAATATTCAACTTAGCGATTCCAATCAATGTGCACCGTATAAATGAAATCATATAGATCTCAATGTAACAACGATGAAACTGTATTAAATCTTTTATTAGTGTCTCATTAGCTTCAAAATTAATACAAGGTTCATACTTAGAATTTAACATAATCCAACCACCTCAACCTTTGACAAAATTGTTAGTGTTGTAGTTTGATTAAGTTTTGTAGTTTGATTTTTAGTCCCACATTGCTTAGTATTGTGAGATGATGTTCTTCACTTTGCTATATAAGCAAGCTTATGTAAGATTTACAAATGCACCAAAACAAATACTTCTTAGTGTTGTTTATTTCTCTCTTCTCTCCTTTAGTGTCTTATTCCCAACAAGTGGTATCAGAGTCATTTCTTAGTATACTCTGTGGTTGCTGCAGTGTCTGATCTTCCACATCAGAAAATATTTGGTTAAGAGTAAATTTTTTAGTATGCTCTGTGGCTGCAGCTGTATCTGATCTTTTACATCAGAAAAGATTTTTTCTCTTGTTATTGGGGATCTCAATCTAGAGAACTAGTGGGGGCTTTTCTTCAAAAGCAGTAGAAGCGATGGCAATGGACGAAGGCAAGATGAAGATTGAAAAGTTCGATGGTGCGGACTTTGGCTTTTGAAAGATGCAAAGAGAGGACTATCTGTATCAGAAAGGCATGCAAGAACCTCTCACAGGCCAGAAACCAGAAGCTATGAAGGAAGATGAGTGGAGCTTTCTAGACAGAAAAGCTTTCGGAGCCATCCGATTGACTTTATCCCGTAATGTTGCTTTCAACATTGCAAAAGAAAGGACGACAGCAGGTCTTATGAAGGCTCTTTCCAACATGTACAAGAAACCATCAACCTCAAACAAAGTTCACTTGATGAGGTGATTGTTCAATCTGCAGATGTCTGAAGGTGCTTCGGTGACACATCATCTCAATGAACTAAACACTGTTACAACCCAGTTGAGTTCAGTTGAGATTGAGTTTGATGAGGAAGTACGAATTTTAATACTTTTGTCTGTGAGTAGCTCATTGGGAAGCAATAAGTTAAGATTTGATGATATTCAAAATTTGGTTCTCAGTGAAGAGATTCGGCAGAGAGACTCGGGTGAACCATCAACCTCTTCAGTATTGCATACAGAGTCAAGAGGAAGAAGTTCAACCAAAGAAAGCGGACGCGACAAATCAAAAGAGAGACGATCCAAGTCCAGAAATCATCGTAGTTCCCAAAACTCGAAGACGATCGAGTGTTGGAATTGTGGGAAAACCGGGCACTACAAAAACCAGTGCAGGAGTGCACGGAATAGTCAAAAAGCAAAGGGCGAAGCAAATGTTGCCTCTACCTCAAGAAAAATGAGGTGTTAATATGCTCTCTTGAAGATAAAGAGGAGTCTTGGGTATTAGACTCTGGAGCCTCTTTTCACGCTACCTCACAAAAAGAACTATTCGAGAATTATGTTCCTGGAAACCTTGGTAAGGTTTACCTTGATAATGAGCAGTCATGTGAGATTGTAGGTAAAGATGCAATAAAGATTAAGTTAAACAGGTCTGTATGGGAATTGAAAAATGTCAGACATATTCCCGACCTGACTAAGAACTTAATCTAGTGGGCCAGTTAGCCAGTGAAGGCTACACGACAATCTTCCACAGTGATGATTGGAAGACAGCAGAAAGAGTGGTACTTTTTACAAGACAGCAGAAGCTTGTCATTTGATTGCAGTTGCAACAAATGGAAGTCCCAATCTATGCCACTAAAGACTTGGGCATATGAGTGAGAAAGGGATGAAATTCATGCACTCAAAGGGCAAACTTCCAGGTCTTTCGTCAATAGAAATTGACATGTGTGAAGACTGTATATTTGGAAAGCAAAAGAGAGTCAACTTTTAGAAAAGAGGAAGAACCCCAAAGAAGGAAAGGCTCAAGCTTGTTCACTTTGATGTTTGGGGACCAACAACTGTCTCATCCATCAGTGGGAAGCAATACTTTGTGATCTTTATTGATGATCACTCCAGAAATGTGTAGGTTTACTTTCTGAAGCATAAGTCTGAAGTATTTAAAGCTTTCAAGATATGGAAATCCATGGTAGAAAATGAGACAGGTTGAAGGTCAAAAAGCTCAGAACTGACAATGGAGGTGAATATGAAGACACCAGATTCAAGAAGTTTTGCTATGAGCACAGGATCAAAATGGAGAAGACTGTGCCAGGAACGCCTCAACAAAATGGTGTAGCGGAGCATATGAACCAAACGTTGACTGAAAGAGACAGAAGCATGCATGTGCAGTTAGGCCTACCGAAGCAATTCTGGGTAGAAACAGTCAATACAGCAGCTTACTTGATCAACCGAGGTCCATAGGTAGCATTGGAGCATAAAATAACAGAAGAGGTATGGAGCAGAAAAGAAGTAAAACTCTCACATCTTAGAGTTTTTTGGGTGTACAACTTATGTATACATTAGCGATCAAGGAAGGAACAAACTTGATCCCAAATAAAAAAGGTACATTTTCATCGGTTATGGTGAAGATGAGTTTGGCTACCGTCTGTGGTATGATGAAAACAAAAAGATGATCCACAGTAAAAACGTGATCTTCAACGAAGGAGTCATGTACAAGGATAAGCATAATACAAGTGCCAGCAACTCAAAACCGAGTGGGCCAACTTATGTAGAGGTGGATGATGCTATAGAAAGTCCACCAGTTGAGACTTCTCAATCAGAGGAAGTAATTGAATCAGGCAAACAGCAACATGTTGTTAACAGATGGAGGAGAGTCTGAAGACTATTCAGAAGCATGTCAAACCATAAATGCGAGCAAGTGGGAGCTTGTCATGATTGATGATGAAGGCAATTACAATATTTGATAATCAAACTCCAAGTGGGAGAATTGTTAGTTTTGTAGTTTGGTTTTTAGTCCCACATTGCTTAATATTGTGAGATGGTGTTCTTCACTTTGCTTAGTGTTGTTTATTTCTCTCTTCTCTCCTTCAGTGCCTTGTTCCCAACAAAAATCTCTATGATTCTTGAACCAACAAACTACAACAAAATTCCAATAAACAATAGAAACTTTTGGGAAGGAAAAAGAAAAAATAAACAGAAGCCACATAGCACCAAAATTAACACAATCAAGTGATTGCCCTTTCCATCATCTTCACCATTATAATCAAACCAAAATCATAATCAAAACCATTAAAGAAATTCATCCAATCAATAAATAAACATCCAATGTCTCAGAAATTCAAAATTAAAACCAATATCACTCACTTAATCAAACCTTTTGCGGAACCGTTGAGCTGCCTTCACAACACTGAAGGAGTCACCATTGATGAGTTCCAACATTAATACACCACCGGTCTACAACCTCGATGCTTCCCATCACAACTCCTCTCTCCCATCGCATCCTCTATACAATTATTAAAAACTACATAAAATTTTATTCTCCATCTAGAGATACGTAGGAACAAGAGCCAACTTCTATTGTGTCCAAAAAATAAAAATTTATTAATTAATTAAAAAGATAAAAAATAAGTTAGTTTAAAAGATAAAAATATATAATAATTTTTTATAAAAAATAAATTTCTCAATAATAAAATTCTTCTTGTTAAAATGTAAAATCAATATATAATATAAAAAATAATCTTTATGTTTTAAGAGGTGAAATAAATATTTTTAAGTTATTTAATTTTATACCTTTAATTAAAGATAACTCATTTTTATACGGACATTGTAAAGTGCTAATACCTTTCCTACACCTAATCGACTCCTAAACTCAAAATCTAATTTTGTAGACCACTCTTTTCAAACAAGGTTTTTCTTATGTTTTTCTTAATAAATATTGTGGATGACTCCTTTGTTTTTAGAATATATTTTGAAATGATTAAAACATTTTTTAGAAATAAATTCTAATTTTAGAATATATTTTAAAAATTATTTTAAATAGACATAACTAGAGTAGAATTAAACATTAGATTCATTATAAAATACTAAATATACAAATTTAAATAGTTGTAAATTTATATTATTAAATATTTTCCTATTTAATGTGTATATTTTATATAGGTACTATATTAGTTAAAAATCATAATAAATTTTAATAAAAATTAATTATTTTCATTGATATTAATATTTAAAAGTTAAATAATTAATAATTAAATGAACATCTGAGTCACAGAAAAAATTAAATAATTATGCAATATGTAATTATTTAATTAACATAATTTATAAAATAAACTAATTAAATAATTATACATTTCATAATAATTAGGACGGCCAATAATTTCGAAGGTCATAGGGATTTAAAATCGAATTTTAAAGTAATTTTGCATAGAAGCAGGAGGTGAATTTTTTTATTAAAAAAAAGCGCATGGTATTAACAAGAAAGTTTAATGTAGTATTATTATTATTAGTAGTAGTTCTGCTTGACCATCACGGAAAAAGATGATGCTTGGCCTCGAAGCAATAACTAGTGGGCGTACATTCCATATAATGAGTGTCAATATTTCTAAAGAACCACCCTCCAACTTCTGAACAAAGTTCAGCTCAGGGAGATTCTACCAGCCATCCCTCCTCTTCATATCTATATCCTTACTCAGGTTTGCTCATATCCATTCTCATTTTCATGACATAGGGGATAGCTTTCCCCTATGTCGGTAGCATTCAAGTTTGTCCACTGCTATCTGCGTTTTACAAACAATATGATTTCGTGTGAAACTTTGACCTTAACAAGTGCATCATTTCTCTCTCTCTCTCTCTCTCTCTGCACTTTAACCGTCGTCATTCCTTTATCCCGGGATATAAGACAAGCCTCATTATGAACCTTAATTTTTATTTTTTAATTCTTTTTCTTGCGGTGTGGTGGGTGATTAAATGAACAGGTTTGACATCCTTTCTTTCTTGTCAGAATCCACTAATTCAGTTATTCCAGCTATGTTTTTGTTATTCAGTTATCAATATCAACCCAACACTCTTCTTATTTATTTTCTTATATTCTTCTGTCTACAATGCTTGTCAACGCGTCTCACTTTACAAGTATGCCGTTGCTTCACGTCTCCCAGGGCTTCAAGTTTTACATTTAGGGAATCCATTATATGTTAACTGGCTCCGTAACTTGATTTCCTTTTAAACTACTCACACCACTTCTTTCTTTAGTAAGAGTCTATTTTCAATCCGAGAATGAAAAAAAATATATATATATATCTGGAGATCTTTGAGAGTTGTAGTTTGCTTTGTTCCAACCTGTCACTGATTCTGTAATCTTAGTTTGTGATGCTCTGAGTTGTTAATGATCTGAACTGTTAATTTATTGTTTTTTTTTTTTATTATTTATTTTGTAGTTGAAGCGTAGAAGGCGCTGATCTGAGATGGGTGGGAAAAATGGTGAGGAAAAAAAACAAGATGACGCAAGCACGTCAGAGAATCGTGCAGAGACCAGCACGAATGGGGAAAAGGAAGAAAAGAGCAAACAAAAGGAAAAACAAGAGACAGTTCCTTTTCACAGACTGTTCTCTTTTGCAGACTCCACTGACATTCTGTTGATGGTCGTTGGGACGCTTGGTGCTATTGGTAACGGTTTAGGTTTGCCTCTCATGACGTTGTTGTTCGGTCAAATGATTGATAGCTTCGGTAGTAACCAGGGAAACACTAACGTGGTGGAAGAAGTATCCAAGGTAAAAAGTCATAAACGCGTCTTGGTTGGTTACTGAGATTTGTATTAAAAGTTATGATGGTCTTTTGTTGTGTGACTGATAAAACTGCAGGTTTCTCTTAAATTTGTTTACTTGGCAGTAGGATCTGGGATGGCAGCGTTTCTCCGTGAGTATATTTTATAATTAAGATTGATCAGTGCAGTTTGTATTAAACCATTGAAGTTTTCTAGATACTGAAGTTGAGAGAACCATTTCATTTTGCAGAGGTGTCTTGTTGGATGGTCACGGGGGAGAGACAGGCTGCACGGATAAGGGGATTGTATTTGAAAACTATTCTGAGACAAGATGTTGCTTTCTTTGATAGGGAAACAAACACTGGAGAGGTGATAGGTAGGATGTCAGGTGATACAGTTCTCATACAAGATGCCATGGGAGAGAAGGTATGATATGCTGCAAGAGCTAATAGCGACATTTGTTTTTTTTTTTAATGTAAATTAGGAGTCAAAAGCCACTTTGAATATCTGAGCATTTGTTTTTTTGAACAGGTTGGGAAATTTCTGCAGCTAATAGCGACATTCTTTGGGGGATTTGTGATAGCATTTGTCAAAGGGTGGCTTCTTACTGTTGTCATGTTGTCCACTCTTCCACTTCTTGCTTTGTCCGGTGCTGTTATGGCAGTCATCATAGGCAGGATGGCTTCTCGAGGTCAAACAGCTTATGCAAAAGCTGCACATGTAGTTGAACAGACACTTGGCTCAATAAGAACCGTACGTTGTTATGTTGAAAACTAAGTAGATATTGGTGGAATTCCATCATTTCTGGGTTGAAAGTGCTTATTCTTGTTGCTTACATTTTGACAGTGCTATGATAATTATATTTTCTTTTCCTGCGAATATTTTCAGGTTGCATCCTTTACCGGGGAAAAGCAAGCGGTATCTAGTTATAGCAAATTTCTTGTAGATGCTTACAAATCAGGAGTTAATGAAGGTTTCATAGCTGGAGCCGGTTTGGGCACAGTTATGTTTGTTATCTTCGGCGGTTATGCTTTGGCTGTATGGTTTGGCGCAAAGATGATAATGGAAAAAGGATATAATGGTGGAACAGTGATTAATGTGATTATTGCCGTGCTAACTGCTTCAATGTAAGTAGCATCTTTTTAATGCACTTCCTCTCCCTATGTTTGACAGTTCTTTGGTTTTTAATTTAATTTTTATCAAAAACCAACACAACCACATATAGAGATAAATAGATACATACCTCAGCTTATTTTCATAATTTTTTCCCCATGACTTAGGTCTCTTGGACAAGCATCCCCTAGCATGAGCGCTTTTGCTGCAGGTCAGGCTGCCGCTTTCAAAATGTTTCAGACAATTGAAAGGAAACCAGAGATAGATGCCTATGATCCAAATGGAAAAATATTAGAAGATATTCAAGGCGAAATAGAGTTAAGGGATGTTTATTTCAGTTATCCTGCAAGACCTGAGGAACTGATATTTAATGGATTCTCTCTTCATATACCTAGTGGTACAACTGCAGCTTTAGTTGGACAAAGTGGAAGTGGAAAATCCACGGTTATCAGCTTGGTAGAAAGATTCTATGATCCACATGCAGGTGAAGTTTTTATCGATGGCATTAACATAAAAGAATTTCAGCTTAGGTGGATCAGAGGAAAAATTGGCCTTGTCAGCCAGGAGCCAGTGTTGTTTGCCTCTAGCATTAAGGATAACATTGCATATGGAAAGGAGGGAGCAACTATAGAAGAGATAAGATCTGCATCTGAACTTGCAAATGCTGCTAAATTCATTGATAAGCTTCCGCAGGTTCTATGCTCTACCCAAAATACTATATTTTAAGGCTTATCTCTTGATTTCCAATCTTCAAACTAGTTACGAAACCTCTTAAGCTTTTTATCTTTATATGCAGGGATTGGATACAATGGTTGGTGAGCATGGAACTCAGCTGTCTGGGGGGCAGAAGCAACGCATTGCTATTGCAAGAGCAATCCTGAAAAATCCGAGAATTCTCCTTCTAGACGAAGCCACAAGTGCACTTGACGCAGAGTCTGAAAGGATCGTGCAAGAAGCTCTAGACAGGATCATGGTCAACAGAACTACTGTTGTAGTAGCACATCGCCTAAGCACTGTAAGGAATGCTGATATGATTGCTGTCATTCATAGAGGGAAGATGGTTGAAAAAGGTATCACTCAAGTTCATTGAAAATGTGCCTTCTTTTCAATTTCCATTGAGGCATTGATTTAACTGCTGACAATACATGCATATAATTCAAACCATCACAACATTGTTTGCATACATCTTACTATAATTGTGTTTATCAATCAGGAACGCACACAGAGTTACTCAAGGATCCGGAGGGAGCTTACTCTCAACTTATACGTCTTCAGGAAATAAACAAGGAGTCAAAAGAAAATGCGGACCATCACAAGAGTGAACATTCTATAGAATCCTTTAGACAATCTAGTCAAAGGAGATCACTTCAAAGATCTATCAGTAGGGGGTCATCCATAGGGAATAGTGGTCGCCATTCGTTTTCAGTTTCCTTTGGTTTACCCACAGGAGTTAACGTTTCTGATCCTGAACTTGTAAACTTACAACCCAAAGAACAAGCACCAGAGGTTCCCCTCAGCCGCCTTGCTTCCCTCAACAAACCAGAGATTCCGATTCTTCTGATTGGATGTGTAGCTGCCATAGCAAATGGTGTTATACTTCCAATATTTGGTTTGTTGATTTCCAGTGTCATCAAGACGTTTTATGAACCATTCGATGAGATGAAAAAGGACTCCAAGTTTTGGGCAGTGATGTTTATGGTGCTTGGTCTTGCATCATTTCTGGTAATTCCTGCACGGGGATACTTTTTTGCCGTGGCAGGATGTAAGTTAATCAAACGCATCAGGCATATGTGTTTTGAGAAGGTTGTCAACATGGAGGTTGGTTGGTTTGATGAGCCTGAAAACTCAAGCGGTGCCATTGGTGCAAGACTCTCTGCAGATGCTGCTTCTGTGCGTGCCCTTGTTGGTGATGCATTGGGACTATTGGTTCAAAATTTAGCATCTGCATTGGCAGGTTTGATTATTGCTTTCGTTGCATCTTGGCAGTTGGCATTGATTATTCTTGTCTTAATTCCCCTGATTGGAGTAAATGGCTATGTTCAAATGAAATTCATGAAAGGATTCAGTGCAGATGCAAAGGTTAGTTTTATTTTCCATTGTTGTTCAAAGCAATATAAGTAACTTCATTATTCAGATTATGAGGCAAATTCTCAATATAGTAATGAATGTTTGTTGCTGCAGATGATGTATGAGGAAGCAAGCCAAGTTGCTAACGATGCAGTTGGAAGCATAAGAACAGTTGCTTCTTTTTGTGCTGAAGACAAGGTAATGGAACTATACAGGAAAAAATGTGAGGGGCCTATGAAAACAGGGATCCGACAAGGGTTGATCAGCGGATCAGGATTTGGGGTTTCATTTTTCCTATTGTTTTGTGTGTACGCAACCAGTTTCTACGCAGGAGCCAGATTAGTGGACGCTGGAAAGACAACATTCTCAGATGTTTTCCGGGTACTAACTCTCGTACATATAGTTTTGAGGGGCCAAAAAAGAGTGTATAAAGAGTATTATATTTTGACTTTATGTTTCGGTTTCTTGAAACTTTTGTTGTTTTCATGTTTTGCAGGTTTTTTTTGCATTAACTATGGCAGCTATTGGAGTTTCTCAATCAAGTTCATTTGCTCCTGACTCTAGCAAAGCCAAGTCAGCTACTGCTTCCATATTTGGAATGATTGATAAGAAGTCAAAGATAGATCCGAGTGATGAGACTGGTACCACCCTGGATAGTGTTAAGGGAGAAATTGAGCTTCGTCATGTGAGCTTCAAGTATCCATCTAGGCCTGACATACAGATTTTCCGAGATCTCAGCTTAGCTATCCATTCTGGCAAGGTAAGTTTGGGTTTTAATTTTAATTCCATTTCAATTTCAAAGGTAGTTGAAATGCATGTGTGTAGCAACTAATGGTCACCATCAAAATTGTTGTTCCAGACGGTGGCTCTTGTGGGTGAAAGTGGAAGTGGCAAATCGACAGTGATTGCCTTGTTGCAAAGGTTTTATGATCCTGATTCAGGGCAAATCACACTTGATGGAATAGAAATTCGAGAGTTAAAGCTCAAGTGGTTACGGCAGCAGATGGGTCTTGTAAGCCAAGAGCCAGTTTTGTTCAACGAATGTATTCGTGCCAATATTGCTTATGGAAAAGGAGGTGATGCTACTGAAGCAGAAATCCTAGCTGCGGCAGAATTGGCCAATGCCCATAAATTCATTAGTGGCTTACAACAGGTAAAATAAATAATATAATAAAACACTGGCAAACATTTTTTTAACTTTATTTTTTCATGGGGTTTTTAACTTTCGATGTTATGATGTCTTTTGCAACATTTCCAAGTAGACTTGTGTCTCATTGGGTAACTTGGCAAATGTATTTGACTTATAGTATTTGATTCCATCCTATGATAGGGTTATGATACTATAGTGGGAGAGAGGGGAACCCAATTATCTGGTGGGCAGAAGCAACGTGTAGCAATTGCTCGTGCCATAATTAAAAGTCCGAAGATATTGCTACTAGATGAAGCTACAAGTGCATTAGACGCTGAGTCAGAAAGAATTGTTCAAGATGCATTGGACAAAGTCATGGTGAACAGGACCACTGTGGTTGTCGCACATCGTCTATCTACAATAAAAAATGCAGATGTGATTGCTGTGGTAAAAAATGGAGTTATAGTGGAGAAAGGGAAACATGAAACACTCATTAACGTCAGTGGTGGATTTTATGCTTCCTTAGTCCAACTTCACACAAGTGCTTCAACCGTATGAGTTTTGCCTATTTGTCTAATTCCATTCTTCCTCCTTTTTATTTATTTTTTCTTTATTCTTCTTTCTTCCATATTGTTTATAAGTTCAACAAAAGATCAATACCTAATAATATTTGTTTACTTTTCATTTAAGAAAATTGATTCGTTTTATGATAAATCTAATGTAATATAATCACAACAAATAACCAAAAATATGTGAGAAAGATGGAATTATCTGCAATAGTTTGTTAGCAACACAGCAAATTTTACCATCAATATCGTTCCACGTTTCTCTAACTTTCTTATAGTCGCTGGGCCTACAGATATCAGTGGCTGTAGTTTTCGAATAAAGTTAGTAGTTCTAGTTTTTTGCTTTTTTTATAAAATAATTGGCGTTGGTCCAACTAATTTTTTGTATACTTATGCATTGGTAGAATAAAGAAGACGATTAAAAAAATGGTTTTTAGAATTAGTTAGATGAATTAAAAAAATAGTTAAAGAATAAAATGGTATAAAAATGTATATAACAAAAAAATATATTTTCTTTATATAATGGTATAGAAAAATTGTTTGAGTCAAATATTATTTTAAATCAATTTAAAAAAAGGTGATTTTTGAAATTATTTAGAGAGTTAAAAAAATAAAAAATTAATTAAATAGTAAAGTAATCTATAAAATGTGTATAAAAAAGTGTATTACCTTTGTATAACGGTATAGATACTAGCTAACCGTTTTTCCTTTTAAAAAAAAAGCTAGCAATATTTATAATTAAAAAGTGAGAAAAGTACAAAATATAAAAATTCCTTTAGCTATGCAACATTTATACTAATGTTAATAATATAAACGGAGAATAATCGGGTAGAATATGGATAAAAAAAAAACTAATTACAAAGCCTCTATTATAATATATGTCCATTGTTCAAAGCATATTTTTAACAAATAATTCAGTCGTAGCTCAGAAGCCTGTGCGACTAGCCAGCCACTTGGACAATTTGGAGACGAAAATGCAATTGCACCGCTTTCACATCAACATACCTGTTCGACTGAGGTGTCATCTTATATTATAAGCAAAAATATTCTTTCATATTGTGATAGGCGCCCAAAATTCAGAATCTTTACACAATAGGGAGAGTAGTGAAATAAATAATTTATTATAAAACGTCAGAGAATCCATATTCTATCAAAACTCCAAAGATTACATCACTATTGTATCAGATAATATTACATAATTATTTTGAAAAAGTCATATATTTGCATTGTATGATGGGATTTGACACTCACCATATCAAGTAGACTTGTCTATAACCAATTTTGTGTTTAGGGATTTTCTTTTGTTTTTTAGAATAAATATTGCATGTAATTAAACAATTTATATTATTATTTATTAAAAATGCTATTAGTTTAATTGGTATATATTGTTAGTATGATTTTTACTAATATTTAATTATGATTTTTTATTTATGTGACTTTTAAAGAATAAAAAGTAAAGTTCATAAATTTATCATGAATGAAAAATAAAGAGATTGTAATTAAATGTCAATATAAAGACGGTAAATCAATTAAACTCAAACGTTATATATAAAATATTTATTAATTTTATTATAATATTTTAAAATTAAATTAATGATAATATATTTTAAATTTATTATATATCACAAAAACATTAAAAATAATATAAAAAGGTAGCAAGAATATATAATTAGTTTTTAATTAAACTGGGTGAGTTATAGAATTTACTATTTCTCATGAAAAATAATTGTAATTTTTTTACCCTGTAACTATACAAATAGAGTTTACTAAAAAACAAAAGCATAAAAAGATAGTAAACTATTTTTTAATGTTTGGGATTATAAACATTATTTATTTTAATTTTACAAAATATATTATTTTATTTATTAATTTTATAAAAAGATATTATTTTAATTGTTCCTGATTTTTTTTCTATCACTTAATATTAAAATATAAATGATGCTTTATAGATTAACAATTAAAATAAAATTAAAAATTAATATAGCAACCAAAATCACATGTAATAAAAGTCAATTTTTTAAATAAAATTTTATATTCAAGTTTTACAAACAGAAAATCATAATTAGGAAAATAGATTCTATTAAAAATGACTACACATATGATAGAATATAGATACTATCGGTGTGTGAAGTGTGGACGTCATGCATGACGAAATTGCATTTATTATTAAAACTTAAAAAGGTGAAAATTATCCTATAAAATCTAAAAGTAACGCGTTTCATGCTTGCCACTACATAAACATGTTCATTGAAAGTAGAAACTAATAAAGTAATGGGTTCATTAATCCATAAGACTTAAGCCATATGTGTATACATCGTGGAAATTTTAGCTATAGAAGACAGTGATGCCATTAGCTATTCGTGGACTAGTATTTAATCAATTACTATATTCTATCTATTGATGTAAACTTGATTTTAAATATAATTCATTCTATAAAATTTATTTTTGTTAGAATTAAAATGATCTAATTTATATTTAAATGTTGTTTTCCAGTTTACAAGTAAAATTCAGTGTAAAATTATTAATCTTGAGCGTCACAAGTTACTTTAATTAGAATCAATTTTAACTTCATCAATTCTAAATTATTTTTCAATACAAAATCAAATATATCAAATTTTATCTTGAATCAATTTTAAATTAAAAATTAATTATCGTTATTTTAGAAAAAAATTAAAATTAAAAGAGATTTCAATGTTGCTTTCCACTTTATTAAAAAATTAAAGCAAAAATTTGCTCAAAGAAAAAACACAAATAAACAAACAACTCACCCAAAGAATGTTAGTAAATAATCTCTACAGTTTTTTTAATTATCAGTTTTTTTAACATTATTTTCAGAGTTTAAGATAATATTAATAATATATTTACTATTTATAGACCAATTATAAATATTTTTATTAAAATATTTTCACACTAATTTTAACTATGAAATTCTTTTAAAATAAAAATTGTAATAACTTTCTTTTAAGTCTAATTTAACCTGAAACAAAAGTTAATTAGGAACTAATTATCAAGTAAATAATAAAGATACTTGGAAGAACAAAGTGTGAATTTTAGTATATATTATTGTTTAGTTACAAGAGAATATATATATATATATATATATATATATATATATATATATATATATTTTGTTGGAGTGTAAGTGTGAATTGAAGTCTCACATGAGTTAGAAATTGGGAAGTTGAGTAATATAGGGATTTTTATTTTACAGCTACCAACATTTTATTTAATACCTACTATTTTTAATTTATTTTTTTGAAATGCTAATATTATCCTTTTTAATCCTATAGTCTATTCTCTCT
The DNA here is from genome assembly GCA_037954015.1 of Psophocarpus tetragonolobus. Classification (NCBI taxonomy): domain Eukaryota; kingdom Viridiplantae; phylum Streptophyta; class Magnoliopsida; order Fabales; family Fabaceae; genus Psophocarpus; species Psophocarpus tetragonolobus. Next base: position 34,063,570 of record CM075692.1, on the reverse strand, counting down.
CTGACTCTCTTTGGTTTTTGTTATTATTATTATTATTATAATAAGACGAAGCAGCGCATGTATTATATATATATATATATATATATATATATATATATATATATATATATATATATATAATATGCATGTATTGCATATATAGCGTCAGAGAAGTAAAATTTATAATTTTTTTACTCTCCGGTGGTGCATAATGGTATTTTTTTCACCGGTAGGAAATGAAAAATGAGTATGTGTTAAATAAAAAACCCGTAATATATAAGTGAGAAAAACCCATAATTTAATGTCTTAAAGTCTTGGATTGAAGGTGGTATCATGTGCTTTTATATATGAGTTCGTGATCTATTGTTGTATATTTATTCGGTGTTTAACCCCTTCGATTTGTATATATATATATATATATATATATATATATTATATTATGTAGTGGATGGTAAAGTGAAAATATGAAAAGGCAGAGATTGTAAGTTCAAATCTCTCTACTAATAAAAACTAACACATAAACAACTAATATTTGATATATAAAAAAATAATTATTATTATTATTATTATTATATATATATATATGCAGAAGAAAAGACAAAAATAAATTTTTAAATTAAATATAAATAAAATAACAATAAATATATAAGAAAAATAAAACAAATAATGGATCAAACATATAAATAAGAAATATAAATATTAAAATAAGAAGTATAATTATTTTTTTTACATAAAAATAGGAAAGACATTCAAAGATATAAAATTAAAAAGTATAAAATATAAAATTTTAACACATATACATGTAAATTTATTAAAATTTGTGCACTCAAATCAATGTAGATTTGCTCCAATATTTTTGGTTTTGAAACTATAAGATATTATAATCAGTTTTTGAATTTAATAAATAAAATATATTTTATAAATTAAGAAATAAAATAAAATTATAAAATTAAAGTAGCAACCAAAATAATATGGAATAAAATTCAATTTTTTAAATAAAATTTCATGTTCAAGTTTTACAAACTGAAAATCATAATTAGGAAAAGAAATTTTATTTTTTTTTACAAACCAAACAATTTTATTAAAATTGAAAACACACAATACATGCCTTTCGTTGTTAAAAATGACTACACACTAGGGATTTTAAATAAATTTGTACCTGTTGATAATCCTTGGACCCGCCCCGAAATTAACGAAGAATCTCCGGTTTGACGGGGCATGAGTACGGGTAAAGGAATACTCAAATTGTTAAGTCAGTGATGAGGACGAGGATAAAGATATACATACCTACCTCATAACAATACCCGTCGCCGTATGATTCTCACCCCTCTCTTATTTTAATAACTAAAATATTTATTTGTCTTAAAAAAAATTTAATATTTAATTAACAAATTACAAATTTTATATTTATTAGATAATTTTTTAATTAACATCATTTTATTCAAATACATTATTTTCTACTATAATATTATTATAATTGTTTTGACATAAAATAGGTACGTACGGATATACCTCAGTATCCCAACAAAAATCAAGATAGAAACATATATTTCATAATTAGAGATGGTAAATATGAAGACTGATATAGAAATAAGTTTTACAAATAATAACGAAAACGAGAATATCGCTTCTGTCCGTGTCGCATTGCCCATGCCTATTCCGCACTACCGATTTGTGAACGAAAACGAGAATATCGCTTCTGTCCGTGTCGCATTGCCCATGCCTATTCCGCACTACCGATTTGTGAAGCGTGGACGTCATGCATGACGAAACTGCATTCGTTATTAAAACTTAAAAAGGTGGAAATTATCCCACCGAATCTAAAAGTGACGCGTTTCGAGCTTGCCACTGATAAATACGTTCATTGAAAAATAGAAATTTATAAAATAATGCGTTCATTAATTCCACGGGTCATAAGACATGTATATGTATCGTGGAAGACTGTGTATACATGTATATGCATGCATTGAAAAATTGTAATTTGCGTTGTTAATAGTATCTATAATCTAGATCAGATGTATCCATGCCTTCAGAGTTCAGGCTTGGGCCCTAAATTTGACTCATCCATTTCAAATCACATGCGTATCCACATTTAGAATGTTGACTTGCTTTATTTGAACAAAATATATTAGTTTTAATAATTGACTTTTGAAGGCAAGGAATAAATATGCTTATCAGCAGCAGTAGTAATAAGTTTCTTATATCATTCATGTATTAATTTTTAAAGTTAAATAAAATAAATATATAGAAGTTAGAAACATCATCATTGTTAAATAATGGTGAAAACTATATTAATGTTCTTCACGAAGTATTTGTTTTATCCGATTATTATGGTTTTTCAGTATTTTACAGTTCTTGATTTTTTAATTGAATTTTAGTTTTTAGTTTGGTTTGATTTCTAATTAAGAGTGACTTTATGACAAAAGAAATAAAAGATACTCGTGTGAGTATTTTATGAAAAAAAAAAATACTTAAATGAGTCAAGAATTACTTTGTGAAAAAGAATACTAAGTGATAATCAAAAGTGACTTGATTTACTCATTCTTGTTATCAAGGAGAGTTCTAGGTAAAACTAAAAGTGATGTAAGAATACTAATTACAAGCTAGAAAAAGTTGTAAGAATATTTGTATTGTTTCCATTTAAAATAATGAAACCTTCTAAGGAATACTTAGAACAGACTAGACGTATCACGACCCTGAGGGATCGAATATAAAAAATGAGTTTATTATTCACCTTCTATTGCAATGTTTGTACTTGCTAGTGTAACATCTCAAATATACTAGCACATTTCACCATATTACTATTAAATCATTACCCAAAATATTGAAGGGAAACAAGTATAAATGTAATCCTCCTTAGCATGGGCTTGAGCTAGGACTAATAAGAAGGAAGCATGACTTGGATGAAGCTTCAAGCAGCTTAGTTTAGGACATGTCCCATTTAATTGTATTAATCTGACCATTTTCTAGGCTTGTATAAGCACCTTTAAATCATTTGGATTTTAAGGATGTAATTAGTTTTATTTCCATCCTTATATTTTGGCCTTAAGGTTCTTTTTTTCTTAAAGAGGTGTAATTAGTCTCTTTGTGGAGTATGTTAATTAATTGGGCTTGTGTAGCTTGAGTTTGGACATGTGGATCTATTAACCAACACATGAAGCATGTAGGAGACATGTGGGCTCCCTTGTCCCCTCTTGTTAGGCACCACCTAAGCTTCTCTCTCCTACATGGCATTAATTGGTTGCTTCTTGTTTAAATTTAAATTTTAGAGGTGTCATGTCATATCCCTCCAAAATTCAAATTCAAATTAAAAGGGAACATAGATCCTTAAAACTAGGGCCATGTTTGGATCTTTAGTTGGATTAACTTAGTGTTAATTGAGCACATGCTAAATTAACATTAAATTAAGCCAAACTAACCCCTTGATTAGCTACTTGGACATTCACATTATGGTATTAGGCCCATGATTCATGCTTGCTCTATAAATAGAGCTTTACACTTCATGTAAGCTCTTAACACTCATTTTTAATCAAAGGATATATTCATTCTCTACACTTGAGAGTCTCTTCTTTTTTTAGAGAAAGTGTCCATGACTTCTCCTTGAGTGAGAGTCCTTCATGCTATTATCAAGGGTTCCTTCCCTTGTGGCTAGCTCCCTTAGAGGTTTATCTCCTACCTAGTAGAAGTGGCGCCTACTATCACCACCACCTTCTAATCTTCCACCTCCATTTCAAAGCTCCAAGAGGACTTCTAAAGAGATTATCCTAGGCGGGATTCTCTTCCTCAAAGATGGCTCAACCATGGCTTGGGGAGGGTTGCATCATATCCACACACTCATAAACTTAATACCAATAAAAACTCCTCATATTTAAAACTTTAAACAAGTAACCCAAGGTATAGTCTACACCAGCTTGTCAAGCGAAACCAATCGTCCAGCAAGATCCATGGTAGTTTGCCTAATGACAATCGTTGCCCAGTGAGGATCCTGTATCAGACTGTCCCAATAAAGGGATTTCATTCAACGAGACATGTCATTAGGCAAAATCCCTGTTTAATTCTAAACAGAGAGCAATTTGCGTTGAGTGAGACCTCTTGTAAGGCCAAATCTTATTTGATTTCAAGTTGAGACAAATTTGCACTAGACAAAACCTCTTGCTGGGTACAAAGCTAAAAAATTCATCAACCATAAATGATTCTTAGTGGGCGAGACTTGCCAACCAGCGATGGTCTATAGACTGCAGATACTTAGCAACCTAAAACCAACATTCAAAGCATAACCAATCCACTCACTCTCTTGTATCATGTTATCATGCAACACAATTACCATGTAGAATTATGCAACTCAACAAACACAAAATCTAATGATTTCAACATACATCCACACATATAGTATACATAAGTTACTTGTATGTTTCAATTTTTAGGTTTAAATTACACACAAGCAAGATTTCATCTACAACATTTTGTTTCATTCACATATTTATGGTCATCCATAAGGTGTAGATAATCATATCTCACATACATTTCTCAAACATTATAACATTGATTACTTATACTACAAAATCATGTTCTTGCATTTCCTTCTCAAGTCAACTCTACTCTTTTTTATCATGATGACCTTTGCCCCTGTCTCTGTCATCTGCTTTTGTGTCAAGCACGATCATTGCAATCATATAAAATACATGCAAAAGAAAGGGTAAATGTGTAACATCATTAAGTATATTTAAGCATAAAAAATTATGCAAACGATCAAACACCTCAAACAAATCAAATCCACTGCTGTGAAACAATCATACTTATTTTCCTCAAACATAAGTACACCTACAACTCTAACAGACACTTTCTAGAAAGACTCTATTGAGTTCAGAGACCGAGACAGTCTAATGACTTCATCCAATTAGTGTTGGGTGTCTACCTGACCCACTCCGACAACTAATTGACTCTAGGCATACTCATCTGACAACTAAGTTACTTGCTTCTAACATCAACCTGACCATATGATAATCCAATTATGCTGAGTATATTCCATATGTACCCCCATTTGCATACGTAGTACTAGTATTACATTGACCATGGTTGTATCCCTAACTCAATACACCTCTCTCACACACATATAAGTGCATTTAGTACAACATCTCATCATCATGTATTTAATGTAATACCTCATCATCGTGCATAAATTTCAACAAACATTTCATCATTATTCATTTGGTACAACATCTCATCATCATGTATTTAATGCAACACCTTATCATTGTGCATAACATCCACATGCATTTCATTGCAATTCTAATCATCATCAAAGTCAATAGACAAAACACATAAAACTCTTTTCAATTATAATTACAACAATGTAATTAATTTCACAAAATAATCAAATTTAATTCAATAACTCAATAAATCACCTCTTATTGATTTCACCTCCATCAACCCACAATTATTCAAAATAAAAGCAAGGTTTTAGCTTCTCTTACCTATTTCTCCATGATTGAGCTGAATTGAAAAATTATAGAAAATCCTACCAAAGAAATCACTCTGAATCTATTAACTACTCCAAATCAAATAGATATCCCAAAAATTAGGATTTTAGAAAAATTCCCTTTTTAAAGAAAATAGGATTGGAAATGAACAGAAAAAGGTTCAAGGAAATATTATCAAACTTACCTATATTGATCACCTCTCAGAATAAGAACAATGAAAAAGATTGCGCTAGATTCCATTAGTGTTTTGCTGACCATGCAAGCAAGAGAAAGTGGCAAAGGGAGAGAGAAAACAGTGCAACAAGAAGAAAGGAAGAAATAGAGCGAAAGAAGGAAGAAAGGAGAAGAAGAAAGAAGAAGTTAAGGTTTGGGGGTGAACTTAGTAAGTTATACTTGCTACTTGCACCCTCCTCCTAAAACAAACTTTTGGAACTCTCTGAAATTGAGTTCAAACCTTCCGAAACAAAAACATAATAATCCCTCTCACTTCTCTACTCCTCTATCCATCACAAGAATACAAAGACATAACATTAACATGACTAATAAATTCACCACACCTCAATTCCACTTAATAATTTAGATAAAACTTGAATTTAATTTCTAGCACCGTTTACTCTACAAACTTATAACCTATTAATTAAAATAGGTCTTTACAGCTAAAACATATTTTATTCTATATAAGTTTTTAAAAAATTCTTTTATAAAAGTTGTTTTATAACAAAATCTGAAAGTACAAAACAAGATCTATAAATATATTTTTAAGCTAAGTCAATGTTTTATGAAAAGGCTTATTAAGCTTTTATATTTATATATATATATATATATATATATATATATATATATATATATATTACTTCTTCCTATCAAAAGATCACATTCTATAAGAAGGTTTTTATAAGCTTTATATAAGAAGGTATTTTTGAAGATTTTTTCTAAAAGTCTCTTGTAATTATATTCGACCAACCTTTTAAAGCTAATATTTTATTTCATAAACTAAAAAAATAAATGTGATATGATTTGGTTAATTATCCAATTCAAACAAAATCAAACTATCTTTTGTAATTTGATTTAATTCAATTTTTTGTTTAAAAATCCAATAATTAAATATTAAAAATACATTGAAAATATTTATTTTTAAAATTATATAAAGAGTTATTCACTTCCAACAAAATTATATCCAAGTAACAATTATTAAAGTAAAGTACAAACAATCAATCCATTTAAACATTACATATTATTTATTGTCAAATTTTATCTAATAAAATTAAATCAAATAATTATGCTAAAATATTGATTTACCAACCAGTACATATCAATTAAAAGTCAAACTAAAGATTAATTTTAAATCATAAAAACATAGAAAATAACAAATAATTATATGTTTTTTCATGGATTTACTAAAACAACTAATGGCAAATAATTTAGTGTGATTTTAACGTATTAAGAACTAAACTGCACAATTTAAAAATTAAGAAAATTAAATCATTTCAAATTAAATTATTTTTTATAATTTTTTATTTTCTGTTCATTTTTTGTTTTCTATTGGGTTTAATTCAATTTTAAATAAATGTGATAACTATCACGACAACCCTGCATATCCATCAATTTTTTAACTACTACCTCAGGTGTAGTCTTTAATATAGTATTAATTTATAGCTAATTTTCGTTTTCCCTCAGTTATATGTGGATTATTACATGCACCTAAATTAATACTAATATATATAAAGTTTTGAAAAGTACATTTTCACTTGTAAATAAAGATTCGAAAATTTTATGTTTGAGTAAATTACAAAAGTACTTTCTAAAATTTAATTTAATTACAAATACATTTTTTAATTTTTTAACTATAATTTTCATATTTTTTAAAAAAGTATCAGCGTAAGATTTGAAAGAGGTATTAGTATAATAATTTTAAACATATAAAAAATGTTAGTGTAATATTTTTAAATTTAAAAGAAATTAATGTAAAAAAATAAAATAAAAAAATTATATGTATTTAATAAGAATTAAGAAATACATTTGAAATTTACTCTTTCAAATTTTTGTTAATGAAGTCAAGCATTACAGCACATTACGCGCATATTTACTTTTCTAAATAATGATCACTTTTCTGCGTTAAATTAAGATTAGTAAGGCGACCCTACATTGAGGGTTTGTATACGCATTCCATTCATTATAAAAATTATATGTAAGTATATTATTAGTAATATTTTGCATTTCTAATTTTTATATAGGTAAATGCTAATTAGTGTTTTAAGAGCATCTCTAAAAAGAGTTGCTAACAAAGTTGTTTAATCCAAACATCCAGTACTTTAAGGAACTCACCTTCAAAATAACATAAAATAATTTTGAATTGTTTATTCAAGTAATTATTGTCTGAATAAAACATCATTAAATTTTAATTAAATATGTTATGTAATTGTTATTGTTTTTAAATTAAAATATTATTAAATATAATGAATATTAAATTTATATATTTTTTTGTAAAATTAACAAAAATAATTTTAGTTGGTTTATGATAATTAATATTTCAATAAGTAATAAAAATAAAAAATAAATTTATAATTTTAAGGTACAATAATTTTAATAAAGTCAAAAATAAAAAAAAACTATAAAATTGTGAGTCTCTTAAAGTTGCTTGAAACTTCTCCCATTAGAATGAAAATAGACTAAGGGTTTGATTGGTTTGGTTATGCTTTCTAGTTTTTTAAAAGAGTTTTCAAGAATAGTCTTCAAAAAATTTTTGCGGGAAGAAAAAAAAAAAAACTTGTTTGGTAAGTGTCATTTGAAAACTGTTTTGAAGATGTAAAAATAAAAAAAACTTGTTTATATTTATTAAAATTTCATTAATGAAAAAAAAAATATTCTGATTGTACTTTGAGTTTTCAAGATAAAAATAGAAAAGTGAAAAGCAAAACTACTTTTAGCTGTTTTTCAGTTTTTAAAAACTTAAAAAGCACAATTGTTTTCAGGAAAAAATACCCAGCAGAATGGTCCCAGAAAGGAGTCGAAGATTCCAGTCCTGTCGAAGGCTAAGTCCCTGGAATCTTCGACAGTAGGGTCAGAATCAACCTAATTCTCATACCAGGGAGTAGCGACTGCTTAGTCTGGTAAGCTTGTGCTGCAATTCCTTAATTGACTTGCTCTTGGACTTTGTTCCAGACTGGTAGGCAGCTTGTGTGCGGGGTGAAAGGACGAGAACCCGCTGGCATCGATACCGCCTTTAGGGACTGACTTCTTCATTAGCTGTCATCACTCTATTCTATGGGCTAGCCCGCTTGAGCGATTCCTTACCACTCTTACGCTTTGGAGATTAAGGAAACCATGCTCCACCTTCTGCAGATGATCCAGCGGTAAACGAAATTTCAGTCTTAGTAGGTGCGATATTGAAGGCCTTCACGGGCTTACTTAGTGCTTGTGCTAAGGAGTTCAGGGCTAAGGGCTGGAGCGTAGGAAGCATGGGCTCTCAGAACCCCCGGAGGGAACTAACTCCTTTCTTGCAAAGCAGCTTCATGAGAAAGAAGTGCAGCAAGTACTTTTTGAGAAAGAAGTTGTCTGTGTATTGGATCCGCTCTTCTGTTAGCATGAACATGAATTAGATTCTATTCGTCTTATTTATTCTTAAGAGAACCCCCCACCCTAACCATTCTTAAGACCACCAAGCTCTCTCGAATGAGTTCTATTTTTTCTGCTTTCGAGATACACTGGGGACAAAATCTCCTCCTAACTAATAAGTGAAACTTTGTGCCTAGATCGTCCTGAAGACGGATGCGACGGGAAGAAGTGGCATTTGGAAGTGTTGCTGACTTAACATTTAGGTTTCGGCATAACAAAGCTTGCACTGTCTTTTCGCACTTAGGCACACAGCGTGCCATTGGTAATGATTCTACTACGGTGCCACAAATTCGCAAACTGATCCTAAGTAATCGTTGTTGTTCATTAGATTCCGGAGGAACTACTTCATTAGGATTGGGGAATTGCTGCGATTCTTCCTGAATAGCCTGGATTCTCCCGTCGAGAGTCACTTTGAAAGTCTTACCTAAACTCTTCCGACTGAATATGATGAAGCCTATAAAACAACGAGCTACTATCATTTCTTCATTATAAATTGAGATCTTCTTCGAACTTAATGCACAAATAGATGGAATAGCAGCAAATAGCATCTTTCTAGCTTGCATATTCGTGGAACTCAATCTCATTTAATTTAGTTAGAAAGGTTCTATCTATCTTTCAGCAACTGAACGGGAAGTGGTTTAGGAAAGGACTTTAGAATCAATCGGATGCGCTCGCCCAGCGAGAAAGGCCCTGACCCTGCCAACCAAGTAAAAATCAAAAAGAAAGAAGAGAACGAAAGGAGAAAAGAGAACTTCGTATTTTGGTAATTCTCTAGGAGTCATGTTTAACCTTGAATGCTATTAATAAATTCTACAGCAATAGTCCCTCGGACTCGGAAAGTGATAACGAAAATGGCTAACCCAATAGCGGATTCCGCAGCTGCCACCGTTGAAACCAATGAAGCAAATGATTGACCCATCATATCATCAGAAGAAACGGAAAATACCAAAAAGTTCGAATTCACAGCTAATAACATTGATTCAATTGGCATTGACATAATAGGAATATTTCGTCTATTAAGGAGGATTCCCCGAATACCTAAAATAGAGATGATCATAGAAAATGTAAAATATTTGATAGGATCCGTTTCGGAAACGTGGAATGTAAGAGAAATTCAAATGTTATAACTAACCAATTAATTACGTTACGACCACTGAACAAACTTGCTAGAGCGATAGCACATACTCCAGGGCCTGGGCAAAGTGGGGACTATACGTGCCCTGATTGACGAGATCCAAATAGATCTGGTTTAGACATTGAACGACCTCGTCGCGAAAAAAAAGACGCTCGGATACATCTTGGAGATTGACTCATGTCGGTAAGTTCAAATCCGGAGTAGTATCTCTATAGATTCGAAAAAGAATGGAGAGTAGGTCAACTATTTTATCCTTCACAACATCTATCGCTAAATCAGTTACCCTTGTTTCCATATTCAGACTATTTATTTGATGGAACATTTGGCCTGCTCTAACGGCAAGAAGAAGAGCTAGAGAACAACGAGCTGCAATCAGTTCTTCCATAATTTCTTTTTTTGACCTTCTATAACAGGGGGAATGCCTTTACAAAAGGGCTATGGGAGTCGAACTCTCTTTCTTCATTCAATATCTGTCTAGCCTGCTAACGACGCCCTTTCTTATCTACGCTATTTACCCTTCATTACTTCCCCAGCTTTGAGTTTTGTTCCTTGCTTTCAGTCTATTGGGCCTAGAGGACTGGGAATTGGCAATAACAAGAATCGGTCCTTTAGTGATAGTGAAAGCTCAATCCTAACTGTCGAATCTAAAGCCTAAACCGCTGAATAAGGGGAATTTGCTTTCTCCTGCTAGTTTACCAAAGCTGATCATATTGCTTTCTTTTTCCCCAGCTGCTACTCTGAAAGTGCCCTTTCAACCTTCAATTGCTTCCTGTGCTAGCGGTTGATGTGCTTTCCTTCCAGACGGCTACGAACTTGCTTAGCTTAATTCTCCAATCTTATCTAAGTCAATATGGAACTAAAAGAATGGGCTTCTTCTTTCATGCCATTCCTCATCCTCTGGAAAAGGAACTACAGCTCACTAATCAAACTCACCCTTGAGTGAGATCATATTCTATCAGAATAATCCTTTACATCCTCTTTCCTGAAGCACGGTCTTTTCCTCAGGGAATCAATCCTCCTTTAGGGCTGAATGACTCCCTGTGAGACTTTGAGAGCATATGTATTAGTAGTTCCATTTCTAGTTGAAAACAACAAATTCGAATTCAATCACCAAGTGGATATCTCGATAACTAAAGGTGCCAAGCCTCGGATTCAACTTGATTGGTTTTTAAATACTAAGGGCTTGATTGGTTTGATTTTATTTTAGTTTTTGAAAAGATTTTTCAAGAATAGTTTTCAAAAACTGTTTTCGGGAAGAAAAGAAAAAAAAACTTGTTTGATAAGTGTTATTTGAAACTGTTTTAAACACATAAAAATGGAAAAACATGTTCATATTTATTAAAATTTCTTTAGTGAAAAGCAAAAACAACATATTATTAGTGTATTTTGAGTTTTCAAAACAAAAATAGAAAACTGAAAGGTAAAACTACTTTCACCTGATCCTTTTTTTAGTTTTTAAAAACTAAAAAATCACAACTGTTTTCAAAAACTATTTTTGAAAGCACTACTCAAATGAGTTTTTTAGTTTTTAAATACTAAAATACTGAAAACAATTTTATAAGGCAGTTGTCAAACAAGCACTAAAATACCGAAAATAATTTTACAAAATTGTTGACAAACAAACATTAAAATTGCATAACACTAATGTGGTATAGTAGAGACCACTAGGCACAATTTTTTATACATTAAGCTGCTCATGAAAATTGTGTCTATCAAATATGCTCTAAGAATACTAATTAAAAAAGTATAAAGAGAATCCAAGAATATATTCTAATATAATACTTAAAATTGTAGTTACTTTTTTTTTTTTAGTTTATTAAGCAATGTCTTAACTCTTAAGGATAAAGAACCTTTTATATATATGATTTAATTATAATTGGTGTTTCCAAAATTTATAATTTATAAATTTTATAAACTGTATTATCATATTTTGAAATTGTGATATTGTATCTTTAAATTAAAAAAAAAATTGAATTAATCTTCCTCAATCAACAGATAGACATCAATTTAGAATTTTTTTTAATTAGAAAAAAAATCATGATTTTAGAATATGAGAACACAATGTCTAAAATTTATAAATATTGGATGTTACCTAAACAATATTGTATCAAGTTGATTAAAAATATTTTGTTTCTAAAGTGTTTTTAAAAATTAATTTTTAAGAAATAAATAAGATTTGATTAAAAAATAATATTATTTTTTAAGAAAAATAGTTTACACAAAGAAATGCAAGAAAATATTTATTTTATTAGAAATATATTCTTTCTAAAAAAACTCAAAGAAACTAACCTTTATCAACTTATTAAAAGTAATGATTTAAAATTAATTTTTAAAATATATTTTTAATTTAAAATATTTAACTCAATATTTTAGCAAGTAAATGTTGTAAATTACAATATGTCATGGACCTTATGAAAGTTATGGTAGAAGTAAGAAGTGAAGGAGAAGTAAAGAATATTCAAGTAATTGTGAAGAATAAACTCCTATAATAGATTGGTTAGAAAACATTTATAGAAAGACACAAAAGTCACAACATCATTAAATTTTTTTTATTGCTTAACTATAATTTGTACCCTAAATTTTATAATTGTAGATATTGTTCTCTCATTTGAAATCGTAACGGTGTACTTTTAGATTAAAAAAATTTTGAATTGATACTCTTTTATCATATGACATGATTTTTAATGTTTTATTGTTGAGGTTAATTTAACAGCACAATATCAAGATTTCAAAATAAGGATATAATGTTTAAAACTTATAAAATTTGAGACACTCAAGGTAGATAAGTCTTTATATATTTGAATCCTTACTCTAAGCTTTTTTTTCGATTGCATGGAAGGAAAAAAAATGTGATGAAAGAAACATGGGTAAAATAGAGTGAAAAAATTGAAGTTGTTTGGTTGAGAAAAAAATTATATAAAAAAAGAAAAGAAAAGTTATAAATAAAAATGAATACAAACTTTACTCATACATTTATTAAATTATTATCTATACAAGTAAAATATGCGTAAATTTAGAAGTATCAATTTTCTTGTTTCTCACATCATTATTTTGGATGAAAAGAAAAATATATAAAACCCTATTTAATATATTTTATATTCTCTTATATTTATAACTTTTCACTCCTCACTTTCCACGCAACATACATTAGTCTTTTACATTCTCAAATTTTGCATCCATTAAATTTATACATTAAAACCATTTATTCTCAATTAATTTATATTTGTATTATACGTGTTTAACTTACATATTAAATTTAAATTTATTTATTTTTAATTTGTTTTTCTTCTTTCATAAGTTTTTGAGTCTTATGATGACTTGCCTCTTATCAATCATTTCCGTCTATTAGCACCGGATCTGATATCAGCCACTGCACATGCATACTCTATTGTCACGTAAGCGTGAGTGCTTCAGAAAAAAGATAAAGGGAGGAACATGAGAAAAATAGTTGAAATGTAACTTTCAAATAAATTATACATTAAACTACAAGTCAACATTACTGATGAATGATAGCAGTGACTCAAGGCTTAATTATCAATGGCACGAGCCATACGTGCCCATTTTTAAAGCTACTTGATTCCTTCTTCCATCTAAGCCAACTCAATATACATCCCTATTGGACGGGGAAACTGAATTCTTTTTTCTAGCAAACTTTTCTTCCTGCAAGAGAAAATAAGCAATGTGACAAGCTTGAAAATACCAATTAAGCTTCACGAGTCCAACAATAACTAATGCACAAGCTATCAAGGAAGAATCTCGAAATTAATTAGCATTATTAATTTTCCAATTAAAGAATAATATTGTCTAAAGTATTTTTTGTGACACTTTTTTCTAATATAAAAGGTCAAATATTCTTGCTTTCGGAAGCAATGTGAACTATAAGCAACCCGCCAACACCTAAAGCTATATATGCACTAAAGTCATGTAGTATGGGAAATCAATCAGTTGCGTATGCAAATCAACAGAAAATTAGTTGGTGCGGTAATATACGAAACACCAGACACCTTTAGGGTTTAAGTGTCTATGTCTAATACACGTTTCAACACCAACACTTATCCTATACTTTTAATTGGGTTTTCAATGAAAATTATTATTTTTTACTTAAAATACTTAAATTTATATTTATATATATCTTAGATATCTAAATTGACACCTTAACATAAATAGACATACATTAATATTATTAAAAATAATATCAAACCTATCTTTTAACCTAGTCATTATAGAAAATTGATTTAAATTAGTAAATATATCACATTTTAATTAATTTATTATATTACTCATATTTTATTTTATTTTATTAAAATCTCATTATTTATATATATAAAAATTATATTTCTATATCTGTATTTTAAATATTAACTATATAAGTATGTCCGTATTGTATCGTATCTATATCCATATCCATGTTAGTGTGCGTGCTTCATAGATTTTGATAGCCATAAATCAAAAGCAACCAAATACAATTGAAACCAAACAAACCAAATTCGTGGAGGAAGAGAAAAATCGTAGGGTTTAATTAATACAGGATTTTGATTGGTCTCCAAGATGGTACCCAATAAGATGTTGAACATTAATCTCCTTCGCGTTACTAAGCGGTACAGTTAATTCAGTTGAAAGCTTCTTTTTAACACTTTTACATTTGTTATTGACATCCTATACCGTTTAAAATAATTTTAAAATTCCAACCTACTTCACTCTATTTTAATCTATGTTTAATATGTGTATTTTGAATCAATTGATCAAAAATATATATTTTAAGCTATTTTAGATTAGTTAATCTAGAATGCTTTAAAATGTATATTTCAGATCACTTAATTCAAAAAACATTATGTTAATTCTAAATCAAGTGATGTGAAATATAGTAAGAGGACATGATTAATTGTATTCTGAATTTATTTGTCTAGAAGTATAATATTATATTTATATTTTGGATAATTGATTTAAACTATTAATTATTTTGTGTTTTGGATTGACTGATCTGGAATACAATTGGTCATATCCTACTGTTACATTCTGGATCACCTCATCCAAAATTAACATAATGTATTACAAATGAACTTATTCGGAATATACATTTAAGGTGCTCTACATCAACTAATCCAAAATATATATTTAAGATGTCCCATGGTGAGGGTATATTGAAGTTTTTTAATTATTTTAAATGTTTTGGAATAGAAAATGAGAGGGTGTTAAAAAAAACTTCTTATTTAAATAATATACATGAGTATTATAAACTCGACTTTTTCTCCCTACACCTCCATGCTTTCTCTCTTCACCTCCATAATTTTTAAAAATGACAAAAATAGCCTTCAATGAAAAAATTAAAATTTTGTTACCCCGCAACTCTCATCTTCTTAATCTAGATTCTGTAATCTGAACTTGTAAGAAAAATTGCAAATTTTTTTACAAGTCCAGATTGTGTAATCCGGACTTGAAAAAAAAATTTCAATTACAAAATTTACAAATTCTTTTACAAGTCGAGATAAGTCAATTCAGAATGAGTCTGAATAGTGAAATTTGGACTGAGTATGGATAGGGAAATCTGGACTCAATCTAGATTGACCTTTTCGGACTTGCAAAAAAAATTGCAATTTTTTTACAAGTTCGGATTGACTTATCTGAACTTGTAAACACAAATATTTTTACAAGTTTGGATTGGCCAATCCAGACTCACTAAAAAATTGCAAGTACATGCAAGCGAGAACGAACGAAGGTGGACGAGAGTGCTGCAATAGAGGATGCCTGAGACTGCAGCGGTGGTGAGAACGAAGCTAGACGAGTGCGCGAATGAAGGGTGAGAGATGAAAGAAGAGATGCGTCGCCGGACTTGCGCCACTTAGTCACCAAACCTCCAAGACGAAGGAAGAAGACGAAAGGATGCAGAGAGAGAAGTAGTTTTAATTATTTTTTTTTTACCTAAGACTATTTTAGATATTTCACAAGATTATGGATGTGCGTGGAGAAAAAATGGAGATGCACAAAGAAATTCCCTATAAACTCTTTGATAGTGGTAGTAAGGGTGTGTTTACCATGAGAAAAAAAGAAGCAGACACAACAATATCAATCTTCTTCTTTCGTTTTGCTCATAGTTTGGTATATGTACGTTAAAACTGAATATTATATGACATGGTAGTACGCTTGTTTACTGTTTTGGATCAACCTGACAAATCCAATCATTTGAACTGAACCAATTAAGTTAGTCTAGATTTTGTACATAGTTGGGTCTGACCTGAATTGAACCGATGAAAATCTATCGTGTTTGATTCAATTCATAGATTCAGCATTTTAAAATTCTGACCCAACTCGAACCAAACCAATTAAGAGTATATATATTATTATATTTATTTTATATTTTAATTTACTAAATATAGTAACTTAAACTAATTTCGATTTGAAATTTGTCTTTGTTATAAAATTATAAATTTTGGTAGATTAATAAATTTGACTTATTTGAAGTATAAAATTAGTTTTTTATAATTTAATAAAAAGAAATTTGATTTTTTAAATTTTTTTTATCATATTTTATGAGTTTAAAATGAATCAATCTAATTATCATTTATTTGATTTGAATAAAAAAAAATCAACAATCCCAAACAACTTGAACTAATTAAAATAAATTAGTTTATATTTTCCCCCAAAACCAAATCAATCTTAACAGATACATTCCAACCATTCGTAGTTAATTGTTTGTGGTTAGGTTCATATATAAAAAAAAAATCAAAACTTATGGATGTAATACAATGGCTGATTGACTTAAGTGGGTTCATTTTTTAAAAAAATTACTTAAGTGAGTCTGTTTTAAAAAATATTATCGAGATGAGTCTGTTTTCAAATTTGACCTGGTCAAACCACAACTCACAATTGCGGTTTACGTGTCACGTCAACTATATGCTTATGTGGTGTCCAACATGGAACAAACTGATACTAAAATCGCAACTGACAATTGCAGTTTGACTGATCTTTGACCATCGCTGTTTCTCTATCAATGGTTACAAGCAGCACAGATTTTTAGAAGGCTTAAACCGCAATTCACACTTGCGGTTTGTATGCAGTTTCTTTTAACCCACAGATACGAATGGGTGTGGATTTTTAGGACGTTAAAACCACAATTGCCACTTGTGGTTTGTATTAAATATGCATTTTTTCCGTTACAGCATTTTATTTAGTAGTTAATGCTCATATAACCCGCAGATGGAACTTGCCGATTTGGGTGGGAATTTCCATTTGTCCCATAGAATCACATAATTGAAATCGCAAGTTTAAATTTCTAGCCTTGTTTCCAAATATTCAGATTTGTTTCCTTACATAATATTGTGATGTTTTTTGCTCATATGTTATTTTAAAAACATAACAAAATAAAACTGTAACATAAAAATTTAAAAAGTAAAAAATTTAAATTAAAAAAAAACAACTTCAAATTGTAATTTTAAAAAAAAGTAACTTAAAAAAATTTAAAAACATAACAAAATAAAAAAAAGTCACTTTAAAAAATTAAAAAGATAACAAAATTTAAAAACTCAAAAATTAAATTAAAAAATAAATTTAAATGGTAATGTAAAATCTAAAAAAAGTAACTTTTAAAAAAGTTTTAAAATGTAACAATAATAAAGTAAATTTAAAAAAGTTATATTTTTAAATTTTGTAAAATTGGTATAAGTTTAAATTTATCCATTAGCTGCTGGTCAAAGACCACGTAAACCGCAGTTACGAGTTGCAGTTTGACCAAGTCAAATTTGAAAACAAACTCATTCCGGTAATATTTTTTAAAACAAACTCACTTAGATAATTTTTTTTAAAAATAGATTCGCTTAGGTGAATTAACCATAATACAACAATATATTCAGCAACTTCACCAAGATCATATTTATCCCGCTTCCAACAATTTTGAATAATTTTAGGTCTCCCAAGGTAGGGAAGAAATAGTAAGGAATCTTAACTACATGTATTTTTTTTTTAGGTTATTTTTTGCTGCGGCTTAAATAATATATAATTATGTCCATAAAAAATAAGCATTTAAGAAATAATTTATTAAAAAATTACAAACAACCAAAGATGGTCACGAAGGTTGGTAAGATAGGCGACCGTCCAGAGTCCCATTTTTAAAGTGGTAGCAAAAACAATTTATGTAGTTTTATAAATTATTCTAAGGTTATTTAAAATTTTTAAAAAAATAAAACAATACTTATTATAAATGAATTAGTGATGATTTTTTAAAATAAAAAATGCAACAAAAACAATATTCAAATATTATTAAGATATTATGAGTAATTAAATTGTTAAGCTGTTTCTTGAAAATAGTGACTAAAATAAATAAATATATCTTTAAAGACAAAAAAATATTTTAATAGATCTAAATAAAAAATATATATAGTTTAAGAAACATATTGTTATTTTAAATCTTTCTCTATTGTAACTAAAAAGCACGTACAACCCTTATAGCTTAGACAAGTAATTAAAATTATATTTACTTGTTTTAATCTAGTCTGTAAACACGGTTGATTTGAAGCTTTAAATTTTGGCTTTCCAATATAAAAAAAAGAAAAAGAAAAGAAAAGAAAAGAAAAGAAAAGTAAAAGCAACAAAATTGTTATTTCGATTTGAAAATTTGTTGCTTCAACTTCAATCCAAACCTGTTATTTCATTTTCACAATCACTCAAAAAGCTTACACGTTTAATGTATGTATGAACCTCCAAGGAAAGTAAAATTCATTTGCTTTATTCTCTTTATCTTTGTTGATTCTCGTTGTTCACTCCGTATAGGGTGGAAATCTTCGTATTTAGATATAGGTCAAGGTTTTATGAGGTTGATGTTGGCCACTTTGATTGGTGACTCGTGTGCAGGAGTTTTCTTGGGGGCAATTGTTGCAATCTTCAGGCTATGGGCATAGCATTATCTAGCCTCTTGGTGATGGCTTTTATTGTGACGATGTCTCTATTGGTTGACGGAAAGTTCATCACTAGGTATGGTGTGGAGACAATTGTCCCAAGTTTGTTGAGCATGGGTCTCCTTATGATAATGTTGTATAAGGAGGGGCATCTACAAACAGGTACCGCATAATGACTAATTTGTTTTGACCAATCTTCCCAAACTTGGTGAGGAGATCTACATAACCTCTGGCTTGCAGACGAATCCCTGCGAATCCATGCAGTGGTTCACTGTAAGGGTGTATGAAGGAATCGGGTAAGTTGAGTTGGTGGAAAGTGGACCAGAACAGAACATCAGCAGAGCTCCCTTGGTCTATCAATATCTTGTTGATTTTCCAGTTCGTTACTATCACTGATATGACCATGGAGTCATCTTGATTTGGGTGAATCCCTCGAAGTCCGCATCATAGAAGGTAATGCTCGATTGAGAGGCAAGCTTGGCAGTTTTTCCCAAGTCAACATTGTACACCGTTGGGAGGTGACGTTTGCGAGTTAAGTTGGTATGTCCTCCACCAATGAAGCCACCAACTATTGTATTGATTATTCCTTTGAGGTCTTCATTATCCAACCTCTACCAGGGGTGACCTTCAAGAGATCGTCATTCACGACACCTAGGTCAGTGGTCCTTGTGAAATAAGTTGTGATATTTACTGTCCCTTTCTTTTTCTCGTGAGGTGGGTGATTTGTTTTGGACATACTTTGAGATATGACCTACCTTTATCAACTCTTATATCTTGTTTTTCAAGGTCTGACATTCATTAGTATCGTCCCCCATCGTGCGATGGTATCGATAGTGTTTGCTAGGATTGACCTTAGTAATGAGTTGTCTTAGGGGAGGTAACGTGAGGAGGTCAACCCTCCATGCCTCTTCCATGACATACACTCTGGCAACATTCAGAGGGGTATACTAGTCATATTTGGGATCTCTACCATGTTTCTTCCTAAAGCCATTGTCTTGTGGATGGCGAGACTTGAACTCCTAGGAGGGGGTATTAGTGGTTTGACCTGGAGGTGCTGACATCCTTTCTCTAAAAGAGGTGTGTTCCTCCATGTGGATATATGTTGCCGCTCAAGCCTTGAGTTCGTTCATGTCGCTTGGTGCCCTTTTACAAAGATTGTTCATGAAGGGACTAGGCCAAAGTCCAGTAAGAAAATAGTGGAAGGCAACCTCAGGGTGAAGTAGCCTTATTTTGACGAAGGTCGCCAGAAACATCTCGAAAAATTCTCGCAAGGTTCTTTCTCCCCTTGTTGTAGGTTGGCCAGTGTTGTGGCGTTGGTGTTGTAAGGTCTACTGGTGGCAGAATGGGATTTGAATTTCTTCACAAGTTCGCGAAAGTTACACATCGAGTTGGGTGAACCATGTTAAGGTCGCCCCTTTCAATGTGGTTGGGAATACTCGGCATCTGACAACATCTTCAATGATGTTTAGGTTGAGCTGAGACAAGTAGTCGTGAATGTGGGCATTGGGGTCAATTACTCCTTCATACCTTTCCAGGGTTAGAGGTTTCTAGTTGCAAGATAACTCCTATTCCATGATTTCTGGAACGAAAGGATGACGTTCAAAGTCGTCGTCATAATCATGACGACAAGCTTGCCTGGTTGAAGAACAACCTGATGGGGTAGAACAACAACTAGTGTAGGATGGCGTGATGGTTCTACTACCATGTCGTCTTGGGAAAGTGATAGTGCAATGACAGAGAGAGGAGGAGGTTGTGCGGTTTTGGCCATGGTGAGACATGGAAGTTGTGCGATTGACTCACTCATGGTTGTTGTTGTTGTTGGTGCATAGCTCTGATATGGTATGTTGCAGTTCTTTGTTCTATTTCTGAAGTTCCGAGATGGTTGATGCTTCTGTTTCTGCCATTGCTCCTTTAGTTTGGTGGTGGCAGGGGAGAAATTTTATCGTAGCCACATAGTGGACGCCAAATGTACTTACCAGAAAATGTTGCTTGAGTTCTCCGACAAATCCACCAAGTGAGTCCTTGAAAACATGACGTCGAGAATACCTGCAAGGGACACTCTAATGCTCAAGTCAGTCAAGGTGCTTTAGTATTCTATTTTAGGTGAGATTTACAGTATCTTTCTTTTTCCTTTTATACTTGAGATGTAGTTAATATGGCTTTAATGATGTTTTACTTCTCATTATTTGCCTCTTTAAATTGTCTTGTAACTGTTGGTTTGTGGCAAATGCAATAAGTATCCTTGAATGACTTTTTAGGGGTGCTTGACCTGCTTTATTTGTGTTGGTTAAGTTTCTTGAGATAGGTTAGTGAGGTCTTTCGATAAGGGCTGACCTCAAGGTTGCTTATGATGGTTTTAAGAGAGGACAACTTTGAGGTCGTCTACGACGACCTCAAGTGACGTTGCAACCTTGGGTGACGTCCTTGGGTGTACACTAGCAGTTAACATTTAACTATAAAAAAAGTTTGAGAAAACTCGAATGGCATGGTCAAACTACCATGACTGAATACCTTCAAACTTTTCTTCAATCTAGACTTGCAGATTGAATAATGCAACTTCGATTATGTTTTTATGAAGCTTCAAATTTTAATATTTACTCTTAAAGTAGCAACAATTCAAGTACTTGTGGCAATGAGAGTACCTGTAAAGAGACTTTAATGCTTAAATTAGTAAAGCATTAGGATTTTAGAGAGAGAAGATGAACATACATGAACAATGTGGAATACCCTTTTTATAGTAAAGGAGAAGAATAGAAGAGTAGTTGGATTTATCCAGGAGATTTGGCCTTTTTGTTAATAGGGAGGACTTGGCTTTTTCCCTCTACACCTCAATAAATTTCTCTTGCACCCCCATAATATATTAAAGGATCAAAATACTCTTGAGTGACACTCCAAGATGAGTAATGTAGGTTTGCTTTTTACCAGATTTTGATCACCTAATCTATAATCACTAATTTTTTTTCAAATCCGAAATAGGTAATCCAAATGTTTTTTTTCATAAATCTAGATTCCTAAATTTTTTATTTTTTTTTACAAGTATGAATTACTGAATCTAGACTTACATAATTTTAAAATTCTTTGAAATATAAGTTCGGATTAGATAATCTATACTTATAAAAGTACTCTATATTATCTAATTCGAAGATTTTTTTTACAAGTTCAATTTGCCTAATCTAGACTTATAAAAATTAGAATTTTATGAATTTGGATTTGTGAAAAAAAAAACCCTCCAGATTACTTAATCTGAGCATGGAAAAAATATATAGTTTGGATTAGGTGATCAAGATTTGGCAAAAACCAAATTCAAATTACCTATTTCAGAAGAATCTCTTAGAGATATTTTTATCTTTAAAATATTATGGAGGGGTTGAAAAAAGTATAAATGTGTAGGAAAAAACAGCAGGAGGATTTCCTTTATAAAGAAATCATGTCGATCACATTATTAGAACCTTATTTGCGACTTCGTATAAGTAAGAGTGATCAATAGCGAGCACTTGATCATCCCAGGTAGCAGGTAATCAATTGAACATTTGATCTTGGAATTAACCGAAACTACAGAGATTGCACAGGTCTGGTCTGGTCCGTCTGATCCGGAATTCCTTTCATTGCCAGGCTCACGTAATTATCAGCCATAATTGTAGTTTATATAGGTACTGATATATTGACATTTACAATTTCTAGTGAAACACTTGCACCAGAGATTTTGGAACAAACTTGCAATTGAATATCCCATCTAGAACTAGAAATTATCAAAGTTCTTCAAAATGGAGTTCGATAAGTGCAAACTTGGTTAGACTAGAGTCGCTGTTCACTTGTTCAAATTTGATGTCTAAGGGTCATTATGGAATTAAATCTCCAGATATTGCTCTTTGGAAGCAAATTTTGATGTTTGATAATACAGCAACAGTGTCACTGTCTAAATGGATGATTGTTAAAAAACCAAACCTTTGCTGATCACAACCATTGACTCTGATACCAGTTGTTGGATCAAACCGAGGAGGTTAAACCGGGAAGATGTACAACAATAGGTCACAAACCCATATATAAAAGAACATAACACCACCTTCAACCAAAAATCTTAAAACATTAAGTTATAAGTCTTTCTCACTTATATATTACTCAACTTCTCAATTTTTTACAAATGATTTCAACTCATACTTGCACTCGAATGGAAGTAACTGTTCACTCGAGTATATGGCAATGCCACCTGAAAGATTGTATAAACTGAATATAAACTAAACCATTTCTATAGATTATGGGGGTAACAATTCATTTATGAGTTTAATACCTATGTACAAACAGTACAAATAGTGTTAAAAAGTTTTTCATTAATGTTTCATTACAATTATTTATTTATATAACCTTTTAAGTATTAATTAGTAAATATTCTGTCATAGAAATGACAAGTTGTGATTATTTATTTTTATCTATAAAAAATCAAACTCAGTATCAAGGAATTTATGATACTCACAAACACTATTAACCAAGTTATACCCGATTCGTAAATTATGGATTAACAACTGAATACTGCACTGACAGGTTTAGCAGCAGACTACATTCACTCTTACATGTAGTTACAAATTGGCAATATTTATTTCTGAATTTCCAACGTTGGTTAGTAAATAAATATGGATTTAAAATTGTAGTTACAAAACACAACCAAGTCTTAGACCTTCTCTTACAAGAGTAGTTATCCACTTCATGGTAAAGGACTGAAGGCAGAACTTGCTAAAGAATGCATGAATGCTGCCCGGTCCCAAAAACCAGAAGTAGCACACACATCAGATTCTTAATTTCATTGCCTAACTGTCAAAGTCCAGCCTACAGTAAGATCCTCTTGTATTCTTCAACAATTACGTCCCAGCATACATAGATAACCTTGTATAGGTTATTCCGAGGACACCAACGGTATAACATTTCCTATTAGCTACTATTCCGGAAATACCCCAAGGGGCTAACTCTACCTCTAGCCCAGATATATGAGCAATCTGGCCAGAAGCCGAACAGACAGATTTGGTCCGACTCAAGTATGGTGACCTCAGGTGAAAAAACCTATATTGCCCTTCTAAGGTAAATCAAAATACTAATAATCTAAGTCTAAACCCAAAAGGTAAGTACTATAAATAAGTATAGGAGTACATATTTGACAATTGAAGACTGTGTCAATCACCTTTTGACTTGAGCATTAGAGTGTTATTGCAGGTACTCACTTGTGTCAATCCGATGACCACTGTGAGTATTGGGAAGACATTGCAGGTTACTTCAGCAAAGGTATAGGAGTTTGATTCATTCGTGCAGGAACAGCTGCCATTTAATTACTCATACAAGTTAAGCTAAAGATAAAGCTATTTCAAGAATTCAAAGATAATCTGTTGTATGGGTAGGAAACAACCGCGAAAGATGAAAAAACCACATCTTGGCATTATTATTGGCAAAAAATAGGAAAGACTCATTATCTTTTTGAACTTTAACCTTTTTTTCAACGTAACCTCTAAGGATCAAAGGTTAATATTATAGTCCTTTCTCGCCAACTTAACAAAAAAATTGGCTTAGTGGTATAACTAAGTGGTCCATGTCTGTTGTCAACAGCAAGAATCTTCCTACGTGTTAAAAAGAATTAGAATTCCTTACAATCCCCTAACAAAGACAATCTGACACTTGAAAGGAGCAAAAAGTTATATTACACGACAAAATGAGATTATTACTAATGTTAAAAAACAGCAGCTCCAACGAACCAATTAAATTTCAGGTTTTAGTAAAATCACCACATACATTAGAATTCAAGACGAGCATGTAACTTTTCCAAATCTGTAATGCGGATTCTGATATCCAAATCTTAGAAAAAGATGAAGAAACAAGATAAATTGAAATAAATCAAAGATTTAAAGAAAGATATATGATAATCCCAAGCACATTAACAACATGACAGTTCCTCACTGTTAAAGACAACTGAAAATCCATTTGAATCTCCTAACAAAGACAATCTGACATTTAAAGGAGCAGAGGTTATATTACACGACAAATTGCAATGGTTACTTTAGTAAAAAGCAGCTACAACAAACTGTTCAGTTTTAGCAATGCCATTACACATCGATTTTGAGGCAGCTCCATGTAAGTTTACTAATCTGACACTCTGGTTGTATTAGAGTTAAAATAAAGAATACAGGAAATGATAAAAGAAATTAGAGGAGAAATACCACATGTGAGGTCAAAAACTCAAAACTCCACCACTACACCTTTAAATCTGAAAACAAAGAATAGTAGTAATATATAACATCACGTCAACCATTTGGTATTGTGGGACACTTCTATCAAACTATATCCTTAGTTTCTTACCGTTAAAGATATGATTTGTATGACTTGATTATATGTAAATAGGAAAATAGAGTAGTGATTTTAATTTATTGTTTCTTGATTTATCTTATACATATGATTATAAATACATCTTTGGTTGCACATGTAATCTTATCCCAAGTAAAGATAAACTTTTTGCCAAATCTCTTAATGTGTTTTTTTGTGGTTACTTTCCCAAGGTGAGTCATATGCAAATCCAAAGAGATATAGAAGATTAGTTGGAAAACTCATCTACCTCATAATCACTAGATAGGATATTTCCTTTGTGGTGGGGGTTATTAATCAATTCATGAATGCTCTTTATGTAGATCATTGGAATGCTTGATTGACATTCTTAGGAATACTAAAATGACTCCCGAGCATGAGCTGTTGTATGGGGATAAAGGAGATATGAAAATTTATAAGTATTGTAACGTTAACCAGTAGGATCTCCTGTAGTCAGACGCATTACTAATGGATATTCTGTGTTCATTGGAGGAAATGTAGTCTCTAAGAAGAGCAAGAAGCATAACAAGGTGGCTAGATCTATGCAAAAGTAGAATATAAGGTCTAACATCTGCTACATGTGAACTGGTATGGATCAAACAACTTCTTTAAGAACTAAGATTTTGTTAGATTCAACCAATGAAGTTGTATTGTGATAACCATGTAATTTTTCATATTGCCTCTAATCTAATTTTTCATGAGAGGACTAAACACAAAGATTGCTTGCAACTTGTAAGGGAAAAGTTGTTGTCTAAAGAGATTAGTATTAAGTTTCTTAGCTCATACAACCAGCTTGCAGATATTTTGAGAAAACCTCACAAATCCAGTTTATATGCTCTAAGCTTGGATTATACAATTTATATGCTCCAGCTTAAGGGAGAATGTTGAATATTTTATATGTATTTTATTGCTTTCTCAATTCTTTTAGTCTTCTAGGCTCTGCCATAGTCATTTGGGTCAAGTGCAAAGGTCTACACTCTTGTCAATCATTTGACTCTCATTCATATGCTCCAGGTTAAGGGAAAATCTCAAATATTTTATATTATTTTATTGATTTTTCAATTTTTTAGTCTTCTAGGTTCTACTGTACTCTCATTAATATACATAACATCATTAGCTAAGCGAAAATTCACTCAAGTTATTCACAAAACTTGTTTCATATTTAAGTAAATCACAAGCTCCTTTCGAGTCTAAAGGAACCTTTGAAAGATCTAGAAAGATATCAGAGACTAGTTGGCAGACTCAATTATCTCACAGTCAATAGGCCTGAAATCATATTTGTAGTAAGTCAATTGCTCAATTATCCCTGTGATAGCCATTGGAATACCGTTATGCATATCCTTTGTTAAAGGTGATTCAAAAATGTTTGTTACTCAGATGCTGATTAGATAGAATCACCATCAAACAGAAAGTGTACTTCTAATTATTGTGTTCTCATTGGGGGGTCATTTGATCTTATGGAAAAGTAAGTAGCATGATACAGTTGCCATACTAGTTGGGAGACATTCACTTCTCTGACAACACTCTTCATATTAATCCAGTTTTCTGTGAATGGACTGAACACATAGAAATCAATTGTCATTTTGTTAGAGAGAAAGTGCTCTAAGGGAAAATCACTACAAATTTTGTCAACTCTGATGACCAATTGGCAGATATGCTCACAAACAAAATCTCTCAAGGATCTCGCGTAGATTATATTGGTAGCAAACTTGGAACATATGACATATGTGCTCCAGCTTGAAGGGACATGTTAAAGATATGATTTGATTATATGTAAATAGAAAAATAAAATAAGGATTTTATTTTATTTCCTTGTTTATTTTATGTATGTGTGATCTAACAGACACAATTCCTGAATTCCTCTATATTCTATTCTTACTATCATAAGCAAATACACTTACAAAGCATGCATACCCTGTCTGGGCAAAATCAATTATAGAATATGGAGATCAAAGTAATCAAAGTGCCATATGAGGCTACATTGCAAAGTAACCAAGTGTAGGAAATACTTCTTCAATTTAACGATATTCAGACTAAAAAAAAATAGTAGAGGATGCAGAACAACAACAACCGGCATGCTAACCACTAAACGTAATTCTAATTCAAAATGAAAAGTATATACATCTCTTTCTTTCTTTTATTTCAGATCACTCATTACCTTAGGAAGGCCGCTGCAAACTTTCCCGTCCTCCAAAAGCTGATTAATGACAGTCTTAAGCCTATGATACTCGTCAACAGTATTATAAACTTGATGAGATATCCGAACATAACCACTTATAAACCCATCCTTGTCTCTGGGATCCCTATCACCATTCTTGGGAGCTTGGTAATACACGGGAACTTCAATTGCATGATAAACCCTCAGGTACAACCTTAACATCAAGGCATCATCACCACTCATCACACGTAACCTAGAAGGCAACCCCACCATAATCATGCTAGCACACAATTCAGGAGGCGACCCAAGAACCGTTCCCCAAGACTCCGCCAACATGGTCCCCATCTTCACAACGCCATCATGGTTCCTCTTCATAATCCCCTCAATTCCACCTTCAAACCGATTCACGAACTCCAAAATCGACGGCACAACAAGCTGAGGGCTATAATCACGCATCCCAACCCACGAACTCTCCACCGGTAACCCCTTCCCGTACTCCTGCGAAACGATGGGGTGGTGCACGTCGTTTGAATTTTCCTTACAATACAAAAACGCCACCGAAGCCGGAGAGAAAAACCACTTGTACAAATTGCTCACGTAAAAATCAGCGTCAATTTCCTTCATATCCACCGGCACGCTTCCAATGGCGTGAGCGCCGTCGACGAAAATCTGTTCCACTCCTTGCTCTCTGCAAACCCTAATCAATTCGCGAACGGGGAGAACTACAGAAGGCATCGACGTTATGTGATCGATTATCGCTAACCTAACTCTTCCGCCGTTGAGTTTACCGTTCTCGAGGCCTTTCTTGAACTCAGATACGATATCTTCCACAGAGCGGACGGGGAAGGAGAGGTGGACCTCGACGACGGCGCCGCCGATGGGAGTGACGTAAGCTTCGATGGACTTCTTCACGGCCTGGTAGGCGCAGTGGAACATCACAACGGTGTCGTTTCGGTGGAAGCTTCCGCGAGCGAAGCGGCGGCCGATCTGCTGGAGGACGATGGCGGCGGCGGTTGTGGCGTTGTCGACGAGGGAGACGTCGTCGACGCGGTCGGCATTGATGAGGTCTTTGACGACGGTGCGTGAGGCGAGGATGCCGGCGCGGAGGGAATTGAAGAAGAAGTCGTCGGGCTGCTGGAGGACGCGGAGCTGCCAGGCGGACTGGGCGGCGAGGACGGAGCGGGGGCAGCTGCCGAAACTGCCGTTGTTGAGCCTAGCGACGCCTCGCTGGTGGTGGGAGAACTCTTCGCTGATCTCGAGCTCGGAAATGGGTTGCGTCAGCTTCGGTTTCTTGGCGGTGTGGTTGTTGGGTTCGACGGTGCCGTTTCGGTGGGTGTTGTTGTCTGTGTCATCCGTGCAGGGGTTTGGGTGGGGTGCCACGCTGGGAGGTTCGGGTAGTGTGGTCATATTCGGGACTCGGGAGAGTGGCGAGTGCTCAGTGTCAGAGTACTGAACTAAACTTGCCGTTAGTCGCTTTCTTTTTTCTCTTTTTTTAATTTTATTTTGTTTGACTTCAAACTTAAAAGACTGTGCTCCCCGTTTTTTTTAGTTTTTAGGAAGAAAAAGAGTTGACGGCCTTGACTCTCGTCTTGTTTGTCTGACAATTTCTTTTATTATTCTTATTCACACCTTTTTTATATTTATACTTTTTTGTCAAATCTTAAAATATTTTTATTTTCTTTTTTCTAAGTTTTTTTACGAAGAATAAACTAGTTTTATGATTGTATGTTTATTTTTATTCACCTCTTTAAAAAAGTATTTTACTTTTTTTTAATACATAGTAGAGTAAATTTTTAAAGTAAAAATATATATATTAAACAGTATCAGAATGTGAAATAGAAAAGTTAATATTAACATTGAAGAGTGTAAATAAAAATGAGAAGATGGTAAAAAAAACTTTGCTCTGAATCGTGGATGGGCTAATCCGTAAGATATTGTGGTAGTCTAGTATCTTTTTTTCTTTGCAGTAACTTTTTTTTATATTGTTTTGAAATTGAATTTCAGAATAATTTTTTAATGAAAAATATTTTTAAAAGTTTTAGAAAATAATTAAATTTAATTTAAAGAAAAAAGCATATGGTATAATAATGGTTTTAAAAAGCACAAATCAATTGAAAATAAAGATGATAATAAATGGAGTATTGGTAGGTTATTGTTATACTAACATTTCTATATCGATAAAAAAAAATAAAATCATATTAATACTCATACGAGTGTAACCTTAATTTTCATATATTTTCTCACTGGATACCCATACTTGTTATAGGTACTTAATTACTATGAAAGTTAATAGATAATTCATTAAAAATATGATAATAAATTAAATTAAAGTAAAAAGATGTGGATTATATATCTTAGAATACAATTATACATGAATTAAAGACAATAAAGTTATTAATATACTAGAATAACCAATATTAGATGAACATATTAAAAGGATATAATTTTATACAAGACTAATATAAGTTGTAGCAAAAACAAATTATTATTAGTAATCCATAGTCCTATAATCATGTTATTAGGAGATATAAAATATAAAAAGTTTAATGATTCAATAATTACAATACTTAAGCGTAATTTACATGACGAATCTGTTTTTTTTAATTGTTGTTCAAAATTTTCAATGAATCTAAAAAATGAAATAACTAATAACACAATAAAATTACACATCAAACTACTAAATGATGTAGTTGATGACGCCTTAGGACTATAAGGTAACAAAAATAGAGATAAAACATAAAATATTTCTCAAAAGACAAAACAATACTAGTAGAAGCAAACTTAAGAAATCTTCAATACAAGTATCTAGAAGATTAAGCCAACAATAGATAATAAATAAAATACTAGGAAATTAGTTACTAAATATGTAATGACAAAATATAAAGTTTATAGTACTTAAATTAGAGAAATAATACAAGTTTTGATTCATAAAAAAATGCCTTTATACATATACATTTTAAGAAATATATATATATATATATATATATATATATATATATATATATATATACTATTTTATTCACAAATTAATTTTATTTCTTGTTTCAAATAAAAAAGCAATTGATATACATATTTTTATAACTTAGAAAAATTAATCAAGTTGACAATAGAAATAACTATTAAATGAACTATTTATGCTTAATGAAGTATTGTTACTTGTGTTTTAAAGTACTTATGTTAATTTTGTTTTACATATGACACTAACAATTTAATATGTCATGTGTCCTTATGCATATTATATACATTATATATTATTTGTTTATTAATTACAGCTTAGTTAATTTTAGCTAAATGAATAAATAACGTCCATGTGTTTTTATTTTCAAAAGAAGAATATTATTATTAATGAAGTATGTTCTTCTTTAAAATACAATTACATTTTACAAGTCATTTTCGTAAATAATATTGAACATTTTGTTACAAATAATGAAGTTGAAATTAAAGGGCAACTAATAGAAAAATACTGGGATATACAAGTTGAATTTTTAATATTAATTTAACATGTAGTTTTTTATGCAAATTTAAATGTAGCTACTTCAATTATTAGAGATTTAATTGGTAAACAATATACTTATTATTGTGTGTCCCAATCCACTATCTAACAGTCAAAGTGTTATTCATAAAACATTGAGATTTTTTCTCAAAAAATAAATAATATTAATAAAAACAAACTTAAGAAATTTTTTGGTACAAGTGTTTAAAATATTAAGTCATCAACAAATAATAAATCAAAAACTAGAAAATTAGCTACTAAAGATGTAATGCCAGAAGATAAACTCTATAATACTCAAATTAGAAAAATAATACAGGTTTTGGTTCATAAAAAATACCTTTATACATATACATTTTAAGAAATACATACACACACATTATTTTGTTCATAAATTAAAACTTTTTCTTGTTGTTTTAAATAAAAAAGCAATTGATGTACATATTTTTATAACTTAAATATAATTAATAATATCTTGTGTTTTTAATTCTTATGCAACAATGAGTTTAAGTCATCTGTGTAAATTAAAATTGTACATTTGATCGTATGTGATGAAATTGATATTGGAAGAAAAGTTAATCAAGTTGACAATTATAGAAATAACTATTAAATGAGCTATTTATTCTTAACGAAGTCTTGTTAATTACTTGTGTTTTAAAGCACTTATATTAATTTTGTTTTACACACAACAATAGCAATTTAATATGTCAAATGTTCCTATGCATGTTATATATATTATACATTATCTATTTATTAATCACAACTTAATTAATTTTAGCTAATGATAAATAATGTACGTATGTTCTTATTTTCAAAAGACGAATATGATTATTAATAAAGTATGTTCTTATTTAAATGTAATTACATTTTACAAGCTACTTTTGTAAATGAGATTGAACATTTAGTTGCAAATTATATACAAGTTGGAGTTTTAACATTAATTAAACATCTAACTTTTTATGCAAATTAAGATGTAACTACTTTTATGGAGATTTAATTGTTAAACAATACACTTTTTAGAGTGTGTCTCAATATATTGTGCCAACCAAAATGCTATTCATCTAATCAAACACTAAACTTAGTCAACACATTAATGTGAAACTTCATTTCATTCAAAATATAGTTGAAATGATAGTTATAAAGATTGTTTAAGAAGACAATCCTACTTATATATCGACCAAGTCTTTACCATAGTGTAAGTTTGAGAGATGCTAAGTTGAACTTTGTCTAAAGGATTTGGTGAAGGTTAATCAGAAGGAGGTAGCATTGAAGGGCCATGGAGGTATGATGTCCTTGGTTCAAAGTCAAGATGAAAATTATTGATGTTAACTTGAAATTTTTAGAAGGTTAAAGTGTCTATTTGTTTTGAGCAAGTCAAGGAGAAATTTTCAATGGGATGACACCGCATTTGATGAGAGCGTCTCGTGGCAACACCTAATGGAGCGTGAAACGGGGCATTTAATGTTAGTGTGCCTAGACCATATATAGTATGTTTCTCACTAGAACTTTTAGTGTACCTCTAGTAGTTTTTAGCGTTTTCCATATATCTTTTTTGTTATAACACATGACATTCTTTGCTCCAGCCTCTGATGTTGTTTTTCTTTCGTTCTCTCTTTTTGTTTTTGTGGTGTGTGCACATTTCCTTAACTTTCTTGGTTATCAGGTGTGAACTTTTGATTCGAACCTCAACAGTGTATTTGAAATGTAACCATATTTATACCATAAGTAAATTAAAACAAATTTAATTTAAGGTACTTTTGTTGAATTAGTTTAAATTTATTTAAGATATATTAAAAAATATTTAATAATTTTTAGTATATTAAATTTACAAAATATAAAAAATAAAATAAAAATAGTACAAAAATTAAGACAAAAGAAAACATAAAAATAAAAAAGAAGAAATCCTAAATAAATTAGAACATCAAAGATTTACAAAATTGAAAAAACAAACAGAAAAGGAAAATATGTAAAAGAGAATTGTCAAAAAAAAGAGAAAAATTTCAAAAGAGAAGAAAAAAAGAAGAAGAGGAAGAACTTATCATGGCAATGGACCTCACAAAAAAACGTTTTGTTTTAGTATCCTTTCAACTCTGACAGAGTGTTTATACAAGTTTAATGCATTAATTCATTAAATACACGGATGAATGGATGAGATAAAGTTTATGTCAACTTTGGATTGACTTTATTCGATAAAAGTAAAATTGTTAGTAGTAAATTTTTATTTCATTCTCTCTTTCTTTTGCTTATCTATAAGATAACAAAAAAATTTAAATACATATAAATAACTAAAACCCTTTTCTCAAGTCGTCTAGTGTGCTAGTTTTATTTAATTTTGTTTAAGTATTTTATTTTTATACAATTTGTAATTCAGTATAAAACACATGCATTATGATGTAAAAAAAATATTATAATAATTAAAACTCTATATAAGTAAAATTATTATAGTTTTAAATTATTTAAATATAAAATTATGTTAAACGATATCCTTTAAAAAAATAATTACTACTATATAGAAGAAAACTTTTTTTTTTTTTTAAATTTTGTTTAGAATTTACTTAAGTGAGTCCGATTCCGTTGAGACGATGCCCGTGGACTTGCCTACATACTAGATTTCCCTTATCTTATCCCTCGCACAGTCCACGTTGCCAGTGTTATTGTATCCATTGCAACATTTCAGAAACTCACCGTCTCCGTTTGCAGCTTCATTAGTTGCCACACGAGCTAAGGCCAAGGCCTAGGCCATGAAAACAACCTTCCCAATCCACTCAATTGAAAATCCTCTCTAGAATTTCCTCCACAATTCTCAATCCCAACCATGGCAACGTCTTCGCTCTGTTCCTCTTTCACCTCCAAAACGTGGAATCCACACGCACGCTACCACCACAAAACCCTAACCCCGCCGAGTTCAGCTTTTCTTCGCGGTGACCTCCAGTTCCATCCGCCGCCGGCTTCCAGTACACCGCGGAGCAGGCGGCGCCGGTCGGGTGCGGTGGCGTCCCTCGGAGGATTGCTGGGAGGCATCTTCAAAGGCGCTGATACGGGAGAAGCCACCAGGCAGCAATACGCTGCGACCGTTAACATAATAAATGGATTGGAGCCGGAGATTTCTGCATTGTCGGATTCGGAACTGAGGGACAGGACTTTGGCGCTGAGAGAACGCGCGCAGCAGGGACAATCTTTGGATTCGCTCTTGCCAGTGAGTCCGAAGTTTGCATGTTGTAGTTTATAAGAGGTGTTTGAATTTGAAATCAAATGCAGTTGCTCTTGATTGTGACCAAGAAATTGAATTGTGTGCATTAATAAAATGCAGGAGGCGTTTGCTGTGGTGAGAGAAGCTTCCAAGAGGGTTCTGGGCCTTCGCCCCTTTGATGTCCAGCTTATAGGTAATTCTTTCGCCTCCGTTGCGTTGTTTATGTAATTGGACTCTTCCATTTTATGGAAAAAAGTAAAAAATCTCATGTGTAATTCTTAGCCGCTTTTGGAGTTCTTCTCCCATTAGAATTAGAGTTTCGTCTCCGTAATCTGCACAATAAATGTTTTGATTAAACGTGGTCAATATAGATTCTGGAGATAAACCTTCAATTCTGATCAGAGAACATCACCAAGAAGTAAAGAACACTTGTGTATCTCTATCTAAGTCTTGTACCCATTTTATTGTATTATACTTATTGTTGTGTACTCCAGCTCGTGCTATTTAGTGTGTGCATAAATATATGTGAAAGAGGGAAGTTTACGAATATTGTTAGTTTGGGTATTGTAGGAGGCATGGTTCTTCATAAAGGAGAAATAGCTGAAATGAGGACTGGAGAAGGGAAGACACTGGTTGCTGTTTTGCCAGCTTATTTAAATGCATTGAGTGGGAAGGGAGTTCATGTAGTAACTGTCAATGATTATCTGGCTCGGCGAGATTGTGAGTGGGTTGGTCAGGTTCCTCGCTTTCTTGGATTGAAGGTTGGCCTCATTCAGCGTATGTCTCAATTCTCATACTTCATTCCTTCCCTCTCCTCTTCATGTTTGGATTCTGTTTCTACATCTATATGCTTCCATAGTTACTTGTTAGTCAGCTGGGGTGGGTTGTATGTCAAGCTTCTGTGTTGCTTTGTTGCCCGCCAATCCACTCTATTTTCATTTCTCGATAAAAGCTGCTTCATTTTTTACGTAGTTTGTTCTTTGGCTTTTGTTTAGGGTTTTTATGTTTCTTTTCTTCTCTTTTTGTTATTAACTGAACTTCTTCAAGATGCAAGATGTTTTAAACCTATTCCTTTGTTGCAGTCTAACAAATAATGCATTTTGTTGGCAGAGAATATGACTAGTCAGCAAAGAAAGGAAAATTACTCGTGTGATATAACATATGTCACTAACAGTGAGCTTGGTTTTGATTACTTGAGAGACAATCTTGCCACGGAAAGTAATTTTTCCTTTACATATTTCTTGCATTTAAAATATGCTTTTTAGATTTTTAATTTCTATCCTTTTATTTGGTGCTGAACTCTGAACCGTGGAATGTACAGAGTGTCGAAGATCTTGTCATAAGGGGTTTCAATTACTGTATCATTGATGAGGTTGATTCTATCCTTATTGATGAAGCTAGAACACCACTTATTATATCAGGACCAGCCGAGAAACCTAGTGATCGATATTATAAGGCTGCAAAGATTGCAGAAGCCTTTGAACAAGACATACATTACACTGTAAGTCTGCTAAGTTATGCTGATATTTTGAAATTTAATGTAGTGTTAAGTTTATCAGCATGTATACTCTCTGTCACTCTATTGGTACCTGCTCATCTCACTTTGAGGTTGTGTCTGTTAAGAAAGAAGAAATATTACTATATTAGCATTGTAAAAGGGAGTTATTTTCAATTTTAGATTTGCAACAAGGGTTAGAAACCAACTGTATTGATCTGGTTATATCTCATACTGAAATTCAGCCAATTTTATGTATGGTTGAGGAAATTTATCAGGTTTTATTTTATCTCCTAATAGCATTTATTTACCACTGGGCTTATAATTTTTAATTAGAATATGTTAACAAAATTATAAATTTGGACATTGCATTGCCGTTGATTAATGTCTTTATCCCTTGATATGAACATGACAACTATGATAAGTGAAGTTCATTTGTGATTATTAGTTTTTTCCTTTTTTA
Source organism: Psophocarpus tetragonolobus (assembly GCA_037954015.1). Classification (NCBI taxonomy): domain Eukaryota; kingdom Viridiplantae; phylum Streptophyta; class Magnoliopsida; order Fabales; family Fabaceae; genus Psophocarpus; species Psophocarpus tetragonolobus. The sequence continues at coordinate 34,027,338 of CM075692.1, read as the reverse complement.
GAGGTATACTTGATGAGAGGAGATCATCATTTGCCTGATTCATGATACATGGACAATGTGTTCGTACTATTTTTAAAACAACAAAATGTAAAAATTAGGTGAGAAAATATTTATCACTGCCTTTTCATGGAGGTTATGGACTTTATCTGTTTTTTCAATACTCTCTTCCTATCTTTGCATGTGTTAGTTTGGGGGGGGGGGGTGTTGAAAGAAAAAACTTGACCAGACTAGCCCTATGTAAATAAAAGTGAAGGAGAAGATGAAAATGTTTTAGGAAGTTGCCTTATAAATATTAGAGTGGAATGCTTATGTGATGCTAATGAACTTGTCTTTCTCATTTGCCTCAATTGCCTGACAGCTGGGTGGTTTTCATGGGGTTTTAGTGTTTTACACATGTAAATGGGAAATAAAGTATTTGTTAAGTAATTAAAAAACAGTTATGGAAGTTTTGATTTTTCTTCATTCTGAATGGTTGACGGTTGTTAAGTTTTCATCATGACTATAACCTGTTTTATCTTTGATAAGAGGAGTAGCAAAGTACATGCTCAATTTTATTAAAATAAAAGTGGATCTTTGAATTTTATTCTTCTGAATGAAATTGTCATTGCAGGTGGACGAAAAACAAAAAACAGTTCTACTTTCTGAGCAAGGTTATGAAGATGCTGAAGAAATTTTAGCTGTCAAAGATTTGTATGATCCACGAGAACAGTGGGCTTCATATATCCTAAATGCAATAAAAGCAAAAGAACTATTTCTTCGAGATGTAAACTACATAATTCGTGGAAAAGAGGTCCTTATTGTTGATGAGTTTACTGGTCGAGTAATGCAGGTATTTAGATATTCTATTTTACTTCACAGCAATAAACAATTTAACTAGCAAATGCAAAGAGAACAGTAGTGCCAGCCATAACAGTTTTTTATTTAATTATTATAATAATTATAATCTCAGCCCTTTACATGTCCTAATTTTTATCGTATGGAGCTCTATTAAGATTAAGATTACTACAAAACTCTGCTTCAGATTATGGCAGAGAAAAGTATTAAATCATGACTTAATGTGCTGTCCTTTACTGGATAACCTGTGATAGTTATTCAGTAATGAACACATTATAATCATTGATACTATAAGAGTATTTTGCAATTAATATCCACTAGATTCGGGTTGAAGTTTAGGCGCAGAAACTATTTATATTTGTCGACGGCTTACACCTGGACAATAGTTTATCTCCTTGAAATGCACATTAGGCGTTAATAGAGATTCTACCTTGTGATACATTTCTTGTGCTGTCCTTATCTTTAAACACCCTTTGGTGAGTCAGCATATACAATTATACATAGATTCTTTCTAATCCTGGTTGTGAGTACAATGCCACAACCTTGGTGTTTAAGTTACTATCTAATTATTATAGTATCTATCTAGCGATTCTAGCCAATAGCAAAATTTTACATATTACTGGCACAGACGCACAGTAGCACTCACTATTACTTCTATCTAGAGAGAACAATGAATTAAACTTACACAAGAAGAGAATATGTCATCTTTAAAATTTATGAGAAGTAAATCCTGTTGATGTATCAAGGCACAAGTAATTTTTATTTACTCTGGTAGGGGAGAAGGTGGAGTGATGGCCTTCACCAAGCAGTTGAGGCAAAGGAAGGGTTGCCTATTCAAAATGAAACTGTAACGCTGGCTTCTATCAGTTACCAGAATTTCTTCCTGCAGGTTGTAAATGTTATATCTCAGAGCTGATTAAGTGAATCATCATTTCAGAATTTCATTTGCCTTTGAACTTATCTTGATGCTTTTGACCATGTGCCTATACAGTTCCCCAAACTTTGTGGTATGACTGGCACTGCAGCAACAGAAAGCACAGAATTCGAGAGCATTTACAAGCTTAAAGTTACAATTGTGCCCACAAACAAACCTATGATAAGAAAGGTTTCTTCTTGCTCGTCATTCATGTGCAAACTTTAGTAACTGATTATTGTTTGTCATGCGGAATCTGTAACTCCTGAATTGGAGGAATGATAATATATTTACGACATTTATATGTGCAATGTATGTGTAAATTATAATAGTTCTGTTAAAGGTAGTGCCAGTGAGTTCTTTCCATTTAAAGTTAAGTTTGGAAGCCTTTTTGTTCATCTTATCAGATTTATTTTGTACATAACAAAACAATTTTCATAAATTATTTGATGTTTTTCTAGTTCCTAATCTTTAATTTTTTTTGTCAGGATGAGTCTGATGTAGTTTTTAGGGCAACTTCAGGGAAATGGCGTGCTGTTGTAGTGGAAATCTCTAGGATGCACAAAACTGGTCGCCCAGTGCTCGTTGGCACCACTAGTGTTGAGCAGAGTGATTCTTTGGCAGAGCAATTGAAAGAAGCTGGAATTCCGCATGAGGTAAGAATAAGATCCTTCTTGTCTTCCTATACTTTGTTTTTTTTTTTTAAAAATAATACTAGAGTCCTTGAATAATCTATCCATAAACAAGATGAATTATATTTTTCAAGAAAGGCATAGTCACATTCTTAAAACAACTCTATTAAATTTTACATTTTTTTTCCTATGGTAAGATTAATAAGCATCAAAAACAATATTGAAATGCTTTATTTTTCAATATTTTATATTATATTTAAGGTGACTTTTCTGAATGTTTTAAAATGTAGTAGTTTTATTTTTTTTTTAAAATAATACTAGAGTGCTTGAATAATCCATACGTATGGAGGTGTTCGCTCCAATGTTTGAGCTGACAAAATATTTTTTAACTGGAAATCGAAGGAGGAGCTTTCAACATGTGTCATACGGGTTTTGGGAACATGTCTGACATAGACACCTCCCCAGCTAAAGCAAGAGGAGTGTTAATGGTTCATAGACAGAACATGGCAGTACAATATTTTTCTAATGATACCGATTTCAAATAATTTTTGTTTCTAAAAAAGATAGCCTATTACTACCTAGGGCAAGTGCTGATAACACTGACCAACTGTTCATCCACTTGAAAAATTGAGAATAAAGCTTCATCTTGCAACCTAAATATTTTTCTAATGGTACCGATTTCAAATGATTTTTGTTTCTAAAAAAGATAGCCTATTGCTACCTAGGGCAAGTGCTGATAACACTGGCCAACTGCTCATCCATTTGAAAAAAATGAGAATAAAGCATAATCTTACAACCTGTTTTTTCATAATTTTTTTGGATATAAATATAGTGAAATATGTTTTGTTTCTAGGTTCTTAATGCAAAACCAGAAAATGTTGAGAGGGAAGCAGAAATTGTAGCACAGAGTGGTCGTCTTGGTGCAGTGACAATTGCTACCAATATGGCTGGTCGTGGAACAGATATAATCCTCGGTGGTAATGCTGAATTTATGGCACGGTTGAAGCTTCGTGAGATATTGATGCCAAGGTATTATGGAGCTCTTTAATTGACAAAATTTATTATGGAGAATTTGTTCTTCATGTGCTTGTTGTCTTTTGATTGCATATTATTTAAAATGGTGTTAGGATGAAAAGAGGATAGGGTTAGTGGGTGGAGGTGAAGATGCTTAAAGAGAGATGCTTCCTTGGGTGGGTTTTTGCTTGATGGATATGCTCTCTGCTAAACAAAAATGCTTAAATGGAAGTATGTGCATGCCCTGTTTATAGAGAAAAAGAAAAATTGTCTGAAATGGAATGAGGTAGTTATAGTGAAGTGGTTCAGAGTTTCGACTGGCCCCAACAGTGTGTGTGAGAGATAGAGCATAACAAGACCTCTGTATTTAAAGTTAGAGGTAGAACTATAGTAATTACATATGCATATTCCTTGCATGAAAAATCCCATTGTTTTCAGAATTTGTCACTGAACTGATACAACCTTATTAGGAAAGCGTCTTTTGTTATCCTATCCTATGGTTAACCTATTCTGTAGAGACTGTCTTGCATTAGATAAGAAAGTTAAAACAATTTGTAAGTTGTTGAAGCCATGTTATGAAACATGCATTACATATTTTTCTGGGAACATATAATTGCAGAATTGTTAGGCCATCTGAAGAAGGCTTTGTATCAATAAAGAAACCTCCTCCCTCCAAGACATGGAAGGTATGCCTTTTTTTATTTTTATTGTATTGCAATTGCCTATGCAAATATACTTATGGTGTATGTGCACTAAGCCACTAAAATGGAGGATGTTAGCAACTTAATTCTTCTTTTAAACCAAAATATCCTGTTTATTATTTTTATTTCTAAAATGCAAAGTATGGAAGGATATTTAATATGTTACAGGAACTGCCTAAGGAATTGAGTAGAAAGAAAAAAAATAATTTTATTAATTGAATAAAATTGAACAGTAACCAGGAGAAAGAGTTCTCCACCAAACAAACTTTATAATTCTCTAAATGAATCCCACTGCCTTTATACCCATTACGTATCCAATTGATCTACTCTAACTAAATAACTGCCCCAATTGTCCCCAATTGGCTGTTTTAACTATTTTTCCTTCTATTCTGTGCTAGATATTTACAGTGATAATCTTTTATAATTTAAATTCGTTAATTACTTTTTTATTTATCCCTTCCCACTTTTTCATCATTTTTGAAGTTTAAATATGCTTGACTCATATTTTATCTTAGTGTAGCTCATATGTCATTTTTATGTTCATTTACATTTTAATTTGCCTTTAATTTTACTGTGCATTCAGTTAGTTATGACACTTATATTGTTACAGCTGTCATTCTAACTGTTGCTTTTGCTGTGAGTTGTGTATAAACTGTTTCTTCTGTATTTTGTGAACCTAGAATCAGTTTTGCTGATCTCCTTTCTGGCATTATTGGCCAGTCTGTTTTTGTTCTCTCTCTCTCAAGTTCATCTTTGCTTTGCCCTGTTTTTGATCCTTTTCTTTATCAGAGTTCTTTCTTCATCTTTGTTATTTTATTAATGGAAATTGAAAAAACAGAAAAAGGGGCAGGTGGGCAATTCTTGAAGCTATGATTGTTCATTTTTGTTTGAATGAATAAAGGGTTAATAAAATTACCATGCTTGGAAGTTCTGGAGAGCAATTATTAGGCACCATTAAACCCAATGAGTATGTTGCATCCTCCAACATTTTCAGTTTAGGATAGAGAGCAGTATGCACAAGAAAGAACCTTGTGCTTGAACTCATCAGGCTTTTGCTTGTCATCTTTGATGTGGTTATGGTTAAAAATGAAAGAGGGAAGAACACAGGTTAGTGTTATAAATAGAATTAAGTTGTGAAAGATGAGCCTTTATATGATGGTAGATAGGGAGTTCTGGTGGAAAAAAGAAAGTAGTTGGGCTCAATATTTTGTTTGTTTTTTTTTAACATATTATATTACAAAAATACCCATAAATCTATGTTGCTTTGGATGTGTGCACGCATTTGTTTGCTTTAAAAAGTGTTGTGTGCTTATGTATATGTGTTTGTGGCTTTGCGCATCTACTTTTTACAGTAGCTGTTTTGAAACTCCATGTATAATCATTACTTAGGTGAATGAGAAGTTATTCCCGTGCCAACTGTCAAATAAAAATGTTGACTTGGCTGGGAAGGCTGTGCAATTAGCTGTTGAAACATGGGGGAAGAGATCATTAACTGAGCTCGAAGCAGAGGAGCGCCTATCCTATGCCTGTGAAAAGGTGACAATCTGACAATAATGAATTTTTAGTGTAATATGCTAGAAGAATGTCTGATCACCTACTTCTTCCTTTTAAGACAAGTAAAACTTTCTTTGATATATTATTTTTTGTGAAATTTTCATCTTGTATTACCAAATGGTCGATGTATATTTCTATGTAGGGTCCTGCTCAAGATGAAGTCATTGCCAAGCTGAGAAATGCATTTGTGGAAATTGGAAAAGAATATAAAGTCTTCACCGAGGAAGAAAGGAAGAAGGTCAGTTGGTTTCTTGACTAATACTCCCCTCATACATTGCTGTTGATACATTATTAATGATCATTATGACTGCAGGTTGTGGAAGCTGGTGGACTACACGTAGTAGGTACAGAGCGTCATGAATCACGTCGAATTGATAATCAGGTTTCTTTTCTTTACTTTTCTTGTTGGATTAAAAGGAGAGGCATGTATGGAATGGCTTCTGGAATTGGACCAACATATCTCCTACTCTTTTCCATTCTTGCACCTATAATAGCTACTCCAATCACTCCTACCCTGTCAACTAAGTATTTAAACTTGAAACTTATTTTTATCGTAAAGCTGCGTGGTCGAAGTGGCAGACAAGGAGATCCAGGAAGCTCGCGCTTCTTTTTAAGTCTTGAAGATAACCTATTTCGTATTTTTGGCGGAGATCGAATTCAGGTAATGCATTTGTTGTGTTGCTGCTACACTTGGAATTTGATCATGCCTTAATTATAATGTTTTGATGTGTAGGGCTTAATGCGAGCATTCAGAGTTGAAGACCTACCTATTGAGTCTAAAATGTTGACCAAAGCATTAGATGAAGCTCAAAGGAAAGTGGAGAACTATTTCTTTGACATTCGGAAGCAGTTGTTTGAGTATGATGAAGTACTTAACAGCCAAAGAGATCGAGTTTATACAGAGAGAAGACGAGCCCTTGAATCTGACAATCTTCAGTCTCTTCTTATTGAATATGCTGAATTGACAATGGATGACATTTTAGAGGTATCTCTTGCTAAAACAATGCTTCTTGTTGTACTTTGCTTCATCAACTAACTTCATAATGTAATCATAATGAATTAGGCAAACATTGGTTCTGCTACTCAAAAAGACAGCTGGGATCTTGAAAAACTAATTACCAAAATTCAGCAGTAAGTACAATCTTTTGTCCTCTTGCTTGATCCTATGTTTGGTGAGTTACATGCAGAACCTTGCTTTTGTTCCTATAGCACATGCATACGTGATTGAAATTATCTTATATAAGACGCTATTTTAAAAGCTGGATCTAAGGAAGGACTCTGGCCCACCCTAGGTCTATGATATTTAAAGTTACATTTATTGGCTTAATAAGTTTTTTTTACTGCAATTTGCAAGAAAGACTTTTAAAAGGGCCAAGTTATGCCTTATAAAAAGGTGAATTTCGAGAAAATAAGCTAGGTTCAAGGTTTAGGAATGGAAAATAGGCCAGAATGTTTTCAAGAAAATCTTGGTTTAGCTCATTTTCACTATAACTAGTCAACCAACCTCTCCAGCTATGAACCAGGCTGCAAGCTTGGCTTAGCTGCGGCTGGTTGGGTCTCCTAGGTAAGAACCACCTAACCATAACTTATTTGTTAGATGGCACAACAGCCGAGCACAATAATTAACAACTTAGTTTTGAGATTATTGAATATTTGAAAACTTTGGTAAAAATATATTTCTAGAGTTAAAAATACTGGATGCTTCTATCATGGACCACCTTTATAGGTGGTTCATGATGCACCACTTCTCTTAATCTATAGATTAATCTTGTGTGTATATTATTACTGCGAACCTTCCATACTAGATTATTTTTCAACCATCCTCCTTTCTGTGTCACTCTTCTGCCACTGGCAAACGGTTGCCATTGTTGTCATCGTGAACCCCTGTCTATGGTGAACATCGAAATCAGATACTTCCACACTATTTCCTAACCATCGATGTTGGTTGTGACTGTGAATTAAGAGAACAACTCCATGTGGATGGTGAAGGGTGGAGGAGTCCAACCTTTAAAAGAAATGGTGCACAGGTGGTTCATGCAGGAATCTGTCTATTTATAGAATCAAAATATCTTTTAATTTATTTAAATAATTAATTAATGTAATAGCATGGCCATTAAAAATTAATACTTTGTAAGGTTTGCACCTCACTTATATATTAGTGTGTGACTATATCACTAGCCGATGTGAGACTTGGGTTTCTTTCTTAATACACCCCTCATGTCTAGCACTATTGAACTTGGTGTGTGGATAACATGGTAAGGATGACCTTTTTTAATGGATTTAAAATAGACTCTCGTACCATATTAGAATTGGTGAAATTGTGTCTAACTCAATTTCATAAAACTGGTTTGTAAGGTGAGGTTTGCACTTCATTTATATACTATTGTTTGGTTATATCACCGGTTATGTAGAGTTCCCAATAAAGCATAACAGTTTATTATTGAATAATAGTATAAAAAATCACTATACAGACAATGCATGCATTATTTTCTCAACCTTTTTTAAAAGTCAGGAAATTTGTTGTCCATAATGGAAGTAGGGATGTTAAAAATTGGACCAAACTGAACCACTTTATAAAAAGTCCAATTTGAATCAAAGTTATTTCATAGTGGTTCGATTCTGATCTTTGAAAAATGACAAATCATGCATGAATATGTAAGAAAATAAATCAAACCACAAAAAGCTGAACCATTTCATTGAAATGGTTTAATTTGTTTAAAATACCAACCTTGCACAATTTTGTATGGTAATTTGTGATTGAATGAATAATTAGGCTGACAGAAAATATTTTATTTTTTGCCAGATATTGCTACTTGTTGAATGATTTAACCCCTGATTTGCTGAGGAACACGTGTTCAGATTATGAGGAATTGAAGAATTATCTCCGTCTTCTTGGGCGTGAAGCCTACCAGCAGAAAAGGGTCAGTTTAACAATTATTTGGGAATTAGATCAACCACTCTTTTTATTTGTTATTTCCTGTTCCTTTAATTAAATAACGGGTGGGTTGTACCATTTAAAAGGGATTTTTTAGTAGGCAACGTGTTATTTTTTCAATTAAAATCTAAAAGGACAAAAATGAAATAAGTTATTTTAATCAAATAAACCTCATGCATCATGTCTAAAAACTGAGCCATCTTAAAATTGGTTCAGTGGCTGTGGCTTTTCAAATAATTTCCGTTACCATTTTTATGACTACAAATGCTGCCCATAGGATATTATAGAGCAGCAAGCAGCAGGGTTGATGAAAGAAGCAGAGCGGTTCCTAATTTTAAGCAATATCGATCGCCTGTGGAAGGAACATCTGCAGGCATTAAAATTTGTTCAGCAAGCCGTAGGTTTACGAGGATATGCACAGCGTGATCCACTAATTGAGTATAAGCTTGAAGGCTATAACCTTTTCTTGGACATGATGGCACAAATAAGAAGAAATGTCATATATTCTGTGTATCAGGTTTGCTTTAATCTAATTATACTATACCATATTCATTATTATAGTTCTGATAACTGCGTAACCCGTTTGTTCTCTAACTTTTGGCAGTTCCAACCCGTGCGGGTAAAGCAAGATCAGGATAAAACAGAGAATCGGAAATCGGGAAAACGTAATGCACGCGCTCGGGTTAATCCAAACCCTGATCCTGTTGGCACAGTCGAGCCTTCAACATCAAGTACAACTTCCTAATACAGCACTCAAGACCAATATGTATCTGGAGTCAGCACACATTCAACAAGGAACTTGGAAAGCTTAAATTGATCCTCCATGTTTGTAGCAACTTAGAACGAGATTGTCATATGGTCAAATGTTTTAAAATTTACAACTGTATAGCTTTCGTTGATCCTCTCTATGCATTAATTTATGGCAAAATAGAAATTATGATGCTCAAACAGAAAACTTTACAAATACATTTTTAACTCCCTCCCAAAGGAAAAAAAACCTACACCTTTTGAATGTGAAGCCAAAAATAGTTTATAAACCTAAAATATAGTGATTAAATTACATCTGTCACCATTTAACATTTTTTATCAGGGTTCTGAAAATCACTTCGCACATCCAATATTCTTGCTGAATTTTGCCCCTCTGGTGAAAGTTCAAATCCATTGTCTTGAATAATTTCCTGAACAATTTTATTTATGACGCTTCCTTTAACCTGCATGCATTGAAATATAATGAATATCTGGGTACACTAAGGTCCAAACATAATAAAACCCTATATAATAATAATATAAACTTTTTTTGACAGAACCTGTTTATTAAATTTTCTTAAGTATGATTGTAATATTGAAAATTTAAAGAAAAATCAATGGTCATTCCTGTTGAGAGGATGTTGTAGTTTCAACAAAAAAAAATATTTTGAAAAAAAAAAAAAACGCATGGATTAACCTGTTTTAAAGAAATAATATTTAAAAAAAATAGAACATCTAAATAATATTTATTTATTCTAAAAATAGTAGAGCCAAACATGATATAGATCTAGTGTGATGCAAGGACCTCACCTTAATTCCGATAGCAATGGCAGTTTTTAATTGAACAAGTTCACCCAGTCGCAAAGAACCTTGTTTATTATCCCTAACAAAGATCAGGGGCACACTCCTTGACAAAGCCAAACTTAGTAGATGCTTCGTCAGCCATCGTGGGTTACAGTCTGAAGCTACAAGCACAGCCTGCATAACGTACAACGTAAATAGTGTTCTCTTTAGGACTATTTAATTAACAAAGCCAGGCACCCACACCTGACACCAAAATGAGGCATATAGTACTAATACAACATGTTCATTAATTACAAAGAGAATCGAGTTTGAGCAGTGTAAGAAGAAGCAATAAGGACTAAGGAGGGTGTCATATCATATGCATTATCAAATATTAGTATCTGCAGGCATCGGCAGAAAGAAAAGGCCTTATTATTGCTAGTTAGAGGTCTGCAGCACTATATAATGGTTAAAACATCAGAAAAAGTGCATGTTGAAGGCTTTACTTTATAAGTGATGAAGGTGAAGGTACTCAATAAGGGTTGGTGATTAACCTGAAGCTTAACTGAAGATGTTTTATGATTGATTCTTAAAGGGGCGAGTTCAGTAGACCTTTCTAACTCAGTGCTTGGTTTCATGCGCTCAAGTACACGAGTTACATCATTGACCCCAATACAAAAATGTTGCTGCAAGGAACCAGATAAAGGGTTACATGATTATTTATGCTTCCTGATAAATTTATCCAGATGTGTTATAGTTCCATAAACCAAGTAGAATTTTAACCTTTAACCATATCTTCTCTGGCAAGGAACTTCCATCTAAATGTCTTGCAGATTGGGTCTCCCTGTTCAACAGAATGAGCATTAGTAAGATCAGGTGAGAAATTGCACCATAAAATTGAAAGTAGTTGAGTAATTCAGTCTTTAAACGGTTAAAATCCTCTCAGGCCACCACCTCTGCTTCAATAAACAACGGCCTTGTCGATCAAATCATGAAGGAATAATAATAATAGAAAACAGTATCTTACAGAGTTACAGTTACTGACCTACGGATTGATTGGAGCAGATTGGTGAGACGTTCGCCTTCATAGCAACTGCATATTCAAGTTTAAATAATAGAGTTTATAATCCACCATTATAAGATAAAAAGGAAAAAATAGCAAAATAACACTCAATAAAAGCCACGAACCATTAACAACTTACAGGTAGGAATTCATTCATATAATATAAATTAAATATATACAAAAGGGGAGCGTGCTGTATACTTATTTTCTGGAGAAGAAAAGCTCGACTTTGAGTTATTCTCATCCTTCTTTGGAGTTTTGGCACTGCTCCTACTCGGCATACTCTTCTTTCAATGTTGCTCGATTCAATATTGAGCGAGTCCAACCCACTAATCAGTTCAAGAAGGCTTTCAATCCGTCTGAGCAACAACACACTGAATTCGATAAATTCTTCAAAAAAGAAGAAGAAGAGTGTTTATGACATTGACAGAACAAGTCGACGGGGAAACAGAAAAGTGATATAAAAAATTTGAAAAGGAAGAAAAAAAAATTATAACAGAACAAAGAATTGAGCGTACCAGAGTAGAAGATTGGAGCTGAACTGGAATTGTTGTTTCAAATCGCACATTGAACGTTGAACCAAAATTCACAAGAGACGATGTAGGGAGCCCTACTTTCCTCCGGTCCTTGGCGCAATATGGATTTGGGCTTTATAAGATTTTAAGCGCGCTGTTATAGTTGGACTTCGACTGGGAAACACAGATGGCCCAGGAAAAGAAAATTATGACCGTGTTATTTACACCTTCACCTATTGTTATATATATCTCATTTTATATTTATTGTGAAAATTTCTAAAAATATCTTATAATTATCTTTTAATATCATTTTCAGATTTAATAAATACATATATCCATTTATATTTTATATAATTTTTATTACTAAAATATATTTTTTTATAAATTCTAATTTTATTTTATCTTTGCTATTCTTTAAATTCTAATGTTGTATTCCTATTTGATTAATTTTTAAGTTATATATTTTTTTTAATTTTCGATTATTTTTTAAACCTTGCTTTTTCTATGTACCTTTATCAATCTTTTACTTTTATATATCCTTTGTGATTATTTTTTTTATCTTTTCTCAAACATATTGGTGATAAACAGGAGAAACTGTGTGTTACATTATAATAAATGTGTTTTATCTTTGCTTGTGTTAAGAAAACTGAAAGATGTTATATCTATTTTGTTTTTTATTAAGAACAAAAAATGATTGTAGACATCTTTGATTTGGTGGTCTAGTTTTTAAAATTCTGAAAAATACTTTCTGAAAGTAATTTCTAAAAATATGTATATAGTTTTGAAAATCATTTTTTAGAATAGTCTCTTACTTTCTTGAAAAGTATTTTATGAAAGTATACACATTACCAAAAGTACTTTTTGTTACTTAAAACTGCATAATTAAAAAAAATCAAATATACATTTGAATGCATAAAAAATAGAGATAATAATAAGTTTTTTCTATTAGTGACTGTTGCAACTCATGTTATAATTGTGTATGACAATTGAAAAAGTGGTGAGGAAGAAAATGGATGATGAGCAAGAGATTCTGTAATGAAGAAAAAAATATGTTTTTTGAAAAAAAATATCAATGAAAAGGGCATATTATAGGACTTAACCCATTCTACAAAAGTATAAGAGCCAAATGAAAAAGAAACAGATTGAAATATAGTGCTTATTTGATAATAATTTTATAAAATGATTTTTAGCATTTTAGTATTTAAAAACTAAAAAACTTGTGTGGATCATGTTTTTTTAAAACAATTTTCGAAAACAGTTCTAATTTTTTAGTTTTTAAAAACTAATAAATAGAACAACTAAAACTAGTTTTGTTTTTCTGTTTTTTATTTTTGTTTTGAAAACTAAAAATGCAATAAGAATATGTTGTTTTTTACTTTTTATTAATAAAATCTTAATAAACAAGTTTTTTCATTTTGACATCTTTAAAACAGTTTTCAAATAACATTTGTTAAACAAGTTTTTTTCTTTCTTTTCAAAAACAGTTTTTAAAAAGTATTCTTAAAAACTCTTTTCAAAAATTAAAAAACCAAACCGGTACAATACCTTGAAACCAAAATCCTAGAAGAATTTCTTCTAGTATCCTATAATTTTTCCCAACATTTTCATATGACACCTCTAGAAAGTATAATCAGAGTGAAAAATACACCTTCAAATGGGTGGAGAAGAAATTCTGAAAGTGCAAATTCCCAACTCCCAGCTTTTTGACCTAAACTTGTTGTTTTGACACAAAAAATACTGGGCAACTTTGGCTCCTTATTTCAAATTATGTTTCACTTTATTTTATTTTTATTCAATTTATTTCTTATCTATCTTTTTAAAAATGAAAAAAAATAATATAACAACAGCGCGTCCTATTCCATAACAAACCTTTTTTTATGAACTAAGAATAAAATAAGACTGGTGAATAAACGGATTGAATGCTACCATGAATCTCATTTGGCATCCTTACATTTGGGGGGAAAAAATCAAAATGTAAAATGAGTGTATTTTTTTTTTATTTCGGAAAGGATATCTAAAATGTATGTTAATATTTCAAATTATTCTTTCCGAAATGTGTGAGAGTTTAAGAAGAAACAAGTTCAAAATTGAACCATATTTATAATTAACTAGCTGTACATGTTTACCAAAAAAATATATACAAGTTCATACATAGACATCCTAGTTTTCTAGGATTAAAATTCTGAATTAATTCCAAGTTAATATCAACATGAAGAATACCTAAAATTGCTCTAACTTAATAATGAAGTATTGATGGTGGAAAAAGAGAAAGACTGAGAGAAGTAAATGCGTAAACTATATGTTGAGTCCTCGACATAAATATCAAAAGCATAGTCATGTGAGAGATCTAACTGCCTCACATTCATGGTATTTAAACATTAAGCAAGGCTAATAACTCCAGAGTTCACGCTAATTCATTCCGTTAAACATGGATTCGATGGATGAGAATTGGTATTTTTCATAGGTACGTGTTGAATTCAAATGAATTGTATAGTTAAACTTACTAGCTGTACATGGCTGTATTAGCTGCTTACACCCTAGATAGATAAATCAATCTTTCATCCGAGGGACGAAAATATCAATATACTATTTTATTTATTTATACTATTCATATACTTGAGTTGTGAACCACCAAAAGACACTCAATGTTCAAGTCAAAGTAAATGAAACACAATCCTGTAATCTAGGTGTGAGATATAACTCCTATTTATAAGTTACGTATTGAACTTTAGACTATAAGTCTGTTAATCTAAGTCCAAATACTTAATTAGGGATTAAGTCTCCCTAAGTACATATTTAGCAGTAAAAAGTTTCTTTTAATATCTCCTTATTTGTTATTTACACTCTTCAATATTTAAAATTTTTTACAAAATCCCAGGACACTTTCATTCTTTTTTATCCTAAGTTTCTTGACAAAGCATCACCTACCTTATAATTGCATGTACTTTTATCCACCTCTTTGAAAGAGTACTTTCATCTTATTTGAACATAAATGGAAAAAAAGTTTTTAAAAATAGAAGTGAAAAAATATATATTCAAAAAGGGTGAAAGTGTGAAATGAAAAAGTCAATGTAATCCTTCAAAGAGGTAGTAGAGGTGCACACATAGTTATAAAGTTGGATAGTGCTCTATAAAAAAACTAGGATAAAAGAGAGTGAGAGAGTTTTGGGGGTTTTTAGAAAATTATAAACATTAAGAGAGGTTCAATAGAAAATGAACAGGTGCTAAAAGAAACTGCCTTAGCAGCAAATTTGTGGATATGTCAGGCTTTGAAGTGGGACGGATCGTACAATCTATGATTAGGTAGTAATGAGGTCTTTACTTAGGTTATCGACATAGTCTAGTTTAAGTTGCTTGAGTTTCCAGCTAGGATGGTGTGATCCTTTGCCCTTCGTTCCTCTACGATAACATAAGTTTGACTAAGGTGATGAATGTCCTTCTGAAATAACTCGGGTTTCACTAATGTTCACAGGTACAAATTATGGATAAGACTATTTAGGGACTTTTGTTGTTATTTTATTAGAGATTTAATTAATTAATTTATCATGAAAAAGAAAATATTAATTTAATTATTTACTTCAAGTTATCCTATTCATTCTTAGTTTTTATTCATTTTAAATTATCTCTAACATTAATGAAATTTACTTTCATTATTAATTATTTAATTCACTAGCGAATTTGATAATTTGAATTAGCTACGAGATTAATATTCAATTTAAGGTGGATCACACTAAATTGAAGGAGGTTTTCACTCTTGTTAAAAATGTGTTAAAAATAAAGTGCAGCATACAAAAAGTTGGAGATGTGGGAGTGATGAAGGAGTTGAGAGCTGAGATGCACATTGAATAGTGGCTTCTTTTGTTGTCTATTGGTTTGTTGTTTATATATATATAGGCAAAACGGTTGCAAAGGCTTGAATAAACGAATGGAGATATTTCCTGAATAGTTATGTTGGTTATCAATGTCTTAATGTCAGCTTCTTCTTGTACAGTCCTTGCAATTTGGTGTGGGCCCTCCAAGCTAGCTGTGACTCTGAGCTACAAATTTGACACACAAGGACAAAAACCATTTCGATCTACTCACTCTTCATTATCTTCTTCATTTCTTATATTGCCACTTTCCTCAATAATTACTTGTGTTTAATAAATAATCTCTTAATGTTTTCTTGTTTCTCTTCCCTTCCTTTTTTATAATTTTATTCACGCTGAGAGTGTAGCACAGGCTTGTGGTTACTGCAATGTTCACATTCCTGTGTTGCATCCCACAAATGTGTGAGTCTTATTATAATTTTTGTTGTTCTTCAAAAGTATTCTAATTGAATTGGGATTGCTGTCCACACGATATTATCTATTTTTACTCTTATGATTTATGAACAACAAGAAAACGTAGTCTAAATTCTAATTTGAAAGGGTAGTTTGTACCTAATTAGTTTAGTGATTAAACTACCAGATTAATTTATATTTATTCCATGTTAAATGTAAATGTGACATAACCAAATTAATTGCAACTTTATATTTTGTAAATAAATATACTTCGTTGGCGATAAAAAAAATGGTATTCGGTGTGAGAAATTAATGCCATAAAAGGACCGAAAAATGGTATATATTAATTTACTATGTTATTTATAGCACATATAAAACGATTATCAAGCATGTGAATAGCTGCTGTTGTTTCGCTTTAATCAAATAATATCAAGTTGAAATTTAAATATATAGTTCACTTTAAATAATAATAAAAAAAAATACAAGTAATAGTCACAAGTTTCATGTCATGGTGATTCACTGGATCAGTCTAATAGTGAAAGTTCACATAATATATACAAAATTTTAAATTTAAAAGAATTTAATTAGTATCATTGAGTTTCATGTAATTATTATTTATTTATATAATTTTTAAAGTATTAATAATTAAAATTAACAAATTTTTCATAAAAAAATTGTAATTGAATGTGTAAAAAATTTTACATTAACTGCTCATATTAATTAAACTTAATTAAAGTTTAACTATTTATATTATAAGTGATTATATTTTTATAAAAATCTTTTGGAATACACACAATTTTTTACATCAAAATAATCTTTTAAATTCTAATTTAGTATGCGTTATGTTTTTAAGTGTTTTATATGTTTAACCTTTGAAAGGCTTACTCATGTTATAAATACATGAATCCATTTTAATAATAAATAAAAAATATATGAAAAAACTAATTTATTAATAATTAACATTTAATTTATAAAAAAAATTAGAATAAAAATATCAATAATCATAACCTTTAATTTAAAAGACTAATTATTTATACAATAACTGATACAAAATTAATTTTTGTATTTGTGTTTTCATGGCCTCATTTATTAAATTACATGTTTGTGTATGTTTTGTTTTCAATTTATAATGCTTTCTGAGGTATACAAAAAATTGTTTGTGGATTTATTTTCACTTTGGATGTACGATATGCCTTGTATTTTTGTATGAAGGAAAACAGTAACAGCAATAGGCACAGGGTGAGATGGTCCTCGACCTCATCATTCAGAACTCAGAACTGCGAACTGCATATCCATTTATTATCACCTATTATTGCTATCATCTTTGAATGGGGACACTCAATAAACGACGAATCTCATTTTCTTATAGCTTCACCAATAAATCACCAACCTTCAATCCTAGTTCCATATTTATATTTTTTTTATTCACAGAAATAACATACATATCATAAAATTTACGATAACTTTTTTAATAACTTATATAATTTTATAAAAAGAGGGAGATATTCCCACCTCTAATCCATTCACTTGCTTTTTTAACTAACATAATTGCGTTTTAGTTTTATTTTTTTTAAAGAGTTTAATTTAAACACATTGATAGATGTAACAGTTAAGGCATTTTATTTTGTTCGGTGAATTTTATAAATTTCATGGTTACATGAGTTATAAATTTAGAATTCTTAGATATTGAAAATCTAAACCGGTCATTTTAATTTAACATTTATTTTTTTATAAGTCAAGCAAAATTTATAAAAATAAAGAAGTGTTACTAGTTGAAATACAAAGTTTGAAGCTCTCAATAGTAATAGGCATAATAAAAATCAAAACAGAGCACATTACAATGTATACAAAAAGATGAGTTCATTATCTACTTTAGATATGCAAAACTATGTGTAGTTAATTGCGTTTCCTTACTCCATTCTCATGCACTTACTGAATAGTTAAGACTATGACACAGGAATCGGGACCTTACCCTAAAAAATTGAGTCATTTCGTGCCTTCCACAAGTGTCATAGACCTGTAAACCACACATACGACTAAGCTAACAATTGACTTGTTACCACTGACCAATTCTGCAAATTGAAGGTCATGACTTTGGAACTCAACTTGAAGTGCTGTAGAGATTCTCCACTAGGTACATAATTGAATACAAATTCCAACAACCACAGAAGAATAGTGAAATAGATGAGTTTTTGATGCTAACGCACCTATCAACTTCCTTTTGAATTATACCACACTTCACCAAGTTTGCTCGAGTAGGTATTCTGTTAGCATCTAATTTCCTAGTCAATAATTGCAACTTATGAGGCATACCTCTTGCCGATGTGAAGTTAAAGAATTTGTCCTTTGATGATACGAGTCTATTGCCAAACAAAATAACATCTTGTACCTGTTGCTGACCAAAACTACTAAACTCGATCCCTACACATACTAACATTTATTATTAACAGTTTTCTGCATGATAGGTTTAGGGTTCATCATCTATTGCCAAAACTACTAAATTCGATCCCTACCCATATCCTCTGCTTAATCATTTTCTCATGTTAGTCAACGTTTCATCCGTAATAATATTTGTTAGCTTATAAAAAAAGATATTATTAATAGTCCCCATTTGTTATTTTACATTTTTATGAAAATTAATCATAATAATAAATTAACATATTGATTTGTGCGTATATTTATTTTCACTAAGTTGTAATTGAATATTAGAAATCAATTGTTCATATAAAATTTGTTCATTTATAAATTTTTTTAGAAGAAAGGAGTTACTAAGTTATTTATATTTGTAACTTGTTAATTTACTAAAAAAAAGTAATAATAAGCTAGTAAATCTCATACACATTTGCTATCTTATCCAATTACACAGACTTAACTTTTAGAAGAAATGATTTATTAAATACCATTTTGAGTGTATTTTAAGAATTTATTTTCTAGCAAGTTATTCTTTATGTTACTATTCATTTCTGTAAAATATAATGGTTAAAATTAGTTATTTATTACAATAATTATATTTTAATAATATTGTAGAGATAAATAATAAGTCTTACATTTAATTATAGATTAAGTGTATCCTTTTCTCACACACACATACATACATATACATACATATACATATACATATATATATATATATATATATATATATATATATATATATATATATATATATATATATGGATGGAAGAAGATCCACTTATGCAAGAGTAGATTTATTCTATCTATGTATATGGTGAGGATAAAAAACAAGTCTCTTAAATGGACTCTTGGAGTTACTATAACAAACTTATTCTTCACTCTACCTATTATTTTATTAAAATAATTTAATTATTAAGATTAGTTTATCCTTAGGAAAGTAAATTTCAATAAAGGGAATGACGAGATACAGAGTAACTCATTTAAACTTACTAAAGTAAATGAATAGATTTACTCTTTATCTTTACTGTACGTTATATATATAATTAGTTTCAATTGAATATATATAAAATTATATAAAAAAAATGAAAAAATCACTCATAACAATATTATATCCAAGCTTATAATTCACAGCCAACATGTATATAATTTTACACGTACAAAAGTGGATTTAAACCTAATATTAATTTTAGATATTAAATTAAAATTTTTATATTTAGATATTTTTTTGCTCCATACTTTCCTAATATAACACTCACCATAAAATATAAAGTGGACAAATATTATAACTTTAAATAATTTATATTAAAATAAAAATATAAAATATAATAATATTTTATTTTCGTACATACTTTGTTAATATATATATATATATATATATATATATATATTATAGTAGTTTTCGATATAATATACTGCTATATCTTAAAAAAATTACTTTGGAAAGAACTAATTTTATATATATCAAAATTAATTTTATTTATTAAAAAAGAATAAATCTTTAATCGTCAAAACAATTTGATTATTTATTATTATACTTAATTAAATTATTTTAGTTTTTAAATGGGACCACATATCAATATATGATTGGGTATAATAATAGAGATTAATAATATATTATAGTGATGATACGTGTCAAAAAATATATTTTATATTAAGGTTTAAAAGTCGTATAACTTATAAATTATTAACAATAAAAATAGACAAACTTAGAAGTTAGAATCCATAAACTCATAACTAACAATGTAAAATATTTTGCATTACTTATTTTTTTTATAGAATTTAATTGATATATATTATCAGTGTAAAAATTTTTACTATTTTAGTTATTACTATTTTAAAAATCACATAAATAAAAAGTTATAATTGAATGTCATTGTAAAAATTTTTATACTGACAGTGTATACTAATTAAAACATTTTTTATATTATATAAGTTTCATAACATTATATATATGATACTTTAAGAAATAAATTATATAATTTATATATTAATAATCTTATGAGTTGAGTTTTTATCTATATAAATATCTATGTAACTTAAATGTGCAGGAAATATAGTTTTATGTATATTTTTTTATAATACAAATGTTGTGTTTGTAATTTATTTATTTTTAATTTGATGTAATAATAGTGTAATTATTATAAAGTTGCTATAAATAGTAGATTGTGGTTGGATATCTTCAGACCGTCTATAGGCCAATTTTTTTATTTTAATTATATAATATGAATTATAAACATAAAATATAAGGTATATAATAAAAAAGAATGATTTGTTTAGAAGATATTGAATGGAAAGTGAATTGGGGTATATTTGGGCAATCTGAAGTGTTGTTGGTTGGTTTGTTGGTTGCACATGTATGGCTCATGTTTGGGTTACAAATAAAAATAAAACAAACAGAAGAATAGAGCCGTTGATTGTTTGAAAAGGTAGATTGATAAAGTTTTACGTAGGAAAGGAACTGGGAATTGATTTACCATAAAATGATCCCGAGAAACACGGGAACAATGTGGTGAGTGAGTGCTTCATGCATTTGGAAACCTATGAAACTGTCTCTCTTTCTCCGAAGTCAGCGTCAGTGCTGCTGCTGCAATGGAATCATGGCTGAAATGCGACACCCTCATCAACCGATTGCAATAGTTTCTTGAAGATAGCGCCTGGCGTATTCAAAATCATTGCTTGGTGTTGGTGGCTTTCTGGGTTGGTTGCTTCCACAAATGGTAGAGAGAGAAGGAAAGAGTTTTGAAGAAGATACAGAGACATACTGAGAAGGGGGTCCTACTGCTTAATTTTTTTGGGGCATCAACAGTCCCTTTCAATGATTTTTACTTGGCTTCGGTGGTGCTGCTGTGTTCCTTCTCTCAGTCTCATATGACCTATCCAATCACCATCACTCTCCAATTTCATCAATAAACCAAAACTTCTCTCTCTCTCTCCGGTCCTTTTTCATCCCTGGGAGGATTTCAAATTGGTCATTGAGGGTGCCTCAAAAGCTCTGCCTCTGGTCAAATGGGACAAGTGGATCTCACTCATATGAAGAGACTTTCAACTGTGAGTTTCTGTCTGGTTATTGCTTTTAATTTCCTACACCTTTCCCCTTGAGTGGTCTCAATCCAATGTTACTTTTTCATTTCCATGGTCTAGCTTCGTAGTCCTGGCTGGAGCAGTAAGATCTTTAAGCATTTTTTTTTACACAGATCAAGACCAGCATTCGTGGAATTCTCCGCTGTCTATCTTAGTGTAATTTAATTTGTGTTACTTGCTATCAGTTATCCCTCATGCTTGAAGAGGTGGTCAATGAGAAATTGAGAACTGATTTGTCTTTGATTTTCTACTTTTCTCTGTTACTTTCCTGGTATTATAAAATATCTTCTTGCTTATCTATCTATTTTTGGCTAAATGTAGCTGATCTAAGTAGTTTTTCAACTCTTCATTTTGAAATTCTTCAATCAGTCTTCTACTATAGTTATGTAATTTCATATTATTGATGCTTGCTAAGATACAATTTGAACAGCTCTTTTTGCAGTTGAAGAAGCATGTGAACTGCTGCTTATGGTTTGATAAAATTCATATTTTCCACAATGAGGACGTTTGTAACTGATGGGACACGTTTCTCTTGCAGTTGGTGGATGTGTTTCTGGTTCTTGCATTGTTCAGTTGTAACCCATGGACAGTGTGGAGCAATCAGATAAACCCCAAGGAAGTCCGTCCTCACAGTGTAAGTATTACTGAATTTGGAGCAGTTGGTGATGGGATCACTCTCAATACTAAAGCTTTTCAGAATGCTATCTTCTACCTAAATTCATTCGCGGACAAAGGTGGAGCCAAACTTTTTGTACCAGCTGGCCGGTGGTTAACGGGAAGCTTTGATCTCATCAGCCATCTAACTTTGTGGTTGGACAAAGATGCTGTAATTCTTGGATCAACGGTAATATGCTCATTGTAAATAATATGGTGAAATGCAAGGAAAAAGAGGATTAATAAATCTTCCAAATGTGTTTAATTTTGGGCTTAAGAAATCTTTTTGTTTGTATTATATACACTGATAGTTTAATCTATTGACCTTGCCGTCTCAATTATGATATGTAACATGTGAAATAAATGACATATAATGCTTGTTACAGGACTCTGACGACTGGCCAATTGTGGATCCTCTACCATCATATGGTCGTGGAAGGGAGTTGCCAGGTGGAAGGCATAGAAGCCTCATTTATGGGTGCAATTTGACTGATGTTGTCATAACAGGTTGGTAATATTCAATGAGGAATTATGTTTTATACATATATTTCCAACCAATCCTGATTTTTTTATGACCAAATTTTGACACCCTTTTCACCTTTTTCCATATCTTTTTTTCACACTTCACCTTTCCTATTTATTATTTGTTCTCCTTGCATTCCTATCTCTCTCTTCCCTCTTAAGGTGTATGCATCTGCAATAGGTGTGAAAAGAAATATTATTTGTATTTCAATTTATTGATGCCATTAGTATCCCAATGCAGGCAACAATGGAACTATAGACGGTCAAGGGAGTATCTGGTGGAACAAGTTTCGGAACAAAACACTGGATTATACACGTCCTCATTTGGTTGAGTTGATGAATTCAAATGGGGTTCTCATTTCAAATATAACTTTCTTGAATTCACCTTTTTGGACCATTCACCCGGTATATTGCAGGTTTGTTCTCTTAAGAAGGATTGAATTTATAGTTCCATACTTTTTTTTATGTTTATATTTCCATGCTTATTTGCAGAACTTCATGAACTTACCCCATTTTAAAATTATGTAATAGTGAAGCTTTCATGATTAGTGGGAGATTTGAAACTTTTTTTTTCTTCCTGGATGAACAGCCATGTAACAGTTCAGAATGTCACAATAATTGCTCCTCAAAGTTCACCAAATACAGATGGCATTAATCCAGGTGAGTTTTCACACTTCAGCTGGGAAGCCATACCCTGTGTAATAGGCAATGCATAAGTATTGTAGAATACTTTTCAACAATCCAATGTTTTTTTAATCAAGTGTTAGTGCAAAATCAATTTTTTTTTGGACCAAAGAAATTAGGATATTATTGTTTCTTTGTTGGTAGTGGTACTGCTGCTTAAATTCATAGAAATAAATCTATGTATCTCCTACAGCAGTTGCTTGATCTGGTTAGCTTCTGTTTACCAATTTTATTTCAGTTTATTCATCTTATTCTCATATATACTTTCTAATTGTATCCAGATTCTTCAGACAATGTATGCATTGAGGACTGTTATATAAGCACTGGTGATGATCTGATTTCCATAAAAAGTGGATGGGATGAATATGGTATTTCATTTGGACGACCCAGTACAAATATTATCATCCGCAGGCTCATTGGGAAAACAACTAGCGCAGGGATTTCTATTGGTAGCGAGATGTCTGGAGGTGTCTCAGAAGTTCATGGAGAAGATATTTACATTTTTGATTCGCATAGTGCAATTAGAATAAAAACTTCTCCAGGCCGGGGCGGTTATGTTAGAAATGTCTATATCTCTAATATGATATTGGCTAATGTAGATATTGCTATTAGGTTCACTGGTTTATATGGAGAACATCCAAATGATACTTATGATCCAGATGCTCTGCCGATAATAGAAAGGATTACTATCAAGGATGTGAAAGGGGGAAAAGTAAAACGTGCCGGCCTTATACAAGGTATTCAAGGTGACAACTTTGTCAATATCTGTCTATCAAACATCACGCTTAATGTGAGCTCAAAATTGCCATGGAACTGCTCTTACGTTGAAGGATACTCTGAGTTGGTTTCACCGGAAGCTTGTGAGCCTCTAAAAGAGAGAATATTCCCTGAGCATTATTCAGATTGTTATTATTTACCAAACCACTTGAAGAGCTTGAGTAAACAAATCATGGAGTTTATTTAGAACGTCAAGAAAGTTATATCTGAAATTTGATTGGTGAGTTTTTTCAACAGGACAAATTTTACCTGACAGAAGAAGTTGAATGGTGTTGCTGATCTGCGGTTCTGTCTGCAGAATGACACCGAGAGATGATTGTTTCTTGTAACTTGTGTGCAGTAACAAATAATTCAGTGATTTTATCAGAAATTTAATTTGAATGATTTCCATTGCTTTCCATTGATTTTTGAAAAGTAAAATGCAAATTTTGTTTCCATTAATTTGATTTTTGAAAAGTAAAATACAAATTTTGTTTCCATTAATTTGATTTCTTGCGGAGAATAAAATAACCTTGCAACAATTGGGATAGCTGGGAAAAGAACATTTATAAAATTAACAAAATAAATTAGCCAGCCGTGATAGGTACATTGGCTCGCTGCAACTATCCATGTATATAAATTAAACAGGAATCCATGTTACATAAATATTAACCATTCCATGTATAAAAATTATAAGGAATCAATACAGAAAATGGACATGAAGAATGGACATATCAACAACTCTTTTTTCTCTAAGTTTGAGAATCTCAACTTCAAAAATACAATGCTTATCTTGGAGATGGTTCGGTATCATCTTTGCTGATCACTGAACATAGAACCTGCCTTGATATATGTGTTTCAAGCTCCCTGGACACACCTGTCAATTTCAAGTCAAAGCTGCTTCTATATTTGTGATGTGGAGATGCCATCATGCTACTAGAAATCACCGTTGGTGAGCCAGCAGAAAATCTCCTTCTTGGGCTTGAAAACCTTGTTGGTGATCCAGTAAGTCTCCCTTTTGCTATAAAAGATGTTGAGCCAAAATCCTCGGTGTCCATGTTTTTATCAGCATTCATCAATGGTCCACATTTTGTTTCCAATGGAAGAGGTTTTAGTGAATTGTGTTCCCCCATTGGCTTTTCTTTCATAAGCTTTTCCCTGGCCCTCTCAGCTGCCAGTAGTGCTTTCTGTCTGGTGAACTTTATGAGTTTCCATGGGTTGATGCTTACTTGAAACTTCCTTGTCTTGATCAAAGGGGCGGGCTCAGTTTCACCTTCAATTCTGATAGACAACCTAGGTGAGCTCTGAAGCCCAAAAACAAACTGTCCTGTTAGTTTTGAGTCAGTATCACGGCAGAAAATGAAGCAATCTATCTGATTATTACCTGATTTCCTTTGCATAGAATCCTTGACATTAGTGTTGGCTTTTCAGGTGAGTGAAAATCGAAGCTCTCATCTGAAGAAAAATCTGAATCATCCAATGATTCCAATTCCATGGTTTCGTTCTCTTCTCTCATCGCTAGAATATAGTCGTAGGTTCTCATTCCCTTCATTAGTAATAGTAACAGACACAACAGGATTCAATAGCAAAGACATTCCAATAAAAGAACATGGCTAGAAATTGATGGCAAAGAACTTGACAAACTGATTATGACGCAAGTATTTTCTTCTAAACATTTTGGCAAACTAATTTAATATTAATAGTAGCATGGGTACTTGTCTTAAATATCAAAGCATAGTAGTATATGATCTACGATAGTTTCAGAAACAGGAAAGGAAACTACCTTTCGTATGAGAACCACATGAAAGAAGAAAAGCTGCCCCAAAGCTGCTGAACTATAAGCTGTCAATAAGAGAAGCAACACCTGCAGCATTCGATGAAGTTGAAAGTAATCAAAAGTGATGTTAAATCCTAATTCCAGTCTGGCAAGCAAAACAGAAATGCCCAAAAAATGATTCTGACAACTCTTACACATATGGAAGCAAGAACTCCTCTAGGAAAATCTACATGAAGCTTCCTCTCAAGCTCCTTTTCTATTCCCCTTCTATCAGCAAAGCACCTGATAAATATAGCAATCGCAGCCCCTCCTTCAATCAAAAGCTGTAGACATAATAAACAATGTTGGATGTTGGAAACAACTCAGCTAACCTAACTCAACACTTGTTATTTTTGTTTTTAAAATTGAAAGAGTCTATACACTAGTGAGTACTGACCATTAATAGGACGAAAATCATGAGAAGAAAGAAGGTTGTGTAGTTCCTTTTCCCAACACAGTTATTCAGCCACTGGAAGCAAGCAACAATAGCAAATATATTATATATTTATATTTATATATATATAAGAATAACCAAATTTAAAAATGACTGAACATAATACCTAGTACCTACCCTGCAATGGTGATCAAACCCTTCAACGCAGCGATTGCAAGTCCTGCAGTGCTTACTGTGCTTTTTCACCTGATTCACAGGAAACATAGTTGAATTTATTATTGATTTTCCAATTGCTTATTGGAACAAGGGTAAAAATGATTATATGAAGTGAGAGTAATTAAAGAACCTCAAAATCACAAAGTGCACAAAAAGAGATGTCATCCTGATTGAGATTGGGGGCAATGGCATCATCATCATCCTTCATGACAAGGGGGAATGGTAGGAGAGGCTCCATTTGGGGACTAATCTTGAAAGGATCAAGGTACTTCCTCTTAATGAAGGTTCTGAGCAACTTCCTCTCCACCCTCCTGAAAAACCTCACAACAATCTGGCCAAGAATGAAACCGTAATTAAGCTTCGGAATAGCATTGGATTTGGCTCTCTTCTTCTTCCTCAAGCTCGTCCGGTCGGTGGGGTCAATCGCCGTACACCTCACGAACAGAAACATCACGGAAATGGCCTGCACAAAACGAGTGAAGTGGTGTAAAAAAACCAACAAATTAGAGAGTGAAAACAAAAAAGAGGACCTACCACGAAGGAAAAGGTGAGGGTGAGTGTTAACTCGGCGGTTGGGTTTCCGAGGAAGAGTCCGAGGAAGGTGTAGAAACAGAGCACCAGAAAAGCGTAAACTGCGGCGCCCACAAACTGCAATAAGAAATTCAAAAATAAAAAACAGAGTATTGGAATTCTGAAAAAGGAAGGAAGTGGGAATGGGGAAACCTGTAAAGGGTGGAGAGGGCGTTGCCAGCCATGGCGTCTCATGGTATGGTGTAGTGTAGCTATCAATGGAATGTGAGAAGCAGAGACACAGTTATTAGAGTTTTGGAGTCAAGTCAGCTGAGCTCAACGGTAAAGTCTTTGTTTTCAAAATTAAATTGAATTGAATGAGCTCGCCCGGGCTCCATTCTCGGATTCTCATGCTAATCCATCATCTGCCTTTTTTCCTCTCATCCAATGGTTGCCCTTTCTCTACCATCCCACAAAAATACACTAACACCTTTCAAATTTCATCCCTTGGGCCGGACTCTTCATTGTGGAGAATTTTTCTATACAACTCCATTACTGTCAAATTTTTAAATAAAAAAGTTATAATTTTGTTCTCGATCAATTTTTATAAATCTTTTGTAATTGTAAATTTTTTTATGAAAAAGGGAATTAATTTTTTATTTTTTTATTTAGGGTATTTTTTCCATTTTAAAAAATTACAGAGATACAGGTAGAAATTCCCTTCATTTTGTAACCCCTACAGATTTTGAATTAATACCTCTTAAAATTTAAATTCATCTCCTATAAAAAAATTTCTTATAAATTCTTTCATCTTTACTCTCCAAATAGGCCTCAAAGAGTATAAAAAATTTCAACACATAACATCAGATAAAAGAAACTTCATGAAGAGGGAAGCTACTGACAAAATGAAGTGGGAGAGGAGCTTCATGAAATAGAAAAGGAGAGGGAGAGAAAGTAAAGAGGGGAGATAGTAGCTTAATTTAGTAAGAAGAAGAAATAGATGAAGAACTAAGGATGGAGGAGTAGGGAGAGAAAAAGTTAGGGAGAGTATTTAAGGAGAAAATTAGTTTTAGGAGTAAAATGAGAATTTTGAAAAAATTTAAATTGGTAGTGAAAATTGAAATTTTGGTTGATGGGGGAATTCAAATTCTTTCCAGAAGGCCTTCACTCCATCCAAGAAGCTCCTATGGAAAAGCAAACCAATCATTCCTTCCTGGTTGCTATCATAAGATGAGAAGAGTTTAATTGTTCTTTTGGTATTTATATTTAATTTTTTATTTAATTATTCTTATTTTCAATTTAAAAAATTTTATTGTTAATATTTGTTAGTCTTTATTATCGGGAACTCTAACTACCATACCTTATATATGTGATTTTAATTAATCATATTTATTTTAAAGTAAATTATACTCACACAAGTTTAGTGTAAATACACATACATTTTCTATTTTTTTTTACTATTATTTTTTAACTCTTGAGTGACGTTAATGTAAAGTTTGAGAGGGGTGACAATATAATATTTTCAAATATAAAAGGAGTGTGGGTATAATGTTTTTAAACTTGAAAAAAATTAGTATGACAAAATAAAAAAAAATAAAATTATATATAATTTAATAAAAATTGAAGAAAGTGTTACATTAATTTGTTCCTATTAATTTTCTAATGATTTGCATTGAGTTCCTTATCTTGCAATTTCACAAGAAATATTATAGAGGTGTAATGTATTATTAATTTGTCTAAATTAGTAAAAAAAAATATTTAGATAAAAAGAAACAAAAATGTAATTTTTTTAATTTTATGAAAATTTTATTATCGCAATAAAAAAATATAAACTGTTTATTTTTTAATACTTTTAACATTAAAAATCATAAAAATAAGACGGCATGTTCTTAAAAATAGAATGACATGTTACTGTATTTTTTCTTTATGTATCATGTGTGTAATATTATAAAAATTATTTAATCATCGTCATGTATCAAAGTATTTTATATATTATTTTACACATTGTCGTATGATACAATATTATTTAACTTTTTTATTTTTTCTAAATTAAGTTATAGTTACCATCAATGCATTATTGAATTTAAATATTTACATTCAAAATTAGAAAATGTGTTTGACTATATCATCAACACATTTTTGTAAGTATTTCTTTAATAACTTGAGCATATTTTCTTTTAAAGTATGGAATAGTTTTCTTATAAAGTATCTTTGGATGCCTTAAACAATAAATATTTAAAGATGCAATGATCATTTAAAGGCTTATCATATGTTAATTAGATTGACTTTCTATCAAGTTTATAAGCAGACGTCTAACCGGCTCTGCCAGATTCAGTAGCTTATAAACTTGTCCTGTTAGGTTGTTAGTTGTATAAATTTAATTTTCTATCAAGATTATACGAAGATGTCTAATCGGCTCTATCAGATTCAATATCGTATAATTTTGATCTGTTATTATGTATATTTTATTTTGTTTAAGTTTTCTCCTCCTTCAATTCCTTCTTTCTCATCTTCTTCATCTCTCTCTTTTATTTCTCTCTTTTTATCTTTCTATATTTCCTTTCAAATTATGGAGTAGTTTTCTTATAAGGTATCTTCGAATGCCTTAAGCAATAAATATATTAAAGATGTGATGATCATTTAAAGGCTTATCATATGTTAATTAAATTTACTTTCTATCAAGTTTATAAGCAGATGTTTAACCGACTCTGCTAGATTAAGTAGCTTATAAACTTAAACTTGTCCTGTTAGGTTGTTAGTTGTATAGATTTAATTTTCTATCAAGATTATACGACGATGTCTAACCGGCTCTGCTAGATTCAGTATCGTATAATTTTGATATGTTATTATGTATATTTTATTTTGTTTAAGTTTTCTCCTCCTTCAATTCCTTCTTTCTCATCTTCTTCATCTCTCTCTTTTATTTCTCTCTTTTTATCTCTCTTGGTATCAGAACCATGTTTTTTCCAAGCAGGTTCTTTTATCATGTACATCTTAATTTTCTGATTGAAGATATATCTGACAAAAGTGTATAGTGTTTCCTGGGATACCCTTGGTAGTTGAAGGGCAGTGATGGGCCAGTGGAGAGCCTTTGTAAGACCCTAGTTTCC
The DNA here is from genome assembly GCA_037954015.1 of Psophocarpus tetragonolobus. Classification (NCBI taxonomy): domain Eukaryota; kingdom Viridiplantae; phylum Streptophyta; class Magnoliopsida; order Fabales; family Fabaceae; genus Psophocarpus; species Psophocarpus tetragonolobus. The sequence continues at coordinate 33,997,227 of CM075692.1, read as the reverse complement.
TACCTTGATGGGTTGAGAAACATGTGCAGATTGTGACACTGAGTTCAAATATATATTTCATGAAGTTTAATTGCAAAAAAAAAAGAGTTTTTTTTTAAAAAAAAAAAATTCTGGTAAGCCTTATGATCTTCTATATTCTTTAATATTTATTGCTTTATCGTGTATTCCGTGGATACCTTATCTTTCTGCTTCTGCTTATCCTTTACTGCTATCTCTACTGCTTTCACTTTCTTTTTGCTCATACTACTACACTCATATTATTTTATAAACAAATTTTTACAAATAAATGACTAATATACAACCTTTTAAAGGAACAAACTACAAAGCAGCTTTTTCGGCTGTAGAATTTTTAACAAAATCCCCTCCAGTGGGATATACAAAACCTTCTACTGATGTAGATTTGGTCCACACAATTTTAATAGGACAAAATAATACAATAATAGTTTTGCTGGAAGAAGTTTTTAGAAAGTTATCTAAACTTATAGACACAAACAAAAATGAAAATATTTTAGAAGAAATAAATGATTTAGCAACCAAAGTTTCTAAACTTTCGATAGGAATAAATACGCATACTAAAACAATGTGCAAAAATACCCATAAATTTGTTAAAGTAACTACAAAGACAAACATAATTGAAACTAGTAATAAAATTCAGTATAAACAAGAGGATAATACCTCTAACACAAATACAGTCGTTAGTTAAATATGAATTTAAGACAGAATAATACTTCATAAACGCAATTAGAAGATATTTTTATGGATAGTACAACCAATAGAAATCAAACAACAGAGAGGTTTCTAGGAACTTCTCGAAGATTAAGAGAACATAATACTAGGAGACAAGATCTCATACAACATCTAGGAATCTTAGATAAACTTCTAAACAGAAGAAAAACTACTAATGTCAGAAGGCTAGAAGACTTAGTAGATATACACCAAAACACAGAAATAGGATCAAATTCAAGGATTGATTCTTTGAATCCTAGACAATTATACAATATAGGATGGCTAAGCTCTGAAAGGACAAGCCTTTACAGATACAGGAGGATAGAATATTTCCACTCCCTGACAACACATATAAGATAATTCCTTTAATATCTCAACAAACAGCTACACAACTTATAAATCAACATGGAAGATATATCCACATGGGATTGATTACTATAGGAGTCAGATCTCTAGCTAGACATATGATTGGTACGAGAGCTTTGATAGTTCTCCATGATACAAGATTTCAAAATAATGATTCTCAAAGTATCATTGGAATCTTAGAGGTTGACTTAAATCAGTCCATATCATTAATATATCTTGCTCCAAACTTTACACTCACCCTTCCAGACTTCATTAATCACATTAGTCTAGAAATACAAACTATAGGTTTTGGAACAAATTGGATAGGAGATAACCTACACCTAGATATTACTTTCATATGAAGAATAAGTAATTATATTTCTTCCATGTATAGAATTAACACTAGATCATTAGAAGAAGCAATAAGCTCTATTGGTACACAATTTTTGCCAGCTCAGACATTCACAAGAAGAAATGAGGGTCATCTATGGCAAACTCATCTACAAAGGGAAGAACAAAATCCCATCACAAATCCAAATTCTGCTATTATACACAATAGATCTAGAGGGCTTAGTTTAAGCTTCACAAACTATAGAAATATCTCCCTTGTGGATTTAGAACAAAACAGAAGGGATAGTACATCTGCTACTCCCAATGATGATCATATTGGTATGATGAACATCATAGAAAGTGATGATGAAGAAGATGATGATATAACTGATGAAGAATGAAATCATCATCAATTAAGCATAGTCATGCTTAAGCAAGGAACTTTAGACAACATTCTAGACAACTCTTATTGGGAACCTTGGGATACTTTTCCCCCTGAGACAAATAAAATTATAAAACCTCAAGAAAATAAAGAGAATGATAAATTTGATGGTATAGTCATGTGTGTAATATTATAAAAATTATTTAATCATCGTCATGTATCAAAGTATTTTATATATTATTTTACACATCGTCGTGTGATACAATATTATTTAACTTTTTTATTTTTTCTAAATTAAGTTATAGTTACCATCAATGCATTATTGAATTTAAATATTTACATTCAAAATTAGAAAATTCTATAAATAATTACCTTTAATTGTTTTAAAAAAAATTAATAATTTTATCATCTAGCTTTCAATAACAATTTAGGCCAGTAATATACGGGCCATTTCAGTAGTTCTTAAAAACGAATAAAATTCATATATATATATATATATATATATATATATATATATATATATATACTTTCATTAGCTAGATTTTGCCTAATTATTTTTTTAATAATTAAAAATTGTCTCAAAATTATTACAATATGTCCAACCAAGAAAATGGAACAACCGAAATAGAAAAGGAATTAATACAAACATGGCGACGGTGAATACAAAAATCAATTTATAACTTCTCAAAACGCATTATGCAAAAGAAACTCATGAATCGGCTTTTACTTTTTAATTGCACCTCTTTGTAATAATTTCACCCTTTAACTATGTCTAATAATTATAATGCTATAAAAAAACTAATAAATTATAATCTTAAATATTTCTTTCTCTTTGCATCCCTTCTATGTTTCTTTCTTCTTCTTTTTTTCTCTTGCTACCTAGTGTCTATGTTATGGCTAGCGGGTCCATGAACCTTCCAAGTGTGTCTAAATTTTTGTCATTTTTTTTAAGAAACAGAATTGTATGAAAAAGTTGAGTTCGGTTTTGTACACTTAACATGTTTAAAAGAAAAAATTTATTATTTAAATTATTAGTTTGTGTTAATATTGTAATTTTTTTTAAAAATTATGATATTTTAAACTTTTAATATTAAAAATATTTAGTAGTTTAGATTATTATAGATGATAATATAATATAGTTTAATTAGTTTAAAAAATATTTATTTTTTAATTATTTTAATATATATCTGGTAGGTTGTTAAAGTATGATGCACATTAATTTTATTCTTTCTTCCCCACACTTTTATTAATTTATTAATTAATTTCATCTTTTTATTCGCACACTTTGATTTTTATTGTCAAGTTGTAGAGTATGAAAGAAAAGTGTCGGGGGTTCTTCTGTCGTACAAGAGAGAATTTATTTTTGAGTTAAAATTCTTTATCTCCAATTTGTATGTCTCATTTTTTTTATCAATTAAGAAACGTCATGATTCAAGACATTTAATAAACTACATAAAGATAAAAAAAATTATTAAAAAATTCATTAAATGATATGACATGATTCAAGACACTTAATGAACTACATAAAGATAAAAAAAATTATTAAAAAATTCATTAAATGATATGACATTATTTTATAATTTCTTGATTGATAGAAATAAGAGATGAGACATGAATTTGGGACACAAAATTTATCTTGTTGAGTATAATGCACAATGTCTTAATTGGTGTTGTTGTTGTATTTTGAATACTAAAAAAGTGTAATTCTTTGTGACTTTATATTTTTTTAAGATATATTAATTACTAAATGTATAGATTGAAAAGTAGCATGAATAACTTGACAATTGTAGTCAATTTGAAAAAAAGAAAATCGTACATCGTAATTGTTTTTATTGAAATGTGTTATGATAAAACAAATTGATATTATATAAACAAACAAAATATTTAAGTTAGATTTTCTAATGTTAAATCTGTTGGGAACAAGGTACTAAAGGAGAGAAGAGAGAAATAAACAATATTAAGCAGTATTTGTTTTGGTGCATTTGTAAACCTTACATAAGCTTGCTTACATAGCAAAATGAAGAACATAATCTCACAATACTAAGCAATATGGGACTAAAAATCAAACTACAAAACTAACAATTCTCCAACTTGGAGTTTGATTATTACTTTTTGTAGTTGCCTTCATCATCAATCATTCTTGAAGGCCAGTTGAGACACTGCAAAGCCTCAACTTCTCTGTTATGACAACTTTTGTCAACATATCTGCTGAGTTCTTACTTCCTAATATATTTTTCAATGTTAGTACTTCATTCTCAAGTAGAGATCTGATGAAGTGATAACGGAGATCAATGTGCTTCGTTCTGGAGTGAAATGTTGAATTCTTAGCAGATGTATTGCACTCTGACTATCACTGTACAAAACACTCTTGAAGCCATATCAATTCTTTGCTAACTTTTGTTACTGCTACATACTCAGACTTTGTAGTGGATATAGCAACGATCTTTTGTATCTGTGACATCCAACTAACAGCTGTAGTTCCAACAGTAAATATGTAGCCAGTGGTACTTCTTCGATGATCAATTTCTCCAGCAAAGTCTGCATCTACGTAGCCTTATACTTTTAATTCACCTTTACTAAAGCATAAACACTTCTCTTTAGTGCCTCGTAGATATCTCAAAATCCATTTCACAGCTTCCCAGTGAGCTTTACCTGGATTTGACATAAACCTGCTTACAACTCCTACTGCATAACCAATTTCTGGTCTTGTGCATACCATCGCGTACATCAGACTTCCAATGGCTGAAACATATGGAATTTTAGCCATTAATTCTTTTTCTTCCTCCGTCTTAGGAGATTGGTCTTTTGATAGACGAAAATGAGTAGCAAAAGGTGTGCTAACTGGTTTGGCATTACCCATGTTGAATCTTTGCAAAAACCGGTTGATGTACTCTGTATGAGATAACTGCAAGGTTCCCTTTTGCTTATCTCGCATGATTTGCATTCCTAGGATCTTCTTTGCTAGTCCTAAATCTTTCATGTCAAATTCTTTTGACAACTGGTGCTTCAAGTTTCTAATCTCACTCATATCTGAACCTGCTACTAACATATCATCGACATAAAGTAGCAAAATGATATAACTGGAGTTGTACCTCTTGAAGAAACAACAATGGTCAGCATTGCACTTCTTAAAACCTTCCTTGTTCGTGAAGCTCTCAAACTTATTAGACCACTGTCTTGGAGCTTGTTTCAGATCATACAAGCTCTTCTTTAATCTGCACACCATGTTTTCTTTTTCTTTCTCTAAGAAACCTTCAGGTTGATGCATGTAGATTTCTTCATCCAAATCTCCATGAAGAAACGCTGTCTTCACATCCAATTGCTCTAGGTAGAGTTTTTCACTGACAACTAGTCGAGCTTTATATCTTTTGGAGCCATTGTGTTCCTCCTTCACGCGATACACCCATTTGTTGTGAAGTGCCTTCTTTCCCATAAGTAACTTTGCTAGTTCCCATGTTTGATTTGAGATTAAAGACTTCATTTCATCTTTCATGGCAAGCTCCCACTTGCTCGCATTTGTGGTTTGACATGCTTCTGAATAGTTTTCAGGCTCTCCTCCATCTGTTAACAACATGTAGTTCATGTATCTCCTGTTAGGCACAAGAACTCGAGAAGACCTTCTCAATTCAGGAGTTGAAGTAAATTGTTGCTCTCTGTCTGATTCAATTACTTCCTCTGATTGAGAACTCTTAACTGGTGGATTTTCTACAGCATCATCCAGCTCTACATAAGTTGGCCCACTCATTTTTGAGTTGCTGGCACTTGTATTATGCTTATCCTTGTACATGACTCCTTCGTTGAAGATCACGTCTCTACTGCGGATCATCTTTTTGTTTTCATCATCCTACAGACGGTAGCCAAACTCATCTTCACCATAACCGACGAAAGTGCACCTTTTTGATTTGGGATCAAGTTTGTTCCTTCCTTGATCGCTAATGTGCACATAAGCTGTACACCCAAAAACTCTAAGATATGAGAGTTTTACTTCTTTTCCGCTCCATACCTCTTCTGGTATTTTATGCTTCAATGGTACTGATGGACCTCGGTTGATCAAGTAAGCTGCCGTATTGACTGCTTCTGCCCAGAATTGCTTCGGTAGGCCTGACTGCACACACATGCTTCTAGCTCTTTCAGTTAACGTTCGATTCATATGCTCTGCTACACCATTGTGTTGAGGCGTACCTGGCACAGTTCTCTCCATTCTGATTCCGTGCTCATAGCAAAACTTCTTGAATCTGGTGTCTACATATTTACCACCATTGTCGGATCTGAGCTTTTTAATCTTCAATCCTGTCTCATTTTCTACCATAGCTTTCCAAATCTTGAAAGCTTCAAATACTTCAAACTTGTGTTTCAGAAAGTAAACCGATACCTTTCTGGAGTGATCATCAATAAAAGTTACGAAGTATTGCTTCCCACTAATGGAAGGGACAGTCGTTGGTCCCCAAACATCAGAGTGGATGAACTCAAGCCTCTCTTTCTTTGGGGTTTTCTACTTGTCTGAAAGCTGACTCTCTCCTGCTTTCCAAGTATATAGTCTTCACACATGTCAATTTCTACTGACTGAAGACCTGATAATTTTCCTTTTGAGTGTATGACCTTCATCCCTTTCTCACTCATATGCCCAAGTCTTTGGTGCCATAGATTGGGACTTTCATTTGTTGCAACTGCAATCAAATTACATGCTCCTGCTGTCTTGTAAAGAGTACCACTCTTTTTGCCTCGAGCAATTGTCATCGTACCCTTTGAAATTTTCCAATCATCACCGTGGAAGATTGTCATGTAGCCTTCATTGGCTAACTGGCTCACTGAGATTAAGTTCTTAGTCAGGTCGGGAATATGTTTGACATTTTTGAATTCCCATACAGACCCGTTTAACTTAATCTTTATTGCACCTTTACCTACAATCTCACATGACTGATCATTACCAAGGTAAACCTTACCAAGGTTTCCAAGAACATAATTCTTGAATAGTTCCATTTGTGAGGTAGCGTGAAAAAATGCTCCAGAGTCTAATACCCAAGACTCCTCTTTATCTTCAAGAGAGCATATCAACACCTCATCTTTTCCTGAGGTGGAGGCAATGTTTGCTTCGCTATTTGCTTCTTGACTCTTCTGTGCACTTCTGCACTGGTTTTTGTAGTGCCCGGGTTTCCCACAATTTCAACACTTGATCGTCTTCAAGTTTTGGGAACTACGATGATTTCTGGACTTGGATCGTCTCTCCTTTGATTTGTCGCGTCCGCTTTCTTTGGTTGAACTTCTTCCTCTTGACTCTTTATGCAATACTGAAGAGGTTGATGGTTTACCCGACTCTCTTCGTCAGATCTCTTCACTAAGAACCAAATTTTGAACATCATCAAATCTTAACTTATTGCTTCCTGATGAGCTACTCACAGCTGTGATCGTAGCATTCCAACTTTCTGGTAGGGAAGACAAAAGTATTAAAGCCCGTACTTCCTCATCGAACTCAATCTCAACTGAACTCAACTGAGTTGTAACAGTGTTTAGTTCATTGAGATGATGTGCCACCGAAGCACCTTCAGACATCCGCAAATTGAACAATCACCTCATCAAGTGAACTTTGTTTGAGGCTGATGGTTTCTCATACATGTTGGAAAGAGCCTTCATGAGACCTGCTGTCATCCTTTCTTTTGCAATGTTGAAAGCAACATTACGGGATAACGTCACTCTAATGGCTCAAAGGGCTTGTCTATCAAGGAGACTCCAATCTTCCTTCTTCATACCCTCTGGCTTCTTTCCTATGAGTGGTTGATACATATTCTTCTGATACAGATAATCTTCTATCTGCATTTTCCAAAAGCCAAATTCCGCACCATCGAACTTTTCAATCTTCATCTTGCCTTCGTCCATTGTCATTGCTCCTACTGCTTTTGAAGAAAAGCCCCCACTAGTAGACTGAGATCCCCAAGAACAAGAGAAAAAATCTTTTCTGATGTGGAAGATCAGACACAGCTGCAGCCACAGAGCATACTAAGAAAATTTACTCTAACCAAATCTTTTCTGATGCGGAAGATCAAACATTGCTGCAACCACTGAGCATACTAAGAAATGGGCTCTGATACCACTTGTTGGGAATAAGGCACTAAAGGAGAGAAGAGAGAAATAAACAATACTAAGAAATATTTGTTTTGGTGCATTTGTAAACCTTACATAAGCTTGCTTATATAGCAAAGTGAAGAACATCATCTCACAATACTAAGCAATTTGGGACTAAAAATCAAACTACAAAACTTAATCAAACTACAAAACTAACAAAATCATTAACTAATATGATAATTGAGTTGAAAATTAAAGAATTATATTAAAATTTTTATCATCCAATAAAAAACATTCTTAAACTACAAAAATTGTCAATATTGTTAAGTCTATAATACACTGGAAACTTGGTACTACCTACCGTATATAATAGGTGTAAATTTTTTTTATTCTCTTGATAGAAATTAAAAACAGTGTCAGAAATATATGAAAACTCAAGTTTTACTACTAGAATAGTAGTAACTTCCTACCATTTTTCCTACAGAAAAAAATCCGTAAGTATTTCCTACAGATTTTCATGCGAATAATAGTCTATAGAAAATATTCCTACGGATTTTAAAATCCGCAAAAAATTTCTACAAATTATTCCACCGTAATTTTTTTGCAGCTAATTTCTGGGATTTTAAAAAATCCCAGAAAAATTACTTGCGGATTTTAAGAGTCCCAGGAAAATTACTTGTAGATCTAAAAGTCACAAAAATTATTTGCGGGTCTAAAAGTCACAGGAATTACCAAATCGCATGAATTTCCTGGAGATTTCAAAATCACAGCAATTACTTGCGAATTTTTCTACCAAATCAAATCTCCATGAAATGTTTTAAAGATTTATATTAATTTATAATTTATTAGTATGGTTTATTGTTTATAGTTTATAATTTATCATTTAATTTATAATTTTTAATTTTTAATTTTATTTTTAATTTATAATTTCGAATTTCTAATTTCTAATTTTAATGTTTTATTTTTAATTTTTAATTTTTAAATTTTAATTTTAATTTTTAATTTTTAGCTTTTAATTTTTCATTTTTAGTTTTTAAATTTTACTTTTTAATTTTTAATTTTTAGTTTTATTTTTTAATTTTTACTTTTTAGGTTTTCATTTTTCATTTTTATTTTTTAAATTTTACTTTTTAATTTTTAGTTTATATTTTAATTTTTAGTTTTAGTTTTAACTTTTATAACTATAAATTAAGTAGAATTGAAAATCAAAATTAAAAATAAAAATAGAATTTAAAATTAAAAATGAAATTTATATTAAAATTTAAAAAGTTAGATATTAAAATTAATAATAAAATTAAAAATTAAATCCCAGGTACTTCTTTTAAACGAGAGAGACTGTAAATTTATGAATTTGACGTACTTCTTTTTTTTTTTTCTACTAAGTTTTCAAAATCCCACGTATTTTTAAGGCTAATTTGTCTATTTTTCTAATATTGAAGAAATATGGAATTTACTTTATCTGTTATTTTTCTTATCTCATTTTTAGTCCATTTCAAACCAATCACATTATAATAAGCAAGAAAACGGTATTTAATTGAAAGCAGTCAATGCATAAATAATTATAATTCCATTTTCTTTTGTTTTCTTGATTCTAGAAGAGCAAAGTAAAAATACCAAACTGCAAAAATATTGATATACACTTGTTTCTAAAGCTATCATGCTACATATATGGTAGCAAGTAGCAAATATGCTTGATATATTTGTGATATGCACAAATGACATATGGATTAGTGAAGCTATGTAGTTATTTACAGTCTAAAAATACCAGTTCAGTAGTCAAATCACTCAGAATCCTTCTTAGATAATAGTTTTGCTGTGTAGCCAGGCTTGAAGGAAACATGACGTCAAACTTGATTCTAAGGTTCCCTTTCTTGCCAATTCCTTTGAGATGGGCATACCTTCATTTGGGACCACAAGCTCATAGTTTGATCACAATATCAATCAATTGGATTGTGAGATATCTTCCATCCAAGGTGGTTAAGTTCAGAGTCTTTCCTATGAGAGCATCTACAAGTAATATCTTCTGAGTCATTACAAGATCATTTCCATTAGGTCTGCTATTCAACACAAAAATTAGATTAGCTGGAGCACATCCTGATTCATGGTTTCCCTTCTCATGAAAAGTGATTTTTGTGCCCTTTTTCCAACCATGTTTAATGTCTATCTTCAAGATTTCTTCCACACACTGACTCTATCAAAACAAAAGAAGAGGGCTTTTAGCGAAATTGAAATGAGGAGGCACAAGTGGATATATAATTCTTTAACTATGTTGAAACAATTCGATCCAAATAGCCAAGTTCAGCAATGATTCAATTAATAAGCCTGATTTTCAAACAAAGCAATCAAGCTTATTTTATGAAAATGCTTTCTTTCCGGAAATTAGTTTCACCAATAAAAGAATGGCTGATCAGAATCTGCTTTGCACCCTTTTTCATAGTAATAATGCAAATTATGTCCATAGCGGTGGCGTAGATCAATGAAAAGATTGGAACATTCCATTGCCAAATAAACTTTACAAACAACAAGGAAAAGCATCAAGAAAACTGCATCTATTACCTATAATGATTTTCTTAGGAAAATTTAACGTGCCTGCAACAGTTTAGCAGGGAAAGCAGATATTTAAATTTTCTTTCAACAAAATATCAATACAATTCATGAAGTTGTATATACTATCATTCAATCATCCAAAAATGTTCGGGTGTGCTTTGTAGGATTGTGAACTCATTATTCCTTTTGTTCCCATGAAAATAACTCAATTTCCACCAATGTGGAGACGAGAAAAAAATATTAACTTATAATGCCCCCACCCCAAAAGAAACAAATAATCTACAAGAGCATCTTTTAACAAGATCGAATATTACAAACTAGAAAAAATGAGTAACTTACCAGTTTAACTTTGTGATTTGGATATATAACAGAAAGCATAAGGTCTTGGTTACACTCCACATACACATCCTTTTTAATCACACTTGTCTTTAGTTTCTGAAAAAAAAAGAAGAAAAGAGATGGGTTCATGATTGTCATAATTAGACAAGATCTACCATAAGATAATTATTGCAATAAAAATGTTTGAAACAATAAAATTAAGGAGTAGGCATGACAATAATGCATAGCCCTATTCCCATGTAATTGTCAAACATAAATTAAGAGCTTTAGACCCATTTAAAACCTAAAAATAAAAAGAGGATATGGTTAAAAATTAAGAAATAGAAAAACAAGAAGCAAACCTAGTTATACATCTTGATGACAACATATAAGGATTTATGGTTGCAAGATCCATTCCAACAAATAGTAGTGCTCTATCCCTTTCCGCAGCAGAAAGATTCAACTTAAGGCGTTCAATCTCAAGTTTCATGGCTTCAATGAAGTTAATTTTTCTTTGCTATAAAACATAGTCAAAATAATTGATCAATTAGATTTAAATCGAAGATACCAACAAAACAATTACTTATTCTGTTTAAGAGCTACAAAACAACTTATATACTCAGTGCCCAGCTAAGGCCCCCAAGGGAATAGGTTAATGATAACTATTAAATCAAGTTTAAGCAACAAATTAAGCAATAATTATTAATCAGTTCCCAAGCATCTTGGTTTGACTTGATTTATTAGGAATTTTATTTATTATGGTGAAATGGAAAAAGTATGACACAGAAAAGAAAATATCCTCTAAAACAAAACAACCTAGGAAAAGAAGGAATCAATAATGCATCAAGGCTACCTAGTGTCTCTCCATACCAAAAACCAAAACTCCCCTTGAAATAGCCAAGAGTAATGGAGAGGAGCCATATTCACAACTCATATCTCAAGAGGGTCAGCAAGTGTTGTAGGCATTTTAGTCCCAAAGATTTTTAAAAACTTCTGTTAATCCCTAACTATACAAAATGTCATGTACTTTTATATTTTTTAGGACAAGAAAATAGTGAAAAAGAAATAAATTAATGACTTTTTTTTTCAAAGTCAGGGAATAATAGAGGATGGATTTTAAAATCTTAGGAACTAAAATGACTAACATATATAATCTCATGGACTAAGAGATTTTCTTCTTATCAATGAAAACAACAAAAAAGAAATAGTAAAATCAGACAAGCTTGTCAATGTAATAAAATACTCAAATTCCTCGACAAATCTAATAGGGAAGTTGTCCACTAGGACTTTGACATATTAAAAAATATTTCTGATTCATCAAAACAGAAAATTGGTTTGTAGACAAAAAAGGAACAATGAAAATAAGTTAGTATTAAATAGAGAGGAACAAGTTTTCATTATTATTGACATAGCAACCACATTAAAACACAAAAGCAACAATTCACTTACCTATAAAACATTAGAATTAAAAAAGGAGCATCAAAGATCTAATAAATTTTAATCTTGGTCATGGATTTCCATGCAATACATTATTACCAAGAAACCTCCAAATGAATCTTAGTCATATTTACTGATGTTATACAGAGAGTAGGAGAATAATGGATTTTGGTATATAAAAATAGCTAATTTAGATCAAGTGTTTCATTCTATATTAATTGAAGCGCAGAGTCAAAGAGTGCTCGTTGCTACGGTTGAGACTCAGTGTGTAGAGATTGGAAAAAAGAAGAAGCAGAGTCCTCCATCCCTAAATTCTCCAACGCGAGTCTCATCTCAGAAAATTGAAAAAAACCAAAACTATAGTACCTTCTCATTATTGTACAAAAAAACCAAACAAGAAAGAAAACTCCAACACATTGTGCACATAATATGCACTAAAATCAGACTCTGTCAAAGCATAGGTTTGAAACCTTATTCTCTACTTCATAGAACCCCAATTTTTCAAACCCCATTCCCCACTTTAGAGAACCCCAATTTTGCAAACCTCGTTCCCCACTTTACAAAAACCCATTTTTTCAACTTCTACATTAATGCATGCACTCTCCACACATAAAAAATGGGTAAAATATAAACACAATTTAATTTAGTTAAATTTATCAAATCAAATAAGTTATAGTAGAAATAAAAATATGGGTAGAGAGGCAAACACCTTTTCTTCCATGGCGAGAAAGAATTCTACGATGTAAACACAGAGATCTCAGGGTTTGCATGTCTCTAGAACTAGAATGCGATTGATGATCAATGGAGTTTCTCACACACCTTATCAAGAGTTGTAGCCATTTGAATAGGATAAACTAGAGAAGAGGCAAATATACAATAAAGCGTGAACCCTAGGCCCCACATTGAAGACGGGTAACATAATTTTGATGTTTATAAAGGGAATTAACCTGGTAGAGTTTGATGTCCCAAAAGTAAGAATGTCTCTTGCATTTTGACTTATGATTTAGACTGAAATTGTTCTTTAATCAAATTGATACACTTTGGGTATTGTAGGGCTTGAGCGGTGACTTTGAAAGGTTGGGGAAGGGTCATCCACGAGAAGGTACTTAGAGAGAGGAGGTGACATTGGCCGTGTTCGTCAAATAAAGGTAATATTATAAATATATTTTTTAATTTTACTAAAATTTTCCACAATTTTATAAAAGCGTAAAAATTGACTATTTTTTAAACCGCATGTGTTTCGTACCGCTTTAAATTTAGCAGAAAAGTTTTCTTGCTGTTTTAACATTTCTTGCGAAAATTTTTTACAGGAAAATCCACAGCAATTTCTTGTGATTTTTATTTCTGCAAAAAAGAAATTATCTACAAATATTTTAGCTTAAGATTAAAATCTGCAGGTAAATCTATAGGAAACTAGTTTCCTGCAGATTTTTAACCAAAATACACAAGAAAATTCACATGTAATTATAAAATTTCTAGTAGTGTTTACAATAATTCCGATATCCCTTAACTAATTGAACTAAACTCCCTACTAAATGTAAACCTTATTTTACAAATCTGTTTTGCAAGAGTGAGTTAGATACTAATATTTTTTATAATATATATATTTTTTCATCAAATATAACTTATTTAAGAACAATACAAAACACAGTTACAAATATTAATTACATATAATTTATATTTATTAAGTTATTAATATGCATAAATACTTTTAAATAGAGTTGTTCATGATGAAATTATTTCAATAACTTAATTATAATTACTGAATAATCATAATTACAATCATCTTTTTTTAATGGATTATAATTTTATAGATCCAGTTATCATTATATATAATTGATTATTTAAGAAGTGATTTTAAATATTTTGAATAAAATTTTATTCTTGAAACTGATTTATTTGTTTAGTGTGTTCTACACACTTATGTAATAATTGACACAGAGATCTTTTTTATGTTAAAGCATTAATCACAATACCGTGGATTTTGCCACGGGCATGGTCTGAAAAGTTTTTTGTTTTTAGCACTTTGCTCACATGTATGTGACACTTTTACGGATATGTGTGCAGTGTGACGAAGGTTTTCTACTCGCGTATATACAAGCTATCTTTGCACTCTATACATAGAAATACTATCTATGTATATATTGTGCTACAAACTTTTAAGCTAGCCAAATTCATGTATACGAGCTAGTTTGTGTCTCGATCGGTGTGTAGTGTATGAGTATGACTATGCATGATTATGAAGCCTAAGTAGATCCTGGTAAGATAGATGCCCCATTAAGGGGAAGAACGCTTGCAGCATTGTTGTTGTTTCCATCATTGCCTCCAATAATTGATGAGATGGCTGCTGCTAATGCTACAGTGAAATTTGGATTGGAAGCAATAGCTGCAGTCATAGTCTCAGTCATAAAGGAAGGTTGTTGTTGGTCTAGTAAATGTGTCACTTTGTGGGGGAGCATGATGGGGTGTCCTAGTAGCTGAGGAAAAGTAGATGCATGCAATGGAAGAGAGGATGTGAATACAGGCGAGGGAACTCGGTGCAATTGCATAGGGTTGGTGGTCATGTCAAGGGTGATAGTGGGAAAAGGTGCAGAGGCTGATAGGGTTGCCATTGGGATGTAGGGCATAGAAGAGAATGCTCCTGCACTTGTTGAACCTGATGAGGATAAGAACATAGCTGCAGCTGCTGAGGTTGAATTGGCCATGGCCGTGGCTGAGGGTGGGAGAGGATGGTTATGATTGCCTTCATAGGTTGTTATCAACACCGTTTTGTCTTCTATGCATCTTTGCACCTGTAACCATATATACCATCAATCCATGTTAAGAAAATTAACCAGTAAAAACAATGAAACATCTTATACATGTTAGGGAAATTTACAAAGATTACACAACTACTTTAATATATTTTATTTTGTTCCAAGTCAAAATCTATGATATTATTGGCATCCAAGGATATAAATAAATTGAGTTATTCGAAATTAATTCATTAAATATTTAATCAATTTTTTAATTAAACTAAATAAATAAGTTTAAGTTTAAAGTTGAGTTTTAATTATTTAATAACTCAGATTTTTATATTCTTAACAACAATAGCTTGTATATATGTATCACCCAAAATATATATATATATATATATATATATATATATATATATATATATATTACTAGATTTATTTTAAAAGTTGTAATTTTGTTCATTATTTTCTTATATATATTGTAAGTATATATCATATTTTAAATTGGCTGGTGAGCACAAAAAAACTCTTAAAACAAAATTTTCTATTTTTATTGTAATGTTTTCCAATTACAATCTTAATTAATTAATTTTATTAATACAAAATTATATTTTTAATGATATTTTATTTCATTTTTTAGTTTGAAAATACTCATTGAATAATATTTGATTCAAAGTTTAAATGTATAAAAAAAAATGATCAAGTCACAATCACAAATAAGTTAAATTCAAGTTTCATATATAATTTAAGTTGTTGACTTAACTTATTGTCATATATCTTACTTTACTAAAAAAAAACTTGTCATCTTATTAATTAGCACTGTCTTCCTTAACTTAATTAAAAGCAAAGAGAAAATGAAAATTGTTTACCTGCTTACGAACTGGGCATCCTACGGCCATAGTGCAACGGTAATAGGCTCGGGGACAAGGATTACCCTTGGCTATTTTTTGTCCATATTTCCTCCATTGACATCCGTCGCTAATCTGAAAAATCGCACATTCATCAGACATACATAAATATGTGTAATTTAGTAGGCTTAACTGGGAAAATTTATACTTAAAGCTAGCCATATATAACTATGTAATTAATAATATAAATTAAGACATATAATTAAAACAACTTTAATTATTACAAGAGGAGCTTCTGATCTTGCACGAACTGAAACCCTGGTTTTCTTGAAAGGAAGCTCACTAGGCTTGGACTCTTCAAATTTGGGACTCTTGGACGACCCCCAACTCTGTGAGGATGATTGTTCAATGGCATCTTCAACAGGATCAGGATGACCCTGCTTTCCAATATTAATTAAGTTTAGTCAAAGGATATGGTCATTTTTTTAATAAAAATTAATAATTAATTACATAAGAATTGTTCGAAGAAATTGAAAAATCAATACCTCTTGACCAGATGTATCATCAGGAAATGATGCTACTTTAGCGTCTAATTTGGTGCGTGGTCGTGCGTCCAATAAATGTTGACCACACATCATTCCATTTGTCTCCATCTTCTGTTCCATTCACATATAGGTGCACTGTGTTTTAGTTTTTAACTTATATATATGCAAAATCTAGCACATAACTTGATGAGAAATTTGCTAGCATATTCTAGGAGCCAGCTTCTTGTAATGAAACTTTAATTTTAATTTGTCCGTGTAATATGTACAGTACTTCTAAAGCGTGGATAAAAAGTATTTGATTTAAACATTAAACGGAAATCACGATGCAAATAACAAATTAAACCACATAGAATTAAAAAAAAAAAAAGTCATTAAAAAACTAAAAAACAGATCAAGAGCAAACAGACCGTTATTAATTAAAAACGTACGTCGACTTAATTTGGTTAAAAGATATTATTATCCGATATACTTAATTAAATATCCAATGTATAAGCTAGCGCAGTTTGAACTTGGTAAACAGAAACTTATTGTATATATATCTACCCAGTCACTTTCATACGTGAGGACCAAGCCCAGCTTGTGACCTGTGGTTGCACATGTTAATTATGTTCCAGTGAACGTTTATTCTTAAAGCTGTTTAAATAAGCCGTTAAAGATAAAACTAGTAACACTGAAAAGTGAAACCTGAAGGTGTGTGATAGGATATGAAAGAATTAAAATGGATGAATTAACAAGACAATTATCCGATTTTAATTACAGATCTCTCTCACCACTTCCTTAGTTGTCAGAAAAGAGGTATGAAGAGACAAATACAAACAGGTATTATAGACTATATAATTAGAACAACAATATATATCTTTAGATAGACGTACTGAGTAAATTAACTGATTATATTAATTTAATTTTTTTTCTTATATTCCATTGTCATAATATCTGACTAAGATGTATAATATAATGAAATTCAAAGAAATACAATTGACCGTTGAATACATATATAAACCTGGTATGGCTTCTGCTTCTGCAAAGCAACGAACAATTGTAGCTGGTGATAATTTTTGGTGATTTGGTCCAACATAGTTTTCAACTTGCAATTTTCTTCTTGCACTCTAAGTAGTTCCTTTTGGAGTGTATTCAGCTGAAAACAGAAAGAGAAAATTAAAAAATGCATCATGTTTATCTTTTTTTTTTTTAAAAAAAAGACAACTTAATTAATTGCTGGATGCAAACCAGAATTCGAAGATTTTCATCCTTTGCTGCTGATTTTGACAAGTCAGAAGTGGGACAAGTTAGATTTAGGTTGAGTGCAGTCTGCATATAGAACAGGAGGACATAAAAAGAATTAATATGTAGTAATTTGTAGATTGAGAATCAAAATGAAAGTGAATACAAAATTAGTGGGGATTGAATAAGAAGAAATAAATGGAAAGTGAAAGTGAGAACTTACGTCAACGAGGTCTTTGAGCACGTTGGTATGACGATGGTGCGGGTCCTCTTGATGAGGCTGTTTCTGGTTAACATTATTATCAGTGTCGGTATTCTTTGGCAGTGAGAAAAAATCGACTTCTGGGATGGGTGAATGAACATGTACTTTGGCGTTGACGGTTGGATTGAGTTCCTGGCGAAGGGAATCGGTGGATCTAAGTAAGGTCAACTCATGGCGTGGGTCGTGGTTTTCCATTTTTACTGTCACTGATAGATGCAGAGAAGAAACAAAGAGAGGCGTCTGCTACTGCTATAGTGCACCCTCTTCTACTCTATCCTCGGTCCTTTAGAGATGAGACTTGATAAAAGAGTGAGAATGCGGGCAGATATTTAGGTATATATATTTCCGAATTTAATAAGTAATCCTACTTTCCACCAATGTCTATATGCAACTTATGTACAATGGCAAAATAATAATATCTCTAATTGGAGATGGTATAACAATTTGGAGGTAGGTATATGAAACTGGATTCGCGGACCTCTCTGTGTGACTTTTAGATTTTTTTTAAAAATTAAAATTGTAGATAAATTTATTATTTTAAGTATTAGTTTATTAAATAATAATATAATTTTTAGTGTTATAGTTCAATTAGTTTTAAAAAATTATAATTTTTAATTATTTTTAATGTGTTTGTACATGTGTCTACATGTATTTTTATCTGTCGTATATTTATGATATTTATGTGGTATATATACGTGTGAAAGCCTTTAGATTGTCATTAAGTTCATGAGTCATATACAAACTTAAAAAAAGAGAAAGTATATTTTTTTTTTTTATAAATGAAACTTATTTAGCCTATTTAAATGTAAATTTTGCATAACGAAAATCAGGATAGAAATGGTCCGTTTTATCCATCCGTAGTGATGAGAAACATTACCCTTAAATACTTGAGAGAAGTTTTGAGAAACATGCTCTAGTCAAGGCAACCTAGTTGACGGCACATCTCTAATCTGACGATAGATAGAAACAAGGAATGGGGCCTTGGATTCAAAAAAGACTACCAAATTCCATTGTACTGAGCTCATATATTAATTATAAAATATAGTATTTAATCTTTTTATAACATTCAGTTTGTATTTTGTATTAAATATATTTAAATTTAAATATTTCTAGGAAATAAAATGTTATATACGATGATAAATTAAAAGAGAAAAATATTATTAAAAACAATTATTTTTTAATTTTGGTTAATTAAATAATTAAGTTTTATAAGGAAATACGAAGGAAGGTATAATTTATCATTTTTGCTATATTTCAAAATTTCAATGATATTGTGTTACTACATAGTTAACAACCGCGTTCTTTGTTTTTTTTTTTTTTTTTTCCTTTCTAAAATATAATGACTAGTTTATTCTACTATCTAAATGATGAAAGGTCACAACTGAAAATATACACAAACCAATAGCTAATATCGAAATTAGCAGGAAAGATTGACCATAATGATTGATGAGATCACGGATTGAGAGCCACCGGCTAATCTGCCTTAATTACTTCAATTTCATTACTTATTCCTTAGGTCAGAAAAGGTTTTTATTTTTATTTTTTATATTTATTTTTTAAAATAGTTTACATTGTTAAGCTTTTAACATTTAAACAGTATGTTTATTTTTATTTCATATTTTTTATTTTTTAAAAAAATAATATTATTAAATTTGATTAATTTAGTAAAAATATTATAAAATATTTATATATATAATTTAAAATATATTTATATATAATTTTTGTTATAATTCAATATTATTATTATGTTTTTACATAGTTTTAATTTTTTAAAACATTGAAAATATTTTTTTATTTGTTTTATAAAAATGTTTTGAGAAAAAATATTTTTTAAATTATAAGCAAATATATTTTCACTACTATTATTTGTTTTATGTGAAAATGATCCAAAACAAATGTTACCTAATTTGTTTTAAAATTTATAAAAACAAAAACTAGTTTTGGTTTTAAGTTTTAAAATTTTAAAATCAATATTGATTTGATTTTCAAATTTAAAATATTATTTTTCAAATCTTAACAAAATTAAATAGAGTCATTCTTCATATAGATAAAAAAATTGACAAGTTGATAACTGATTGTTTGTCCCAAAGGTAGAGGTCAGAGGTGGTGTGTAGAAAGAAGGTGGTGGTCAGTGGCTGTGATTACCAGTTAGAAGTGGTAGTCGATGATTGCTAGATGGAGGTGACAGTCAAAAGTGGTGGTCAGTGACTATCGGTGGGAGGAGGTTGTGGCCATCAGAGGTTGTAGTTAGTGATCATTAGTCAATTAGTGATCAATTATAGGTGGTGGTTGATGACCGCAGTTAGAGGTGACAGTAGGTAACTGCTGATCAATGGTGCAAACCGGTAACTATGACCATTGTTGGAGATGACAACCTGTAAGCGCCGGTCGGAGATGGTGGACGACCAATGACTATGACTACTGAGAAAGATGATGATGTCGACTGTTTAAAAAATAAGTAAAAAACCAAAAATAAATAATTTCTTCTTTCAGAATACATTTTAAAACAAAAAATTAGAAACACATTTTTTATTAAAAATTATTTTCTTGCTAATTTGACTATTGTATGGTAAGCATTTACTATAAATAAGATAATATCTTTTATTTGTTTTTTTAATATCCTTGAGATTATAAACAGGAAAACAGTAGTGATTTAGTGAGAATCTTTTTAGGTATAAATTTAGTTTTGTATTCGTGGAAAGAGAAAGAAATAGAAGTAATAACAGGGAAAATAAAATAATTCTTCAGAAAAATAGACTATGACAAATCAATTAACATATATTATTTAGGTAGAACTTTTAAAGGGGTTTACCGTGTACAGGGAGCACAGGTTAAAAATCCATTGTTTAATTAAATTATCTTTTATCAATTTTTTTCTTCTAAAATATCACATATATATTATATTAAACATTAGACTAGCCAAATCAAGTCAAGTTATGTAAGTAATATCAGTATAGCGAATATTTTTACTGAATTATTGTATTGTAACATAGTTATTTTCAGAATGATATCTTAATTAAACTCGAAGCTTATTCTAATTAAAGCAGCATATGACGTGGTCTTGTACTCTTCTAAAAAATCAAGTACCCTCACCCTGCATTTCCTAGATTTTTGTTTTACTCCCTTGAATTTCAGCTTCAATTATTAATTAAATACCTGACTTTTACAGGACCGGAAATTTGCAAGAAAGAAAATACAGCAATGAAATTAGATAAATAACAATTTAAAAATGATTTAATTTCAATTATTTAAGCAATTTTATGTTTCAGAAACATAAGCGAGGTAATTACTATTTTTGTTAATTACTGTAACATGTACATACTTATTACTTACTTTTATATTATAATTAAAATATATAACTTTGAAAAATTAATATTTTTCTCATTCTGGTTTTTCTCTCAATTAAATACTTTCAATATTTTCTTATATGGTCTAATTTAAATATGAGTTTTATACACTACTTTCTACTGCTATACTAGCCATTTTCGTTTCTCTCTGTATCTCAATTTTTTTTTTACTTTTATCTATATATTTATTTTATTATTTTAATATAATTTTATCGATACTCTTAAATTAATAAGTTAAATATTTTTAAAAACTATCAACAATGAAAATAATCTATATCATAATTAAATTATTTACTGTAAATCTACAATATAATTTATATAAAATATTTTTTATTATATTTTTAATTATTTTTAAAATGTTTCATGTTATAGAATATAGTAATAGAATATTAAGTAAAAAAAATTAAATATTTAAAAGAAGCCAAAACGACAATCTTGGATCTGCACGACTTGTGAAACTGGCCGGGGATTTTAATTAAATGTCATATATTAAAAAATCTGAGCTAGCTAATTAGTCAAGTTGTGGAAAATTAAGTCAATGATAGGATGGTTTGGACGTGCCACTTGACGCGAAAAAGATATAGCTGGATTTTCTTTGCGAACTCTTTCCCTCGTGATCTAGTAAATAATAAATAAATACATACATACATCAAACCTGTTATTATGCGATATGGCAGAGAATAATGAACCAGAATTAGCCCTACATGTTAAGAAATTGAATCATATCTACCTTCCATGTAACATATGATCATGAACATCTTCAAGTCAATGCCAGGTTATGTAGGTTTCTTTTGTATTCATCTTTCTTTGTCGGTAAATTTGACAAAGATGCCATTGCATAGACTACAAGTGTTCAACTCATCATCAAATCGTTATCCTAGCTAGAGCCACAATATACTTCATTTTTCTATTCAATGAGAAAGCTTAATAACGCACGCCAGCGTTTTTCTTCCAATAGTATTTATTTAAGACAGAAACACCTTACGCCATTATTGCGCAAATAATAGGTCTCGAGTGTGGTCAAGCCCATAAATGAGGGGAAAAAACCTGATCGCCAGTGGCTAGAGCCACAGGTATAGAGATGATAGATAACAATAATTTTTTAGGTTTTTTGACAACCATAGGATGAATAGTAGCAAAAATTACCAAATTCGGCTGTCAAATAAAAAATTATAAAAATAATGTAGTTAATGATCAAACATGTCATTTCAACGTATCTGAATAAATATATCAATTGATCTGACGTATTTAAGTAGATTATTTATCTAAAACCAAATATATCAATTGGTGTGGTATATTTAGAGGATTGCACACATTAATGATATAATAATAATAATAATAATAATAATAATAATAATTATTATTATTATATTTAACAGTTATATTTTGATAATTTTCATTATAATAATAACACTCTATTTAATAATGATATTTAATATTATATTTTGAAAAATAACACTCCATTTTCAATTGCGATTATGTTATGTATTCATTATAATTTCTATGTTATATAGTAAATAATATCATTTTAATTTTTTATAATCAATTTTATATTATATATTAAAAACAATATGATACATGTTTGGCAAAATTATTATTAAGAGTAGTAAATCTAAAAATATATAAATTTTTTAATGACGTAAGTGTGAATAAAAATTATATTATTATTAAAATATTCTTCATATCAATTAAATTAGTAAATACTTGTTATACAAATATTTTAAATATTGAATATATGATTAATGAATATATAATTTTTTTTATTAAAATTACAATATTTAACTGTTATATTTTGATAACTTTTATTGTAATAATAGCACCCCATTTAATAATAACATTTAATGTTATATTTTGAAAAATAACATCCCATTTTCAGTTTACTATGTTATTATATATTCATTATAATTTATATGTTATATGATAATATAACATTGGTATGAATTATAATAATATTTTATAAAATAACATTTAAAATATAAATATAACTATTATTTTTTTAATATTTAAATATACTATTATCTTTTCATGACAAAATAATAGTATATTTAACCATTAAAAATAATAGTTATATTTATATTTAAAATATTATTTTACAAATATTATTATGGTTCATACCAATGTAACTTGAGTATAAAATATTGTCATGTTATTGACATATAACATAAGAGGCAATGTGTATAGTTATATTGTTACATACAAAAATACAAATACTTTTATTGACTATAACTGTAAGATATTTATTATTATTATTATTATTATTAATTAGAAAAATTATTAATATAATAATTTTTATTCACAGTTATGTATTAAAAAGTTTATATATTTTTAAATTGTATTACTCTTAATAATTTTTCCAAACATATATTACATTGTTTTTAATATAAAATTAATTATAACAAATTAAAATGATATTATTTATTATACAACATAGAAATTATAATAAATATATAACATAGTCAATTAAAAATGGGGTTATTTTTCAAAATATAATATTAAATGTTATTATTAAATAGATTTTATTATTATAGTAAAAGTGATCAAAACATAACTGTTAAATATAGTAACTTTAATAACAACAATTATAATTATTATTAAATATATTATTATTAATGGATTTTATGCTACATAATAATTATTATTTTTATTTATTTATTTATTATTATTATTATTATTAGTATATTATCATTTGATTCTAAGCATGTAATTTACTTAAATACGTAAAATAAATTGACGTATTTGGTTTTGAGACCGATGTATTTTTTCAAATATGTAAAACCAAATTATATGTTTGGCTATTGAATAGTTAAACTATACCATTTTAGTAATTTTTTGTTTGAATGTTGCTTTGGTAATTTTTTTTACTGTTTGTCAAAAACATGAAATTTTTTATTCTAGCTTGTAGTATTATTAAGAGGGACATAACTGATGACAAGTAGTGAGTTATTATTAAAACATTGTAAATAATCACATATTTATTTTCAAAAAATGAATTTTGAGTATTTATTATCTTTAAATTAAAAAAAAAAGGCCATACATAACCCATGCAGGAGCGCAATCGCATGCATGCAATAGAGACCAAGACAGAGAAATAATATGCAAGTATGGCAGTATTATGGAATAAAGGAGTGAGGGAGACCCCACTAATATGTGTAACTACAGCTTTTAATTTGCCCGCACGTTGGGTTCAAAAAGCATTTCATTTTTTACAAATTCACTACCAAACTTCACGTGTGTATTTAGTAGCTTCTACTTTCTCTCAGCTGAACCTCCTCTATAAATAATTATATATAGACCTCTTCGCGTGTGTATCTATCTAAATCCGTGTATTAATTGTATTATATATTAAGCATTAATTAGATTCCCGGCGAGCGCAACCACACATGTACCTGCAGCAAGAGAAATTAAAGCAGAATGAAAAGGAAAGTTGAATAATCTATGGTATGGTATCCTTCGTTTAATGCGTGCCTAATTTTGCTAATCTTTGTTTGTTGTATTTTGTTAAATATAGTCTTCAGTGTGTAGTGATCGATAAGGAAATTTAACTAACACGATAGCAGAAATGAAGAAAAAATAGCAGACACGCAAGATAGTGGTGTGGCAATCTGATTTGGTGTATTCAGATGGTGGCATAAAAACGACAAGGGATAGTTTAGTTGTGATTTTGATATAAGCAAAATAAAAATGTTATGGGAATTTCTAATTTTGTGCATGGTGGTATTCCTTTGCATAACCAATAGGGCGGTGACTTGAAGGCTAAAAAGTGGGAGGGACCAAGTTGTGAGAATCGCCCATCAATTGAGGGAACCTGATCTTAAAATTTGGAAAAGGAAGAGACCTCACTCGTACTGGCCAATGAGAAAGACATGTACAAGAGGGGTAGAGCTAGCCTATTTTCAACCATTGGGACGACTTTTTAATTATTCTTCAAAGCAGAAGTGCTGTATTCGTCTTTGTCTGCTTGCTTTCGTGCATGGAAATTCAATTATACATCACTCTGCAACACCCCATCACCTAATACGTTTTCTGTTTCCTTGTCACTACAAATTAATAGTCTTCCCTTCCATTTTTATCTCAATATGACTGCCTTTTTAATTAATTCATTAATCTACTAATTAAGTAATAACGTTCTTTCATTAGTAACATACATGTTTGCAACTGTTAAACATAAATAAATAATTTATCAATCTATTCAATTTGTTAATCACAAGTAAATTTCCTAACACATGAGTTAGATTACTATTGATAAAACAATATTATTAGACTCCGGATGACATAATTGTTGCATCATATATAAAAACAACATTATTGAATTCCTTATCACAAACTTATAAGACTAAATGTTAATTTGATCCATATATTTTGGTATCACACACGCATGAAAACATAATAATAATATTGTCATTATATAAAAATAATATATAAATGTATTTTGTATTTTATATTTTATATATATGAATAATTTATAATATTTTTGTTAAAATTGATTAAATTTAACAATATTATTTTTTAAAAATAGAAAATATTAAGTAAAAACAAACATATTTTCTGAATGTTGAAAACTTAAAAATGAAAATAATTTTTAAAAAATGGAAATAAAAAATAAAAACAAAAAACATTTTATCAAATCAAACGTTATTTGAAATATCACAATTTACAACAAAGAAGTTGCAAAATTTGGGTTTCACAGGCTGGACTAAAAAATTTCCTACAATATTTTTTATTCTTAGAAAAATTGTTCTAAATCCCGTATGAGCAGCCTAAGTCCATATACTCACCCCTATAGTTAAAGTTAGTATCTAACTAGATGTGAGTTTTACAAGAACATTTCCTTTTTCCAAAACTAGATAGTTCTAAAATCACAAAAAACAAAAAAAACAAACTTGCTTTTCTCCGCTCCTATAGTAGTATAGGAGGTAAACACATTTCTCAACATATAGTGCTTGGTGTTTGTAGAGTCCACCACTTATTTTCTAATATTGATCACAACATTTACCTAATAAATGAGCATAACAATTATATCATCTCTTTTAGCTATAAGCATAGGAGGATTATCATTTATTATAACTCTATACTAAAGTCCAAATTATCAACTCTTCAAAAATAAAATAGTTTGCTCTCTTGAAGTATGGTTTAGATAAGCAGATGAGATATATTAATCAATTAATTTTATTATTGTACCTTTTTGGAGCAATCACAATATGAACTTGTTTTTGCCAGCATATATAGAAAATTTTGTCTAAGAAATATAAAAATTTTGGAGACGTCCAATAATAGTCTGAAACAAGGATAGCAACAACTATAATGTTGCACATGTTGTCAATAGTAGTATTGACTTTGTCAACCATAACTCTTTTAGATTGTTGGTTAGACCTTCTACAGAAGATCTAACGTGACTTGTTGAGGTGTGTGTGAACTTCATTGTAAAAAATTTATCTTAGAATAACTCGTAAGTCTCTCAAGATACAATATAAGTCTTTCAATGCGTTGAGGTTGCAAAAGTAGCAAAAAAACAAGATCCTAGACAAGCACAAAGAAGAGAGCAAAAATGTGTGAGCTATGCCAAATCAAATACACTATATATAGTAGGGGTGAGTATACAGATTCAAGTCCGAGGACCTTCAAGTTTATGCAGGTTTTGAACCTTTTTTTTCAAAGAATCATAACTATAAGAGAAATTTGAGTCCGATCTGCAAAATTCACAAACTTTGCAAGCTCACAGGCTTGACCTATAGCCTGTTTAAAGAGGAAAAATTATCATTTAAACTGTTAATATTGTGACTTTTTATTGTAAATTGTGATATTTTACACTTTTAATATTGAAAATATTTAATATTTTAAATTATTATAAATAATGATATAATTTTTAGTATGATTTTATAATTTAGTTAGTTTAAAAAATATTAGACATTTTTTAAATTATTTTTAAGAAAATATGTGTATGTGCAGACCCACAGACCAGATGCAGATTCGTAAAAAAATTAATTTATTTTAGTTGATTGGATTTATTGGCCTATTTAAAATGTTAGTTTTGCATGTCAGGTTTAAATAGGTCGGATAAATTCGTATATCCACCCGTAATATATATTAATCTTATTACACGTCCAACCTTTGGAAAATGTAAGATGGTTGTGAGGTAATTAATAAAAAGAAATGTTGATAATTAAATGCATTTTAAGAGCAACTACAACATTAAAGTTGATTAAAACAGACCAATGGTTGGTTGGTGTAGTTAAAACCACTTGGTAAAGATCTAATAGAGAATTTAAATAAATTCTAAATAAATTTTGCAAAAGGTTTCCAAGACTAG
This sequence comes from Psophocarpus tetragonolobus, assembly GCA_037954015.1. Classification (NCBI taxonomy): domain Eukaryota; kingdom Viridiplantae; phylum Streptophyta; class Magnoliopsida; order Fabales; family Fabaceae; genus Psophocarpus; species Psophocarpus tetragonolobus. The sequence goes on along the minus strand of CM075692.1, from coordinate 33,969,817 downwards.
TTAGTTACTATTGGAGTGTAAGTGTGAGTTGAAGTCCCACATTGGTTATAAATTGGGAAGTTGAGTAATATATAAGTGAGAAAGACCCATAATCTAATGCCTTAAGGTTTTGGGTTGAAGATTGTGTCATGTTTTCTTATATATGGGCTCGTGTCTCTTGATTATACATCTTCCCATTAGAGCCAATGGTTGTGATCAGCTAAGGTTGACGGTGGATTACCTTCATCGAAAGTCCTCCTCACAAGGGTTTCAGGGGGTGTGTCCCCTTGTGTTTAAGGGAGGTGTGAATAAGGGACCGTTATTAAATGTTGTATGCCTGGAGGGGGAGTTTAGATGAATCTACACAATTACACCTGAAGTCCAAGTTAATGCATGAAAGACTTAACTCCCCTCTTTGGAAAGAAACCTAAAAGAAACCTTGTTCATAATATATATATATATATATATATAGAGGGAGGTGTGAATAAGGGACCGTTATTAAATGTTGTATGCCTGGAAGGGGAGTTTAGATGAATCTACACAATTACACATGAAGTCCAAGTTAATGCATGAAAGACTTAACTCCCCTCTTTGGAAAGAAACCTTGTTCATAACTTAAATGACTATATATTTCATATATATATATATATATATGAAATATATAAATGTAAAATTTTGTTTCTTTATAATATAGGTTAAATTATATTTTGTATCCCTCTATTTTAGTACTTGTATATATTGTGTCCTCTCATGTTTAATTGTACACATTTTGCTTCTTCCTTTTATAAATTGTTTGCATTTTATCCTTCGTTAAATTCAGATCGTTGATGATGGAAATAACAGGAAATCTTAAATCAATATATACAAGATTATAGTATGTATAGAGAATTAAATATAAAAAGATAGAGGAAAGAGAATTTGTGTACCTCAAATATATTGAATTGAAGTTCTTGATCTTCAAGAACAAAAAAACCCTAGGAATGATTATTGTAGAGATATGAGTTCAATAAAAACTCTTGAGGATTTTACTACCTACTTTTTAGGGGATTATTTTAGAGAATGTGTATTGTTGTTGTAATTTGCTTAATGGGATGGCAAATTTATAATCCCCCAGGGTAGGCAGAGACCCCTCAAATGGGCTTTTTATGATTGACTCAACCCATAACAGAGTCAATCTTACTATAATCTCATTCAAATAATAATAAAGATATTATAAGATATGATTATCACCATATCTTAAATTGTCAGATAATGATAAAATATAATTGATTAATACCAATCCACTATTATTTCCAACATTCTCCCACTTGGATGGTATTAATCAATAATACAAAGATAAATCATTAAGCTAGAATGACAATTATAGACAAATCTAATATTAGATAATGAGAAATTTGAGTTACAAAATAATATCCGATAGGGATATATATCATAAATATTTCTCATAAAGTATATAGAATAATGTAGTTCAATAATATGATACTACATGATCTCAAGCATCCAAAAATGCTAAGAGATATGTTACTAAAATGATATTACTTCACACACATCTCATAAGAAAGTTTTCAGACTCCCACTGATCTAAGACATCAAAACTTAACCAAACCATATGAGTTATAAAACTCCAAAGTTAAGTATTTGATCAGTGAATAAAAAAATGTTTAATTAATATAAATTTTTTTTACTTGAGTCTGAAAAATTATATAGGTGAGAAAGCATAATTTACATGCATCTAATTATTCATCATAGCCCAATAACATATGTAATTACATATAGGCTACATAAATGCTCTATAATATTTGACATTTAACTAATCCGAGTTTCAAAAATGAGTGACTATGTAACAATATAAAGATAAGTAGGAAATCTATAAATTCTCTACTAAAACCACATAGGCACCTAGTTTATATAAAATGATACTCAGATTATTGTGGCTACAAAATGTCAATTGAGCAAACACTTAGATAATTGGTCCAAACAAAAAAAAAATTCATAAGTACTTCAATAGTGCAAAATTGTACTCAATAGGAGTACTATCATAATAAGCACTTTTTTTACAAAGTAGAAAATCATACTCGATAGGAGTATTGCATCTACAATATACTTATAGAATTTTGACCAAACAAAATGTGAAATTTTGGGTAAAGAAATGCACAATACTTAATTGCATACCAAAAGAATTAATGTGCAATGCCCAACAAAATGCTCTTAACATCCATTAAAGATGTCTATTAAGATACAATGAATTATGTATCTCAATTAAAATAGGACAAAAATAAATAGTCAAGTCCTATAAAGTATGTCATATCATAATTAAATGTGCACAAGAATATATGACAATACAGATAGATAAGTCTCGAGACATGATACAAAATTATATATTTCTAAAATTTTGATCAATTAAAATATGAAAATTGGGTAAAAGAGATGCACAATGCATAATTATATGCCAAAAGGATTAATGTGAAGTACCCAACAGAATGACCTTAACATCAGTTAAAGATGTCTACAAAGATACAATGAATTTTATGTATCTCAATAAAAATAGGACAAAAATAAATAGAGAAGCCCTGTAGAATATGTCATATCATAATTAAATGTGCACACAATTATATGACAATAAAAAATATATAAGTTTCGAGAGATAATACAATATTATATATACTCCCACTAATCCTCAATATACCAAAAAAATATTAGGATTATAATTAGGGTACACTAGTATTAAAAGTTCTAGTGATAGTGGGATGATGACTTTATAAGATAATAATAAAAGTGAATTAAAATTCACTATTATTCTACTTAAGGAATTAGAAAGTAGTAGAATAACAAATGATTAATGAGAGAAGTGGTTAAAATAACAAGAATATGAAACCTACAAATTCATCCATAAGAATAAATAATTCTCACAAATGGTTTCATAATTAACCACATATTAATCAATCTTTACAAAAATATTGACCCCTATGAGGATCTTGAAAAAATAATTACATGAGTGAGAAAATGGATCACTTGATAATTTTACGTAGAATATGAGATCATAAGCAAGTTCTCAAGTAATCATAAACAAAAATCAAGTGCTACAATAAACAATATTTACACACAATTGAGAATAAAACATGATTACATGCAGCAGAAGAATGGGACATATTCTTGCATATATTAAGGATATAATAATAAATAGTCTCTAACTCTCATCACAATTTATAATGGACATAGGTTTATTTATATATCCCAAAATAAAGCCTCTAGCTTTTACAAGAATACCATTAACAATATTATAAAATATGGTATGGAGAAATTAATATCTTAAAATTTGGGATTCCTATATTGTCCTTACAAGAATTTCATACTAATATTGCAAATCAATAGAGAGTTTGTTATACAAGAAAATATTTTACAAGAGACCAATATAAAATCCTTAATATAGATCCCAACAATGTGATCACAAATAATATGATAATAAAAAATAATTTTATCAAGAACATTTATTTTTTCACATGTATGATTAATTGGACATTTAAGGTAAAAGTATTATATCATGACAATTTATTTTATAAGATATTAATTAAAATTCTAATATACAAAATTCTACCACTTGATAAAGAAAAAATAAGTTGACATAACAAAAAAATACCCAGAGGACTAAATAAAATTCAACTATTTCTTTATCAATATATATATATATATATATATATATATATATATATATATATAGAAAATTTGCACCACAAAAAATGCAACATTTTTTTTTGTTTTGAAGGAAAAAATGTCCAATTAAAGGTTATTAGTCATTATGGAACAAAAAGAAAATGAGAGTGTAAATTTTGGTTCCATATAAATATAACTAAACATGATCAAATGAGGGAAATAAACTGAACATTACAAAAATAGGGAAACATTATGTAATTCTAAAAGTTCAGTTAAAAGAGAATCCCTAAGGAAATTATAATGCACTATAACTTATATGAATAAAATCCTAATACCGATAGGATATAAGAAAATCATTAACATAAGCCAAGAAAAATACATTGTATAACACCAAATTACATTAATAACAATACACTGATAGAGTATAGTTATCATCAATGCAATAAAAAAATAATTATATCACAAAATTCACATAAATGAATCTAAAATAGTGAAATTATAATTATGTAAATAAAAAAAGAAATTATGCATATTGTCCAATAAATTTGCATAATTTTAATCATATATATTATATGACCAACATACAAAATTCACATTATTATACCCATGATAGACAAGTAATAATAATGCAAATTAATAAAGAAAATTATGCTCATAAGAGAAGGACAATTAAGATTGTGCATAATTAATAAAATAACCTAAAATCAATTTATAAATGATAATTCAATATTAAAGAGAGTACAGTATAATTGGAGAATACAAATACTGTAAAGAATTATCACAATGAAAATAGGTCCAAAATTCAAGATTATAATAGTAAAAAAAATTTAATTTAATCTTGAATTAATCAAAATTTTTTTTATACTAAAAAATACCAATAATATAAAAATATTAAATAAATATGGTATTTTTGAAAAAATAAGAATATAAAAATTAGCAACCACATTCAATGCTTCTGAGAATGAATTTAACACACGAATCATCATACATGATCGTATCAAAACGACAAAGTTCTCCCTTGACCAAATCACAAAAATATGGGTATAAAAATGAGTCCATGCAACCTCATTAACACTTTCCAAAGTAAAGTTAATACAAATATATTATGTTGCCTACACAAATGACTCATATTGGTCAAACATAAAACAAGGAAAACCATTAAGTAATTTTGAAAACAATTTACCCCAAAATTATTTAAAAGAAAACTAGGTTTTAAAGGGGTAGCACTTAAAAAGAAGTTTCAATATATAAATTACCCATGTAAGGGTAAGGGAATGAAACTTTAACATGTTATTTTAACAATAACAAGTAGCGTAAACCCTCATTTTTTTTTGTGAAAAAGATAATAGTGAACTATATTATAAAATTTCACTAATAACACAAAAAAATCTTCAATTCAAATTTAATTTTCTAATAGAAAATAATCATAATTCTCTAATAGAAAACAACCATAATATGTATCTAATTTGGCTCTGATACCAATTGATGGAAATAAAAGGAAACCTTAAATCAATAGATACAAGATTATAGTATGTATAGAGAATTAAATATAAAAAGATAGAGGAAAGAGAATTTGTATACCTCAAATATATTGAATTGAAGTTCTTGATCTTCAAGAACAAAAAAACCCTAGGAATGATTATTGTAGAGATATGAGTTCAATAAAAACTCTTGAGGATTTTACTACCTACTTTTTAGGGGATTATTTTAGAGAATGTGTATTGTTGTTGTAATTTGCTTAATGGGATGACAAATTTATAATCCTCCAGAGTAGGCAGAGACCCCTCAAATGGGCTTTTTATGATTGACTCAACCCATAACAGAGTCAATCTTACTGTAATCCCATTCAAATAATCATAAAGATATTATAAGATATGATTATCATCATATCTTAAATTGTCAGATAATGATAAAATATAATTGATTAATATCAATCCACTATTATTTCCAACAGTTGATAGTTAAATTTGGAACATTGACTTGTCATATGTTATTATTCTATGACATGAAAAATAAAAATAATATAGTTTTACAAAAAGCATGAAGAAGCCTTTTTCACACAGGTTTCCATCAAAGATGTTCCCATCTACATTTGTGTTTCTTCACATGTTAGAAGTTTTTTTCAAGCACAAAAGACATGCAAAAGCACAAAATTTTCTCTCTAAATCACAGTGTCACGAAATAGAATAATGATACATGACAAGCTAATATTCCAAATTTAATAGTCAATTGTTTGAATTTAACGGATGAATAAAATGTAAGCAATTTATAGAAGAGAGGATAAAATGTGTGCAATTAAAAATGGAAGAACACAATGTGCGCAAGTGTCAAAATAAACAGATACAAAATATAATTTAGTACTTGTGCATTTGTGCCAAAATAAAATGTTATGTCATACAATAATGACACTTGACAAGTCAATGTTTCAAATTTATCCATTCACGAGTTTAAATTTAATGGATAAATCAAATATAAGCAATTTATAATCATGGAAGGACACAATATGTACAAATGCCAGAATAAAGAGATGATGCGTATAATTTAACCAACAATAATAATTGAAAGACTTTTCACACGTTCTAGAAAAGCAATTTTAGAGTTGAAGTATTTTATTCTTCTTATAACAATATAATATTAAAAAATTATATAATCAAGATATAAAGGAAAAATAGAGCAGCTTATACAAAAAATGACAAACCTACTTAAGAAAATAAGAAGCATCTTTAATATTTTTTTTAAGGGAGAAGAATATTCAAGTTGTACACTAAGTTTAAATTCCTTCTTTTAAGACAATCGAGTGCTTGACTATATTAAATACCGTCCAAGTGAGACTGTCTCCTTGCTTGCTGAGTCCGTATTCCTTCACGTTAGTTACTCCTAATTAACAGTCAAAATTACACGTCCACGACCATGATTATCCTCTTTCTTTGAAATTGTTTTATTTTTTATGTGTTAAGTAACTAGCCGGATCTTATGCTTTTGGTGCTGGACCAACTGAAAAAATATATCTAATAATCATGTGAATATTTTTTTTCTATTTTGTTACAAAATTATCTATATATATTTTTTTGACAAGCACAAAAACTATCTATATATGATAATCTGTTTATTATCAAGATTCTTAATTTAAAAAAAAAAAATCAATAAAAATCAAAATAAAACTATTCAATCTATCTTATATAATATAGTAGATATTTTAACAATTTTAATTTTTAAAATTTCATTTAAAATATACAACAGTAATAAATTTATTTGTTTAAATATTTATAAAATAACATAAATAATTGTGGTATGGTTTAATTAAAAATGGGGCCATGAACAACAGAAGAAACCATTTACTTTAACGAGCCTCAAGGCCCTCTCTATGCTAACTGGCCAGCCTGAAGCTAGTTATATCCATTATCCAGCGCTCTAAAAAGTACTCCTCATCAGTGATTGACTACTGCTAAAAAAGAAAAAATAATTTAACTTAAAAACCTAACAAATACCTAAAAAATAAACAAAAAATTAATAAAAATATTTACAAATTACGTTATCCGACTTATCAATATATAATTCAACATGACAGACAAAAAATGTCAAATTTACGTTTAACTAGTTTCTGACGGAGGAAGAAACACTTATATCTCTGCCAAATGGACCTAAAAGCTGTGAATTAATTGGACGAATTAATATTTCGTTAATATCAAAACGGTTGAGACAAAAATAAAGCGAAACAAATGGGATCAGAATCTAAAGTTTAGTTATGGAAGCTAAGTCAAAAGTGGTTCAATCCTGTATGATCTAATTTGGACACAAAGACGATTCTGTCAAAAAAGAAAAAATGGCCGCAAGACATAATTTGGTTTTATCTAGAAAGCAAGCGTTGAAGACAGTCTTGGTTCTTGATAAGTCCCACACATACATCTAGAAGTTATGGAAAAATCTAGTGCGCTATATCTATCAATATATGAACAAGATTTACGATATTTTATGCATAGTTGATTTTACAATTAATTATATCAAATTTTACTATAATATATTATATTGACCTACAATGTCAATATTCATAAATTAAATTTTATTAGATAACGATTATATATGATTTGATTTTTATAAAATATGGATGTGCACTTTAAAGGATAAAATGCGATAATAATGATTAATTAAAAAATATGTGATTAAGATTTGTGATAAAATCAAATTAGTATATTACAGAATTTCTCTTATATTATTTTATATTTTATAACAAAGACTCAAATAAAAATATGTCCAACTAATATATATATATAATTTTGAAAAATGGTTATTTCCTTCGTTTTTCTTTTCTAAATCGAATGTGTGCGGTGTGATTATTAATTTTGTTTCAGCAGCAACTCCTTAAAACTTTAGTAAGTACGTACTTGACCATACACATGACTAGGACAGGAGAAGAAAAATGTAAATAAAAGCCAAGGATTTTTTTTTCAAACTATATTATCCATCTTTATATAATTAAATAATATATTTATTTTAATTATAATTTTCTAATTAGCATAAAGTAGCACTTTTTAAAATACTTTAATGTTTTAAAAAAATTTTAATTTTAATTAGAGCAATTAAACTATTTTCTAAATCTTAATTAGTTATAAAATAATAATAATTCTTTTCTTTCAATTTTATATTTTTTTATGATACATATTAAATTTATATATTGATAGTGACATAATAAATTTTTAGCCCTTTTTTTAATTAATTTTTATCTTCCTTGTTTTAAGTTAATTATCTTATCTTAAAAACTATAATAATTTTAAATTTATTTTTTAATTTAAAAATTAAAATTTTACCTAAATTAGTTATGGTATCATTTTTATATAATTTTAAATATATTATAATTTATACTTTTTAACATTATGTAAATTCCAAAAACGTATAGAGATATTCCCTGGATGTCTAACTAGAATGGAAACTATAGTTTAACCTAACCTATCCCAACATTAAGATGGCGAATATGCCCTCTTTTGTTAATATCATGACTTTATAGTTCAAGGTCACAAGTGATTAAAACAAATAAAGAAATGGCTCTCATGCTTTGCACAACATGCACTTCAAAGAGAGGAGAGTGAGAGATAATATGTGTTGTATAATACATTGCCAGTTGTATGTTTTAAAATTGATGCCCAGAAAAATGTTATATATATATATATATATATATATATATATATATATATATATTTATATTATATTGATACGGAGATCATTTATATGTACCAAATTAATGCAAGAAATCTCATTATCCCTGAATGATAGCCATTCATTCCTCCCGAAAGAATTGGTTGATATTAATGAGTTTGGGTTAGATGAGAGAATGCACCTACACCATACAAATACCCATAAAAGTACATGTAGGTAGATAATTATCACAAATTAGGTTTAGGTATGGAAACCAGACTTGTAAAAATTATGAGAGTGTAGCAGGTGCATGTGTATTATTATTATTATTATTATGTTTTAGTGTCCAGTTTCGTAATAATAATAAAAAAAACAACAAAATTTATGTAATTGGACACTTAAAAATGAAACTACATGTACATGTAGTATAAAAATGGGTTAAAAGAACATAAATATGACATTTGGTCTAGTGGTACGATTGTTGCTTTGGGATTGAGAGCTCACAAGTTTGATTCTCAAATTGCCCCTACTGTTGTGGTTTTATATTTATGTTTGAAACTGCACACATATGTAACATAAAAATAAATAAAATTAATATAAATTGGACATTTGGTCTATGGGTCTAATTCTCACTTTTGATGTGAGAGGTTCCAAGTTTGATTCTTGGAAGGTTTTTATTATTATATTTTTACATTTATGTTTTAAATTAGCATTGTCAAGTCATTGCACCACGTAAACAAGTTTAATGGCAATAGCTTTCTTAATCATACCACGTAAGCTAGTTAATGGTGTCAATTAATGGAGGAACACCAATTAACAGATTTTAAAATTATTGGAATAAAATGTTATGATTTTTTACTTTGGGGACAAAATGTCATGGTTTGATAAAATTTGAGGGTACGAATTGTATTTAAGCCTTTTTGTTTAAAGTAAAAAATAAAAATTAAAAAAAAATTCAAAATAGCTATGAGAAGTGAAAAAACTTGATAATGATGATAGGGATTTGAGGGTAAGCCGTTTCAAAGCTTGATTTCAAATCTGTTCAGGTAGTTTTGATATTTTGTTTTGAAATGTATTTTGAAAACAGAAATATGTTTGACAAAAATGGTTATTTTTTTGTTTTTTACTTATTTTCGAAACAATTTACACTCAATTTAAAAAACAATAAAATTTGGTTTTCAAGTTTCTGTTTCTGTTTTATTTAAGTTCATTACTTGACGTTACTTACTACCATTGACCATCACCTTTACCATTGACCATTACCTTTAACTAATGATCACTGGTTGCCACTTCTGACAAGAAGTCACTGGTTGCCACCTCCGACTGACAATCACAAATCACCACCTTCGAATGATAATCGTTGATTGCCACCTCGAACGATAGTCATCGACTGTTATCTCTGATTGATGGTCACTGGTCGCCACCTCCGACTGACAGTCACCAGATACGCTACCTCCAATTGATGGTCACCAGATGCCACACCCGATTGACAGTCATCCGTCCCCACTTTTGGCCAACGATCATCGATCCACACCTCCAATCGATGGTTACTGACTAGCACCTCCAACTAACGGTCACCAATCACCATCTTCGCTTGTCGGTTACCGACCAACACCTCCAACTGGCGGTCACCAGCCACCACTTCCAACCAATGGTCATCAACCACCATCTTTGACTTGCAGTTACCAGTCGCCACCTCTGCTTGTCGGTGACCAGTCACCACCTCTAATCACCGATCGCAATCTCCGACCACTATCTTGACCATCACCTCTTCCAACCGATGTTTTGGTTAAGATTTGAAAAAAATATTTTAAATTTTAAAAAACAATATTATTTTTAAAATTTTAAAAACTTAAACCAAAAATGTTTTTTTTTTTATAAATTTCTAAACTAAAAAGCAAAAACCACCAAGAATGAGCCTAAGTTTTTTTACTCTTGTGTGTAATGTGTGCACTTATGTTGCTTAAGAGTACCTATAACAAATAAACATGTAAATGGGAATAATGTCTTAACCATCCAAATCGTCAATTTTAAATAGGTATAAAAATAAGTGCAATGCATCTTCGATTTGTTAATTCAAGATCATGATAAAAATATACATACCTATTCCGTTTAAACATATCCAAGTTATATTTTAAGATTGCGTTTCTTTTTCATTTGAATTGAACAACCTAGAACATTGTTTTTATACTTTCCGCTTGCTGAACAAAAATAGAAAAAGAAGAGAAAGATTTTTCACTTGGAAATAATTGAACAATGTTTTGATCCGATCTAATTCTTTTATGAAAAATATTAATAATTAGTTTGTTAAATTTATTAGCGAAGAATATTCAATGTTGTAGGCAACTTCTTTCCTTCTCTTCTTATTATTTTACATAAACTAATTTTATGACTCCTATTTTGTTTTGGTATTTTTTTATTAAAAATATCTTATACTATTTTTAATTTTATACGTTATCATAATTAGGTAATAATAATAAGATTCTATGATTAATGAATAAAACTTTACCTGATATCTTATTATATATTTATATTTGTTATTTTTTTAAATATATCCTATAAAAATACATTTGGTTCTATATTTTTAATGAAAAGTGTTTTGATTAAAAATAATCAATAATAGTTTTTATCAATAAAATTTAAAAAAGTCATATTTTAACTTATAAAATTAATAAATTTTAAAATTATAAAAGTACATTAAAAAATATCTTTTAACTTAAATAAAAATATTATTTCAAGACAAATATGTATCCAACACACTAAAATTTGTTATTGGGTCCAAACAGTCCACTAGCTTGATTTCAGAAAATCTACCTTTTGTAGGGCATTTTTTAACATTCTCACAATTACTATTTGCATCCCAAAGGGGTTAATATATTTTTAAAAGTTCCAAAACATCTCTATTACTTTTTAACCTAAGATTCTATAACTTTAACCTACATGTGAACCTTGTCTCCTTTCCTTCCTCCCTATCCTTCTCCTCTTCCCAATATGTTCACTCCCATATTCTCTATAAAACATTCATCTATGATGACATACCCTCCTCCCAGTGACATTCCAATTACCATCGATAATTTATCTTTTACGGCACACAATAGATATATCTCAAGTTAATATTTTTTGTTCTCTTTGCTTGTTATTCCAAATCAATTTTATACGAATTTTATTCTTTGTGCGATTTTCATATTAGTTAATATGAAATTAAATTTGAATTTTATGTTATTTGAATTGCACGATCCAGAAATTATTTTGACATATGTTCTAGATCAATTAATTGAAATTTGAATATTAATTATTTTTTTAGATTAGTTGATATGGAATACATAAAAACATAAATTCCAAAATAATTGATTTGAAACACATAATTAATACTTAGTCAATTTATATTTTTATGTGTTGCGGATCAACTAATTCGAAACATAAGGGTATGTTAAGTGTTTTTGATATGAGGTATGAATAGTATTTATGGGGGTGCTAAAAGAAATTTCACTTTTATAGCTACATTTCATTTCATTTCTTGACATGCCGACCTTATGTAGTGCGGTATTGCGGTGGTGAGCAAAATAAATCCTTTGGTGATTGTTTTGACAAGTATACACAATGTTTTTAAGAGCATACATATATATATATATATATATATATATATATATATATATATATATGTATTATTCATAAGTTTTAAAAGTAATGTGTAAAAGTTTTATAGTTTTAACATGCATGAAAGTAAGATTAATAAAATCATTACTTTACTTCCTAAAAATATTTTTTCTCCTTTGTTGTAATGTTAAGAATCTATCTATTTTGCTTATAGTTTTTCTGTCATTCCTATACCATATCAATTTTCTCCTCTTTAATTGCATGTCTACAAACCCACATTCTTCTATATAAAGGTGTTAAAAACGTGTATTTCTTCCATTTTAGAATCTCTTATTACCCCTATTCTCTCCTTTTATAGAATTGAAGTCCCCCATCATGTACCAACCACCTTCCTTTTCCTTCATGCATATTTTTATTTCTATCCAATGATAGAAACTTTCGAGGTTCATATAAAATAATATGATATTTTTCTTAATTTTTTAATATAGGATCAACCTAGTTCATTCTTCTCAGAGATATAAATCAATTATGTCGAATTTTAGTCTTAAAGTTAGAAAGGGAAGATTAGTTTGTAAACATAATAAAATTGCAGAAATATACATAGACATAAAAGTAAAGGATAAAATTTAAAAACTTAAAACACCCATTCGAGATTCCTATCAATGTACCAAGGTAATCATAATTCTATGACACAAGTAAAATTTTAGCAACACATAATTAATCCAAGTGAACTAAATCACAATCACAATATGTAATTCTCACGAACTTTAGAGTTAATAAATGGTTGAATTAGGTTCTTAATTTATTACCTAGTCTTATTTGATTTAGATCAATCAATCCTAATTCATTACAATCCAAAACGCAAGACAAAACCTAGATCTAGAAACTGTATACGAATTGGAGAGAGAATGAGACATATATATAACATAAATTTGCAAATAAAAAAATAGAGATCAAAATTCAAAAGCCCATATGTGATTGCATAAAAAATCTCAAATGGATTAAAATTTTAGTCTTTCATGGAAATTTCCATGGAAGTTTGCAACAAAGAGAAAGAAAAGATAGAACAAAATTTGAATGATATCCAAACTTAAACATATCATAAATAGTATCCTAAAAATGACTATTTAAATAGTATCCTAAAAATGGGCCATATAAAAATAAGTCTAACTAATCCTATTGAAAATAAAACTAAACTTAAAAGGGAAATTACAATTGAAATTAAAATAAGAAAATAAAGCATTGGTCCAATACAAAGTTTAATCTAAGAAAGTTCAATTAAACTTACAAAATAAGGGAAAAGTCCAAACGAGACCCAAAAATGAAAAATGACTAAATGAGATAATTAAGAAATAATTGCAAGATTAAAAAGGACTAAAAAAGATATAAAATCTATATAATAAAATTCTCTATCATCTATACCTTTTTTTTTCTTGCTAGATCACATGTTGCGTACATGCTCATTATCACAACTTTGTTATCTAACTTCCCGATGTCCTAACCACTCATGCAAAATGATTTCTATATAAAATGTCTTCATGCATTAAGAAAGGATGGGGTGGGGAAAGTTCCTAGGTTTGATCCCCACCGCTAAAAAAAAAAACATTACTAACATTTGGAGTTATAAGGTTAGTCTAGTGACAAAGTGCACATGTGAGAAAAAAGAGGGAGGGAGAGATTGTGAGTTTGAATTCCTCCACTAACAAAAACTACCACATTAACAACTAATATTTGATCTATAAAAAAACATTACCAACATTTGTCCTATTAAAGATAAAGTCTTCATACTCAAATTTATTTGAATCCCACAAAAGTACTCCCCCTTCCCCAAACTGCCGAATGATGGTTTAAATGCTTGCCCAACATTTGTGTTACTCCACATGTATTCACATAGCCCTTAATCCACTACTTCCATCTTCATCTCTTGTATGCACACCAAATTCAAGCCTTGCTCCTTAATCAGTTTTCGAATCTCACTTTTATTACCCTCCCTCTAAAAGTCCTTTATGTTATATTCATTTATAATTGATCTTATCTTCACTCCACACTATTTATATATCTCTTTTATATAAATAAATATTTTTACTACCTCGAAGGTCAAACACTTTTTTACTACCTCCTGGAGGTTTATTCCACCTGTATACAATTTTAGTAATTTTTCATTTGTAATAGAGGAACTAACCTTTGTTTGTATTGATTTCATCCTTCCTTTCCCTCATCTTTCTTTTTGTTCTCGCATTCTTGCACTTCTCTCTCATCTTCTCATGCATTGTTGTGTAAGATCCACACTAAAACCTCCACTAGGTTATCCAGACTTGCCTTCTACCTCCCATAATTTCCTAGCCTTCTACACTTGCTTATTTGTGTGACCTCATCATGACATTCACATTTGCATGGATGCCACTTCCACATAATTCCTCAAGTGATAGAATCATATTCCCCACCGATTTTGTTGCATCATTAACTCAATTCACTGTTAACATTGACTCTTCATTTATTTTTTGTGTGTTTGGTTGTGTCTACTTCATGTGCATTAGCCCTTGTGTTTGCATCTGTGTTTACCCCACATTTGTTTGCATATGAGCTTGTTGTACGTTCATTTGTAGTTTTGTCTGCCATGTGTGTGTTTGGATTTGCATCTGCATCTACGTTTGCTACATGTGCATCTGTTATGTGTGCATCTAATTTTGTGTTTGTTGCTTGAATGTTTGTGTTTGTAGCATGTGGGTTGCGTCTGAGTATGCTATATCTGCATTGGCATCTATGTTTGTTTCGTGTGCATAGGTGTCTGCATCTATGATGCATATGCTTGTGTATGGCCCATGTTTCACGCAGTCCATCTCCTTACCATAATATCGTTAAAGCCATTTATATTTGTCATACAATCTCTTGTAATCTTTGGCGAATCTTCCTTAAATTAGATATTTAGTTTTAATGACATGTCATTAAATTTTGAATATGATATTAGCTTTTCCTCCTTCTCCCACTACCTCATCCACCACTTAGAGTCCCTTTCCAACATTGTTGACGATCGCCTTAAGACTCCTCCGACCATCTAATAGTTAGTAACAAAATCGAATTGTGTATACACCTCTCCACTACTTTGATGGCATAGATTATATCATTGATTTTGATCTTTTTCACCAGTTTAATAGGGTTCCAATCTATGATGTTAATCAACATTCTAGCCACATCCACCTAGTTTCAATTGGTAGTACGTGCATCTGTCGATAGAAAAATGTCTCCTATTTCCACAAGATATTAAAAAATTGGAATGAACCATGTTGCACTAGGACACCTTGGCATATAATCCACACATACATTTCACGTGGTACGTCTGTTGTGGTCCATTTGTGCATGTGATGGAAGTAGTTATTCATCAAATGTTCAGTTCCTTTGATAAGTTCCTTTAGATTTTTGCCTTTCATTGGTTTCAATAATACCACGTCCCTACTATCCACATAATAATCATCAATGTTATTCCTTACCAGTATAACCTCTCTTGTAATGCATAGACAATTTTTGGCACTGTAACCTACCTATATAACACTTTTCCATATCTTCCAATTCCTCTTTTCTAACCGTGAAAGATAGTCTCGCTCATACCTTTGGCCTATCCACTTTTGGTGGGCTTGATTCCTTCACATGTCATACCATCTTCTCTTTCCCTTTATCTCTCATTGTCTCTTTTTTTTTCCTACAATGTTTGTTTCAATGCCCTTTCATTTCATTGCAAATGCAGATTATTTATTCTTTTATTGAATATATCCCGTCTTAGTATATCTTCCTCTCTTAGGATACATGTTCCAATTCAACATAGTTTGTATGTATTAATCCATATCGAGTCCAATTTCTCCTCTAGCAAATAGACATCCTTTACTGCCTCAAAAGTAACAAAATCTCTTCATTGCTTATTCTTCTTCAATGGTATGAAAATGTCTCGTACCATGCCTCATCCTGCAAAGATATCCCATAGTGCCTTATTTCTATAATCACCTAGGAAATTTGAGAAGTAAAGCGTATAATCCATCTATGTCTTGTCCAATTTTGTCATCGATCCTCTTGCTTTCGCCCTTCTCGATCTCACCTGTGTTCATCCTTCCATGTCTTCATGTTTCTCTTACGTCTTATCGTTACTCAATGGACTGTGTCAATTCGATTGCACACTATCATTACCTTCGTTAGGGGTGTGCAAAAGAACCAATTCAAATCGAATTGGTCTTGAACCAAACTGAGCCGAACTAATTTTGAGTTGAATCAATTCAACAAAAATTAACTGAAATGTTTTTAAAACCAGTTCAGTTCGAACTGAATTGTTTTTAAACCAATTTGGTTCGAACTGAATTGTTTTTAAACCAATTTGGTTCGAACTAAACTGGTTTTAAAAATAGTTTAGTTTACTGATTTTATAAAAGAAAAAAATTTCTTTATATCTCACATCGTTGTGTAATTTTTCGCTTACTAGAAAAACACCTCCGCAAAATGCCTATACCATTGTGGTCATGTCCACAACACTGTGAGAAATGCACTGAGCGAAAAAAAATAGTTCAAAATTAATTCAATCTAGAATTGTTTTAAACTAGTTTCAAACCAGTCTTACAAAAATAATTTGGTATTAAACTAGTTTTATTAAATGATTTGCTTTTAAGGTTTAATAACGAACTATTTTAAACAATTTCATTTGATTTGTATTAATTTTTTTAAAAAGCCGATTTTTATCCACCTAACCTTACGTAAGGCCTATACTAGGTGATCTCACCAAAAGTGTTATTAGGCATTGTTGACTAATTATGTTTAGGTACATTAAATTTGGCTGTAAATGTTATCACCAAAAACAAATATCTGTGAATATAATATTTTTTAAAATTATTCTCAACATTGATGAGATTTATTCGTCTTAAGAAATAAAAAAAAAGCATTTAATTATATAAAAGTATTTTTATAAAAAAATCTTAAAATCTCATTTTATGATTAGAGTGATTAGAGATGAGGAAGGTAGGTATTTAGGTAATAGATAGATAGAAGAATAGCATTGACAATATTGTTAATTAAACAAACAGCAGGACGTGCAGATTGTTAATTTTCTCCTCTACATAGATCATGGACAAAATCATTCAGTCGACATCACTAGTGGTCAAATCCCAGAGTACACGCCAGCACTATTGAACTTACGTTGCCTTGTAGCTTATGTCAACATTTCAGTTCCTCCTCAACAAATGTTTTGTCAACTATCCAGAATTAGTCAAATCTTTACAATCACAGAATGCGTTACACATTAAAAAACCTTAACCTTTGACCCTGCACACCTCCACCATGTTTTAATATGCCAAATTCAATTGCGTATGTTTTCTGACATTTTCCTCTTTAGATGCTGTCTATAAAAGCCTTGTTCTTCCTCCCAAAACAAAAGCCAATTGTTAGTAGCACTAGCGTGTAACTGGATTTGGCCTTTTTTTGTTTTAACAATTATGACACTCTCATTCCCCTCTACCTTCTTATTCTGCTTTGCTGTCGTGCTTTTGGGAGCTGAAGGTCGTAGATCACCACGCGTCTCTTCTCTCATTAGCAAAGAGCTTTTTGACTCTATTTTTCTACACAAAGACAAGCCAAAAACTTCTACAGCTACGACTCTTTCATCATGGCCACTTATCGGTTCCCTAGATTCGGCACTACTGGTTGTTTAGCCACGCGAAAGCGTGAGATTGCTGCATTTCTTGCTCAAATTTCACATGAAACCACATGTGGGTAGCCTACTGCTCCTGATGGACCCTATGCTTGGGGATTGTGCTTCAAGGAAGAAGTTACTCCTCAATCAGACTACTGTGATTCCACCAACACACAATGGCCTTGTTATCCAGGAAAAACTTACAAAGGCAGAGGACCAATTCAACTTTCATGGTATATATACATTACACATGTAATATTTCAATATCACCATATGAGTTTAATTTTCATGCTGCACACTGTATAAGCTCTTACTATGTCAGTCAGTTAAAATTACTCTGGACATGATTTTAAAAATAATTATTACAAAAGTCAATGTTTTTATTTTTAGAGAATATAATTATAATTATGAAGTTTCAACCATACCAATTGTCCAAACTATGTTGTGTGTTATGCAATTGGCTTTTTACGGTATTATTGATGAATAAAGATAAAATATTGTGCAGGAACTACAACTATGGACCAGCAGGGAAGGCACTGGGATTTGATGGATTGAGAAACCCCAATGTGGTATCAAACAACTCATTGATTGCATTTAAGACAGCTCTGTGGTTTTGGATGACAGAGCAAAAACCAAAACCTTCTTGCCACAATGTGATGATTGGAAGATAGTGTGCCAACAGAAGCTGACGTAGCAGCTAATCGAACTGCAGGGTTTGGCCTAGTGACTAACATAATCAACGGTGGACTTGAATGTGGAATTCCTGATGATTCAAGGGTCAATGATAGGATTGAATACTTCAAAAGATATACAAACTTGTTTAACGTAGACACAGGTCCTAACTTGGATTGTGCATAACAGAAGTCTTTCTAAATTGTTTCTTTTCTACTGTGCTTTTTTCTGCCAAAGATTCAACAATAATGTACTCATTAGAATTTACTTCTAGAAGATTATGAATACAAAGTTTTATGATTCACCTAGCTCCTGATTAATTATTAGATTCTGTTGCCAAAAGAAACCCACAAGATGACAAAAAATAACATAAATTAACAACGTTCAAACGACAAGGATGCTGCATGTAATTTCAAAATAATCCTAGCACTTTATCTGATGAAGATTCTTTTATCTTTTATATTTATATATATAAAGCATCGTGACTGGGTCTCACAATGAAAAACAGATAGTAGGCAAACATCGAGGAGTTCATAAGAATTTCTCAAAATATTTTAAAATTTTAGTATGTCTTTAGTTCTTATATTTATAAGAAGTGGTGTATTTTTAATCCCTTGTTATGAACTAAAAACGTGCTAAAATGTAAGAATAAAAAAATGAATTAATTAAAAAAAAATCAAATTTCGACATGTTTTAGAAAACAAAAAATATCTAGGCATATGTATGTATATAACTATGTTCATACATGTGGTCCTCTTCTAAAAATCGGTGGTGTTATTCCGTCTTTTTAAATATTGCTTAAGGTTTTACTCAAAGATAAAAATTTTGAATCCCAAATTCGTATCTGGTTCCCTATCCCAAACTCAGAGATAAACGCAATGTTATTTAATGAATTTTCTTTTATAATTACTTCATGTAATCCTCCTTGGATGCTTGTCCCATGATCATCTTCAAGAGGCTTCAATAGATGAAAATAAAGGTGGAAGGAAAAAGAAAGGAGGTGAAGGTGGCACCACTCAAGGAGATAAGTCACTCATTGAAGGAAGCTTGCCACAAAAGAAGGAACATTTGATAAAAGTCATGAAAGAACTCTTTTAATGGAGAAGAGAGACACTCAAAGAAAAAACTCTCTTAAAAAAACTTATGTCATTAATCAAATTCAAAGAGATTTATAATTACAGTTAATAATTCGTTCAATCCTTTAGGAAAAACTTACGGTTTAGTAACTCATAATGAAATTTCAATAAATAAAATTTTTCAACTTGACAAATTAAAGGAAACTTTTCAAGCATTAAAATATTATTTAATGGACGAAAACAAAGAATTTATAAACCTTATAAAGTGATATAAGGTGTAATGGTAGTTATTTATAGAACTATTCCCCAGGCTACGAGCTTGGATAAGGGATGTCCACCGTTAGAGAGGTAATAGATGAACTAATTAAGTGTTAATTTAGTTAAGATTAATTTTACCGGAAAACTTGATTTATTATGTTTAATATATAAAACCTACTCTTCTAACTAGGCATAAAATTAAAATTCAAAATCCATGCATAAAGAATTTGAACATGATTTAGATATATAATATTAGTAATTGAGCTTTTTATTTTTTAGTTTTGTGGTAACATTATCTTGAAAATTCTCTGGGCCAGCAAGATTTAAATGTGAGAATAATTTGGGTCAACTGAAGCCCGTGGGCAAAAGGTTGGAACCTGTCTACTACTAATCTTCAAGGGTGTCTACATCTGATTGCCTACAGATTCTGTAAGTGTCTTTGTAGGATTTATTAAATGATTAGACATGTATTCAAATCAAATTCATTCGGGAATCTAAATTGTAGACATGCCTAGATCCCATTTGTTCTTGTGGAACTATGTATGTAGACTAATCAAAATCAAACATTGGTGTGAATTAAATTCGAATATAAACAGCAAGTATGTATATAGACTAATCAAAATCAAACTATGTACATTCATAATGTAACATTACTTTATTGCGGTCGACATTCTATTATGTTTGTCCCTTTATTGCTCCTTATTTCTCGCACACCATCTGTTTCCACCTTGCTTTCTTGTCCTCATACATTTTTGTGCAATTTTCCTTCGTTTATTTATTTTCTTGTGAGAATGCGGAGGAACTGGGTCTTAACAATCGGGGAAATCATGTCGGTATTCAGAAAAGCTAAAAGTTTACTTCTAGAAACTTGAAAGAAGGTAAAGTCAGCAGAAGCATGGAAAAAGTAATCTAGTTTGTTTTTTTTTTTATTTATTTAAGAATTTTACATAAGGATCGATGAAAATATAAAAAAAAAATGTACTAATTCTTAATATTTCATGCACTTTTAGTTTAAAATCTCCTAATTTCAGAAGATTTGAAAAGTTTTAACTAACCAAATAAAGGGGCAAAAAAACATTATTTAACCCCTTATTTTTTTTTTCCCCCATTTCCTTCCCTTTGATTTTGCTTGTTCTTGTGATCTCATGCCTTACAAATATCCAAAATACTAAGAATATACATCACTTCGATGATCAATAATGACTAATACTGAGTCTCACTCTATAGGGCTAAATTTGAAGTCATCACATAGAAATCTTGTTTCATAGGTATACATTTATCACCCGAATGCCTCCACCCTTGTGATCTTCAACCTCTTTACAGATGATAAGAACATCCTAAATGAGCAAAAAAAGCAAGCAAATTAATGCTTAAAATGGAAGGGAATGTTTGAGAGAGAAATGAAGTTAGAGTTAACTTACTCCCAAGGGACATCCCCAACCATAATCAAATCTCCCTCTCCATCTTCATAAGTTAGAACATGGCATCTCTCTGGTTGCACTCCATCCATCTCAGTCCCCCCTGTTCAAAACAGCCACATTCCTTTGTGTTATTATTTTACTAACAAGGAACAGAGATGCTACACAAAGCAAGGATAACTAGCTATGAGAGAATAGCATTAGACTTTACACAGAATAGTAGTGTCAAACATCTGTTCAAGGGTCTTTACTAACTGGTGGTAGCCATCATGAGCTAACAAGTTGAGTTTTCTACCAATTGGAATGCCTTCCATGTACACCTTCACAAAGAAGCTGGTATGATCGCTGCAATCATTCACTTCAGTAGCTTGTGAAAAACTACTTAGATGTGGCTGCATCGGTTGCCAGTGCCCCCTAACATATGAGAATGACAGGGTGAACAACTTTAAAGTGTAAACTAGCTAGTTACAAATGAATCCATTATGTCATAAAAGAGTTGTTATATTACATTAATTAGTAACCTTAGAAATACAAGAGTTTTGGTACGGAACTAATAGTTGAATGCATAAGAAATGAGAGAGTTTCTGAGGACAGTACTAAAACCGTTAAATTCACGATGTTGTGCATATATACAAACCCTGAACTAGAAGAACCGAGATGTTGAGTAGCAGAAATGCTGAGTCCAAGCCTAAGATCTGTGCGAAGGGCTTGACTATTTTGGTGTGTGAGAGAGGATGCAGTTGAATTGGAAGGGTTCCTGCAGCTGCTGATAGAAGAGGAAGAAGAACTAGAGGCTTTGCCCTTGCCCATTGTGGAAGGAACTAGTGTGGTAGATTACACATGAAGCCGCCACATTAAAGGCCTTAAATAAAGAGAGAACATGAGCAGTGGTATGAAGAAGACTTTTTCAGCTGCTGCGCCACCCTCCATTGGCCACCTCTCCCCTTTTTCTTCCTTCCATGCAATTGGTAGACCTAAAATGTCGTCATGGTAGCCGACAACTACACGTGTCAATAAGTAAAAATCAACATAGTATTTATACTATGTCAACATGTTTTTTGTTTAATAATTCAGACTTCATATATTCAGATTAGTTAATATTATTAAATGAGATCACACGTTGATGGTGCATGAGTTGAAGATTTTTATGATTAAACACTTGAATCAGTGGTAATTTGAAGGCGGTGTTGGCAATTGCAGTAGAGACAAGGGTTAGACAAAACGTGTGGCCAGTAATACACTGAGTCAGTTTTGAGGGGGATGGAATGAACCTAGATATTGGACAATTCGTGAGATGAACATTCAGGTGGACAAGAGGACATTAATGTTGATATCTGAAACCTTGTATAGACATGTAATATCCACGTAATCAATGTTCAATGGATATAATCATCGTGTTGCTCGTGAGGGATCTTGGTTGTATTGTAGAGACCAAATGTATCAAGGCGTTGCTTCAACTTAAGTGAGGCTACAAATACTGCTACGTACCAAGGAAAACATATTGGTCTATCTATGAATAGCTGAGAAAACATTTAAAACCGGACAAAGTTCACCACCATTTTCTTTCACCCGAGTAGACTTGTCCTGTGCATTTATTTCTTTCTGATGTGATTTCATTTTGCTTTTTATTATGCTTTATCGGTAATCAATATCAAAAGTAATTTTACAATGATAAATAAATTAAAGAACTAAAGGTATATATAATCGCTTCTGAACATGAACTACGTGACAACTTAGAATATCTTATTGACCTTTTTTAATGGCAAAATGATGGTACACGAGATCTGGTCTTGGGGACTGGCAATCAACTTGATTTGATAGCATAGGGAAAAAAAGAAAGATAAGCTCTGTTCAATATCAAACACATGTTGGAATTCGAAACG
Organism: Psophocarpus tetragonolobus; assembly: GCA_037954015.1. NCBI lineage: Eukaryota > Viridiplantae > Streptophyta > Magnoliopsida > Fabales > Fabaceae > Psophocarpus > Psophocarpus tetragonolobus. The sequence goes on along the minus strand of CM075692.1, from coordinate 33,946,488 downwards.
TAGTTCTAAAAAAAAGTGTATTTTTTATATTCAGTTTTTTAGTTCTTCAATTCAAAATAATTGTTGCCAACTTTTACTTTATTTAGAAAATAGGATAAAATTAGAAAAAAAATTATGGTGGTATGTTGTTTAATTAATTTCCCTTTCCACCAAGTTATACAAAAATGAATTTGACTGTAATATATAGATATTGTTAAAAATATAATATGATGTAGTCATGATTTGTTAAATAATTAAAAATTATTAATTTTATATAATAATTGTTAATTTTAAAAGTTATATTAAGAATTATTTCTATTGTTTTTTGTCATAGATGATTTCTAATTGTTTAACCGCCGTATAGAAATCTTTATACTAATAATACATTAAAATTAAAATAAAGAGTATAGAGAATTCATTTTTGTTATCGTTTGCATAAGCAATTTTTGTAACATACTTGACAAAACCATCTGAGATGAAACTCAGTTTTCAGAGTTTGGCTTAATACATAGAATGGTAAGATAGTATAATTAATAAACTTGTATTATTTTTTTTTTCTAAAATTGATAATACTTGTTGGAACTTTCTTAATTCTTGTGTATAAGCTTATGCTGGAAGCAACAATTTTTGTCAAAAAAGAAAAAGGTATTTTGAAATGAGGAAAAAGAAAGCATCGAATGGAGGGCATATATGTAACCATGTCTCTTAATAATAATGCAAATGCAGCAAAAAGAGAAGGAAAAGACACAAGTGATACTCTTCACATTCTTCGTATCCTCAGGAGTCTCAGAATGAAGGTATTCTCTCACGTGGCCAACGCAATTTTCCTCATCCGGGTCTCATGTTGAAATTGCTTTAGTGCTTAGAATTAACAAATAGGGAACAAGAGCATAATTACTTGGATCTAAAGATATGGGAAATGCTAGGTAAAGAGGAATATTTGAAGGAGTGAAAAAGAAAAAAAAAAGTAAGATGTTCCCCACCATCCCAACCATAAGGTTGCTTGGATTAGCCATGAATCTGTCATTTGGTCTCCAATACAGTATTTGTGTTGAATTAGAAAAGCAGGGTGTAACCCACATTCGCTTTTTTCTTAAATACCCATTGCAGATGTGTCTTGCCATGTGAAGACCAAATCGCCCAATTTCTTTGTCCTTCCCATTCTTCTATCATCTTGTTTTGCATTGCTTGCCTTCTCCGTCATCATTGTCCAAATTATCAGTTTCCTTCCTTCGTCAAACCTTCTACCAAATAACTTTTGACATCTCCCATGCTATTACTAGGTGGGGCTTCTTCACCTTGACCTCTTTTTCTTTTATAATTTTCTATATCACCATTCACTATTCACTATTCTTATTTTATTTGCCTCGAGAATCCCACCTATAAATTCTTCCTTTCTCATGCAAACAGTATATATAAAGACGTTGAACTCAACTTTTATTTTTGTTTGAAGAATTTTATTTAAGTAAGCGGCTTCACTAAATAAGGACGTCACCTAACATTTAACAACTATAACTTGTATATGATCACTATCACTCCTATCTCTAAGTGAACTCTATAAAAGGAAGCAATTGCAAGTCGTCTGTCTCGCGCGGAGCACACGGCCTATCTTAATCTCCAAACAACCTCATCAAATACGTCATGGTTTGGTTAACTCCCCTCAGTCACTTCATCTCATCAATATCATTAAATTACTCTTCATCACCCTTTCCATCTCAGTTTTAATCTAACCTCCAATTCTACTTCCCAATTAAAACTCACGCAATTGTTATAGAAAATTATCTTCATTTACATGTACAGTAGCAACTCTAAATCTACCAACCAAGCTAATCAAATTCGATATTCTATTCCAAATCAGGAAGGAGAAACGAGATTTTGAATCGTCAAATTTCATATATGAATACAAAGGTCTTTGAATCACACTTTAAATATTTTAAACTTAATTCATAACCATAATAAGGGAAAGGAACTCAATCTAGTAATAAAATAATAAACCAGTACAAATACCAAAATATAAAAAACTTAAACATGAGACATACACAACTCGTGGATCACAGAACAAAAGACATGACAACACCTAGACCTCTGACGAGTAATATAAATCTTTTCAAATTCACATCATATGACATCCTTTTTTCCATCTCCTTGAAGCAAATGAGTAATTAAGAACATCCTCATTTAGAGGAGGTACAACAAGAATATCTTCATCCACTCCAAATTGGACTTGACATAAGCATCATCTAGAGTTGGCACAATAAGAACATCTAAACGTGTCGAGCAACGTATCAAAGAAAGTGAGAAACCTAACGGCAAACTTGGACAAAAATTTGCCCAGCAGAGTCAGAGCAGGGAAGGCCTTTTGATGCATTGGGCACGGTCGTATTAGAAGTTAGGGCACAGACATTGGGCACAGTCGTATAGAAATGGTCTTTCTTTTACGGGGGCTTGAGTCATTTTTAACTGAAAATCCCTTTTTTTTTTTCCCTTTCTTTTTTGGCACTGGGTAGGAAGTCCGACATGCCAAACAACATTGCCAATCCCACAAATTTGTGATGCTGAGCGTGGACGAGATCGTCCAGGTCCTGCGAAATCGTTCGACTTTATTTAAAATTGAACCTAGTTTGTCTGCCAACCCTCCTATATTAAAGGGGAAGAATGGGTCGGCGAGTCGCAAAGTGAGAGATACCAACCCTCCTAAATAAGTGTGAAGTAGATAATGAAATAACATAATTTACATTATCAGCAATAGAAGCCCCGCCAAAAACCTAACGAACGAATTTGAGAAACTTCGTCATTATTACAATTCAATAGGACATAAGAGTCCCACCCATTTCATGAAAACAAAAATTGCCACTATTTGTACACCCTATTTGTGAGAAAATCGTTTACTTCAGCTGCCACTTCATAGGCTCCCTCAACGCAACGTCCCAAGGCAACACCAGACACGTAGTTCCCCCCAAGGAACAGCCCTTCAAACCCAGTACTTCTGAGAGAATCTTTAGCAACATCTAGAAGATCAAGATGGCCTATTAAGAACTGAGGAATAGCTTGAGGCCACAGTCTCACCCCCAATACAAATGGGTCCTCGGCATTTGGCTTGATGAGGATTTTCCTCAAATCTCGATCAACTGCTTCAACAAGTTCGCTGTCCGTCTGCCATTAAACAAGAGAATTCATGAGGAAATAATAAAAAAGGAAGGAAACAAATGCAAGTATACAGATAGAGAAATGAAACTTGGTTCAATATAACCAAAAAATTAATCCAGATATGTAAAGTATATGACAGGTATGGATTCAAGCATTTGAAGTCAAATAACAGAGATGAAGCCTGAAACCCAGAACCACCAATGGTCAAGAAATAATAATGAAGAATGAGAGGCCTAGGCGAAGTATTCCTGTGGTTCGAACAATAAAACTACAATACTCTTCTAGAGCAGAGTATTATATCATGCTCTCTGAAAAAACTAAATCACATTCAATATTTTTTATTACATGGGCAAAGTGCAAACATTTGAAACAAGGTTATTGGACCAGAGTTGTTCCAAACAGCCAAAAAAATCCACAGGTTCTTTACACCGTCATTGAAATTTCCCTGAAAAACCAGCTCACGTTGACCCTATTTGACACTAAAAAACAGCCAACCAATTGCATCAATGTTAACTGTTCACGTTTCATATAAATCATAAATGCTACACCTTTGATAAAATTCCAGTATTGGTAGCCCCTCCAATGTAATTCAAGAGTAGAACCCTTCCAGGTGGTGCTCTGTTGGGGAAAAGTGATGAGCTGTATATAGTTCCTGTCAAAACCACAAATATGCTCTTGTCATCAAACCCGTCAAAACACTAGCATGCACTACATAGTCCCCAGTTCTAACATGGTTAGTAAGAATTAAAAACACGTGGAAGTTGGAACTTGATTTTTCTTTACAAACTCACCTAATGTTTCCACTCCTTGGGTACGTGGATGCAATTGACCAAACCCCTGCAACTCACCATCTATCAAGCATTCTGATCTAATAGCTTCTTTTGGATAGGATACAGAAACCGCAGCAACTGGAGGATAATAAAACTTCAAAAGGGCATCAGCAGCAGCAGCCTGCAAGAGGTATTAAAAAGTTGTCAGGAATAACAGCCCACAATGCTTAAATTGAAAACTATCATGCCAACAATTAGCCATTCATCAAACAACTAATTTATTAACATGCACTTTGGTTATTGGACTCAAGCAAAAAGCCTGTCAAAGAGCATGTAATGTCCTTAAAATCCGCTTTAGAAATAGACCCTAAAAAGTTTACAAGGCTTTCTAAATTTAGTCAGGCAGAAATGAACAAACAACATTGGTGTAAGGAGACTGGTTTATTCAACCTCAAGCACAACACATTTCACAGCCATGCACTAATGCAGTAACCATGGCATGTATACAATGATTGTGTCCTGCTCTAGTTTGATTCTGAAAAATGTCTGCTATAGCTTGATTCTGAAAAATGTCTATGGTCAACTAACTGATAATTTGTTAATCAATGAAAAAAGCACAAATTGTCTATATTTTCATATTTTGTAAATTAAATTTTCAAATATAAGTTTTTGGAGATATGATAACTGTTATTCAACAAAAATTGAGGCCTGGAAAATGCGTATCATGCAAGATTGTTAAATTTGAAAGTTTACACTTTTACATAGACTTGTGAATGTTCTATGGATTTGACTCGTGGACTCAACTCGTAAACCCTTATAGGTTTACTTCATATAAAAATAATAACTATATATAATAACTTTGTTGAAAATCAGAATATAATATTTTGATCTAGTAGTAAAACTAGTAATAGTGTTTTATAGGCACATTATCTTTTATTTAGAGGAAATTCTCTATTTATTTACAATCAATGTTATTAACCTAATATAAACATGTTTCCACTGTGTAATCAGACACACGGTTTCAATCCATTATTCCATGTTTCTCTGATTTTAACAAACTTAAATAAGTCAATCTAGCAATGCATCACTATGAGATAATAACTTGCGAAGGTTACAATAATGGTAAAGCATTCCCATTGAGGATTCAATGTTGTTGGAAAATGAGGATTTGATGTTCTTAGAACTTAGAAGTGAAAATTCTTTCATTCAACGACACTAAATGGAAGTATGGTGAACCCTAAATGCATGGAAAACAACTCAATTTGCTGACTTATTGATAAATTCGAGAGTTTATAAAGTTTGTATAAAGTTTATCATGACTACTTAGAGTTTACTTAAAAAAGAATTTACACACTTGTTATACGTAGAGGGTAACTCGTAAACCCATAAGATTTAGTGAGTTAACTCAAGAGTTTGATGATCATATTATCATGGCTTAATTGTGCTTTTCTTTGCATTTTGTGTGGCTGTGGGTAGGTTGCCCAGGAAATCATTTATATCTGAAAAATTCAGAGGATAGTGAATATCGACATATGAAACCGTATGCACAAAAGCATATGCATGTGCCACTCACAGTACACACTCGCTCATACATGCAAAGAGCAAAAGGCATGCATGCAAAGAAAACTAAAGACTTGCTATTAGGTACCAAAACATGCCATATTTTACATCCACACAATTCCAACAGGTCATATGCCCACGTTTTGAGTCCACAGATAAAACAAATTAACTCACATAAATAAATGATATATTTTTTAGGAAGAAACTTACAGACAGAGGACGCAGCAATGTACTAGCAACATAGGAAGGAATGGTCAGGACAACAGTTTTGCACTGCAAAGAAACCACTCCTTCAGGCGTTTCATATGTCAAACAGTACTCACCACTATCGAGTTTACTAATACTTGAAAGCTTCCAAGATAACTTTACTTTGTTGCCTAATCTGTCAATAGGATCACAATTCACTAGGATCATCAATCTGGAGAATAAGAGGAAATTAACTTGAAATTGGTATAAAGCAATGCAACATTTAGTACCTTGCAGAAATTGCATTTGGCAACATGATAAGTCCCTTTCGGAAAGATCCAACAGTCTGACCCTTTGGTTTTGGCAGACGCCTACAAGAATAATGCATTAGTGAAACACACCATAAATTATGGCAAAAATCCAGAAACTCCAGGGCAATTATATAATTACGGATCTCGAGGTGGTTTTGAAGCTGCATTTCTCTCTTGTATTGCTTTGAAAGTTCCACCAATAATGCTTCCACCATTTTTTTCCAGCTTCCAAACTTTCCCAAATGCTGCTTTCATACTTAATTTTGAAGGATCACCTGCATATACACCTGTATATAACAAAATAAGGGTAAGCAAGAGGATTTTCAACAACAAAAAAAAAAACTGCTAAATAAATCCAGTAGAAAATTGATATGGAAGAGAAAAGCTAGAAGAAGTAAGCTCATCACTAGTTAAGTAAATGATAAAGTATAGTATAGGTCACACTTAAGTCTTTTATGGTACATTGCATAAGATTTGCAATAAGTGCTTATCCAATGTTGATTTGTACACATACTTCAATAGCAATTACAAGAAGAAAAGAGGAAAGAAATGTAGAAGTGTTCTAATATGTCAAAAGCAACACATGCTATGAATCAATGATGAACTAATTAAAACATATTGGACTTGCTTCCTGACAAGTTATTCCCCGTCCCCTTGCCCTAACAAACTCCCAAACAGGAAAATCATGTAGTCTGTTCAGTTTTACATTGTAGATTAAAGGATCACTACATAATAATCAGAAAGATACTAAACAGCACCTAAAAGTGGCCAATTATATTTCAAGTGCCATTGAAAACATAGATATATATAGCCATAAATTAAGAAAAGATTTCCAAATATGCAATTTTTCTTTCTCGGTGTTTACATCTTAGTGGCCAAAACTGAATATCACAAGGTCCAAACCCGTACACAAAAAATGGAAGATTGGATAAAACTTAAAAGGTTAACAAGAATAACAAAAAGGAGATCAAACAAGTCAATGTTCTCACCCGAACAAAAAGGCTCTATCAATCGTTCGAAAACCTCATCACCAAGGTTGCGACGAACAAACTCTTCAACCGATTCCTCATGACCCTGTCACCTTTGTCAACATTATATTACATGAGAAAACCAAATTAAGAAGATTTGCCTTTTTATCGTTCCAGATTTAGCATTTGACACAAACATAATCAAAGAAAGGAAAGAGGACACACTGGAGGAGGAGGCCGAATTCCAAGTGCACCAAAGCCAGCCCTGATCTTCCCACCGAGACTCATCAAGTCAAAAAAGGGCAAATCAGTCGGCTTCCCAGGCACAGGCCTCAGCTTCCCATTCCACAACACAAATCGAGGCGCATTAGGATCACCTAGAACAAGCTCATCCTTTAAACCACTATCCACCTGCCAAATGCAACAATTAAAATCACATTACCAACATTCAACCACAACAAGTGCTACCCACAATCTCTTAACACACACACACACACACACACACACACACACACTACAAGTACTTAAAATCATGACAGGAACTTATTAAATAAGAAGTGAGAGGCATGCAAATTGATGAATTAGTGTGAATAGTAGAGTATATTAAAAAAATGGGTTAGAAAGTATGTTGGGAATCCCACATTAACTACTGAAATGGTCTAAATCCCCTGGGGAGCATTATTACATACCACCATGGTGAGCATAGGATCGGAGGGCTGAAAACTGTTGGGTCCTTCTTCCCAGAGGTAACCGTCCCTCTGGAGAGTGGTGATGTTGCCGCCGACGCGGTCTCGAGCCTCGGTGACGAGGACGTTGGCATTGGCGTGTTTGGTGGAGAGGGCCTGGGCGATGCAGAGGCCGCTGATGCCTCCGCCGACGACGACGCAGTCAACGGGGGCGGAGTCTCTGGTTTTGGGCGGAGATGCGGTGGATTCCTCGGCAATGGAGCAGCGGAGAATAGGGCTACGACGAGTGCGAGGGAATTTTCGAGTGGGTGAGCAGAAGAAGGAGGTTGGGGGATTGAGGGAGGGGCGGAGAAGGTTTTGGTTCGGCAGAAACACGATGTCGTTCATGAGGGTAGCCATGGCAGGCACACACACACTCAAGAAGAAGGAGCACGTAACTTCCCTCTTCCTTATGTTATCCTAACACTGCTACAGACAAGCAAAATATGCAACACGCTAATACACCTTTCTCCCCATCTAATCTTTACCTTTTACCTTTCTTCAAAACATATTAAGTATATTTTTAAATAATATAAAATGTTACATTTCTCTAACATAGTTTATTGTCGAGTATATGACCTATTGCTCTCATCTGGCTTCAAAAAGATTTATTGTCAAGTCAACCACTCCATAATTATTTTGGTGTAAGTAGATATTATTTTCTAGATTCACTTCATGTTAGATAAAATAATTAATTTTTTCAATTGTGATTCGTTTGTTTATATGTGTTTTAACTAATTTTTTATTTTTTCAATTGTGTTTAAATAATACAGAATAAAATTTAAAATAGTAATAATAATATATGTTACAGATAAAATAATAAGAGAACCTTCCCAATCATTTATTTTCTTAATATCTATAGTTAATATTAATTACTCATTATAAATATTAAAATTTAAGAAAAAAATTGATGTTAGATAAAAAATAACTTCTTAAACTTATTATTAGAGTAAGTAGACTCTCCTCAAATATAATATAGCCTACACATTATAGATAAAATAGTATTAAAAAAATTCAAATGCTAACATGAAAAAGAAGAATTTCATTATAGATAAAATAATAATATTTTTATAATGTACATGTTATTAATAAAAAATATTTATTAAATTACAAATATTACCATAAAAAGTTATTATTTAAATTGTATGTTTTTTAAATAAAATTTAAAATTTTCCCATTATTATTAAAATTAATTAATTTAAGTACTTAATTGAACTTGATAATTTAGTTTTTTATTTTTATATATGAGCAAAAATAATATTATTTTTAGGAAAAATGTGTTTTAAAATGTTCAAAATTTGGTTCAAATTTATTTTAGTTGTTGTATTTTAAAAGATTTTAATATATATTAATAGTGTAAAATAATTTTATACTATTAGCTTTTTTATAAGTTAAATATTAATTTTGTCAATAATATTGAATTTTGTTGGCAGGAACAAACTTACAATATTTTTTTTACATTTTTCCTTTCTTAACAACTGAATATTCTTATATCTCTAATCTTACATTATTAGTAATTACAAATTGTTGATAATATAAATTTTAGGACAATAGTTATAAAAAATTCACAAACTTACTGTACATTATTGATGTTTGATTTATTTTTTATTTTATAATTGTGTTTTTATAGATTTTTCTTTGTCCATCTATTTGCATATGAATTTTGTTATTAAAATAATTTTATAATTTCTTATAATTATTAATTTTAGAGAAATTTTCCAAAAAATAATGTAATGTGTGAATATTTTAAATCTCTTTGCATATGTCACTAGATCAACCTTATGTTACATTTATCTGTCTCTTTGCATATGCATTATTTTTTTATAATTTTTTCAAAAAATTATGTAGTGCGTGAATATTTTTTATAATGTGTGAATATAAATTATTGTACCACTAATGTTAAAAGGAGGAGTAAATTTTAGAGAAAAATATCCAAAACCACCTGGCATAAAGGATGAGAACTTTGAAATCAAGCTAAGATTCTAAGAAACATTAACTTGTAATTTTTGCTAAGTATTATGTAACTTTATATCAAAACACCGTGAAAAAACCCTTTCTCAAGATACTTTAAAAAGTGAAGTAAAAAAATCCATTTTTTTTAGAAAGTTTGTAAAAACAAAATTGCAGAATTGTGAGTAAAGAAATAATTTTTTTTTTTTTTTTAACCGAAGGAATAAGGTAAGTAAAAAGTTACATTCAATCCTGCTAGACTTTATATTTACTTACCTAAAGTTAAACAAACTAGTAGTATTTTCTTAGAATGGGTTGTTCAAGACAGACATTAGTTATTACTTCGACATAAATCGTCTTAAACTCAGACAATCAAAATAAATTTACAGAAGTAATTTTTCACAATAGTTACCTAAATTATTTTCTAATATAAATTTGCTTTAAATTGGTATGAACTTCATTCGAGGTGTTAACTCTTGACTTGAGTTGATTCTGGTAGCCTTTGCATCCCATAGAAATCAAAAGTAGTATTTTTTAAATATTATAACAATAATAATAATTGTAAATTGCAATTCAAATATATAGGGTGAATGATATGGTAATGCGCAATGCGCATCATGCGGAGTATTAATCCGGAAGACGGTTGGCCTCTCACCTCATTTTCCCGCCTTCTCATTTCGGGTTTTGTTTCCATCTGGCATTGCAGCATATCAAATTCACATCCCTCGCTCCACACCAGAGTTACGCGTAAGTCTTTTTTTTTTCTCCTTCTCGCAATCTCTCATCCCACATTGTTTTCATTCATATTAAATTTACACTGTACCCATTCTGAATTCTTCAATTCCTCTCGAGGTCTAATTCTTAGTTTGCTTCGGGTTAATTTTTCTTTTTTTAATTTCCTTTCGATTTTTCTGTTCGCGACGATTTGCTTGTTTTTTCTTTCTTATGTTGCGATGTTTGCCTGTCACAACTAGCTTCCCAAACTAAAAGTTTCTTTATGTTTCGCTTTATGCTGATTCGAATGGAAGTTTCGTCAGCAAAGAGTTTCTACCATAAATTGTACCGGGTTTTGTTTTCAGTGGATTTGTTCTATTAACTTTACGTGGTTTCGTTGTTACTTTTTTTCAGGTTGGTTAATGACGTCTCTACTTGACTGAAATCGCAACTGAAAATGGATCTTCAAGCGCGTCAAAATTTGCACGATGTAAGTGATTTGGTGACTTTTCTCATCTAACTTACTTTGGTCACTATCATTGTATTCCTTCGTTAATTCATATGAAACATTGTCATTGGGTAGTTGATTCGTTAGGTTAGGTTTATTGGTCACTTTCAATTTTCAAATGCTCCTGTTAGTTAATGCTTGCCTGCTATTTGTTCTGATGCAAATGCAACTCGATCAATTTTAAGATTGTAGCCTAGTGTTAATACTACCTCTCTGCTCTGCATATGACTCTTTTTAACCACTTCATAAGAATTGAGAAATTTAGTTAGTTTTTTTTGTTACTATTTATTTAGAGGTATTGAAGTTATCATTAATTTGTATAATTTATTTAATTAACTACTTCATAAGGCTCTTTCCGTTTTTTAACTTATTAATGTATGATCCGTCTATGATTTATCTTCGCTAAAGGGTAGTACTACTTTTGTAAAAATATAAATAACCAATTAACGCAATAGACCATTATGAAGAGATTTTATAAAAATGAGGGAGACAAACATCCTAAAAAAGAACTTCGTAAAAAAAAAAGACTTCCTAAAATTTCTTATTAAAAGGAACTGGTAATAAGATAAACTGTCTATTATTTTTCGATGCCCTTCTCTGATGTTACTAACTACGACCAAATATAATTTTAGTTTCAGTGTTTCTATTATTGAGGGGACAAAAAGTTAAGATATTCATATATTTGAACTATGTATTCAGGATCAAACGAGTGATTGTAGGAGTTTTGGCAGCAATATACGTCCGTCTAGCCAGACAAGGAAAATTTCTATAGGAATTATGGCAGATTCAAAAAGTAGCACAAGAAATGGAGCCACAAAAGGGAACGGGGCTGTCGTGCCAAATACAGAAAGGGTAATCTCTAATGTGGGAAATTGCCCTGGAGAAAATAACGATGTTGAAGCAGTAACACCTTCCTTTCATATAAAGCAAAGTGGAGGTCCACGAGAGCCGAAGTGTTCTTGGTTCTCTAAATCAATTTACCAAAGAACACCTACTGCTGATGCTGAGGCCATTCTTCAAGCCAACCAAGCCTCTAGTTTACTAGTCTCTCCTGGTGGCCGTGACGAGCCTAATGGAATGGAGCGTGCAGCTGATAAACATTCAGTTCAGCTTTTCTCATATAAGACTTCAATTTTAGCTTCTAATAATTACAAGAAGTTTGATGCGGACGCTACCAGAATGAAGGGAAGGAAGGACGGGACCACTGTAAAGGTAAAGGACTTTACATTTACCACCGCACCAGTCTTCGAATCTGACAAAATCGACCCGGTAGACAAAATAAATACAACCGAAAATAGAACTGAGAGTTTGAGGATGAAACTTTGCCAAATATTGGGGGCCGCATCTTCCCCTAAGAGTCGGCGTTCAGGTTCTCCCGCTCGTAACATGGAGGAGGAAAGTTTGCCGCTTGAGCAGCGTTTGAACCAGAAGGAAAATAAATCTGCTAAGACCATACAAAATTCGGATACAATAGAAACTGATTCAGAAAATCCTGATCATACTCCTAAGAGGCCAGTAACTCGTTCTTGGAGCAGAAAGAGAGCGTCTTCCAAAAACCAACCTGGAAAAGGTAAAAGTGGTTCATCTTCAAAAAACACAGAGAAGCATGGAGAAAAAAGTATATTCTCTTTTGAAGAAAAATGGATTGGGAGGCAAGACGCTTTTCCAAATGATGGCTCCTTGAAGAAAAAATATCAAAGAAAGAATACCAAAGTTGGGAAAAATAAGATCTGCTTAACTGAAAATGACACCACAGATAAACTTCATCAAGATACTCTGAAGACTGATCTAGAATTGCACGATCGGACAACATTTTCACTTGGGAAGATAGCGGAGGGGTTTACTAGTTTACCTGAACATCAGACAAAATGCCCTCAGACAGAGAATGTAAACCAAGAAAAAGAATTTTACCAGCCACCACAGGTAAATACAGATCAGCACGGAGAACTTGAGGTTTCAGAAAATGGAAACCAACAAGAATATAGAAGTAATCCAGTTATGGAGAATGTTGCTACTAAGTCACAAGATGATTTTCCAAGTCCTACATTTCGACTTGAGAGACCTATTTTAAGTGTTTCTCCTAACTCAACACCAAAAACAGGCCAAAAGGAAAATGATGTTAGTAGTCCAGCATCAACTCAAAGAACATTTTCTCTGGGAAGCATTCATAGTTTAAGAACTCCCCAGGCTTCGGAGCCAGACTTCAACAGGCTAGGAGAACAAAAGAAACCTTCTGTATCCTTATCCCACCAAAGGTCTCAAGTTGATAATTTTGAGTGTTGTGTTTCTGTCTTTTGTTATTCCTTATTAGATTTCAGGATGCGAAAGAGCTCAAGTCTTTTATTCCCAGAAAAGACAAATCTTCTGAGACAGAGAAAAAAGAGCAGGGTGGCTCATCTGATTCGTCATCTGAAGAGCAGTACTTTCAAGGATATCATGAAGGTTTGCCTGTCACTAAATAAGGATATCTCTTCTTTTCAAAAGGCTAATTTTAGTATAAATCCCATCTTAAAGCTAAGCCAGGAGTAAGCATACGTTAGCCTCAGAAACTAAAGTAAAATCCTAATGAAAACTTGTACTCATTTGAAGCCACTAAAAATAATCAGCACGTGTCTTTAAGGAATGATTGTGCCCCATTTTCTTCTGTTTTCATGTGTTTTCTTCAAGATTCCATATCACTCATTTTAGCAGTAAATGTTTTTTTTTTCCAATGAAATAGGAGATTCCTACATGTCTCATTTTTCTCAAACTGTTCCGGCAATGGGAAATGGGATGGCTGGTTCTTAATTTAATGCAAATGCATGGAAATCGTTGGGTAGAAAACACCATCATTAAGTCTTTTCTAATAATTAGGCAGCTACGTGGATCAAAGAATGCCTAAGAATTGCTCACTTGGTAGAAAAGTATATTTTTTTGGTAATATCCAGAGGTATTTCGTTATATAACATGTACCTAGTAGTCCCTCATAACCTCTGATCTGAGACAGAGATGTGTCTATAATGATTCATGACTAGTTACTATCATGATTCATGACTAGTTACTGCTCCTTATACAATGTTAGAGTGATCTTCCGTGTTCACTGGTCTTTCCACTAGTACAGTGATTGCTGTTTGGCTCTTCCAGTCGATTGAAAACAGTTGTGAGAAATGAAACAGGGCCGTTGAACTTGATACACTGTGCATAATTAAAATTCATCACATATAAGTGTTCGTAGTATGTAAGTAGTAACATATCTAAAATCCCTGTGTTAGTATTTGATGCATTTCCTGGTTTTACTTCAGTTGCACAAACTGTGTTAACTGATATTCAGTGTTTTTCCTCCCTTACATATCAATTTGTCCTTTCAAAGAAGAGCCATTTTCTTTTTTCTTTTTTTTTTTAAGTAAATTTTAGTTGTTAATGTGTTAGTTTTATTAGTAGAGAGATTTAAATTCATGACCTCTCTTTTCCTCTTTTCACATATTGACTTTACCACTCGACTAATCTTATGACTCCTATGCCATTTTCTTAGTTATATCTAAATCCTGTAAGTGTAGGTTCAAGAGTTAGACATGCTTCCGAGAGGAAAAGTTTTGCTCTTCATCCTATCAAAAAGTTGTGTAAGCATGAAGGTGGTAAATTTAACCACAGGAGACCAGCAGCTTCAGTGTCTTCAAAAGGTAAAAGTTCTCTTAGTACCAGATATTTTTACATCCAAATAATCTATTAAGATATATGCAATCTTTATACTATAATTTACACTTATGATTAGGGACAGTAGACAGTGATGGGATCGATGAAGCTTCTGAGCAGAATCAGGATGGTTTTGTAAGGTGTTTTATCTTTTTCCATGATCAATTCGTTAATGAGTCCAGAGAAACACAAATTACTGCACATGTTTACGTAATCTTTTAAATGTATAACTATTGTCAATTGTCAATTTGATAGGGCTGTTGAACTGTTAGCATTGGAATTGGGCAAACTTCAGAGCAAACTTAAGTCAATGGCAAGTCAAAAATCCTCAGAAATTTTGAAGTCTGTTGCTGAAGAAATACATCTACAGATGCAGAATGTTCATTCCCAGATTCAGACAGACATGTGGGTATATGAGACTGATTAATTCTTAAGCTTCCGGTATCTTACATATGCATGTTATTCTGAAAAAATGTTTCAGGGGAAAGGTTACAAGTCTCGGTAAATCAAAGAGAAAACGGCTGGAAACAAGATTTGAAGGTAGCAAAACTTCTCAATGTTTGACATATTTATGTTTTGATTTAACTATTGTAGTTATTATCTACCTACCTTTTTCTCCTAGGAATGGATCTTATGTGTTAATTTTATATGTTATGTGCAAGTTTTTTGTTTGTTTGTCTTGATAGACATTAAATAATCGGAGTCCTATAAAAAAATAATGAAGAGTGATATAGTCATAAATTTTGCATATAACCTATCATGTACTATGAGAGGATCCCGGTTCCCTTTCTCCGTTTCATATTTGCCTTTTATTCAACTTAACATTCTAGAGTTAAGTAGTGAATTTAACAATACATTGTAATAATTGTCCAGCTCCAGCACCAAGGTTTATGACGAGAAGAATCAATTGTAATTAATATTCTTTGAAAATTTTGACAAACTAATAGATTCGTAATTTCTCAGAATAATCCTCCTAATTAGTAATAATCCAAGTAGTACCATTAAATGCTTTAGTTTCTCAATGTATTTTGTTAAGGGTCCTTGTTGGCATAAGAGTAGTTTAGAAAATGTGAAATTCTATTTCGTTTAACTGCTGTTTGAAATACAAATACATAACAAAAGTAAACTTGAGAAAAACGTAACAATTAAAGAGGTGTTCTGCGACCACCTCATACTTACATAACCTAATGATATTCCAAAAGGTATGCTATGCGTCTTGGTTGCCGATAAAAGAGTTTTGTAAAGCATTATCAGTGTTTTTTTTAGTAGTCTTCCCATCTGGAACTCGTTTTGATAGGATCGAGAGAAGGATTACATAGTATTTTTCCTTGACTTACAATTGGTACCCAGTAGGTGGCCTTCTCTTATTAATTTACAATTCTCTCTATTATCTTTAGCGTGGGGGTTCTATGTTTGTGGATGACATCTTGTAAGTTTTTCTTATTTCTGAATTGTACTTATAATCTACAAGCTTCTATTGTCATGTTTTATATGATTCTTGGAAGTTTTGTTCATGCTGAATAAACTTTACCTTTTTCAGAAAAAAAAACTAAATAAAACATAATGCATAATTTCAAAATTATAAAGAAGAATGCTGTACATTAAAAACCTACATCCTACTAAGTTTACTAGAATAGTGATTAGTGATTGATGAATCAATAAATAGTTTTTATTAGAAATTAGAAATGCATGATATTTTCTCTTATATTTTTTTTATTTTAATTCCATTCTCCAAACGCTAAGTACTTTCTTATTTTCATTTAATACTTCTATTTTAAGTAATTAAAATTAATTAGGTGGATGGTAGGCTGATTTTTTTCCCCCAGGGATCTAGTATTGCTTGATCTTTTCCTCCGTTTGGGTTCTATTTGGTTTGATGTAATGTGTTAGGATCCAAAAAATAATAGATGCGGAATTTATCCTGTTTTTATTCTTCAGATTTTAGCGTTCATACTAATTTTGATAAACATAAGTTAGAAGTTGATTGGATACAAAATGTGCTTGTGTCGAGACTAATTCAAAGAATTCATATCTGTCTCGGCAAAAGTACTTTAAATTTCAATAATACATTATATTCTTATTATTGTACTGTAACAACAGTACCACTACTACCAGTCCAGAAGAAAGTTTGATCTGAAAACTGATAGGTATTTGTAAGAATATACGTACATTTTACCTCTAAATTTTATATTCTACGTTTTCCTCATATTTTCTTTTCTTAATTCTATGTTATAGTAATTTGATTATGTTAGTGCATGAATTTTTCTGGAGATGTTTTCTCTTCCCTCTTTGGTACCTTTTCTAACTTTCTCTTGCCCTAACATAAACGTAGACCAACAGAAGCAGTTGAGGTTAATATACAATAGATTCAAGGAAGAGGTTAATCAGCATCTACAGGATTGCAGGAGCGCTGTTGAAGACCTTGAAGCAGATCAGATAGAGATCAAGAGTGCCATGGAAAAGCAAAGTATGAAAACACATTAACCAGTATTCGTATTAGCTTAATTGGTGTTTAAAATAACCTAGAGTCTTTGTATTAGCTCATCTCTGTTAATTATTTTGCTTTAAAAATTTAATCAAGGGAAGATAGTTCCGGAGTATTAGCCGCACAAGTTTTTTATTTTTTAATGAAAAGGCCTCAATGTATTACGCAACAAAAATCGTGGACAACTACATCTATGATGATTTGGAAAAAAAACTCAAGCGGTTTCCTTTGTGAAGTTTTGAATGGCAACCACTTCGTGGTTAACTCAATAAGGGATTAGAGCACGGTAGAGCTCTTGAGTCCAATCTTTTGCTAAGAAAAGAAAAATCACCATTTGTATTATTGGTAAGTATCATGTAGGTTGTGGCCTCATTTTGAATATATCTTGTATTATAGGAGTAGCACATAAGAAGCTTCTGTCGCAACTTGAAAAAGTGGTGCAGATCCAACTTGATGACGCTCAAAGGAAAATCACGATCACCCAGGAGGCAAGTATTTGTTACTTGCAGTTACTATGTGTGCTAGCATTAGATTTTCACTGCTTTCTCATGATTTTATATGATTGAGTTGATGGAAAGTCATCAATCAATCACTGGATTATCGAATTACTGTGTTCTAATACTTTGCACCATGCTATAACGTTAAATTACAATTGAATCACGAGTAATTTGTCTGCCTAAAATTGGAGTGGATTGTGATCGACAAAGAGAAAGACGGGTAAGAAAAAGAGAAGGTAATAGACATATACGTGATGTAAAGTAATATAAAAGGAAGAGAAAGATAGGAAGAAAATGTTGAGAAAGTGGGATAAAATAAAATGTAGGTGGATGATAAGAATTTTTCCTTATTGTTTGCCAAACTACAGTCACTGAAGCTTGCGAAATGCAGGATAGCCAACCATTTAGTTTGTGCTTGTCAGGCAGAGATCCTCCATGCAGCCAATATCCTGCAATATCTTTGCCTTTCTTAATGAATGGTTTTGATTTAGCTGTAGAGGAAAAACTGAAGGAAAGGCAGGAGAAGATAATACACGTAGAGAAAATAAAATTCGAATGTCAAGTTTTGTAGGCACAAGGCTCTTTTTGACTCCCTTGCATAGTTCATTGAATTTAGGATATGAATGTGACGTCTTGCTGGTTCAGCTGGCATTAGTCGTCCCCCTTGTTTAGATTTTCCTCTTCCCTCTTGATTGTCATTTCTTTACAACATTGTTAACCATCCATGTGAATAGAGATAAAGGGCATTTTTTACCATGTTGGACTGATTTTATCCTTCTAACTGGCTGCAGAAGGCGAGGGGCAAACTTCTACAGTTGAAGCAGGTTGTAGCTATGTGCTTGAAAGAGGAAATACTAAATTGACATGATTTCTGTTGATTCGCTTCAAGTTAGGAACTTTTCTCAGAAGGAAGTGCACCTTGAGATTTCGCTAGAGCCTAATTAGGACTAATCAGTAAAAATTTCTGTGTACGTAATATTATGCCCCCTCCCTATTCTTTTTTAGTACATAGAAAAGATAATTTGACCGAGTAAGATAGAATCACTTAAATTTTCTTTTACGAACTCGAATATGAAATATCGATCGAGTCTATTATTGTGCGTGATTCGTAGGGTAAAAAGCATCCTCAATCTTCATTGAGATTGTTTTCTTTCCCTAATAACCTGATTTTCAACCGCTAATTGGCGGCTACACAGTTTTACGACTGATGAATATATATTTCAAATGATGCTGTTTGAGTTTTAGGCTAAAATATGTTTGAGTTTTATGACACATTTGCTTTAGGGGGGGAAAAGAGTAAAAGGACAGCAATACAATACGACATGATAAATAAATTTTAAATCATTTGTTTGAATGGAAAAGTAACGAAAAAGAAATGCAAAAGAAATAACTGTGGAAAGATGAAAAAAATGAAAATTGAATCCTTACTAAATTAGATTATTTAAAATATAAAGGAAAATGACTAAAATTAAATCAAATTGACAGAAAATATAACTTATCTATTTTATATTTAGACCATGCATGTTTTTTCTTGTGATGACATCATGCGAAAAGACTTAATAGAATGCAATATAAAAAATTACATTAAACTTATAGTAAAATTTAGCTATTACATTATTTAGAGCAAATATTAGTGACCTATAATAAGATTCTTAATCCCCTTTAAATGAATCTTATTATACCACGTTACTTTCACATATTTTTTTACAAATTTGTTCCATAATGGGTTTTTATAAACAATTTAGACTTTTACAATTTTTTATTTCAATTAACTTATTTTGATAACTTAAAATTTGATTACTATAAATAAATATTAATTTAATGTAGATTACTATGAAATATTATTAGTTTTTACAAGTTAAACATTAATGCTTATATACCAATTAGTGTTTATTTTTAACAATTTATGAATGTTATGTTAGTTTTCTTCTATGGAGGATTCTTCCCTAGTTCTTGTTTTTAAATCATGGATTGAAGTTGCTCTTAGAACATGCTCAACACTAATTGCTTACAAGAAACTCATTAAGGTTCTTAACTCACTGTAAATGAATCTCACTATATTATATTAGTCATAAACAACTCCTATAATTTTTTTCTACAAGTTTTGTTTGGGTTGTTGTCAAGAGTCCAAATTTTTCCAATATTTTATTTCAATTAACTTACTTTATAACAAAAAATTAATGTAATTATTTTACATAAATATTAATTTAATGCAAGCACAATAAAATATTAGTTTTTATAGACTAAGTATATTTATTGATATAAGAATCAATACTTAAGCAAACCAATATTGTTGTGTCATCAAACTCAATTAGAGTTGTTAATGACATACAACTTAAGAATATTTCATCTTTGTATTGGAGACGCTATTAGTATGTTTTTGGATAATCATATTTAAAAATAAAAATTACTTTTATTAATTTTCTCCTTAAATATGAAATAAAAAATACAAGACATTTTTTTTAAAAGTAAAGCAAAAGTTATCTTATTGTTGGTTTTTTTTGTTAACATAATTAGATGTCCACAGTCCGTCCATTCATAGAGAGGATAGATAGAGCATCCAACGCCACTCCCATACCCCCTTGACCTCCCATTCCCGTATCTTTGATAATTATTTTATACGTTACATTGAATGCAATTATAATAACAAGTACCTTAATTTAGTCTCACATTTCTCTTTTCCAAAATAACTTTCACTTATAATATTAGAACATTTTTTATAAAATATAATAATAATATTATTATTATATCAATTCAAATATTGATAATATCACATTATAAAATTATTTGAAAATTGTATATTTGAAAGTTGTTTTAATTAATACAAAATTACAAACAACTTTTATTTTGATAAATATTTTGAAATAAAAATATCCATAGATAAAGTTATAATTAACTTAGGCTCATTCAGGATATTTTTTTATTTACAGTTTTGAAATTTATAAAAATAAAGACGAGTTTGGATTTTAATTTTCCAAAATTTAAAAAACAAGGTGGATTTAGTTTTCAAATTTAAAATAGTGTTATTAAATCTAAACATTTTTTTTCTCTAAAGATTGATAATCAATGTCAGTAATAAATTACAAGTGAATAATAATTAGTAAGCATCCATGGTGGTAACTAATAACTTTGGAGATAGTATAGTTAGTTAGTTACAGAAAATTTCAAGTGATAAAAAATAAAACATAAATCCCAATCAAATTTTATTATTTTTAAATTTTGGTAAAAATTGTTGTAACAATAACTTAAAAAACCAAATAAAAATCATTATTACTGAACGGTTTCTGGTTTTAAAATACATCTTAAAACCGAAACTTAAACTGAAAAGCATGATCACCATAAGTTAGAAAAGGTGCATTTGCAAATTACGTAAACCGAAGTTACCAAGAATATCGTAGCGGTCTCTTTGACGTTACCGTCGCATTTCGAACCTTGTGCAAAAGCATATTAAACAAATATACGAACATGCACTTAACTAAAGACTTAATTCAACTAAAACTTTTCACGGTAATGGAAATACAAAACACAAACTAAAAGAAACTTAGTGTTTATTTAGTAACAGTTTTGTAAAATTGTTTTTAGTATTTTAGTTTTTAAAAACTAAAAAATTTGTTTGGGTAGTGTTTTTTGAAAACAGTTCTAGTTTTTTAGTTTTTAAAAACTAAAAAACTGGAACAGTTGAAAGTAGTTTTATTTTTCAGTTTTTGTTTTGAAAACTCAAAATACAAGAAGAATATGATGTTTTTTGAATGAAATTCTAATAAACATTAACAAGTTTTTTCCATTTTCATATCTTCAAAACAGTTTTCAAATATCACTTGGCAAACAAGTTTTTTTTTTTTTTCAAAACAGTTTTTGAAATCTATTTTTAAAAACTTATTTCAAAAACTAAATAAAAAAACCAAACTAATCAAGCCTTAGTGTATTAGATTGGGTTTATATAATTGATTTGATATCAACGTGAATTTATAAAATTGATTTTAAGTACTTGTGATTGTTTTTTTATACTTAAATTTCATGTTAAATAATATTTAAAATATTATTATCAAAATTGATTTTGAGTATGTCTTTACCAAAATAGTCTTAGTTAAAAATTAAAGTAAATTAATAACAAAATGTAAAGTAACAACCATAAAACATGAATAAAATAAAATCTCATGATGTTAAAATTATAAGTCGTTAAGTGAAAAATGCAAAAAAAAAATAAAAAAATGTTAAAATTGCATAATTCCATGACGAAATTGAATCTGTTAAATGGATTTTTCAAATCATACAATTAAACTTATCCATGAAATGATTTGGTTTGACGAAATTCAATCAAAAGAGAATGTGGTAAGTTCATAAGTCACAACTCTAAACACACCCAAAAATAATCAAAATATTCATGAGAAAAATAGAAAAAAAAAGAGAAATTAAAACATCCATGTGAAACACCCATTCAACAAAATGGATTCTCATGAAAGTGGAAGCACCTAAGCCAGTTTTAGTGAAGACGAATTTGAAAAACAGAATGAGGTCTCCCAAACCTTCTCTATTTGAAGTTTGATGTGTGAAAGTGGTGGAGGCATATTCAAACAGACTCTTAGAAACTTGTAACTTGAGTTTGAAATAACTTAAACGTGGAAGGAATAAAAAAAGAAAAGGTGTAGTGTGTGTACGTGAAGAAGGGGACCAGTGGGGAAATGATTTGAAACGAGAAAGTTGAGACTGTAGATAGATTGAGACATATCCTTAATCCTGCTCATGACGAATAAAAAGAGTTTCAAATGAGAATGAGAATGTCAACATCAGTTTAGGAGCTGTATAAATTATTAAATTGAAATGAGTTAGTGGCATAAACATCAAAAGTACAGACAAGAAGAGCCTCAAACACGTGAATCCACGTGAAAGGTCACACACCAACACGGGAGAGCCTGCGCCTTCACTTCTCATTTCTTGCACTTGCATTCCCCACTCTTTTCCTCTCACCTATCTTTCTGTTCATAAATAAGGATACGCATGTCACACGTGTTTCCCACATTTTCTTCTCATTAAAATAACAATTCTAGTTCAATAATTTTTTTTTATAAAAGACAAATTTTATTAATCACGATCACTTATCATAAGAAATGATAGTAAATAGGTAAGGTTTTCAGCAACAACACAAAATATATATGAATGGCATGATAAGATCTTTTCTCACCAATTTATCATAATAATTAATCCTCTAACCGATTCCAATATAAACAATATTTCACTACAATGTTCATGATCTCCTTACAGACATCAATTATCAATTATCAACTCTTACAGACATCAATTATCAACTCTTCTAAACATTGACCCTTCATGCATAAGAGTGGCTGGAAGGACCATTCTACAAATGAGACTACTAAGCCTTACAATAGTCCTTGATCCATAGCCAAGAACTTCACATTGTCATCTGTCATACTACTAATCCACCTATAGCATAGCATCCAAATCAAATAGCTACATTTACAGGAAAAGAGTAAGTGACTCACGTTCTCTGGAGCAAGGCCATAAAGGAGACAATTTGACTTAGCTAATGGAAGGACATCCGCCTTTCCAAGCTTCACTTTAGTTGAGATTCTGTTCAAGGCCACTTTCCAAGAGAACGCCAACACCTTGGATGGAGCTTTAGATTTTCATAACCTGTTAAAAAAGGAAGAATAATTGTTAACCTGAACCACCCCTTTAGCCAACCAGTATGTCTCCTTTACTAGGTACAACTTCAAAATCCCCTGACTCACCCCTCATTTCCACCCATCTCCCACTTCTTGTCTCACCCTAACCCCTTCCAACTCTCTTACTTGCTCATCTTCGCAATAAAAAAGGTTCATCTTCCACCTTAGGTGTCCGACCCACCTATTACTACTTCGTTCCTCCACTTCAGATATACAAGTCTCTCTTTGATTAAACACACCATATAGCTAGAAAAAAGAGATTTAAACCCCCTAAGCACCTTCCGATCCACCTCCCAAAGCTTGAACAATAAGTCATTCCCTACTACCGGTTGAACCTCTCTAGTAAACCAATCACCATTTCTTTCCTCTACTGAGATTTTAAGAATGTCTCTCCACCATTGAGATCCACCGCTACTATGAATTGCTAAATTCCTCCAAATCTACTACCCATATCTCGCGTCCAAAACTCTTATCTATAAAGTTGTACCTCCCTGCAGAATTCTCCATCGCCACTTACCCAACAAAGCTTTATTGAACGTCATTACTTCTTTGATTCCGAGTCCTCCTCTTTGCTTCTCTTTACACAGTTGCTCCCAATTAATCCAGACTATTTTGTGGGAGTCCTCGGACCTACCCCATAAGAAACCTCTTTGCAAAGCTTAGATTTCATTTTCTTAAAATGCTTTAGGTTTTTACTAGGTTTTAAAAATCAGACTAGCCAAGACACTAATTCAACCAGAACTAAAGTATGTTTGAACAAGTATTAGTAAAATAATAAATAAATGATATTAAGTAAATATAATATAATAATTTTATAATATTTAACATTAAAGTAAAATATTATTTTTTTATAGTCAAAATACACATAAAAAGTTTGAAATAAAATATATCACATTAAATTTTAATAACAAAAAATTTAAAAGTAGTCATTATCAATAATAAATTTTAATTTAAAATTAAAATAAAAAATTATTATATATAAAGTTATAAGAAATTAAGAAATGAAAATTTGTAAATTAATATAATGAGTGAATTATATATTTTATAAGAAAAAGTTGATAGCATAATATAAATACCTATTTATAATCCTTATAAATATTTATTTTTAACTTTTAATATTAAAATTATAAATAAAAAAATATTTTTTAATAAAAACCAATTCAATTGGTTTTTTCATATTTTATCAATTCAGATACCAATTCTCTACATAGTCGGTTTTGAGCACTAAACCCTTAAATCAAATCAACTAGTCTAATTTTTTAAACATAAATTTTAATACTTTAATTTTTTTATTTTTCAAAATTAGTCTTAATTAATTTTTACTTTAACAATATTATTTTTTTAATTATTAGTACGAAGTATTTATTGATTTTCTTAATTATCAACTTGTTCATAATTAAATTTTGTGCAAAAAAATGAACTGGCCACTTTTATTTTTAATTTTTACTATAATATTTTCATCTCAACATCTCAACATCTTATTAAAAACTTCACTTCCACTCAAATTTATAACTTTATAGGAATCTAAATATCAAAACAATATCAAATAGAATAATTTTATATTATAATTCCATCATAATTTATTATTTATATAATTTTTAAAAAATTATTATAAAAGTCAACAATTAACCGTGTGAAGCGTTTATTTGGAACCATTATCATCATTATATTTCTAAAACTTTTATTTTTAATAGTGTGGGATCTAGCTAGTAGATGACATTTGACTGTTGTTATTAAGAAAAATAATACCTAGTTACTCCTTAAACTTTACCTCTTCTTAAATAAACATCTTAAACTTTAATTTTATCCCATCATTCTTAAACTTTATCTTATTTGCAGATAAACTACAATGAACTTTAATTTTCTTTCAATTTATCCTTAAACTTTACACTCTTTGTTTCATTAACTATTGATTTTTAAAAATATTTTTTTATTTATCCATTAGAGTTCAAGGTAATGTTACTTTTTTTAAGAATACACTCTTACTTAGTAACTAATAGTGAGTGATTTTTTCCTTTGAAATACTAATTTTAACCATGTGCATTTAATCAAATGAATGTGAAGGAAGAATTAAAAGGAGTGAAATAAAAAAGTAGATTTAAAAATTTTCTTAAAATTAAAAAATTTAATGAGTGTTTTTATTATCTCCATATAACCTTAAAGAAAAACTAATTAAAAATGGAGCGTATCACTTTCTCCATAAACACCTCAATTTCAATTCCATCTTAAATTTTAGCTTTTTATAAATAGTATTTTATTAAACTGTTATTAAAAGACTAACAAAAAATAATCTTCAATCTTTTATTTATTTTAAAACTGAACAATTTGTTGGTTAATTTTCTAAATTATTTTCAAACATTAAAATATTATAAAATTTAGAATTTAAAAATATAATTTTAATAGTTTTTTATTATTTTATTTTGATCTAAATCCATATTTTTTATTGTATTTAATTTTAATATTTAAAAATATGAATTATAATAAAAGAAGACAAACGTTAAGGAATGAATGACATTTAAAATAACTGATTTAACTCTAATTTGATATAAAAAATATTTAAAACATTAAGAATAAATTAAAATAAAATAAAATTTTAACGTGTCTATTTGTAAAAATAGTAAAATTTAATATATTAATATTAATTAAAATAAAATAAAATTCTATGGTATCAATTTACAAATGGAATGAAATTAAAGAATCAATTAAGATAAAATTAAAATTTATAATTTTTTTTATAAAAGAGATAAAATTTAGGGAGTTAAAATAAATTTTCCCTTGTTATTATTTTAAATTTCGCTTTTCTTTATAGAACTTAGAATATTATGTAAAAAAATGAAATTAATCAACTAGAAAAATATATGAGAATCAAAATTTATCCTTTTTAAAATAGACATTAAAATAAATTTTAAAAAATTTGAAGAATTTAAAGGACATTTGCTTTAATTTTTTTTTAAATATTTAAAAAGACTAGCATTTTTATTTCTAGCTATAAAAAAGGAATTTTTTTTTAAAAAAATGTAACTTATTTTCTCTCTTCTTTATGGGTTTTCACTCTCTTAAAATAACTTTTTAAAGTTAAAACTTATAAAATGAAATTAAGAATACTTGATAATTTTTTTAAAAAAATAGTTATAAAACAATTGTTAATAATATATTTTAATATATTTTTAACAGACCTTTTACTATTTATTAAAAATATAAAATCATGTTTAAAATCTACTAAATAAAAAGTAAAAACTACATAAACTTAGAATTCATAATAACTTAATTAATAATAAAAAAGTGTATCAAGAAAGTATTTGTGTGTAAGCCATCTTACCATAATGATATAAAGAAATGCAAAATAATGTCATATGACCAGCTCTGAAAATAATTGTTGTATTTGTATTGGGAGTGAGGAAAAAGTTACAATGTGTACGAGGATGACCAAATTGGGAAACATATATAACTAGTTCTTCGTATATCAAAGTTTTAGAATACATAGAGTTGAAGCCGTTTTGCTTATCCGGCTTGCTCTAATCCATTGATAGAGATATCCCAATTTTCAAATCCCCTTGCTATAGTTGCTACCCAACAATTTGACATTGGTCCACCTTCACGACGGATATTCCCTATCTCATCTATTGCTACCTAACTTCCATAATATATGACAGATAGGATTATTAGAATTTTGTGGACAAGATGCGACACTAGCTCAATTTACCATTGCTCAATGTACTACCTCCACAGTTATGTGCAGGACCACTAGAGTTATTATTAATTAATTTCACAACTCATCATAGT
The DNA here is from genome assembly GCA_037954015.1 of Psophocarpus tetragonolobus. Lineage (NCBI taxonomy): Eukaryota > Viridiplantae > Streptophyta > Magnoliopsida > Fabales > Fabaceae > Psophocarpus > Psophocarpus tetragonolobus. The sequence continues at coordinate 33,919,549 of CM075692.1, read as the reverse complement.
ATTCATCCCTTCAATTCCCTTATCACGTACTATTATATACTATTCTTTTTCTTTTGACCACTTCCTGTTCCTCCCTCTCTCCATTTGAATGTACTATTAGTACTTCACACTTTTATCATATATACCTTCTTTGTGGTATAATAGAGCAGAATTCAGTATCTGTTCTAGTGCTCACTGTTATTAGCTTTAATTTGTCACATTAGTCCTTACAAGCGAAACTTGTTACTATATAACGTCAAGCTATTGTGAGCATCTGAATTTCTTTTGATAATATTATTATTTAATGGCTGAGAAGATGCCTGATTCCACCAAACCAGGGATGACTAGAAGCTCCTCCTATCTAGATTCCATGTAAGTTATTGCTACTTACAGATTGGATTATATTCTTTTTTTATATTCAACCACGTTTCTGTCTTTTTTCTCTTTTCCTTTTTTTAAATCCTTTTGGGTTTATAGTTAACTAAAAGTGAGTGATTTTGATCCAGTTATGGCAAAGGTTCCCTTGAGCTGGTATGGGAAAATGGTCAACTTCACGTGCAGCAAGGAGGCTCATCATCAAGTGTCCTCACACGAATGGCTCCCTCGTGTGAGGGGTATTCAATAAAGGCAATTGATGAAAGTTCCTTCAATGCAAAAAGTGCAAGGTTAAGCTCTCTATACTCGCTCATGGACTTCCCAATTCGAAGGGACCCTTCCTTGGAGAATTCACAACCAAATTCTCATCCAAGTAATAATGATAAAAATTATTGTCATCATGCTTTAGAACGAGTGGAGGAGATTAAGAGTAGTAAGTTTGCAAAGGCTGCTTGTAGCAGCAAAGGTCCTGATCATTCCTTAGTGATAAACTCATCTGAAGGGTCACAGGGAAGGCAAAACCCTTTAGTTTCTGATGCATCAAACCTGGTTCCTAGAAGTGAGGAAACACCTCCTGATGAGCAGTCTGAAGCTATGGGTCATAACAATGCTCTTAGTATTCACGGATCTTGTGGTGAATATTTTAACCGAACCTCAGTCTCAGCAGGAGTTAGAGCAAAGGGAAAAGCTGATACGAAAAAACACTGTGATGAAGCCTTGTTAGAATCTTCTTCCCTATGCTCCCTTGGAGCCTCAAATAACAGAATTGTTTATAGCAGGAAACATGATATCGATGACTCAATATATTTAAGCGATGTAAGAGGGACCGTATACTCTATATTTTCACCTTCTTAGCAAGTATATAGCATGTTATCATTTCTCAGGAACCTTGATTAACTTGGTGCAGAATGATGAAGAACCAGAAGATGTAGTGAAGGAAAAGCCTGCTCAGGAAGGCACCGGAGTCAAGAGAAATAGGAATGCAGAAGTTCATAATTTATGTGAAAGGGTGAGGAAAATGTAGATAATAAGAAAGAGTTGAAGAGATTCAAGAGCTTAGATATTATTAGATCAATTAATAACATCTTGTTGTGATGTTTGTAGAAGCGAAGAGATAAAATCAACAAGAGGATGCGCATGTTAAAGGAGCTCATACCCAATTGCATTAAGGTTTGAACTTTGGATATATATCCCCCTGCCCCCTTTTTTTTTTCTTCTCAAAATTGTACTGGTTTTAACTGTTATGATTTTTATCTTGTATGTCTCTTACTTAGACGGATAAAGCTTCAATGCTTGATGATGCCATCGCATATCTAAAGACCCTAAAGCTTCAGTTACAGGTAACTTTTTAAGCCTATCAACTTCATTAAAATGCTTATAGGCCATGTGTTAAATAAACAGTCTTATCGATGCTTAAGTTTGGTCCTATGTTATGATGTAGATGATGTCCATGGGTGCTGGATTTTGTATGCCTTTTATGATGTTACCTAATGCTGCTCATCATATGATCAACACATCCAATTTACATCAGTTGATGGGAGCTGGAATGGGGTTCAGGCCAGGCACAACCCTCCCTTGCAGCCTACCTCGGTTCCCTATTACACCTTTGCCTGGTATCACTGACAGCAGAGTTCACATGTTTGGCTTCCCTAACCAAGTGCCATCCATGCCTATTTCTCATACATCTTTCGTTCCAATGGCTGGAAATCCTTATACACAACCCTCTCTGGCAACTACCAACCTGCCACAAAACCCTGCTTCTTCCCAGTTATCTACTTTAATGGCCTCAGTCCCCAATAACTCATATCTTAGTGGACAAGCTAAATATGCAACAAAGTAAGCACCAAATAATCAGGTTTCCCTGCATCACTATCCAATAGCCATTAATTTGTATCCCACAAAGAGAAGAGAAAACGATAAAAATTAGCATATATGTCAAAGGCAATTGCTAGTTTAGAGAAAGATAGTGGGATCTCAATCTGATAATAGAATTTCAACAACTAGACACTTACAGTTCAGTTTAATGCTTTGAAGCACTATGAAAATGGACATTGGAAGCACATAAAAGTATCGTTCTTAGTTATCATCCAATATCATTTTGTAAGAATTATTCAAATTGAATTATCTTAATTATTAGGCGATGAAAGGCAATTCTAAATAACAATACAGCATTTAAAACTACTGCCAAGTGCTTCATTCACTAACATAAGCTGTTATGTACATGATAAATGTAACGGGACATCACTTTGTAAAGTATGAATGAATATTGAAGTACAAATAGCATTCTACTCTATTATTTTAATGATATGCCAACAAGAGATAACGAAAGAAAAAACTCTTATTTTATAAGCATGCGAGAACGCAATGATTAGTCTGTTTTGCCACGTTACCAATCTTATTGTCCATTAGTCTGTTCCCAAAGCATTGTAGTACAAATAAGGTTTAATGCATGGTATTATAGGTACACACTAATTAGCAATTCGGTACTTAGAAGTATATCAAAGTTTTTTATCTTACTTAATTTTTTTTTAGACTTTACACTATCATATCATTTTAAAAATTAACTCCATTTTTTACTTTAACAGAAAATAATAATTTATAATTTTGGAAAACTTTCAGTGAATTCTGCACTTTCACAATATTAAATTTAATATTTTTAGTTATTATAAAATAACTTAAATTAAATAATTATATTAATTAATTAAATAATTATGCTATTTAAGTTAAATAATTTATATTAAGTAATTATATAGTTTAAATAATTTTAATTAAATAATTATATAAATTAATTTATATAGTTTAATTATGAAAAAAAATTGCAAAAAATAAAAAAAATATTTAAAACTGAAATTTTTATGAATAAAAATACTTTAAATATAGGATAAATCATGTCATTCATAAGAAAAATACAAACATGAAAATAGAATAAGAAAAATTAACGCAAAAATACAAACATAACAATGAAACTCAAATTTTAGTATCATTGTCACTGAAGCATTCCCAAATATGTTCTATCAAATTTGTTTGAAGTTGTTGATGAACACCTCTTATATGCATATAACATTGTGTTTGCAAGTATGCAGCAAAGGTTGAATGTACTTCATGAGATACTTGAATGTTTGAACTATCTTTGCCAATATGATCATAATCAATATCAACATTACCGATATATGTATCTCGTTCATGTTCAACAATCATGTTATGTAATATGATGCATGCCAATATAATGTTCTTCATAGTACCCGTTTTCCAATTACGTGATGGACTATATATAATTGCAAAACGAGATTTTAGCACATCGAAAGCTCTATTTACATCCTTTCTTGCTGCTTGACATTGTGCAAATAATTTTATTTTTTTCTCCTCTAGCTCGAATAATTCATAAATGTAGTTCAATCAGGATAAATTCCATTAACAAGATAATAACCCATATTATGTTGAGTTCCATTAACTATAAAATGCACTAGAGAAGCTTGACCTTGCAAAATATCGTTAAACACAGATGATTGATTTAACACATTAATATCATTGTTAGAATCTAGAACTCCAAAAAATGTTTGCCAAATCCATAAGTCTTACGATGCGACAACTTCAACTATAACTGTGGGTTTGCAATGATCACCTCTACGATATTGTCCCTGATGCCAGTAACAAGCTTCTAAACATTCAACTGCAGTGCTTTCATCGATTCTAGCATCGGTTCTCATTTGGAAATATGGATAATGAGAACTAAGAGCATCCACTATTCAAAGAAACAATGGCTTTTTCATTTGAAACCTCTGCCGAAATTGAACTTCAGTGTATACACAATTGTCAGAGAAGTAGTCGTTTAATAGACGTGGATGTCCATTTTCACAATTGCGATTTATGATTCTTCTTTTGCGTCTAGGTTAGCTGTTACTTTGTGCTTGTTGTTGGAGTTATTCTTTGTGAAGTTGTTGCATATAATAGTATAGTTGAATATTAGTGTCGTCAGTAAGTGTTTCATGAATAATTTCTCGTCATACTCTCTCAAACTCAAGGTGACGAGACATGATAATACTAAGTAAAATGAAATGAACTGATACAATAGGATTGCAAAAGAAGATGTTTGTGCATAAATAGAGGGCATGTAAACATTTATATAGAAAACTCATAACAGCTAGTTATAACGGCTAGTTTTTTAACGGCTAGTTTTTTAACGGCTAGTTTTTTAACAACTACTTCTAATGACTAGTTTTTAAACGAGTTAATTATAAATAATAAATTAAAACAATTTTATATTAAACTACTTTTAAAGGCATTATAACATATTTGATAATTAAAAATGACAACTAGAACATAATTAAAATTAGTGGCACAGACACATAACTAAATACATAATTAAAAATACTGACACAAACACACTACATATTGAGTCCAATGTTGTTACAAAGCTTTTGGCAAAACTTTTCATGTTTTTTGCGCTGCTTGGTCATCATATTTGATTTGTCTTTTATAATAATCTCATACATCTTTAGCATATTGTCAATTTTAATTGCTTTGGCAATTTCCTCGTTGACAACATTTCTTGGCGTATGTTAGTATGAATACTAGTGAAATTGACAACTGTTGTAGACGATGTTGATGCCGCTCCTTTGCCTTTCACCTTTCTTTTGGTAGCCTTTTGTCCCATTGGACAAGAGATTGGTGTTAATGTTTCAGTTTCAGTAACCTCCATCAGTGTTTCAGGATTAGATGATGATGAGTAAGTCCCACTTGCATTCAGCTTTGTTCATTTTGAAGAACCTTCGTTGCAAGTTCCTAATCATCTTGGTTGTTCCTTCAGCATACGCCATGCATGCTCTAGTGCAAAATATTTTTAACAATCTTGCTTCCAAATAAGATATACACTAACCATGACGTCCTTCTCATTACAATCGCTTCTCTTTAAAGCAGTAGCTTGGTTGTAGCAACCGTTGAACTTTTGAACACTATGGTGAATATTTTGCCATCGGGATCTCAATTGATTGTTTTACCTTTCATTGAAATTACCACGAAAGTTGTTGTAATGCTCAAGTACTCTTCTCCAAAATTCATCTTTTAATTGACTGTCACTGACGATTGGATCAATCGACGCATTGATCCATGAGCTAATTAGAAGTTTATCCTTATCAAATGAAAAGAAAATGTGTGCACCCTTTTTATTTTGTGAGGCAGTCTTTCCTCCATCATCTGTTGTCAAATTTTCTAATCCAATTTGGGTAGAAAATTGAAGAAATTGCATATCACCTTCTTCACTTGATAGAGTATGTGCACGACTACAATTAGTACATGGTGGTAGTGGCAAGTACGGAAAATAATGAGGAGGATTTTGAGAATTGTCATTTGTTGATGGTGGTGGTTGGAGCAAGAAAGGAATTGAAGGAAAAGGATTTTGCAAATTTTCGGGTGGTTGTGAAACGTATGGAAAATAATAAGGAAGATTTTGAGAATTATTATTTGTGGGCAGTGGTAGTCGTGGCAAGACTGGAGTTGAATGAGACAAATTTTGATTATTTTCATTTGATGGTGAGATTTGGTACGCTTGAAAAAAATCTTTCTAGTAGGATTGTCAATTGTGTTGATTTGGATCTATTTAACAAGAAAAAAACTGAACTTAAGACAGACAATCACTATTATAAGATGAGAATGAGTGTGGAGGGAAGATGAAAATTTTGAAGTGAAAAATCTCAACTATCATTCCTCAATTTATAAGTAAAAATTACCCAATCTTTTTTCGAAAAAAAAAAAAAAACCCACAACGGTACCTCCCCCACCCCTCCCCCCCTTTTTTCACTTTCGTTCCCCCTCCTCCACTTTTCCCCTTTTCCAGCACCTCTTATTCCTCTCTGCCCCCCTCCCTCCTCCCTCTTTCATTTCTCATTCTTCCCCTTCCCCTTTCCCTTTTCCTCTTTCTCTCTTCGCCACCCTTCTCTGTTTCCTCCACACTACCTTCCCTCTCCACCATCGTGTCTCTATCAGCCACCATGGCACTGCGACTTATCCACGCCTCCACCGAACCTCTGTCTGCATCACCCTTCCCCCTCCTCCTTCTTCTTTTTTTCTTTTCTTCTATTGTAAATAAAGTTTTGATTTTTATGAATGATTCATATTTTTCATGATTTGTCCTTTGTTGATTTGTATGTTTTGGTTGTTGATCTATTATTTTGGGTTGGTTTGAGAATTGTTGTTGGTTTGGGTGGATATGAAGAAGAAAGAGACAATAAAATATGTTTTTTTTAAGGTTGTTGATTTTGGGTGTTCTTCTACAAGAAGTCTCCATGTGAAGATCACCCTCATTTACTCCTATATTCTTGGTAAGAACTAATATTACCTTTAAGATCAGTGTCTAAGATCAACTCTTGAAGATGTTAGTTTAGGCTAGACTAAAATTTATTTTATAAAATTAATTGAGAGGATGTGATTTAGGTTTAGATGTTTTTATTATAAAAATAAATTAACAATAAAATTTAACGTAAAACCTTTGTCCACCGTAAAAAAATACTCCAAGTTATTTTAATTTTGAATTATTCTTCGGCGTAAAATCAACCATGTCAAACTTTATTCGAAATCAATTCAATTTGATAATCATTTTAAAAACATGTAACATACATGTAGTCAATTATGATCGGTACATCCAATTATTTTTTTCTGCGAACCGTATGGGCTATGTATAAAAGTTGAGCAACATGCATAGTGACCTCAAAAGCAACAGGGCTGTCATTAAAATTCTGAAGTCTGAAGATAAAACAATTATAAAAACTTATATAATATAAATATTAATCTTCACATAATATAACAACTGATATGTTCTTTCAAAAAAAAAAATTATAAGCTTCTTTCAAGAAAATTTGAAATATGTGCAACCATTTTTTTTTCTTTTCCAATAATTCTAATTCAAAATCGATAACATTTAATTATTTTTTAGTAAAGAATCACATTTAATTACTTATTACAGTTAGGTCATCTATACTGTAAATAAATAGAAATACTTCTTTTGATGTCTACTTTTCAAAATACTTATTCTACCCTTACACCTATTTTAAAATTAAAAAAATATACTAATTTGTCATAAAAGGGACTTGAACCCATAACCTCTTGTTTTCCAAACATATATTTTAACACTAGATCAACTTTATAACTTTAAACAAAAAAATTACTTTAAAGTATTGATATCCCACATATATAATTATCCAATTATATTTATAATATATAATATGTGATATTATATTATATACTATATCTATATTATTAATAAAGGGAATACCCTCTTTTGATGTCTACTTTTCAAAATACTTATTTTACCCTTACATCTATTTTAAAATTAAAAAAATAAACTAATTTGTTATAAGAGGAACTTGAACCCATAATCTCTTATTTCCAAACATATACCTTACCATTACACCAACTTCATAACTTTAAGCAAAAAATTACTTTAAAATATTGATATCCAACATACATAATTGTCCAATTATATATATAATGTATAATATATAATATTATATTATATACTTATCTATATTATTAATAAAGGGAATACCCCTTCTAATGTCTACTTTTCAAAATACCTATTCAACCCTTACACATATTTTAAAATTAAAAAAATAAACTAATTTGTCATAAGAGAGACTTGAACCCATAACCTCTTATTTTCCAAACATATACTTTAACATTAGATCAACCTTATAACTTTAAACAAAAAATTATTTTAAAATATTAATATCCAACATACATAATTGTCCAATTATATCTATAATATATAATGTGACATTATATTATATATTATATCTATATTATTAATAAAGGGAATACCCCGATGTTTATTTTTTAAAATACTTATTCTACCCTTACACCTATTTTAAAATTAAAAAAAATAAACTAATATGTCGTAAGAGAGACTTAAACCCATAACTTCTTATTTCCCAAACATATACTTTACCACTAAACCAACCTTATAAATGTAATAAAAAAAATTACTTTAAAATGTGATATTATATTATATACTATATTTATACTATTAATAAAGGGAATACTTCATTTTGATGTCTACTTTTCAAAATACCTATTGTACCCTTACACCTATTTTAAAATTAAAAAAATAAACTAATTTGTTATAAGAAGGACTTGAACCCATAACCTCTTATTTTTCAAACATATATTTTACCACTAGACCAACCTTATAAACATAATAAAAACATTACTTTAAAATATTGATATCCAACAGATATAATTGTCCAATTATATCTATAATGTACAATACATGATATTATATTATATATATACTATTTATAAAGGGAATACCCTCTTTTGATATCTACTTTTCAAAATACCTATTCTACTCTTACACCTATTTTAAAATTAAAAAAAAAACTAATTTGTCATAAGAGGGAGGGACTTGAACTCATAACCTCTTATTTCCCAACATATACTTTAACACTAGATCAACCTTATAACTTTAAACAAAAAATTATTTTAAAATATTGATATCCAATACACATAATTATCCAATTATATCTATAATTTATAATATATAATATTATATTATATACTATATATCTATACTATTAATAAATATATACTATTAATAAAGGGAATATCCCCTTTTTTATGTCTACTTTTCAAAATACCTATTCTATCCTTATACCTATTTTAAAATTAAAAAAAAACTAATTTGTCATAAGAGGAAGGGACTTGAACTCATAACCTCTTATTTCCCAACATATACTTTAACACTAGACCAACCTTATAACTTTAAGCAAAAAATTACTTTAAAATATTGATATCCATATTAAACTTTTGTTAAACATGAGCTGGCAATTTTTTTTTTTTCTCAACATTTTGTAGCACTAATATGATGTTACTGTATTAAACTTGATATCCATATTTAAAATTGAAATTAACCCATTACTTGGCTATCCAACCCCAGTTCAGTGCTAGATGGAAATGTGATGAAAAAGTACTTAGGCTGAATGCAACACTTTATAGTATTGATTTTTTAACAACTTGAATGAACAAGGCTCTATCACTCTGTAAATATTCAATGGCAATATTTCAGGATATTATATTCTCATTTTACGTTAAAAATTGATCATTAGCGTTAGTTAACATACAGTCTTCAGTTTTCATCACTAACAATAAGCTATTCAGAGTCTCTTCAATCTTTGCAAATTCCGGATGAAAGGTACTGCTAGCATGGAAAACGTAAATGAAATGGCCCAGTTGAATCCAGCTACTTCCCGGTTTTTTCTCCAACCCTTTATCTTTTATCATGCTTCTCACCTTTGACATGTCTTCCCATCGTTTCCCAGAGGCATATAAATTTGACAAAAGAACGTAGTGGCCTGGATCATAAGGATTCAATTTGAAAATACGCTCTGCAAGAAGCTCAGCCAGTTCCACTTTGTTGTGAAGTCGACAAGCACCTAGTAAGCTCCCCAAGATATTGGCATCTGGTGTCTTAGTCATCCTTGTGATGAATTTGTATGCACCATCAAGATCTCCTGCTCTACCAATGAGATCCACCATGCATGAGTAGTGTTCTTTATCTGGCTCAATTCCATAATCATTAATCATAGAATTATACAACAGCCAACCTCTGTCAAGGAGACCTGAATGACTACAAGCAGATAAAAGAGAAATAAAAGTGACTTTGTTTGGTTTAATTCCTTCCTCCTTCATTTGCTCATAAAATTCCAAACCCTTTTCACCTACGCCATGAGCTCCACAAGCAGAGATAATAGTGTTATATGTTATGACATTCCTTCCCATCATCCGGTTAAAGACCTTCATTCCAAGTTCTAGAAATCCGCATTTGCTGTACATGTCTAATAGAGAGTTTCCCACAGAGTCATTTAATCCTAGACCACTCATGGTCACATAACCATGGATTTCCTTTCCCTGTCTAAGAGCACCCAAGAGGGTGCATATGGAAAGGATGCTTACTAAAGTAATGGCATTTGGTCTATGTTCTGTTCCCCAAATTCTTCTAAAGGTAAAAAATGCTGACTCAAAGTCACCAACTAAATTGTATCCTACTATCATTGAATTCCATACCATGATATCCTTATCTGACATACACTCAAATATTGACTCTGCTTCCTTGATTGACCCACAATTGGCATACATATCAATCAATGCACTCCCTACAACAACATCAGATATGTGTCCTTCTTTAAGAACAAAACTGTGCATCTCCTTGCCCCGTTTTAGGAACCTGAGTTTTCCCAAAGCAGGAAGAACACTTGCAGCAACGATTGCATTTGTTGTTAAACCGACATTTACCATTCCAATATACAGTTTATAACTCTCTTGGTATAAGCCGTTTTGTGAGTAACCAGCAATCAAGGTACTCCAAGAAACTACATCCCTATAAGTCATATGAGTAAAGACACGATGGGCCTCAAGTGGATCACCACATTTACAGTACATGTCCATCACAGCATTGGAGACATATAAATCAGTGTCAAAGCCACTCGTCACAGCACAGCCTTGCAATGCCATCCCCAATTTGACAGCCTCCAATCTGCCACATGCCGGTAAGATAGAGGCAACAATGACAGAATCAGGCTTCAGACCTTCTGATATCATATTTTTGAACAGCAAAAGCGCTTGAAGCAACTCGCCATCCCACATGGTTCCACAGATAATGGCAGTCCATGAAGCCAAGTCTCTAGTTGGCATTTGTTCAAATATCGTACGTGCATCCTGAATGGCTCCACACTTGACAAACATGTCAATGACAGCACACTGAACGTAAGGATTAGACTTGATCTTACCTCTGAACTGGTTGTACAAGATGGATTGATGAACCCATGTTCCTAATTGAAGAGCATGCAAGGAGGAACAAGCCTTGAGGACAAGAGGGTATGTGTAGTTGTCAGGTGTGAGGCCGTGTTGGAGCATGGAGAGATAAAAGTGAATGGCTTTGGAGAAATGGCCAACAGCGAGGAGACCTCGGAGTATGGCATTCCAAGCAATGTGGGGCTTGTTAGGCAGTGCACGGAAGGTGAGAAACGCGTCTTGGAGGCAACCAAAGTTGACATAGACATTCACAAGCTGAGAACCAAACAATGAATCGGGACATGTGGGTTGGAAGAAACCCACCACAAGAAGAAGAGCGTGCAATGTTCTGGCTTCATGAACACTCCGTGGAGATTTGAGTATGGTGATCAAGTGAGTGGGAAGTGAAAGTGAATGTTGTTGGCGTGTCACCGTGAGTGTGCTAACCATAGTAGCAATAGCATTAGCATTCACTTTAGTCCCAAACACCATCTTCCATCAAAGACAATATTCTTAATCTTAGTACCTACTTCATTCCTTGTTTGCACGTCCTAGTTCAAGATAGATTCATCCCACACAAGAATCAAAACACACAATAGTGCAGTGCGCATGCGCAAACACCATGTCCCATCTTGAGGAAGTGTCGGGCATTAGTGGTCCGATCAAAAGAGTGGTGTAATAAGTGAGCATTAGATCTGTGTATGTCTAAACAACTGAGTGACACGTTATAAAAAGAAAAAATCATTTAAATTGGGGATTGACTCCATCGATTTTGATCCAAATATATCAATTGAGTGCATCTTCAATCCGTTAACGTGCTTGGATGAATATAAGTTGAAAGGAATGGTATGGTATACTATTGTATTGAGAAAGAAATTCAAGCTTCACATTTACGGGTGATATAGGTAAATAATAGTATATAAGTAAATGTAAATTTAAGGGATGTTTACAAATCAGTTTTCAGGTAAAACAAAATTTAATCCAATCAAATTTAATCATATTAGATTATATAAGATTTGCAAAAAAGAAAAAATAGTGATCCAATTTGATCTTATCAAGATCAAATTATATCATATTGGATCCACGGATTTTAAAGAAATTTTTTAGAGCTATTTTGTTTTTTTATAAAACATATAAAATAAAGAGTTTAATTCGTATACATTGTTAGTGTAAAAGATTTTTATACTGACATTTAATCATAAATTTTTATTTATGTGACTTTTAAAGTAGTAACGAATAAAGTCAACAAATTACCTTGAATGAAGCATTGTAATTGAATGTTAGTGTAAAAATCTTACACTGAAAGTGTATACCAATTAAACTCTAAAATAAAATAGTAAATAGAAAAGTTTGTGAATAAAACATACTTTATTTCTTCAATAATATAAAAGTAATTATATATAAAAGTAGTTTATAAATGATAAAATATAAATTCTAAAAAGCTAAAAACAATAAAATTTAGTAATTCGTAAACCATAGAGTTGCTAGGTTTTATGAAGGCAAGAAGAAGAAGTGAATAATGGAAGACTAAACAAGGCATAAGTAAGTTATGGAATGGAATAGATGGTCTAGGAGATATGATTGTGAAATGGATTGGGCAAACGAGTCATGTTTTCTCATTGGTTGCTTTGAAAACTCTCTCTCTCTCTCTATATATATATATATATATATATATATATATATATATATATATATATATTAAACTTCAAATTGAACAAATCGGTTTACAAATCTACAAATTTTTAAAGTTTAAATTTGTGACCTGATTTGTCTATAATCAGTTAATTGAAATTTGATCTCTTTTTATCCTATTATATCTAGATCAGTTTATGGATCTAATTGGATTTATGTGCATTCACATATTGATTTGGATCTATGAACATTGTTATGCAAATCTCACCTTACAAACTGATTTTGTAAAGTTAAATTGGACCTAATTTCTAATGTGGTATAAGAGTTTATTCTAAATCCATTACAATGATTACCTATCATATTATTCACACACTAAGCCCAATACTGTTGGATATGAAGAGTTGTATTGAGAAAGAAACTGAAATATCCCATTGAAGTGATATGACCAAACGATAATAATATACAAGTGAGATACATATCTCACCTTACAAGTCGGTTTTTGTGAGATTAAATTAGGCTAGTCTCCCATTTTTAAGATAGTATCACAACTTATCCAGATCATCCACACTTAGCCCAAATTTCACCATTTCTAATATCCATTTTTTTAAATTGAACCAATGAATTTAGTTCAGGTCTTAAAACATTATTTATACACTTTTTACATCTAGCCAAAAATATCTCTCAATCATTTCAAATTATTATCTTTTTTTCTGTATAGTTGTTTTCACAAATTAATTAAAAATGATTTATACCATAATTTGAATCATTTATTACTCATAAAACATATATTTTAGATATCTCAAAAAATTATTATTATGAATTTAAATATAATAAAATTTTAATTTTTTATAATTATAAATTCTAATTATAGTTTGTACGCACCAGTATTGTTTTCCTAAAAAAATTAATACAATAAAAAGTGATAAATCCAGAAAAAAACAAAAATGTTCATTTTCATGCATAGTCAACATACACAACCTTGTTCAGAATATACATCAATACAGAGAGCTCAAAATAAAAAAGTTTGAATGGAAAATAAACAATAAAAATAGCAATAACAGAGGTCATAAGAAGGGAAAACAAAAATGCAAGAGAGGTCAACCTCTGAATCACTTAACCACTGTCATGTCTGAACTCTCTGAATCAATGGAGATGTTCTTTGGCTCAGCTACATCACTAACATAATTCCACAAAATCTAGAGATAAAAATTTTAAATTTTTGTGAGTAAAACGGTTTTAAGCTGACTCTATAAAATGGCACTTGAATCAGAAAAAGAGGACCTTTTTTAAAAGTTTTTTTTTAAAAAAAGGGAGATATTTTTCGGAGGAGAAGAAATAGCTTAAAAGAGGAGGAGGAGAACGAGGTGAGATAAAGAGCAAAAAGAAGAGTTTTAAAGGCTACAACAGGTATTAACCTATACTACTCTATTTAAAATCCAGTAAAAAAATAATAGGAATAGTATAAAAAAATTACTTACACCTTTAACCACTACTAAAAGTGGGTTCCGATGGTGTGAGTGTCGCCGGAAGCGATTATCAGAGGCTGACCACGCACCACCGGAAATGATTCTTCTTTGTTTATGTTGGTGTGCAAGTTAACTTTGAAAAGTTAACTTTTCTTTTTCATATGCATTATGAAGGTATAAAGGGTATGCGCGCGTCCCCATACTTTTACTCCCTTTTTTCCGAAAAATCATACTTTATTAAGTCCACCCCCACAAAACTACTATCCACACCCTCCTTTAGGTTCAACAGCCTTTCGCTATCCGCACTTACACTTTTCGCTATTTGTACCCTTAGCCCCAATACTAAGCTAGTGTTACCCTCACCTCCCTCATTTTACTATTCACACCTGTTTTATATCATGACCCGTTTTACTGTTTTCACCTCTGTTTACTGTTCGCACCACTGTTTTTGCTAAACGTATTTCTTCCATTTTAAAGCCCAAATTTATTATTTTTAGCCTTTTGTGAGTATAAATTGTAATTTTTTATTTTATTTATTCTATTATTTTCTTTTATTTACCTTTTTCTAGTTAACATGTTGTTATGAATATTCGAAATAGCAACTAATAAAATTCCAATTAAATCTAACAATAATAATAATGTTAATAATATTATTTAAAAAAATTAAAATTTAATAATAAGTATTTTACATGTTTCTCCAACTTAAATGTTATAAAACCTTTAGCGGTTATAATTATGAAAGAAAATTTAATGATGATCACTTTAGATGCACTTCTAATTTGACCATTATGAAAACAAAAAGAAACACTTTAGATGCACTTCTAATTTGGTATTTTATAAATTTTTAGTTGTAATAAATATTATTACGTCATATAAATTATTTAAGAAAATTTAATAATGGTCACTTTAGATGAACTTCTAATTTTACTATTACAAAAACTAAAATAACTACTTTAAATGCACTTCTAATTTGGTTTCTTTTATAAAACTTTGGTTATTATAATTATTATCATGTTATTATTAATAATATTCACTTTGGATGCACTTCTAATTTGACTATTTTAAATTATAAAAAAATTATGATGATCACTTTGGATACACTTCTGATTTGATTATTGTGTAATCCTTTAAAATTGTCTTTTTATGTAAGAACACAAAACGTAAATCTTTAATTATGACTACTTCAAATGCATTTTTTATTTAGTCATTACAAAAAATTATCATAATTTAGTGATTGTCACTTCGGAGGCACTTCTAATTTTATGGCTACGCTAAATAATTATCCTAATCACTTTGGATGCACTTCTAATTGGGTTGCGGTAATAATATTTTAAAATAAACCCAAAAATAAAAATTAATTACTAAAATTAAAAACCTAATAAACAAATCATTATCAAGAACTACGTATACTCTGATTCTCTATTATGCATGGAGATACGTAGGAGTAGGAACTCATTCTTGTCGAGGCTCAAAAAATAAAAATAAAATAAGTCCATTAAAAATTAAAATATTAATAATATTTAATAAAAATAAATTTTCAATAATAATTTTCTCATTAAAATGTTAAAAATAAAAATAAAATAAAAGTATTTGTTATATTTCAACTATTTTAAGGGTGAAATAAATATTTTTAAAGTTATCTAGTTTTGTACATTTAATTAGAGGTAACCGTCCCTAAGACGGATGTTGTATGGTGCTAATACCTTCCTTATGCATAATAGACTCTGAATTCAAAATTTGGCTTCGTAGAACACCTCTTTTTAAAGCTTTTTTCAATGTTTTCCTAAATAAATATTGGTGGCGACTCCTCTGATTTTCATAAACTAATTTTTCGTCGTCCTGTGGAGAGCCTACGTGTCGACAGATGGCAACTCCACTGGGGATTCTCGAGAGTCAAGCCTATATAATTAAATATGCAAAATTGATAACTTTTATTTATGTTATTTTCACTCTTTTATTTATTTTATTTTGTTTGGTTGTTTGCTAATACTTTTCTTATTTATCTGTGTATTGTTTTAATTGAACTATAGGTTGAATGATGTATGTTTCTATTATATAGAGTAATTTAAGATTTTCCTCACACACTGCAAATACACTTTTTACACACATGAGTGAGGTCCTACACCCGAGCTTGAGAGTAAACTAGGGAGTGAGGGACGATTAGTGATACCATTTTAGATGCACTTCTAATCTGGTTATCACAAAAGTCTCATCTAGAGTGTGACTCTTTTTGTGAATACCTACACCTTGGACACACTTTCAATTTGTGAATGTATTCTAAAATGAGTATAGAGCTCTAGAAAGCCTTTGGAAAGGTACAAATAGCTATCAACCGGTGAAACTCACTCATTAAAAAGCCATTAGTTCTATAAGGTAGTTTAACTCCTCTAAGTATACATGTTTATGGCACTTGGGACATCTTTTTCTAACTCACCTTTCTTTTTTAACATGTAACTTCCTTATTCTTTCTTTTAATAGAAAAAGGGTGGTATGATAGTTTCCACATGTCTAATAATTCAGATACATTCTTCTGTAAAACAGGTTTTGGAGAATCATAAAATCTTCTTGATCGGGAATATCCTAAAAAGAGACATGGGATCAAATAGTGAGACAAAAGGAATAATGCCTGTAAAGGTTAAGATGTCGGATATAAAGTTCTTAGAAGCCTTCAGTAATTTGGTGAGAGGGACTAAACGAGTAACCTTTGCAAGGAAATATGGGAACATATTAGATCTGTTGGAGTTAAATGTGCAAACAGAAGCCATTTCTGCACTAATTCAATTTTATGATCATCCCCTTAGATGTTTCACCTTTCAAGATTTCTAGATGGCACCTATGTTAGAAGAATATGAGCGGATTTTGGGGATTTCATTAGAAGATAGTAAGTCATACCAGTATTGAGGAGATCTCCCTTTGATAAATACAATAGCAAATCTACTAAGGGTGCAAGAGAAAGAACTAAGAGAGAGGAAACTTAATAGAAATGGAGTGAAGGGTTTTCCACGAAATTATTTGGTAGAAAGGATGAAGCGGTTGTGGAAGCAAATGATTGGGATGACTTTACTAACGTATTGGCCCTCACCATTTATGGGCTTGTTCTCTTCCCATACCTTGAGGATTACATAGATCTCTCTGCCACAGATGTTTTCCTAGCTCGTCGAGACAGAGGATAAAATCCAACATCAACAGTGCTTGTAGACACATTTTGTGCTTTAAATCTTTGTTATGAAAAGGGAAAGAAAAAGTTAACATGTTGCTTACCAAATAATGAAGAAAAAATAAAAAAGAACTGGAAGAGCCTCACTAAATAATGAAAATCATGCAAGAGGAGAATGTTAAAAAAATGCAATCATTGACTAAAGCTAATAAAAGAGCAAGGGAGGAAGAGGAACTCAAACTCAAGACTCGAGACTGCTTAGAAGCTACCAGCAAAGAGTTGAGACTAAGAAGACATGAAAGAGACAAAGCATTGGCAGATAATAAACAATTAAAAGAAGAAATAAAAAAGGCAAAAGTAGCTGAAAAACAGGCATAGAGGATGTTCAAATACCTACAACAACAACTAGAAAAGGTGGTGCAAGAATTTAAAGGTAGACTCCAAGATGAAAAGATATGCAGGCTAGAAGCAGAACAAGCCGCAAGGATGAATCTGGCGAAATGGAAGAAGGAAGGACAAAAGATGTTTGATCACCATGTTGAAGAGCAAAAAATCCTCATTAAAGAACTTGATGCAAAAATAATATTTTGGAAAAGGGAATTAGGGAAGTCAATCGACAAGGAAGACATCGAAGTACTAAATGATGAGATAGTTTTTGGAAAGACCGTTATATGAAACTCGTATGGTTGGTGAATCAGGCAATCTTAGAAATTTCGGGAAGGCTCGAAGTTGAGGGGATGACAAATCCTCTTTCAACTCCTAGAGAGATTAATTTTTTTCTTGAATATTATGAGTTAATGGAGAATTTTAAAAAAGATGGTTGTAATTGATGAAAAAGTGAAAATTTGGATGCAATGTACTCCTAGTTGAAATTTAATAAAAATGTGTCATTTTTTATCCTATGAAACCATTTCTGTCTTATATTTCAAATATTCGCGATCAAGCAAAGAAATTTATGATTCTCTAAAAAAACAGAAGAAAAAAAAATAAAACATGAGCATTCCATTGTCATGACATTCAATTCTCATGTCATATCATTCATCTAAAAAAATGATCAAGCAAAGAAAACAACCCTACGACACCCTTACGGGACGCGTGCCAAGACAAGAGTCATGGAAGGTGTTGTAGATGATTTGGAACAATAACACGAAGGACTCAAGGAAGAGGTGAACCAGATCAAGGTACAAATGAATGACATTTTAGAAATGCTAAAAGCGATTAAAGGCGTGAATGGGAATCCTCCAGAGGAGCCTCAAGGTACACCATCTCACCCACCTGGATTTAACCCACCTCCACAATTTAATGTTCAAGCCACCTTCCCTCCTTATAGCATGCCTCATAGTTACACACCACCTGTGGTTACTAATGCTGTAGAGGTCAATCAGGCTAATGTTGCTCCAAATCCTCCATAAGGCCTTCCTCTTGGTTATACCCTACCTACTGCCGATAACCCTAAAAATAACCCTCACACATCTACTGTCACACATCCAAGTTAAACACAAGCCTTAAGATTGAACCACAAGACTAACAATTCCTATATTCCAACTCAACATCCCACTTATACACCTCCAAATAATACCATTCCTTTTGAAAACCTCCCTAACCATCAAAGTGTCACACCTAGATCGATTGTTATGATTCATTCTAAACAGTCTGAGGACATCCAATCCAATGATAAGCTACGCTTCTTAGAAGAACACTTAAGGGCTATTGAGGGGATTGACCACTACGCTTTTAGTGTTGTTGATTTGTGTCTGGTACTCGATGTTGTAATTCTTCATAAATTCAAAATTCCCGAGTTTGACAAGTACAAGAGAGTCATCTGCCCAAAAAGTCATTTGACCATGTACTGTAAAAAAATGGCCTCATATGCCCATGAAGATAAGCTATTGGTTCACTTTATCCAAGAAAGCTTGATGAGAGCAGCTCTTAGTTGGTACATGAATTTAGAGCAAGGAAGAATATGTACCTGGAAGGACTTAGCTGAGGCTTTCTTGAAATAATACAAGTACAATATGGACACGGCTCCAGACCGTACTCAATTGCAAAATATGTTGAAGAAAGAAAGCAAAATCTTTAAAGAATATACCCAACGATGAAGAGGTGTGGTTGCTCAAATACAACCTCCATTATCTGAAAAAGAGATGTCTTTATGTCATTAATACACTCCGGTCACCCTTTTATGATAGAATGATCAGAAATGTATCTTCGAACTTTTCAGATTTGGTTGTTATTGAGGAAAAAGTGGAGATGTGAATAAGAAGTGAGAAGATTTCTCATGTATCGATAGGAGTGACAAGTATGAAGAAACCTTCAACAACTGTCAAGAGGAAAAAGAAAGGAGAAACAAATGCCATAATGCCTGTATCCACCATGCCCAGTTATAATCTTATCCTTTTCATACCTAATTACCGACCCCACTTCATGTATAACCCATAAATAGCAACAGTGTCCCCACTACCATATCCACAACCTTACCCAACTAGAATGACCTACCAACCTTTACCACCACCATAAACCATGCCTCCCTCAGCACCTAAAAGAAACTAGCCTGTAGCTCCGCTCCTTAATACAGATAATAATCCAAAAAAAAAAGAATAATCAGAAAAGAACATTCTCTTCACTACCCATGACCTATAATGAACTTTTGCCACATTCATAACTCCTTGGTGGTATGGTTATCAAAATCGCAAGTTAACTCGTAAAATCGTACAAGTTTACGAGTTTACAAGTCTCAGACGAGTTAAATCGCAGTAAAATCGGAAAAGTAGTAAACTCAGAGTAAATTTGGTAAAATCAGAGTAAACTCGTAAAATCGGAGTAAACTCGGTAAAATCGGAGTAAACTCGTGAACAAATTTCTTAGGTGATATTTTTCTATGTTGACTCTAATTTTAAGTATTTTGAATATAATTTGTTCGTATGTTTAAAAAAGTTTTGAAATTTTAAGTGTTTCTACTTTAATTTATACTTATTTGGAGTAATTTAAATTTATTATGTGGATTTGAACTTATTATGTATTGAAAACTTTCAATTATTATGTGATTTATAGTCATATTTTTAATGAATTAAACTCTTACAATTTTACGAGTCGAGTTTACGAGTCGAGTTTACTACACTCTCACGAGTTTACGTAAATTCTCGATTTTAATAACCTTGCTTGGTGGTCCCTTTCCCTTTAAAACCTGTGCAACCACCATATCTGAAAGACTATGACCAAAATGCAAAGTGTGACTACCATGCAAGTACTATAGGGCATTCCATGGAAAAGTGTTGGGGATTAAAGCATAAGGTAGATGATCTGATAGAGGCAGAGATGTTGAGTTTCAAGGAAGAATGACCTAACATTGGGAATAACCCGCTCCCAAGCCACAACAGTTCATCTGTAAATGTAATTGAGATGGAGTGCGATCAACCATTCGTTAAGGATGTACAAGACGTAAAGACTTCCATGAGGTCCATATTTGAAAAGCTATGTGACTTTGGAGTGATTGAAGGAAAAGGAAACTGCTATCTTTCAAAGGGTAAACACTCAGTTGAAGATTGTCAAGAGTTTAAGTAGACTTTGCAAAGATTAATTAACTCAAGGTTGGTTCAGATTGGTCATTTACAACAGGTTCAGGATATGTCGATGACCCAATTAGAAGAAAAGAAAATTACTACTACTCCAAGGCCATTGGTGATTCACTTTACAAGAAATGTCAATCCATCCACTCCTCAGACTTCTAGACCCATCGTAGTGCAGATTCCCACCTCTTTCCCTTACAAGGATCTAAAGCATTCCCATGAAAATATGATGTCGAAGTGAAAGTAAGTGATAATGGTGGTGAAGAATAGAAGAACGCCAATTGTGTTGAAGGAATTGTCATCATAAACATTACAAGAGAAGGAGGAATGACGTGTAGCAGTAGAATCTACACTCTGAGAATATTAGAAGAAATGACCCGAGAAGGAAAGGAAAATAAATTGTTGAAATGGAGATTCCCGAGGAAAATAGGATTGATGAGAATGAGATAATTAATGAGAAGAAGAAGGAAGTGTCAAATGATGAAGCTTCTGAGTTTCTCAAGTTCATATGACAAAGTGAGTATAGGCTTATTGATCAATTGAATCGAACCCCGACCAAGGTATCTCTCCTGACTTTGCTGATGAACTCAGAAAGCCACAAAAAATTGTTGATGAAGATTTTAAATGAAGTCCATGTTGGTTATGACATTACACTAGACAAGTTTGGAGGAATAATAGGGAATATCACTGCTAACAATTACCTCACCTTTATAGATGATGAAATACCAATTGAAGGAAATGGACATAATAAAGCTTTGCACATCTCAGTCAAATGCATGGATCATGTCATGGCTAAAGTATTGATTGACAATGGGTCCTCTTTAAATGTGATGCCAAAATTGACACTGGATTGATTACCTTATGACGGGACTCATAGAAGACCAAACTCTATGATTGTGAGAGCTTTTGATGGATCGCGTAGAGAAGTGACGGGAGAAATTAAGATTCCAATTCAGATTGCCCCTTTCACTTTTGAAGTCACCTTCCAAGTCATGGACATCAAGCCAACATATAGTTGTTTATTGGGCAGGCTATGAATCCATTCAGCTGGAGTGGTCCCTTCTACGTTACATCAAAAGCTGAAATTCATAGTGGATGATAAGTTGGTAATAATCTCAGGTGAAGAAGATGTGTTGTGAGTGGCCTTCCTCTTACTCGTTATATTGAGGCAGCCAAAGAAGCTTTCGAGACTTCTTTTCAGTCCTTGGAAATAATTAGTGCTGCCTATATGGAGTCTTTACCCAAAAGTTTGCAACTTTCTAGAGCTACCTTAATGGTAGCAAAGGTTATGTGGAGCAGAGGATATCAGATAGGTTGCGAGCTAAGGAAAAACCAAGAAGGAATCACGAAGATAATGAAGTTGTCTGAGAATAAGAATCGATGTGGTCTGGGGTTTAGGCCTACTAAAGATGAGAAAAAGAGGATGGTGGAGGAAAAGAGAGAAATACGATTGTCTCGACTAGAGAACCGAGAGCCAAAGATTGGAAGAATTCCTATTTGTAATTTCTATAAGAGATTCCGAACTGGAGGCTTGACGCATGCAAATCAAATAGTTATGGCTAAAGAGGAACAAGATGATGACAAACATGCCAACTGGGTGTACCCATGCGACCCTCATGAGGAGCTTCAGAATTGGAAGATTGTCGAATTCCTTGTGATTCTTAATTCAAAGTAATTGTAATGCACTTTTTTATTATGCCCATATCTCAGTGTTACTTTTTGTCAAGATGGGTTCGTATGTTAATGTTTTATTATATGATTTCAATGAAATGCATTTTTCAAACCTTTAGCTATCTCTTTTTTGTTCATTTGTGTCTCTTTCCATCCCTCTATCTCCTTTGTTTATTTTGTTTTTTTTAAACCTAAATTGTAGATATGAAAATCATCATTTTGAAAGTAACAATGATAATATCCCTTACTATAATTTTGATCATCCTATCTACCAAGCTTATGAGGACAATGATGACTTAGAAACTCCCCCCGACATGAAATAGTTGGTAGAACAAGAGGATTGAATAATTCAACCCCAAGAAGAAGAGATTGAATTAATCAATTTAGGAAGTGAAAATGACAAAAAGGAAATTAAAGTGGGTGCCGCTATAAAAGGAAAAAAGCGAGATAGGCTGCTTAAACTTTTAGCAGACTATGTTGACATCTTTACATGGACATACCAAGACATGTCTAGCTTAGATCCAAGCATAGTTGAGCATAAACTTCTCTTAAAGCCAAAGTGTTTCCCCATCAAGCAAAAGTTGAGGCGAATGAAACCAGATGTGTCTTTGAACATCAAGGAAAAAGTTAAGAAACAATTTGATGCAGGATTCCTTGCAGTTGCTAAATATCCTCAATGGGTGGCTAACATAGTACCAGTTCTGAAGAAAGACGACAAAGTCAGAATGTGTATTGATTATTGAGAATTAAATAAAGTCAGTCCAAAAGATGACTTTCCACTACCTCACATTGATGTCTTGGTTGATAACACTACTCAACATTCCCTCTTTTCCTTCATGGACGGGTTCTCTGGATTTAATCAGATTAGAATGGCATCTGAGGACATTGAGAATACCATATTCATCACGCCCTAGGGAACGTTTTGTTATAAAGTGATGTCATTTGGTTTGAAAAATGTTGGGGCGACATATTAGAGGGCAATGATGACCTTATTCCATGACATGATGCATAAGGGGATAGAGGTGTATGTGGATGACATGATCGCCAAGTCAAAAACAGAAGAAGAACATGTTGCCCACTTGCAAAAATTGTTTGAATGTTTGAGAAAATATAAGCTTCGACCAAACCCTGCTAAATGCACTTTTGGTGTGAAATCCAACAAATTGTTGGGATTTCTTGTTAGTGAAAGAGGCATAGAAGTCGATCCTAACAAAGTGCGAGCAATCTTGAAGATGCCGGCACCAAGTATAGAAAAGGAAGTACGTGGTTTCATAGGAAGGTTAAACTACATTACAAGGTTCATATCCCAACTGACCGCCACGTGTAGCCCGATCTTCAAGTTGTTGCATAAAAATCAAACAGTAGTATGGAATGAAGATTGTCAGGAAGCATTTTATAAAATTAAGAAATACTTGCAAGAGCCCCCAATTTTAATATCGTCAGTGTCGAGAAGGCCACTCATTATGTATCTGACGGTACTTGAGGAGTCCATTGGTTGTGTATTAGAGCAGCATGATAAATCTAGTAAAAGAGAGCATGCTATTTATTACTTGAGCAAAAAGTTCACAGCTTGTGAAATGAGATATTCTTTGTTAGAACGAACATGTTGTACCCTTGTATGGGTTGCTGGTAGGCTAAGGCAATATACGTTATGTCATATTACTTGGTTGGTCTCTAAAATGGATCCAATCAAGTACATATTTGAGAAGCCTGCTCTTACTGGTCGAATTGCTCGGTGGCAAGTCTTGTTGGCAGAATATGTCATTCTTTATGTCACACAAAAAGCTATCAAAGGCAGCACCTTAGTAGAACATTTGGCTCACCATCCTATTGAAGATTATTAGTCAATGCACTTCGAGTTTCCAGATGAAGATATAATGAATTTATTTGAAGAGAAGTATATAGATGGGGATAGATGGGCATTATTATTTGATGATGCTTCAAATGCATTGGGGCAGTATTAATCTCTCCTAAAAATCAATTTATCCCGTTCACTGCAAGATTGAGTTTTGATTGCACAAATAATATGGCAGAATATGAAGCATGTGTCATGGGAATTTTAGCTGTCATCGACTTTGACGTTAAAATTTTGGATGTATATGGGGACTTAGCCTTAGTTGTCCATCAACTCAAGGGGGAATGGGAGACTAGAGACAGTAAATTAATCCTTTATTACTCTTACATTAGGGGATTGATGGAACAATTCGATAAAATTACCTTTCGTCACATCCCTTGTGAAGATAATCAATTGGCTGATGTTTTAGCTACTTTGTCCTCGATGTTCAAGATAAGTCAGGAAATAGATGTGCCACTTATAAGAATACAAAGTTAAGAGCAACCAACTTATTGTCAAGCAATAGAAGAAGAAGTGGATGAGAAACCTTGGTTTCATGATATTAAGTGCTATATGAAAGACAAAGAATATCCTTCAGGAGCTTCTAAAAACGACAAAAGAACATTAAGGAGATTAGCCATGGGATTTTTCCTAAATGGTGATGTGTTTTACAAGAGAAACCACGACATGGTGTTGCTTAGATGTGTTGATGCTAGTGAAGCCAAGAAGATAATAGAGGACGTTCAGGAAGGTTCATTTGGAGCGCATGCGAATGGACATGCAATGGAAAAAAAAATCTTAAGAGCTAGTTATTATTGGTCAACTATGAAAACTAATTGTTGTAGTCATGTGAGAAGATGTCATAATTGTCAAACATATGCTGACAATATTCATGCACTCTCAATTCCTTTGAATACTTTGGCTGCACGATGGTCATTTTCAATATGGGGAATTGATGTGATTGGACCGATTAAACCTAAGGCTTTGAATGAGCATCGTTTCATCCTTGTTGCTATTTATTACTTCACCAAGTGGGTGGAGGCGGCATCTTACGCTAGTGTGACAAAAAATGTAGTGGTTAGATTCATCAAGAGAGACCTAATTTGTCGATATGAATTGATGAGTCACATCATTACTGACAATGGCACCAATTTGAACAATAAAATGATGAAAGAGTAGTGTAATGATTTCAAGATTCAACATCATAACTTTTTACCATATCATCCCAAGATTAACGAAGTGCTAGAGGCGAAAAATAAGAATATAAAAAAGATTGTGCAAAAGATGGTGGTGACCTATAGGGATTGGCACGACATGCTCCCATTTGCGTTGCACGCTTATCGTACCTCTGTACGCACTTCAACTGAGGCAACCCCATATTCTTTAGTGTACGGGATGGAGGTTATGCTACATATTGAAGTTGAAATCCCTTCACTGAGAGTATTGGCAGAAACACAACTTGAGGAGGCCGAATGGATTCAAGCTCTCTATGACAATTAAATCTCATTAAAGAAAAAAGGTTAATCACCTTATGTCATGTCAATTGTATCAGAAAAGGGTGAAAATAGCCCATGATAAGAAGGTTCGTCCTCGAGAATTTCAAGAAGTTGACTTGGTTCTCAAGAAAATACTACCAACCCAAAAAGATCATAGAGGAAAGTGGACCCCGAATTATGAAAGACCATATATGGTAAAGAAGGCAGGCCTTCTCAAGAGGGGCTCTGATCTTGACAAATATGCAGACTTACTTCTTCCTATAAACTTTGACGCAGTAAAAAAGTATTATACTTAAAATAAGAAAAAGCAAAAAGAATAAAGTTCGTTAGGTCGAAAACCTGAACAGGCAGCCTAGGAAAAATTAGAATGGCCCAGTAGGTTGAAAACTCTGAAAAGAGCGGCTAGGCAAAAGATAGGGCATGAAAAGACTCAGACTCGCTAGACTGAAAACCTACGCCCACTCCATTTCATATTCCGGGTCCTCGTGCCCATTACAATTTACATTCCGGGTCCTCGTTCCCATTACAATTTACATTTTGGGTCCTCGTTCCCATTACAATTTATAGTTTGGGTCCTCGTGCCCATTATTATTTACATTTTGGGTCCCCGTGCCCATTACATTTACATTTTTGTCCCCATGCCCATTACATTTTACATTTCGGGTCCTCGTGCCCATTACAATTTACATTCCAAGTCCCCATGCCACTATAATTTACATTTTGGGTTCCCGTGCCCATTACAATTTACATTCCAGGTCCACATGCCCTCCACAATTTACATTTTGGGTCTTGTGCCCATTGAATTCTGCATTTCAGGTCTCTGTGCCCGTTGCAATTTACTTTTCGGGTCCTTGTGCCTATTGAATTTTGCATTTCGGGTCCCTATGCCCACTCAGTTTACATTTGGGTGTCTGTGCCTACTCAGTTTTACATTCTTGTATCCATTGCTTACACATTTGGACCTTTATACACTCACTCCTTGTATTTGGTTCCACACTCTTTTTACATATCCACATTAGCTTGTTCACATACTGCTGACTTTCACATTCTCACATCTGGTAGAAATTAGGGTCTATATCTTTATTTATATTTTGCTAAAATAATATGAAACTTAAGGTTTTCATATTATCTGGTAAAATCTAAATTAAGAGGGGCAACTGTACGCACCAGTATTTTTTTCAAAAAATAATAATAATAAAAATAAAAAATGATAAATCCAGAAAAAAACAAAAATGCCCATCTTTATGCATAGTCAACATACACAACCTTGTCCAAAATGTACATCAATACAGAAAGCTCAAAATAGAAATTTTGAATGGCAAATAAACAATAAAAACAACAATAACAGAGGCCATAAGAAGGGAAAACGAAAATGCAAGAGATGTCAACCTCTGAATCACTGAACCACTACCATGTCTGAGCTCTCTGAATCAATGGAGATGCTCTTTGACTCAGCTACATTACTAACATAATTCCACAAAATCTGGAGATAAAAATTTTAAATTTTCTTGAGTAAAACAGTTTAAGCTGACTCTATAAAAGGGGACACTTGAATCAGAAAAAGAAGACTTTTTTTTGAAAGATTTTTTTTTTTTAAAAAAAAAGGGAGATATTTTTCGGAGGAGAAGAAATACCTTGAAGAAGAGGAGGAAAAAAAGGCGAGATAAAGAGCAAAAAGAAGAATTTTAAAGGTTACAACAAGTATTAACCTACAAGAGGCGAGATAGAAAACTACTGAAAGCAGGTTCCGGTGGTGTGAGTATCGCCGGAAGCGACTGTCGAAGGCCGACCACGCACTACCGGAAATCCTTCTCCTTTGTCTTTTCTCCTTCGTCTACGTTGGTGTGCAAGTTAACTTTGAAAATTTAACTTTTCATTTTCATTTGCAGTCTAATGATGTAAAGGGGACACGCACGCGTCCCCATACTTTTACTCTTTTTTCTCAAAAAAATCATTCTTTATTAAGTTCATCTCACAAAAATGCTATTGGCACGCCCCTTTAGGTCCAACAACACACCGCTATCCGCACCTCCACTTTCTACTATTTGCGCCCCCAAGCCCAATACTAAGCTGGTGCTACCCGCACCTCCCTCATTTTACTATTTACAATTGTTTTATATCATCACTCATTTTGCTATTTTCACCTCCGTTTATTGTTCGCACCATTGTTTTTGCTAAACATATTTCTTTCATTTTAAAGCCCAAAATGTATTATTTTTAGCCTTTTGTGAGTATAAATTGTAAGTTTTTTTTATTTTATTTATTCTATTATTTTCTTTTATTTACCTTTTTCTAGTTAACATGTTGTTACGAATATCCGAAATAGCAATTAATAAAATTCCAATTAAATCTAACAATAATAATGTTAATAATATTAATTTAAAAAATTAAAATTTAATAATAAGTATTTTACATGTTTCTCTAACTTAAATGTTATAAAACCTTTAGCGGTTATAATTACGAAAGAAAATTTAATGATGGTCACTTTAGATACACTTCTAATTTGACCTTTACGAAAACTAAAAAAATCACTTTAGATGCACTTCTAATTTGGTCTTTTACAAATTTTTAGTTGTAATAAATATTATTACATCATATAAATTATTTAAGAAAATTTAATAATGGTCACTTTAGATGCATTTTTAATTTGATTATTTTGAAAATTAAAATAATCACTTTAGATGCACTTCTAATTTAACTATTTTAAATTATAAAAAGATTATGATGATTACTTTGGATACACTTCTGATTTGATTATTGTGTAATCCTTTAAAATTATCTTTTTATGTAAGAACACAAAACGTAAAACTTTAATTATGACTACTTCAAATGCACTTTTGATTTAGTCATTAAAAAAATTATCATAATTTAATGATTGTCACTTCGGATGCACTTCTGATTTGACGACTACGCTAAATAGTTATCCTAACCACTTTAAATGCACTTTTAATTTAGTTGCAGCAATAATATTTAAAAATAAACTCAAAAATAAAAATTAATTACTAAAAACCTAATAAACAAATCATTATCAAGAACTACGTATACTTTGATTTACCATTACGAATGGAGATACGTAGGAGCAGAAACTCATTCTTGTCGAACCCCAAAGAATAAAAATAAAATAAGTCCATTAAAAATTAAAATATTAATAATATTTTATAAAAATAAATTTTCAATAATAATTTACCCATTAAAATGTTAAAAACAAAAATAAAATAAAAGTATTTGTTATATTTCAACTATTTTAAGGGTGAAATAAATATTTTTAAAGTTATCTAGTTTTGCACATTTAATTAGAGGTAACCCTCCCTAGGATGGGCGTAGTAGGGTGCTAATATCTTACCTACGTGTAATAGATTCCCGAACTCAAAATTTGGCTTCATAGACTACCTCTTTCTAAAGGTTTTTTCAATGTTTTCCTAAATAAATATTGGTGGTGACTCCTCTGATTTTCATAAACTAATTTTTCATCATCTCATCGAAACCCTATGTGTCGACATAGTTAAATATAAATATATTTATATTGTACAATGCACAAATCAAAATACTAATTATGTTTGGATGGAATATTTTAAGAAAAAAATATAATTTTTAAGTGAATTTAAAATATAGTGGTATGTTTGGATATCAAATGCAGAGAAATTTTAGATTATGAAATTTTATAAGGGGTACTTTTCAAGCAAAATGAAGGAATTTTATATAAATCCTAAAATGAAAGTAATTGAAAATTCTTTCTTTTTTATGATCTCATTGTGAACCCTGTGAGTTGGAAATTTTGACGTGTTTTCTATGTGCTTTGTTTTCTCTCTCTAAAAATAATAAAAGCTATTGTTTTTTTTTAAAAAATGATTGAAAATAATTATTTTTTTTCACATAAAAACAGACTTACTCAATCAAAACAAAAAAAGAACTTGAAAATAAGAAAATAAATTACTTTGTTTTGTCAAAACATTTAGAAAAAAGAATTTAATTGAAAAGATTATTTAAAATTCTTTGAAATTTTGATATCATTACCCAAACATTATCTAATGGAAAAAAAATCTATTTAAAACTAATTTGGTCAATTTTCATTTTACTGTGAATAATGGCCCACGATCGATGGGTGATAATGAATTTTTATAATTGAGTGATAGCATGATGCTTTTTGACTTGGATAACATGATGTTATGCAACAATTGTCAACTCATTTTGAGACACAAGAAGCTAATAAAACTTAGGATAGTCTAATAATGGTAGTGTTACCGATTTAGGTTTATACTCCGATGCACAAAATCTGCATACTCTGCAAAGGCATCGAGACTCTTAGCAGTTAACCCTCATTCGACATTGATATTATATACATTATTCACTGAATCATTAGCTGATGAGACTAAGCCTCCAAATATGCATTGTGAAAATAAGATACAGCTCATTATATCACATTGTTGATACAGTGATGTAATGGGTGATGAGATAGCTCACTCCTGTTTATTTCCCACGAAAATTAATATGATAGATTTTAGTTAAACTACTTTCAGTACTTATATATTTTTCATGTCTTTTATGTTTTTATGCTAAAATTTATATTTCTCTCTCACTTTTATGTTTTGTTTGATTGAGCGGAGAAAAATAAAATTAAAATTATGAACAAATTTATTATAAAAGAAATAAAGTGACTTAAGGAAAAAGGAGAGGTGAGGAAAGGTTACAGACTTATTTCTTACGATTAAAAAAACTAATACTATTAATAATAGTAATATATAAAAAAATATAATAATATTTTTTATTTTTTATCAAATTACATAAAATTTATTTTTTTATTTTGTTAGACTAACCTTTTTAAAAATATTATATTATTATCTCATATGTTTAAAAACATTATGTTAATAATTCTATTACATTATGTAAAAATAATTATTATAAAATTAGGAATATATATATATATATATATATATATATATATATATATATATGTATGTATATCTAATCATAGGTGTTGTTATAATGTATTTTAAAATTAATCAGTTAAAGTACAAAGATATTTGGTTAAGCAAAGATAAAGAAAATACTGAAAATAAGTGAAAAATTATACGGTAAACCTACTATTTTTAAAATTTATTTTGTTAAAAATATCAATTCGCAAACCAAACATAGTGGCTTATTTTCATTTGTACAATTTTATTTCCGTCCTACGTGACAAACATGACATTTCTGACCCCTATTTTGTAGAAGACAAATAAATTGAGAAAAGATTAAATTAATATCTGTTATTTGCCTTATTGGGTAGAAAATAAAAATATAATGAATGTAAAAAATGAGTGAAAATAAGATTGAAATAAAATTAATTAAATGTATTTGTTGAAACTATACAGAGAAGAGATGACAAAAGAGATACAGAAGTAAATAAAATAAGTAAGAAATAATACAATGCATCACACTTATTTCAAAATTAACTTTTCTCTAATCTCACCTTCCAAACACTATAACTTATTTTTGTTTACCCAAAATCATTTTTATCTTAACAGAGGATTAGTGTGAAAGAAAGAAACTAAAAATATTTTAACAATAATAGGACACATATATGCTATTTTTTTATTATTGTTATTTATCATTTTTTTTTCTAAACCAAATATCTTTAGTTTCTATTTTATTTCTGACATATATTTTTATTTTAAATCAATTTATTTATACTTATGAAAAAACCCTAAAAAATTGTAAAGAATAGTGTAGAATAAAATAATATAAATAATAATTTTCAATTATTGAATTGATCAAACTTAACATCTAACAAGAATAAAGATGCCAATCTTCCAGCAGAACTTGCTTCCTAATTAGAGTTAAAGTCAATTTGTAATAATGACTGTTTGATACTCCTGTTATCTCTTTTCCTTCCTGTCATCTTTTCTCTTTATTTCTTTATATTTTGATTTTCCCACCAAAATTGACTAGATACGTACGCAATCACATATAATTTTTTGCCCTCCCCGTTGATTACAAACAATATCACATTCTTACATTTTGAGTTATCAAATTATAAATATGTACAATTTAAAAATCAAATTAACTATAGTAGATAATCAAAATTATATAAATGTAAAAATAGGTATGTAATTTTCCTTTTCTCTTATAAACTGAGTGTTTTTATCTCTTTGGCAAATGGTACAATAAAATAAGAGTAAGATTCTTTCACCCAGAAAATTAAATAATGAGACTGAGACATGTGTGAAAAAAGAACGAATTATGTGAAAAAGTAATGGGCAGTATTTCACTAATTGTGGTGTCATTTGAGTTTATGAGATCATAATCAATCACATTCAGATTTGGTGCAACGAATAAGACCTGGAATTTCTTTATATTAATAAATTAATTGCGAATTATGTCTTGTAATATGAGCAGATTGCATATCAGTGACATGTGCATGTGCTAATGTTGCTTTTAACGTTAATGGGCCTTGATTAAGTGGGCTACAGTAGGGGTCTTCTCGAATTGACACTTCTAAGTGGCATAATTTATTAGTACTCACAGGAACATGGGATGCTTCCTGGAATAAAATGTCACACTTTACATATCTTCATCTTTTAATCGTTTACATCTATGGTAGAGACCTCAGACCAGAGGCCATGGAGCTGGAGCACCCAATAATGGCTAATTCGATATAATTTTCATATACTTTTTCCATTATTAATTGAATTCCATACTTTTCATTACATTTACTGGATACAATTTATCTCCTTATTTCAATATAGCTGAATGATAATATAAGAAAAAAATGGATGAAGTTCAAACACATAAATTATGAGCAATAATAATTATGAAAGCTAAGTAGAATGTCCAATGCTATTATCCCAAGGTGATGGTTGATATTTCTTATCAAATTGGTTGTCATTGTTTGAGAATGGATGGATTAAAGAAAGTGAATAAGGCAAATGGTGGCACCTGTCATTCATTTGTTTTCAATGACACATAAATGATGCCTCTTACGATTTCAAGTAATATGTTGATTAGAATCTACAATATAGTTTAATTAATTAATTAATTGTGACCTCCCTCTGCTTAAAACCTGTCCCATCAGTACCTAAACACCATGATCTTTTTTTGTTCTCCTTTGTTCGTTCCTAATATTATTTGAATACTTTTAAATTTAAAAATTTAATGATGAGATATTAATTTTAAAAATATATACATTTTGGCACGATTTTTAAAACAATGGACATATGAAAATAAATATAACCAACATTTCTTATCGAGATAGAAATTTATAATCCGGAGACTGACGTGGTTCTTGTTAAAATTTGTTCAAAAAATCAGTTTAGGAGTCTAATTTCATAATTATGTCTTGGTGTGGAAAAAAATTGTTTTTTGAGTTTGGTTTCAATTTAAAGTTTAAAGAAGGATGGAGAAGAGTCGTAAAAATATGGTTCAAAAAATATTTTAGTAATAAAGATTATATAAAAGAGAAAGAGAGATACACAATTATGTTATAAAAATAATTATAAGAGTATTTTATAAAATATTTAAGCTAAGAATAAAAAAGAATATATATATATATATATATATATAGAGAGGACAACTCAGATGAAAATAAAAGTTGAAAATAAAAGAATGATCAAGAAAAATGAGAAAACATAATAATAATTTTAGGATTTCGATAAATAATTCAAATTGAATTGTAAATTAAATAAACTCACATAGTTATCTAACATAGAAATCTCTCCTTTTTACAAACACTTAACACACTACTCTCTTCCACCACCACCATTGTTGGTACCACCACCATCCTCGTCGATGGTGGTGGCGAAGGCAACGAGAAAGGAGTAGTGGTGGTGATGGAAGTTCCGATGATGGTGGTAGCGACAGTAGTGGTAATGGTAGTGTTGCCGCTACCACCATCGTTGCTACCACCGATACTGTCACCATCATTCCCTGACGATGGTGATGGAATTGATGGTGGTGGTGGTGGAATAAGGGTGATAATGACCTTATAGAGGATTGCATAGGAGTGACAAGAAACCAGTGTGTTAAAGCATTTGAGGAAAAATCTATATGTGAGAAAACTATAAAAGTTTATTTAATCAACAACTCTAAACCCGTTATAATTATGTTTTCTTATCTTTTACCATAATATTTTTTTATCATTTGAGTTGTCATTTCTCTATAATGTAACTAACACAGAGTAGCAACTAATTTAGTGTTAATTTGGATTAAATATTTAAAAAAAATTAAAAATTTGCAAAAAAAATTTAGAAAATTAAAAAATGTTAATTCTTAAAAGAAGCTATGACAAAAAATTTAAATCACAAACCAATTTTAAAAAAATATAAAAATTAGTCACTGTTTTTTTATCGGCAAATTAGTCACACTTATCAAGGAATATTAAAATCTAATAACAAAATACTTTCATTATTACTCAATCTTAAAATATTGAGGAAAATTAATTTGGAGAAATATCCAAAATAGTTCTCATGAGAGCTATTGTTCTAGAAAGAGAAATAGTATAAAACATTTTCACATCAAGGGAATACCTAGAGATTGTTGGATAATAAGGTGGAACGAATGTTCGACATATAATAACAACGAATTCCAAACAGATGACGGAAATCAGAAAGAATAATCAATAACAAAACAAACAGTACATGATATTAGTAATAGATTAGTAGAACAACTCCAAGAATGAAGAAATTTTCAAATCATGGTGGAAGTCAAAACTTTGAATACGAAGAATATTATAGTAATTGAGAACATATGATATGACGTCCAAAAAAACTACGTGCACATGCTTGATTTGGGTTAGATTTCATTAGGTTTGATTCAAGATTTTTATTTTTTTTTCACATATTTAAATTGTAATTGACTTGATGAAATTAATTAATTTTTTTGAGGTTCCATCGATTCATGTTGGTCATAAATGTAGATTCATTCTTATCAAATATTCGTTATGCTAAAATAATTATGAATTAGTATTATTATCTTTTATTATTATATATCTTATAAGATATAATTATTATCTTATCCATGTGATTGTTATATGTACATAAATATTTGAAGTAATTATGATAAGATTAATTAATTAATTATTTAATTAAATCATTTATGAAAAATCTATTGAGTGTCTTGTATATTTTAAGGATTATAAATTTCTTATTTTATTAAGTAAATTTAAATACACATATTCTCAACATAGTTTTCTAGAAGGTAAGCATAAAAACTTTGAATATTTCTTGTTGAAAATACATTTCTCTACAAGGAATAAAGCATTTTTCTACAACAAGAAGATATTCTTATGTTAATCTCTAAAAAAAATGAAAAAGACATTTATCTACAAGAACAAGATATTCCAATGTTTAAGGTGCACAAAATTTTCTTTCTTTAGCCTTTTATATGTATTCTCAATATATACCATAATTTTGTATTTATTGATTTTAGAGTATTAAGTTAAAATATTCCATTGTAACATCTCAAATTTTTAAAATAAAAACTATCTTATATAATAAATTAATAAATAATAATTATCTAGATGTATAATAATTTAGCTACTTAGTAAATAATAATATTAAGTTGTTATCTAATTTAAATAAAAAAACTATTAAAAGAAATATTCATTTTCATCTAAAAGAAAAGAAAGAATTAGTTTGGATATTAAAAAAAAAAAAGAGAAGAAAACATAACATAATCTATATTCAAATTAAAAGATTAAGTGTTTATTATTATGAGATTATTATTATAGTTTAGATAAAATATTTGTTATATTTTAATTGATGGTTCTTAATAATGATATAAATATTTATAATATTTCATCTAAATATATCTATAATGTGAAATTTAGATAAGATGGTGTTATATTTTATTCATATTCAAGATAATAAAAGAAAAATAAAGATAAAATAATATATTAAATTTCCTTACACAAAACAAAATAAAAAAATAATTAGATGATAATCAATCAAATAATTAAAAGATTAAACTTATTAGGAATTTATAAGTAATTCCGAGAATTACTTATCATTATTGATATTTTCCCTACTTTTATTTATAAAACAATGAAAATCGACCCTAAGCTTTCATGTATCTAAAGATAATTTTATCATTTTTATATAATTTTTATTTATGGATTATCCAGTGAATATTACGCATAAAAAAAAATCCTACTTTCGTCTATGCATAATTCTTCTTTTAATAATCATTATCCTACATTCATTACACATAAATATGAATTAAGAGTAAATAGTAGTTTAAATGATATACATTTAAATTTTAGTATTGTAATTTACAAATTAAAAAACTACAAATAAACAAAAGTATATTATAAGATTAAAAATTAATCATAATCAAACATTTAAAATTAAAAATATAACTCTAAAAGCTTGTTTAGAGGATTTATGAGTTTTAATTTTTAGTTTCAAATGTAATTTTAAAAAACAAAGCATATTTTATTAGAATGAACTTTAAATATATTTGATGAATGCTAGTGACATTATTTTAGATACTTTATTTTTAATATTCTCTGACTAAAATTTTATTGAAAATTACCATGAACTAAAATTGAGTATCTCTAATAAAATGAATCAACTCTAAAGAGGAGTGTCATTAGCATTATTTTTTACATTTTTAATTCAACTTTAAAACATTTTTATATTTATTTTTAAAAATTAAAAAATATTTGTGAATGTTGTGTCATCTTTTAAAAAATCTCTTACTGCTCTTAATAATAAGATGCTTTCTTCCTACTCCCACAACATAGTTATTATTATCATTATTATTGTGATTATTACCACTTTCATAATATTATTATTATTATTATTATTATTATTATTATTATTATTATTATTATTGTTGTTGTTGTTATTGTTATTTTATTTTATTTTTTGTGAATGTTGTGTTATCTTTTAAAAAAACTCTCATTGCTCTTAATAATAAGATGCTTTTCTAGTGCTGTTACAATTATGGTTCTTATTTCTGAAAAATGTGGGTCATGTTTGGCTTCAGGTCCAACCCAAAAAGAGAGTATGAAATTTTAATACTTATCTTCATTCTCAGTTGTGTATTTTCATATTTTAGACAAACATGTGGGTAATCTGTTATATTATTTTTTACAATTTAAATTTACTTATTTATTATTAAAAAAATTATATATTAAGTTACTAATTATATTTTAATTTAAAAAGTACATAAAGAATAATAAATAATAAGAAATTATAAGTTAAATTTTAAAAATTAAATTTTTTAATTAAATATATAACTTTAAACTTATTATATAGTTATTAAAAGTAGAATGAGACGAGTACATATTCGAATATGGAATGAATAATCATATATCCGTACCCGGTTCATTATATTAGATAATATTTATACTCATACTCTATCAAAACGAATAATTTTAGTTATAATCAAAATGAGTTCATATAATTACAAGTATTTTTGGCATCAATTATGACATTGTAACTATTTTAACATGAAACAACCTTTTTTAAGACACATAAAGTCAAATTTTAATAATATTGTCCAATAATAGTTGATTTCCAATAAAAAATAACATGTTGTGAAACACACTATACTTTATCTCTTATTTAACTTTTTTTACATTACGTTAACTTTCTAAGAGATTTGTTTGATTTATTTTTTTAGTTTTTGAAAAAAAATTTTAAAAATAATTTTTAAAAACTGTTTTACGAAAGAAGAGGGAAAAAAAACTTTTTTAATAAGTTTTATTTAAAAATTGTTTTTAAGTTGTAAAAATGAAAAAAAAAATATTTATGAAAA
This sequence comes from Psophocarpus tetragonolobus, assembly GCA_037954015.1. NCBI lineage: Eukaryota > Viridiplantae > Streptophyta > Magnoliopsida > Fabales > Fabaceae > Psophocarpus > Psophocarpus tetragonolobus. The sequence continues at coordinate 33,881,858 of CM075692.1, read as the reverse complement.
TATAATTAATAAAAAGCAAAACATAACATATTCTCGTTATATTTTGAGTTTTCAAAATAAAAATAAAAAACTAAAAAAACAAAACTATTTACAATTGTTTTGATTTTTTAGTTTTTAAAAAATAAAAAAAAATAAAAATTATTTTTAAAATTAAAATAATTTTATAAAAATATTAAGCAAATATTTTTTTTTTAATTTTTAAATACTAAAATACTAAAAATAATTTTATGACAAGCACTAACTCATAATAATGTAATTGTATATTAAATTAGAATGAATATATGTTAACCAGAAATATTTATATATATAACTATATCTATTCATATTAAATATTACTTTCACATTTTTTACGCAATATGTTTTATCCAACTGTGCTTGACTTATCTTTTTAAATTTAATCATAATAGAACTTTATATTTTAGAAGCATCTAACTAGTAACGTATTTAACAGAAAAAGTTACGAAAATAATTATTTTCTCTATTTTCACGCGTTAAAAATATTTTTTTTTCCTTAGAGGTAACTTCATGGTCATATAAAATATATTCTCTAACTAGTAACGTTTGTTTAAACTTTAAAAAAAAAGTTTTTAACTTTTTTTAAGAACCATATAAAATTTACTTTTTGAAAAAAAGAAGTAAACTATGTTTTAAGAAAAACTACTTTATATATATATAAATACAAAAAAATGCTTATAATTAAAAATATATATTTTTAACAAAATTGAAACAAATGACTCTATTCTCTACACATTTAACATTTGTTTTAATACAAACATAAATATCATAGTGGTCTATAGTCTATACTCTACATTTTAATGGATCATGTCCAAGTAATTTTTCAGATAATTTTTATTCATAAATCTCATTTGAGATTTTATAACACTTTTTTGTAGGTCCTACAATGTGTTCTAAGATCTTCTTTTTTTTTTTCTTATAAATTACAAGGGAAGAACTCAGATTTAAGATCTTAAGATATGTGGTATGGATCTTACCTTGGAACACACTATTTAAATATGACACTGTTTTATTTATTTTCTCTTATAACTTACATTGATATATATATATATATAACATAATAATTTAACTCTTTAAGCCATTCAGAGAAAAAATAAAACTATATTAATATGTAATTACTTTTTTCCCTAATTATTATAAATAAGTCATAGAAGTTTTAAATTTAAGTACAAATATTTAAATTATTAATATCATATTGTGACGTTAATTAACAATTTTTATAATATTATTATTAATAAGGAACAACTAACAAGTAGACCCATGTATAATTTTTATAGTTTAAAAAAAATGATGGAACTTAGAGCGCATGCGTATTTTGTATAATTTCAAAAAAAGGATGGAACTTCCAAAAGCGCATGCACGTTTTTTTTTTTTTGGTCCGAATGTGCATGCACATTTCATCTTTCGTACAAATCTTGCGGGTTGCGAGTGCTTCTATAAGAACCTGTTCTCCAGTGTGGAGATCTCATATGTTACTTTAATGGAAGAATTTGCAAACATCAAATCTTGATTTTAAGATCTCGTGAAGATCTCCCATTAAAGATGCCTTTAAAAATAAATCAAATTGTCTTACCTACTTCCTTTTGGAACAAAACAAGCTAGTAGGAGAAGAAAACAAATCATGAACTCATTTGGCACATCTCTAAATTATATGTAGGGATGGAACCACTAAACCAACTGCATATGTTAGAGTAAGGGTCTAAAGCATATATCTTTAAATTTCTATTTCACTCTCCTCCCCTGCAACTTTTTTTTTGTTGGAATTCCCACATTAACTAGAGATATAGCAAAACAATAGTATATAATGAGGTATAAATCTCACCTTACAAGCTAGTTTTGTGGAGTTGAGTTAAGCTCAATTTCACCATTTTTAATATGGTATCTTAATGGTTTGTTGTTGTTGAACTTATCTCGCCACCCGCTATCGGACCACCATCGGACCACCCATAAATATAAACTCTATGCTTCAGATGTCCATTCTTCAGCATGAAAGGGACAAATATAAACTTTATGCTCGAGATGTCTAGTTCTCGACGTGAGAGGGGTGTGTTGTCTTCTATAAAGACAACAAATACAGAGATTTTCACACTGACTTTACATCAATTGTCACCACATATTCTCCAGGTAGTCATTATCCACTCTTATTTTGTGCTAGTTGTTTCCTCCCAAGATGAACCAACATCTTATGAAGAAGCTTCTCAGAATGCTCACTGGATCTAGACTATGAATAATGAAATTCAAGCTTTGACTTTCAACCAAACCTGAACACTTACAAAACTTCCTCCCAATAAGAGTGCTATTGGATGTCGATAGGTCTACAAAGTCAAATATCGAGCAGATGGTTTTGTTGAAAGGTATAAGGAACACTTGGTTGCCAAGGGCTATACTCAAATTAAAGGTTAGAATTATCTTGACACCTTTTCTCTGGTTGCTAATATTATGATTGTGTGCCTTTTCCTAGGCTTAGCTGCTATTCATAATTGGAATTTGAAGCAATTAAATGTAAACAACACCTTTCTTCATAGTGATATTCATAAAAGAAGTTTATATGTGTTTGGCTCCTAGGATGACCTCTTCCAAACATGGTCAGGTGTGTAAGTTAAAAGGTCACTATATGTCTTAAACAAGCTAGTAGACAGTGGTATGCTAGATTGTCTTCTTTCCTTATTTCCGATGCTACAAACAATCTGTTTCTAACTATTCCTTATTTCTTAAATGTTACAAAGACTCTTTTACTACACTACTGGTGTATGTTGATGACATTGTCTTATCGGGCAACGATCTTGTTGAAATCACCTCTATTACTGGATAATACTTTCAAAATTAAGGACCTTGGTGATTTGAAGTTTTTCCTTGGTTCAAAGTGGCTCACAGCAGTCTTGGTATAAATATTTGCTAAAGGAAGTATGTTCTTTATATCCTCCATGGCACTAGTATGTTGGATTCCAAACATGTTTCCACACTCATCAATTATGACACTTGTCTCCACCAACATTCTGGTGTTTCTCTCTCTGATTCAAAGGCATATGCCTATAGAAGACTCATTGGGAGCTAATTTATCTAACTAATACTTGCCCTGACATTACCTTTGTCGTATAACATCTTAGTCAATTTGTTTCCAAGCCTACATCTCTTCATCAACAAGCCAGTTTTGTGAGGTTAAGTTAGGCTAAATTTCACAATTTCTAATATGACATCAGAGCCTATCTTAGTGGTTTGTTGTTGTTGGACCTATCTAGCTACCCGCTATTGGACCACCTACAAATATAAACTCAATACTCAAGATGTCTAGTTCTCGGCATGAAGGGGGTGTGTTGGAGATCTCACATTGGCTAGTGATATGACTAAACAAAAACATATAATGACGTGCAAACTTCACCTTACAAGTCGATTTTGTGAGTTAGGCCCAATTTAACTATTTCTAATATGTTATTAGAGCTTATCCTAGTAATTTATTGTTGTTGGGCTTATCGGGTTGTTATCGGACCCACCAACAATTGTTAAACTTGCAATTCATTGTTGTTGGACTTATCTTGCCACTCGTTATTGTGTTGTTATCGGACCACCCACAAATGTTAAACTCCACTCTTGAGATGTCCAGTCCTTGACGTGAGTGGAGTGTGTTAGAGATGTCACATTGATTAAAGATATGACAAAACAATAGTATATAACGAGGTGTAAACCTCACATTACAAGCTGGTTTTGTGGAGTTGAGTTAAACTTAGTTTCACTATTTCTAATATTCTTTTTAATTTTATAATGTTATATATAGGGAAAATCATAAATAATATCAATAATTTTCTTTTTTACTAAATTTTAGACAAGTATTAATAGCATAATTTAGTTGTTTTTAATTTTGTTATCATATTATATCATCCCGATGAAGACTATTTCCTCTTGCTCTCTCATTCATCATATACGGTCGTGGGTAAGGGTATAAAAATAGAGTTTAATTAATATATAATGTTAGTGTAAAAATTTTTACACTGACATTCAATCACAACCCTTAATTCATGGTAGATTGACTTTACTCGTTACTACTTTAAAAGTCACATAAATGAAAAGTTATGATTGAATGTTAGTGTAAAAATCTTTTACACTGACAATGTATACCAATTAAACTCATAAAAATAGATAGACAGATATAAATATATATATATATATATATATATATATATATATATATATATATATATATATATATATATATATATATATATATATATATATATAGTTTGGACTTTTGGAGTTGGGGTGTTAATTGGCAGAATATAACATGTTGCATGAAGTAATGATATTTTCCTTACGACATAGATCTCCGATTGCGTTCAATACTTAATACTTATGAGTTGGTCTGCCTTTAGCATGCCTCCATGGGCCCAATGAAGCACAATACTACTGCATCCTCAAACTCCTTTTAACTGCTCCGCAAACTGTGTTATTGTTTTTATTTTTTAGCCTTAAATTAAATATAAAAGAAAACATGATAATTTAAAAAGACTAAAATATATTTATTTTTATTACTTATTTAAAATATATTACAAGGACCTTGTGAGGAATAATTTGTAAGTGTTTTTAGCCTTAACATTTTTTTACGTTATCAAGCGCTTAATTCTTCTCACTTTATACTCGATTTGAAAGCAAGTCTCATTTGGAGAGTAATCACATATTTGATTAGGCTTACTAATTTTTAGGAAATAATTGTATATATATTTTAAAAGTTTAATAAAAAAAAATTATTTCTCTAAATTAAACTAAACATGCGAAGCTTCCATTCGATAAAATTGAATTTTATTTGTCACTCCGATCCATATGTTTAAACAAAATACAATTTTAGAATAAGGTGAAATATTTGTCATCTTCAAGTTCAAATACTTATGCTTAGTCTCTTATTTGGAATTTAAGATGAGAATAACACACTCTTGATTAAATTTGATAAATTCTAATGGATATGTTTTGGTTTAAGCTGGAAATGCTCATAGTAGTTCCTAACTTCCTATACTAGAAAGGGAGCATAACATGGTGAGAAAATCGCATTGCACACTCACAAAATTTATCCCACAATTTAAAGAGATAAATTGTAATTAATAACAAAGATATTCTATGTAGCTATTGTCCCATGAGATTAAATGCGTCTTTGTAAATTGGAATAAACCTCACAAATAAAACAGTTGAAGCACACAAATAAAAAAACAACAGTTAAAGGCACAGACCAAACGCAGTCATGATCACAAACTTGATAGATTGGAGGCAATAATTACTTCTCGGTTTTGCACTTTTGGTGTATACTGTTGTGTTGGAGTGAACATTGCTATGTGTGGTAATGTCCGACATGCCTTGCAAAATGCAATTTCATTAATATTATTCGCCAAGGAGCTTATTACGATTAGTACTATCTTACTCTCATCACATCAGTTGATTAATGAATAAATTAACATTAGCGAATGGGTTAAGGAGGGATTTGCCGACAACCACTCTAAGGTGAACGCGTGGCAAAGCATCTACGGCAAGTTGCCCTCATTCACATCAGTGGAAAGACAGTGTTGACTTGATTATACTTTACGTTAATAATAAATAATATTACCTTTCTCTGCCAATTGAATGTATTAAAAAGTTTAGAAAATAAACTAAAAAAGTATGATATTGAAGGATAAAATGAGGGGTATTGCTGGAAAGAAGATATGCATGGTGAATGGTGATGATGGGTATGGCATAATTAGTTGTACGGTCTAATCCAAGCTTGCATCACGTCATGTAGGAGGAGGGTCCCAAACCCAAATGGTGTGTATTAAATTGCATTGGGTCCTGTGTGAGCTATAAGCCATGTTACAGTGCCCGTCCCTTTCTCGTTCCCCTCATGTGTCCAATAATTGAATGGAAAGGGTTCAGAATTCAGATGCCATTTGTTTTGAAATATGGCCCTGCAGTTTATCCTCTCTTTTCACAATAGAAGATATCATCTTCCACATGTGTGTACTCGACCTGAAGATCGTGACATTACCTTGGATTGCCTGTCTCCACTCTCTCTCTCTTCTGTCGCCATGCTATTTAACACTTTTCACCTTATTAAGGAAAGGGATCCAGTAATAACTTATCATTTCCAACTTCATTCACAGTTAATTAATGCTATACTACTCACATAATTTTACTTTTTTCTAACTTTCTATCAATTTTTTATTTTTATTTAACTAAAAATATACCATAAAAATATGAATACATAGGTGTGAAGTTATTTATATTGGATATTACTTAGAAGGATAACACCTAAAAGATTTACAATAATGAGTTACAAATTCATATATAAAAAAATATAACATCACGTTTAACAAAAAACCTTAAGGTATTAGGTTTGTGAGACTTTCTTACTTATATATTATTCAACTTGTACTCCCACAATTCATATCTAAATACCACTCTTTCATTTAAATATTAGATATACAATTGTGCTAAATATTTAAAGAGAGAATTTTGTCACTCATGATAACAATCTTATTTTGATAGATATTATGTGTTTTAGTAGAATATAAAATATTTATAATTTATAAAAAAAATAATATCATGACTTTGAAAGATTAGTGAAACTTTTCATGGTCATGTGCAAACGAAGAAAATAGCATGAAGTAAATTAAAAGTAAATTGTGTATATGTACTCTTAAATAGATTATGTGGTGTAACTTTTTTCTCAGGATCTCCTTATGAGAAGCTTTGTTCTTTCTCCTTGTGAGAAATTTTATAGGGTTTTGAGACATGCTTCATAAAGGCAAATATTTATGTTGAAAAAGAAATCAAAAGGTTTATCGTTGGTAAAAGATGATGATGAATGATTGATGCATGTTCCATTTTAAAGAATAGCAAGATGGACAAAAGATGTTTGATTGGATGGTTCATTACAAAGAAGCCAATCAAAACACAAATAATGAAGGAGATGATGACTATGCTATTAAGACTTGTCAAGGGAGTCACGATTACACAGAAAGATTAAGATATATTTGCTTTCCAATTTTTCCATAAATTGGATATCGAGAAAATTGTCTCTTATGAACTTTGGTATTTTGATAACAAGCTTTGTTTTGGGAAGGATTCAATCAGGGGATGTACCCAACCAAGTCCAGTTAATCCATGCCCCTTTCTGGATTAAAGCTCATTCCAGTGAATTTATGACGTCTATAGTAGGAAATACTTGAGAATTTTCGGGGGAAGTTTCTACAATATGATGAAACAACAATAAGGGAGGATGGAATAAACATATGAGATTCAAGGTGAATCTAGATGTTCTAAAACCACTAAAAAAGGAGATAAATGTGAGATAATCAAAGGAGAATAGAAAATAGTGCATTTCAAGTATGAAAGACTAGGGACTTTATGTTTTGCTTGTGGTTTATTAGGCTATAACGACAAATTCTATCCTAAATTATTTGAGAAGAAAAAAGATGGTGGAGTTAGAAATTGGTAAACTAATAGTGAACTCTAAACAAAAAGGAGGACTCGAAAGGAATAAATAGTTAAGGAACAAGGGAATGAAAGTATAATATTTTAACCTCATCTAAGCAAATAAAGTACTATAAACCCAAGGGCCTTAATTGAGCATAATGTAACTACCTAAAAGGAAAACCAAGGAAGCTTAAGTTCTCGTACTTTAAATTTATACTAGCTAATAATGAAGGAAAAATGCTCAAGCCAACAAATAAATGCCCAAGAGGAGGGAGATAGATTATGGGTAAAAAAAAAGAAGGTGAAATGGGAAAAAATTAAGCTTCGGGAGGAGACAGAAACATAACACAAGGGCACATTCAAACAAATATGAAATTGTAATATTGGTTCAACAAAAACATTATTTTTTATTGGTAATTCTTGACTCCCAGGCCTTGCAAGACAAGATGAAATCTTAAGCTATAATTATCGAGGCTTAGGTAACCTCAAGGCAATTATTTTCCTTAAGGATCTGTTAAAGGCCCACAAACTCCACATTTTGTTTTTTTCTTTAGACTTTAATCCATTATAATAGAGTTGAGGAATTGTTGATAAGGAAGGTCAAAGTAGGGAGGGGTTACTTGTATTGGAAAGATTCATTGAAAGGGGATATTCTAAACTTCTCCAAGAACTTTATTCCTTTGAAAATTGTTGTCAATGATGACAATAGTTGGGTCTTGAAAGGATTCTACGATATATCAATTATAATAATTAGTTTTAAATTATAATAATTAGTTTTTATTTTGTATATCTGTTTTCCCTTTATTAAGATTAATTGTCAGTGCTAAATTGGTAGAGTTTATTTACTTAACTCTCTCCAATTTAAGTTATCAGTTTGTATATTTATACTACTGTAACCCAGTAATAAAATATTAATCAAAAGAATTTCTCTATATGGTATCAGCCTAATACATGATCCTCTTCTTCCTTCGTTTTTTTCCCCAACATAGGACGCCGTTCCTTCCTTTCTCTTTGCCTCCCATGGCCAACGACAATTCTTCATATATTAGCAACCTTCATGAGCCATCAAAACCCTTTACTTGCATCACTCTTAGTAGTGTCACCAAGCTTCTTCCCTCCAATTACCTCACCTGGAAACTTCAAGTTGAAGCTCTCCTTGATGGTCATGATCTTCTCAAATATCTCGATGGATCCTTTCCTGCACCGGGGCTGACGGTCTCCACCACCGTTGAACCTTCGGTGACAACTCTGAATCCTACTTATCAAACTTGGTGTTGACAGGACCGTCTCATATACGATGCTCTCCTCATCACTCTCTCTCCTGAAGTGGCATCCCTGGTGTCTCAAACAACGACATCACATGATCTTTGGACTCTTCTCCAGCGTACCTGTGCCAAGGCATCCCATAGCCACCTCAAGCAGTTAAAGGAGCGTCTCCACACGGTGTCCAAAGGTACCCAATCCATCACCACCTACATGCATTCTCTGAAGCAAACGGTAGATCTCCTTGCCTCACTTGGCTCTCCTGTCTCCGTTGAAGACATGACCGACCATGTCTTGCGTGGCCTCGACGACGGTTATAAAGCTGTCATTGACGGCGTCAATGCAAGGGACACTGCCATTCTTTTTTATGATCTCCTCGAGAAGCTTCTCATTCAAGAACTCTCCTTTGTTGCTGCTCAACGCATGTTCCTGCTCCCATGACAGCCTTGAATGCACAGGGTCGACCCAACCATTATGACAAAGCTCGGTCTGGGCAATTTTCTGCATCATCAACTTCACGCCCTGGCAATCGAAAAACGTTTCTTGGTCGCTGTCAGTGGTGCAATGTCAAGGGCCATGTCCTGTCTCAGTGTCACACCTTCCAGCAGCAGCACCCTGGTGTCCCGATGCCTCCTCGTTCCTCTTCTACTAACCCTAGACAGGTTCAGGTTCATATTGCAACTGCTGGCACATCTTAAACTAATTTTCTGGTTGATAGTGGAGCGACGCATCATGTCACCAATGATCTTACCAATCTAGCGCTTCATCATCCGTACAGGGTCCAGACTAATTGTTTATGGGTAACGGTTTAGGTTTAAACATCTCTCATTCTGGAACACTTTTACTTAATGATTTATCCCTCTTACATACTTTGTGTGTTCCTTCCATGCAACAGAAAATCCTTTCTGTTTCTCAATTCACCAAACAAACTAACTCTGCTGTTGTTTTCTTGCCAAACTTTTTTTATGTGAAGAACTTGCAGACGGGTCAAACAACCCATAATGGCTCATGTGTGGATGGACTCTATCTTTGGCTAGCCAACTCTCCGTCTGTCCACTCTGTCCGTATAGACTCCTTTGTTTCATGGCACCATAGACTTGGGCATCCCTCCTCTTCTATCTTCACATTTATTCAGCAGCATTTTTCTTTGGGTTCAAATAAATTCTAGTAATCAGATTGTAACTCATGTCAAATTAGCAAAAGTCATAAACTTCCCTTCCATGAATCCACTCTTAAATCATCTTATCCTTTGGAAATAATTTTCTCTGATGTATGGACTTCCCCTGTTTTATCAATTGATGGTCTTCGCTACTATTTCATGTTTGTTGATCATTTTACTCGCTATATTTGGCTATATCCGATAAAACATAAATATTATGTGCAAACTCTATTTCCCAAATTTAAGTCACTTGTTGAAAATTTCTTTCATCACAACATCAAAATTCTTTACACGGATAATGGTGGCGAATATATTGGTCTCCGTCCTTTTTTAAGCACTCATGGAATAAGTCATCACCCCACCCCACCTCATACACCTGAACACAATGGAATTTCTGAACACCGAAATCGGCACATTGCCGAAACCGGTTTCTCTCTTCTCCACCACTCATATTTGCCCCTCACATATTGGCCTCACACCATGACAATAGCTGCCTATATCATAAATCATCTCCCAACACCAATTCTTGGGTACCAGTCACCCTATTCCAAATTACTCAAAATTATCCCGGATTATCATAACTTAAAGTGTTTTGGTTGTTTGTGTTTTCCCTGGATTAAACCATATGCTAACCATAAACTTGTACCAAAGTCTGCTATGTGTGTTTTTGTAGGTTACTCAGCTGATCAACATGCATACTTGTGTCTCGATCTAACCATAGGAAGGATCTACACCTCTCGCCATGTCAAGTTCGTTGAATCTGAATTCCCGTATAGCTTCCTAGTACCTCAAGCCAGTCTAAGTGCAGAGCAACAACAAGGCCCACTTCAACTCTCCATACTCCATCCCATAAACCAACCCATGGTCAGTACCACTCTAAACTCATCAGAGGAGATCTCGACTCCACCTTCATCTTCATCCTTCCCCACCTCCCCGACTTCGGCCCACCCCTACACTGAACACTCTGAATCCCCTCCCTCACCTCCAATCTCAACCTCATCCTCACAATGTTCTATGCCACCATCCCAACCCGATGCCAACCCTAATAGGAGACCCTAAACCGATGGAGGTGGCATCATCACCCGGTCCAAAAACAACATTGTCAAACCCCTCAAGAAGCTTAACCTCCATGTCCAACCCCTCTTTTCCACTCGAGCCCAACACCATCACCCAAGCTCTTCGTGACCCTGATTGGCGCTCCGCTATGCAAGCTGAGTTCGACGCCTTACACCGCAACAACACTTGGGAACTTGTCAGTCGGTCCTCTATTCAAAATTTGGTTGGCTGCAAATGGGTTTTTCGAATAAAAAAACACTCGGATGGCTCGATTGATCAGTACAAGGCTCGGCTAGTAGCCAAAGGTTTTCACCAACACCCTGGTTGGGACTATACAGAGACATTCAGTCCGGTTGTTAAACCAGTCACCATTCGCATTGTTCTCACACTTGCAGTTCGTCAAGGATGGTTTATTTGCCAACTTGATGTCAACAATGCGTTTCTTCAAGGGACGCTGAAAGAGAAAGTTTTCATGCTCTAGCCCCCTGGTTTTGTCAACAAAATTTTCCCTGGTCATGTTTGCCACCTCAAAAAGGCACTTTATGGGCTAAAACAAGCACCCCGCGCCTGGTATATGGAGCTTCGAGTGTTTCTACTTTCTCTTGGCTTTGTCAATTCAACTGCAGATGCATCTCTCTTCATCTACCAAAAATCAGGTTCCACACTATATTTATTAGTATATGTTGATGATATCATTGTCACTGGGAGTTCCTCTACAGAGCTGTCCAACCTTATTTCCACCCTTGCTGCTCGGTTTTCGCTGAAAGAACTTAGCTGCCTTAACTATTTCTTGGGCGTCGAAGTAATTCCTTTCGCTACAGGACTATTTCTTTCACAAAGGAAATACATCACTGATCTACTCCATAAATCAGGCATGGCTAACACAAAATCAGCATCCACTCCCTTGTCTGCCAGTGCTCAATTACTCAAGGATCCCGGTGATCTTCTACCTTGCCCAACTGAGTATCACGCACTCGTGGGAAGTCTTCAATACTTAAGTCTTACTCGCCCGAACATTGCCTTCAGTACCAACAAACTTGCACAGTTCATGCAACACCCTAGAACAACGCATTGGTCTGCCTTCAAACGGGTGCTCCATTATTTGGCGGGCTCTTGCAACAAAGGCATCTTCATCTCGGCAACTGCTCCACTAACCTTTCATGCTTACTCAGATGCAGATTGGGCGGGTGATAAGGATAATTATATCTCTACCACTAGTTATTTGTTGTATCTTGGTAGTACTCCCATCTCTTAGAGCTCCCGGAAACAACGCTTTGTTGCTCGTTCCTCAACCGAAGCAGAATACAAAGTCTTGGCTGACACGACCAGTGAACTTCTATGGGTCCTATCCTTGTTCACTGAACTTGGTCATATGCCCACAACCAATCCGGTTATCTATTGTGACAATCTTGGTGCCACAACTCTCAACGCTAATCCTGTTTTCCACTCTCAGATGAAACATATAGCCTTAGCCTATCACTTTGTTCGTGAAAATGTTCAAAAAGGCAAGTTTCGGGTGTCCTTTGTATCTACTGATGATCAGCTTGCTGATATACTCACAAAGCCTCTGCTTCGTCCTCGGTTTGACTCATTACTGTCCAAGTTGCATCTCTCTTCCAGATCGTCCAACTTGCAGGAGAATATCAATTATAATAATTAGTTTTAAATTATAATAATTAGTTTTTATTTTGTATATCTGTTTTCCCTTTATTTAGATTAATTATCAGTGCTAAATTGGTGGAATTTGTTTCCTTAACTCTCTCCAATTTAAGTTATCAGTTTGTATATTTATACTACTGTAACCCAATAATAAAATATTAATCAAAAGAATTTCTCTATACGATATTCATGATAGATACAAAGGGAGAGACTCTTGGAACATGATGAAAGGATTCACTACTTAAATCACATTCCTATGGTGTTCCATATGAGACTTTAATGATTTGTTGTTTGGAAAAGATAAATGCATGAATATTCACTAAATGAATACCCATAAGTAATTTTTATATTTGTGGGTATTAGTAGGTGTCCATGAAGTTTTTTTAGATTTTTTTTTTGTTAAAAACATGAATTTTATCATAAAGTCAAGGTAACACTTGTTTTTTTTTTCATTTGTAACTAATCATATTTTTTTATTAAAAATAGTATGAAAAGTACAGTAATAAAATTTTACTATAAACAAAATTTACTAAAATTCGATTTCCCCAGCAAGTTTCTAAATTAGAACACAATGAAAAAAAAATTTCATAACTTTAGGCACATGACTTACAATATGACTAGAGTATTTTACTATTTTAATCATTTGTGAGTATTTAATAGGTATATATGGGATAGATACCTTGGTTCCCCCATCTGCATCCACTTAAGGTATGTATCTGTTTTTAATAGATGTGAATAATTTTTCCATCCTTAGAGGGGACCCTTACTCAGTGACCTACTTTAATACTGTTAAAAAATAACTTGACTAATTTTCTTATGCAAAAGGAGATGTTTTGGAAGCAACATCCAAATATTTTATGGGTTAGAAAGGGTGATAAAAATACAAAGTTTTTTCATGCCTCAATAAGTTACAGGAAACAAAAAAAAAATTGTTGGACTAAGCTAGCTATAAGGGTGTTCATATATTTGGATCGATCTGTGAATCCAAAGTGATCCAATTAAATATGTGAACTGATCTCGACATAGTCGAATCAAATCCAATCTAATCTAATTAAATCTGACCATAGATAGATCACAGATTTAAACTTTAAAAATTCGTAGATTCGTAAACCAATCTCTTCAGTTTAAAGTTTAATATTTTTATCATATATATATATATATATATATATTTAAAAAAGGGTAAATAGAAAATTATAAATATAATTTAAATTTTAAATATTATTTACATATTAAAAAGAAGTTGAAAAAGGAATGAATTAAGTATTGCGTGTAAATAGAAAATTATAAATATAATTTAAATTTTAAATATTATTTATATATTAAAAAGAAGTTGAAAAAGGAATGAATTAAGTATTGCGATGATGAAGATTATGAGTTATTAAATTTTATTGTTTTTAGTTTTTTTGAATCTACATTTTATCATTTATAGATTACTTTTATATGTAATTTTACTTTTATGTTATTTTGAAGAAACAATGTATGCTTTAATTTTTTTTTACTAATTTTTATATTTACTATTTTATTTCCTATGTTTTATAGAAAATAAAATAGATTTAATTTTTTTTTTGTAATCTGTTGATCCAATTCGATCCATTCTTAATCAGATTGGATTATGTTGCTAATTTTTTTTCTTACAAATCTAATCCTATTAAATTTGATTAGATCATATTTCATTTTACTCTAAATCTAATCCAATTCGATCCGTGAACACCCTTAGATGGCTAGAGATGATGGGATTTTTTTCCATCGCTCAATAGGAGTTAAAAAACATAAGTGAGGATTACTTCAACAATCTATTTACATAGTTACTCAATATATTGCACTATTAATTTTAGTTTTAATTTGGACTACTATTATTTTTTGGGGTAATATCAATATTTTTTTTCTATAATATGTTTTATGTCTTTAATATGAGAATACTTTGTTTATTAGTTAATTTTAATTTTTTAACTAAGTGTTTTTAGTGTAATTATAACTTTTTATTCATTTTTACTTTATAACAATTAAATTGTCTAATTTTAAAGAATTTTTACAAAGGTATAATAAAAAATTATTATAAAATTTCAAATTTTAGCAAAAACAATCTTAAAGCATTCCACCCAATATGACTTAACATGTTCACGAGAGCAAGGAATTGCTTAGGGATAGCAAAAGAGATCCAAACTTTACTGGGTATCCATAAAAATACTTAAAATCAAGGTGAGTAATTATCCGTAAGAATGAGTTTGGGTACAAGATGGTTCGGACCCGCAAAATATATGTGGTATGATGGTAGGTATATGTATATAGTATCCGCCCCACACTTCTTTTTATATATATATATATATATATATATTACTAATATAATTATATTATATAATATTACATATTACAATTTTAAATGAAGAATATTGCTAAAAATATTATTTATATTATAATATATGATAAATAATATAATTATAAAACACAAAGAGATATATAATATATTTTACACAAATTTATAAGTTAAAAGTATAATTTACAAGAAAAATTGAGTTATTTATAAAGTAACTCTTAATAAACTTACAAAATTATTTAATGTTATGATAAAAAAAGCATAGGTTTATGCATAATCATATAAAACTTTAGGAAATATTTTACAATTTTGATATATGTCTAATGTTATGGTGATTTATTTTTTATATCATATTTATTTATGTGTAAAATAATTTATTGTCTCTATACATAAGTAAATTGCATGTTGTAAGTGCAACTATGAGTATATAAATATCTAGTATGTATGAGAATGAGAATTAAAGTTGCTCCTACATACACTCACACAAGTATATGATCTGGTCTAGATATGTTTTTTGAAAGCGAACATGAGATGAGTATTATAATATCCTACCTAAACCCTATCTATTGTCATTTTTAGTATTGCAAAAAAGAATCATCATGAAGAAAATTTAAAAAATAAAAATGCTTGTTTATCTATATATCTATATATATATATAAACTTGGGAAATGGGACCCGAAAGCCTTCCTAACGGTCTACTATGCACCACCCTTCTGCTTAGCTAATTGTGAAAGATTTGAGAGAAGGAAAGAGACTTTTGCATAAACTATGAAAATAAATACACAATTTCAATCATTTAGAAAATTTATAAATAAATAATGGTGTATACAGTAGCTTATTCAATGATATATAAGAAAATACGTGAAACACATGCATATGTAAATTTAGGTCCATATTATTTTTTTAACAAACTCAGCTCATATCCATTAACATTGAATTTTGAATACAATGGAGAACAGCATGTAAAAATTATTACTTACTCAAGAAACGTTATTGTTTAAATTTTCTTAGTAACAGATTAAATCGAAAATATGACAAATAAATAAAACCTTAAGGCTGTATTTTTAAAAATAAAATATTATTTTTAATTTTAGGTTGTAGTTATAGTTTTTTTATTTAAAAAAGTAATACTGAATTTTTATAATTTTTCCTTAAAATATTTACTAAAAGAATACGATGATCTTTACGTGAAGCTATGTTGATGGGATTTTGAGAGAGAGAACGTCAAAAAGTAAGAAATTATAATTTTTTAATGTTAGACTATTAATGTATGGAAGATTTTTAATACATCTTTGACCTTTTTTTTACATCAATACTTCTTTGCTATTAATGAATTCTTTATTATATAATATATACGCAAGTTTAAAAAAAATTAATTATCATTATCATTGCATAATAAATTCTTTACTATATAATATATACATCAACTAATCACCTTATTTTAAGAGCTCTCTAATAGGTAAATTGAGCATAAATAATAAGTTATTAAAGAAGATTTGTAGGTTAACAAAATGACTTTATCTAAATAATTAATAAACTAAATAAGATACTTTATTTTTAACAGAATAAATTGAACCTATACAAATACATATTGAATTCCTTTAAAAAATTTATATTGGATGTCTAATAAACTTTTTTATTCTTAAAATATTTTAGACTTAAATTATTTTAAAATGGTTTGTGATTTAGATAGTATTTGTGGAACCTAAAACAACATAAAAATTTATGAAAAACTCAAGATAAAACAAAAATTTTATAGGAACTCATCGTAAAATTTATTAATATATTAGAAACACAAAATATGTATAAGCCTTAAAATAATATGTTATGCAATGACAATAATAATTAAGTTTTCTAAATTTAGATAAGTTTTTAAGATCTAGAAAATAAATTTATTTTGATTTTAGTACTAATTTTTACTTATATTTAATTTTGGTATATGAAAATTTTTTATTTTTACAAAAAATAATGTAAACTTGATTATGTGATTCTCTTGTTATCCATATTAAAAGATATTTAGTAGCTGAAATTTTAAAAAATATGAAATGCTTAAATAAATTGATAGTTTATGTAGTAAAATTAAAATGCATAATTTTATAGATATTTAAGTGTTTATTTTACTAATAAAATAAGAATAGTTGGAAAGTTAATGTTGAGACACGTGATAATCATGAGAAGGAAGCAAAGAATGGGCAAACAAGACCGTTCTGTTTGAACTTTAAAGGTATAGAATCATGAGATATTGTCTGACTTAAATTAATTGAATGACTATTGTGGAATTAGCCTGGCGGGTAGTTACCTATTTTTCTGGGATCAAAGTTCACAAATAGTTCTTTCTATCAAGGACTAGTCCTTTTCGCGTTTTGCCAACATTGGTGATTGGTACTGCGGCTGTACATGTGCATATGCAATTAAGTTGGGTTCAAATTTGGTAATAGACGTACTATTTTACCAGGTGTTCCACTAGTAACATTTAGATATAATATAATTCTTCTGATATCATGAGAATCTATTTTTTGTTAATTTAAAATGAGTAACTTTTTTTTTTTTTAATTCAGACATTTCTTCACTTTAAAGGAGATAAATGAATTCAGATTGGGAAAGGTACATGTATGGATTAGGGTTTGAATAAGCATTTAAAATTGTAATAAATATGAGCTTCAATTCCATATTTATTGGGTGGGGGTTAGTACAGAAGCCAGCTTGGCCTTAATTCATAGGGGACAGAGGTGATGAAGGAGTACCAAAATACCTAAATATGAAATTGATGGGAGCGGGTGATGATCACAACTCACAAACACACTCGTGCGAAATGATTATTTACTTAGTTTAACCAATGCGTGCATACATAGTTGAAAGGTTACGCAGCCCCATCCATATATGAGTCTCAACTCAGCCCCATCTTGGTAGGCCATGCTGCGTGTAACTTCTAATACTGTTTTTCCCTTTTACATAATCAATCGCTTTTGTTCCTACTCTTCTTAATTTCTTTTGTTCTTTCCTGCATACTCTTCTGCAACATATCACCTCTTTTAACCTTACTCTTTCTCTCTTCATTGCGCCGACGCTACCTAGCTCTGCTTTTTGTCTCTTTTTTCTTCAATAGAAATTTTTATTTGGCTAATAATTAGATCGATACACCATCCTATTCCTCTCCAAGCTCTATTATGTTTGGCAGTTTAATTTTATATTCGCCCTTCTTTTAGGCACGATGCTATTCCTCTCAAAATTATTTATAATTAAATATTTTCTACTTGTTAAAAAAACTCCAATGATTATTGAATAATCTCTTCAAGCTCACCCACTGTTTGAAACACTTTTAAACATCTTTCCCACATACTTGTGGATAAATCCCATGCGCTTAGCGTCTGTTTTCACCATGACTCATAGGATTAGCTCGTTTTTCACATCGCCCGGACAACACAGTATTAAAACACTTACAAACAATTATATTGACCATGCACATGTTCTTTTTCACATCGCCATGAATAACGCGGCAAGAAAAAACTTTCGAAAATACATGAAAGGCCATGTGGGAGTAACACAGTACGTCTAATAATGAGACTCAAACTTTTGAGTAAACAACCGGTAATTTATAATGGTAAAAAAGAATAATATAATAATTTCACATAATTAAAAGTTTCTTTTCAATGAGTAAAAGTTTGATTTGATTCAGACCCATCTCTCACAATACATCTTAAGCTGAATTTGTATCTTACGTGGCCTTCCCTATATATGTAAAATGGCGGGACTAGATTAATGATGATAAAAAAATCTGTGCCAGCAAGGAATCTCTTGATTAAACCCGTAAAAATATCCATATGAATAATTTAAATGAGTATTTATCATCTGTGGGTACAAATCTTTTTTCTATTCATTTCTTAACAGACACGAGTATTATAGTATTTGTATCCACTACTTGCTAAATTAAAATACTACACATATTTAATTTAAATAAGATAATATTTTTGTTAAATAAATCAACTTAAACTATTAGTTATCAAATTTTATTATTATCAATGTTACTTTTTTATATAAAATATTTTCTACATATATTATATTAATATATATTAATATATTTTTAGATCCAATTAATCTTGTGAAAATTTACTAGTATAATTTTATTTTTAGATTTTTAACAAATAAATTATTTGTTTGACTTTATGTAAAAAAATAATATCTTTTTAAAAAATATTTTTGAAAATATCCATGGGTATCTGTAAGTACTCATGGGTATTGAAAAAACCTACAAATATTTTTATAATGGGTACTCGATGAGTTTTAAGTGGGTACAAGTATTTTATAGTGGAGCAGGTAGTAGGGTAGATACTACCTATACCCAACTCGACCTATTCTCACTCCTAGTTTAGAAAACACAAACCCTATTATATATCTATATCATATCTCTATTTTTTTTACATTATTTTTAACTTCTTATTGAAATTGATGTAGTATTATTTTTACCTATGAAATGTAAATGGAATTAAAACCGCAAGAATATTATTACTGTAGTAGTTAAAAAATTAAAAAAAAATTAAATATAATAAAAGTAAGTCTCGTAGAAGTTACGTGTAATTTAATAAAAAAAAAATCATCAATATCAATACCTAAAGACGAGAGATGCCTCAATAACAGAAGAAAGTAAGAGTGGCAATAGGGTCGACCGGAGTTGGGTAGTGTTTACCCATTGTCGGTTTGGTATAAAATACCCATATTCTTTTCGTCACTTACATAAAATCTGTCAGGTACCTATTATAAAAATATTTGTGATTTTTTTCAGTACCTGTGGATATTCATGGGTATCACAAATATTTTTATAAACTATTAATTTTTACATGAATTTTTATAAAACAAATAATTTATTTGTTGAAAAATCTAGAAATAAAATTATACTAGTTTTTACAAGATTAATTAGATCTTAAAAATAGATTAATATAATATATACAAAATATTTAATATGAATAGAATATTTTTTTTACATTACCACATTTTTAAAAAGAATAATTCTGTGAATTATAAATTTTTCATAAAAAAGTAACATTGATAACGATGAAATTTAATAATTAAGATTTTAAGTTGATTTATTTCACAAATATTATCTTCGTCAACTTACATATGAATAATATTTTAACTTAGCGGATACTTACAAGTACAAGTATTATGATACTTATACCCGTTAAAAAGTAGATAGAAAAAACTCATATATACAAATAATGATACTCATTTAAATTATTTATGCAAATATTTTTACAGATTTTATCTATAAATATTTGTTGGCGCAAATATTTTTATCATCTAAAAGATTGATGGGAAAATCTATTAGATGATTATTGTAAATTATAAATGTCCCATGGTTAAAGCACAAATTGAGTCTTGAACAATAGAAAAAAGATATTTGCCCACTGCCCTGCACTGTAAATTTCATCCGATAATTATCTAAAAATACGGTTATTATCTTACAAGTTGTTAATAATGTTATAAGATTGTTGATTATTATCTGTGGTTCATTATATATAATTAAATTTATATTATAAAGTGTGATAAATTTTCTTTTACAAGTAACTAAAACAATGCATATTAACTTTTATATATTAATTTTATTTAACAAAAATATGAATAACTTTATATTACAACTAGTAATTAACAATATTATAAGTAATTATAATAATCAACTAATTGCATGTAAAATAAGATTAATTATCTTTACCCATGTAATTAACTGCATGGAATTTCTGAATAATAAAAAATTTAAAAAATATTAAGCATGCAAATAAAAGAGGAATTATAAGGTTTATTTAACTGCAAAGTTTATCCAGGAGATAAAAAATTGAGAGATCATAAATTCTAATCCTTCATTACAAAAAATTAATATATTAACTATTAATATTTTACCTGTAAAAAAACAGGCAAACAAATTATGTAAACGAATTGAAGGCCTTTATATCCGTAATAATATACCACGCTATATTAAGGTGAGATATATAAGATTGCATTTACCTTAATTTGATTTAAAATATGAATCCACCGTTATCTTAGTATTAACACATTTCAAACACTTTTTTTATTAAAATATATATTTATATAAGTGAATTTTATTAAAAAAAATTCAGTCCACCCTTAATTTTAATTTACCAGGCCTTGTACGTATTCATCATCGAATAATAAAAGTAGTATAATATAAAATCTTAAAAATAGTATGCCATTGGTTTAATTATTAGACTTTGTATTTTCTTATTTTACCAAATTTTGATATTTTCCTAAAATAGTAAACATTTATCATTTGTCCTCAATATCAATTCATTAACGGTTGTAGATTTAAAAATAAAGGTGTAAAAGATATATTTTTTTATAAGCCTAAAAAAAGTATAATTATTTAAGCATATGTTATTAACAATATTTAAAATGGTTTTTTACTTTTTACTTTGTTCTTTTGTTTTCATACATGAGCTGGCATGATGTCATAGACTATTTTATTTATATATATATATATATATATAAATATTAATAATTAATATGTTAATAAAAAAATTAGAAGTTGCAATAGCTCTCTTTTTCTTTTCTCTACATGTGAAATTTATTAAAATATCAATCCTATAATAGCTGTCTTAGACTATTGTTATTTCTTATAAAGGAAAGACACTGTTATTTCTTAAAAAGGAAAGAAACGTCAATTACTAAGTAACAAATATTTTTATGGATATATCTAAAACAGCATAGACGATAGTTGACTAGGGGAAACAGCTCATGTGCATCAATATGATAAGCTTGCCAGAGTATATATAATTAATATTATGATCATCAGTCCACCACGATGAGCCGGAGTGACAATATCTATTATATATTTTTTCCTTTTTTTCTCTTTCAATTATTTAGTTTCTTGATTCGGTTATGATTGAACAATTAAAATTATATAGGCCAAATTTAATAGGACATTGCTAGGTAAAAAGAGGCCACTATAATAGTGTTACAAACAGACTTTATCTATATTATTAATTAGGCTTAAATATATTTCGATTGTATTTGTAAATTTTGTGCTAGGTTATAATAAATTTTTGTTTTGTGTTATTTATAATATATTTATTTTATTTTATTTTGAGTTTTAAAAAGTCATTTAAGATATTTTAAAAATATTTTAAAATAATTTTAAGCATTATTTAAAGTATTTTAAAGATTTAAAATAACATAAAAATTTTATTTTGACCAAACAAAACAAAAAAATTATCACTGATATAACATAAAATTGTTAATATATTATACCTCCAAAATATATTTAACTTCTGTTATTATTATTATAATATAATATAATACAATACAATATAATATTATAGTATAGTATAAAGGAAAATACTCCCATATTCCCCTCCGTTTTGGAGTTTTCTTTCAAATGCTCTTAGGCATATTTTTCGTTTGTGCAACTTTTATACCGATGAACATTTTTTTTTTCTTTTGGGAGAAACAAATAAATAAGATCGGGATATGCATTTGGCTGTCTATTTGTAAGTATGCATGCATACATTCGGCTGGTGCTGGAGAATAATTTCCATGCCGCAAAGGTAGTATTCAACTATTCATTATTTCTCCCTCTTTACCAACCTAAAAGAGTTTCATATATATATTATTTTCAGTTAAGCTTCAAAAGTGGAGAATCTCCATAATTTATATTGATAAATGGTTTATATGCCGCCACATAGCACCAGCGGCAGAAGGTGAAATATTTAATTTATTTTTTTAAGTAGCAATCCATTCAGTAGCAGCCACCAACAAAGAGTTCAAGCAACTGCTTTTGCTTTAATTTTCTATTTGTGTCCAAATATTTAAATTTAACGCCACTAGAAGTGTGTTAATGCTTCTCTCACACACAAAAAAGAAAGTCTATTATTACTGATATATGGTTCAGTTGGAACGGAATTCAACTCGAACTTTTAGCTAAAATTTTTAATTCCATTTTTATAAAAAAAAATAAATCATAATTTGAATCAATGTTATTTTCTTCTTATTTCTTGTAATTTGCTTTCCTTATGTTGTTTCTCATCATCAAGGAGCTGATCCTATCATTAGTTAGATAAGTGTATTTATAAACTCTAATGTAACTATTTTATCATTTTATTTATGTTTATTGAGATATTTGTATTCTTCTATGTTCTTAATGTTTGTTTTCTGCCGCATAACTCTTAAACGTGTTTTATCTACTTGCAAGAATTGAAAAATACTTTCAAGCTATTGATTTGAGAGAAACATCCTATAAACAATGTTTTTAGGAATAAAATGGTGTTTATATATCTTCAATATTCCTTGAATGCAATTATGACTATCTATTCTCTTCATTGATGAATTGATAAAGGTAATTGGAATAGTTAGATCCTTGCACCAAGGGATAGATGCTTGAATGATTTTGTAAAATGAGGATATATGTTTGTAAGCTGAGTTATCTTGTTGATTGAAGTGTTGAGGAGTAAGTGAGACCCTACCATTCTCCTCATCATTTTGAACCTTTTTTAACATCTTCAACTCAACTTGTTATTGCAACACACTTTTTAATTTCTTTATAGAAAAAATTGTCTTTATGAATATTTTTTATGAAGTTAGTAAGTAGTAAAATTGTAATGTATTTCTCGAATCTTTGAGGAGACGAATTTACTTATTGAAATATGATAAACCCCAAATTAGTTGTTTTCTCAAGATATTTTAGGTTGAATGTTTGTCTTTCATTATATTTTAATATTAGGACTATCTAATTTTGTAACTTATTATATTGCACGGTAAGATCTTTATATTAAAATGATATAAAAAATAAGTAAAAGAAACAAGTTTTTGTGCTTCAAAAAATGAGCATGGACATATTTATTTTAACATGTTATGCTTAGCCCATATTACAAGCTCCATGGGCCTAAAAATAAGTATAGTCATACTAAAATTACATACAAAGTAAAAGTTAGGTTTTCTAGGTGGATTGTCTTTTCTTTTTTTTTAAGATTTCTTTCTCTTTAGTTTTTAGGTTTTGTCCTTCTTTTAGTTCTTGATTTTTTTATAAGACAAATGTGTATTAGTAATGTTATTTTTTGTTAATGGTGAGGATTGAACTCACAAGTTTTCCTCACCTATCTTCTTCTTTAACCAACTGAACCATCTTATATCTCCTAGTCTTTGGGGGTTTAACCCTGACTTAAGAGTAGACTCAAACATGAAGAATAAGATTGAGTAGAGGTTAGTCTAAAGGACCTTGTCTATGAGGTTATTTTACTATTCTTTATCTTTTTCTTGTAATTGACGTACCTCTATATGAAACTCCTTTGTTTGATTCATGTGTTTTTTCCTTTTAAAATTATACTATTTTACTACTTTAATAGTGCATTAGATGTATAATCAAACTTCTAATGTGTGAGCTAGTGTGTAACAATTAGGATGTGACTACCTCGATTGGTTAATAGGTACATTGTAAGGCAATAGGGTTAAGATTCGTTGTATGAAAAAAATTCATATTTTAGCTTCTACGTGAGTGTATAACCAAATTCTCAAACTTGCTCTTATCCCTAACTAGTGTTAGATATTTATATGACCATATAAGGATCTCCATTAGAAAGATTAATTAGTCTTACTTAATCAAGATGAATTGATTATTTTAGAAGAGCAAGTTGGTAATCTGTTAATTAATTGGAATTGAATATGAAAGTAGTAATTACATAGGAAAAGATTATTCTAACATTCCAAATTCAAGAGCTTCTTTCAATCCACCATTTTCTTTTCTTTAGTTTAGTTTCTTTTTATGCAATTGAAATAATATCTTGTTTACTCTATAAAAAATACGAGAATCTTTAATTTTTGGTATCTCATATATTCCAGTGCATTGAGTACAATATCAGAACTTAATATTCATTGTTACTACTGCTAAGATATACTTATCTTATAGGTGTGTATTTTGTACGCATCAAAATACTACGAGTTTGGTGCATGACTAAACTCTCAATCTCTTTGTTCTTAATCCTAATTAGTGTTAGATTTCTAATGACCAAATATGAATCTCCATTAAGAAGAATAATTTGTCTAACGTTAGTGGATGACTAGACTCTCAACCTCCTCGCTCTTAACACTAGCTAATGTTAGATTTCTACATTCAAATAGGGAGCTCCATTAGGAAGACTAAGTAATCCTACTTGATCATGAGAAACTGGTTATTTCAGAAGATGAAGTTGGTAATTTTTTAATTAATTGAATTAAATGTGAGAGTATAATTACATAGGAAAACATGATCGTAATTTCAAATTCAAGACCTTGTTCCAACCCATCATTTTCTTTTCTTTACTTTGGTTTAGTTTCTTTTCATATAGTTCAAATAATATCTTGTTTACTCTATAACAAAATACTAGACTTTTTAATTCTTGGTATCTCATATCCTAGTCCCTTAGATATGATATCTAGACTTAAGGTCTATTGTTATTCTACATAAGGTATGTTTTCCCTATAGGTGCATTTTCTACATATCAAAATATTATGTGTTTGATGCACTTATCAACATATACATACAGAAGGTCAAGACAAAGGTTGTATTGTTGAAAAACCACCTCAAAAGAAAAGAAAAATTGTAAAGGAACCCAAACCAATATTGCTGGAGATATATCTAATCAAAGCCTTGTAGGCCTAGATCTTGGGCATGAGATAATTCTACAAGAGATCTTAATAGTGAAAACTAGAGCTATATGCAATTGGTGTACCAAGTCATATGTTGTTGATTCTCATTTAAATGAAATGAAGTAGTCTCAAAAATGGTTTGCAAAATAAATGTCGTAAATTTTCAAGAGAATATTTAGATCCATCTCAACAGACTCTTTCCTTTCAAAAGGACAGTGGGAAAGGAAGTGTTCTTATTAATATTCATTTTGATATTTATGCATGTAAAAAAGCTCTAGCTAGGATGACCATTGAGGATGAGTTGTCTTTTAAGTTTGTTGAGGGAGATTGATTTCACTTTTTCATCAATGTCTTACAACTTAAATTTCTAATTCTGAGGAAGATTACAATTGTTAGGGATTGTTTGAATATTTATTTGAATGAAAAACAAAAATTGAAAAGTATGTTTATTCCTTCCAATCAATATGTTAGTCTCACAACTAAGTGTGTGTTTGGTTTCACATTGGGAAATTAATTATAAACTCAAAATTTATTTCAGATAAATTTTGATATGTTTGGTTTAATGTTGGAGAAGAATTCAAAATTGATTATGAGTCTAGAATTGATTCTAGGTTGAGACAACTTAGTGTGTGTTTGGATGGGCATTAACAAAATTGATTTTGAGTATAATTGATTTTCCAAATGGATTTTAGTTAAAATTGATTTTGATATGATGTGATTTGTGTTTGAATGTTTTTATTGTAAACGTGACTTAAGAGTAAAATTTAGTATAAAATTTTTAATCCAACACAAAAGCTACTCAAGTTGCTTCAACCCAAAAGAATTATAAATTTTTGTTTAACTAAGAATCATAAGAAAGAAACAATTGCTCGGAAATTGAAAAATGCTTGGAGGTTTAGCTTACAGGTAGAGTTTTTATCATTATAGTTGATAATGCTAGTTCAAATGATATAGCAATATCTTACCTGAAAAGTAGAATGGAGGATAGGAACACATCCATTAATATATTGTTGATTTTTACTTAATAAAAAAAGAATTTTTCAATATCTTTATTAAATTTTATTGCTTAATTAAAAGATAATATGAAAAAAAAATACTTAAATGAGAGTTATAATGAAACAAAGTTTACATATATGATAATATGATAAATGTTACTAATACACTGTTTTTAATATACTCTTTATGGTTGATTAAAAATTATCAAAAATAACAATTTACCTCGATCTCACTTGTCATTAAGTATCCATCTTTCTTAATTTTGTGGTTTTTGATAGATTATAACTAATAATAAAGTGTAGGTTAAAAGATGTATTAGAGAAAATATTACTAACACTGTTGGTTTTCAAATATCATAGAGAGGATACTCCTACAAAATTAAATTTGAAACGTATCTTCAGAAAATATACCTACTATGATGAACTATCCAGTGGTGAGATTTAAGTAGTTAATAAATTATGTATTAAGATTTCATTTCCAACAACTATAACAAAAAATCTTGAAAGTGTATAAATAAAAATGTATTTAATCTTAATTTAAACCAAAATATTTGATAAATTTGATCATTTTTAATTCAAAGGTACACTCGTATTATTGTATTTTATAGGTTATCTTATTTGAGAGTATTTTTAAGTTCGAACTACTAAACGCATTCATCACCTATAGATAGCAAATCATATAAATTGGCATAACTTTCACTTAATTCTTTGGTACCATATCAACATTTTTATTTACATTGATTTTATTAATTTGAGAGATTAACGATGCCGTGAAGTGGAAGGCAGAGCCGAGTGTGGACAGTGTAGACCAAGAGTATACACAGTTGATTTTAATCTGTTACTTTTTATGATATTTAAAAAAAATTAAATGTGGGGTAAAGCCCTCCAAACCGAAAGAACTATACCTTTACATTACATCAGATGAATAATATAGTATTTTCTCAACAACATATAACCTCTCTTGGAAAATTATTCCAGGCAACACAACGTTGGTGGTGTCGATGACACTAGTAATCTTTTAAGGAATCGTTATTTTTAATGTTACCGTTAAATTTGTAAACTGTCTTAGAAAAAATAAAATCTAAACTGTATATAACAGATGTTAAGTTATGATGATTTTACATATATATTAGGTTTTACATATCAATTGGGTCAAGGCTTCGACAGCTAATGACATGCAATAATTCAGAGTTATCCCTCTCCTGTTTTTTATTGTTGTTCTCTTGAGTTGTTTTTTACTTTAAAGTATATCAGAGTGATGATTTTCCTTCTCAATTTCTCTGATTAGGATACTGTCTTTTCCCTGTCCGAGTTTTATGTCAAGATGAAGAGAATATTCTTTCCATTTTTATATATAGATGGCTTCTTAATTCTTATCTTGTCTGGGTTTTTGAGAAAAGTAATAGAAAAGATGCAGAAAGCAACCATAAGGAGTTAATTAGGCTGTAAAGAAAAAACATAAAACAACAGAAAGGGGAAGAAGGGGCTGCACGACAACCCTTAATTTGTGCTTTAGCTTTATAAAATATAAGCTTATGCTTTGTTCATTTTTTTATCTATCTATCTATATCTATACCAATAAACTCTGTTGTTTTTTCTACTCTTTTAATCTTTAGCATTCACAAAAAAAAATATTTTTTTAATATTCAACACATGAAAAATCACCAAATATATAGAAAACTTCAAATATTTTGTTTTAAATTATGAAATAATTTTCATAATTTCTTTATTTTGTTATATTAATTAAATATTAAATTATTTATAATTTTATTTTTCTGATTAAAATTAAAATTCAATATTTAGTTTCATTTGATGAAAACTCGAATATTTAGTCTCGAAATATTTTTTACGTTATCAAGCATGCCTAATCTCGCAACAAAAGTAATTTTATCATTAGTGGTCACATGTGAGAGACATCGATAGACAATATGAACACAACTTTTTGCAAAATTTTGCTATTAATAATATTACTATTCCTTTAATTTTTCTCTTTTATTTTTTACACAAGCATATTATTTCTTATTTCTTGTAGGAAATAACGATACAAAATCCATAAAACAGCTGACCAATAAAAATCCATAAAAAATACAAAATCAAAATCAAGAAATATCTCCTACCATATGGACAAATCAATCAATACTAGATGTTTAATTTTTTTTTTATCAGTGAGAAAAGATACAAGATATTTAATTATATATTGGGCGAATGGAACATTAAGCAATATATAATTATAGAAATTGTGCTAAATTTTCAACCGACAAAATCAGCTACTGGATGATATCGTATTCACAATCAACAAAAGAGCGTTTGTTTAACGGTTCGAATAAGTTTGCGTCTAATTAATTAAAGGGAAAAAAAAAAGAAAAAAAAAAGCGAGGAACTTTAATTTCATTTGTACACAGAACTATTGCACATGTGAAGACCATACATGCCGGTGGGATTGGTAGTGAAGTTAATGAAATTTTAATAAAACCATTATAAAACTAATTTTAAGTGAAATCACTAATGCGCCCAATAGTTAGTTGTCTGTAATAAAAGTTTTTGCTTAAAAGTGGTAGGTTAATTATTGAGAAAAAGATGTTTTGTAAAATACAGATACAACCCTATACTATCCAAAACGGTTAGCACGAGTGTACTAATAGGAATATTTTCCAAACTCCGTAGTTTTAAGCCATTGTCTATGCGTCTACGTGACCAACATCGCCATATATAACTCTATTTTATTATTTTTGTTCTTACTTGGTAGAGTAAGAGTCAATATTTTAAATAAGTGCAGACAAAAGGAGAATTGAGAGAATTCAATCTTCTAAATTGGGAACTATGATCAGAAGAGTAATTTGCAGCACCCGGTGGATTTCAACAGATAAAGGATAACATGCATTATTTCTGATAAAAAACAAAAATAAAGAAAAATTGTTCTTTCCACGTAATGATGGAACTTTTCAAAGAAATCATGACATGGATGAATCACACATAAAGCTCGAAGAGTAAAGAATAGATTGGTCCTATTTTATTTAATTTTTTCAGACACAAGTTTTCCAGCACGCAAAATGGGTATTTCGCATTTCGCTTTTCACAGACATAGACGGGGCTAAACTGTAGCGTGTGACAAGGAAATTTTGCTATGGCTGTTTCTATATCTATTAGGATAGCTTTCTTTTTCTTCAGGAGACTATCAAACAATTAATTCAGGTTTTTGAGTCTTGACGACTCCAATTAGTAAGATAATTTCTGTGCCAACTTTGTCACCATAGTAAAATAATTTCTGTCAAAAAAAAAAATCTGCAGTTACAAACATTTTTTTTCCCTTCTAATGTCTTCACTTGATTATAATAATATCAGCAAAGGTGTCCCACCATTCCTGCAACAGACATCAATGCTCACTCCTCCGAAAAGACACGGTATTATGTTTCAACCCCATTTTTTCACCCTGCCAAAATAAACCTTCCCTTCTTTCAACTCGACCTATATACAACAAGAGGTCCTATTTCACCTTGTTGAATCTCTATCAGATAGATCATCCATATAATTGTAATTCAACCCTTATATACATTTAAAAAAATAAAGAAAATACAAGGAACCTTGTTGACTGTGACCCTTCTCATGGGGCCTCGCTCTTATATTAGTTCAACTTCTTTTCTCAGCTGCCAGTTCATTTCCCTTCTTCATATCATCTCTCTCGCTGTCACATTCTCTCTATCTCAGCCACTCCAATAGCTTTGGTTCAGTGTCACCCCTGCTGACATTTCTCACAGGAATAAACAAACTTTGTGTTAACTGAAAAGGTTCAAGTTTTAAGGTTCTCTCTTCATTGTATTGATAATTAAGGAAAAAAGAAAAACTACAAATGGGAAGGCACTCTTGCTGTTACAAGCAGAAGCTTAGAAAGGGTCTTTGGTCTCCTGAGGAGGATGAAAAGCTTCTGAGGCATATTACAAAATATGGTCATGGATGTTGGAGTTCTGTGCCTAAGCAAGCAGGTAATTAATCCAATTATCAAACTCAACATCCTTTTATCTCCTTTAGCATAGAGAAAATCGTTATTCATTTCCCCGTCTATGTATTGGCAGGTTTGCAAAGGTGTGGTAAGAGCTGCAGGCTTAGGTGGATCAACTACTTAAGGCCTGATTTAAAGAGAGGAACATTTTCACAAGATGAAGAAAACCTTATCATTGAACTTCATGCAGTATTAGGGAACAGGTATTGTAATTGTAATTCAATCTCTCATGATTGAATTGAAGATCCTTTTTCTTTTCTACTGTGGTTAACTTTTCTTTTCTTCTTTTTCTCTTGCTTGACATGCATATTATCTATCCTGTGCTGTCTCAGGTGGTCTCAAATTGCAGCACAGTTGCCGGGGAGGACTGACAATGAAATAAAGAATCTGTGGAACTCTTGCTTGAAGAAGAAACTGAGGCAAAAAGGTATAGACCCTGTGACACATAAGCCACTGTCCGAGGTTGAGAATCGAGAGGACAATGGTAGGAGCCAAGACAAAGCAGCAGAAGTGTCCAACGAATTGAACCTCCTGAAATCAGAGAGCTCCAAGTCAGATTCAGCTTCCTATGAGCAGAGAACATCAATTTCTCCAAAAGCCTATGCACCTGAGATGGATGGTTCTTGCAGCTCAAAGATTGAAAGCAATTTTGTAACCAACTGTTACAATAAAGACTTGTTCCTAGACAGGTTTATGAGTAGTAGCCGCCAAGAGAGCTACACCACTAGTTGCCAACCCACAGATTTGATGGGGAATTTTCCCATTCAGATGAGTTACGCGACCAATGACTGTCTCCCCAATGATTCAAACTCTAGTCATTGGTTCAGCCAAACTGGAAGGCCTTTTGATATGAATTCTGAATTTCTTTTCAATGCTGCCACTTCTATTAATCCTACACCCACAACCAATTTGTTTCTTCCTAATTCTTTTTGCTACAAGCCTCCACTTTCTGTTCCCTCTGACAATGTTTCCACAGCCTTTGGATCCCATTACTGGGAAGCCAGTGCCTCCAACAATAGCAATAGCAGCATTAGGAGTAATAGCAGCACAGAGTTGAGAAGTAGCAGCCCCTTGAACATCCTTTCTTCTTTGGGATTGGCAGATTGTAGCACCTCTACTACTAAAGAGGCACAAATTCATATGATGGAGAGTCATTCAGAAGAAGCCAAGTGGGATGAGTACCTTCATAATCCTATCTCAATGCTGGCTTCTGTACAAAATCAAGCTCCTGAGTCTTTATGCAATGAGATAAAAACATCCATGCATTTGGTACCTGATACTTTAGGGGCCATGTTACCTCTTAGTATCAAGCAGCAAGAACCATCTCAAACATCTAGTATCTTTTCCAAGGACATCCAGAAGCTCAGGGCAGCCTTTGGACACATGTAAAAGGGTTGGAGAAAAACAAAGATTTTACAAGTTTCCAATTCATGGGATTGCTATTCTTAGTACAGGTGTGTGAAACCACAGATTTTGCTCTTGTATGTAGGTCTAATACAAAACATTTTTTTACCTTTTTTTTTTTTTTCATTCTGTTTAACATTTGTGAGCCAAACCATTTGTCTTTACTTTCTTCATCTCGGGTGTGGGGTAGAATTGCAGAATAAGGATTTCTATTCTGTCTTCTTTCTACTCTTTCTTTCTTTGGTACACTGTAACCTCAATGGTGCATTTGCATGTCCAAGTTCGAAGCCATCACAGAATTTATTGGTCCATGCAAAGTTTCATTTTCATTTTAATGCCAGGTACAGAGTTACTTACCTGCAAACAATTTTCACAATCACTTCACCCGGTTCCCGGTATGATCTTCTTTTCCACTTTCATACTACTGAAAATGACACCAAGCTAGTTTAACCAGCACTTTTACCAATCACAGGTTCTAATGGTTGTCCATCGTTTTCTAGACAGTAGAATAATATTCTTTACTGTATATCTAGAAAGAGATTTGACAAAACTTAGACATCGTTTTGAAAATGTGAAGATCTATTAACGTGAGTTTTACTTTAACCAGCAGAATGAGACCGTTAGTTTTAGTAGTACTAGTGAATAATTATGCTTTGATTACCAAGAAAAAGATAGGAGCGGAATGAAGGTGAATTTTTTAAAAGCAAGAGATTGAATAATTATTAATTTTAGCTGGATGGCTCTGGATATTCTTTGACATTTGAACACGCACAAAAGAGTAGCATGGTCACGTTTTGCAAAGTTAAGTCACACCACTCAAAGCCACCCATATATTGAAAATCTCTTATTTCCGTGCAATGAGACAAGGACTTCCAAGCTAACAAAGACCACATTAAGTATGCCCCATGTCTTCTACTTCCTTTAATACACTTGAAAGTCCAAACATTATCCTTAACAAAGCATTCTAAGCAAGACTTCCAATTTCAAGAGTTGAGCAACAAATTTCCACAGCCAAATTTTCCTACACGCTCCAATTCTGTCATTATTTGACAATTTTTGAATTTTGATTAATTACCAAACTTTCTTAACTTACTTTGCTAGAAAAGGCAATACATCTCTCTGCGAAACCCAAAACAAAATTGTATAATCACAGTGCCTGTTTAAAATTGTATAACATTGACATGATCATTTAGTTTGAAAGTTATAGGAAGAAATACGTGTGAGACTGAAATTAACCGGTACCTTTCGGAGCGCTTGAACAATGGACATGATTTGAAAACTGAATTTAATTAAACCCACCACCGTAATATTTAACGTACAATACAACTTAATTAAATACAAGCATATGCATATGCATATGCACTAACAGTCACCATAGCTGAAATTCTCGATATTATTTTTTTAGTTTAATCAACACTGCAGATAAATGAATGGTAGAGCAAAGGGAAATACGTACACGATAGTGACTGGAGAGAGAGACATGGGAATCATGAATTGTGTTATTGAAAAAGTGACTTACCTGTATGTATATGTACAAACTTAGAGTTACTTTGTTGTGCCAAAAACTCAGTTTGGTCATAATACCACTCACTAACCCAAACTGTTAGTAACTAACATTGAATAATGCTAATTAATTAGTCAACTAATCTAACTCAACAAGTTACTCGTTACCAAAAAAGTGTAAACAAGTTACTGATCTAATATTCTAGATAAATATATAATATATAAGTATTTCTAAATATATAAATTATAGGGTAAAATATTTTTTTTCCAAAAATAAATCAATTTAGTTTTAGTCTTTCAGAAAAAAAAAATTGTGATTTTGGTCTTCAAAATTTTTATAACAGGCAAAATTTTAACTCTCATGCTAATTCTGTTAATACATGCAAACTAACATTAGCAATCCGTTTCTAGTAAACTATATTTTTAATTTATTATTAACTTATCTAACATTGTCAATTGTTTTAAACAAATAAAGTATAAAAATTTTAATTTAGCAAAAAAAATAATCAAACTATCATTTTAGACTTGTTAATGATATGACAAGTTTGTATGGTTAACTTTAACAAAATTGTTAACAGGGTTAAAGTAAGAGTTTATTTCACAACAATTGTATAAAACACTTTCCAGTATTTTAGTATTTAAAAACTAAAAAACTTGTTTGGTTACTGTTTTCTTAAAATAATTTTAAAAAACAATTCTAGTTTTTTTAGTTTTTAAAAACTAAAAAACATAAACAATTATAAATATTTTTTTTTTCAGTTTTTATTTTTTGTTTTCAAAATTCAAAACAAAATGAGAATCCGTTGGTTTTTTCTTCTCATTAATGACATTTTCGTAAATATGAACAATTTTTTTCATTTTCATGTCTTCAAAATAGTTTTTAAATAATATTTACCATACAATTTTTTTTTCTTTTCTTCTAGAAAATATTTTTTTAAAACTCTTTTCAAAAACTAAAAAATAAAATCAAACTACTCAAGTCCTAATTTCAGCAATTTTTTTAAAATTTTAAGAACTAAAATAACAATTTTTTTACTTATATTATAAGAAAAAACTATAATTTAATAAATAAATTTTCTTAATATATAATGTGTGTGCACGTGCCTGTGTGTGTTCATCTTGATGGAAGATTTATAAACAATAACTATCAAACTTAGTCAACTTGCACCTTCAATTACTTACGAAGAATAAAAATTCTATCAATTTAATAATTAAACTTCATATTTATATTAATGAAATTAAATGTATAAAATTTCGTACAATTTTAAAATTATTTGGTAGTTCATGAAGCCACTTAATCATAATGAATATTATGATATTTAAAAACATATAAATATTCATTATTAAATAACATATGTAGAAATGTTTAAATTATATAAAATTTTATAAACATGTTCAATAAGATAACGTCATATATTTCAACGAATGAATTAGTAAAATTTTCATTCTATGTAAAATTATTAAAAGTGTATTTAACTAAGTTTGATACTTGGTGTCACATAAATAGGTAAGATCATGTATCAAATTACATTTTCAATAACTATATATAAAATACAAATTTAAATATCGAACCATTAAATTTCATATTTTTATTAATTAAATCAAATATACAAAATTCACACAATTTCAAAATTATTTGTAGTTCCTCACACCAATTAATTTTATCATATAATATGATATTTAAAAATATGTATATATTCATTATTAAATAACATATTTAATTAATAAAAATATGGAATTCAACATTGAATTGGTCAAATTTTCATTCTACATAAAATTATCATGTAATTTGGTTTCTCACATATGATATCAAAGTTACACTAAGTCTAAATTACTAATTTTTGTATAGATAAATGTTAGTTGTTAATATATTAGTTTTATTAGTGGAAGGATTTAAATCTATAATCTCTCTCTTTCCTTCTCTCCACATCCACATGTGAATCTAAATTATTAATAAGGATTTATTTGTAGGAACATCATTAATATAGATTAATATTATTGTTTATTATATTTTAATAAATATCATAAATTTAACATATTTCATGACTATTTATTAGTTAAGTTTAATCAATCAATGACATAATTTAATTTAATTAATTTTTTATTTAATTTTAATTTTAATTTTTTATTTGATCATTTATAAAAATTATTAACAAATTAATATTTCCTACAAATTTTCATATAATAAAGTCTTTAGTTTCCCTGATTATGATATAAATAAAAATAAAAAGATGTATGTAATTAGAATAAAAATAAATTTAAATATATTTTCATGATTAATCAAATTTATGTTCTGGGTAGCTATGTTGAGTAATTAGTGGGAGATTTTGTCATCTAGTCCTACAAGGCTTAAATATATTTCTCTCCAATAAAAGATGTATGTAATTAGAATAAAAAGAAATTTGTGTTCTTAATAAAGTGGTTTAAGATCTCCTAGTAATAGTAGTTTGACCTTAATGACATGAATACCAAAAACCAAAATAAGGAGGGTGAATTAATAATTAAGATATAATAAAATACTACATAATGCTTTTACAATAAAATGCATAAAATAAATACTATAAGTTAATAAATTTTAAAAACAAGTTTAAATCGTAATTAGATTATTTTTATTTTTTACTAAGTATATTTAATCTTAATTATGAAAAATAATTCTATTGATTTTAAATAAATTTAGTGTAAAAGCATTACATAGTATTTATTTATGAGTTCAATGGTGATGGATAGAGAAAAATTATATTATATCAACCAATCATAAATCACCACTCATGTAACTTTCAACATAATTGTTGTAAAAATAACCAATTTTTCTATAGTTGATTGTAAATGACAGTGTAAACTTATTGTATTTTATCTATCTTCTGTTATTTATTCTAATTTTCATTCTTGATAGTAATATATTTCAATAAATCATGAATTAAAACTTTTCATTTACAATTTTTTTTCTCCTAATTAATTTTAATATTTGTAAGACAAATATCAATTAAAATGAAAGTAATTGTTATTATTTTTGGATAGGAAAATATTAATTGTTAATGTGTTAGTTTTTTTCTTTATAGTGGAAAGATTCGAACTCACAACATTTTATTTTCTCTTCTCCACACATATGAAAAAATGGAATTAATTATTAAAAAATATGAGAAGATATTTAACATAATGAAATATAAAACATGCATGATAAATATAATGCATTATAATGTTAACATAACTCCCTAAAAACATAATGTCAACCTAACCTATTTTATCACATTCTAATTGTTAAGTATTTTTTTACTTACAAAAATTGTTAATTATCTTTCTTTAAACTTGTGAAAACAATAAAAATATGTTGATTCTTAATTATTATAAAAAAATTATTTTTAAGTATATAAAATAAGAGTGTAATTGGTATATATTGTTAGTGTAAATGATTTTTACACTGACATTTAATTATGACTTTTCAATTATGTGACTTTTAAAGTAGTAATGGTAAAGTCAACAAATTTACCATGAATGAAGGGTTATGATTGGATGTCAATATAAATATCTTTACACTGATAGTGTATACCAATTAAACTCATAAAATAAATATAAACTCTATCAAATATAAATTTATAAAGAATATTATTTTACTAATATTGTTTTTACCAATATACTAAATAATTAAATCAATAAAATTATCTAATTGATTAAATTTTAACTAAGTGATAGTCATAAAATATTTTAAAGTTATCTTATTTATTAAAATATCATAAAATTTTAAGATTAACTATATTAATAGTGGATATTTAGTCTAAACTTTTAGACTTAATAGTCTTTATACGGGACAATAAAAGTGACTAATTTCAAGTTACCATTATTACATTAAAATACTTAAAATTAAAATTTATATGACTAACAAATCTCTAAATACTTTGTCAAACAAAAATTAAATTTATAAAAGATTTTAATAATCATTAATCATTATAACTAATATGACCAATCGTCGTTACGTATCATTACGTTGTAGTAATCACTAACCATAATTTTATCTTTTTCACTGACTAGCACTTTGTCATTATCAACATTTTATTACGATCACCATGAAAATTTATTTTTTTTTTTGTTCATCACTGTTGTTGACACTATTCATTATTGTCAATAAAAAACTAATTTCGTTATTTATACAAAGAAACCTTAAAAGAATAAAGATAGTAGTATTTATTAAGAACCAAGTAATTTTATTAAAATATTCTATTATATTCTTAATTTTAATAAAATATTGTTTATTTTTTTAAGATAAAATATTTATTAGAATATTTTATTAAAAGAGAATATTTCAATATCTCATTGAAACCCTAAAATATCAATTATATGGTTTTTTTTTCAATGCTAATACATTGATTAATGTAGAAGACAGGGAATGGGTATTAAAAAATCTAAATAATATTAATGATTGTTTATAAAAGAGATGTAACATGGTCAGTTGACGATTTTATTTCTTAAAAATGTAATCAATTTGAATACATAGAGATTAAAATAAAAATTTATCTTAAAATAAAGACAGAAACATATTTTATTCCAAAACAAAAGATTAAATTGTGGGGTTTTATTTGAATTTTTGTAGGAAGACTCAATAGTAGAAAAAAAAAGTTTCAATGGTTTGTTTTAAATAAGTTTCATGTTAATTACACCACTCCATGTTAATCACACTTCTCCATGTTAATCATATATCTCCATTTATCTATCTTATTCTTTTCTTAAAATGTATTTTTTTTCAACATAATCTTTCCAAATTAACAAGTCTACCTCCGTTTTTCTTTTTTATAATTTTGAATTACTAAAATACATTTTTTATAAAACTAAGATAAACCCTGATTTCATTTTACTTTTATTAATTTTTAAATCTAACTTTGTACTCCTATATTGGTATTATTTTTTAATCCAGGTTTTCCTTTCTCAACTTTCTCTATCATTCTTTAAATCCTATTATTGTAATTTCATGGTGGTCAAGAGACACTGCATATTCCATTATAACAAATTACATTTATTTTTCCTTTATGTTAACAAGA
Organism: Psophocarpus tetragonolobus; assembly: GCA_037954015.1. Lineage (NCBI taxonomy): Eukaryota > Viridiplantae > Streptophyta > Magnoliopsida > Fabales > Fabaceae > Psophocarpus > Psophocarpus tetragonolobus. The sequence continues at coordinate 33,843,406 of CM075692.1, read as the reverse complement.
ATGACGAGACACCTTTGATGTTTTTTTTTTATACTTTTTTTTCGATGAAACATATAAGAAATAGGTCTTCAATCATGATGTTTTTAAAGCATTAAATAATATTTTTCAAAACTATATTAAGAAAACAAAGGTTTTTAATTCCAAAATAGTATGCATATTTTGAAAAATAATTTTTGAAACTTTGTTTCTTTAAACATAGTAAGATGTTTAACAGAGTTATAAAAATTGAATTGGTCATCAAACTAGCTAAGATACTAGTTTGATGGTTTAGTAGTCAAACCAAAAAATCAATAATTGAGTCAGTGAAACTAGTTTGTATTAAAAAATATAGTTATTTAATTAATTAATACTGTAAATATAAAGTAATTGTTATGATAAAGTACTTAAAGTCTCAAATAATAAATACAGTTTATAACAACATAAGTTCATATTCTAAATTTATTAACATTGTTATGAATTTATTAAATAATATAAACATTTAAAAGTATAGTTTAATAATATATATATATGAATCAATAGATGATTAATATAATAAAGTGTTTCAATGGAAAGTTTGTGCATTGTTGATCGCATGGTCCATAACTTAAATTTGGCCAATACACTATTTATTTTTCATAATGAATAACATAGAAACCGATCTTACTAGTATCAATTTTCATCATTTAAATCCGATTTTAATATTAGTTTGATAATGTCATACCAGTCTAACTATATTTTCTATTTTTTAATAAATCGAATGGTATCCTCACCAGCACTGTCAAAATGAGCTTAACTTGGTGGGTCAGCCCGACCCATCAAGGATTCGAGTCAAGCCAGAAAAATCTAGATTTCATGAGACAAGTTAGATAAAAGAACATGATCCACCCAACCTGCGAGTTAGGTGGGTTCGGGCTAGCCCGTGACCTACTTAAATTCAGTTCACTAATTCAACTCATTCTCCATCGACTTCACACACATTCCAAATCTCAACTATTTTGCAAAAGCTATTATTGTGATTTCTCATCTTTTCACTTTTGTCAATCTCTCATCTCGTTTCACTCTCAGTCACGTTTAGAGCAAAGTCCATTTTGTGTCATGGCTGCCTTTCACTTGTGTCAAGAAGCGTCTCTCTAGTCTCATTTTCTCTTCTTAGTCACTCTTGTCTCTCATCTCTCGTCACACTCCAGTCTCCTTCTATGTGTCATTGCCTATGTGTTGTTACCTGCTTTGAATTGTTGCCTAAGGCCCCAAAAATCCAACCTCCCAAATCATCATCATTGTTGACTCTCATTACTCCATCTTGTAAATAGTAGCGTCTTGTAAGGAATTTATATAATTTATCAATTATCAATTATGGTTAAATTATTTGTGCATCTTTTTGAATAAAGTAGAAGCTTATAGTCAACAGCCTAGATAAACATTAGCATTGATATTGACTAGGTAAACATTTTCAGGCAAGAAGTTGAAGAAACAGATAAAAATGCTTTTATTCTTTTATTAAAATGCATATTCAAATATATATTGTATCTCTTTATTGGGTTACACTTACAAGCATTTGGTTTACTTGATTTTCAAATTGGATTTTTGAATATATTCAAGTTTAAATTGTATGAAATTTAACTATTTTCTATCTGTAGTCTCCACTAAAGAAAAAATTCTAAAATCTGCTAAAATAAAAAAGCTTAACTATGATTTATGTCCCCAAATATATGATGCAATGATGAAATTTATTGGCTCTTAAAGTGTTATTGTTTTGCATATATGTCTTCCAATTCCAATATTGAATTAACACCTTTAGAATCATATGATGGTGGCACCTTATATTGCAGTTGTTTGCATACTATTTTTGAAATATGCACTTATAATAATGGTTTTTGGTAACTTAAAGTTAAAATGTACCTTGTAATAGCTTTATCTACTTAAAATATTTTAATATTGTTTATAATTTGTATCTTATTTATAAAAACATTTACTTAAAAAAGAAAATTAAAAAAATTAAGTTTGGTGAGTCAGTCCACCTAACCCACCACCTCGTGGTGGGCCGAGTCGAACTGAGATTTTAGTTATCTTTTGTCTAGTGGGTTAGGCTGGTCTGACCCATTTATTTAACAATTTGCGGAGGGTTAGCATGTGTCAATCGGACTGGTCCATTTTGACACCTCTAATCCTCACTGGTTTTCGGTCAAAATACTTCGATTCTGTTTCTATAACACTGATGCCATAAACAATGATTTTTTTTTTATTTCCTAGTAAGGGGTTACAATTATTAAACCTTTGGATTGTGTGTCTTGTTTAGTATAAGGATGATAATGGATAAGATACGATAGTATTTTGTCCTTGCATGCGTATTTGAAAAATGAACTCATACTAAATCCCATACTTGTAAGATAACAATTTTTATCATCATTTTTATAGTTGTTGAATACCTATATATTATACTTGCTCTTACAATCTATACTTTTCTTATGTATAAAAATAATATATCAGAGGAAATGTGTTACTTGTGGCAAACATGTTTGTGCATAGAAGTGAAATAGAAGTATGAAAGAAAAGGTGTGTTCTTCATGATTTTGGAAAGAGATGAGTCAAGAGGTGTGAGGAAGGAAAAAATTATAAACTAGAATGGGCTGCATTATGATAGAAAAAACTTTGAAAACAATAATTGAAAAAGACATGTAAGAAAAGTATGTAAGATAAAAACAGAAAAGAAGGTATATGTCAATTAACATTTGTTTTGTTAGAGGACATCACAAAATGTGGAGAAGGTGACTAGAAAAAAAAAATTGTAACTTATCTATAACAGGAGACAACTTTTTGTCCAATGGCTAACTAAAAAATAAGTTTAAAAAAAAAAAACTATTTTTCTCACTCTACCCCACTTTCATTTTAGAGCCCACAATGATATTTGATGCTCTTAATGTTTCTGTGACCACAATGAAATTTGGCATCCACTCTATTATCGCTTTCTTTTCTTACTTTTGTTCTACTATTATGCTTTATTCTTCTAAACGGGTCATTCCAATATTTTGGCGTTACGGTTCTCTAGTGCCGGTACGGAGCTGATCTCACAATTCTCACATATTGTTTTCCCATGGACATGATAGAGATAACAAAGGGGTAGGTTTTGAATTTGCAACTTTTTCTATGAAAATAAAGGATTGAATTTTATTGATAACACCACGAGGTAGGCACAAATAGTACCACTTGACAACATTTAATCAACTAAATATAAAGCCATAGAATAAAACTCCAGGGAAATTAAGTTGATTGGATGGATGAAAACGAGTTAACTAGGGACGGAGAGTGAAGAGTGAATTTCAGTGGTATTATGATTGTGTTGACAGTGTAACTGCAACAACATAAATATATGAACTAGAAAGGATATTTTGATAACTTTCATTCTATTATGTTTGTGTTCTGTATATTATTCATCAAATACTATACAAAATAAAAAGTTGTCCAACACCTATCATAGTTGTCATGTTCTATTCTCTGTGTTGTACCGCGGTGATTAGCAAATGCACCTGTAAGTTTATAAAAAAAATGCACTAATTTCAAAATAGTGTAAAATTACTATTACAAGTTAAACTCGTTCGAAGTAAATCAGTTTGCTAAGGGTTTTTGCTAGATCTTTTCTTTTTGCACTTCCAATATTTCTATTTGCGCCTCAAAGATTTTAAAATTATAAGATTGTCGTTAACCATTATAAGCTCCTTGGTTTTCAAAACAAAGCAAAGTTTTCTGCACCTGTTCCCTCAACCTCCATGCTCAGATCGTGGAACTCCTCTTCTCCACAATCCCGTTGCTCATCCAGATTTTTGTTTGATTCATTTTAGTATGATTGTTTATTGTTGTGCATCATGAAATTTTAATTTAATACTTATCTGTAATTAAATTACTGTATGTGTTAGTTAATATTTGTTACTGTCACTTTTTTTTTCTGCACGTCACTTAATAAATTTAATAATGATTAAACTAGAATTTTAAAAATTGAAAAACATAATATCATGATTTAAAAATTAAAAGTTACAATATAAAAATTAAAAATTTGGAAACACCGAGTAATTAAGTTTTTTTTCCCTAGCCATTGGTTAAAATTTGTAGCTTTAGATTTCATGATAATTGGTATTTTAATCCAAGAATTATCTATAACACCGTTCCTTGCCGAAAAAAACACTATAGCATTATTATTTATTAAAATATAAGTTAATATTTATTTGCGATTGGACCACATCTATCCATGACACTCTTGGAATAAGGATTAATGGATATAGTCACTGTCAGTCTGTCACCTAGGTATATATAAAATCATTCATCACGCATATGCAAAAAGGATCCAACTCCAAGCCACCAAGCTTCTTTGATTTTTTTACTTCAAAAGTAGTTCTTTCTGTGACATTTTCCTTTACTTTCATATAAAGTAATTGATGATTTGCTTCACAGAAGGGTACAAATAAAAGCACAAAAGGTTGGATTTTGTGAGAATTTTTCTTCCCAAAAGGGAGCACCAGATTATTAACACTTTATAGAGTAACTAGTAAATATTATAATTTAAATTTTAGACTATAAGTTATTTAGATTAGAAGTCAAATAATTTTAAACTATTTTACTAATAGGATTTAAAAAAAAAATTACCTAACTTATTCAATAAAAATTACCTAACTTCTCCAACCAGCACCAAAATGTGTCAAATTTGAGTTCCAAATATGAGAGTTTGCGGCCATGGGTTAATTTATTTATTAAAAAGATTCGAGTCAATTAAGTTTTTTTTTTTTTAAAGAAAAGTAAATTAAGCTTGATAACCAGAGTATTGGGTTATAAAATTACTTTAATATAGAAAAGGGAGAGTAAGAGGTTATTAACAACTCAAAATGGCCTATAATAAAATCTACTTTTATTTTTTCCTAATAATAATTAATAACTTGTAAAAAATTAATAATTTCTAGAAATAATAGTTTCGAGAAAATAATAATTAATATATTTTAAATATAAATTTGGGTTTAGAGATAAAGAGTAAAGTGAAAGAGTTAACCTTGTCAAATGAATATGTAAGACTCGTTCAAACTAGTTTTAAGTTTTTGCTTTTTAGTTGTGTTGTAAGAACCAAATCAAATTGGTAGGTTCAACTAAAAAATTAATGAGTTGGTCACGTTACGAGTTTAGTCAATACTAAAAATCAACCAAATAAAGAACTAGTGTTAAAATCGAAGAATCGATGGTTAAACCAGTTCAACTGGTTCATAATATTTTTATTTTTTATTTTTGAAAATTTTTGAATTTTACTAAATGTACATCTCTTTTTCATAAGTCAACCCTTTTAATTTAAAAATAAATGAAAGTGTTGGTTGACTTAGTAATATGAGAGTGTAATTGGTAAAAAAAAATTCTTTTATAATTACATTCTTAATCCATTTTTTCTTTAATCTTAATTAGCATAGTACATTAATAATAAAAAAATTTTATTATTAAGATCATTTCAACCACTAGTTCAAGAATGATTGAACCAATAAACCGTAAATTAGTATTTTTATCAGTTCAATCATCAGTTCCATTTTAAAACATAGATTTTTAGTTTTGAAATTAGAAACATGTTCGGAAAAAATAGTTTTGATTTTTTTTTTTAGTTATTTTCAAAACAGTTTTCACTTAATCTTAAAAGCAATAAAATTTGATTTTAAGATTTATGTTTTTATTTTTTATTTAAACTCATTATCTAACATTAGTGACCACCACCTCTGATTGCAATTACTAGTCGTCACCTCTAATTGATGATCACTGACCATCGCCTTCATTCATGGTTGTTGGCCACAACTTTCGATCAACGGTCACCTGCCACTTTCGACCCATGATCACCTGTTGTTACCTTCGACTGACAGTCACTTGTCACCACCTCTACCCTAATCGTCGATCACAAACCACTGTCTCCGAATGTTAGTCTCCAGGTGCCCACCTCTAACCATCAGTTACCGGCCACTATCTCTAACTATTAATCATTGACTATCATCTCTAAGTGTTAGTCACCGACTGCCACCTTTGATTGTTGGGTACCGATCACCACCTTTGATTGTTGGGTACCGATCACCACCTTCACTTGTCGGTTACCAACCGTCATCTTTGACCACTGATCACCTCAAATAAAAATAACTCTTTATATATAGTAAGTTTGGTGATTTTACTAATTGATATTTAAAAAGTTATGTAAAGAAAATATTGTGATTAACTGTCAGTGTAAAACTCTTTTACACCGACAAGGTATAAGTATTAAACTCAAATATTATATGGAAACACACCGAGAACTCTATTGAAACAAATAATGAGTTTAGTTACTATTAAACTCTCAGTGTAAAATATTTTATTATATCATTAAATTATAATTCTTTATTTATAATATGTTTGATTACTTTATCCATTAATATTTTAAAAATTATATAATTAAAGAAATATGATTAAATATTAATAAATACTAATTAAAATTATAAATAATTCTTATTTGTTATGATAACCTTTCTTGCTTACATCATAAGCATGGTGCCATGTGCATGCACACAAGTTAATTAATTGTGCAGCACCAACACCGATGCCGAATTTTCCGACGGCAAAGAGCTCCTCTTATCCTCAGACTGTGATGAAAACGAGTTGATTAGCCACGTCTGAACTGAATGCGCATGCAAATGCAATAATACCCTATACGTGCACTACAACTATTCACATTTTCCTTTTATCCAATTCCCATAGCAATTTGGAATATTGTTTTTCAAATTTATGTCCCGTTTTTTATGATATCGTCACATTTTCTTCCTACACCACAGTTTCAAAATGAAGCCATGATCATAACACAGTTGTTGATATCAGTATGGTAGAAGTGATTTTTTTTTTAAAGTATCATTACTAAAAATAAACTTAAGCTTATTTTTTATACGAGAAAAGTTAACAATGTTATTGATTATTGAACCTAAACTTTGGTATACCTCAATTAATATTTTCCTATATTGATTTTATAAATTTCCAATCAACTAGGGATTGTGTTAAAAAAGTCGGTTGATAACCATCATCACAAAAATAATCTTTTATGAAAACGGCCATTGGAGAACCGTATGAATTTTTCACGGTGAAAGAACCTTCCTTAACAAGAACCGTAAGCACCATTTCTTTTCTATTTTTTAATTGTTTTATATGTCTTTTTAAGAGAGATACAACATTATCAGTAAATTTATTTGGCTTAATGTTTTGCATTTTTTTAAAGTAAATTTACTTTCAATATTATACTAATAAATTGAAAATTACTAATATCAAAGAATCAAGATAATTATTAGTAAAAATATATAAATAAATAAATTGAAAATCATTAATACCAAATAATAATTTTAATTTTTTTTATTTTTATGAATTTATTGTTTCATAATTAAAATTTATGTAAATATAATTATTGAAATTTATATTAAAAATAATTTTAACAAAATATTAAAATATGAACATTTTATGAAACCACTATAAGTAAGCCAAGAAATTAAAATGGCCTCTATTATAAAACTTTTCAACCCTAGAACGTCTAAAAAAATGTTGTAAGAATCTAAAATGAATTCTAAAATTGGAAATGCTCTAACATGTGTTTGGATGCACATAGTTTATGTGTGTTATTCTTTATTTTTATATTAAATTTTAAATCAAATTAATGCATAAGTCACTCTTGGTATTAGAGAGAGAGAGTAAAATCATGTCTTCAATACTTTTTTCAAACAAACACTAAGTATATCCAACATTTCAAGTTACTCAATTAATTGAGCCAGATGTTCTTAATAAATAAATATTGAATAGGTGAGAATCATCGAAAGTAAATTAACGATTTGATCAAAAGAAGAAAAATACTGTATAAAAAAAAAGAAAAATAAAAAATGTATTATCCATATTAATTTAATATCCTATTTGATTGTTTTCTCTATTAGAATGATAATTTATAGACTTGTTTGCTCGCACCTTAAGTTCATCCTATGATTAATGTAAAAATACGGTTCATACCTTATGGTTGTAATGATGGTGTAACTCAATGACTTTATATATATATATGGTCCTTCAGTGAATCAGGTTTTACTTTGTGGTAGTCCTTTCATACCGATTTGTCATTTGATTGTAATCGTCAGTCGTATGAACTACCAAAGGTCATTAAGGAAAAAAAAAGTATTGTAAACGATAACAATTGCAGCAGATGCAAGAATTCACTGTATTTTTGGATATTCCAACTAAAAGTAGATACATGACTACTAATGAATCTTATTGACATAACTTATTAACAGTGAAAATGATCATAAACCAAGAAAGATCTTTCCATAATAATTAATGAATGCTGATTGTTGAATACTCATTGCAATTACAAGGATTAAAGTGTAATGAGTAATGAGGAGACAACAAATTTTGTTCACTTTAAGTTAAACACCAGATTATGGCAGCTGTTGTCACACGGGTAAGCGCAGTCAATAGATTTGACAACTTCTCGATCAAAATACCAGTCTCCAACAGCAACTGCAATAGGCTGCATCATAGAAGATTATTATTATCATCTGAGACCAATAAACAGGAAACTGGGAAGGCATGAAGTTTGAGTAGTAATTATGAATATTTTCATCCAAGTCTTTAGTGTTCTGGACTAATCAAAATTGAGTTTGCTGTCAAAACAAAACAAATTAATTTTTTGAAAGAGCAACAAGTTTGAAATAGATATAATGGAACATCATCCCTTTAATCCCCGTATAATTTCTTAAATCTAATTATGCCGTCTTAAGACAAAGGAAATCTAAATCGAGCATACCTTGTCCTCGATAAGGGGAGAATCATCAGCAAACCATGTCTCCTGTCTCTCAGACTGACAATGAGCAAAACAAGAATTTATAAATAGTCCAGTCTGAGATGACTTTGAGAAGTCTTTAATCTCACTCAGCATTTGATTTCTGAAGTCTGTTTCAAAGAAGAGAGATGACATGTTACAAGGAAATCAGATAAATGCCGATATAACTTAACCGCTGTGAGTTCTTCACGTCAATAAATATTTATTACAAGAAAATTAGAAGTTTTCATATATGGCGTAATTCACAATAGGAGATTGAAAATACCTTGGAGGAAAAGCATTTGAGATGAGCTACAATTTGCATGGTTCGACTTGCATTCGTTCCATGAGCCAAGGCGGTCAGCTGAAGGTGGGGCTAAACTGGCTTGGACCTGAAGTAGAAAAAGCTCTCATAAAAAAAAAAAATGGTGGTAACCAGGTAGAAGCATATAACAAATAATGAAGGTGTCAACCCTAATGATCATAGTAATTGTTTTGGAAAAGGCAACAATAGTAATTGTTTTGGAGAAGGCAACAATAGTAATTGTTATTCCTAGGTTTGTGAAATGTTAAATCCAAAATTTTATACCCTATATTGTACAAAAGAAGAGAAAATGACTATGGAAGCCATTTGAAGCAAAAGGCACTCTCAGACAATAAATTAGTCAAGCTAGAACTTATGGGTGTCCATGTGATAGAACTGGACAATGAAGATATATGTTTCATGCAATTAACATATAATCAGCTACATCATTAAAAATAACAGTGTGCTGATTCATGTTACCTGCCACACGTCATAAGCTGCGTTGAGTAGAAATAATGGGGTCTCAATATGTTCTATCATATTCTGAGGAAAGAAGCACTGTGGGAAGAGACTCGGCATAATTAAAATATGAATCTCTTTAAGTAATTTCAGGATAAGAATAGCATGACATCCAGAATAAGAATTACCGAAGTTGGGTCTAGTTGATCGAGACAACTTTTTGGTAGATTTTTTTGTACCTCCTACAATTTCAAAACATCACCCACATTACATATTCGTACAGGTTTTCTTAACCTTACATCAAAGAAGAAAAACTAATAAAACAATGTACTTCTAACAATTGTGTTAAGAGACAAAATCGTATGAATCTGCATTTCCCAACTTAAGCGTAAGATCTTTGACATGGTACCAAACCCTGTATAACTAATACAACAACAGTTTGGTCCTTGCTAATCCCATTATTGATTAACTTATTAAAATTATTAAATGTTACCTGTAACTGAACCACACCTCCAAACAGACTCCTGAGTGTGCGTCCCCCAGATACATCAATTCTACATGATAGATCATGAATTATCTAAGGTTCTAGGCATGGAAACAGGGTAGAGGATTGTTATATAATGAAAAATGTAAAACTTACGCATCAAGAAAAAAACCTCCATCACTCAAACATTTCACTTTGGAAGATTTTGGAAACAAGTTCCGGAATTCATCACAATGTATTATGGATGCCAGACCCCCCGCAGAACATCCAGAGAGAAGTGCCTGATATTCATTTGATTAGCATTCATGCATATGAAAGACTGATAAACAATATACAGAGACAAAGGAAACCTGATCGGCTTTCTGCATTCCTTTGGACATTAATTCCTCCATTGCAGCTAGCCATATTTGTTGTCCTCGAAATTGAAGTTGTACAGACTGATAAAAATAACCAAATTCACATATCAATGTAAATACAAATTCCAAAACAAAGGATCTTTCCATAAGAACTAACTCATCAGCACTAAAGAGTATATAAGAGAAAGTTGTTCATTAGAAAAGATGTTATCCATACCAGAAAATATTCACAAAAGACAAATAGGTTTTGTTAGTTTTGCTTTTTAAATAGTTTTATAGGATAACATACTGGGATTTTGAAATTCATGTGTCACTACTGGGAGAAATTATATTGCAAAAGATTCCTGCATGAGGTGCAAAACATGATATATATGACATGGAGAATTCTATTTATCGCCTTCTTAGAGATGGGCTAATGCTATGCTAGTGCCGCCATATTTTAAAAAAGAAAAAGCTGTTAGACAATATGTCAAGTCCGAGGAAAAACAAACAGTTGTGTTCCTTTTTTCTTAGGTAACCATGGTGTAAGGATTAGTCATCACAGGTAGTAATAATGACCAACTCCGACAAGGACCTTGAACACAAACATGCTCCATAACTAAAGTGACATCATCATCAGGACTCAAATCCTGGACTACTTATTAAGGAACACAAGTCTCTACCACTTGTGCTAATCAATATTAGTTATGAAAGGCTGTTAATAGCAATTATATAGATAAAATAAAATAAAAAAGTGTGGTATGTTACTCTCACTGACCTCATCTTCACTATCTCCACTGAATGATGCCCCATCACAATACCGTAATTTAACTCTATTCCAGTTAAAGAAATCTGTGCAGGATTACATTCAGAAAAATGACAGAACAAGGACTTGATTATACATAAGATGCAGCCTCCCGGAGGACACAGTTTGATTGGATTACAGGTAAAAAGAATATGCATGCATGTTTAGGGTAACAGGAAAAACCAGGGTTTTCTTCAGGTTTGTTGCTCAATATTCCCGTGAATGGTATTTGATTTTCCATGTATTTTGAGGAACCACGACGGGTATTTTTCCTGTAGACACAATTTCTGATGGTATTACACCATCCTCCTCCCTGCAGGTATTAAAAAAGTGTCAGCAATAGCATGACTAAGATAGCATGGTTCAATAATGACTTCAATTCAAATAGCACTTTATTTCTCAAGTAAATTATAATTTGTAGTCCCTGAAATTGTGGGTGTTGTCACAGTTTAGTCTCTAGAATTATTAAAAAAAAAACTCTCAAATGAATTCCTGACAACGTAATTTATTTCATCTAACTCCCTAAATTTAACCATTTGATTCCATTTTAACCCCTCAATACATGATAACATTATCACTTAAGTCACATGTGTTGGACTAGGGACTAACGTGACAATGCCCATCAACTTCAGGGACCATGCTAATAAAAATAAAATTAAAAAAAAAAAAAACTTCACGGACCAAAGTGGCTCTTTACTTCTTTTTTTTTGTGTTTTTATAGCCTACCTTCTTAATGGCCAATGACTGGCTACTGGCTAGAACAATGGGTAAATTTTTAGAAACTATTAATCCTTGAAAATATTGTTATTAAACCTTGAACATTCTTTACCTCCAAATGAATAAGCCAACTATCTGCACCGGAACCAAATCCATGATCCAAATGGTATCCAGGCAATGTTCCATCCAAACAGACTGCCATTATAGGATAAAAATACAAAACTTAGTAGCCAGATTTGAAATGAAGTAGCAAACTTATGCATGACCATCTTTTCCCTTTTCCACAAAATAGGTTTTGCCATCAATTATGCTAAACTCAATCGATTCAAAGAAGCATACACATAATGATGCCTATCCTTTGAGTATCATGTCATTTAAAAAGCATATGCAGTTTCATACAAATAAGGTGCATATTCAGACAGAATCGATCAAAACAATATGAATTGCACAGACTAACAGAGAATTTGATATAGGGAGGTAACTGGTCGGTGAGGAGGTCACTCTCCATCTTGAATCCCCCACTATGGTATCTCATAACTAAGAATTCTAATTAGGAATTAACTAATGTTTAGATATAACAGATTTGGGAGGAGAAAAGCAAAGAAATGCAACTCTAACAAAAAAATAGGCAAACTAGAGAGAAATGTTCATACAATTTTAATTTTAATGGAGAAATAAGAAATGCGGGTTAACTACAAAATGTGGCATTTCATGTAATAGCTCAACGGTGTAGTATTTATTATATGAAAGACTCTCTTTAAGGAAAGTAATACACTAAATTGATGCTTACAATCCACAAGACCTAGCAATTAAAGATGAGACGAGACACACTATACAAATGCAATGTGAAGTACTTCGTACCAATAATAAAGAAACTCAAAATGCAGTCTTCAGAAAGAGACAGATCACACAAAGAAACCACTTAAAACAATTTAGCTGAGAGAGAGAGAGAGAGAGAGTGGTGAGAGAGAGAGAGAGAGACCAGCTCCTTTAGACTCAGCTCCTTGAATGAGAGTGAGATCGACCATAAGAGGTTGAGGACCTTGAAGTTGAGGTGATGAAAAGGAAGGCCTTATTGAGACGACATCGTTTTCTAAGAAAGAAAGCTCAGACAGTGTCTCAGATCCAAAGGACAAGATCCCAGAAACTAAGCATGCAACTTCAACAACCACCAAAAGCAGCTTCATTGTCATGTTTATGAAGCTGGCAATGTTCCACTCTCAGCAGCCACAACTACTTATTCACACACTCAATTTATTTGCAGTCTTGTCTTTGAGTATTTATTTGCTTTAAATAAAGAACCGTTGGCCGTTTTTCTTCTCATGTGGAGGAAACAAGACTAAGAAATAAACAGGCAGAAAGATAGTAGACCCATGTAGTAATTTTCTGTTGTTCTCCTTTTTCCATTATGATGTTTTTCTTCAATCAATTACCATTCACGATATTAATTATTAAAGTTTAATCTATGATGTCTTAAAAACTACGCTAGATCTTTATTATGAACCGATTCCTCTTGCTTTCCATTTAGTTATTATATAATGCACCCATAGCCACGTACCCATCAAATAAATCAATTCATTTCTTTTCGGCCACTTTCTTTTTAATTGGTGGGCTATCAAAAACAATTATTCTTAACTTCGTTACTTAAAAATAGTCATGGCTACAGCACAATGATTTTTCGTGACTAATTTAAAACACTGAGGGAGCCAATCACGTTAATTGTGTCTACTATTATTATTGAAGGGTATCAAAATTTTCCGTTCGCCACTCCTCTCCCAGTCCTAGGTTTTCTTTTTATATTTGACAAATTATGATTTTTTATATTAAATAAAAGTTTAATTGGTATTTTCAGTTAATGTAAAAAAATATTACACTGATATTTAATCATATATCTTTAATTATGACTTTTATAATATTAATTGTTAAAATCTCCAAAGTTATAAGTATTGTTTTTCCTCTATCACTCCCCCTTCCTGTTTTCAGTTCGCCAAATGTTTTCAGTTAGCCAAAGGAGAGATCGTAAGTATTTAATTATGTTTGTCTGAAAACATGTAGACAGAAACCCGTTTTTAATTCTATTAACAAAATATTTTACAAGCTATTTGAAAAATAAATAAATAAATACTTTAAGGTTTAATTTCATCAAGCATTTTTATTTTTTTAAAATTATTGGAAAGAAGTTACTTGAATTTCTTGTCAGGAGCTGTCCAACTGACATCTTTTTAAGTATTTCATAGCAATAACTACAAGCACCAGTACTGTTTTAAATAATTAGCTTTGCCTTTGCCTTTTTTGTGTCTTCAGTGGATCCGGGCTAAAAGCAATGTAATGCCCAAAGCTTGCTGTGTCCACCACTTACTGCGGGAATTGATTCTACGCAAAAAAGTAGGATTTCATTCTACCATAAGGTTCGTCTATCAACATTTTACATTTTGACTCCTAACAGCTAAAACTACTTATTGAACAGGCTTAACAGCTTAAAAATCAGGATGACAGGAACAAAACACATTCAAACACATTGTTTTAAGGAATCAATCACCTTTCAAATAAGCTATCTCGGTAAAACTATTGGTATTGGCTACTAAAGTTACAAATGGGGAGGGAGGAAACTGTCCCCAAAAAATTTGCCGAGCAAATTGAAATATTCCTTTCAGGGAGCTTGGACAAAATTAGATTAGCTTCCCACGGATTATTATAATTGGCAAAAAAATTAATTGGAGAAAATAATTAACCTATGCACACACTGAGACAGTAGATAATATCTCATTTTTTTCAACAAACTTATGATGCTTGTATACTTCAAGCAGCAGTTCCCTACACGGGACAACGGCCCCAATCTTGATGCATGCCAAAAAAGCACCGGAAAGCTTTCTGTGCAGACTATAGGCTTCATCAGGTGGAGGAGTGAGCCTGTGCTTGAGCATTGTTGCCCCAAGATGAGATATGCTTTGAGTAATGTTGGTTGATCGGAAATCATATCCGCCAGGTCTAGAGAATGGCAAACCCACAATAAACCCAGCTTGGACGTGGGCATCTAGCATCACCTCTGATTCCATTCCAGTGAGGAACCCAAGTCTCCTAGACATCTCTATGACCCCATCGCTATCACCATTTGCACATGCTAGAACCTAATCGATTATGCATCATAAACAATAATAAGAATCCCAAAGAAATTGCTGTTCAGCTTACGAAAAGGGTATAATAGTCAAATAGCTCTAACCCTTCCACCAAGTTAAAGTGGTCAAACAAACACAAATTTTAATCCATATGATGAAAACATACAGGAAAAAAATGAATTAGAAAAGATGTAATAAACTGTCATGTAGACAATTTTGGATAAAGTTATGCATTATTAATGATCAGTCTGTTTATCATATTTAAGTGAAACAGCTTAATGATCACTTTAGCTACTAGGATGGCAACCACCAATAATAGTCATATATAAGTGCAATAAACTGTCATGTAGACAATTTTGGATAAAGTTATGCATTATTAAATATACGTATATAGGGAGGAACTGTGTGTCGTAATTCTGTAAGTTCTGACAGAGAATAAACTCTAGGAATCATTTGACTTTAGGACAACAACCCTTAAATGTAGTGTGTGAATTTTGATTCAGTAATAAAAATAAAAAGCCACCAATATATCAATCACACAATTGATGTTCTATCATATTACAACCACATGATAATGGAATTTCAACTCTCTACATATTTTTTAAATTTAGATCACTCCATACCGAATCAGACAAACATAATTATTTATCCTAACTCTTATTAAGAAACACGATGTTCAACTTCCATATATTTATTTATCTTTTAACTTCAATTAAAACAATAATTTACCTTACATTAACAATTTTCAACTGAAAATCGAGCCACTTCCAATTTAGAGTCAGCTTAATATCAAACTTTTTATTTCAATATTGGAAGAAAAAAAAATAGGAAACAGTCAAGAACTGACATCTTCACCAATCTAGTTTGAATATCCAAATCTGAGTAACATAAAAATTAAACAGAGAAAACCAAAAAATATGAAGATTTCAAACCTCAGCTTAGTTTTTTATATAAAGAGATAAATTATAACAAAAGAGAACTAACCATTCTTAAATAATCATCAACGAATCTTTTAGGGTAATCCCGGGCTGCTCCAAAATCAATCAGATTGATTGTCCTTGTGGCTTCATCAAATAAGAAATTACCCCAATTAGGATCAGTCTGCATTAAAGAACACCACTCAAGGTAAGAAGAGACCAGAAAATCAGATTTGAAGGTGTGATTTAAAGAAAATCAGATTTAAAATTACCAATATATATATATATATAAGAGCGAGAATATATGTGATAGGCTCTAGTAGTATAAAAGTGTAGCTACCAAGTGAAGACTGGAATTTGAATAATGCATGGTGAACTGATTCAAACAGTCACTGCAAAATGGTATAACCTAGGCTATAGTATTGTTGGTATTGGTAACTCCATAGCAGCACTAGACACTTATAAACATCACTGTATCATATGAGCATTGTTTTACAGTGTATAAAAATGGACTATGGAGTGAAGTTTTCTCTCTTAAATCTTAACCAGTTCGCAAGCATTTAACATGGAAATTTGTTTATAGATACTATGTTAGTAAGGAGGATTATTTAATTCAGACCTAATCTGTTGTCTTATTTCACTCAAGTCTTTTAACAGTAACAAATGTTTACTTGACTTACATAGCATCTGAACTAGATAACTACAAAATTCATCAGGTATACTTTCAAATTTCATACGCTTGGACAAGAATTCTCTGATTGCTGATGGCACTGTCAGTATGCCATCCATAGCCTTTAACATTTTAGTTGTGCACATAAATAAAGACAGGGCAGAAAAACATGCCTGCATAAATCGGAATACAAATAACTCCATCAATGTGAGTTCTAATAACTTCTTCCCAATATAATTACGAGTGTCCTGGTCAAGTAATGCCACTTTGTCAATTGTAATTCCTGTAGCAATGAAAAATCACCCCATGTTCAAAGACAACCTAAAAATTTAATCCTCAAGAATACAATCCTATTATTTAATCTAAATAATATAAACAGATTGGTTGTTAAATTGAATAAGAAATAAAAAATTGTTTGCTATATGTTAATTTCCCCCCAATGGAATAAAAAAAATTGTAATGAAAAAAAAAAGCATCCCATTGTTAATGAACAGGACAAATTGCATCATTCTCACCAAAAGTTAAAAAATAATTGAGCAAAGAATGAATGAAAACATCATGCACAAATTTTTGTTCATAAACCTATCTGATTAAAGGGGACTGAATTTCTCAAAACATAATTACACAATGAATTAGATAATGTTTCTTATTATTAAGCCCATCTTTCTTTTCACTTTGAATTGAAAAACACAGATGAAATAGTTGAGTAAATGACTAACAAATGAGATTATATAAGATGATCTACAAGGAAAACCGTATATCCAATTTGGAAAACTATATCTTCCATGCAAATAATAGTATAATACTGCATAGTACATATTAATAGTGTTACCATCTAAACAGGATTTTAATTGCAGCAGCAGCAAACACCACATAATTTTTTATTCTTTTGAATCACGCAGCGTATAAGCAGGCTATGCATGTTATGACCCCAGAAAGGTCTATTTAAGTAAGGATGTATCATAAAAATACATCACAAAAAATTGCTGAAATTTGTTATAATTACCACGAACAAGCTCGGTAGTTAACACTCTTTTGCTTGAAATATCATCCACAACTTTTGGAACATAAAATCCGTCTGTGTCAGTAAGAAGATCTCGGAACCGCTTCTGGTTTGCAGCCTCCAATGTGTAATCACACTCACGAGATAATTCTTCTTTAGCCACCTAGAAAAGAAACACAGGAAGAACATTAAAAGGCAAGGTTTAACATAAAAACATATATTAGTCAAATTATGGAGATATTATTTTATATATGATAGGCAAGTAACTGCAGATAACCATATATAAATATCATACTGCAATATCCAATTTAGGGCAGAGTACATGGAGCATTAGATGGATGGGTTGAAAGGAGAAGAGGCAAAAAGAAAGAGGTAGTAACAAAAGAGTTGAGCAAGTAGTACACAGATTGAATATGGTTTAGGATCGTACTGATAAATTCGAAGGCATATCACTCAGTGAAAGGAAGAGAGGGGCTAAGGGATCCAAACCCCTACAGAGAAGATAGAAAATTTGTGGCTTTATAAAACTACGAAATGAGAAAATTGATATAAACACATAACTGAAAGCAAGCATAAATTGATTGAATTATATTAACAAATACACACCTTTATAGCTCTGTCAAGATAGAGTCCTTTAGGAATTAGATTTGTGTAGTTTAAAAGAAGCTTCACATTCTCAATGTCACTGTCAATGCTATCTGCAACACCAGGGTACTGAATTTTCATTGCAACTTGCATATCATCCTTCATGACTGCTTGGTGCACCTAAATTCCAGGAGGAAACTAATTAGACAATATATTAGACTATGTAGAAGTGCCCCAATATAAAGTGTTCCATGATATTGCTGCTAGGGCATTTGTAAACAATTATCTAGCTTAGAATTATATCAAACACAAGATTTCATACAAAAGGAAAGGAACTATAGCAAAGTTTGGCATTATTATAAGAATGACATTAGTGTTAGTATGAATCCATCGTGAACTAGATAGTCTGAAGTCACCTCAGTCAGGCTTTAAGGAAAGTATCGAAAGCAGGACTGAGTTTTTGAAGCTCATTATATTAACATACTTCTATTTGCGATTGATATCAACATGACTATTACAAATTGAAGAACTATATAATTTGAAATTATAAATTATAAATCTAAGACATAAAAAGAATTGTAATATCCAGGAACAATTTCCCTAAAAGCTTGTGGTAAGATGAAGGCTAAAGAATACTCACTCCGTCCATAAATATAAGACTTTTTAAACTAATTCACACACTTTAAAAAAGTTAGCTAATTTAGTTAGTAATATTAAATTTGTTAATAATTTGTGTGGTTTTTCCAAAATTACCCCTAAAGTTTTGGAACTGACATCTCATTCTCTCCACTTAATTACTCTTCACATGATCAATCAATGTGTGCAAATCATTTTCTCCAATTCTCAAAAGAGAGAATGAAATTACCTATTAATTTATAACATTTTTACTGTAAAGTAATTAAGGGTATATTGGTCCAAAAATAATTAACACAAAAGACAACTTGAAAAGAACCTTATAAAAAGGTACAATTTCAAAAAAAAATAATAAGAATTTACATTTAGGGATTGAGAGAGTAGTTTTATATTTTATACATAAACACACACCCATGCAAGGTTTTAGATTTGAAGTGTGGACAATGCAATGACTCACTTATCTAGTGCTGAAATTCAACTTGATATAAGAATAGGACAGTAACGATTGAACTTATGACCACTAGATCCTAGAGAGACTAATACCATATCAAAGACCAACCCTCCCAAAGCTGAAGCAGTTAAACAAAGATTTGCGAACAGATTTTATACAAGTAAAAACCAAAGATATTTTGAAAGAGGATAAAATTTACTGTTCTTTGGAGGGGAGAGGGAGATTAATATTATGCACCAAACAAAGGTAAAAGGTTAAGGAATTTAAAAAACAAATTGAAAATACAAAAAAAAAATTATCCTTAGCCTCTAAAGTACAGTAACAAACAAATTGCCAAAAAGGGGAAAAGGTGATGGCAGTTTTGAACTCTTAATTATAACATCTTGTTACACCTAACATAGTAGCTCGTGAGACTATCATTCATTGTATTTAAGAATTTGATTATGTTCATTGTGCTTGGGAAGTTCTTGGGTTTGCTAATCAACCTAATTTTCTCGTGATGGACCCACATGACTGGATAACAACTTTTGCTCATAATTAGGATGGCAGTTATTTCTCTAATTACAGCTTGGTGTATTTGGACAGCTTGTGATGCTCATATTATGGCCTCTGAAGTTTGCTGTACTTCTGATCTAACTAGGCTTATTCATGATGAATTAATGATGCTTCTGTTATTATTCATGTCACTAGCACTCAGAACTTTCCCAATAAACCGCCTCGCCTGTGAGCTGGAGATGCCTTCTGAGTTCCTACCAGTTTATTTAAGTTTAATTAGGACGAAGGTTCCTTTGGAGATCCAGGTAGAGCTGGCTTTGGAGATTTGTTAGAGAGATTCAGGGAAACTGGAATTTTGGCCTTTCAGGTTATATTTGCATTTTTTAAAATAATCTCCTATGTACGAACAGACAATTATTCATTCAGCATATCTTCTAGGGTAGCAAATCTTTATGCTGCCTAGTTAGCTAAGGAGGGTGCATGCATGATGAAGCCTGTATACTCAATACTGCGGATTGTTCCTTCACATCAGCTTTACTTGCTTCTTTGGGCAGATGTAGTGGATGTATCTTTAATTAAACCTTAAAAGTTAGTTTGCTTCTTCATAATGTAACACACACACACACACACAAAAAAAAAAAAAAAAAAAAAAAGAAACTAAATCATATATAGTTCCATACCTGGCCAATACTTGCAGCAGCTATAGGTTCATAGTCAAAACTAATTAATTTTGATGACCAACCAGGACCTAATTCAGCATTTAAAACTTGATTAAGCTGGCTCTTTGGCATCACATCTGCACCTTGACGGACAATTTCTAATGCAGCCAGGATCTACATATAAAGGATTAAGAGTTTACTCTTAAAGTCACATAAACATATAAACAATTTCACCAAAAAAAGAAATAAACAAAAGTAATTTACTGATTCCTCCATGGAACTGAACCAATGACCAATTGACCATTCAATAAGAGCAAATATATATCTGATTGGATTGGACAGACTAATTTTTCTTCCCAGCATTTGTAAAATTTCAAGAGATATTATTATTAGCAGCTAACATGAGATTATAACCACAATATAAAAAATAGTAATAGATTGCCAGCATAATCTATGTATCTAAGATCACAAGCACCTCTAACCATGGAACACATGATCATGGCAAAGTATCCAGTAAGAGGATCTTTAACCATTAAGCATACTTTAGTCATTTGTTTTCAAATTTTGCACTTTTACTCCCTGTCCAACCCTGACCATATGAAAGAAGGATGCATGTCGACTGCCAATGACATCTAATCCATGTTCAAGTACACAGAATATAGGCGAAACATTTAAGGATTTAGAAATCAATGGTTTGCCTATCAGATACTGTGCTAGAGAGACAAGGAAAGAATATAGGCAAAACATTTAGGGATTGTTTAGTTGCATTTTCTGTTTTCTTGGAATAGTTTTCAGCTAGTTTTCCAAATTTTTCATTTCCTACAAAAGTGAAAATTATGGAAAATGTGCTCATTAAATATATCCAATTTTAAAAAATTTTCATTTCCTAACAAAAAAAGGTGGTGGCAACGGCAAACAAGTGATGGTGGAGCCAGTGATAGTGGAGAAGGTCGGGGTGGGAAGCACGGAAGGAGCGTGAGAAATGGCAGTGGCGGTAGCAAAGAGGAGGTGTTGACGGTAGTGTGAGAGGTTAGGGTAGAAGGTGCGGAAGGAGCACGAAAGGCAACGAATGTCAAAGTAGGAGGCGCAGAAGGATCGTGAGAGATGGGGACTGAAAGGTGGTAGCAGAGGTCGAGTGGGAAGTGCGAGCGACAACAAAGGAGAGGTGATATAGATTAAGTGGAAGGCACAGAAGGAGCGTGAGATATGGAGCGGTCAAAGGAGTAAGGGAACTAGATGTGGTTGAATATGATACTATGTTTTTCGGTTTTCAAATCTAGAAAACTAATTTGCATAGTTTTTTTGTTTTCTGGAAAACCAATTTTCCATTTTCCAATAGTTTTCCTTGAAAACTAGGTTTCTAAACATGTTTTCCAGTTTCCAAATCTAGAAAATTATTTTGGATAGTTTTTTTGTTTTCTAGAATTTTCCATTGTCCAACAATTTTTTTTTAAATTTAGGTTTTTGAACATGTTTTCCGGTTTCCCTTGTATCCCTGGAATAATTTTCTCAACTTTCCTTGAAAATACTCCAACTAAACAGCCCCTTAAGGATTTAGAAATAAATGGTTTGCCTATGAACATGAATCACAATGTCACAATAATAGATCACTATAGATCATTCATCTGTGTAATTGATCCCACCCATTGGAAAAAAAGGTAGGTAGTTGTTACTACCCAAAAAAGAAGGTGCAGCATTTAATTTTTCATCACTAGAATTCAATGCTATTTTTTTCCATCTAATTAACACACCATTAGTGAGTGACACCTCTTCAGCTAAAATAGCATGACATTAGCAAACAATTCTACTTATAACCTTCAACATGCCTCTATAATGTCCACATAAACAAGATACAAATTCACAATAAATATGTGTGCATCATCATACCAACTGGATAAGGCTCCTCAAAATGCAGGTATCATTAAAGCAAGCAAGGGTGTGTCCAACATTCATTTAATTTAAAGTGAATTGTTATATTACGCTAAATAAAATAATAAATTACAAGGATAAACTCATAAACACACCCACACTTATCCCTATAAAAACATTAATGAAGCTGCAAGCATAAAAGACAGGTGACACTACCGGAGCAGGAACAAGAGATTCATCCTGTATGCTCAACATCTGGCCAATTTTAAGCGCCGCTCCACGCATTCTACACAGTGCAAGAGCCAAACGTTCGGCATTTTTTTCAGACAAAAAGGGGGAAAGTGCGGATTGATTGCCTTGCGGATTAGGCGTACCAAATGCAAGCCGCTTGGCAGATTCCTGAAGTGTCCCCCACGCAAGACCAGCTCCCAACCCAGCAAACCTAAAATTTTATTATCACAACACACGCTTGAGTTAGAAATAGAAGTAGTAAATGCTGATTCATCACAATTCAAAACAACCAAACGCAACATAGTGATGAAATTTCAACTGAAATCAAATAACACTGACCCAAGCGCCCTGGAAAATGGAGTTGCAGGAACCTTCCTCTCCCTTGGCCTTCGTTTCCTCAACGGCGGCGAAGGTGCCACCTCCACATTCGCACCGTGATTAACCGTTTCAGCAGCGGTAACAACCTCGCTTTTCTCCTCCGGCGCGGCACAAACATTTGCGTCAGAAGAAGAAAAGGCAACATCGTCAATGTTTGCTGTTGCGGATGGTGGTAGTATTGAATCGGATTGAGAAGAAGGAATGTGGTCGGTGAAAAAAACAACGGAACTAGAGGCAGCAGCGTGGCGTTGGGTGGGGTTGGAGAACTGACGAAGCTTTCCTTTGGTGATGCCGGAGAGGTCGGTGGCGGAGACGAGAGTGTTCTTGATTAGGGTTTCGAAGTCTGCGGGTAAAGAGCGTTTGGCGAGTTCGTTGGCGACTAAAGAGAGGCCATTGAAGAGCCTGGTGAGGTCCCTGAAGGAGGCCATTAGCTTCTTCAAAGACTCAGAATGGTCGTGTGCTTTTTATTTTTACTTTTTAATCACTATTGATTCAGTACCATTGCTCGTTTTGAATTCACGCAAGTGTCTTAAACCAAACACGTGTACGTGGCCTGCCTCCCCTCCAATAAAGAAGACCAAATCCAACATTACAAACCCCATCGGTTAGTTACCTCTATAATGTTTCGTGCCACCTCAGGAATCTAAAAACATAAAAACTTAATATACCACAATTTTATAAAATTTTTATTATTTTAATATTTAAAAACTAAAAAATTTGTTTAGATATTTTTTTAAAAATAGTTTTTGAAGAAAGTTCTGATTTTTTAATTTTTAAAAAACTAAAAAAATTGAAGAAAATTTTGCTTTTCAATTTTTTTTAAAAAAATTCAAAATATAAAATATATTATTCTTTATTTTTATTAATGAAATTTTAATAAATATAAACAAATTCTTTTTTATTTTTATATCTTTAAAACAGTTTTAATAACTCTTACTAAATTATTTTTTACTTTTTTCTTAAAAATAATTTTTAAAAGCTATTTTTAAAAAAAAAATTATTAAATTATTTTTTACTTTTTTCTTAAAAATAATTTTTAAAAGCTATTTTTAAAAAAAATTAAATAATAAAAAATAAAATAAAATCAATCAAGGTCAAACTGTAATGTCACATGCCATGTATGTAACTTAATGTATCATTGAAATGTCATATGACTACAAATAAATGTCATATACCACACCACATTACACAAAAGTATGGTGCTAAAAATGTAAAATTTTTTGTTCGGTTTAATCCACCGTGACGGCCGGATTAAACGAGTCAATCTACTAAAAAATTAAAAATATATTTTTTAAAAATAATAAATTCTATTTTTAGGATTTAGTATTTTTTTTAATATTTTAAGTATGGAGTAGTTTACTCTTAAGATATTTTCAGATGCCTAAAGTAATAAATATTTAAAGATGCGATGATCATTTAAAGGTTTATAATATGTTAATTAAATTTACTCTTCATCGAGTTTATAAGCAGATGTCTAACCGGCTCAGCCAGATTCAGTAGCTTATAAACTTGTTTTATCAATATTATACGAAGATGTCTAACCGGCTCTGCCAGATTCAGTATCGTATAATGTTGATTTGTTAATATGAATGTTTTTTTTTCCTCATCTTCCTCTTCACCTTCTTTCTCATCTTCTTTTTTTTCTTATTCTCTCTCTTCCTTGGTATCAGAGCCTTGTTCTTTCCATGGATGGTTCTTTTATCATGTAAATCTTAATTTTTGATTGAAAATAGGTATCTGTCAAAGGTATATAGTGTTTGCTAGGATACGCATGGTAATTGAAGGGTAGTGATGGCCAGTGGAGAGTATTTGTAAGTCCCTAGTTTCCTACCTTGATGGGTTGAGAAACACGTGCAGATTGCGACACCAAGCTCAGATGTATATTTTCAAGCAAAAAAAAAAAGGAGTTTTTTTTTTACCTTCTGATAAGCCTTATGATCTTCTATATTCTTTAATATTTATTGTTTTACAATGTATTCTGTGGATACCTTATCTACTATTTCTGTTTTTCTGCTTCTGCTACTGTTTATTTTCTGCTGCTTTTATACTTTTCGTACTTCTGTTTTCTCACTCTCACACACACTATAAAATTTTACAAATATAAAATTTTTTTTACAAATAAATGGCAAACATACAACCTTTTAAAGGAAAAGACTACAACTCAGTTCTTGCAGCTGTAGAATCTTTAACAAAGTCCCCTCCAATGGGATATATAAAACCTACTAATGATACAGATTTTGTTCACAAAATATTAATAGGACAAAATAACACAATAATAGCTTTACTAGAAGAAGTTTCTAGAAAACTATCTAATCTTATAGATTTAAAAAAAAACAGAAATATATCCGATGATATAAATGATCTAGTTAATAAAGTTTCTAGACTATCTTTAGGAACAAATACACAAACTAGAACAGTATGTAAAAATACTCATAAATTTGTCAAAGTAATAGCAAAAACAGATATAGCTGAATCCAGTAATAGGAATCAGACTAAACAGAAGAATAATACCTCCAACAAAGACAAAACTGTTAGTTAAAATATGAATTTCAGACCAAATAACAGTTCACAAACACAATTACAAGATATTTCTATGGATAGTACACCCAATAGAAATCAAACATCAGAGAGGTTTCCAGGAACTTCTTGCCGAATAAGAGAACACCAAATTAGGAGACAAGATCTCATACAACACCCAGGAATCTTAGATAGATTTCTAAATAGAAGAATAACTACTAATGTCAGAAGATTAGAAGACTTAGTAGACATACATCAAAATACAGAAATAGGATCCAACTCAAGGATAGATTCTTTGAATCCTAGACAACTATACAATATAGACTGGTTAAGTTTTGAAAGAACTAGTCTCTACAGATATAGGAGGATAGAAGATTTTCACCTTCCTGATAACACATACGAGATAATTCCTTTAATATCTCAACAAACAGCTACACAGCTCTTAAATCAACATGGGAGATATGTCCACATGGGATTAATTACTATAGGAGTAAGATCCCTAGCTAGACATATGATTGATGCGAGAGCTTTGATAGTTCTCCATGATACAAGATTTCAAAACAATGATTCCCAAAGTATTATTGGAATCTTAGAGGTTGACTTAAATCAGCTCATATCATTAATATATCTCGCCTGAAACTTTACACTCACTCTTCCAGACTTTGTCAATCACATTAGTCTAGAAGTACAAACTATAGGTTTTGGAACAAATTGGATAGGAGATAACCTACACCTAGACATTACTTTCATAGGAAGAATAAGTAATTACATTTCTTCCATGTATAGAATAAATACTAGACCATTAGAGGAAGCAATAAGCTCTATTGGAACATAATTTTTGCCAGCTCAGGCATTCACACGAAGAAATGAGGGTCATCTATGGCAAACTCATCTACAAAGGGATGAACGAAATCCAATCACAAATCCAAACTCTGCTATTATACACTATAAATCTAGAGGCCTTAGTTTAAGCTTCACAGATTATAGAAATACTCCACTTATGGATTTAGAACAAAACAGACAGGATAGTACATCCACTATTCCTAATGATGATCATATTGGTATAATGAACATCATAGACAATGATGATGAAGAAGATGATGATATGACTGAAAAAGAATGGAATCATCATCAAGCAAATATAGTCATGTTTAGGCAAGGAACTCTAGACAACCAAGCTAACATAGCCATGTCTAGACAAGACCCTTTAAACTTAGAACCCTGGGATATGTTTCTAAATGATCCTAACTGGGAACCATGGGATAATTTTCTCCTTGAACACAATGAAGTTAGAAGACTTCAAGAAAATGAAGAAAATGATGAAATAAATAATATCGTCAATACATTTTTACAAAAATTAAAAATTGAAGATGAAACTGAAGAAAAAGAATTTTCTTATCAATTTACAAAAAATTTACAAGAAGAAGATGTTTTATCTACAACATCTGAAAACACAAAAGTAGGATTAATAAATGAATATGAAGAATCAACTGCTATAAATTATAGGTTAGACCCTGCTGATACACAAAACTATTCTCAAGGATTCCTTCCTAGAGAAACTGTACAAAATATTGTCCTTAGTAACAATAAATACATATCACATGGTAAAAGATTACCAGTTGAACCAAATTTCCAAATTCCAAACTTACTTCTAAACATAGGAGGAATAGATCCTCAACTCCTTCCAACATACATAGAACAATGGACAGCTATTGTAATCCGAGATTATGGCATACATCATGAGAAAGATGTATTGTCTTCTCAAGAGATGATCGCTAAAGGAGAAACATACAGGCGACTTTGCAAAATCTGGATGGGAATCTTTTAAGAAAAATTTCCCTAATGATCTAAACACACTGGTTATTGAACCAGGTCCAAATATTTACAATTTTTGTTCTCTTATACAAAGATTGTTTACTTCGCAATCGACCAATGATGGCAACACAATTAGACGACAAATTTATTTAGGACATCTAGAAAGATTGTCTATTGAATATTTTGGTAAAATAAAAGAATACTTTCAAGATTATCTCTTGCATGCATCTATAGCTGGTTGCTTTCATCATGTTAATATAGGAGACAAAATGTTTCTTAAACTTCTAGGAAAACTGGGACAAAAAATTAGAGAAAACTGGAAAAATGATGAGGTTACTCCCATGCTGAATAACCTCTCTATACGAATACAACACATTATGAAAATAATGGAAAACACTTGCTCCCATATAGCTATACAAAAACAGCTTAAGCATTCTTATGCTGGGATATGCAAACAAATATACACCCCAACAATATGCACAAAATAAATTTAAAAACAAGAAAAATATATCTAGAAATAAACAAAGATATAATAATACACAAAAATTCTTAGGGCCAAGAACTCCTAGAAAAACATATACAATAAGGGCTTCTAATGCCAGAAAACCCACTTTAAATCCTAATAGACATGTTAGGAAATTCAGAGACAACAAAACCTACAAACAAACATTAAAATATTTTGCTTGTAATCAACCAGGACATTTTTCGAGAGATTGTCCAAATATGGCTAATCTTTACACAAAAGAAGCGGCTCTAATAAAATCATGTCATATGAATCTTCTTCCCATTGATGAAGAGGTTTCTACCGAATCTGAAATATTATCTGTTATTAGTATAACAGAATACACAGATGAAATAAACTCAGAAAAGGTTTACAAAAATTATGATTGAATAAATGAATTTACAAATAATGAATATAGTCATTTATATCCCAACGAAGACAATAATTTCCCAATGGGAGAAGAATATAATGAAATGGGAAAAATATTAGACGATCTAGGATATTGTCTAATGAAAACTACAGACACAAATCCTTGTCCTTACAAAATACAGTTTTATACAGAAACAGAATCAATTCCTTGCACATATTGTGAAAGGTATTTTCACATATCAAAAAGGGCACATTGCCCACTCTGTTATAAAAATTTTTGTATTAAATGTGTAGAAAAACATTTGAATATACAGGAACAAGAAATACCCTCTTTCTAAAAGAAAGAAAATATGAATAAATTATATAACAAAGATTTAACTGATACTAGAGTTTCAGTATTAGAAACTCGCATAAATCATCTAGAAGAAAAGGTAATTCTTTTAGAAAAACTAATAAAAGGGAAAACTAAAATAGATCTCCCAGAGCCCAGTTACTCATCTGAACAAAATAACATGATGGGAACAATGGAATGTATCCTATTAGTTTGTAACAAATAACAACTAATAACTTTAAAAGTATTAGTTAAACTAACTTTTCCAAAAATAAATAACAAACCATCAACAGAAAAAACTATACAAGCACTATTAGATACAGGATGCTCAGAAACAGTTATATGTAAAACTATAACTCCACATCAAAACATAGTTAAAAGTAAACACATCGAAAAAACCAGAACAATGTCTGGTGAAATTATGATAAATGATGAAGAAGTTAACAATGTAATTCTTCAGTTTAGCACAAATTGTGATTTTTTTTTGTCATAAAATTTTCATAAAAACAATGAGGGTAGAAATTTTAGTTCCCTCAAAACAAAATATGATAATCGGCCTAGATTTTATTTTAGGTCAAAATAGGTCAGTTACAATAAACAAAGATTATGTTATGATAAGTAATAAAACACAGATGACACCAATAGTTAGTGGTGATTCATTAAAACAAGATATTACCACTAATAATTGTAATTGTAAAAATTCAACATTTCCAGGTACATGCGACTGTACTACGGAACTCCCATACATATTAGACGAAACAAAAGAGGATTATTCTTTTTATATAACATACTAGACAATATAGTTGAGGCTTTTTCCTCAATAAAAATTTCAAAATCCATAAAATTCGAAAATATTCAACAAATTCTTGATAGGTTGAATAAAACAAATATAATAGGAGAAGATCCTACAAAATTTTGGGACAGAGATCCCGTAACTTGTAAATTAGAAATTATTAATCCAGACTTAATTATTAAAACAAAAGACATTCAATTTAATAATTGGGAACAAGAAGAATGTCAAAATCATATACAAAATTTACTAAAACTAAAGGTAATATCACCTAGTGTTAGTCCACACAGAAGTCAGACTTTCATAGTCAACAAATCTTCTAAACAAAAACGAGGTAAATCAAGAATGGTTTACAATTATAAAAGACTGAATGACAATACAGTAGAAGATGGTTATTCAATTCCATCTAAAGATGTTTTAATAAACCGAATTCAAGATGCCAAATGGTTTTCTAAATTCGACTTAAAAAGTGGTTTCATCAAGTTAAAATGGATCCAAAATCAATAAAATGGACAGCCTTTTCTTGTTCTGAAGGTTTATTTGAATGGAATGTTATGTCATTCGGTCTTAAAAATGTTCCTGCTGTTTTTCAGCGAAAAATGGATAATATTTTTAAAAATGATAAAATCTTTACATGTGTCTATATTGATGACATATTAGTATTTTCTAAAACAAAAGATGACCATTTTCACCATCTAAAACAAGTTTTATATAAATTGGAACATTACGGATTAATAGTTTCAAAATCAAAAATGGAAATTAGTAAAAATTTCATTGAATTTCTTGGAACAGAAATAGGTAATGGAACTATAAAACTCCAACCTCATATTTCTAAGAAAATACAAGATTTTCCAGATAAAATGGAAGAAATTAAAGCACTTAGATCCTTTTTAGGACTTTTAAATTATGCAAGAAGCTTTATTCCTAATCTAGGAAAATACACATCTCCTTTATATAATAAAACTTCATTAAAAGGAGAAAGAAAATTTAACTCTGAAGATATAAAATTAGTACAAAAAATAAAACAAATGACAACAAATCTACCAATTTTACAATTGCCATTAGATTCAGATTACTTAATAATTGAATGTGATGGATGTGAACTTGGATGGGGAGTCATCCTTAAACGAAAGAAAAATAAACACATACCCAAGGCAGAGGAACAAATTTGCAGGTATGCCTCTGACAAATATACTACAAAACCAAAAATTTACAAAACTAGCACAGATTATGAAGTAAATGCTATCATACACGCAATTGATGCATTCAAATTATTTTTGATAAATAAAAAAGAAATAACAATCAGGACAGATTGTGAAGCCATAGTTTCTTATGGTAAAAATCAAATTAATAATGACAAAAAACCACATAAAAGATGGCTGCTTTTTAAAGATTATATAAATTTTTCAGGAAAAATTATTTATTTTGAACATATAAAAGGTTCTGATAATACTTGTGCTGATATACTTTCCAGGTACATCAAGTAGAGACTTGAACTTCCACAAAGAGCTGTTAGGTCACCCAAACAAACATCCATATGATGGATAATACAAAGAAGGGAGCCAGTGACCCCAAACAAGTAAAGTCCCCTTTTTAGGCGGACCAATTTACAAAATTTGGCAAACAAGAGTTGCCAATCCTTACAAATATTTTCCAGTACCCTGGAAGAGACAATACAAATGTCAAATTAAATGTTTTAATTGACAATATTTGGAATATTCCAAAATATACTACATAAAACGAACACCAAGTCACAAAGGTGAAACAAAACATTATAAGTGCATTATACAATTTTTGTTGTCATGACAATAAAGGAGTAGCTTTGACTTCTCCGGCCTCTCCTTCTGGAAAAGATTTCACACATTTTGCTTTGATAACAGGCAAAAACAAGGGTGTTTATACATCTTTCAGAGACCTCAATAAGGCTAAACAGGACCAGTTTTGGTCTACATACAAAGGTTTCTACTCGATGGAAGAAGCCGAAATGACAGTTCGATTAGAAACAATTGATGAGGAAAAAATAAAGTTTGCCATACAATTAGAGTCTCGTGCTCAAACACAAACATATGCTACTGCTGCTTGCAGTATCTCACAACAAATAAATCCCAACATCCTTCTGGGTAAATTCGGGATAATACAGGATTTTCTGTTTGAAGTCCATTCTTAAACAACAACATACGATGGTTTATTCGTAAAAGTACAAACATACTTCAATAACAGAAATCCTTGTTTTGGGTCTTTTAAATATTGTAAAACTGTGGACAAAGACTGTACATGCCAGTTGAAGTTCACAATAAGAAGAGCTCAAATAAATTTAAGTTCTTTCAAAGCACACTTATATAGGGATATTTTGATAACTCCTATGTTACTATTGGAAGCAGGATGTCTCCATTCTTTGGTGAGACCTCCTACAGACAGGTTTTCAGCCCTGTCCCCAACATTAAACTCCGTCATAAATGATATTCAGACGGAACACATGCAGCAGGTAGCTCTACAAATTACTACTTCTCCAAGAAGTATTCACACTCAAGATAGTTACCCTACTCATGTCATAAAATTATTTACTGAGATAAATCCTGAGATTCATACTCTGACTCTATTAGAGCATGATTTACTTAAAGGATTATCCTTAAATAAAGACAAAGCATACCAGTACAATCTCTGGAAAGCATACATTGAAGGATCCAACTGGACCTTCTCAAAACAAGATTCCGAGAGTTTTATTCTGTTGAAAGAAACCTCAAATACAAAATTGTATTGGAAAAAGATGATGGGTAATAAATTTCATCCATTTCCAATCGAAGCTAATCTTTCTCTTGTCAAGCATTTCGAAAAGGAAAGGTTATACAAATAAATATATGAAGAAACTGGCTGTTATGGTCAGAACACTCCCGGACTGTCATCCTTCCCATCTGACTGTGATGACACTGAAGATCAGAGTCTTCCAGAACAAATGGAAGAAAAAATACAAGAATTGCCTACACTTGCTCGAGTAAGAAGAGCAAGCTAAAAATTTTACCTGCGACAAAGTGATTTTACTTCTTTATCGAAGTAATAGACTGAAGGGTAAAATTTACCTTCAAAACAGGTTGTCAGTCATGGAGGAACCTACACAGCAGGTCACCAGTAAAATTTCTGGTTACAAACTTTGTGTATAAAATGACCATAAGTCTCTTATGCTGAGCAGGTCTGAAAACACTTCTCTCTCTACCCCCCAATACTCTCCTCCTTCTCTCTACACTTCTCCTCTCTCCTTCCTCTTGTAAAAATTTATTCTGTGGAATAATATTAGAAGCTTTCAGTAACCCCTCCCCTCTCTTTCCCCCTTTTGTAAGTATTTCTTTTAATTTTTTTCTGCGCTTAATATTTTAATTATGGAGTAGTTTACTCTTAAGGTATCTTCGGATGCCTAAAGCAATAAATATTTAAAGATGTGATGATCATTTAAAGGCTTATCATATGTTAATTAAATTTACTTTTCATCAAGTTTATAAGCAGATGTCTAACCAGCTCTGCCATATTCAGTATCGTATAATGTTGATATGTTAATATGAATGTTTTTTTTTTAATTTTTCCTCATCTTCCTCTTCACCTTCTTTCTCATCTTCTTTTTTTTCTTATTCTCTCTCTCTCTTTCTCTCTTCCTTTGTAAAATTAACTATTTAAAAGTTTTTAAATTTAAATATAATGATAACATTGTTTTTAAATTTCATGAACTTAAAAATTAAAAATATTAGTTAAATTATATTTTCTACTAAATATATACATTTACAATATATTAAATATTTGTTAAAAAATATAAAATATTATTTAATTGATATCGATAAGCTAAAACATATAGGCTAAATTATATTTGGTGCCCTCAAATTGAGTGTTTGTTAACCTTTTACTATTAACCGTTAGGATTAGAACGTTGACTTCGTAGAAGTGGCCATTTTCATTAAAAAAATATAGAAAAGAAAAGGTTCTAGCAAGATTGGTTTCATTTTGCAATTCAAATCTACTTAAACTTTAATATCCAATAAGGCCAAAGCAAGAATTAAAATTTAAATTAAAATTATTTTAATTTTAGTTCTTAGTTTTATTTTTTAATAATTTTAATTTATATTTTTAATTAGTTTTAATTTTTAGTTTATAATCCCTAGGAATTTATTATTAATAAATATATAAATTAAATTTTTAGTTTTTAATTTTAACTTTTAGTTTTAATTCCTACCGTTGTATATTTTTAAATAATTTTGAAACTAAGTTATTTAAAGCTTAATTAATTTTGAATAGCAAAATAAAATCAAATGAGACATTTAGTCAAGTGGTATAATGCATGCCCTATCATTTGGATATTTTTTCAAATTAAAATTGTCACGTCTTGAATTAAAGTTTAAGTAGATTTGAATTGTAAAATAAAATTATATTATACATCTGGTCTAATGGTTTGAAGTAGATTTTGAATGCTGATTCGAATCTTGCTTTGACTTTTTTGGATATTTTTCAAATTAAGATTGTCATGTTTTCAATTAAAGTTTAAGTAGATTTGAATTGTAAAATAAAATCAAACTAGACACTTGGTCTAGTGGCATGTGTTATGGTGTGTTATTACGATGACTTAAGTTTGAATCTTGTTAGGACATTTTCTTATCACTAATTACGGGGTACTAAATATAATTTAGCCAAAAATACATTGCTATGGAATATAAGTTAAATAATAATATTTAAAAATATAAAAAATAATAAATATTTTATATTTATTTAATAATAAAATTATATTATACATCTGGTCTAATGGTTTGAAGTAGATTTGGAATGCTGATTCGAATCTTGCTTTGACTTTTTTGGATATTTTTCAAATTAAGATTGTCATGTTTTCAATTAAAGTTTAAGTAGATTTGAATTGTAAAATAAAATCAAACTAGACACTTGGTCTAGTGGCATGTGTTATGGTGTGTTATTACGATGACTTAAGTTTGAATCTTGTTAGGACATTTTCTTATCACTAATTACGGGGTACTAAATATAATTTAGCCAAAAATACATTGCTATGGAATATAAGTTAAATAATAATATTTAAAAATATAAAAAATAATAAATATTTTATATTTATTTAATAATAAAAATAACATACCAACCATGGGTCCATGGTGAGTCTAACTTATCCATGAGTTTCTTACTTGCTCAATCTCTTTGGTGGGAGATATCAATAGCCTTAACAAATGAAATCAAGGAGCATTGCTATTAATGTAAGGGTTTGACATAGAGAAGTCAAAAAAGACACTTATGATGCTTTTTATCGAATCATTTACGCTTTTTAAAACAACTAACTTATCCACAATTCATTTCACGCTTGTACACATGTTATATTTTTGCATTAATTTTAGTCTTAAAAAATTAAAATTAAATTTTTAGCTTCTCAACTTGTTCAAATTGTGATTTCTAGTCCTTTATTATTTGATTTATTTATAC
The DNA here is from genome assembly GCA_037954015.1 of Psophocarpus tetragonolobus. Taxonomy (NCBI): domain Eukaryota; kingdom Viridiplantae; phylum Streptophyta; class Magnoliopsida; order Fabales; family Fabaceae; genus Psophocarpus; species Psophocarpus tetragonolobus. Next base: position 33,808,717 of record CM075692.1, on the reverse strand, counting down.
ATGTCTCTATCTAAGAATAGTACAAAATTAAAATTAAATAATAACTTTCAAATTCTAATTCTAATGCAAGAAATATCAACTTCATCACCAGATTTTGTTTTCAAAATAATATCATATAAAATACCAATGACGTATTACATTGTGCTTTAATTCTACGTAACTTACAGTTGTATTCATTTTCATGTTTTGCCTTCAAAGCAATTTTTTCTATGTTACTATCATGCGATCAATTAAATTCCTTAACCACTCTAAAAAAAATTAATTAATTATTTTTTTATTAACTAACAAATTTTATTGATGCTACAATTAAAATTAAGAGTAAGTAAGTACTGGAAGTTTCATCTCGTTAGATAATAAGAGAATAGTCAAGAATATAAACATTATCAAAAAGAAGAAATGTGATGTTAATTTCAATGTATATCACCATTCTTATGCACTTAGTTGAGTTGCCTAAACGATATCATCGAGTTTAATACGATCTTTATAAATCTTTGCATTTCAACTTTTCAAATTTTCCAAACACCAACAAACCACACTGCAAATCATACCCAAACCTAATCCTTGGAACCACTTAATAGGCCCTACTATTGATAGATAGAAATGACTACGACAATGTCGATGTAAAACTATTACATTCGCCCACCAAGAACATATCTTGTACCACATCTTCGAAGCTAAAGAATAAACCCGAGCTTGATTCCTCTACGTCCCCACATAAAACACACTCATTGGTTAAGTTTCCAATTATTTGACGTTGTTGTAGATTATCTTTTGTAAGCATTGGATCATACCCCAACACGTCATACTAAACATTGAACCTTTTGTGGAATCCCATCAGCCCAGCAAAAATAAGAAAGTGACATTGACGAAGGGCCCTGCACAAATGTTAACACCCTATAAGTAGAATTGTAAGGACCAATTTAATTAATAGATTATTAGTGGAAAATAAATAAATGTTATAGGAGAATTAAATGTTAATTATCTTATATTAGTATAGCAGTGGAGAATAATTGAGTTTATTTATAATATCACTATTAGTTAATTATTTTTTAAAAAATAGTTGGGAGGTAAGAAGTGAAATATAATAATTATTTCTTGATTTCGGAAAGTTGTAATTGATTTTCAAGGAGTTTTCAGAAATCTGTTTCAAGGAGTTTTCAAGAAGTGAAATATAATAAAAAGTCAGAACTTACTAAACTCACCCCACTCATTTTCCTTTTTTTCCTTTTTTTTTCCTTTTTCTCTTTCTTCCTTTTCTTTTCCTTTTTTTTCTTTTCTCTTTCTTTCCTTCTTCTTCAGTTTCTTTTTTTTTCTCTGTTGCTTCTACACTCCGCGTCACAGTTTTTCTTGCGTCCTTTGCATGTGAAGCTTTTGGTTGACGAATTTCGACGCGGTTCCTTCCATAACTCCTGTTGCTGAGTGATCGTTGTTATAGGTAAGTCTGATCTTGAATCAACGAATATTTTTCTGATCGTTTTCAATCCTATCATTTACGTTAAAAAGAGAATTTCTTTGAAAATTTTAATTTTTTAGGTTCCTGTTTAAATTGGAATTTTTGTTAAGTTCCTGTGAATTTCTTCGGGTGGATTTCCTTATTTTCTTTTGAGTTAGCTTTGAAAAGGAAAAATAGGTAAGGGAAGCTCTTTTGTTGATTTTTGTTAATAGATAAGTGATTTGGTAGTTGAGAGATTTGAGTTATTTGAAATAGCGAGTATTTTGACTATATTTTGAGTTATTTAAGATAACATTTATTTTAATTGTGTTTTGGGTTATTTCATATAGTACGTATTTGCTTTTGATTTGAATTTAATGAATTAGCGTATATTAGGGTTTCATAGTTGAGATATATGATATGTGTAGGGGATGATTATTATAGGAGTGATGTTTTATCTTGAATTGGATGATTATTGGATAATTTGGATATGACCATTATGGTAGAGTAACTTAGTTTTGGTTAAATTGATTTTATGTGACTGAAATTGAATTATTGGAATGACAATGTATTATTTGGAATTGTGATGTAATGCATATGATTGGAATGCATGATGAAAATATATTTATTGATGTTGTCCGTTGTGGGCAGTTACAGTTGGGTAACCTAGCCTTAAATGATATGTTTGGTGAGGTACATTGATGTTAGGAACACAGCTCGGGTCAATGTAATCCAGAATATCAGATGTGCAAAGGGATATTTTTGTGATTTACATTGTGGTCTTGATGCCAGATATGCAAGGGGTGCCTAAAGGACATACTCAGATAACGACTGTGTGTCATAGGGTGTCAGGTAGACACTAAACATGAGTTTGTGGTTGTTAAATGAGTATTGCTTAGACTTAAATTGGTGATAATACAGACAGCTTGGACGCTTGTCACCAATTGGAAGGGGTCTTAAGCTGCCTCGGTGCCCGAACTCAATGTAGATATTCCAGAATGTGTCGAGTCTGAACATGTTGTGTGAAATGCTTGTATTCAGGGGAAGATAAGTATGATTGATTTGATTGATGATATCGTGATTTTTAAGTTTTCTATATTATGAATTTTATGTGTTATTATGTTTACCTTTGCAATATTTGTATATTTTGTATAACTGTGATGATCGTGCTTTGCACGGGAGCAGATAACAATGATGACAATGGAGATCAAAATTAGCATAATTGGCAATGGATTAGTGGCAGTAGCGGAATTATTCATTTTATGGTTGAAATAGTTTATGTATTAGAATATGTTATATATATGAGTTGTGTAATAGTTAAGTTCTAATGGAAAATTGACAGGTTATGTCTCTATTTTGCAAGGGTTATACTTTAACATGTTTTGGTGGAAAAAGGACATGAAATGTTTTATGTAAATATTATGTTATGAAATTTTGGTAAATAATTTGGAATATGTGAGCATATAATTTGATTGTATGAAACAAATTTAAGTAGAGAAAATTAAATGGTTGAATATTACTAGTAGGTTTTTTTTTATTATTTTAAATTTGGAATGTCACAAAAGATACTACATACCGACTTAATCCATCCGTAGTCTAGACCCATTCATCTTTAACCCCCTCTTTTATAACTACCTTTTCTAACTAGTCTACCAACTCACATTTTAATGTAAATCAAATGTGAAATATTTTCTATTTTTGTGTTGTTGATAAAGATATGTCAGCTTATCATGTTTGAACTTCACTTTGTGAATAAGCGATGTTAACAAAATCAGAGTTGGAAGTGGAACCAACATACAAGACAACTATTTGGTCCATGTTGCTAAGTGATATTTAAGTGGGAATAGACATATTATTTTTAATGAGGTTTATTAATAAGTTGATGAAATAACAAAGCAAATGCAAATTAACAAAATTGATTTTTGAGTTTGAGTTACTTGTGGTGGAGAATGGAAAAGGGGTTAAGTGGTTTTGTTGATTTTAATTTTACTATTTTCAACGGTTAAAAGCTACCACAAATGTTGTTCTTTTTACATGTGTAATATAGATGACATGGACTGTCACATAATGCGAGAGTGACCTACTACGTAAGTCTTTAATAGGTGACTATGCATTAACTATAAATGACGCCATGAAGGAAGACCTAGATGCATGTGTTTTTAAACATAAAAAACCTAAATGCCTAAAAAAAATATTTCAAGGATCTAAGTGTCCTAAACTTTCAGGGACCTAGATGCTTGAAAAAATCTTTCAAGAACCTAGTTGCAAGTACCCCAAACTTTCAAAGATCTAATTGTATGTGTTTTGCCATGTATTTATATGAAGATGATTTAAAAGGTCAACTAAAATGTAAGAACTTGTTAATATGTCATTTGAATGTTAACTCTGCTAATCTTTAACAGCGTCATTGACAGAAGAATTAAGATATAAATATTTATAAACACCAGGGTCTCAGATTCACAAAAAAAATCTTTTAAAAATCCAATTAATTACATCCCAAACATTTAATACGTTTGGTATTTCATGAGAACCGTAAACTAGATTTCAAATTTATAAGGAATAAAAATGACACAAAAAATATTGTGCCATGTGGCGCACCCAGAAGGTTGGTATGCAAAACTTATGACGTGGAACGTGACACATTCAGCTGGTGTCAGACTGTCATACGGCGCTTCCATGATGCAACATATGCAATATGGTGCGTTGGCACGCCATTTAAAGATATTGCAATAGATTATTTTAAGATTCTATTTACAAAGGTAAGGGTAAGCTAGAATTGAGACCTTCCGAAATGTTTTTCCATGCTGAGTTTCGATAAAAAAAGTTCAAGATCCTTTTTAAGGAGTTATTTCCCTGCACCTTTTTCGTCGAAGAGATATTGCAATCTTTAGTATGGACCTTTTGGATGCTTTGGGCCTGGGTGGTTTGCATCTATTTTTTTCTTTTAGCAAATTAAAAACAGGTGGACCTTTTGTGTGTGAAATGATTCTTGTATATTACTACAATCCTACAAAAATTCGAGATATTGATCAAACCTTTTTTGTTATTATTCCAAAGTATGAAGCCCACCATGGCTTGGAGTCAAACTGGTTGGAAAAATCATAGTTTCATCAAATGAGCTGTCTTTTATGGTTTAAGCCACCCAATCTACGAGTTTAGTGGTTCAGGTCGTGCCGAGTTAGCTCACAACCTATCACATGACTTATTTTAAATTTTAATTTTAGTAACACCACTCAAGTTGAAGTTGAATTGTTGATAAATGATAACATTGATCCATTTAACCTATCTTTGGAAGGGATTTTTCATTAGATTATATGCAAAAATGATTTTAATGTTGTTGATTTATATTATTTATAATTTGTATGTTGTTTAATATTAATTATACGTTAGATATTCTTTTTAAATTTTAAACTTATTTATGTGTTTATAATTTGCATCTTTAAACTAAATTTATAATTTATATTTTTTATAAAAAAGTATCACTTAAAAAAATTAGAAACTATTTTTTATTTTTTATTTTTGCAAATCTGATGCCCAACCCACCTAACTCATCAGCTCGTGGTGGGTCGGGTCGGATTGTATAATTAATTATGTTTATGCTTGATGGGTCGGGTTAGTCCACCTCATCTAACCTACAACCCGCAGTGGGTTAGCCTTTGTGGGCTGAACTGACCCATTTTGACATCTCTACATCTATAAGACCATTAGAAAGGTTATTACAAACATGTTGAAGTATGTATGTCTTCCTTGGTGAGTCCAAACCAGTTCAGCTTTGTTCCTGGAAGGCACAATGCATATAATGTAATGATCGCTCAAGATATCTTTTTTTAATGGATATCCTCAGTAAGAGTTAAAAGGGAAAAACTAGGTTTATGGCTCTTAAAGTTGATATAGAAAAGCCTACAACCATTTGAATTGGGCTTTTTTAATGGATACCTTCAATGATATTAGATTTAATGAAGACTATTCACATACAATCCTTTCTTGTGTTTATTTTGTGAATATGCAAGTTATGATCAATGATAATCCCTCTAATGTGTTTGAAATTTCAAGAGATATTCGACAAGGGGATCCCAACTCCTTATTTTTTCATACTTTGTATAGAGAAGCTTGACAACCTAATTGAGCATGAAGTCCACCACAAAATTTGGAGCCCAATCAAATTTAATAAAGTAGGTCGTTAATATCTCATTTGTTTTTTGCAGACAACTTATTGTTGTCTGTTGAGGCAATAAGGAATTAATTAGAAGTAGTTATAGGGTGTTTAAATGGTTTTTGTGATGTATCTGGGCAATAAGTTTCCTATGCAAAAATGCAACTTTTGTTTTTATAAATATATTTCATTTGTCAACAGAGTTTCTTAACAACATGTCAAGCTATCAACTAACTCATGATCTTGGTAAATATCTAAGAGTACCATTGAAGGAAGAAGAGAATTCTATATGATTTCTTAGTGGAGAAGACTTTACACAAAGATTAAGTAATTAGAGAGTTAATTTCTTGTCCTTTGTTGATAGGTGTATTTTGACAAAAGTTGTCATCGCTGCTTTACCAATGTACACTATACTGATTGTTCTTTTACCTAAGCAAGTTTATTATAAGTTCGAAAGTATGATGAGGAAGTTTGTATGAGGTGGTACGAATCGAGATCATAAGTGTTACTTAATTGCCTAAAGAGTAAGGTGGGTTAGCATTTAAAGATTTATATTAGTTTAATCAAATATCGATTATGAAGCTTGGATAGGGACTCATTACCAAGCCACTATCACTTCGGGTACATGTTCACTGTAGTAAGTACAAATGTGGGTACATGTTCACTGTAGTAAGTACAAATGTAGACCTAACTTAGTAATGCTTCTAATTTATGGAGAGGGATAAGTAAAGTATGGCAGCAAGTTGTTGAAGGATGTAAATTTGTTGAAGGATGTAAATGGCTAGTGAAGAATGGTCGTCTAGTAAAGTTTGGTGGAATTGATGATTTCCATAAGGGGTAATTATTTGCCATTTTGTTGACAACAAGGACTCTATAAGGCACAATTTTATGGTAGTGACTAATTTTGCCATCAAAGATAATGATTAGCTAATTTTGTTAAAATAACTATTATATATGTAATGTATATTTATGAAAAATTTAATATTATTGTATAAATACTAATAAATAAAATTTACATATAAAGTTATTAAACGTAAAAATTAATATATTATTTTCTAATAATAAATTGTATTATTAAATTTTTGAAAAGTAACTATGTTAAATACTCAGGAAAAAAATTATTGTTCATAATGGTGTCAAGCTATCTCCCATGAATAAAATAGTCATGGTTTATTTCATAAAAAAAATTAAAACTAATTGAATGATGGGATCAAATACAACTTTTCTTGTTAGAAAAATATTAATTGAACCTGATTTCTCTTATAATAATATCTTCTAATAATAACTTAATATATGATATAATGGAATAAGTAATTTAAAAAAAATATTTCATTATATTTAATTATTTTAAAAAAATTACCATTATCATATAAATATTAATCAACAATATTTTTGTACATGGATTTATTAAACATAAAAATAATATGTTATTTTGTAATAATACATTATAGAATTTAAAATAATTTATTATAAAGTCAATAAATTTACCAAAAATAAAAGTTATAGTCTAAATTGCTTTAGACTATCTATTATTTCTATATTATTATATTGTTAAGTTTTTAATGTAACCATGTTAAATACATTAAAAGAATATAGTTCAAAATTGTATCAAGTCATAATTTCTTTCATAAAAAGAATTTATAGGAGGGAATCAAATATAATTTCTTCTACTAATAGTGTTTGACAAGTATTAATAAAAATATTAAAAAATAATTGAAAATATAAAGAAGAAAATAATATAAAAATAAATACATTGAAAATATAAAAAACATAGAAATATAAAATTTTAAAAGAATAAAAAATGATAAATAATAAATAAAATAACATAAAAATAATAAAATAAATAATAAATAAGATAAAACATGAAAATAAAAAAATAAAAAATTGAAACGTAAAATAATTAATAAAAAATGAAAATATGTTTAATAAATTAAATTTTAACATATTAAATATATAAATATAAAATATAAAAAATAATCAAAATAAAAAATTAAAAAGACAAAAATATATAAATATAAAATAATAATAAATAAAATATCATGAAAAGAATAAAAAATAATACATAAAAAATAGCATAAAATGAAATAAGAAATTAAGATAAAATAATGAAAATAAAAAATATAAAAATAAAATCTGAAGAAATTAAAAAAGTTAGAAAAAAAAACAAAACACATGTTCATAAAAGAAAAGAAAAGAGATAAATAATGTTACTATATTTAATGAATCATTTTAATATATATATATATATATATAAATAAGGAGACTTTCTCTTTATCTAATGCTTTATTTTTTTTCGAAATCTAATAGTAAAAATTAGTTATTCATTATAATTATTAAATTTAATAAAATAAATAATGATGATAATAAAAAATAAGTCTGTTAAACTTATTTTTAAAGTAAGTAAATTATATATATATATATATATATATATATATATATATAAATAAATAAATAAAAAGTACATATTAATATTAATGGAGCAAAATACAAGAAGATCAAATGATAAATTGTATAGGACAAGGATAAATAGATTTTTTAGTTAAATGATTTAAATTGGATTAACCTTAGCTCGATCTCAACTAAGAGATGCCTTGGATTCACCTAGAAAAAGTACAATTTATGCCATTTTAAAATTTAAAATTAAATGGGCAAGAAAGAAAAATGATACAAGCAAATGATTTCATTCCATTATCCATTTGTTATCTTTGCCTTTTGCAGGATGTATATATATATATATGATATAGTTTTTTATGAGCATTTAAACTCGAAGACAGAAGCACGTGTTTTGTTTAAAGATAGTTACAAAAATGAAAAATAATAAAATTTATTATTTTTATTATTCTTATAAAAGTTTGAAGATGAAGTACAAAATAAAGATAATAAAAAAATATTTTCTCAAATAAAACCACTTAAGCTTCTTTTTATTATTTAAAGAGTTAATGTAGTGTGGGGTCTTACTTACCTGACTTATTCGATTTCCATGTTGCCGTGGCAAAAGAAACCAGCACCCTTCGTGATGATGATTCGGCTTCTACCACTAGCTGCCTGACATGATCACATGGACGGTGGCATCTGATTTGCACGCACATAACCTTAAATAATAATAATCTTTTTGAATGGCCCTATAATATATGCTTTATTAAATCATTGACACAAGCAATGATGCTTATAAAGTTATATTCCATCATATTTAAACGAATAAACCTAATCTTTACCACCCAGTTTCTAGAATATGCTTCCTTTTCCCTAGTATGAAAACAGCATAAACTGTTCCCATTCCTTTCAACCAATTTATATGATTGGAAATAGTGCTCCCAGTAATATACTTTTCTTCACTTGGAGCTAGGACGTTGAGATAACACATTGTCAACATGCATTGGAGAATGCATTTATAATTTATAATTAAGCATCTATATAAACTCCTAGGTCCTAACTAGAGGATTCAGCATAATACTGTGTGAAAATTGAAAAATATTGGAGTAATTATATGGCACAGAAAGTGACTAAACATACAAAACCAATTCTGACAATTAAAAAATGACTATGCTTACCACCTCAGAAATTGTGTGTGGCCTCGCACATTATTCATGTTGTGGCTGGTGGGTCCTCCTACAAATTCATAGACATATACAAATAGATTTAGCGTGCCACAGCCATTTCGTGCTGCACAGGTATTGCATTAAAACACTTAATCTAGTTTAGGGTCTAGGTATTGTATCGTTTAGTTTCTTCCTACTTATCGCATTTGTTTTTTTCACCCTTCACTAATGTCTTGTTAATGTGTATAAAGTCTAGATACTATCTTATTTTAAGTAAATTTATGTGGTTCACATTAGTAGCCATGTTCCGCGCATTGAATTTAATATAACCCATGAAATGACTTATACTTGCTAACTTACCCTTTTTAAAACATGCAGATTCGAGTGGAGAGTATCCAACTATAAATTCAACATTTGGTTTGTTGTCAATCATTCTTCCAGCTACTTGATCGGTGGTGTATTAGGTGATCACCATTTATGTCTTTCTTCTTGTCAAGTTTGGCGTGTCTGCTTTCAAGTTTAAAGCTCTGACTCTGTACTCTTTCTTTGAAACTAAGTTAGGCAATGTTTTAGTAGCTTGCTATTTCAGATTTTTTAGCTAACCATATTCTTATTATCATCAAACAGTAAATATAGTGCTCATCAAGCTCTTACTGAAATATTTTGTTGCAGATTTGGAATTCTTCTAAGATGGATACTGCTCGCAGAACTGGTGGAATCAAGTATGAGTGCTTGCTTTTTGGTATGACTGAAGCGACTCAATAAACTTTCTCCCTTTTGATTTAACTTCCTAGCCAGCATGCTAGAAAATAACTCATTGAAATCTTGGCTCAGTTCTATGTGATTGTTTGAGACTAAAAGACATTAATTAAGATAAATGAAAAGAAATAAACAGGAGGAAATAAGGAATTCAATTTGCTATTCTCCGTTTCAAATGAAAAATTATGGTGTTTTTCCCCCTAAAATGGGAAAACAAGGACTAATTTCTGATTCTAAATGTTGGTCACAGATATAGATGACACTCTCTACCCATTGAGCTTAGGTCTCAATTTGTTTTGTCGCAAGAACATAGAAGGTACATATATTCTAGTGTTCAGGTAATCTGATATGTGATCAAGTACTATAGTCAACCAATCTTTTTTGCAGAGTATATGTTAGAACAATTGCATATTGAAGAGAGGAAAGTGCCAAAAATGTGCTTGGATTTGTATAGGGAATACGGGACAACTATGGCAGGATTGAAGGTACGAAGATTTGGTACTGCCCTCAGTTTTATCTTCATCGTACTTCTGAAATGCTAATTCACTGTGAATGATATAATCTCAGTGAGTTTATATAATTTGAAGAGAAATTATTTTTCTACTCATGTTTTCTACAACTAGGATAGACATGAGAAAAAAAGAATAAGAAACCTAAGATAAGAAACGTGATGGATGAAAAGGGACAAGTTGGAGTTCAAGTGTGTAACAAGACAGAAAAATATATTATAAAAACATATTGTACGAATACAATAACTTTAGTTTGAAAATTTTCTTTCAGGTCCTTGGTTATGAGTTTGACAATGACGAGTATCATACTTATGCGCATGGAAGGTTACCATACCAGAAACTGAAGCCTGATCCAGTATTAAGGACCCTTCTGCTTTCCATGCCTCAGAGGAAAATAGTATGTCAGGAAAAGTTAAACCTTCTAGATTAATTTGTTGACTTAAGAGCATTCCATAATATTCTGTCTCGAAATGTTATTTGCAGATATTCACCAATGCAGATCACGCACATGCAGTTAAAGTTCTTAATAGATTGGGTTTGGAAGATTGTTTTGAGGGCATCATATGCTTTGAAACGCTTAATCCTCCCAAACAAATCGATTGCATAGATGTACCGAATAATAATCAATTGCTCACTGACTTAACAGAGAGTGGATGTTTCAATTCCCACTCAAGAATCCTCTGCAAACCATCTGTGGAAGCCTTTGAAGCTGCTATTCGAATTGCTAACGTGGATCCAAAGAAAACGGTAAGATTGATCAATTACCTAACATGGGATGATTACTTATATTATGTGGTATTTATACAATTTTTTAATCCTCAGTTTTAAAACTCTTGAAATCAATTCATGATAGTTGTCTTTTATCTTCTGCAGATTTTCTTTGATGACAGTGTTAGAAATGTTGCAAGTGCAAAAATAGCTGGACTTCATACTGTTTTAGTAAGTTATAATTTGCTATCTATACACGTACTCTATGTTCCTCTGGTGATGCAATGCAAACTAACTAGTAAAAACCAAATTGATGGCAGGTCGGCCATTCAGATTTGGTGCCTGGTGCTGATTATGTCCTGAATAGCATTCATAATATCAAAGAAGCATTACCTGAAATATGGGATATGAGAGAAGGCAACCAAAAGCAACAGATTCAACCACCAGCAGTTGAGACCATGGTCCTAGCTTAAGTTTTGCTTCGATAAAAGATTTTAGCAAACTTATCAAGCAAATCAGAAGTTTGTACCTCATCAAAGCTTGTTTCTATCTAAATTTACAATAAGTTTGCAATTGTCTCCATAGCATGCTCATGCTTAAATATATAAAACTTGCAATTAGCATCATGAAAATATGAAATGGATGGGAAACTTGTAAATGCAAACCATAGAACTAGAAATTTGTGAGAGAATAAACATCTACTTATTCTAAATGAGGGTTTACGTACAGTCAGGTAATAAGGGGATGTATCTCTCAGAACAATAATTCACTAAATGCACTAGTAGTGACATTCAAATTTTCCTTCAGCGGAGATCAATGATAATTCAAATAAACATTTTAGATATCCATACACTTCCTCCCCCTGCACTCTCTCAACCAAAAATTGTAATTGATAGTCAGAAAATTGTACTGCACTTCAGTGTAAAGATCAACTGTCTACAGGCAGTTCTCCAGAATTAGCAATTTTGCATGACTTCCGAGGGCTATCAAACTTGCTTGTCTCCTGCGATTCAAGTGTCCTCAAAACATCCAATCCATCGATGACATGTCCAAACACAACATGTCGATTGTCTAACCATGGAGTCTACATCACAAAGTAGCATCATTTACTTAGTAAGGCCAAAACCTAAAAGCAAAATTTAAATGATGTGTGTGCATGAAGTGGTTGAAATGAAAAATATTAGGATAGCTTAGCTAAGCAATTGAGGAGCATTAAAATATGTGAATCAACCAAGTAGAACATATAATATTCTTAATTATAGATTCAAAAACCAATTTGAAAGAACAACCATAGCCTTACCTATTGAGTCTTTTTTACAAAACGTCAATTAATAGATTATAACTGTAATTAAGTTTTGCCTTATGAATGTTTGATTGCGGTTCCATATTTTCAATTGCCGTAATGTTATCCCCATAGTTTGTAAGCTGATTGAAGAAAAGCATTTTCACATAAGTCAATATAAAGCAATTCTGTGTAAAATACTGCCCTGCAGTCATAAAATTGTCAAAAGGGCTTACATGCAACAATTTGAATAGCACCACCGTTAGACGAGGGAGACCATAATTAACTCTTATGGAGATCAGGAGCATCAAAAGTGTAATTATGCATAGATAATGGCATCTACAAGACTACAAGTGTCTTATTAATACTTTGACAAGATACTTGTTGATTAAGATACTTTTGACCTAATAAAAGCCATGGCTATATAAGAGTAAGAGGTATACAGAGTTTGACTAGGACTAAATAAGAGTTAAGGCGTAGGCTGAATGCTTTAATCTGGTCATCACGTAACTAAAAACAGATATTATGATCTTCTGCTACGTGCTTTCACTATTACATTAAGGTCCTTTGAAGTAATGTTATGTTTAACAATTCATTGTTTATAAAGACTAAAGAGGAAGGAGGCGACAGAAGGGTTGATAATTTTGTTTTTCAGAATTCATAAAACCAACACATAAAAACACATATGCCTTATCTAATTCTTGGGTGTGAAAGAAGGACAGTATATGTTTCTCACCTGCACAGTGCAGATAAAGAATTGACTACCATTGGTATTAGGACCGGCATTTGCCATGCTCAAAACTCCAGGTCCAACATGCTTTACTGCAATGATTTTTTTTATAGATGTCAACTAAATACCAAATATCTTTTTTTTTAAAAAAAAAAATCCCTATCCGAAGAAGATTAAAACAGTTTTATATTGGAATAATGACCTAAGCAAAATTTTGAATACCAATAAAACTCAATATGACTTATCCAGAAGACACATACAGGCAAAATTTTCATCTTCAAATCTATCACCATAGATACTGATTCCACCTGTTCCCTGCAGCCAATTAAAGTAAATTTGAAGTGAGAACAAACATTATTACCCTTAACACAATGCATATACATGGCAGTATGCAATGGCATGCACACATTAGCATGTATATGCAAGCATACCTACAAAATATAATGGAGCTCACATTTCCTTCAGTGAAGTCCCCTCCCTGAACCATGAAATCTTTGATTATACGATGGAAGTAGCACCCTTTGTAGCCATATCCTTTCTCTCCTGCACAAAGATTATTCAACTTGATATATAAAATGCAGTGTCACACAAACCAATTTAGTATTTCACTACAACAATCACAAGTTCAACAAAGACATTGCTGTAGAAAAAAATTATTGGTTGCCTGTGCAAAGAGCCCGAAAATTTTCAACTGTCTTAGGAACAACATCGCCAAATAGACCAAAAACAATCCTGCCAACAGGTTCACCCCCAATTTCTACATCAAAGAAACACTTGTTTGTCACTTTGGCTTGCAGCTGTAGAACCTAAAAGTAACAGAACCATGTAAGATATCGAAGCAATATCATAAATGCTAGCAGAATTGCGAAGAATATTTCCAGTTGAAGCAACCAATATAAACAAGAAGATGGACTTGATTATGTGATCAACAAGTTATCCATATTTCATTAATTGTTGGACAAACATATCCCAGTACACGAGTGGGCAGAAATAAGCACAAAGTGAAAGTTAGAGATCCGAAAGGTAAGACTATCCTTCTACTCATCCTATATGTTACATTGGCCTAGAATTTGTCTAAAAAGAAAGTTCCAAACCACAAATTTTAAGAGATGCACTTACATTTTCCTTAGCATTAGTACATGTCATTCTCCTATATGTGTTTGATTTTGCTTCAGATTGTCGTGAGACAGAAATCCTCGCAGCATAATGAGATTTCGATGCCAACGTTTTACTGTAACCAAGTTGTGATTTGGTACTGCTACAGACCATATGTGTTGTTGGAACCTTTGACACACTCCAATTTCCCTGTAAAAGAAACAAAATTTTCGCATTATTAAACAGACAGCTGCTTTGAGTGGCAAATTCTCTAGCTGGCTGATATTATGATGTCAAAAGAACATACGAAACAGTTAGCTAAGATGAACATGAAACATGCTAGGATACATCAAAGATAGACACATTTGCTAGAAAGAATAATTTCACGACCAATGGTAACATGGAATTTTAGTACCTATTAACACCTTGATTATTGCCATTGTAGTACAAGTATGGTTTAGATTTAGAAACGCCACTCCACTATTCCAATTCCACACAGAAAATGAGCATGATTAATAGGAAAACTAACCTGGACATGATGAAGAAAACGAGGAGGTAGGTTCTGACTTTGGACCAACTGTGTTGAGAATGAAGATGTCATGACTAACAAGTTTAAGTTAGTTGGATAGCTTTTCTCGTGACAAAACTGGTCAACACTTCCGAGTCTATCAACCTGTGCTCGTTATGAGTTATGACACTCGAGTTTAGCTTCTCACTTCAGTTGAAGACTGCCACACATAGGTACCTGAAAGGCTAAAACTAAAAGGATAAACTCTTTTTTCTCTATAATAATTTTTTCTTCTAAAGTTATACACTCTCTCCGAATTAAAGTATAAGTTTTAAAAAATTATCAACATTACATCATTTAATTTTTTAATGTCTTCCGTAAAAATTATTTTTTTATTTTGATGATTTCAATGGAAAAAAAATAATGTTTTTCTAAAATATTTTTCACTCAAATTTAATATCACAAATTTATTACTATTTTAGTAGTACTTCTAACATATATTTTGTAACATTATTATTTAAAAATTATTAAAAATTATAAGATTAAAATAGATTTATTAATAAAAATTAAAAGTCAATTTGTTATTAGTTTCGAAATTTTAATCATCTCCGAGAATATTTTGACTTTTTCCTTTTCCTACTCATAGTGAAGGAGTTGAAAATTGAAATTCTCTTAAATATATTGTAAGTTATTCGTAAATATATAATTTCTAGTATTATTATTTCTAGAAAACATTTAAAAGAATAGAAAAATGTAACAAAACAATTTTAGATATCTCCAAACATAATATTTCTAGTATTATTATTTCTAAAAAATTCATAGTTGTATCATTGAGATCCTGGCCTTGGATTGGTTTGGACGGTAAAACCAGCTCGTTTTGTTTTGTTGGTGACAATTTCAAATTGGTCTTGTTTTGTTTTGTTGGTGACAAGTTCAACTTGGAACTTGTGGTTTTGCCGTTCTGGGAAGGAGAAAAAAGAGTATGGTAGAGAAGAGAGCACGACAGAAACTATGCGTGGCATTCCAGTTTCCTCAGAATCACACTGCGCTTTCCTATTCCCTCAACATGCACCTTCCTTCTATTCTAATTCCACTCCCATAACCCACTCTTCCCTCTTCTTCTGCCACCCTTTTCATTTCAAGCCCCACCATTCCATATCCATTCCCAAACCATGCTCCTTCAAGTTCGGACCCTTCTTATGCTGTACTTCCAAATCTGACCCCACCACTCTGCATGATGATGATGATGATGATTATTGTTCTTCTGGGAATTTATTAGTGGAAGAGGGTGGTGATGGGATTGAAGAGTCCGGAGAGTCCTTAGTTGAGGATGGGGTGTGGATAGAGGTGACGAAGCTGGACAAGAACTCGCGCAGAATCCAATCGAGGATTGCCATTGAGGCTCCTCTTTCTGCTATTTGGAACCTCTTGACAGATTATGAGAGGTTGGCCGATTTTATTCCTGGCCTTGCCGTCAGCCAATTGCTTCAAAGGGGTGACAATTTTGCCCGTCTTTTGCAGGTTTCTCCTATAACTCGTGTTATGATCCAAATGGGGTTCTTAAAGTTTGCTTTTTTGTGAAATCAGTTGCATGTTTTTGGCAACTTGTCTCATGATGCATTTTAGTGATTTACTAAGTCTCAGATAATATGCTTGAGTTGTTTTTGGGCTTGCTTTGTTTTTTGAATCCATTTCCATTATTCTTTATTAATTGGGAGACGTAAACTAAGAAGATTACAGTTATTCATTATGTCCTTATTAAAGGTTATTTGTATTAGATAGCTCTCATGAGTCCCGAGAATTTGTGCTAAAAGGTATAGAAGTTTAATTGCATCTTGTGTTGCTATTGCTATAGGGATCTTTCTGTACTTCATAGTTGATTTTGCTTCTCTATAATGGTACTCGCGGTCCTTATGACCTAGCCGCTGGAAATTGTAATGTAAACAAAGTGGCTTTCTTTCACAACTTCTTTGGTTAATGCAATAGTGGTTTTAAATGCTCACATGTAATTAACATTTCCAGCACAAACTTGTATACGTACAACCACCTCAAGTGGTAAGGAAAAAATAAAAAACTCAATGTCAACATGGGTATGTTGGAAAGGTTAGATCTCTGAAAGTGTTAATTTGCAAATATTCATGAATGACTTTTGTCTTAAAAGATGTGGAGCATCCAGCTTCATTATGTATAATCATATAGTATGTTTGATTAGAGCTGTTTGACTTTCATAGATGACTTACAAATTATGTAGGTTGTGTTTGAAATACTTTGGGAGGGACAATTCAAGCCAAATAGCACAGTAAAAGTTTATCTTCTATTCGCTGTTTGGTGGTCAATGTGCAGGACAATGACTTTAGTGCTACATGCTATTTGATTTGCACATAATAATGCAAAATTTAGTACAATATGATTCGGAAAGAATGTATCTTCAGAGATCAATTGTCGGTGATGATGGCATGATGCACCTTTAAAGTACGGGAATATACTAGTGTTAGTGATATATATTGCACATTAGTTGGTGCAGAGTTTTGCTTTGGAAATGAGAGTGTGGTTCTATGCTTTTATTAATGTTCTAGTTTTGGTGACAAGGTAGGATTTTGAATGACTCCAGGTTAAAATCAAACTCTATGGTTCTGTTTGCATAAACTTTTCAATAAGTATTTGTAAGAAAATAAAATATTAAAGTGAATTAAACTTTTTCCGTAAGTTAACATCAATGTATAAACCTACACTTTTCGAGAAGTTAAACGACTAAAATGAGAGGTTTTTAATAAAAGTTGAAGTGCATACGTTGATTTTAACTTGAGGGAGAATTTTAACTTTTTTTTCCCTCTTATAAATACATGAGAAGGTTGTCTAAACAGAGCGCATATATGATTACGTTATAGTAAGGCCAACCATGGTGTTACCTAGTTTACTTCCTGAGTTGCAGCCTTGACAAATTCAATGCCACTGTATATTCTAGCTTCCTGTGATCTGATCTATGAATTGATATCTTTTGGAATATTTTCTTTTTTAATGCATTTGTCTTGAATTATATTTATTGTTGCTATATTATCTCAACAGATTGGACAACAAAATTTAGCATTTGGGATAAAATTTAATGCTAAAGGAATTGTAGATTGTTATGAGAAAGAATTGGAGACTCTTCCTTCTGGTATGAGGCGTGAAATTGAGTTCAAGATGATCGAAGGAGATTTTCAACTCTTTGAAGGAAAATGGTCTATTTTGCAGGTAGGATTTTTGCTTGTTCCCTTGATTCCAGAATTCTTCTGGATCCAGCATAATCGATGATATTGAATCATCAAAATATGTGGCTCTTTTCTGTATCATATATATATATATATATATATATATATATTTTTCGACTATCATATTTTTGGTTTCTTAAATTGACATTTGTGAAGTTCTTAATGCATCATTCATGGTTCCCTTTGTTGGAGATCAACTTGAAGTGGAGGGTATTATCATATCTTGGAAGCTTATATTTGATAATTATTTTAGGCTATTAACCAATATGCAAGCTTGACAACTATATTGTTGATGAAAAGGGAACTCCTTTTATTTTAGATTAACTTTTCCATGATTTATTTTGAGAGATGTGATGTTTTATAAGATTTTGAAGCCATGTATGAACACGGTTGCAATACTAATACAAGACTACTTAAACAATCATGATGATTTTGCAGCAGTTCAACAGCGATAGTACTGAGCAGTCTCAAGTCCGAGAAGTTAGGACGACTCTCCAATACATTGTTGATGTTAAGCCAAAGCTATGGTTACCTATTCGTCTCATAGAGGGTAGACTCTGCGATGAGATAAAAACGAACCTTGTATCCGTCAGGGACGAAGCTCAAAAAGCCAATCAGGGGACTGGGCATACACATCAATCAAATGAGTTATGTAATTAATGATATTTTGTGGATCATATAAAAAATGAATACAAGTATAGTTTACTCGTCACTGCTCATTTTATAAATCTTCATGCTTACGTGCTCTAGAATAGTGCAAGGTCTAGACAACCCCGATCCTTACGTTGAAGGCTGAACCAATATTCCATTTAGACTTGAGAGAATTTCTAATGCTGTTAAAATGTTGGGTTTGAACTAACCATCAGCAGTTGAGCATACAATTGAGCTGGTTGAGTGGTTTGATGGTTTGATGAGATTTTGTTTCATCATTTAGAGGAGAGTTAACCATATTCTCTTTAATGCATTCTTTCTAACACACTAAATTCTTGGTTAAAATTGATTGAAACTTATAAATCATGAAAAATCAACGTTATAATAATTATTGAAGGACTATAGACTAGCATTATTGCATTATGTTGCTTAAAGCATGCATCGATTTTGTAAAAAAATATAGCCAAAACAAATTAAGTTTCAATTAATGGTTGTCAGTTATTAAGTTTTATTGTTTTTAGCTTTTTAGAATTTATATTTTATTGTATAGACTACTTTTATAGGTAATTTTATTGATATGTTATTTTGAAGAAAAAATATATGTCTTAATATTTTGTTTATAAATTTTTATGTTTCTTATTTTATTTACTATGTTTTATAAAAAAAAATCTAAAAAAATTCTTTGTAATTAGTGGATCCAATCTGATCCATTCTTAATCGGATTAGATGGGATCGCTAATTTTTTTTTGCTAATTCGATTAAATTTAATTGTATCAAATTTCATTTTATCTCAAATCTGAGTCAATCCGATTTGTGAACACCCCTACGCCTACTAGAAGAGCAAGAGAACTTAAATTGGCACCTACCTATTTTTTAAATGACACTTACTTTTAACAAAAAGACCAATATGCCCTTATAAAAAAAATTCTCCTATTCTACAAAGAGTATTTTCTGTAGAAGAATAAAATTGTTTATACAAAGAAACAAAAAAAATTGCTTCTATAGAGAAACAATTTTTTTTTGCTTCTACGGAGTCCATATCTGTAAAAAGGTTTCCTTTTCTACAGAGACCTATCATTCTGTAAAAAAGTTTTCCTTTCTAGGGAGAAGGCTTTCCGAATAAGCGCTTCTATGGAGACTTGTCTTTGTAGAAGAGTTTTCTTTATCTTCGTAGAAGAGAAAAAAATTACACTCTTCTACAAAGATGCATCTCCGAAGAAGAAAAAAACAGACTCATCATACAAGAATCACGAGAAAAAGAAAAGAGAATTATCATGAAAAAAAAAAAATGAGAGTTAACTTGAGATAGAGGGGGTACATGAATACGCAGGAGAGAAGGGGGGTGGAACAAGAGGTTAACAAAATAAGGTTGACAAAGTAAAGTTGACAAAGAGGGAGGAGAGGAAGCGAGAAGGCACGAGGGAAAGGTGTCTGAGTGACAGGGGAACTAGGGGGGTGGTGGTGTGTGAGTGAAAGGAGAATTAGGATAAAAGATTGTTTAGATATTATGAAATTATTTTAAAGTGGATAGGTAAGAATTGAAATTATTGTAAGTTGTGATTTCAAATTCCTTAAAACCAAATTAACTTAAGTAATTGATGCTTAGTATGATGGGTCTACCTTTTTTGTGAATCATAGGCTGAGACAAGTCTATACAAACTAGCTTTCTTAATTAAACAAATTCATCTTTATTAATTGTTAAAATTAGTGAGAAATTCATTCTCAGGATAACATATTATAATTTAATATATTAAGAAATATTAAAACTACTTGACATTAATTAAATATGTTATAATTTAATATATAGAGGTATATTTGATCTTAATAGAATATATAAGTTTAATTAGTATACAATATTTTTACAGTGACATTTAATCATAACTTTTCATTTATGTAATTTTTAAAATAATAATAAGTAAAATCAACAAATCTACCATAAATTAAGAGTTGTGATTGAATATGTAAAAATCTTTACACTGACCGTGTATACCAATTAAACTCATATATTATAATCTATCACTTTTACTTGTCTTACAAATATTTTCAGTTTTCTTAAAACACTTTATATCACCTGATATAGTCTAAGCGTGCGGATCCTCTTTGCGACGTCTCTACACCAAGACTTTCGAATGTTAGATTTATCTTAGGGATGGCATTAAAATTTAATAAACCTAAACAATTCTCTACATGTTCATTTGCTTTATAAGTTTATATACAAGAGGTCTGTTTTTATTTTTTTAGATACAGGAGATCTAATCGTAAACCTAATTATTTAATTTAAAAATCTTTATATATATCTAATAAATATATGACATTTCATTAGTCTAGCTATATTAAAATCATTCCAGTAAGATATTTCATTAGTGCGTGTCCAGGACTAAAAGCAAAACTGTGAGAGCGACGGCAGAACTGAAGCAGCGCGTGTCGAATGTAGCATGGAAATGCCCATCTTGTTCAGATTTGGTTTTTGATGCCGATGTTCAACAGTCAATTTCTCTTAATACTGACTAATAATATAATACTAACTATAATATATTTAACTAGAAAGTTAAATTCGTAAAAATGTCATATCAAAATGAATTCAAATATTAATTGATATACTAACTATAATCAAACCAAATAACATAATAGAATTGAACACAATCGAACCTCAAACATGATAGATAATATTGGCTTAAATTACTATTTTGATAATTTAATCATAATGATCAAACTAAATAATATTAGGTTCTTGCTAAGAAATAGTCAAAACAGAAACATGATGAGTTAATGGCAATGCATGGTAACTCTGGATCTGTCAATCACCTTACATCTCTCAACTCTCACCAAACTCATCTTCATTGGATAGTCAATCATTGAATTTTCCCTGCAAGCAAAATACCAATTAATCTGTACATTGATTTCTATTCCCATAAATAGTTTTCTTTTCTCACAAAGTTTATAGAATTCCTCATAAGCATTTTTAAATGCTTTGAATTTAAGTTAAAGGACTTGACTAATGCTTTACCATCACATCACTACATCCATCTACTCTGCCCACAACCTTTCGCTGATTACAAATGATGCATATATAAAGAGAACAACTTGACACATTTCTCACCATCCAAACCAAACTTTCCTTTCTTATCTCTAGCTACATAATAAACTCTTCCTGATTCCACTCGTCCATCTAATACTTTACTCTTGCAATTGATATAATTATCATCCAAAGCATGTCACCAACAAACACTTTGGCAATTTTTGTCATCTTCATCTATGTCATCTCCTTTGCCTTTGCTTCTGACCCTGACACACTTCAAGACCTTTGTGTAGCTCTTCCCTCTTCTAGTAAGATACATTACCATTCACCATTTTAATTTTCTCCCTACTCTCATAGTTCAAATAAATGTACCAAAATTGTGTTTAGGGAAGAGTACAATAATGTGCATGGTGTGTACTTAATTATGTGCAGGTGTGAAGGTAAACGGGTTTGCCTGCAAGGCAGAGTCAAATGTGACAGAAGCGGATTTCTTCTTTGCTGGTTTAGCGAAGTCTGCAACTATCAACAACACAGTGGGATCAGTGGTTACAGGAGCCAATGTGGAAAAAATCCCAGGACTTAATACATTGGGGGTGTCTTTCTCAAGGATAGACTACAAAGCTGGGGGACTTAACCCACCTCACACACACCCTCGTGCTACTGAAATTGTGTTTGTGTTGGATGGTCAATTAGACGTTGGATTCATCACCACAGCCAACAAGCTCATCTCAAAGTCCATCAAGAAGGGCGAAATCTTTGTGTTCCCAAAAAGTTTGGTGCATTATCAGAAGAACAATGGGGATAAGCCTGCTTCTGTGCTTTCTGCCTTCAACAGCCAACTCCCTGGCACAGTGTCTCTAGCTGCAGCTCTTTTCACCTCAACACCAACTGTGCCTGATAATGTTCTTGCTCAGGCTTTCCAGATTGATACCAAACAGGTTCATGACATCAAGGCCAAGCTTGCTCCTAAGAAGAGTTAATTTAAGGCACCAATATTCTGTCTTATAAGCCTACTTTTCCTTATAATTCTGGAAGGGTGTTATGACTCATTGTATCAGTTATTATCTTGCATTTTGCTCATTTACGTGGCATCGACTATGACAATAAATTGTATCGCAGACTTACGGGGTTATAGTACACTTTAAGAGTAATACAAATTGTATGTAGTAGAAGGTGTCACTTTATATGTGGGTATATTCATTTCTTGGTGTTGTGGTTCATTTACTTTGTAAACACTGATAATAAAGGTTGGACCTTTACCAGATAACTTTCTCTTTCATGTTGGTTAGTTGTTAAATCAGTTTGGTATGATGCAGACATCTTTAAATTGGAGGCACTTGATAGAAATTGGATTCACTATTCTAGCATATTGTCAAGTAAAATAAATGAGGTGACAGACAAAGTAAAGTGGGATCATGTAGAAAATTAAAGATATCCATGCAGGTTAAATTTCCATGCAGATTTATAGAAGAAAAACCAAAGACGGCCCTCGAGAGATCAAAACTACTTAACTGGTTAAGTTATGAGTGATGACTTAGTTGCATTTTTGCAGTTTACTCCGTTCCACTCTCCTTTCTTATTCTCGCAAGACACCATTGATTTGGGCTCTTTTACTAACAGAGTGCAGGCAATTTCTTTTTGTACTCCTTCATTTCCTATTCACACTCCTCAATGTTTCTAATTTTCTGCAAAACTCCAAAACGCTCTCTTTTACCCTAAGTTTTTTAACGTAGTATCACTCAGTTTTATGGCTGCACACGGACCTTTATGTAGTTATTTGAAAAATTACATTGACTTCTCTATTTCGCACTTTCACCCTCTTTGAACATATATATTTTTCATCTCTATTTTTAGGAACTTCCTCTGTCATGTATATTCGAAGAGGGTGAGGATGTTCTCTCAAAGAGGTAGGTAGAGGCGCACGTGCAGCCATGAAAGTAGGTGATGCTTTGTAAAAAAAATTAGGATAAAAGAGAGTAAGGGTGTTTTGGGGTTTTGCAAAAAAATGTAAACATTAAGGGGTGTGAATAGTAAATGAGGGGATGTTATAAGAAATTGTTCAGAGTGCACTTTATAGCAATATTGACAAAAATGGGGTAGTTGTTCGAATATTTCCTAGGATAATGTAGTTTGACCTGTCAAACCCTCAAACCGCCAACTTAGATGGTGGGTTGGGCCAGATAAGGTAGAAACCGCCAACTTAGATAGTGGTTTGGTGCCAGATGAAGTAGAAACTGCCAACTTAGATGACATATTGGGTCTTGCCATTGACAGGGACAAAGATTTGTTGCGGTCCTAATAAAGAATCTTCAAACCGCCAATGAACGTGGCGGGTTGGGACAACTAGTTCACACAGGCCTACTCTCTAAGTACAAACATGTCTGTAATTAGGGAAAACTATCAACTAAGATGGTGGGTTGATGTCACACTGCAATGTTATGCAATGGGGAGTTGACACATATAAGTATCACGTCAATTCGCCAATCGAGATGGTGGTTTAGAGGGTCAAAAAGTCAGAGTTGTTTGTGCGGCCATTGGGGCGGTGACGTATGTCAACAAATAGCCAACAACCAACCTGAATGGCGGTTTGGGCTGGGGCATAGATCAAATGTAGGGACGCGAAGATGTATATATTATGTAAAGGGTTAAAAATGCATGAACAAGGTGAACTTAAGTTGAAGAAGGAGAAAGAGGAGAAGTTAAGAAGAGAAGAAATAATTTTTTGTAAGTTATTATTTGTTTAAGCAAACATGTTACTTAGTTATTGTTAAGATTATATATTTTTATAATTTAATGTAGGCATCTTAAGTTCTGTAAAATAGTTAAATTTTTATTATGTTTTGTTAAAAAAAATATAATGTTTAGGGTTTGTATATTAATGCAAGGATGAAAAGAAGTATAAAATAAAAAAAAAAAGTTAATGATGTCAGTTTACAATATAGGGTAAAATTATGATTGTTATTTGTATTTATGATAGTTAAAACATTATTTATAATTATTTGAGGTACTAATGTTAGTTTAGATGTGAAATTGATGTTATGGTTTTATAGTTTAGCATGGTGTTTTGATTTTTATCGCAATTGTTGTTATGATTATATGTAGGGATGTAAAATTTTGAAATTTAAATGTTAGCAAAAGAAATGAAAAACGATAAAAAAGTTTAAAATTTAAATTTATAAAAAAAATTATAAATTTGAAACAAAGTTCAAATTTTATTCTGTTTTATGTTGTTTTAAAAGAAACAAAGAACACATAGTTTAATTTTTAATTTTGTTAAATGTTTGATTTAATAATTTAAATTGTAGTAATGATTAAATAATTAGTATGAGGCCTCAAGGAGTTTCATTTAGCGATTCTCATTCAGACATGCAGTTTTCTTTATAATATATCTTTTGATGAATTTGTGTGTAACAAATTCATGCTAAATTAAACCTTTCACATAATCAGGTTGTGAGAAAAATTATATGTAAATATATTGTTTATGAAAATCTTGGGCAATTTGGTACTTTACAAGTACCTGATGATGGTGATCTAAGGATGATAGTTAACGTTTTCTCGACAACTTATGCAACGTCATGATAGAACTGTTTGTTGATATAGAGCAGTCTGATGCTACCATTAATACGTAGGAACAGATAGAATATTATGTTGGAGGATCAATGCCAACAATGGGAACCACATATTCAGAACACCAATCAATGTCAAGCAGTAGTGTAGATATAAGACATGCAACTATAGCAAATGAACGTAACAAATCTAGGAGACGATGAATATCGTCTAGACGTTGTGCTCTACGAATGTGATGAATTTATCTCAGATTACGACAATGGAGGTGAAGACAACAACACACATCTGGGATCAAGTTCAGACACGGATAAGGAAACAACAACAACTCATCATCAACAATAACTAGTCTGTAAATGCGAAACTATTTAACGTTACTATTTTATGACCATGTTAATGTTATATGGTTTATTGCTTTTAAGGGGCCCAAATTTTGTTGCCTTCCATGCACTATACTAATATTAACTGGACACATCCAGATCAAGAAACAAATTTTCTACCTATTCGAGCTTCTTATAACTGGCAATACGGGCAAAAGTTGTTTAAGGGATTAGAGTTTGACTCAAAAGATGAAGTCAAATTGGTTGATTCGCAACACTGCCTAAGGACATATCACAACTACGAAATTATTGAAACCAGACCAACAATATTTTTTATCTGATGTCCCAACTATACAAGCGGATGTCCATGGCGAATGAGAGTCATGCTATCACAAAGAACAAATAAATGGACACTAACAAAATAAGGGGGGTTCGCATTAGTATGTGAATGCGACTTTTACACAAGATCACGCAAAACTGACTTCTGATGTTATTGGCAACTACATTTTAGGTAATAAAAGTCTAATATGTTTTTGTAAGTACGTTATTTCAATTGGTATATTTACTAACTAAATATCATGTGAAATGTTTTATGTATTGTTCAGTTTGACCTATCTGTTGCGATATCAATGATTCAAGGAAGAATTTGGAGCGACTTATCACATATAGCTTCTTACAAGAAAGCATGGTTGGGTAAACAAAAGGCTATGACCAAAGTTTTCGATGAATGGGAAGAATCATATGACACGTTGCGCAGGTGGTTGGATTGGATGGTAATAAATGTCTTGGGTCAGTTTACGAACTTGTAACAACGGAGTTTATGGTTGACAATGTTGTTGAAGAAAGATTTTAACAATTTAAGTGTGTCTTCTGGATATTTAAACCTGCGGTTGATGGATTTAACTCATGCAAACCCATACTGCAGATAGACGAGACCTTCTTGTATGGAAAGTATAAAGAATGTTGTTAATTACAACAACACAAGATGAAAACAGTTGCATCCTTCCATTGCATTTGCGATCATGGACGGTGAAACATTAAGTAATTGGACATGGTTTTTCGCTAATATTCGAGAACATGTAACCCAAAAAAAATGAGTTATGTCTAATCTCATATCAACATAAAATCATTATAGGTGCAGTTCAGGTTTCACCTATGTGGAAACTGCCACATGCTCATCGTGTTTTCTGCATTTGCCACATAGCAAGAAACTTCAATCGCAAATTCAACAACACAAGGTTGAAAAAAAATTTAATCACAATGAGTAAATTAAAATATTTCATTAATTAACGTTCCTAAGTCCCGTCTCCAAATTAAATTGTTCTTTACTAACATTTTCCTACCCTTATTTTTTCTCAAGGTACGAAACATGTCTAACTAAGTTTGACCAGAAGTTGGCAAATTTTAGAGAGACTAGCTCCTAAATAAGGAAATATATTGATCGGATTGAAGTTAGCAAGTGGAGCATGACACATGCAAAAGACCAAAGATTTGGTCACATGATAACTAACTTGCTCAAAGCAGATAATAAAGTCTTTTGAGAGAGTTAACAAAGTCTACTCGAATTGAAAATGAAATGAATTTGAGAGAGTCACAACCACAAAACAGAGTTAGATGTTCGATTTGCAGACAACTTGTATGTAAATTATATATTGTATGTAAATTAAATATTGTATGTAAATTAAATATTTTTCCCCTATTCAACCTAACAACGGTTTGTTATTATGTTTATTGTGCTATTGTAAAATGTTATCACGCTAAACTTTATATTATTTTTATATTTTTTTAAACAACAAATATTTAAATTTAAAAAAATTAATAATTTTTTATGCACCAAAGTGTTTTTGGCTTTACAATTTTTTTATATTCGTTTTAAAATTTTGTTTTAAATTTTTTACATTTTTTTGCTTTAAAATTATTTTCACTTTATATTAGTTTTGGCTTTAAAATTTCAAATGAATGTAATTTCAAAATAAATTAATTTTACTACATATGAAAACTAATGCATTCATAAAAGTGTTTCGTCAATTTTCACGTTAGTATTTCAATTTTTAAATATGTATCTATTTCAAATCATATACTTACAAATAAATGAATGTAATTTCTATATACTAACTAAGTTAAATTATTGACAACATTACATTCATTCTCGCTAAGTTATAAAAAAAAATCATTTTTCAAATATTTTTTTAAAAACATACTTATCAATGGTCATTGATCATCAATTTTTGGGTACTAAATATTTTTGCAGTTAAAAAATATACTTATAAAATTTTCATATTATTTGAAGATGGTTATGGTTAATTTAAACTTGAATAACACAAATAGTTAGTAGAAAAAATTTTATTTTAAGATTATAATAGCTTATTATTTGTTATAAAAAGGTAACTATAATTTATAACTATTATTTATATATCTATCCTCTTTATCACACATTTGTATAATATTTTAACTGTATAATATTTTTTTTTTATTTTTAACTATTACTGGTTCCATGTATTATATTCCGAGATTATAACAAAACATTAATTTTGCTAGTCTAGTTATAATTTATAATTGCTCCAAGTGTAATTATAATTATATTTTACAGTTATAATTTATTATATTACATTTTACACTATAATTTATATTTTAGTGTTTCATTAAATTTATCACCTTGTAATAATTCTTTAAATCACCAACCCTTAAATTAGCAAAAAAAAAATGCAAACTAGAAGAATAAATATCTTAAGAATGAGTAGCATGTGGGCTCCTTCGCGAATTATATGGGGGCCCAAACCACTATCTCAGTTGGCGGTTCCCCTAGTTATAGACATGTCTGCACCTAGGGTGCAAACTTGTATGAACTAGTTGTTCCAACCCACCATGTCAGTTGGTGGTTTGGAGATTCTTTATCGGGATCGCAACAAATCTCTGTCTTTGTTAATGGCAAGGCCCAACGCGCCATCTAAGTTGGCAATTTTCACCTCGTCTGGCCCAAAAACATCATCTAAGTTGGTGATTTCCACCTCATTTAGCCCAACCCATCATCTAAGTTGACGGTTTGGGGGTTTGACAGGTTAAACTACATCGTTCTGAGAAATATTCAAACCACTACCCCATTTTCATCAATATTACTACAAAGTGCACTGTGTTGGTAAAAGAGCCATTGATTTGAGTCAGATTTTAAGCATAGTGAGTGTATGGCTTTAGTTATTCTTTCAAAATTAAGAAGTACTTAGAATTAAACAATTTAATTAACAATATTTTATATAATTATGATCTATATACGGGATTGAAATCCTCTATTCCAAATTGGTGTTCCAATTCTTGTCCCAACTAATTAATAATTGTCATGTCATTTATTGAATTTTCTTTTATAATTTTTTTATATCTTACATAGATAATTAAATAATATGATATTTATTGATTGATTGAGATAGTAATTGAAACACCAATTTAGAACAGAGAATTTTCATCCTATATATGATATTGACTAAATATTTTGAGGGGGTGAAAATAATTAAATGATATCTTTTTATGAAATGAATGTTTATTATGTTAGAATTAGAGGTAGGGGTAGGGGTAAGTAAATAGACTGATCCGACCTGTTTAAACTTAACCCACGAAATTCCCATTTTAAATGGGTCAAATAAAGTTTGATCTGTAAAAACAAATGGACTTTTTCAACCGTCTTTGTACGGCTTGCAAAGTCTATCTAAACTTAACAGATTAGTTAGTGGACCCATATACATAAATATATTTTTTTAAAAATAATTAAAAAATTATAATATTTTAAAACTAACTAAGCTATATTATATCATACCAAAAATTAAATCATCATTTATAATAATCTAAAATACTAAATATTTTTAATACTAAAAGTCTAAAATATCATAATTTAAGACAAAAAAGTTACAATACTAACGCAAACTAATAGTTCAAATGACAATTTTGTTTCTTTAAACGGGCTATGAACTAAACCCGTGAGCCTACAGACTTAGGGTTTGATTGGTTTAGTTTTGTTTTTTAGTTTTTGAAAAGAATTTTCAAAAATAGTTTTCAAAAACTATTTTCGGGAAGAAAAGAAAAAAAAAACTTGTTTGACAAGTTTTATTTGAAAATTCTTTTGAAGATGTAAAAATGGAAAAACTTGTTTATATTTATTAGAATTTAATTAATGAAAAGTAAAAAGCAACATATTCTGATTGTATTTTGAGTTTTCAAAACAGAAATAGAAAATTGAAAAGCAAAATTATTTTCAGTTGTTCCTGTTTTTTAGTTTTTAAAAACTAGAAAAGTAGAACTATTTTCGAAAACTGTTTTCAGAAAACACTATCCAAACAAGTTTTTCAATTTTTAAAAACTAAAATATTGAAAACAATTTTATAAAACTACTGTGAAACAAACACTTAATTTTTCCATAAAAATATGATTCTATGAAAAAAAAATTATCCAAAAACTTGCACAGAAATAGAAGGTCCGGAGACTCAGGTTTATATAACGGTAGGTTTTTTTTCTTATAAAATTAGAATATTAGGTTCGTTTTTGTTAACGTGAAATTGAACCTCCCATTTATCATTAAAATATGTGCACATGGGTTTAGGGTTTATAAAAGTTTCTATATTACAGTAGCATTATTAAAAGTTAAGTGAAAAATAAAATCTAAATATTATATATATTTAAAAAAGATTGAGTTCGATAACAAGAACCTTAATCTTTTATCGAAGCAATTTAGCTATTTAAAAAAATAATTTAGATAGCAATTTGGACTTAACATCATTCACTAATATATATTAAAATTTGGATCTCTTGAATGGGAGTGTTATCTTTATATGAAATATTATTTACATAGAGTAACTAAAAGACATTTGGAAGACCATCTGTCTTGACTCAAATTCAAAGTCGTAACTAGTGCTAGTCTAATAAATCTAACAAAAATAGAACAAAACTTGTCAAATAATTTTTCAAAGTAAACATACTTTCTTGATTTCTACATAAATTTTAACAAAGTCTCATCTATATTTTAGATATCCCAAAATTTACAAAAAAACATCTTTTATCAATATAATTCACCAGCAAGAATTTTCAACAACATCAAATATACAATATCTAAACACAGAGGAGTGCTAGCAGCACACTCTTTAGCACACTCCTTCTAACACACTCTCTGTTATGAGTTGAAATTTATTAAAAACTACAAATTAGGAAAGAAAGTTATTTAATGACAACTGAGACTTATATAATTTGTTGTTTTCAATAAATTTCTATTAATCATGTAGAGTGTGTTAAAAAAAAGTGTGCTTTTAGCATTTCTCCTAAACATAAAACCCCTTAACTAGACTTCTTATAGTTGCAGAATATACAAAAGTCCCAAAATAACATCAAATGGCCATCAACATAGAGGAGACCTACCAAAAAGAAATAATAGTAGAGCTGAAACAAATGAAGATGTCAATAACCTACTACTCAACTACTTGAGAATTTGGATAAAAAAAACAATAGAAAGAAGGTAGGTCACAAAGACTTAGCGATAGTCTAACAACCATCACGAACTAAATAGGAAACATACTAACACACAAGTTTTTCGATAAAAACATTTCTCAATATAAAACTTATTAAATCCATGAGTTCAATAAATCCCACAACCTCAAGTAACTTAATCCCAATATCCAAATGATTATGTTTATCATATCCAAAACAATAACATATTTATCATATATACTAAATAAGCAAATTTAAAATGAAATATATTAACATAAAACATAAATCATATGAAATGTAAATACAACGGGGATCACTCATGATAAAACCAAGAGGCAACTCTATCTCATTAATAGCCCTCTCCTCCAAGAGTGGTCTCTCTCTTGGGGCAGCTTTATCTAACAAATAGTCATCTCCTCCCGAAATCATATCACGCATTAATGTCATATCATATCGTATCATATCATTGAGGCAACTCTATCTCGTTGATGACCTTCTCCACAAAGTGACAGCTCCATCTAACTA
The DNA here is from genome assembly GCA_037954015.1 of Psophocarpus tetragonolobus. NCBI lineage: Eukaryota > Viridiplantae > Streptophyta > Magnoliopsida > Fabales > Fabaceae > Psophocarpus > Psophocarpus tetragonolobus. Next base: position 33,777,209 of record CM075692.1, on the reverse strand, counting down.
ATAACTTTCTCTACTCGGAATCACACAACTAGGTGCACCAAGGTCGTTATCATCTACTAATAACATATGGGTTGTAACATGGATCCCAATAATATAAATATCAAGTTTATTCTATTTCATCAAAGTCCCTTCCAAATTAAATCTTCAATTTCATCAAACATAATCAATTTAAATTTATAAATTTCTCAAACTTTGAAATAAATCTCATAGAGAATAAAATCAAATAAAAAAGTATGTTTTCCAAACTTATTAAGTAAACAACTAAGATAAATGAAAATACTAATTATAAAAATATTAAAATAGGTCATGTTGATCGTTAAACCTCTCACAACTATAGAGAGTCTGCCAAACTATTTCCCAACTACTTCAAGAGTATTGTGCTAGGTAGAAATCAACAAATCTGAGCACTAATAAAGATTTTAAACATTTAGAAAAGTGTTTGAAACTCTACTTATTTATAGGTAAGCATAAAAATCCCTAAAACTAGTGCTCCACACTTTAAAAATAATTTTACCTGAAGCTAACACTTTCCAATAGCCTATTCTTTAGGTTATGAGTTTATATTAGAAAACCAAAACGAGCAACCTTAACAATGTAGGTACCATCTTTCTTCCTCAGAGCATTATCTCTAACACCAAAAGTTATTAAACTTAGTTCCAAAAAGAAAAAAAAAATGAGTAAGAGTTTTGGGTTTCATTACCTGTCACTAGGTATAAGGGATTTGAGAGTAAATAAAACACAAAAGGATGAGAAGAAGAAAAGAAATGAAGATGAAGAAGAAGGGGAGGAAAAGTGAATGAGAGAAAGAAGAAGGGGAGAGGGGGAACGAAGGTTAAGAGAAAGAAGTTTAATTTAATTTTTTTTTTAATAATGAACGTGCATTTCACCACGACTCTCCACTTATATAAAGATTCACTATTAGGTATGAACTTGTTATTTCTTTAGCATTTTATCCGATGTATATCTATACTTTTACTGCCTTTAAAAAAAGTTATTCAATGATATATGTACCACCTGCACCCAATTAAGAAACCATTATTTTTTGTTTTGATAGCTTAAAATCATTGAAAATCTTTTTTAAATTAAAAAATTAGATAAGAAAAAAAGAAAGAATTTGAAATTTCAGGTTATATAAAGGAAAAAACAAACGAAATTTCGGAAAAAGCGGAGGAAAAAACATGTGACGCCCGAAAGGATGAAATTTTTTAAAAGTAAGAAAAAAGAAAGAAGAAAAGAATGAAGTAGATAAAACTATTTCAATGTGTATTCTAAATTCAGATTTGCAGAAGTAGTGAATATATAAAGAGATTTGCAGAAATGAAAATAGTATTAGCTCTCTAACGGTACTCTTATGTGGTATCTTGTTTAACGATGACTGACAAGGGTAGGTTGGACATAAGAGATGGCGAAGTTGATAACCGCAGAAGTGAGAGACAGCTGAACCTGAACCTTCAAAAGCCTCTTTCAGTCGTGGTCGTAGGTTGGTGGTTCAAGGTAAAGTGTTGGTATTGTATGTTGAATGGTAAAAACGTTACTTTTAAACTTGGCCATCTCATTTTCATATTATGCGTTACCGCTAAGAACATGGGACATTCCAAACAACAACAATAGCAGCCCCAGCTTACCCAACTAGTTCAATCTCAAAACAATAATGACACCTATCATTGATACTGGAATACACTAACCTTTTCTTCTTTTTTCTTTTTTTTTTCTCTTTTGAGTTTTCCGTTGAATAGATAATTTTTTCTTTAAATTTAATTGGTATGAATTGAAAATATAACTTTATACTTACGTCCGATAAAATATAATTAAATGTCATTATAATTTTTTTTTAAAATTCTTTTTCTTTTATATTGCTAACCAAAATCATAAGGCCATTGTTAAATAATAATATAATTTAATTTAAATATGTTGGATTTTTATATAGGTTTCTGAAAAATACTTAATTTTATATTTTATTCTTTTAAAATCTTTAGAATATGATTAAGTTTTTTTTTTTGGAAAAAATATCACGTGATTTTTTTATAATAAAAAAATATTATTATTAATAGTGAAACAACTTTTGATACTTGAAAATACTTATTTTTTATTTTATTTTAATCTCTTGAATATTATGTCTTAAATAGTCTTTGTCATGGACGCGTAACTTTAAGTGATGGAATAGCTAATGTTTTACTTTGTAAATCAGTATAAGTTACTGATAATAATATAATAATTACATGTGACATTTTTAAAAATAAAAATAATTACACGTCAAATTGAGTCATACTGATTTGTTTTTTTGAATATTTTTTTGGCTAAATTTATATAAATTTAAAATAAAATTAAAAAATCAAATAATGCCGAATCTAATAGACTTGATTTTATATGAGTTTTGATTTTTTGAACTCATCAATATACCATGAAACAGGCTTATTTTTGTCTGGTTTTATATGAGTTTAAATTTCTTCAACTCAACCATACCCATTTTAGCTAATAGTGAATTGACCTATGTATCAAGTTTGTGTACAATATTAAGTTTGGTTTTAAATAAATACATAAATAAAAAAAACAACTATGTGTACAATGTTAAGTATTAAAACACAAATAAATAAGTAAAAAAAAATGAAATAAATTTAAGTTGTTTAGTATTAAGCAAAGAAATTTAATTGTCCTATATATATATTATTAATAAGTTTTATATATTAACTAATAAAAAACATTTGAGATGAATTTTAAAAATAATTATTATAACAGTTTAATAATTATGTATCTTATTATTAAAAAAAATATATTATTAATTTATTAAAATAATTTTTAATATAATTATTATAAAAAATAAATTCATCACATATCATAATTTTCAGTGACTTAATAAAATATTAATTATATCATTATTATGCATTTAATGACAAAAATTATTTTAAAACTTTAAAGAACTAAAATAAAAAAAAAATAGTTATTTTTTCAGGGACCACAAGTTGATTTAATCTTTTAAAAATAGTTTTTTATTAGTTATTTGATGTGACAAAATATTGGTCTTAATTAAAGGTGGACATATAACAGAAAAATTTATTTAAACAAAAACATATTTTAAAAACAATAGATTCACCAAAAAAAGTATATATATAATTTTAAATCTATAGATTTTAGTAGCATTATAGGAAGTACGATAGCTAATAACTAAATTTTTAACCACTTGTATTAGCTCACATTTAAATAATATATGAAAAATAAACTCTTGTATAAATTGATCTCAATTCATTTTATGTTATACTTCCAGATTTGAAGAAAAGGAAAACAAAATTGAAATATAATATATTAACTATTTTTATTTTATTTTAAAAAACTAAACAAATAACTAATATAATTACTTTTAGTTGTGTAAAACTAAATATAACATCTCCCTAAAATAAAAACTAAATATAACCTAGAGTTTACTTCAGTTATATGCCTATTAAATTTTGGATTAAAGATGATATACCTGGTGTAAAGAAATTCTACAAGAATGTAAAATAGAAAACCAATGAAATAAATTATACAAATAAATAATTTCTTACTGTTTTAAGAATGAAACCTATTTTATACATGGTTAAGTTTCATTATATAAACTAGCAAAATATAGGTGATGTCGCGTTTGTTTATTCGCATTTATATTTCATATGTTATAACAATTTTGGAGTTTTAATTTAATATTTTTTGTAAATTTTTATATTTTGAAAAATGAATTATTATGTGACATATTTTGAAATATATTTCGTTAATTTTATATTTTTTTTATGATAACATAATAAAAATATGTCATATCATCAATAAATATATCAAATATGCAATGAATATGAAAAAAATGAAAAGAGGAGAAAGTTTGAATAGAACTCAAAATATTATTGTACATATGTATTTGCATGTTTATTAAGAATATTTATCATGAAATATATACATATATTAATCATGTTTAAGGAAGATTAATTTGTGATAAGGTAGAAATTGTGAAAATATGCATATATTAATAAGGAAAAGTTATATTTGTGAAACTAAGAACAGTTATAAAATGTTTAGAACGTAAAATAATTATAAAATGTGAACAAAAGGTTATTATATAATATATAGTATAAAATATAATATAATATATTATAAATTATGGATATAGTTGGACACTTACGTATATTGGATATCAATATTTTAAAATAATTTTTATTTAAAAGTTATAAGGTTGGTCTAGTGGTAAATTTTATGTTTGGGGAGTGAGAGATAGTGGGCTCAAGTTCCTCTTATGAGAAAATAACTTATTTTTTTAATTTTAAAATAGGTGTAAAGGTAGAATAAGTATTTTGAGAAGTGAAACTCAAAAGGTAGACATTTTTTATATGGGCCTATCAGTGAAAGCAACGGTAGAACTAAAGCAGATGCGTGTCGCTTCTAAATGCCCTATCCACTATGCCCTCCATCCATTTCCCCAACATTTCAGATGTGGTAATTGATTATTTGACTCAAAGATAATTTCTGTTAATAGTTTGTTTAAGGAGAAAATGTAATAAATTTATACAAATTGATAAATTTATTAACTTTTACTATAAAATATTACAAATTATATAAATAATAATTTATAATTGGAAAACAATGTAAAATTATTTGAAGTAGTCATGGATGATTTTTAAACTAATTTTTTTAAATACAGATTTCTCTAATTTTTTTTTTTGAAAGAAGCAAAATTTTACTAAATAACACTCATAAGTTACAAGAGGTGACAGGGAAGAGAAAGCAGGTTACAAGTACATAGTAAAATATAAGGATTCAAGAAACATCCTCCCACAACTCCACCTCTCTCCCCCCCAACTTACATAAATAAGGAAAAACATCATAGTTACACCACAAGGAACTAACCTTTCTTAGGAAATTATACATGTCTTTTCTCAATTATAGAGAAACATAATTTCGGACGAGTAGAACACCCAACAAAAGATATTGAGGAGACATTGTAGAAGCCTTTTACTCACAACTAAGTCCTTTGTAGGGATAGCTGCCAAATGTCCTCTACATTGAAAGGTTCACCTTAAAATTTATTGCATTCCTAGCTAACCATATTCCCCACACAATTTCCAACCAAACTACACATAGGATATCCTTGGTAAGTTTACCTCTTGAGATAGAAAACTCCAAATGTTGTCAGAAGATGGATTCACAATATATCCTAAATATCTATAAAAGTACATCCAGACAAGATAGCTAGACTTACAAGTAAAGAGTAAGTGACTTACAAAATCAGTTATCAAGTTGCATACAGGACACATAGCATCAACTGAATGAATGATATTTCTCTTGGCCAATTCAACCTTTGAAAGGATCTGATTATGCATTGCCTTCCATGAGAAAGTAACAACCTTAGATGACACCTTTGATTTTCATAGCCTTTTGAAGAATAGAGAAGTCTAACCTTAAGCACCTCCACAGGCTACCTTGTAAGTCTATCTCCTCAGCCCTATTATCCTTCACTTCTCGCCTCATAAGAACCCCTTGCAACACCCCCTCTAACTTTCTCACCTATTCTTCCTCCCAACTAAACAAGTCCCTCCTCCAACTAAACCTCCAAATCCATCCATGATCACACCACCCCCAACCTCATATAGTAGTGCCCATTTTTTTATTAGAAAGAGCATAAAGTCTAGGAAATAGAGATTTACGCCCCCCTTTCCCCGACACCCTCTACTCCCCTTCCCAGAACTTAAACAAGGACCTATTCCCAACCAATGGTTTGACCGCACTAGAGAACCACTTATTCACCCTGCCTTTCAAAAGTTACCTTTAGGATATCATTTCACCATTGTGAACCACCTTTCCTCTGACTCACAACCAGATCTCTTCTAATCTCAACCCCATATCTAGCCTCCAGAACTTGGATCTAGAGTGAACCCACCCTTTCCTCAAAGAATCCACCATCGCCATTTGCCAATAAGTTCTTTATTGAAAGCCACCACGTCTTTAATTCCAAGGCCACCATAACTTTTTTCTTTGCACACCTACTCCCGCTTTATCCAAGCTACTTTATTGCACTCTTCCAAGTCAACCCACATAAATTGCCTTTGCATAGACTGGATGATCTGAGACACTTTCTTTGGGATCGTATAAAAAGACAGAAAATAAAGAGGAATGGAAGAGAGAGTTGACTTGATCAGACAAATTCTTCCTCTTAGGGACAAATTTGTTTGCTTCTACAGAGTTAATTTAGCTCTCATTTTATCAATAACTAGCCTCCAAATTGGCTTACACCTCATATTAGCCCCCACAGGAACTCCCAGGTAAGTAAATGGCATTTGTAAAACCCCACAGTTAAGGATCGTTGCAAAGAAATCGAACTCCTATGTCTTCACCCCAACACCTCCCAAACTGCTCTTTTTGAAATTAATCTTTAGACTTGATGCTAATTCATCGCACCTTAGAGAACTTTTCAATGTATATACGTTTTGGTGATCCAAAGAAATCATAAAAATAGTGTCGCTCACGTATTGTTGGATCACAACCCTAAGATCATGGTTTCCTAACTTGATACCATATAAAAGATTTATTGCCTGAGCTTTCTTGATCATCCCACCAAGTCCTTTCACTACAAGTAAGAATAAGAAGGGAGTCATTGAGTCCCCCTACCTCAAGCCTCTTTGCATACAGAACTGCTTAGTGACACTTCCATTAACTAAAACAAAGACAGACGAAGACTGAAGACATCCTTGAATCCAATCAACCTATCTTTCCCCGAACGCTAAACATCTAAGCATATAGAACAGAAAAAGCCAACTAATAGAAGCATACGCCTTTTCAAAATCCGCTGTGAACACCAAGTGAGGCTTCTTTTTCTGCTTTGCCTCCTAAATGACTTCATTTACTATCATAACACTGTCAAGTAAATGCCTCCTTTAATGAATATAGTTTGCATTTCTTCAATGATACTAGGAAGTACCTTTTGGAGACGGAGTGCTAACACCTTTACGATTATTTGATAAATTATGTCAATTAAAGAAATGAGCCTATAGTCCTCAAGGCCATTGGGGCAATCCCTCTTGGGAATCAAGGAGAGAAAAGAGGCATTAGAACCCCTTGGGAGCTTTCCATTCTGATGAAAATATGACATTACCTTGCAAATATCCTCCTTTATCAATTCCCAAAAGTGTTTTACAAACTTTATATTGTAACCATCTGACCTAAAGATTTTGATCTGTCACACCCCCAAATAGCATGTTTGATTTCTTCCTCAGAGAACTCTTTTTCTGGATCATTTCTTTGGGCATCCGAAACTCTGTAGAACTTCATTCCATCTAATCTCACCCTATCATCCCTTGAGATTGGAATCTATCTTTAAAGAATTGTTTGACCTCCTACTTTACTTAGATTGTATCATCAATCCATTCCCTATTGGCCAGCAGACCAATTAGCTCATTAATTATCCTCCTCTGATCTATTGAAGCATGGAAAAAATGAGAATTCATATCTCTTTCTCTTAACCACTTAATCTTTGCCCTTTGGGCCAATAGATTTTCTTGAAAGGAACCCCCTACCTATCAACTTCAATCCCCTTGTACTTTTGGAATATAAATTCTGCAAAGTCATCACAATCTAGCTAACTAGTTGAGGTTGGACTATTTCAGTATAATGGGGTAATGATATGACTAGTCTACTCAAATTTAGCTGAAAACTTTTAGGAGTTGAATCAAGCTATTCTTGAGACACTAAGATCCTTTCTAGAACACTACACCCTTTACTCCTAGAGCTGAACCAACTATAGTGATGGCCAACAATAGAAACCTCCAGTAACTCCATATTACAAATAAACTATGAGAACTCATTAACCTTACTCAGAGATGTGTTAATCACCCTATTTCCCGTAATCTTTTCATTTGGGGATCTGACTGCATTAAAATCTCCCGCTACACACCGAAGACACTCGAGAAACCATTCTCTAAATTCCAGAAGGATCCTCCACACTTCCTTTTTCCCAGCCATATGGCAAGGAGCATAAATATTGACAAAAATCTTATCAGTCGACTACGAGATGAACCTAGCTTTAACAACAAGAAACCCCACACATTGGAAAAATTCATTGGCAATGAACTCCATATTATTCCACAAACACATGAGCCCCCTTGACAAATTATTTGCAGGAACAACACTCTATCCCATATTAGAATTACCTCAGATAGCACAACATAACTACTAACTATATTTGTTTCCTTTATTTCTTGAATACATATAAAATTAATACCATGTTTTGAGACAATACGCCTAACTGACCTTCGTTTCTCCTTCCCCCTTATTCCTCTTATATTATAAGAAAAAACATTTATCATTTCATTTTGAGGTCCTATGCCCATGGTCTGAATAGATATTAGATGCCCTCTTACAATCTCTAGATTCCAACTCAACCAATCTCTGCACAATTAACTTGTCAAGAACTATACAAGAAGCACATATACTTTTCCCAACAACCCACAAAAATTGCCCTACATTTGCTCTTCCATGCACAAATTGAAGACTCCCATTAACCTACTCATCTGCATTGCCTTTATCTCTCCTGGGACGTCTCACATTCTGGCTTACTCCTTTACTTGCTTGAACAAGAGGTACTTCATGCCATTCAACACACGCATTAACAAGGGGGAATCACCATAAACGGATTACCCATCTAATTACGTCTCAATTTCCTTTTAACAAACCTAAAGCCAAATTTGAAACTCCCCAAGCTATGGGAATATTAACTAGACCACCCATGGAATAAGTGGTTGAAGGGTGAGGACCTCTCACTTGTTCCCCGTTTAAAACAATACCTGTAAACTGAGCTAAAGATGTATCACACCCACATTAAATGCCTTCTCCACGACCCCAAAACTTGATCCATTACAATGAGCTACTGCTCATAAGTTTTCTGCATCAAGTTGAACATTTTGTCCCACCAAATGTCATCAGACGCGTGAACATGATCTAGGTTCATTTTCTCAAGACCAGACAACAGTACCAAATCACTTCCTAGATATTGAACCTTCACAGAGACCATCCCCTACATACAGAAACCTTGCTCCACCTTACTCATTTGTTTTGGGTTTCTAAATTGACCAACTACACATGTACTAAGCCAAGTATTGTTAGACTCCTAGATAGCCCAATTTGGGCTTTTTTTTCATACAAAGTGTAATAATAATAAAAATTTTCAAAAATAGGGTGGGTTCGCGTAAAATTTTCAGAATGGTATAGTTTTGGTCCAAACCGGCAACTCATCTAGTGGTTTGGAGAAATGAACCTTCGAAACTGGCAAGTCAAATGGTGGGTTTAGCGAAGAGGTGACACTTGTCACGATGTGTGGAAACCGACAAGTAGATGGCGGTTTGGAGATGCTTTAATTACATCGTCCTTTCAGGTGGCACCAAACTGTCAAACAAGATGGTGGTTTGGTCTAATAAAATCCTCTAAATGTGTAAGCCCTAATTTGTAGAGAAAGGAGAAAGAAAAAAATTGTAGGAGCTTAAGAAAAATATTGAGAAGCGTTGGAAAATTTTGGTTTAGAAAAAAAATAAATTTGTAAGTTTTTATTATTCCGATTATATTATTTTCTTTATTATTCAGATTATATTATTTTTGTTTATAATTCTGATTGCTAAATACATTTTTAAATAAGTTATGATGAGTGTCTTACACTAAAAAAATATGTTTATAAGTTATACTAATTTTCTAAAAGTATTGTTACTAATAAATAAACTAATTTTTACATAAATTGTCTTTTATCTGGATTTTCACATAAACACCAAATACAATATATTTAAATTAAGATTTTAAATAATATCAAAAGACTATCCGGACTTTCTATTGTATTTAGAGATTAATTCATGCATTGTTTAGGTCCTAAAATATAATTTATTTCTTTTCTTTTTCTTAAATTAAATATTTGTATTTAAATTTATAAATTCTTCATATTAATAATTATTTTTCAAAATTTTCAATTTAACAATTAAAATTTGTTAAATATATATGATTTTACTAGTTTTTTAAAATTATTAATTTATCAATAATTTTAATTTTTCTTCTTCATTATTTTTTTTAAACATGCTTATTATTTCCTTTCCTATGTTACGTTGCATGTACAGTGTAAGCTCAACCTGTCATGTTAGTTGGCGTTTTGGGGACAGAAATTTCTCGGTTTCCATGAAATAGCCCAAACCAGCAACTCAGTTGCCGGTTTCCATTGTGTGTGGGCCCAAACTAGCAATTAAGTTGCTAGTTTCCAACAGAAGTCTGCAAACCGTCAACTCATGTGACAGGTTGGCCCAAATCTACACCATTCTGGGAATTTTTCACAAAATCACTCTATTTCCGTAATATTTTAACTGTTAAACACTATGTTAAGAAAAAAGCCCCCCATCTGTCATCTCCTTCTAGCCTTTAGTATTAGAATAAACAACCTCTATTGCTTGCTGCTTGATCGGGGCAGGATGACCTGGTCGACCTGATTGCACCAACGTCTTTCTCCAATGCTACGACTGAGTAGCACAATAACCACCCTTGGAAAAGCCCCTCCGAACTATTTCATATTGAAACAGAGGCAAATTAACATGTAGTTTTTCTTTCCCTATTTAAATCTTATCAAACTCCTCTTCCAACCTCTTAGAATTTTTAACATCCAAGAATTAAACAAAGTCGAACCTAGCCTCATCCTTCCTATGAAGGCGATCCAAGAAAATTTCGGTAACCTCACCCCACCTTCTAAAAATCTTAAATAGAGCTCTCTCAACATAGTTATCAGGAAAATGAGAGAAGTAGAAAGTTGTAAGATCCCCTCTAAACTTGCGTAGCCATTTCCCATCCTCGTGGACTTACCCTCCCCCTAGCTCTCACTCCTTCCTCTCTCTCATGACTAAAAGACTCTATTTTAAAAATCTTTTCTCTTAATTAATAGTTATTACTGACTCTAGTATAATATGAAATAATTCACAATAAAATTTTAAAAAACTTTAGCTTAAGTTATATAATTACATAAATTTAAATATTATTTAATAATTTAATCACGAATCAAATAATGTTTAGACAACAATCGAACCACTGACCTGATTGATAATATTAGTTCTAATTACTCATTTGATAATTCATGATTAAACTAAAATGCATAAATCAGAAACATGATTGGTTTAGTGTTTGAAATGAATTTCAAGAAAGTAAACGGAGAAAAAGAGATATAAGATGATGAACTCAGGAGTTCATCACAGTGCATGGATAGACTGATCAAGTCTGGATGAATATAAAGTATGACCATGCATCTCTCACCAAACTCCTCTTAATTGGATAGTCAATGTTCCAATATTCCCTACAAGCAACAAACTAGTCCATACGTTGATTTCTTTTCACATCAAATATCAATAATTTTATTTTCTAGTAAAGACTAAAAAACTTTTTTATGGAATTCCTGTTTAATCTTTTTACACAATTGCTTTGAATTTAAGTTTAAGGACCACACTAATGCTTTACCATCACATCTCTCCTATCTACTCTTATCATAACCACTGCCTGTTTACAAATGATGCATATATAAAGAGATCAACTTGCCACACTTCTTACCATCCAACATAAACGTTCCTCTATTATCTCTAGCTATACAATCATCATTCAAAGTCCAAAGTCCAAACCATGTCACCAACAAACACTTTCACAATTTTTGTCATGTTCTGCTGTGTCATCTACTCTGCGTTCGCTTCTGACCCTGACACACTTCAAGACCTTTGTGTGGCACTTTCCTCTTCAGGTAACATATATACATTACTTACTGTTCACCATTAGTTCAAATAAATGTACCAAAATTGTGTTTAGGGAAGAGTACAATAATGTGCATGGTGTGTACTTAATTATGTGCAGGTGTGAAGGTAAACGGGTTTGCCTGCAAGGCAGAGTCAAATGTGACAGAAGCGGATTTCTTCTTTGCTGGTTTAGCGAAGTCTGCAACTATCAACAACACAGTGGGATCAGTGGTTACAGGAGCCAATGTGGAAAAAATCCCAGGACTTAATACATTGGGGGTGTCTTTCTCAAGGATAGACTACAAAGCTGGGGGACTTAACCCACCTCACACACACCCTCGTGCTACTGAAATTGTGTTTGTGTTGGATGGTCAATTAGACGTTGGATTCATCACCACAGCCAACAAGCTCATCTCAAAGTCCATCAAGAAGGGCGAAATCTTTGTGTTCCCAAAAAGTTTGGTGCATTATCAGAAGAACAATGGGGATAAGCCTGCTTCTGTGCTTTCTGCCTTCAACAGCCAACTCCCTGGCACAGTGTCTCTAGCTGCAGCTCTTTTCACCTCAACACCAACTGTGCCTGATAATGTTCTTGCTCAGGCTTTCCAGATTGATACCAAACAGGTTCATGACATCAAGGCCAAGCTTGCTCCTAAGAAGAGTTAATTTAAGACAGCAATATTCTGTCTTATAAGCCTACTTTTCCGTATAATTCATAAGAGTTATGATTCATTTTGCTCATTGATATGGCGTCGAGAATAATGATATAATTGTATCGTGGATTATATAGTACATGTTAAGATCGACTAATACAAATTCTCTATTGTAGAAGCTGTCACCTTTTTATTTGGGTATGTAATACATATTCATTTCTTTGGTTTTGTAAACACAGAATAAAGGTTGGAGTTGGACCATTACAACTTCCCTTTCTCTTTCGGGTGGGTTAGTGGTTAAATCACTTTGGTAAGAGGCGAACATCTTAAAATTGGAGATACTCAATATATTTTTTTGATACAAAATGGATTTTATTATTCAATGTCTTGTAATTAAAACAAAATTTAACAGTTAGTAAAAAAACTCATAACTTAGTCCCTGCATATAATTTTTTTGTCAGAAAATAAAATATAATTAGATAGGTATCAGGAATTAATACTGCAAAATATGTATAATAGACAAAAGAAAATGACAAGATTATGAAAAATGCTAACAACACACTCACTCTTTAACACACTCATCCTAACACTTTACATGCTTTTTAGTTTGGTTTCTAAATGTGAAATACATTTTCAATTATTATTGAGATTAAATTGAGAATATATTACCTATATAAAAATTATAAACCCATTATATTAAAAATGCGTAAAATCAGGAATAGAGATAATGTCTTGACAAAAATATCAATCGATAACATTTACACATATAAAATTTAGTCTAAATAAAATTTTAGATATACAAATCAAATTAAAAATCTTCAAGAAACTAAATTATGCATTTCTTTCAAATGCATATATATATATATATATATATATATATATATATATATATAAAATATTACATGTAACTATTTTCTGTTATTTAAATAATTTATTTTAAGGATATTATAATTATTTAATATTCAATTATCCCTTAGATTAAGATAAAAAATAATAGAAAGTTAAAGATTAAAATATTTAAAATTAAAATTAAAATCATATTTAACGATAAAATCTTAAAATTAATTGATTATTTTTTTATAAAACATTTTGCCACTGTAACTAACGTTTTTATCATTATAATTAATTATTGTCATAGTGACATCATTATAGAATAATCATTACTAATAATATCTTATCATGACTTAATATTAAGTTTTAAAGTAAAAAGTTTAATTGGTATATATTGTGTGACATTCAATTACAATCTTTTATTCATGATAAGTTTGTTAGTTTTACTAATTAAATAAAAAGTTAGGATTGAATATTATTGTAAAGTCTTTAATACCAATTAAACTCTAAAGCAAATAAATATTACTTTTATAATAAATTATCCTCTTTATTTTCTTATTTAAGAAACTGAAAATAGATAAAAGAAAAATAAAAAAGTACATTCCTTATGAATTATAATGTATTGAATTCCATTTCTCTAATATTCACCGCTTCCCCCATTTTTAAATTCTTAAAAAATTATCATATGATAAAGATAATGAAATATTTGAAGAATATTAAATAATTAATTTTTAAAATTTTATTATAATAAATTTATATATTAGAAGATATTTATTTGTTATAAATTTTAAATTTTTTATAAACTTTAAATTTTTTATAAACCTATTATAAATTTTAATTATATAAAAATACATTGATCTTGTACATTATCTACGTTAAAATATTTATGATTATATTATAAATTTGAATTTTCGTTCATGAGTGAGAATATTTTTAAATGTTATTCTTGAAGAGAGTTTTGAGAATTATTTTTTAAATGCTCTAGATAGAAGTTGAAGAAAATATTAAGAGTTAATTATTTTTAAAAAAATTCAACCATTTTAAATTATTATCTTTTTATCTTTAGAGTAAATTATATAGTAACCAGTTCTTCGAAAAGTTACATAAATTTTTCTTACTTTTTAATATTTACATCGACCTCTGTGTAAAGAAATATATATATATGTTGTGATATTTTGAATAGATTACACTGTAAATATCTTGTGATAATGCAAAATTACTCAATTTTTTTTTAAAGAAATATTTACAGTCATTTCTATTATACGAGAATATGATTGTAATACTTTTAAACAATTAAGAGAAGTCTGTATAAATGTGAAATAAATAGACAGAGATAGTTTAATTTCACAAAATTTAAAATGCGATTTTATTTATGTAAGGAATTTTCAAATCAGTTATTTTATTAATATATTTTCATCTTTATTTTTATTATTTTAAAATTTTAATAATATTATAATATAAAATATTTATTATAAATTGAAAATATGATTTCTATTTTAAAAATGGGTTTATTATGAATTTTAATTATAATATATTTAAAAATAATTATTCATCATAAATTTTAATAATATAACATAAATATATACACGGTAGTGTAAAAGACTCTTACCTGACTTTAACCCTGGTTTTTAATACATGTAACTTTTAAAGTACTAATGAGTAAATTTTAATAAGTAAATTTTAATGAGTAAATTTTAATAATATAACATGACTTTTAAAGTCAACACATTTACGATACAAAAGGATGAATATTGTGATTGAATTTCAATGTAAAAATATATTTGGTATACCAATTAAACTCATATTATATGTAATATATAATTAAATATAAAATATATTTGGTATACTAGTTAAAGTTAAACTCATATTATATGTAATATATAATTAAATATAATTTAAATATTTAAAAATGTTTTTTATTTTATATTTTTAACTAAGAAATGGTGTCCTGTCGTGTTGATCGTTGAAGTGAAGGGTTAAAAACGTTTAAATCTCTGTATAGCATTCGCACATATGATTCGTTGCCGCTAGGAACGATGGATGATAATTCGAAACAAAAAGAGCAGCGAAAGAAAAACTACCGAAAGAGAAGCGCTCCAACAGACGAAGATCAACTTCCTCAATCTCAAATCAACAATGATTCCGACGACGAACGAGAAAGAAGGTTTCTCTCTCATTTCAATTCCGCAATTCTAATACCCAATTTCATGTTAGGGTTTCGATTTCCCTTATCCAATTACTCTATACAGGCTCGCATTGGAAGAAATTAAGCTCCTCCAGAAGCAGAGGGAAAGGAAATCGGGAATTCCCGCAAACCCTAGTTTGCAAACGCAGAATGGAACCGGTGGCGCTTTAGCTGCTAAAGCCGCCGACAAGATCGACGCCGATGGCGGTGACAAGGACGAGCTCGTTCTTCAAGATACCTTCGCTCAAGAGACTGCTGTTATGGTTGAAGACCCCAATATGTGTGTATATTATATTATGTTGTGTTTCTTTTTTTAATTTGGATGTGGTTGTTGATGCTGTTGCAACTTATTGTTGGACAGGGTGAAATATATTGAGCAGGAATTAGCGAAGAAGAGGGGAAGAAAAATTGATGCAGCTGATCAAGTTGAGAAACGTGCTGAAGATGAACTTTATAAGATCCCTGAACATCTTAAAGTGAGTGCCTCCTCTTTACTGTTCTTTCTTAACTTCCTAGTTTATAGGCGCTATTAAAGATGTGAATTTTGTGTCTATACTTCTTGCACTTCTGATATGCATTGCTCATTTTTTTTTTTTATATTTATCTTTCTTTTAAAATTATCGTGCCTTGTCAGGTAAAAAGGCGAAACTCAGAAGAAAGCTCTACACAGTGGACTACTGGTATTGCTGAGGTTCAGCTTCCAATCGAGTATGCTTTCTCGTACTTCTTGTGAGGGTTGTATTTTAATTTTAAATTATTTTTTGAAGAGTCATTTAATAAATATTCGTAGTACTTTTTGTGATTATCTGGGTGGTTCTTAGTACCCATGGTTGGAAACAAACAACTACCACCTTTTTTATGAACTTTGACTTGTCAGTTGGGCATCCTTTTTTTCCAGAATCCAGATGATTCATCTTGTCCTTGGTTTATTATTGCTTTTTAACTGCAATGCTTTTATGAATCTATTTTTGAGGAAGAAAAATGGTGATGTGTCTTAATGGGGTTTGATTCAATGTTTGCAGATATAAGTTAAAAAATATTGAAGAAACAGAGGCTGCTAAAAAGCTTCTACAGGAAAAGAGGCTTATGGGTCGAACAAAATCAGATTTCAGTATTCCATCAAGTTATAGTGCTGATTATTTCCAGCGTGGCAGGGATTATGCGGAAAAACTTAGAAGAGGTTCCATTTCCTTGATTCTATCATTTAAATTTAGAGTACATATGCATGTTTGCTGTGTCATTGTCAGCTTTGATTTAGTTATCAACGAATTCATCTTGTGGCATTTTTCGTTATAGATAGATGCTGACATTTTGTTGATTGTTTTTATTTGTTTTAAAAGCACTCTGAATTCTGGTTACTGATTAGAACACCTTCCTCCAAATTTGCAGAACATCCAGAGTTGTACAAAGATAGAAGTCACCGGGATGATAGTTCTGAATCTAAGCAAAATGATTCCGGCACCGATGCAGCTGGAGCAGTACAGAGGCAGGCTGCTACGGATGAATTCATGCTAGAGCGCTTCAGGAAACGAGAACGTCACCGTGTAATGCGAAGATGACATGAATGCTATATTTGTGACAGCTATCTATTTTTTTTTTTTTTTAATTTGTAGGAATTGAACAAAGGTATTGGGAGTGTAAGATAATTCACGCATCCGATCCAACCAAGTTGGTACTCCTTGACATGTGAGGCATCTATTTATCATAACTTCAAAGTGCATGTTATGCTACAAGACATTGTTACTATTGATTGGACAGTGATGGCTAGTGAGGCTCAGTGGTTGAAAAAATTCTTGGCAAACATTCTTTTAGGACGCTTCACTGTCAATGCATTCTGATTACCAATCAGAAATATATATAGGTAAAACAACTTACAAGGGAAACAATAGACATATATATTGATATGTAAAGTATGTGAAGTAAGAAGGAAATTTGCGAATCTTCTAACCAAACCCTTGGAAGGAACACGTTATTAGAAAGTATATTTGTGACTAGATTAAATTTTTAGCTTTTAAGGTGAATATAATTAACTTTTTATATGTCATGATTTTACCTTCTCTAAATGAAAATAGTTTTCAATATTATATTTAAAGTATTATTTTTAATTTACTAAACGTGGAAAACATACCAAATAGTAGAATTTAAAACAAATGGTTACATTGCCTTTATTCATTGGCTCGGTTCTTTCGGAAGAACCATTAGTTACTTTGCCTCGTTACTCGATGCCACATAGTAGGCGTATCATGTTCAGATTTAAAACAATGATGTTCTGCTTCCTGGGGATACTTTTTCAATGTATTTAAACAACAAGTCTTTTAAGGGGTAGTCGTGCTGAGCAATTGACCTTCATTGTCTTAGAAAGATAAGTATTACAAGGTGTGCAGATCATTTTACAAGGTATTCTAGAATTACGAGTGTGTTTTTTTTTTCCTTCAATAATTTCAAGCTTAAGGTATATAATTAGCTTCACACGTTTGGGCTTACATATTTGCCCAAATTGAAAAAAAGAAAAGAAAAACCATTACCGATGTTGGTGGGCTTCATCGCAAAATGCTAAAATTGCTGCCGAGCCACAACCCCTTGGAAAGCATAGAAATATAAAATACATCCTTTGGACAGACAAATCAAAAACTGGATGAAGAGGAAGAATAATGAGTCATATTTATATCCATTATTGTGTTCATAAGTCAGAACTGAACCTTGCTGATGAAGGACTGGCCAAATCTCCAAGTGGACGGTGCCACATTGTAAGCCGTGCGACTCCTTCCATTGGTGAGTTGGACTCTGAAGGACAAGCTTTGACCGTTGAGATAGCTTAAGCTTTGCCAGTTAGCCCCCCAATTCCTTGACATGGATTCCCAGTTACTCATTTTGGACCCTTTGATCCAAACTCGAGAGATATCCCCTGCTCCTCCTACGTTGCTTAAAAGCACCAGTTCAAAGTAGTCTCTCCCATTGATGCTAAATCTGATGCCTCCAGTTCTTTTGCACCCAACTCTGCGTCAAATTTGAGCATGTAACAGTTAGCTAGTTGTAGAAAATAAAAGGAAAATTCCTTTCAAAAAAAAAAAAGAAGAGGAAAGGAAAATGCGTAATTAGGATATGACATAACATACTTTCTGTAAAGAATTGGAACAATCCCAGCCCTGTATTTGGCGATGATCTCAAAGGCAGGTTGAGACATGTCAAAGTGTGGTCTAGGAGGATTACACCAACCCCCATTGTCACTAGGAAGTGCATAGTTTGGAGGGCAGAAATTTGTGGCAGTGATTGTGATGGAAGTGCCCCTCAGGCACCATTGGGGCACTAGGCTTGCGTCACAAACTATCTGATAGCAACCACCGCATGCCTTGCCATCATTATACAAAGCAGTACTCAATGCTGCTGTTTTTATTCCATAACCATCAGTGTACAGATTGTCATAACCACATGCCCCACCTACAAGTTCAAACAACTTACTCGTTTCATGTCATGTGGAATTACTTGCTCTTATTTTGTACTTAACTTTGAAATGAAGGGTTCACAAATTATAAGTAATAAAGCACAAGACAAAATGTACAATGCTATTTTACCCATTGTTCCTGAGGCATCACTTCCACCATAGAAAGTTGCATGAGCTCGCTGCCAAGCTGCTGATGCTACTCTAAGTTCCGTGGCATATAACCCCAACAAAAGAACTATTAGACCACTGAAAGCTAGCTTTTCCATCCCTTCTCTTTCACTCTTTCTCTTGAGTTTGATTTTTAACAAGGAGTTTCTTAATTTGCTGCCTAAGATGACACGCCTAGGAGGTATTTATAACTGCTGTTAAGGACCTTTGGCCCATAGAAAAAATTGACTGAAACTCAAATTCGTATTATCGAACAAAAAAGTGAAGTTGACCCAAAAAATTGTTCTCTTATTATAAAAAGAATTAGTCTGTAATGCACGCATTAAAAAATAGAAGGCAGTTAGGTAGGTGTGAAGAAGACTCAAGCCATTAAAATTATATACAACGATCAATGGATGCTAATTGATGAACACGCCGTCTTGAGATTAATATTAATATTATCTTACATTTTGTTCATATGATTGCTCAGCTAATTTGCAGTAAAAGAACATGCTTTGCTGTAGGATCCGTGGTACGTTAGTGGTACAGTCAAATGCAATTTGCAGCACATCTTGCTTCGAAATAAATCATGCTTAATATATAGTGATAAATTGAATAAATTACGTATGAGTATGTCAAACTAGTATTCTATTTTAAAGACAAACTAACTAACTAACCGATACAAGATTCTTCTCCTCCTTCAATGTCAAAGGACCAATTATTTTAAATAATATTTTTAAAAAATTCAACTGAAACAGTACTGATTAAACTAATTTGTTCGGCTATGTTTTTAATTTGAATGCTATCCAGATCAATGATGATTTAACTTTAAATTTAATCACTTGAATCAATCATAGTGCACTAATAAATCTATAAAATATTCAAGGGAAGAATTAAAAGTAAACAAATGTTAACATACATAATTATATGTAATTTTTACACAATTATATTTGTTAATTATAAAATTACAATTCTAAAAATTCAAATTAATATACATTTAAAGTTTGAATAAAGAGATTCAAGACCAAACTTGATCCTTACTAAATCCACCTCTTACCTACAAATCTTGCTATTTTGTTGTGCTTGTATATATTGAAAATTGTTGTTTTTTTATGGAAAAATGTTTAATAAAATGCACTAGTGGTGGTTAATTTCTGCCAAATTATTTTTTAAATTTTCAAAAATTTAATCAACATGTTTAAAAAAAGTGTGCTTTTCAAATTATCTAAATTTGTACAGTCTGTTTATGCTGATATTAGAAAGGAGAATGCTAAGTAACAACACAAATTTCCAAACTTTTTTTTAGTGCACTATTTATTATTAGACAGAATTATGTATGTATCACTAAATAAAATAAATTCAAATTGTTGTTTAATCACATTCCTTAATTAATAAGTCTCATATAAATTTTATTCAATAATAGAAAACATATTAAAAATGCATTGATATTTCTTGTATGATATAAGTCAATTCTTCCACGCAAGAGAATGGAACAAAACATGAGAACAAAGTTTGCTTTAATGGTAGTAACATGCAATGCTTTAGTATGTGCAATGGCTTTACCTTGTTTATTAAGAAATGGAAACCTTTTAATATTAGCAACTATTAAATGAGCTTTGACTAGCATGAGCAAGTCAGCTATGGAAATGCTCATGAATTTATGCCATATATCGTGCCTTATCTAGAGGAACTACGCCCATATGGCACATGGCTGATGGCATCCATCCCCAGCCATGTTCACCAAACGACTGCTTCACATATGAGGGTCCCATTGGCCATTGCTGAATGTGAACTACATATCCTTCTTTTATAGGATCTAAAATATTTTTCGAACAAAAAAACCCTAGAAATTTTTTAAAGATACTGAATTAGGAGAATCACTTATGTTGAGGGTCTAAATTTAAGCATATGCTCAGTGAAGTTTTTGTTTAAAAATAAAAATGTTTAAATAAAAAGAGTTTATAATAATGTAAAATATATTAAATTGTATGAATATAAAAAATGTGAAATTATTCTGTGTTGTGTAAAAAAGGGGGAAAAAATAGACTGCAAAGTTTTCTCAAATACAATTTAGGACCGGCAGTGTCAAATTTTTTATAAAAATGTTGTGGGAGAAAAAAAAATAGACATAAAAAATTATAATTTTTTTAAAAAAGGTAAGTATTTATTAAAAGAGAAGAAAAAATTTGAAAGATAGAAAAAATAAAATAGATGTATATGTATTTGTTGAAAGAGAGAAAGTAGATTTGGGATGATAAAGATTTTAATTTTTCGTAAGTTTGGAGTGAAAAACATTCAAAAAGTTTAATGTTTTCCGTAAGTTCATATTAAAACTTGAGTAGTAAGTGTAAAAATTTTTAAACTGACATTCATTACCACTTTTTATTAAATTTGTTTATTTTATTCATTAATATTTTCAAAATTACATACATAAAAAGTCATAATTGAATGTCAGTGTAAAAATCTTTTACACCAGTATATACTAATTAAACTCTTAAAACTTTCTCCACTTAAAGAAAGAGTAAGATTCAAACTTTATATCATATTAACTATTATATAACTCTTATGAGATAAAGGTTTTAATTTTCATATACTTTTACAGTATACATTATTATTTTAAATATGATATATATTTATTTTCACAGTCAAATATATGGTGTACTTTTTCTGTGTAGAATAGTGATAATAAAATTTAAACATAAAACTCGAATAAGTTTATATAAATTCTCCACTTATTAAACTATATCATGTTAATATGATGTATATATTAACCATAGAGGCCACATAATTAATAATATCATGTGGGTTTCACCATCGTGAAAGATTTACTTTTTTTTTTAGTAATTATGATATTAGTACGGACATGTTTTTTTATAATTTATTTCATCCTTAATTTATAATGTACTATTTGGATATAAATCAAATCAAATGAACGACATTCATTCATATTTAATTCAAATAGTTTGTTTTACATATGAAACAAGTTAAATGAAGAAGATTCATTCATATTTAATTCAAATACTTGGTTTTGTGATTGAAATTTGATGACTTATTATGTGAATCTACTCTCTCATTCATTGATTACATATACAATATAATAGTTTGTTTGAAGAAACATATACAATATATGATACTAAAATAATTAAGATTAAAAGTAATGAAAATAATTTAACCATCCATTTATACTTAAATAACCAAGATTTATACTTCTTTTTTCTATGTTGTGAAAAGAAATAAATAGGTGAGAGAAAATTTTGAAGGAGAGTAAAGTAAAACTTTTTATTGTTTGGTAAGGAAGAGAAGAATGACAAAAAATTGGTGTAATTCAAAAATAAAAAATCCTTTTCCTAAAATGAAGAAATTTGGTTGAGGTTAGAGAAAAAAAAACCTCAAGTACACATAGCTATAAGGTAGTTTAAGTTTTAGGATTTTTATGGTTTAAAGTTTTGAATATTTTTTTTTAAGAATGATAACTATAGGAGAAATTTGAGTTGAGTCTGCAAAATTCATGGACTTTTGTGAGCTAAATCCACAGACCCACATACTTGCCTCATAATCTGTTTAAAGGGGTAAATTGTCATTTAAACTATTAGTTTGTGTTAATGTTGTAAGTTTTTTGTTCTAAATTATAATATTTTATACTTTTAATATTGAAAATATTTAATGTTTTATATTATTATAAATAGTATAACTTTTAGTATAATATACTATAATTTAGTTAGTTTAAAAAATATTAGACATTTTTTTAGTTATTTCTAAAAAATATGTGTATATACAAACCCACAAACTGATCCATTAAGCCTACAGACTTTATGGCATGATATAGACTCATAAAAAAGTTCATTTGTTTCAATGGATTAGATGTATTCCGCTAATTTAAAATGCATACCAAACTTAATTGATTACATAATTTCGTATACTCACCCCTTAAAAAAAATCATTAAAAATTGAGATGATAGTGTAATTTTTATTTTGCATTTGAAGTTTTGATCGAGGTTTTGGATGTAAAAGATTGAAACTACTAAAAGTAGTTTTAGTCCGGATGCAGATCAACGAACCATCTTTGACTTAATCCAATGCAAAATACCTTTTCTCTCGAATCTCAATCTCCAACCTTACGACACTCTCTTCCTCCTCTCACCACCAAGGAGATTGGAGACTTTGCCTTTGCTGATCAATATTCTTTACTTCTCAACCTCGTTATTCCTTTTCGCAGTCCATGAAGATGATTGGTTGTCCCATGCTATTTGTGAACTACACCTTCATCGTTTCCTTTTATTTGTTATAGAAAACTTCAATACTCGCGTTCCAGTTTTCAGTTTCATTGGTGGAATTCCAAAAGTTGCATTTTTGCTGGTGCTTTCTCATAATAAAAATTAAATACTTTCTACCGATAAAAAAAAGAAAAAAAAAAGACTTATGGGGTAAGGTAAGAAGGAGATGTGACCGGTTGAAGTTCTTTCTATCAATAAAAAATAAAAAAAAAACTTATGCGATATAAAAAAAAATATATTTAAAATCATAATTTTTTATAAATTTATTAATTTTACTAATTAATAATTTAAAAATAATATAATAAAAAATTATAATTAAATATTAATATAATTTTTTTTTACCTTGTTTATATATACAAATTAAACTTTAAAAATAACAACTAATTAATCAATGACATTTGCGATTAAAAAAACAAAAAGAAAAGGTGTGGGCGAGATTGTGGGTCATGGGTGGGGCTCGCGAGAAGTGTATTTTGAAAAATTCACATACGTGACAAGTATAGAGAGGAATAAGACAAGTGCAAGAAGCAACACGATTGATGTTTTGTTGTTAGTGGGTCTTGATAGTAGAATGCTCAATTAATTAAAGTCATCCAATCTAATAACCTTGGGAAGGGTGTGGCTACTTATTCCTATGATTTTTTGCCCATACACCTGCCATAATTTTCAAAAATATTAACTAATATGTACTGAAAATGTAAAAGTTTTATACTCATCTTACATATTAACTAAATTCATCTTTAAAATACTCAAATTATTCTTATTAACATGTGTTGTTTTGGATTACATAATCTGAATGACATCAAATGGTGAAGCTTAGAGGGGATAATCAGAAATCATCCCCTTTCTCATTTTTTTTATATATATTTAGGTATTAAATAATAAAAATATAATTAATAAAAAAATATGATATTTAAAGACTTTATTAACTTACACTTGCTTGTTTTTTAGAATAAATAAGTAAACAAGTTGCACTCTATATGCATAAATAAATTTATAAGTATAGTTTTGTAACTTACTTAGTAAACCTTATAAGCATTTGCTAACTTACACACAATTTTAGAAAGTTAAACATGTTGGGTATATTTCAAAAAGTTTATAATAACTTGTTAATTTACTTTTTTTACAAAACAAATGGGTAGAAACTAGCAAATTCCTATATTTTAATATTTAAAATACTTATAATTATTTGTACCATGCTCATGTTTCCAATTTGTAAACTTATGCAAATGATGATATTAACGCTCTCTAAGTCAATCTTTTTTTTTTAAGTTTGTTATATTATTTTATAATAAAATATAATTACAAAAAGTTTTTATTAATTATATTTAAAATATCCCGTGAGATTTATCAGATGTGACATTAGCTTTTTTTTTTATGGTTCTTTTATGATGCTTAGTGTTATATCTACAACTTAAGAATTTAGACTAACTCAAATGTAATTTTTTAAAAAAAAACAAAATTCTACAATGGCTGATCTCTATGATCAAAATTTAGATAATTTTCAATTTTGTAATTTTCCAATTTTCATCATTCCATCAATGTTGATTATTAACCAACTAACATTGATTATAAAATATAATAAACAAACAAATACATGTCATGTGTGTATCACTAAATTTGAACCACACTAAATTCATTTCTAATGCTCGACACTTAATTAAAAAAAATCAAATTAGATTTTTTAAATAAGGGAGCCAAAATTATAAAGTTTTTTAAAAATATAGGAGGATTAAACATCTATATTTTAATATATAAAAATTAAAATTATATTTAAATAAAAAATTTATATAGTATACAAATTAAATTAAATTGATTTTGGCACCCCAAAATTTTGGATTAAGCTTCGCTGGTGATGGCATGCACCCTTCATGAATGAAAGCAAAAATTAAGTATTTAAAAATAATATGTGCTTATCCATATTACCTAATCTGGATAACATTTACCTTCCTAAATGAAGGTTCAGATTAAGAAAGCATATGCGTTGATCAAAATTATGTGTTCTAAAAAGTATATGTGCTTAATCTTTTATAAAAAAATGTTAAAACCCTTTAGAGAAGTCATTAAAAAGTATATGTGTTAATCAAGATTACAAGATTACCCAATTCAGAGAAGTCATTAAAATGTATATATAGAAAAAAAGTTCTTTACAATAGTTTAGAAAGCTTTCCAATGAAGTTCTTTTGCAACAAAGTGCCATGAAGGTTGCTTAATCTTCGACAATGAAGGATGCTCTAAATGGTAAAGGTAGATGGTATGCAGGGATAACTTATGTTAGAATGGAAGGAAGGAGAAAGTTAGGATTTTTTATATGAATGACATTTAGGAAAAATAACTCCATGTAATTTGAGCAAAAACACATATGCAGAAAGTAGAATCATCAAAGTGAGTTGAAACATGTTGACTAGCCTAACTACCACAGGTTCAGATGAGGTCGGCACAAAAAAATGAAGAAGGAAATTTGAATTAACATTTTTTATTATTTAAATTAACACCAACTTCCAGGTAAAAATACTTATATGCCCTTCACTTTTTTAACTCTTCGATGAGCTTTTGCGGGAGAGTTAAAAAATTTTGAAATTTTTTTTAAGTCTCCAATGAGTTCTTGTCAAAGAGTTAAAAAAGTTTAAATGTTGTTTTAACTCTTCGACGAGAGCTCACTGAAGAGTTAAATGAAAGAGAAGTTTAACGAAACAAAAAGGGAGAGGGAGGGCAGGACTTTCAGTAAAAAAAAAGAGAGGAAGGAGATGGAGTAGAAGTAAGGAGGGAAAGAGGAGTTAATTTAGGAAGAAGAAGAAATAAAGAAGAAGAAGCTAGACAGTTGAGAAAAGGAAAGCCAGAGACACAATTAGGGTTAAGGGTAAAATGGGGTAATGAACAAATTTTTAAAGGGGTAGGTGGGAATTTAAATTCCCAACAAACAATTGTGGCAGAAACATAGCCCAACACACTTAGAACCCAACCCAGGTGGATCGAATTAGCTCGTATACACTCTACATGAGTCTCTACGTGAACCCAAATAACTCTCCACTAATTTTAAGTTTTAGCCACATTAATAGACACAACCTACTCCTAACCCAACCCAGTTGGCCATGCCTCAATTTTCTAACTTTTGATAAATAGTTAATTTTTATATTTAAAAATGTTTATTTTAATTTTTATAAAAATATTTTTTATTTTTTGGTGAGTTGATGAATTAGCATGTATAACCCACCATTTTTTATAAGTGAGACCCATCCAAAAAGTTTTAAACTCAATATAAAATAGGGTTTTTTCTCCTTGCAGCACCTCCATAAAGTTTGAAATGATGAAAATAATCTCATGTAAATATATAATATCAAACTATGTATGCATTCCTTACCAAAGTCACCAGCTCCCTAAACCTTTAGTCTTCTCTCCTTCATTACTTCTCCACCGTTTATGAAACTTGGCTAATTTGGTGCTTCAACGACCACCATAGGTATGTGAAACCCATCTTCTTCGTTGGTATCTTTCATCTTTCACTAAAGTTGTAAAGATTTGCATGACTAAAACAATTGTTTTGAACAATTTTGATAAATAAACTTCAAATAGTCAATCTAGAAAGCATAATCGGAGTTTGTATTTGATAAATTCGGATTAATGAATCTGAAGTACCCATTTAAAATTGAAAGCATTTGAATTATGTACTCGAGATTCGAATTATGTAATGTGAATTTTGTATTTTGACAAATTTAAATTCTATAAGCTAGATTTGTAAGAAAAGCCTCTAAATAAAGTAATTCAGGTTTGTAAAAAAAAATCTTGAGATTACTTAATTTAGACATGTTAGAAAACACATTTTAATGAATTAGATTGAGTTAGGATTAGGTGTTTTAGCAAGGACTTGTAAGTCCATATTAAGCAATCCTGATTCCATCAACACTCAAATTTTCCCATCTAGATTGCCTATCCGAACTAATTAACTGAAGAAATTAAAACAAAATCCAAAACTCTGAGCAACACTCTATGACCAACCATAAAATACTAAAGAAAAATGCAAGCAAAGGGAGAGAGAGGCTGCCTTGCCATGAGAGGGGAAGAGGATGCCATGGAAAGCTATCACCATAGAGTTACGGGTTTTACATAAGGCTAATTTAGGTATTTAAAAAATTTATGAAGGTGCAATAAAATGAATGAGATTTAACAAACTCATATTTTAGGTGAGTTAACCTCTATGGTGAGAGTGGTAGAAGAGAGCTAACCTCTTGGGAATTACGTCTTCTCCTCTGCATTCGCATACGAGAAAACGCGCGCATTTCAAAATCTGAGAAAAGGAGATCTTCCTGATTTCAAGTTACTCTTCTATGTGATCCAATCCAATCCTTCTCTCACAAGTTTCAATCAACTCTCCACTTGAACGGTAAAAAAAATTCTACACTTCTACAATGCAAATCAAACGGAAAATCTATTTCATCAATCTCTGTTTCCGTTGTATCATTTTTTACCGACTAACTGATTCTTCATACTCAATCAATCAACTACATTAGCACACTGTTTCCTTTCGTTCTTAGTTTTTAAAGTCTTCGATTCTGCTTTCGCATCAGGTCTGCATTCTCGTTCAGTTCAACATTTTTTTTTATTTATAGCGACTCTATCCTGAATGTTTTCTAGTTTCGAATGTTCAAATTCACGTGCTGTGCTAGGGTTTAGCTCAAGTTAATTGTTATTAGTCTAATATATGTTGATATTTTTATTCTTTGAAGATTTTGTGAGTGTTTGGGTTATACGCATAGAATTGCTTTTAGGTTTGGAACACTAACTTCATATATGGTTAACTTGTACCTCTAGGCGTCATCGATGTCAACTCAAAGGGAAAGCAAGGAGAGCGGAGCTACGAGGAAACGAATGAAACCTGAGGTATTTGTTTTTTCGTCTTTCAATTTTTTCATGTCATTAATTTACCTTCTGTTCTTTTTGGCACCCTTTACTATTTCGTTTTTTTTTCACAATAAACAGGTGGAAGAAAAAGCGGGAGATGAAGCAGAATCCAAGACTTTAGCAGAGGAAGAATATGAGACAAACGTTGTTGGATCCGAAGAAATGGAACTCAGTGTCTCTCTTATTCTTGAGAAGATTGAGAATTATACTCAGAGGGTAGTTATATATAGTTATACACCTTGTGAAGGTTGGACTCGTATTGTATGAAACAAGTCTTTGACATAATGAATGGATTACATGTAGGTATCTGAGCTCCTAGAATCAGGGAAAACAATGTTAAAGGAGCTAAGCGATGAATTTGAAGAGAAACTGATTATGTGAGCTGTGAAGTTGTCACTAAACATTCAGAGCTAAGAATTTTTTTAATTTTGAAACTTTCTGTAGTATAATCTTTTTAACTTTATAATATTCAGGATTCACAAGGAGCAAGTGGAAAAATGGCAAGAAGAAATCAGAGAATTGCGTTCACTAGATGCATCAAATGAGGAGGCCAATGCTCTTCTGCATAATGCTAGATATCTTCTTCAGCCCGCTCGTGATCATTAGTGAGGGTAATTTTCTGATGTCTACGTACATTCGTTAACATAATCACCACTCCTCATGAACGTTGGTTGGTACAAATAGTAGCGGCATGTCTTTCTTACCAAGTGATTCTTAATGTATAAATATATACTCATCAAGATTGATCAATGAGCGGGAGAATAATAGAAATTTTAGTAGTAATATAACACTCGGGCAAAACTGTGGCATTTAATTTGACATGTGGCAATTCAAGAACAGGAAAGGTGGTGATTGGATTTTCCAAGTAGTGCGTGGTAAAAAGGTGTACGAGTCAAGTCCTTTATTTGAATGCATTTCTGCTCTGAGCTTGCCTTTTCTTGACTTCAACTTTTTTACCAGTTTTCTGATGATGAGTTTATCTATGTTAAAATCTAACATTGTTGAAAGGGTTGGTACTGAGAATTTGATATATTTGTTCGCATGCAGGTTTGCCAACGTTTGCAGATTGACAATGTCTTACCATTTACCTGGATACCATTTTGGGCACTGTTAGATATTGATATACATAGAAAGTATAAAGATGGTTTAATGAAAAGAAAAAGAATTCAACTTTACCAATCTAATGTTGCTTTGCATGGTAGCAGTGAAATGGAAAACTTTAAGGCTTATATACTTTGTGCAGAAAATTAACATTTATAGATCTATTTGTTATACTTGTGCGGTGAACAATAGGTTGAGGATATTTTACATATGATATGAACACTGCATTGAAGAGAACAATTGAAGAGAACAATTAGCCATCACTGAGAAGAATGATAGCACATACACGTCATTTCACTCTGTTTTTACTCTAGCCTTTTTGCGTAGGTTCCCTTGTTCAGTAGTCATGAATCACAATTGTGGTCTTAATCTTTGGATGCACCTTGCTTCTTCTATTTTTGTGTTTTTGTTCTGTTTTCCTGCAACTTATTTCTCTTTTTGGGCGTGAGTTCTGGCTGTTTTTGAGTCATTTTATTTCAGTTTTCATTTACAACTGCAATTCTGCAAGACATGACTCATGAGTCAAATAAAGGATAAAAATACCCACGATGGTGATTATTATACCATAAACGCTATTCATGTAGAATTTAACAGTTTTAATTAAATCTTAAAACGTTAAAACAAACATGCACGTATAAGACAGAGTGTGCAGATTTAAGTTGTTCTGAAGCAAAGATTATAAATGAGGCCACTTGAGGAAGCGTAGATAAATAATCTATGCTCGTTATGTCACCTTCTCTTGTCCTTTTTTCACTTAGCATGGAATTTGGTTTGTAACTAGACCCTGTCTAGTTACAATATGTTTGTTAAATATCTGAACTCACGTATAGTCTTTAATCCAAATGTTTGTTAAATTCATACAACATCACTTTTAACTCGGAGAAGGAAAATGATAGTCATTGTTGTTTTGAAACTTTTGCTGATTTTGTTTTTCCAAATTATTGAATCTACGTACAAGCGATGAAAAAGAAGAACGGACTACCATTCACCATGTTTTAATGATGCCATTTTACGTAAAAGAAATTTTACACATTCAAAGGACAATTTCGGTTCAAGACCTAAAGAAGAAGCATTAGTGTATCTTTGAGTAGAACATCCGTTTGTGTTACAGACATGTGAGCCAATTTATGAATACATGATACAATATAGAAAAAAATGTTGCTAATTTGTGAATGCAAGATACAATTGCTTAATAATAAAAGTACAGGTGTTCATGGATTGTATTTAGGGTTATACAGGATGACAATAAGAATTTGGAACTAGCGTGGAACGAATATTTTAAGAAGGTTTGGCCATAGTAAATATCGAAATAACATACAAGAAATATACAATGAAACACATGCTCTAGAGTCTGCGGATTACCTGGTCACTACTACATATGTCGAACACTAAAGAATATTATCACCTTGTCATACTAGATAATTCGTGAAAAGGGTTTCGGTAATATTAAGGCTGAAACACTTGTGAGGTATTCGGTTGAGACCATTTCCGAATATGCTTGATTTTATTATCATAGAACGAATTAATTTACAATAATATTGTATGTCTTTTATATGTTATGAATATTATTGTAATAAGTATCAATATTTATAATCTTGAATTGATTAAATATTTAAAATATTTTTAGTTAAATATTTATAAATTAGACAATATAATATCAAACTTTGATAAATTTTAATATAAAATTTTCTTTTGTAAATATATTTAAAAATAAAAGTCTAAAATTTAAGAAATTTAAGAATTGATTTGCCTTATCCAAATTAAAAAAAATTAAAATTTAAGAAATTGAATTGATTTATTAATATGCAAATTGAATTACGTTATCCATACTAAAATTTTGAAATTGGTTTATATAAATTTTTATCCTTAAAGTTTCACAAAAAATTACTTTGGTCCTTGAAATTTAAAAATATTTTTTTTAGTCTTAAACTTAATTTGTTTTTTGTATTAAAGTTGTCTCTTTATAAATTTTTATGTATTTTATTGTGTCGAATGTGAAATTGAAAATTGAGGGGGTTAGTGATAAGAAGAAAAGTGATTCACATGTACAAAAAGTGTTTTCTATCACTAATTTTTTAGCAACGTTAATTGGAGAAGAATGACTAAAAGTCAATTAAGGACTAAAGTTATTTTTAATTTTAAGAACTAAAAGTGATTTTTTTTTAAACTTCAAGTACAAAAAACTTATTTAAGCATTTGAAATTTTAAAAATTTCAATTGATTTACCCAAACAAAATATATGGAAAATTGAAGGAAATTCAAATAAAAAAATTTCAAATTGTAGCATTTTAAATTCCTTAAAATCTTAGAATATCTTATCCAAATGCAAGGAATAAATGTCAACACCATTTAGGTGTGAATCATATGACAAAATTGAATTACCATTAAATTACTTAATCCTTAATTGATCGGTTAAAACACAAAGGTCTAAGACTCAATCAAACAAGTACAAATGGGTTATCAAATATCAGATTTTCTCTCCCTACACTTCCATAGTTTTTTAAAATGGTAAAAATTTTTCGTTAGGCAAAAAAATTTAAAAACTTGTTCCCTCCTTTCGCACAACCCTCTTTGTACCGTAGTTCTCTGTCATTGTTCTTTTCCTTCTTTGCGATTGTTCTTCGTCCTCTTCTTCTTTGCGCCCATTCTTCTTCTTCACCTTCCTTCGCTATAAAAAAATTTGTGAGTTCAAATTGACTAATCCGGACTTTTAAAAAAAAATATTGTTATAAGTTCAGATTGGCTAATCCAAACTCAATTTTTTTTTACAATTCCAGATTTGTCAATCCAGACTTGCAAAAAAACTTATGAATCTAGATTAGCCAATTCGGACTTGTAAAAAAATTGATTTTGCAAATTCAAATTTGTCAATCCAAACTCAAACTTTTTTGTCATTTTTACAAGTCTAGATTGGAAAATCCAAACTTGCAAAAAAAAAAATTTGTGAGTTTGGATTAGCCAATTCGAACTTGTAAAAACAATTTTTTTATAAGTTTGGATTAGTCAATCCAAACTCATAATTTCTTTTACAGCTAAGGATGCACAAAGAAGATGAACCACGAACAACATCAAAGGCTGCATGAAGAAGAAGAAGAGATGCAAAAAAGAAGAAGACGAAGAACCGACGCAAAGAAGAAAAAGAACAACAATGGAGAACTGTGGTGCGGAAAAGGTTGCGCAAAAGGAGGGAAGAAGTTTTTAACTCTTTTTACCTAAAGGCATTTTTGCCATTTTAAAAAATATGGAGGTGTAGGTAGAAATTATGGAGGTGCAAGGAGTAAAACCCCAAATATCAAAATAGTTATTGTTCATTCAATTATTAAATTAGTTCCTTTATTGCTCTGGATCAAACTACAACTTGAGCATCAAAGCATAATAGGTACCCCTCATTCAGCACTCTCATTAGCCAAAGAAGGGAACTCTTGGAGATAGAAGTACTGAACTACAGACTAAGGAGGAAATAAAATTTGACTTGATCCATTTTAATTAAATTGGGTTAGATCGTATTTGTAAAAAAAAAAATAGCTATTCCATAAATCCAATCAAGAATGAATTGGATAGGATCGAAATAATGGATTACAAAGAAAAAAATTTAGATTTTTTTATAAAACATAAGAAATAAAATACTCAACATAAAAATATGTAAATAAAACACTCAACATTTTTTTAATAAGCCAAAGATCTATTACTAATAATAAAATAAAATGTTTTAAAATACAAGTTATGCCTTTAAGTGTGAGTACAAAAATTATTTAACACCAAAAATGAATTCTCTAAAACACAATGTAGAGAGCCTCCACTAACACCCAAAACACATCATGACCCCTTTTCATGAACACAAATTAACAAATTCATAATCCACTATGCATGAGACTCCTTGTCCTGAAATAAAGTCATACGTGCCTTCCAGATATGTCAGAGACACACAAACCACACAAATGATCAGGTCATTCGTGTTGCTTTGGTATCGTTTGCCAAAGCCAAGAATTACATGAAGTGGCTTCGGGTTTGAACCTGTAGTGTTGTAGAAATATCCCATCATGTGCATAGTTCGATCCAAACTCTAGAACTTGTTGTGAAAGAGAAGAAAAGATGAGTTCCTGATTCCTTTGTTCCATCACACAAGCCATACCTATCTGCTTCAGGGAGGATAATTTCACACTTCACCAAATTTTCCTAAGTAACCGATCACCACCTAGTCTCCAAGCCAAGATTTATACCTTACGAGGAACTCCTTTAGCCTAAACTACTTTGAAGAAGTCATCCTTGATGTTTTGTGGATTTGCTGCCAGAATTCTTTATGCTAATAAGACAGTGTAAACCAATGTTATCAAACTCGACTCAGTCATTAACTCGACTTAGTTAGGGGGTCATGGAGTCAGATGTCAACGCGAGGGTCAAGAATTGACTCGCATGACTCGGCTCACATTAAAAATATAAAATAATTTATAATTTATACAATTTTATTACTTAAAAATCATAACAAATATTCATGATTGTTAAAATTAAAATATATAGTTTTGTTTTATATATATAATTGTCCAAGATATATTAAAGAGATGAATTAGCTTAGTGGTAAAACATTTGCACTTTAAACTTGGAGACATGGTCCAAGTCTCATCTATGCCATATTGTCATTATTTTTAAACACCACTCAGCTTTGAAAACATGTGTAAAGTCAGCCTAACTTTGGGAGATAGTAAAAAACCACCCGAGTAACTGATCCTTAACACTATCTAATAAAACAACCCTACTCAAGCTATTCCTTAACTCATCCACCATCTCTTCCTCCCAATTGGAAAGCTCTCTCTTCCAATCTCATCTCCAAACTCTCTCTTCTAATTTCCACATGTATTTTATCGACACATTTGAGTTTACAACTAACCTCAACAAATGATTGAAGTTTTTTTGCAAAAAGTTTTCCCCTACATGCCAGAAGCTGGAGTCCTCTCCATCCCCAATCCGCCTAAAAACATTATTGGACCACCACCCTCTAGGCCCCCCAACCTTCCAACTCAATAGAGTTCAGATTATTCCACCACCAACAACATTGGCTACTCTTCCCCTTCCATGACCGGTCTATACACTCATATTTTTATTGCTAAACATTAAACTTCAGAGTATTTGGTTCCACCCTCATCCTCCACTTCCATTTCCCTAGAAAAACTAAATTTAACTTCAACACATCCCTCAACCCTAACCCTCCCTTCCTCCTTTGGCCTACACATTCTCTCCCAAGATACCACCTAACCACTCTACATATTGTGAGTTTTTCAAAATAACAAATAAAAACTACATTATGTAAAAGATTTATTTTTTATTGTGTGTTTATGTATACAAGAGGTGAGCATGAGAAATGGGTTTAATGATTAAAGTGATGTGAAATATCGTATATGTGAGCTATGTGAGTGTGAGTTACCATAGTTGAGCTATGGGTTGTCTTTGATTTTGTTGAAGTTATTGTTATTTTATACCTTAATAACTAAATATACCTCCTTTGAATCATTTTGTAAAGTTCAAATTAATGAACTAATATGATTAAGGTCGGATTTTATCCTATTATATTTGGATTGATTCATAGATTTAATTAAATTGATTTATATGATTGGATTCATGAGATCGATTCGGATTTATGAACATCCTTAAGTAAAAATAGTGACAATGTTTGTCACATTCAATGACTTAATTGTTGTTTATTCAAAACATGAATATTGTTGTTTGTTTTAAGGAAAATGTTCATTTTTAATAAAAAAAAGCAAAAATAAGTAATTTAAATTAGGTTAAGCATATATTTAGTTTTCAAAATAATTATGACAATTAATTTTATCCCTATCTAAATTAAACAAAAACTAAACTAATATTTGCAAATAAAAAATAAACAAACACTTTTCAAGAAAGAGAATAAAAAAAACCATGAAGTTACCAAGTAAAGAAAAAAAAATGCTCAATACAAATTTTATTTTATGTATACAAAAGAAGTGTATCCAATTGGAGGAATGTCTAGTCAAGTGAGAATATTTTATAACTACCAACAAATTAAAATGGACGCTTTAGATTAAAAATGCTTATTAAAAAATTCATTTAAACCTCAATCATAATTAAATCTCTAAAAATATCAAACAAAATTAAATTTCTAAAAGATTTTGATATCACATTCTAAAGTATTTAATTATCATTTTTTTTATAAGTCAAGAACTTTTATTAATAACATATGAAAGATTTTGATACGAATAAGCATAAGATGTATCAACTCACAAGGTACATAGATAAATATTTTAGAAAAATAAAAATAAAAAAATAAATAAACAAGATTACACACAAAATGAAGGGTTCATGACCCATTATGTGAATAAATGAGACATGTTATCCTTGTTGTATAACACCACTACCAAGTGTTGAGTTGAACTACTTGAATGATATCATCTAGTTCAACACATTCACCTTTAAAAATAGTTGCATTTTGAGTCTTCCATAATTGTCATATCTCAACATATCACACAAATGCTCATGTACGTCTCAATTCTTTAAAATCACTTACTAAACCCTGCACTTGATAGTATTTAATTTTCATTTTAACTTTACTTATTTCACGCCATATGCGTTGAGAATAGAGCTTATCACTATTCCAACTTAATTTTTTGGTTATAATTTGCGAAAAAATAATATTTACATTGATAGAAATTTTATTATACATACTTTATATTTTTTTAGTCATTTTATTTTTGTAATTGTTTCTTATTTACTTGATTTAGTTATTTTTCATATTTGAGTCTCGTTTGGACCTTTTATTCATAATTCATATATTTCCATATTTTTCTCATCTATTTTTGTATTTTTTAGAGTTATCAAAATAGGCTAGTACCACCCATATGAGTCATCTCAGCTTGACCTGCCTAAAATACGGGTCAACCTAAATCGACTACTTTATTTGCATTGTTCATTTTTCTAGCCCAGCCCACCATTGATTGGCGGGTTAAATAGATAAGCCCACCAACCCACCAATTTTTTTAAAAAAAAATAACAAAAAAATGCTTTTTGGCCAAATAA
The DNA here is from genome assembly GCA_037954015.1 of Psophocarpus tetragonolobus. Taxonomy (NCBI): domain Eukaryota; kingdom Viridiplantae; phylum Streptophyta; class Magnoliopsida; order Fabales; family Fabaceae; genus Psophocarpus; species Psophocarpus tetragonolobus. Next base: position 33,740,886 of record CM075692.1, on the reverse strand, counting down.
ATTTGACTATTTAAAAAATTTTAAATTTGAATAATTAATGATGATATTATTTTAAATTTTATGAATTTAAAAATTAAAAAAAATAGTTTAATTATATTTTCAACTTGTTAAATATTTTTTTAAAATATAAATATTATTTAATTGATAACAACAAGTTAGAAAATATATTATCATAAAATACAAGTTAAATAAAAAACATAATATTTAAAAATATAAAATAACAAATATTTCATATTCATGTAATATTTACGTGAGTTGTTGGCACATAATGAGTTCAACCCAGATGGGTCGAGTCATAAATGGGTCAACCCATATTTGTATATAACAAGTCCACTTTTTTTAACTTGGCCTGAACTAGACTTGTAATGAGGTAGGTTGACCCATGAGTTTTGGCCCATTTTGATAGTTATAGTATTTTCTTTTATTTTGAATGTTGATTGGACTTTCTTGGATTAGGCATTGCGTTGGGCCAACTTATTTTATTTTTAGTTTTAAATATAATGTTTTTAATTTATAATTTTGTAATTTATTTTATTTTTTAGTTTTATTAGACTTGTATTTTTTATAATTTCTTGTATTTTTCAGATTCATAAATAGGGATGGCAAAATACTCATGTCTGCTGGTACTGTAACACCCCTATTATTATAACCAGATTATTACAAATAATTTATTTAAGTTTCAATTTAAATATTAGAAATAGATATTAAACACTTAATTTTTGCATGGGAAAGATCTACAAAAATAAATTAATTTTAGCATACAAAGCATTTTTTACTAAAATTGGAAAATATTATATAGAAAATTCGCTCATCAGATTCATTACCGAAACAAATGCAATTTTTAAGGAGAAACTCACTAAGCGAAAATGTTTCGCTCAACGAGAACCTTCTTCATGTAGACATTCGCTAAGCGAAGTGAGACAAAAATAATTAAATACAGAGATTTTCACTATGGGAAGTGGTTTTCGATCAGCGAGCCTAACAACACCACTTGATTTGCTCAGCAAGAATACCTTCACTCAATGATCGAGTGCAGATTTTTGGTTGTAAATAGGAAACTTCATATGAAAAAGTGGGAGGGAAAATGGAGTTATGAGGGGTTGAAATTAGGATTCAAATGTTGTTTACTACTCTTTTTCAAGCTCTTAATAAGGTAAGGGGGGAGTGAGATTTATAAATGTTTGTGGTGTTGATCTTGATAAACTTATATGTTTTTACTATGATTATCCTTTTTGATCTTTTGTTAATTTTTATTATTTCCAAATATTTCTTTTTTTCATTTTTTTATTATTTTCAAATATTACTTCTAGTAATTTCTTTGTTATTTCTAGATACTACTTTTGGTCATTTTTTTATTATTTCTACATATAACTTTTGGTCATTTCTTCGTTCTTTATATTACTTCTGGTCATTCTTTATCACTTCCAAATATTTCTTCTAGTCATTTCTTCATTCTTTCTAGATATTACTTATGGTCATTTCTTTATTATTTTCATATATTTCTTCTGGTCATTTCTTCATTCTTTACAGATAGTAATTTTAGTCATTTCTTTATTATTTCCAGATACTATCTGCTAGTCATTAATTATTTATTTATCATTCAGATATTACAGTTTAATCCTTTATTGCTACTGTTATTCTTATTTAAATTATTTTCCAGATATCATAGTCTGATCTTATGTTATTAATCACCATTTATTCTATCATTTGATATATTTTTGGAAATTACATTTGGCTAATATATTTTATTCAAAAGATAATAATTATATGTTAAATACTCATGTAGAATATATTTATGTCTTATGAAATTTTCAAGGGATTATTTGTAAAGTATTGTTTTGTAAAATTTATAATAAACAAGATATTTCTCAAAATTAGATTTTTAAAAGATAATTTAAGCATGCTATGTGATTGCAATTTAACCTATTCTTCCACATCAGAAAAGATGTTTTTAGTGCTAATAATAATTCAGTTTTATACTTATATTACTATTATAATTACTATTTATTATTATTCATGAAGTATAAATTTTGAGATAAAATGATAAATTAAATTATATATACATTGTCATCTTTAATTCTTTGTTCATAAATAATTTTTTGAATGGTGATTGATATATGAAAATACTATGTGATAGTCAAATCTTGTGATTTTGGAGATTGTGTTGAAATTATTCTACCAAAGTCCTAGATTCCCTTGTAAAGATATCGTACAGGTGTATGAGTGTCGGTGTTTTGGAAAGTCACAACTTCATATCCTATAAGATGAAAGGCAGGACCGGTTGAATCCTAAGATGGTTTTAAATATATGAATATTCAGGATTGCAAATATTCATCAGGTAGGTGAATATTTAGCGTAGTCCATGTTGGAGATGGGGCTGAGGATATTTATCAAGTAGGTGAATATTCAAAGTAGTCCACGTTGGTACTCAGGATGAAATATTCACTATCAATTATGATTGGGTGAATCATTATTGGTTATGGATTTATATATAGGGTCAAATATGATTAAATTAAGTAACACTCAGTCTATATATTGAGTTAAGTGAGATTGGATTATAGGATAAATTTTAGCCCCCGTTGTTTGTTAAGTTTATTAAGATTAACGTTTATTAAGTTCATTTGGTGTGTTTTTTTTTCATGTATTTCTATTCTTATATGTTTGTGGTACAAATAGAAAATGAATCTAATAGATGGTGCAGAATTCAGAGGATTTACTCTAAATAAGTTGAACTCTTCAGCAAGTTACTCTTTTATGAGGAGTCCATTGCTCTAGGTTAAGACTTTCAAAAGGATAACTATAACAACTAATGTACTTATTTTTTGAATGAAGCTTGTAATAAATTACATTTTGGCTTAAAATATTACAAGATTATAGTTCTTTATGTAAGATTCAATTTCGAAAATCTTCCATATTTTCATGAATACTTTTATTAAGGATTTTTTTATGTACAAGTATCGTCCTAAACTGCTCAATTTTTATGGGGATTCCTTGCTTTGTCCGAGTACAAGAACAAGGATTATTCAATGTAGTAAATCGAGTATGGAAACAAACATGGATATATAACTACCTACACTATACCCTAACCGGTACTCGCCCTGTCATAGAGAAACTACATGCATTTGAGGGTGGGTAAACGTACCCCCTCATTTTAATAAAGTCACATATATATATATATATATATATATATATATATATATATATATATATTATAACTGTTGCATGCATTAGCATACCATCCGGTCTTGTGCGGACTACCACCGTGTAACATCCGGGCTTATCTGTTGCATGCATTGCATCTTTCCTATTCTCTCCTAGTTTGTAGATCCGTGGGTTTCTGGTATCAGAGCCTGATGGGGAAATAGGAATTTATTGCTCTGGATCTAAATTTACTTTATCATTCAAATTATGATTTAATGCTATTCTGTTCTGGGGATGCAGACTCTTAATCTATTGTTCTTTCTGTTGTTCTTTCTTCTGAAAACCTGGGTACTTGCCCTTGATTTTCGAAAACTGCGGTTTTGTAAGCCTTGTCGGGTTGAAAAACTCATGAGGTGTGACGCAGATAACTGGTACTGCACGGATTACCGCCTTATAAATCCAGCTCGTTTCTGTTTTTCTTTTCTATTTTCTTCTGTGTTAATATTTTCATTGTAAGTTTTGTTTATCTCTTTTGTTATTATGACTTCTATGAGTAATGGTTCATGGTGTCAACGGTTTGGCCTGGGGCTGGATTGGCAGTAAGGCCCGAGGGAGGCGGTAAGTCCATGTTGCCTATATGCCTTTGCCGGATGTCTCTACCATGGATGATTATTTCATTGATGAAGTAATTCTGAAAGAGATAATGTTCTGTAAATTTTGTAATTCGGTAAGTTTATCTTTTTGTATTAAAAAAAAAAAAAAGTTTTGTCTGTAACCTGGAAACTGGAATACCTTTGGATGATAATTTTGTGTTAAACTTAGATTTAGATCCAGAATAATAGTTTTTATCGAACCAAGTGAAGGTAATGATACTGGAAGATTTCTAAATAATGAGTTCTTTTCTTCGCTCCCTTTCTCGTCGCTTTTCTGTCAAATCTTCTTCATCCTCTTCTCCTTCTACCAACAATCTGCTCACTGAGCAAAGTCAATCGGTTGAGGAAATACCTCCCAAAAATAACATCTTCGAAGAAGAAGTCTGCTTTGAGGATATCAATCAAGCCATCGATAATTGGGAAATCCCTAAAATCCCTCAGGATGAACTCTATTCCTGACGAATCCATACATGTCCGTAGTTCCGACTACATCATTAGGACTGCAGAAAATAATATCCCTTTGGATCCCCAAGCTGGTGAGGAATTCCATCTTCTTACCAAACAATCGATAGCTGAACATTCTAGGAAGTACAAATACCTCCATATAGGATGTGTTCAAGTAGCTGTCAAGCCCCTTGTTAGGGAAGGTCTTAACGCCTCAATCCTTATGTGCCTTCGCGATATTAGGCATAATGACTTTCACGATTCCCTCATAGGAACCGTAGAAACCAGTCTAGGACATGGTCCTGTTTATTTCAATTGTTTTCCAAACAAAACGGTGAGTCTTTTAGATAGAAATGTCTTAGATTCATTGTTTCTAAATATTCGTCTGCATGGGTTAAACATGAAAGAAGGTTCTATCCCTGCAACTCTTCTCTATCGAATCCAATACAAGGTCATGAACACTTGTAACTCAAGGGTTCTTCTTAAAACCAATGATCGGGAAACAACTTTGTTTGTCACAGATATGACTAGGGCAAATGTTGCTGTTCCCAAACTCATCAAATGGGATGAGGTAGAGTTACCAACCTCTTGGCAACTCGAAAAAGCTACACCAACCCTTCCTCGTCAAACCCTTGAATTCCAGGAAATTAGACAATCTGAGGCTGGTAAGGTAGAAATCATCTTTGATCGGAGAAATTCTTTCTCTTCAAGATCTGAAGCTTCTAGATCAGCCTATACTAGTGCCAGAAGATCTTTTTCTATAGCTTCTCAATCAAATCGGAGTTCAATTCCCAGAATTATTACTCCAGAAATCAATCTTCAAGGGTTAGATAACTCATCTTCTATCCCTAGAAATATCTACAGTAGGACTGAGGAAGACATTTCTTCAGAAATACATTCTCCTACTCAATCTGAAATGCAGTATGGTCAACTATGAATAGTTACACCATAGACAAACCAACCCTTCGTAAGGAATTCTACTCTGAGACTTGGACCTCTCAGAGAAAATGGTTTCTTAGCCAGTTTAAGGGTGACCATAGGTCAAAAATCATCGATTCTTTTTATGAATTTCTTAACAAAGTCCAAACTCATGTCTGTTTCTTTGATTGGTTAAATGTCTACCTTTATAAGAACAAAATCTATCCTCCTTGGACAATTACAATCACAGAAGATCTCTCTGTCAATACCTTAACTGTCTGGCATCGTAAGAATGGTCAACTCATTAAGTCCGACCTGCCTCCTTCTAGCAGTTATTTCATTCCAGACTTAGAGGATAAGTATTTAGCTTCGCCCTTTAAGTACAAATTAGATGAAACCATAGGAGCCCAAGATATTAAAGCCCTTATGGAACAAAACAATTATACCAATAAGTACCTCCAAGTTTTAGGAGATAACCTTGTAGGAAAGCCCTCGTCTTCAGGAACCAAAGACGATGAGACCTCTTCCATTTCCAAACCATTGTTTAAACCTTTTAGTCTAACTACCGAGACTAGAAATAAATTTAGGCTTATTCATCAGAATTGGACTAAAGCCTTAGGAAAATCCAATCCAGATAACTCTATAGTTATTCCTGATACCCCTAGTTCTTCACAGGTAGGATCTGTTAAGCTAGGACCAATCACTAGGAGTGTCTCCCAAAAAGACCAATCTCTTAGGATTAACAAATTAGGAACTTCTTCCATAAGTTCTGAGTCTGAGGATGCTGCATCTAGCAGTAAGTCTGTTCCTCAAATCAATTCGGTTATTAGCAAGGCTCTCAACTGGAAGCAGCCTTCTAAACTCTACTACAATCGAGCTACTGCTCCTGATCTCCTTCTTGAGGAAAAGAATGATCAAAGTCTTCGGTCATTCAACGCCAATCAAATTTATGAATGGAACATAGATGGTCAAACTGAGTATAATATCCTTAATACTCTTCAACATATGACTATGGTCTCCACTGCATATCAGACTGCTTTAGATAGCTCTGATGAGACTATAGTAGAAATCCTAACCGCTGGCTTTTCTGGCCAACTCAAAGGCTGGTGGGATAATTATGTTTCCGAAACTGAGAAACATGAAATCTTTACGGCAGTCAAAACGGACGCTGAAGGAACCGTCCTTACTGACAAAGGGAAGCCTATTCCCGACGCCGTTAATACCTTAATCATGGCCATTGTCAAACATTTCATCGGAGATCCTTCTATTTACAAGTATCGTTCCGGAGATCTCCTCTCAACTCTTAAGTGTAAGACCTTAGGTAATTTTAGGTGGTATATGGACACCTTCCTTACTCGAGTCTACACTAGAGATGACTGTCACCAACCTTTTTGGAAAGAAACCTTCCTAGCTGGACTCCCAAAATCCTTAGGAGACAAGGTTAGGGAAAAGATCCGTTCCCAGTTTAACGGTGAAATCCCTTATGATCAGTTAAGTTATAGCAATATCATAGCTTATGTTCAAAAGGTTGCTCTTAAAATTTGTCAAGATGACAACATCCAAAAACAATTAGCCAGAGAAAAGGCTCAGAATCGCAGAGATTTGGGAAATTTCTGTCAACAATTCGGTCTTCCTTGTTCCAAAAATCCGGGAAAGACTACCCATAAAAAACATTCTCAGCAACAACTGAATAAACCCAAACGCAGAGTCTATAGGTTTAAGACTCGTCAGTCTAATATCAAACATGGTAGGCCTCCTGATCCTCATAAGCAAAACATTAATCCTCCCAATCTTTCTAGAGAAACTAGAACATGTTATAAGTGTGGCCGTAAAGGTCACTTAGCAAGATTTTGTCGAGTCTCCTCTAAGATTCGTGAACTCAATCTTGATCCTATTGTTCAGGATCAACTTAATAATCTTTTAATAAATTCTTCTGATAGTTCCTCAGAAGAAGAAGAAGAAAATGTAAAAATCTCTTCTGATGACATCCAAGCCGACGATGATCTTTCCTCTTCTAGCAGCGAAAGTTCTGAATCTCCACTCATCAATGTCATTCACAATGATGAGCAGAATCTATTGCTTGATGCCCTAGAATCTATCCAAGACCCTCAGGATAGGAAGGAGTATCTTGAAAAATTAAAAGCAATCCTTTCCAAACCCAAACCTATGCGTTCAGAAAATAGGTTTGTCAATAATAAGTTTGATCTCACACAAACTCTCAAACGACTGGAAAAATCTTCAGCCAAGCCAGTCACTATTCAGGACCTCTAGACTGAAATTCATTCTCTCAAATCCGAGGTCCGAGAACTCAAAACTCAATCACAGTTGCATGAGACTATCATATCTCAAATAACTGCAGCTTTATCTGATAACATGGTTCCAGATAACCATGAAAATTGTAATCAGGATTATGAGTCTGATCATAATTCATCAAATGAAGATACCCTCTTCAACAACCTCATCAATCAATGTAGCATTCAAAAGTTTTATATTGATGTTACCATTATCGTAGACGATTTTGTTCTAAAAACTATCGCTCTATTTGATACCGGAGCAGATTCAAATTGTATTTTGGAAGGACTTATTCCGACCAAATACTTCCACAAAACTTCCAAAAGGCTTAGGACTGCTAATGGATCAAAACTAGAAATCCAGTATAAGCTTCCTTCGGCAATCATCCAGAAGGATAATCTTCAAGTAGAAACTCCATTTCTCCTGATAAAAAACCTTAAGAATGATGTCATCTTAGGGTCACCATTCATCAAGACTATCTTCCCTATTCAAATTTCCGGTGAAGGTATAACCACCCAACATTTGGGAAAAACAATCTTATTCAAATTCCTAGACAAACCTGTCCATAGGAATATTAATCAAGTTGATCGAAAACTTAATCAGATTAACTTCCTTAAAGAAGAAATTTCTTTTAAGCAGATCGAGAGTCAACTTTCTCTCCCTCAGGTCAAAAAACGTATCAAGAGTCTTTTTGATCGTTTTCAATCTACCATATGTTCTGACCTTCCTAATGCTTTCTGGGATAGGAAAAAACACATGGTTAATCTTCCTTATGAAAAAGATTTCACAGATAGACAAATCTCGACCAAAGCTCGGCCAATCCAAATGAGTCATGATCTTGTCACTCATTGTCAAAACGAAATCAAGGACCTTTTGTCCAAAGGATTAATTAGAAAGAGCAAAAGCCCTTGGTCTTGCGCAGCTTTCTATGTTAACAAAGCCTCCGAGATTGAGCGAGGCGCCCCAAGATTGGTTATCAATTACAAACCGCTTAATCAAGCTCTTCAATGGATCAGATATCCAATTCCAAACAAGAAAGATTTACTCTCCCGTCTTCATTCGGCGAAAATCTTTTCTAAATTCGATATGAAATCTGGATTTTGGCAAATCCAAATCAATCCCAGTGATCGCTACAAGATGGCCTTCACTGTTCCCTTTGGGCAGTACGAATGGAACGTAATGCCCTTTGGTCTCAAGAATGCTCCATCAGAGTTTCAAAACATAATGAATGACATATTCAATCCATATTCCAATTTCTGCATTGTCTATATCGATGATGTTCTTATCTTTTCCCAATCTGTGGATCAACATTTTAAACATCTTGAAATCTTTTTCAAAATAATCAAACGAAACGGTCTAGCCATTTCTAAAACTAAAATCTGTCTATTTCAGACTAAAATCAAATTCCTTGGCCATTACATTTTTCAAGGAACTATCAAACCAATTTGTCGAGTTATTGAATTTGCTGACAAATTCCCCAATCAAATTTTAGAAAAATCGCAACTTCAGAGATTTCTGGGTTGTCTAAATTATGTCGCTGACTTCTTTCCTCAGCTTAGTATCATCTCTAAACCTTTTCATAACAGACTCAAAAAGTCTCCTCCACCGTGGAATGATATCCACACCAATTTAGTCAAACAGATTAAGCAGCAGGTCAAAGTATTACCCTGTTTGTATCTACCAAATCCCAATCTCTTTAAGATTGTAGAAACCGACGCCTCTGACTTAGGCTATGGGGGTGTTCTCAAACAACGCATGCATCATACAGAAAATTGCATTGCATTTACATCAAAACACTGGAACAAAGCCCAACAAAACTATTCTACTATTAAGAAAGAAGTTTTGGCTATTGTCCTGTGTATTTCAAAATTTCAATCTGATTTATTAAATCAAAAATTTTTAGTCCTGGTTGATTGCAAGTCAGCCAGAGAAATTTTGCAAAAAGATGTAAAAAACCTTGCATCAAAACAAATTTTTGCCTGTTGGCAAGCAATCTTAAGTATTTTTTATTTCGAGATAGAATACATCAAAGGTACTTCAAACACTCTTCCTGACTATCTGACTCGTGAATTTCTTCAGGGTCAGACAAATGTAAGATGCCCCCCAAATTAAAAATGAAGGTCGCCTCCTCCAGAGGCCGGGGAAAAGCATCTTTCTCCATTGAGGATGCCCAAACCATTCAAGTCGCCTTACAGACTGCCAATCAAGGGTCATCTACCCAGACTGGATCTTCAGCCCAGCAGGCTACCATTAAGTCTGAGTCATCAACTCAGCAGGCCATCACCAAAACGGGGTCATCTACTCCGCAAATAGCAAAAGGGTCTTCTACCCTAGCAACCAAACCATCCGATTATGCGATGGCTATCCCAACCCTTCAAGCCCTTCAAGATTGTGGGCTAACCAAACTTCCATCCAGATCATGGAAACAAATCTTTTCAGAAGAAACAGATGACCTCTTCTGGAGCCAAAACCTGAAATCCATTATTTCAGACATAGCCCAATCCAAAATAACTTTAAATCCAAAAGCATTGGTAGAGCAGCCTCAGCCAATTGCTCAAAAACAACCCTCTTCCTATCAACCAAAAGAAGGAAGGTTTTACCCAACAATCCAAATGGAACCTGAATTCTGGGATTCCAATCCAAACAAGATTTGCGAAAAAATCTTTCCACCAACATTTTTGTTCAAACCTCTTAGTCTCAATAAGACTAGAAAATTTTATGAATTTATTTTGGTGGATTCAAAATCTGTTTCAATAAAACATAATTTTGATAAAAATGATAACACTGTTATCACACATTCCACTTTTCAAATTTTAAAAGTTCTTACTTTTAAAGATTTCGAAACGAAACCAAACCAGGTAAGAAAATTCTCCCAGCCTTTTGACCCGATTGGTTATACTTACTGGGATTATATTCAAGCTTGGACCAATATTTTTTGGTTTCAAAACAAACATAATCGGCACTCGTGGCTGATTTATTTCAAGAAAAATGTTCGTTATTTCTTCCCTCAGTGGTTTGCTGAGTGGTGGGATTTCTTCGGACCCATCCAATCTATCCTTCCTGAAGAAGTAAAGGTTGGATTTAATCAGTTCAAATCAAGAATTGAAGAAGGAAACAATTTGTTTCATCCATCTCTTCGGTTCTTCTCAATCTTTTCCTTAGCATGGATTTTTGCCTGGCAACATCAATACCAGAAAAATGCAACAAATCCCAAGCTTTTGCCAATGTTAGGGAAACAAGCTTCAGTAAAGTGGTGGGATCAGTTTAATGCTTCCCATGCCAATTCACAGGGAGTGGCTTTATGGTTCCAGAAGAACCCAAAAAGCCTCAAGTCGGCAGACCCAGAGACCTGACAATTCCTCAATCGCAAGGCCAAGATTGCAGCTGCCCTTGCAGCCTCAACAAATGATGAAGCCTTGGCAAAGAATCTTCATCAGATTTTGACTCTCCTTTCTACTGACTCAGAAGCCAGTTCATCAAAAGGAAAGTCGAAGAAAGAAGACAGTTCGTCTGCATCCTCTTTCTCCGGTTCATTTTACCAGATAGAAGAGTCTGATCAAGACTGACTCCAATCTCGCATGCATTTTGCGAAAAATCACTGTTCAATCACTGTTCACTATTGCGGAGCCGCCAGTCACTGTACACTGTTCACTGTAGCGGTAAATCGAGTTACTGTTGTAATAGTAAAAGTCACTGTTGTAATAGTAACTTTTCAATTTCTATAAATTGTAATCGAGGGTTCAGTTGTGGGGCAGCTCGAACGAAAACTCGGAGCCTCTCTCTCCTCTCTCTTCCCTCTACTCTGTAATTTTCTTCAATCAATACAACCTTTTTGTATTATTTCTGCTGCATACTCTCTGCATAATCCGGCCTTGTGCTCTGGTATAACTGTTGCATGCATTAGCATACCATCCGGTCTTGTGCGGACTACCGCCGTGTAACATCCGGGCTTATCTGTTGCATGCATCGCATCTTTCCTATTCTCTCCTAGTTTGTAGATTCGTGGGTTTCTGATATATATATATATATATATATATATATATATATATATATATATATATATATATATGTTAAATTTTTATATTTTGCACCCCTAATTTTATATGTTTGAACCCCCTCTTATATTTCCATGTAAAGATAAATAATTGTAACTCCTATTTTAATATTTATACCTCTTATTTATGTGTTTAAACCCATTATATTTTATTACCTTTTATATATTTATTATTATTTTATTTACCTACTTTTGTATTTTCTTCAATATAATATATATGATAAATTATTATTTTATTTTTTTTAAAATAAATTGCATCTACTAGTCTCAGGTGGTAGATTTGTCATTGCACCTCGTTATAATCATAACAATTATATAATAAGTTTAAAGTTATGTATTTAATAAAAAAAATAATTCTTAAACATTAATTTATAATTTCATGTTATTTATATATTTTTAATTAAAATATAATTAATAACATAATATAATTTATTTAATAGTAATTAACATATTATTTATATATTATACCAATTCTTTTATACCTTGTACTCGAACCCACCTTCACTTTTCACGGATGGAGTCGGGAATAGCCAAACCTACACCCGCCTTATTGTCATCCTATTCAGAAAGCTATCTTTCTTTTATTTGTTATCTCTCTTCTTCTTTCTCTCTCTTACATTAAAAGCTCCCACAAAAATCTCCAATTCAAGGTATTGATCTTTGCACCTAAACCCTAAACTAAAAGTATTATTTTCTAAAAACATTTTTTCTAAAACATTTTTTTCCAAAGGATATGTTTGCAAAACTAATTGAAAAGGTAGTTGAAAGCTTAAAAGCTAGCTGAAAGCTAAAAATCTAGTTCAAAAACTAATTGTAAAATGACAAATAAGAACATCATTAATCATTATATTAACAATGAAATATTTAAAATAATTATAACATATTTTAATAATATATATTAAGTATATATTTAAACTATGATTATTATAATATATATTTAAATTATAAATTTTTATAATAACATATTGAAATTATAATTACATATTTAAATTATAAATTTATGTAATTACATATTTAAATAATAAATTACTATAATTAATATTTAAAATTATAATTTATAAATAAATATATTTTAAATTATATATTTAAATTATTTTTTATAATATATATTTATATTATAAATTACTATAATTACATTAATGAAGAAAAAATAAATGAAGGAGAGAGCTTATATAATGTTATGAGAGAAAATGAGTGAAGGACAATACATTAATTAGTGAAAGATAAACATATAAAAATAAAATCAACTGGTAACTAAAAATAAAAAATCTGTTGAAAAAGCTATTTGGAGTATCTTTTTAAAAAAGAGTTTAATCAATATACATTGACACATTCAATTATAACTTTTCGTTTTTATGACTTTTAAAATATTTATGAGTAAAGTCAACAGACTTATTAAAAATGAAAGAATTATAATTGAAAGTCAATATAAAACATTTTAGATTGTTTGTGTATACTAATTAAACTCTTTTGAAAAAACTAGTAGCTCCTAAAACAATCCTAGATTATTCTTTTTTATTCAAACAGAGCTTAAATCATTTCAGTTATTATTTCAACTAGTTTTTCAACTTTTACCTAACTAAAATGACAAACCAAATACACTCTAAAATAGTTTTTTTTTTTCAAAAGCACTTATCTTATAAACACGTATCCTATGTTTGAAATTTTCTTATTTTATTTTTTAATTTCTTGCTTTCCACCTTATAGAAAAAAGGATTTTCAATTTCAATTGAAATATTTTTTATTGGTTACATTATTTTATCGTTTGTCATAATTTTAATTGCAAAATCAGTAGATCATTTTTCAATTTGTTAAAAGTAACAAAGATCTCAAGAACAACTATGAGTTCGGTTGGGTTTCAAGGTATATAGCCATTTGGCTGAATGTTCAACAATTATAAAACATTCTCAATGAACATTACCTTCAGAATGCCTTCCTTGGCCAAGCCATTTAAGTCTTCACGGTCGGCAAAATGGGTAGGATCATGTTCCCATAGTTTTCAAGGATATATTATTCCAATGTTCATCCTTGTGTCATCTGCGACTACTACGTTCTCCAACTGACAAGGATCTTCTCCCTATACGATCTTTAACTTCTAAATCAAAGTCGTGTAGTGACAAAAAACGAAATCAATTATTCTAGAGATTTCACAGTTTTGGTAGAACATATGGCTTTCGTTCACATACAATGTGTCTTAGTAAACATGCAGTGCACAATCTAATCTTACATGCAAAGTGCCACCTCTACTTGGTACCCTTGTGCAGCAGCCATGTTCTAAAATGTTAACTTCACAATTATATCATCAATAAGAGTAGTTGTACATTTTTTTTTATTTTTCAAAAATAATAGATTCAAGTTAACTAACAAGAGATATACATATTTTTTATTTCATTAATTAATTTCTTTTATAATATCCAAATTTCAAAGAATATATCTCGATTAATTGATGAGAGAGGAAATTTGACTTACCGAAGTGGTGGACTACTCTTCACTAAGTTTTTCCGTAAGTGATGATGATTTTATTATGATCATAACCATACAAGAGAATATTCACCTTTTCTTTGCCAACATTAATGTACTCATTTTCATAAATACTTACATCATGAATCCACTGGAGATCAAAATGGATTAATGAATATAATATATATATATATAGACACACACTCAAAATATGCTAAAATATTATGTTTATAAATGTATCATAATTATGAAATAAAATCACTGCATCATTTAAATAAAAAACATGTAAGAATATTTCATATACGATCTCAAATAAATTGATTAATATGTATTTTCTATAACATTTAAAATGTTCTAATTACGGAAATTGACGATCATATATACTCACACAGTTATATATCCAAGTTCATTGGCAGAATTACAACCTAACATAGTCCAATTGTTATACAGACAGATTGATTTGAAACTAGTAATCAAATATATGAAGGACCTCGTAGTTAATCTAATTAACTACACAATCCTATAACCAAATCTCCTTGAAATAGGAATACAATAGGGTATATAAAAATATGTAACGTCTCTTAACAGTGTAACCTAATGCCTAATGAGTCCAACGAATTCTACATTCTTGTGCTTGGACTTTCCGATTAAGCGAACAGATATTGCTCCTCCTTCAACTGTTATGTTATGTACCATATTTGCCCCCGATGTAAGAGCCAGCCTCCAGTAACAAGCAGGGTAGCAAGAAGCTGACTAAATGACGCAATGTTTGAAAACTAGTATGTATTTTTAAGGTATATATTGGATAGGTAAGGCGGCGGGGGAAGAAGTGGATGCTGGTGGACACACTTTAACAGGAAGTGGTAACTGTACATTAACATAACTATAAGCATTGGTATATTATTTATCAATTCTAAGATTGTTACATAGATGACCAAGCTCAGGTCTTGCATCCATCCATGCAGTAAATCTCATGTTCGTAGGAGAGGTGCAGTAAAGATAAGATCTGAATGTGATAAGGAAAAAATATCGCCTGCAAACGATGGGGGAAACATAAAATAGCTACACAAAAAAATAATGTATGTCCTACATCAACATGCAGCAAATATAAAAGCCAACATTCGCGGGCACATAGGTTTGAAAGTCAAAAGTTTTATAATTATAATTTATTTATTAAAAAATTCACCATTGGATTAAATGTATCATGTGAATCATTATCAAAAGCTTAAAATTATTAGTCCAGCGTGTTCCATTTCTTCACGTACATCAGTTCAAAAACTTCATTAATCAAGCATTGCTTTTGTTAGAACTATAATATAAAATCTGTTGCATGTCTTCACCTTAACAACTAAAGCTTTTGGAACTCTTGGTTCTTAATATGGTAGTAAAGCCTCTATGATATAAAATGTTCTAAAGTTCCATACCCAATACTCAGTTCTTCTAATAAAAGCTGAAGGGATTGTGAAAAAGGGCTGTTGCATGAGGAATCATGTTAGAAATTCCACCTAATAGAACGAGCTTTAGGGATAGTAGGTTCTTGATCTGTCAGAATTGTCGAATTTTAGACATAGGAGTCGGAAAAGGAGAGAACAAAAATTAAATACAATAAAAAGACTTGATTTCGTGTGCTGCATTACAATTTTATGATAAATCTAAATTACTATTGTTTAAATTAATAAATCTAACTACACAAGGTAACGAATCATATCATATTAGAAAAAAACAATAGTCTTATCTTACTATGTAAGGTTGACTACATATCACACAACATAACCATTGGACTCAATTACAAACCAAATTGTCTCCTTTTACTCTTTTCACATGCTAAAAATCATTCGATCTACTTTCCTCATCAATGCCTTTATTGCCTTCAGTAGCCTTTGCACTTGTTAATTCTGCCTTAACTGGTTTCTTGTCATCTTTTTCTTCATAGTTGTCATACAAATATCTCTTCAAATACAACTATTCCATATCCTATCTTTTCTTGTGTAGCCACACATCTATCTTAACATTCTCATATTTGCTACTCTCCACTCCCACCAAATACTGAATTTAGGAAATCTAAATTTTTAATAGTCTAATATATTCCATGAGAATAATATCATGCGAGATTCTAACACTTCCACTCAATGTAAAACTGAATAAGCTTTTTGGTATAAACCACAAAATATTTAAGCGATCATAGATTTGTGTATTGGCTGGTCTTTTATTGCAATGACTTAAGCTGATCAATTAAAGTTAGCAAACTGGAGTTTTAAATCCAGCAATTATAGCTATAAATATGTAACTGTAATTTTTTTAATATTTTTATATTCAATAGTTTGTTTCATATGGTTGACAATCGTATCAAACCCTACATAATGGAGAATTCACCATGAGAAAAATGCATACAGTTTTATCTCAATTCTTCTAACATGGTATCAGAAAATAACAGAAGTTTAGTATATTTCAGAAAGTTTCCGTTTTTATATGGTTGATGACTCGATCAAGTCTAGAATATTACAAAAAATTTCTCTTTTTCCCAAGTCCCTCTTGTTCCTTTGTTTCCCTGTTGAAGTTCCTTGTTTGCCCTCACATTCACTCAGAAAAAGGTCTTCTGACAAGTGACAAGCATGAAGCCTTCTTGGCTTGTCATTATGGTACCTTCCATTTTCAAATATTTGTGGTTGTCAAGGGTTCATGGGGCGATGTTGATGGCAGCACTCTGATGCCATATTAAGATAAACACAAGGATGACAACACACAAATGCAATCCACATTGCTGGTAATCCAGTTTACCACAAATGCAAAAAACAGACAGGATAATTGTCACTCTATCTAGTATCTAGGAAACATGATTTCACATTTTAACAGATCTACAAATAATTGTTATCTTTTGCAAATACATGACTTTTCGATGTAACTTTCTTAGGAAATTGATGCTTCAAGACTTCCTAGCATCAATTTGAAGGGGTATGTCATAGAGAGTGTTTATTGGCAGATTTTTTATTCCTGTGATTTGTGCTGGTCAATTAATATTAGCAAGGTGATCTTTCAAATCCAGCAATTATAATTGTAGATATGAAACTGAAATATTTGTATCCATAGTCTAGCGATTTCATAGGGCTGATAATTAGGTTGTATTAAAACCTATATAATGGAGAATTCTCCAAGAAGAAAAAAATACAAAATAGTTTTATCTTAATTCTAACATAAGTTTGTTTAAAAATAAATCCTTTCTGAAAATAATATGGGCTCCAACAAATGTGTGACAGTGTGAGGCAAATGAACGTCAGGTTTCAATCAGATATTGCCTAAGCAAAATTGAGTCTTACATTGAACCAGTGATGTGTCTGCAATGAAGGTCAACAGTCAACAAATATCTGAAAGCTGATGGTGGCAGCAGTATTTTTGAGTTTTGAGTCTGACTAGAAAATAACTCGGTGAATGTTCTGGTGGTGAATTGGTGATTCCAATTTAACTGGAGGTGAAGTGGCAATGAAGCTTGTGGTTTGGTGGCTGCAATGAAATTATCTAGGTCTTTGCAAAGAGGGGAAAATAGCACAATTATTATGGAAGGACCCAAATCAACAAAAAAATTGGAGGTGAAATGGCAATGAAGGTTGGTGGCTGCAACGAAATGACCTAAGTCTTTGCAAAGAGAGGAAAGTAGCACGAAATAGAATTGAAATTACGGAAGGACCCAAAATCAACAAGGATATATCTGCATAGAGGAAGGTGCAAGACAAGCATGCAAGTGGCACTTTGACAACCTAACAATAGCAATAGTGAACAATCACAACTTAAAAAATTAGTTTCCCTTTAGAACAAAGGAAATTTCAAGAGAAAGAGACCCCAGAGCAGTGGGACCAAAAACAGCAGCAAGCATGTCCCTAACAAACACAGTTTCCCAATAGCCACAAACTAGAACCAGGTAAGGAATGGTTGATCCCTAGAATACATCCAAGGGATGTTGGTGAACAAAATTGTGGAAGTGGCAAGACAAACCAAGACTGACAGGGCGGGTTGCTCTTGGCCTTCACATGCTAGCAAGGAGAAAAGCATCTGATATGCATGTAAGAGCACATGAACAGCCCCTTAGCAGTGGGATTCTGGATTTTGGAGGAACATTGAACAACAAACCTTTATGATAAAGTCACCAATAAGAAAGGTAGCATCAGTCAACAGTGCAGAGTGTTAGGCTAGGTTATGAACAACAATTTGTGGCATAGTGAACATGTTGAAGATGGCCTACAGCCTATGAAGCTGATTGGTAACTTCTAAACAAGATAGAGGAGTCTCCTTGAACCCCTGAAGATCAGACGTGAAAGATAACTAATTTTTGAAAGGAAAAAAAGATGAAAAACAGAGCTCCATATTTAGGGAACTTGGTAGTGGAAGAACAGAGACAGGTTCTAAAAAGGATACCAGTCCAATACCATGTAATTATGGGGTTTTACATGTAGAAGGAAAGAGAAAAAACACTAAATTCAATCAAATTGATGTTTACTTAAGTTAATTTAATACATTAATAAAACCTGAAGTACTAACCTTATTTTACTGATAATCGCAACTAAAATAAGTTAACCATTCGTATAATATTAGGAGACATCCTAAGAGATAAGATACTCTAAAATATTCCACGGTATAATATTTATATTATGGGTTATTCAAACAGTTTTCTACACTATTAACATGTATTGAAATTAAGAGTATAATTTAATTATACTTTTCAAAGAAACAAAAGTATTAGACGTTTGATCATATACTTATTCTTGCTTTAACTTTCTAAAACATGGCATGCAAGTTCTATATAATAATTAATTATAAATTTAGAATGTTGTATTGATCAAAATAATGTTTTGAATGATGCAATAATACCAATTCTAACACTATTGTTGATTAATCCCCACTGAGTGGGTGGAGTAGGTAAGTTTTACCTCAAAGCCTTGATACCCATATCCATAAGATATGCTTGTTCCTCATCATCACCATCTGTAAACTTCTCAAATTCTTTATGATAATAAAGAATATCATCTCGTAGATGCCCTGCACCTGCACATCTGTTGAACAAAGAAAAATTGAGTACATCCAATGAATATAAATAATTTAAGCTGTTTCCGAATAAATTTTCCTCAGAGTAAAATGAAGCAAAATCTACTAAATTCCACACATTGAAACAAAAAGTAATAGCAAAGGTAAAATTAGGTCAGAAGAACCTAACTATGGCATCCATTTGATGATAAACATGTTTTCTTAGAGGTAATATCATATTGTTGGTAAAGTTTGTGATGAAATTTTGGCTGATAACCTTTCAATAACAATATCAACATCTGCTTTGCTTTGGGGACCATGTATGAGGACTCTTGTAAGGCTCAAAATGTCACGATAATCACCCATTTTGAGTGCTGCTTCATTAGAAACTCGAGAGGCCAAATTCTCTTCAGTTACTGCATGGTGAGGATCAAACAATGGCTGCAGGACTTTGGATGCAAAGTTTGCTTCTGCACCTAGTCTAATACAGATAATGGCCATTGCATATGCAACTCCACCAAAACCTGTGTGTGATACAAAAAGGTAACTCTCTGCAGAGCTACAAAAGGCAAGAGTTTAGAGGTTACTAAATTTAAACTAGGAATTACTTCAAAAGAGTAATAACTAATTATATTGTTCCTAAATAGAATGCTGACAGATGCCCTAGGAGAATATTAAGAATAAGGCAACTCTTATCTCTGCTGCCCTTAAGCCATTAGATAGTAGCACCATACATTAGTGATAATCCAAACCATTACAATACAAGAATCTAGTGATTACATTTTAGAGAGAAAGTATGCCCCCTAAATTAGTAACAACCATAGGTTGGTTAATGTATATATGTACATAGTCCACACAAGAAAAAAAAATTATCAGCAAACTTTAAGAACACGCTTCATAGTAAGGATACTTACTCATCTTTACAGTACTGTATTGCGTCAATGTCAGAGGCCAAAGCATCTCTCTCCCTTGTTAATGGTATCCGCCAATAAACAATATCATATCCCTCATCTTTCAAGGTGGAACAAACTTCTGCAGATGTTTTCACATCATCAGCCAAAATATTTTCCCAGTATCCAACCACACCAGACTGATTTGTTGTAGGATTATATTCTTCACGATGAAACAGCATCAGCCCACCAGACTGTTTAATCTCAGCTAGTATATCTTCTTTCAATCGTGCTTCCATGTGTTCCACCTGCATTGCAATTACCATGAGTAGTGCAACACATTATATTTTGTGGTACGTTCCAATAGACACATTGTACAATATAACACACCGCAGGACCAGTGATTCCCACATGCTTGAGTGTATCAACAGGGTTGTTCAACTCCCTCAGGACAAAGGGAGTGCCTTTGATATAGACAACAGCTTCCTCTCTCAGATCAGTCAATATCACCTTTTGAGTAGATGAGACATTTGCTTTAGGCTTAGCACCCAAATAGGATAGCATCTCCTTCGCCCCAGAGATGGTTGGAGTTGCCATGCTATACACAGGGTATTCATCAACCTTGGACAGGAAAAAAAGTTTCAGGCATAACGATATTCTCAAAGTCATCATACCAAATTATATTTCCATTGATTATGCTCTTCACATAATGCACAGAAGAAAAATAGTAAGCATGTGCAAATGCACACACACTCACCCAAAGGACAAATCATAAGACTTCTTCATTGGTTCTCAAAGGTCAGTACTTTCTTGAAAGCAAATTTTATTTTATAATCAAAAACTAAAAATGTTAACAATCTCCTATTGCAAGAGGTGGACAAAGGAATAGGAATGATGGGGGGTTTACATGTAATAGTAAGACAGCTAATTTAAATACATACAATTGTCTAAGAACATCCTTGATTCTGTTTATTTGGAACAAACAACTCTTTGTCATCTTGAGACAGCTTTTGAATTAAAGAAACGATTATTTCCTAAAAAATAAAGGGTTGTTTGGTTTGAGAACTCCTTTTTTTTCATTTTCTATTTTATTTATTTACAAAAATGCCACATTAATTTCACTTTGTTTCCTGTTTTCAAAAGTTCATATAGTAAAAACAACTTTTTATTGTTTTTATTTTCATTTTCAGCTTTCAATTTTCTCATTCCTATACATGTCCTAAAATTTTATCTTCCACTCTTGTAACTTTGAATGTTTTTTAAAAATATATGAAACCCATTAAAATCTTATAAATCCACGTAGTCTTTTAAAATTTTATGAATTCATGTTATAAATCTATTAAAATAAAAAATATAAACCCTACTATAGAGTCTTGTAAAATCTTATAAGTAATTATATTCTTACAAAGTCTTTTAAAATCTAAAACTTTTTTATGTCAATGTAATGTTTTAAAATCTCAATTCACTACGTTCCCTTAAGGTATTCAATTAAGATTTTAAATGATATAAAAAAAGTCTTATGGTATTCAATTAAGACTTCTAGAATTTTTTAAGGACAACAGATTTGTGGTAGTCAAAAATATACAAAATTCAACGTGTATGACAACAGTCGCCATGGAACTATCACTAGGATGCACTACAACAGTTACCAGGTTGCACCAGATTTATTTCAATATAGATTTCAGTGGATTTTGTAATTTATTTTAGTTGAAAATTTCTATCAAACAATCCTATCCAATATCTGACAATAACTCTCCCTCCTTTACCACTGATTCCAACACCATAATCACCACTATTGGTATTATTATCATTGTCGCCACCACCAACTCTGTCACCATAGTTGCTGACACCGCCACCAACATCGGACCACTATCACTATCACCACTACCTTTACTTGACCACCCAACGCCAACACCACCAACGCCAGCACCACAATCAAACCACTATTGTTTCTAATAAA
Source organism: Psophocarpus tetragonolobus (assembly GCA_037954015.1). Lineage (NCBI taxonomy): Eukaryota > Viridiplantae > Streptophyta > Magnoliopsida > Fabales > Fabaceae > Psophocarpus > Psophocarpus tetragonolobus. The sequence goes on along the minus strand of CM075692.1, from coordinate 33,719,061 downwards.
TCTGTTAAAATCTTATAAATCCATTTAGTCTTTTAAATGTTACGAATTCATGTTATAAATTCATTAAAATCCAAATTATAAAATCCATGAAGTCCTGTAAAATCTTATAAGTTATTAGATTCCTAAAAATTCTTTTAAAATCCACTACACTTTTTTTTGTCAAAAACAAATTCTTCATGGTTCCCAATCTACAAGGGAAGCAAAAGACTAATAACCAAGCTAATTCACAAATTAACACATTAATCTAGTAATTGGTAAGAGAATGTTTGAGAAATATTACAATCTATTTTTTAGATTATAAGTTATTTTGAAAAATAAGTTGGATGTTTGGAAATCTAGACAATTTTAGAAAAAAGTTTTTCTTTGAAAAAGTAAGTTGTTTTTAAAATGTTGGAAATTTATAGCTTATGATTATTTTTCAACAGCTTATGTTTTCATTCTACTGTTTTCACACTCTTTTATTCTATAAAAGCTGACTTTTTTTCATTCAAACAACCTTGATTATTTTCAAACCACTTTTCAACAAACTTACCAAACTATTAGTGTTGTATATAGTTGCAAACTGCTTTAGTAGTTAGTTATTAGAGTTCTTTATCAACTAGTTAGTTCAGCTGTCAGAATTCGGTTAGGATTCTGTTTTGTAAATAGCTCTATAAATACCTCTCTTGTAACTAACTTCATTTTCTCAAGTTAATAAGATTCAGTTCAGTTCTGTTCCATACTTTTCTCTCTCTGTGTTCTCTATTATGGTATCTAGAGCCATTTTTTCAAAGCTTTTATTCCTTCCAAAATTCTAGGGTTCCTTCGTCTTATTCCTTTCATGGCTTCTGCTTCTCAATCCTCCATTTCTCAATCTTTTCCGACTTCCATTGCTGAAAAACTTGATGATTCAAATTATCTTCACTGGAGACAACATGTAGGACCAATAATCAAATCGCACAAGCTTTAACAGTTTGTGGTGAATCTGATCGTTCTGCCGCAATTTCGCACTAATGAGGATCGCAAACTCGATCGCGTCACTCCTAAGTACAAAGCATGGGAAGTTCAAGATCAAACACTTCTTGTTTGGCTTCACTCTACACTCTCTAAAATTGTTCTCTCTCGTGTGCTTGGTTTAAATCATCCCTATCAAGTTTGGTTTGGGAGAAGATTCACGAGTACTTTGGCCTTCAAACGAAGTCACGTGCTCGTCAATTGCATTCTACTGTGCGCACAGTTCATCTTGAGAATAAATCCATGGAGGAATATCTCCACAAGATCAAAAAACTTTGTTAGCAAACTTGCTAGAGTCGGAGTTCTTGTTTACCATGAAGAATATGTGGATGCGATTCTTGAAGGTCTTCCCTCTTATTATACACTGGTGGTCTCAGTTATTGAAGGCAAAATGAGCACTCCCTCCATCGCTGAAATTGAAGCACTTCTCTTCAATCATGAAACCCGTCTGGTTCGCTATGTTAAAGAAACACAAGGCTTAGTGTCCCCTTCATTGAATTGCACCTGCATTCGTGGTGGTAATAGTCGTGGTGGATTTACTAATCGTGGAGGTTCCCGTGGTGGCTCGGGTCGTCATGGCAATAGCTCTGGTAGAGGTTGTGGCAGTGATAGATTTACGAATTTTCAGTTTCAAATTTGTCTGAAATTTGGACACACTGCAAATGTGTCACTTCAGGTTTGACTCATCTATCAACTGCACGAGTCTCTCTATTTTGTTGATCCAGCCACTTAGCAGTCCATTCTTTACTCCACTGGTTCTCTCAAATCCTCCAACATGTGGATTAATCCTAATGCTAAGTCTGGAAGCACCACTCAACCTAGTGCAATGCTGACAACTTCAAACTCTCAAGGAAATGGTAACATCTCTTGGATTCCTAATTCAGGGTCCAGCTTCCATGTGACTGGTGAACCAAAAAATATCAAACAACTCATCCATTTTGATGGTCCTGATCAAATCTTCATAGGGAATGGTGAAGGTTTAAGTATTTCTAGTGCTGGTTGTTCTTCTTTTGTGTCACCTAATAATTCACACATTACCTTTAAACTGAATAATTTGTTACATGTTCTTTCTATCACTAAAAATTTGTTAAGTGTTAGCCAATTTGTTAAAGACAATTCAGTTTTCTTTGAGTTTCATCCTCACTTGTGTCTTTGAAATCTCAGGGGACGAATAAAGTCCTTCTTCAAGGAGTTGTTGATACTAATGGCCTTTATTCTTTCCACAACCTCAAGATTCAAGATCATGGTGAATCAGCAATCGTTAGCTCTTTGTTTAATGTTGTTAGAGCTAATACTAATAACACTACTGCTGTAAATCCTGAGCCTGTAGCTTTTCCATCCACCAATGTCAGTTTGTGGCATGATAGGTTGGGTCATCCTAATAGTCATGTTATGAGACTTGTCTTGAATCATTGTAAAATTTCTCCATCTAATAAAATTGACTCTCATTTTTGCTCTTCTTGTTGTGTTGGCATGTCTCATAGATTGCCCTCTCATGCTTCTGATTCGATCTACTCTCCACTTGAATTAATTTTCACTATTTGTGGGTTCCCTCTCACATTACCTCCTATGCTGGTTATAAGTACTATAGTGTCTTTCATTTATGCATTTTCAAGGTTCACTTGGATTTTTCCTATTAAGTCTAAGGCTGAAACCTTATCTGTTTTCCAGAACTTTAAGTCTTTGGTTGAATTGCAGCTTAATATCAGAATAAAAAATGTTCAGTCTGATTAGGGTGGTGAATACTGGCCCTTTACTGCATTTTTAGCCAATCATGGTATCACTCATAGGCTTATCTGTCCACACACATCATCAAAATGATGTTGTTGAGAGAAAACATAAACATATAGTTGACTTAGGTCTTACCCTGTTACATCATACTTCCCTCCCTTTACAGTTTTGGGATTATGCTTTTACTACAGTTGTTATCTCATCAACAGAATGCCTACAGCTTCTCTTAAATTTGTTGTCCCTTATACCACTCTTTTTCATAAAGACCCTGATTTTCTCTTCCTCAAAATTTTTGGCTGTGCATGTTTCCCCTTGTTGTGTCCTTATCGTTCGCACAAACTTGACTTTCGATCTGAGGAATGTCTGTTTTTAAGGAACTCTCTCTCACAAAGGATATAAATGTCTCTCTTCTACTAGCAGAATATACATTTCTAAAGATGTCATCATATTCAATGAACTTCGATTTCCTTATGCTAACCTGTTTCCTAAGGCTCCTAATACTGCAAAGGATCTTAACTCTTATTTTAACCTAAACCCCAATCTGACCCCACCAATTGCCACACCTATTCCTTCCGCCACCCCAAATACCACCACACCTAACATTCCTTCTAGTCAGTCACCTCAGGTTCAATCTCCTGAATTGCAGTCCTGTCCTGCCTCTGTGATTGTCCCTGTTATAGCCCTTGTCACTAATACTCACCCTATGCAAACTCGTTCCAAATCTGGTATTCACAAAAACAGGGTTCATCCTTTCCTGCTTCTCACTCATTCTGAACCAAAAACTGTTAAACAAGCTCTTGGGGATGATAATTGGTTAGCTGCAATGCAACAAGAATACAATGCACTCATGAAAAATAAGACATGGGACTTAGTCTCTTTATCGGCAAATAGACAAGCTATCGGGTGCAAATGGGTTTTTTGAGTCAAGGAAAATGTTGATGCTCTATTAATAAGTATAAAACCCAGTTAGTGGCCAAAGGATTTCATCAACTGCATGGTTTTGATTTTCATGAGACCTTTTCTCCAATAGTAAAACCCATTACAATCAGGATCATTCTTACTATTGCTCTCTCACATGGTTGGGACCTATTTCAGCTTGATGTAAACAATGCCTTCTTAAATGGTATACTTGAAGAAACAATGTATATAACACAACCTCCTGGATTTGAAGTTGGAGACAAATAACTGGTTTGCAAGTTGCAAAAGGCTCTCTAGTTAAAACAAGCACCTCGGCAATGGTTTGAAAAGTTAAAGTCCACCCTCCTTCAGTTTGGCTTCTTGAGCCGTAAGTGTGACTCCTCATTGTTCATCTATAAAAATCAAGGTCATGTGGTTTACCTTCTAGTTTATGTTAATGATATTATTCTCACTGGAAGCTCCATAGCTTGGATTCAGCAACTTACGGCCAATCTTAATACTGCATTCTCTCTTAAACAACTAGGTCATCTTGACTACTTCCTTGGGCTGGAAATAAAATCTCTACTTGACCGCTCTATAGTCATGACTCAGTAAATATATTCGTGACTTAATCCATAAGACACACATGGTAGAGGCTCATTCAATCTCCTCTTCTATGGTCTCTAATTGCAAATTGTCTAAATTTGGAGCTGACCTCTTTCAAGATCCTACTTTATATTGATCAATAGTGGGTGCTTTGCAGTATGTTACTATCACCAGACCTAAAATCAGCTTTGCTGTTAACAGGGTCTGTCAATATATGGCTGCACCTCTTGACACTCATTGGGCTGTAATCAAATGCATTCTCAGGTACCTTAAAGGTACCCTGTTTCATGGGTTCCACTTTCAACCTGCCTCTTTGGCTAGACCCTTATCAATCAGAGCCTTTTGTGATGCTGATTGGGCATCTGATGTTGATGATAGAAGATCCACTTCAGGAGTTGCCATCAACCTTGGTCCAAATCTCATATCTTGGTGGTCCAGAAAGCAAAAGGTGATTGCTCGCTCCAGCATTGAAGCTGAGTACAGGAGTTTGGCTCAAACCTCTACAGAACTGACTTGGATTTCTACATTGCTCACTGAATTACGAATTCCTTTCAACACTCCAACTCTTTTTTGTGACAACCAAAGTACTGTCTCCATTGCTCACAATCCAGTGTTTCATAGTCCACACAAAACACATGGAGATTGATGTTTTCTTTGCGCAGGAAAAAATGTTGGCTAACTAGCTCTGTATTCGTCACATTTCGCGCATTCAATTAGTGGGCAGATGTGCTGACCAAGCCCCTCTCTTCATCTCGCTTTGAGTTTCTTCGCAGCAAACCTAGTGCTTGTTTAACAACCGTTTTATAAAACTGTTTTCATTATTTTAGTATTTAAAAACTAAAAAACTTGTTTGGGTAGTGTTTTCTGAAAACAGTTTTCAAAAACAATTCTGGTTTTTTAGCTTTTAAAAACTAAAAACAAGAACTAAAAGTAATTTTGCTTTTCAATTTTCTATTTTTGTTTTGAAAACTCAAAATACAATCGGAATATGTTGTTTTTTGCTTTTCATTAATGAAATTTTAATAAATATGAACAATTTTTTCCATTTTTACATCTTCAAAACAGTTTTCAAATAACACTTACCAAACAAGTTTTTTTTTCCTTTTTTCCCGAAAACAGTTTTTAAAAACTATTCTTGAAAACTCTTTTCAAAAACTAAAAATAAAGCCAAATCAATCAAGCCCTCAATGTGCAAAATTTTTCTTCTGAAAAATCTTCCCATCGAGTTTGAGGGGGGATATTAGTGTTGTATATAGTGCAAACTACTTTAATAGTTAGTTATTAGAGTTGTTAGAGTTCTTTATCAGCTAGTTAGTTGAGCTGTCAGAATTCAATTAGGATTCTATTTTTGTAAATAGCTCTATAAATACCTCTCTTGTAACTAACTTCATTTTCTCTAGTTAATAAGATTCAGTCCAGTTCTGTTCCATACTTTTCACTCTCTCTGTTCTCTATTACAAACAAAAATTGATTCTGATTATAATCGATTATTAAAATAATCTAATTTTTTCTGCTTTCCCAAAAACACTATAAGTTTCAGGTTTTAAAACAACGGGCCAACTTTTGGACATAGAAACTATGTATACATTGCACTCAGAACCCAATTCTTTTGCTTGCAGCGTGGTAAAGATACCACACATGTTGATAAAAGAAATATCCACATAATATTTACAAGCTTATATGTCACTATTATGAGTAAATATGATGAATTACCAAATATGATGAATTGATGATAGTTAGTTTCTTTAGCAGTGCTTACATATGTAGGCTTACCTTGTAAACATGTGGTGCACCTTGTATTTGTATGTGGCTGGAAGTTCTCTGACCAGGAAAGAAATACATTTTCAGTATGTAGCCTTTTCCCAGAACAGAACCACTCCGGGTGTTGACAAAAGCCTCCATTACAGCATCTCCATGCTGAGACTCTTGTGGTGCTCTCAACTCTTCCTACAATTAAAATGACAATAGGCAATATTACTTCAAGCCTTAGAGGGCAGGGGGGAAATAATTGTAAGTAGAAAAAAAATTACAGGAACAGTGAAAAATCGCCCTGGTCTCAATCTGATGCTCCATTTCATAGCCTGCACTTCTGGCCTCTCATGCAACCAATTCTTAAATGTCATTTTGTATACACCTTGTCCACAAAACCCATCAAATGCTTCACTTCCAAGATATGCTGCAAAAGCAATAAGACGGAAGTACCGCTCCAAATACTCAGCACCACGATTTAATGCCACCCTCCTCACCCTAGGCTCAACATGTTGCTGATTGAACACTTTTCTATATTCCAGAACAGCTTGCCGAATGTTTTGAAGTGCAGAACATCTATCAATAATAGCATCTAATGCCTCCCGGCATTCCACCCCATTATCGAAAAATGCTGTTATCTTCCATAACAAGAGAATGTCATTTATACCAAAAACATGCCTTTGTTTCTCATCAGGCTTTATTTGCAAAGCATCAGGGTTTAATGCAGTAACATGTACCCCAACTTCATCTCCGCTTGAGAAACCCCCGTCATCTTCTTCACAGGTCATATCATCTCTCAGTATTTTAATAGGCCTTCCATAATCAATTCGAAGTTTCACAAGGCATGCTATGACAGTGCCAGTGGTTGTCCTGCCCCTACCCATCTGAAGGAAAGGGATATTAGCAGTAAAAGATGAAAGGGAAAATAATAGGCAAGAGAAGAAGGAATAGACAGAAATATAGAATGCAGATGACCACAAAGAATACAGAAGAGGAGATAAAGGATTAAAAACCTACCTGACAATTGAAAACAAAAGCAGTGTCCTTGGCAGCAGAAGCGATATTAAAAGCCACAGTGTCAAAGTCAGAGCTTTTAGGAGCTTTTCCGTCGGTGATGGGAACACGCGCATACTTAATTGGTAATCCATCAGCCTCCAGACTTTTAAAAACTTCAAGTGGGGTCTTAATCATGTCAAAAGTGACATGCTCCCAAGCATCATAAATGTGCCCATTATCTGTTTCATGAATAACCATTATGGCATTGCCATACTGTTCAGCTTCTCGTAGTATATCTTCTTTTAATCGAGCCTCCATTTTCTCCACCCTTTCACGACCAATTCCCTGAAATCACAAATTGCAATATCCAATTCAGACAAAATTCACAAACTGCTGTGAAATTATGAGGCACCAAATGGCATCTTAATTTATTATATTAGATATGCTGCATGCTATATCTACTTCAGCATTTAAACGAATGTGTAGTTTTTTTGACATTTCCCCTAACCAGAGCAAATGAAATGAAAGGGATTGGCAGCACAACAGATTTGGCCTGATTTTATACTGTCAAAATTGCATTGAACGAATGCTATATGTGTAGGCACATGCACATGTACAGATATACATCCCCTACAGGCTACAACTGACACTCAGCTAAGAAGCTCATACTTAAGTCTTTGGGTATGATAGATAAGATCAAAATATCAAATCACCTAACTAAACCATATACCAGGGCACAGTGGCCTAGAGCTAGCAGACAGCAGTATAATGACAAAAGCACATCCTTGGTGGAAATAATAAAGGCAGCATGAACAAATAATGTAAGCATGTCAGTGACACTCCAGACAAGGATTACAAGTAAGTCGAACAATATTCATTAAATTACATAACTCATCTATATACAATATTCCAACTCCCAATCGAATTAGCACTTAAAAAAAATCATCTCATAAAATAAATTAATAAATAATGATTATCTAGATATATAATATTTAGTCACTTAGTAAATAATAATATTAAATTGCTATTTGATTTAAATAAAGAAACTATTAAAATAAAAATTCATTTGAATTTAAAAGAAAAGAAAGAATTAGTTTGGCTGTTAAAAGAAAAGAAAATATAACAGAATTTATATTCAAACTAAAAGCTTAAAAGTTTATTATTGCGAGATGATTATTATAGTTTAGATAAAAAAATATATTAAATTTCCTTAGATAAAATAAAAGAAAAAAAAGACAATAATTGGATGAGAATCAATCAAATAATTAAAAGATTAAATAGTTAGGAATCTTAAGTTAAAATAAATTGATTTAAGATAATATTAGTTTTAAAATAAAAGTAAGATAAGAAGATAAAGGAATATTCGATTTCTTTTTAAATTTGAAACATAAACTAATCTTTTATCAAAAAGAAAGGATAGAGAGAGAAAAATCAATTTTAAGCTATTATATTGGATTAGTTGGCTATTCAAGAATTGAGAAAGAAGAGAGAAGAATAAACCAAAGTTGTCATGTTATTCCTCAAGAGGTGAGTAAAACATATTTCAAAACCTCCATGGTATGAATTTTGATGAAGTTAATACAGTTTCAAAGAGAAACAAATTTGAGAAATTCATATTAACATTTGTAATTATACTGTTTAATTATATGAATTAGTTGTGTTGATAACTTTTATTCTTTGATTGATATCTATTTAACAATTGTTTGAGATACCTCCATTTAAAATGGAAATGAAGTTTGAGATACCTCCATTTAATATAACGAAAAAGTTTTAGATACCTCCATCTAACATAAGAAAGAAATTCAGGATACCTCCATAATAACGTGGAGAAGGCAATAAGATGTCATATGGTCTGTAGAGTGGGAGTGAGTGATAATGATTATCACTATATTGTGTTGCGAATTTATGTGTCTGCATTTAGTGTCAATTAGATAATAGTCTTCTTATCGTGCATTATTATTATTAGATATTTAGAATTAAATCATATTTTTATGAGCATGAACATTTTATTTTAATTGCGGGTACCATGGTTTGATTTTTCCAAATTCTGCACCGGCTGAAGACAACACTATTTGCGACCTCTTTTAGAACTTATTTTGTTCGCTGAGATTATTATTTCATTAAGAGTGTTGTTTTCAAAGCCCAAGGAAGAAGTTTTGAAAATGAATGAGGCTTGAAGACTTAAATTCTTATTAATTAAATTTTTCTTTAGCATTGGTTTGTAGATATTTAATTATGTTATTTTAATATTACCAAAATATTTTAGACCTCTTAATTCAAAATTTGTTGTTTTTTTATAATTCTTTACTATTTTTATTATGGGATATTGAGGTAACGAAAGGCATTACAGCTATTGTTAGGTTTTCCAAAAGGATTGACAAACAGAAAACAGAAAAGGAAGATTAAGAGAGGGAAAAGGATAGGAATAGGATTGAATCAGAAATCGAGAAGGTTATTCAAGCTAGAGTTACAACTAGACTATTCTTTCACACTTACAATTGCTTTGTACTGTTATTCTCACCAACATACTCCCTTACAATTATCTCTCATATCTTACTACTTAACCTTCCTACCTCTTGACAAACCCACTTGTAACCAACCACCAATATACCTTCCACACTATATTCTCCCTACTATGCACCAGTTCATGCTTAACAGTATGATATCATATTGACATACTACAGTCTACAATATAATTTTGGAAACCCAATTTTGGTATATGAACTAGTGAACTGCAAACCACATGAAAGGCCAACTTTTCTAAACTCAACATCTTGTTTGCACTATCCCTTTCCTTAACCTGAAAGTTTATTGAAGAGGTAGCAAAAGATTTGAAGTAAATTTTACCGTGTATTCCAGCATGTTTTTGTATGGTCTTTCAACTTCACGAAGAACAAATGGTTTCCCATTGATGTAAATAACAGGTTCTTCTCTCATATTATGCCAAAGTACTGGGCGTCCACCTTTGGAGCTACCAATCCTACTAATGACAGATCGAATACCATCAATAGTTGGATTTGCCACCCCATAAACTGGAAACCCAGGTACTTCTCTGAAATTAGGTGCCCCCTCCACTCTCTCAGGTAATCTTGGATGTTGACATCCAGGACATTGGTCACTTTTCAGAACTGTTTGACTGCCAAGAACCTCACCATTTCTCAAGGCAGCAACCACGCCCATCTCAGAAGGGCGCCCATCAGTAGATTCAGCTATTTTCTTTAGAGACGGCTTCAAACTGGAATGTCCAAGTGCACCCATTGGATTTCTCCTCAACAACCTATAATGCAAATAAGCAGAATAGTAAATAAATATTCATGCCAGATGTTAACAATCATAAGATCAACAAGCTAATAAATCCGATTACAATTACAAACCCAATTCATGATTAGTTGTTATAATTATATGAAGGGAAAAATTTTCAAGAAAGAATTGACAAATGAGAGGGGTGAACCCTACATAAGAAAATACCATACTGTTAGCACACTCTAGCATCTTTCAGTGAGTACTGTTAAGATCCTATATCAGCTAGGGATATGACAAAAATACTCCCTATCTGGCTTGGGAAATCCTTGCTCCCTGAGATAGCTTTTGGAATTGAGTTAGGTCCAATTCATTCTCAATTCTATCACAGCATCAAAACTAATTCAATCCTAGCCATAAGCCAATGTCCAATCCTAAAAACCTTATGCTTCAATGTACAGGCTTAGGCATGAGAGATGATGTATTGAATATATCATAAGGAGTCAAGTCCCTCTTGCCTCCATCTAGCTGATGTCAAGCCACATAAACAAACAAGAAAACGTAGTTGGATTTAGTTAGGTCAAAAAGGTACTGCAGAATCATAGCATAATGTCCCAATAGATTTCCACTGCAGGGTCTGTTTCTTTGGGGAAAAAATTTAGAATCCATAAAGGATACCTTTGGAGAAATCAAGAAGCTTTTTGACTTAATCATGCAACAAGCCATCTCGTAATTGTCAGAGATCTTCACTATCATAAGCTAATGGCAATCTAAGAACCACACTGGCACATATATAACACCCTTGATGGCAAGACTCAATTAATTAATTAAACTTTTGGGCCTAAAAAATAATATTAACATCAAGAATTTCTTTAATAGCAGTACCAATATGAAAGACAACTAGGACCTCAAACAGAACAAAAAATTATATCTCAAAATACAAACAAGCTCAATTACATTGATATAGTTTAATTTTTCAGTGCTAGGCAAGGTTGCTAAACTCTCAAGTTAGAGTTTACGGTTCTAGGTAGAGAAAACAAGTTAACTCATTATCAAACTCTTTTCTAGATAAACTGAGGTGAACTCCTTAAAGTAGGGTAAACTCACATTAACTCTTGAGTCAAAAAGCGAGTTCGTGTGTTTCAAATCAAAAGTAATTTTTGCCTCATTGATCCTACAATGATGGTGTTTGAGATTAACTTTTTTTAAAATGTTTTCAGTTTTGGAACTTATATTTTTATGAACATATAAATGATTTGGTCATTTATGTAGTTGGATCTTAATTAGAACTACTGAACTATCACACTTAATTATTGTGGGTTGCTACTCTTTATTATGGAATTGAAATGTTGATTTTATTGTGCTAGAGTATTATTCTATGCATATATGCCACTGATAGTTTTTTTTTAATATTATTTTTTATATTTGGTAAACTCTTGCGAGTTTACAAGTCAAGTCTACCAAAATTCCAAAAGTTTACACTTACTCTCAAGTTGGACAACTTTGATACTAGGCCTGAAACAATCCATTGGTCACAATCAGTTTGATTCAGTAACCAATAGATACAGGTCCATAGATCAAGTGAAATTATGTAAAAAAAATAACAAAAGACTTCACATAATTATCAGGTGAAAAAAGTAACCTGCGAATAATGCTGTAGAGCTCTGGCCTGTGCCTCATCCAATCAGTAAAACTACTACGACCAGCAGAACTAGAACAGAGTGTAGCCATTTCTGAATGTATGTATACAGCAAAACATATTAAAAAGTAATATCTCTCCAAGTACTCCACAAAAAAAGAAAGTGATGCTTCTTTTTTCATCTCATCTGGCTGCCGCAGAATGCTGTTACGGTAGGTGGCAATTGCTTCACGCAAGTTCTGAAGCAAAACAAGAATTAAATGAGGCAATTTTAGATGATGCACAAAAGTTCAACCTCCAAGTACAAGAAATTTGCAACATCTAAGAAACAGTATAAACAACCAACTTAGGAGGGGGGGTTCCTGTCTTTGCGAGGCTTTCCCACACCCTGTGGGTGTGAGACTACTCCTCACTTGGGATACTGAGGCTGTCCTCAAAACAGATACCTGCATTGAGGCACACTTATCAATGACTTTGTCCACTTGTCTTTTTCCCTCAACACCACCCTGGAAGCAAGTCAGCTATTTAGGACAAACATATGTTGTATTGTCTAGACGAAATACTAAAGTCAATACCAATACCTCCAACACCCGAATCAAGCTTCTTATGACTGTATATTCTCCCCTTCGAATTGCCTCCTCCGAATTAGGTATGTAGTCAGCAACATTAGTCAAACATTGAGAAACTCTACCAACTGAATTGCTTCTTGGAATCCCTATCATACATTTAAATAAATTCAACATTTAGTTAATGAAAATTCAACAAACCCCATGATCTAAACTGAATGAAAAATTAGTAACGATAAAGTGAACAAGGAACATTCAGTAAATACCCTAATAGGTAGCATTTGGTATGCTGATAGAATGGAAGGGAATGGCACATTGTCTAAACTGAATGACAAAGAAGTAAGGATAAACTGATTGAAATTATTAAAGAAATTCAATAGTTGTAAGTTTAAGTCAAATTCTCTTTCTAAGTGAACAAGGATTATTTAGTAAATACCCTAATAGGTAGCATTCGGTATGCTGATAGAATCAAAGCAAATCGGACATTGATGTCCTACTCCTGCATAGTGTGTTTAGAAACTATAGAACAAAACAAGAACAAATGTCTTGTCTTTCATTTTGTTGGAAATCCCACATCGACTAGTGATATTGTGGAACAATAGTATATAAGTGAAGTGCAAACTTTATCTTACAAGCCAATTTAGTAAGGTTGAGTTAGGCCCAAATTTTTCATTTCAAATATGGTATTACTCCATGTTGACTAGTGAGATGCAAACCTCACCATTTCTAACACATTTTGACGCCTATTGAAGTGAACATACTACTTTCTTCAATATATAACCATATCCAAATCCCACTTTCAACTTCTCTTTGGTTCCAAACCAATAATTCCCACCACCACTAGATTATCTAGTATTAGTCTATCAGTCATGTCATGTTATCCCATAATCACAAGATTGCTTCTGAAATTATGGATAAATACCAGAAGGGCATACTTCTTCATAGTATATCAACCCAAGCTTTTATTTTTAAGGTACTATCAAAAAACAAAATCACTTGAATATAAGCAGAAAGACCTTTTGAGATAAAAATTATGCTTTAGTGTATCTCATTCAGGTGACTATGTTATATATACACAAAAGGATAGTACTTAATAGTCCAAAGGATAGACAAGGGTGCAGAGCTATGCACCCACCCCAAACTGCTACAGCAGAGAATAGAAGACTAAAAAGGACAGAAAAGTAATAAAAATATATATAAATATTGAACAAAACCAAAACAGAAAAAATCACAATCAGAAATAGGAAAAACCCACAGTTTCAAGGCATTAAATCACCAAATTGAAAGTCATTCAAAATAATTGAAAACCTATTTATTGTGTGTGAAGCAGAAGGGAAAGAGAAGGAAGTGATTTATGAGACCATGGCATACACCAGCTAGGAAGGAGAGCTCTCGGCAGTTCATGGCCAGACGGTTGAGCTGGGAAAGAGAGAATTGGAAGCACCAGTGCACCATATAATCACATGCAGCAGAAATGGGTCAACACCAGTTCTATCCCTGGCTACTCCTCCGCCACTGGCAACAACTCCAGCAAGCAATCGGATCTGATTGAGAAATGGTGGCATTTTTTTAATAAAAAATAAATGGTAAACTGGTAAAGTAGTTCTTTTCTGTTCTCTCTAATTCCACCCTTTCGGTGCAACCAAGATACTACTTATTTAACCTCGTATCAAGTTTTGTTTTATTTTTAAAATAAACCAAATCTAAAATATAACACATATTTTGATCCATTCTAACATGGTTACCAAATGCATCATAACCTCAATTTCTTGGAACTAATCCCTTATATATGTGGGTAAGGATCTGCAAACAGATCATCCTCACCTACTATCTAGTCCAGCCCATCATTGCTTAATCCAATGAGTGTGCTGAGCTTTTTTCTTACTGTCATTTTAGGCTAGTGCTCTCTGGTTGTATGGTAGAATCATTCACACATAATTACATGTATATACTGACACACATGGCAATCCTGTAGTCATTAGCCAGACACACACCCTGCAACCTGGAAGTAATATGAACAAAATATATACCCTTCAGAAAAGATGTTAAAGAACTGTCTTTCTGTGAATACAATTTTTTACAAGAAGCTAGAGAAACAGTTGGCTGCTCTTCCACAGTAAATTCAAGTCTTTATTTTACTTCATTCTCACTTTCTTAGGCAAGCTGAAGGCCAATACCACTCTTATGTTCATTGGCAAATGGTTGAATGGCTATTCAAACACATTCTAAGTACCGGAAGGATGCACTTGTTATATAATGTTGCTTTACAATAAAATTGCCACATAAAATTGAATGATCAATAGATATTTCACTTTAACTAAAAAGAAAAAAATGCCTGAAAGTGGCTTAAATAATTATTAGCAAGCAAAAATGGATTGCTGAAGATTGACTTATCATGAGTAGTAGTTTGACTTTGAAAAAGTAATCGATGTGACCATCCAGCATTAGAAAACAACAAAATAGAATCCCATAACAAAATATGACACCAAGAACATTCAGACAGAATGACTTTGTATATTCTGTTTGAATGTTTCAAACTGCAATGCTTATTCATGTGCTATGGTATCAATGTGGCAAAGCAGTGCATCTTAAGGAAAATAATTTTTTTCTTCAAAGAGAAAAATTATATCTTAATATCAGATGCTAGATATGCAACTATGCAAAACATCATTTGCTTGAGATCAAATTTTTGGGATGAATAATGACATAAATGAAATTAAATGGAGAATAAAAGAAAAGAAGTAGATATAAGAAAAGTTCAAAATGAAATAAAAGAGGTACCGGATGCTCCAATTCGATTGAGGTAACACAAAGTTGCAATGACCATTCCAGTTGTAGTTCGTCCACGCCCCATTTGACAATTAAAAATTATGTCTGTATTTACATCAGCTTGTGAAATTTTATGAACCTAAAATCAAGATGAGGAGTATCTAAGATACATGAACAAAGTCATTGGTTTCAGGATGAGTTTTTCTGCTATGTCAATAACTACTGCGACTGTACCAAAATAAATATATTATCATTTAGCAATGTTTATGAGAAGGTCATTGTGAAGACAATAAAGGATACTACATCCAAACCGTATATTGGATCAAGAGCATGCATGCCCAGGAAATGGCATCAAAGTTAGTAGAGTATAACAAATGTGATGAAATCAGGAATCAGGTTCAGGCATAATACTCATGTAAGCAAAAATTTTTCAGGCTTTTATTCAAATAAATATTTAATACACAAGAACTAACCAAAATATCAAAATCCAGTTCCTTCGGGGATTTTTCATCAGTTATAGGAACACGTTCATAATCAACAAGGTATCCCTCCACTTGCAATTCCTGGTACACCTACAACAAAGAAAATAACTTCGGTGCATTTTGTTCAGCAAAGTGATTGAGTATCATCATACTCCCACTCTAAATAAGTTTAACCCATACCTCTAGAGGTGTCTTCACAGAATTAGATGACACTGATTCCCATTGGTCCACCATCTGGCCATCAGGTAGTTCATCAGTCACAAGGATCTTATTTCCATATCTGTTACGTCATTTTGAAAATAAGATAGCTTGTCATTCAATGCAGACTTAGACAACAGTTAAGGCTATGAATTCCTTGGAACATGCTATTACTGCAAGGAACACGAGACATACCTTGCAGCTTCCATCAGTATGTCTTCTTTCAATCGAGCTTCCATTTGTTCAACTCTTTCCCTATTAATCCCCTGGTCAAGAACAAAGTAGCAAAACAATTAAAAGGCAGGACGAATTTCAGTTGAAACATCAATGAGTTCAATTCAACCCAAACAAGTAATCCCAAAGTGTTTTTAGATCACAATACATTAGATGACAACCAGCTTAGAACCAAGACATAACAAGAGAAAACACTATACCAAACTGAAGCATTACCGTATATTCAAGGTTGGAAAATGGTCTCTCCACATCACGCAAAACAAAGGGACGTCCATTAATGTACACGACCTGATTTCAAGAAAGTAAGAAGAGAATGAAAATTGAAGCTACTGAAACAGAGTCAATCATCATATTCAGAGGCAGAACAAAAACTCAGGCACAAAAATATTGATAGTTTGGTTGAAATGAAAAGTTGAACTGATCCTGGACCCTAGAAACGTAAGCAAAGAGCAGACGTAATTGATTATCTGAATTGCATGCATATATAACCTAGATATACCGGTTCCTCACGAAGGTTAATCCAAAGAACTTGCGCTTTCTTCCCTTCAGCTCGAGCACCAATGTGTTTGAGAACGTTTCGAATTCCATCAGTGGTTGGGATGGCAACACCGTGCACATGCAACGACTCAGCCTGAGGCAACAACTAATGAGTAAAGATGAAAATTGAAAAGCGAAAAAGGTGTGAGGAGAGAATAGAAAAGAACCTGACGATAATTTGGAGCTCCTTCGATGTGAGGATGCAAACGCTTGTTGTGGCAACCAGGGAAGTGGTCGCTCTTCAGAATGGTTTTCTTACCCAACACCGATCCTCCTCTCCATTTCATCACCTCTTCTGGCACTTTCGGTATCGACATCTTCTACTTCTTCTCCTAAACAACTCTCATCAACTCTCAATTTTATCTTCTTCTTTCCTCATTTCCGTTCACGTCCCCAATTAAAATCTTTTTTGAGGTCCTCCTGCTTTTGTAGTTTTGCTATCTGTTCTAACTATGACACGGATTGAAAATTAAACGTTAGTATTTATTAAATTAAATACAACTAATTAACCTTAATCGTCAGCAGAATCTGTTTTTATATATTGAGTACGCTAACAAACAACTGATTAATGCTTCACACGTCTTATTTTTATTTTTATTCTCTTTAAAAGAATAAATTGACCCAAACCCGTTTCCTGTACAATTTTTAAGCAAAAAAACACTTGTATTTTCGTTTGCATGTAGGTTGCAGAGGTTATGTTTGGAAAATAGTTTTAAAAACTTAGCTAAAAATAAATTAAAAAATCAGCTGGTTATGTTTATTAATACATTTTAGTTATCTTTTAAATTATATTTGGATAGGTGACAGATAATGGGCCAAAATATGAAATTGATAAAATAATTATTCATTGTGTGATTGATCTAATAATGATGAAATAGCATATTTGGATAGGTGACACATAATGGGTCAAAATATGAAATTGATAAAATAATTATTCATTTTGTGATTGACCTAATAATGATGAAATAGCATGGAGTTTACATAATACAACCAAAATTTACAAATTTTAAAATTATTATTTTAATTTTTTTTTAAGTATTTAATTTAACTATATACTAACTCAATTTGTTTTTATAAAAGGATTGGCAACATGCCCATCCAAAATTAATTGATAAAATCAAACATTAACATATAACACATATCAATCTAATAAATAGAATACAAAGATTCTGGAAGAAAGATAAATAGAACATCCTCCCAAGTTATAAATAGGTTTATCTTAGTAAAACCATTAACCAATGGGTTTATTTCGTAGGGACGAAAGTGAAATTACAATTAACTATTTTCTCACCACTTCAATAGATACATTTCAGGATGGCACAAAGCTCATGATCAATTATACATCATTTCTCTAGAAACTTGATGTTATTGAGAGAGTCAGACTCAATTGTTGGTGTTTAGAACTCGGACTCATAAGCCACCTTTAGAGCTTCAACAATAACTCATAACTCAACCTCGTCAACTTTAACAAAAAGGGATCATCTACGAGAAACCAAACAGAAACTTCCATATATGGTCCCGCATCACCCCTCCAACAACCACTTGTATGTGGTTGGTAAGAACAATTGCATCACAATTAATCTTTATCATGCTTGTGGACAGGCCTACCCATATATGTTGGTGATCTACATCAATATATTGCACACTTTTCTCCTTCATGATTGAACACATTTGATGAACATCTCTTAACTCCTTACAAGGGCTTACAGAAAGTGAACCACTTGGTCAACTACTTTTAAACACAAGTTCATTTCTTCTCCACTATAGTTGGTCAAGCACAATACTGAATATTTGACTCCACCGGTTAACCCTTTTAGGTTTGACAAAGCCACAAATCAAAAATATGTTGCCCGAAAAAATTTGGACTAACTGTTGTGCCAAATTCCTACACACTTTGGCAATGTGGCTACAGTCACATAGAGCATGCATCATAAACTCTCTTTGCTGGCCACATAGTGGGTAGTTTGGATTCACAGTCATATGCTTTTTATATCTCAACTCATTTGTTGGCAAAATCTCACATGCAATTTTCCACAAAAAGGTACAAATACATTTTGGGTCTTCTTACTTCCAAACTATCTCAAAAATTGGCTTATGTTGCAAAGAATTTAGGTCCAAGAGGCTTTCATAGGCTGATTTTATGGAGAGTCGACCATATGCCTCTCTTGCCACCAAGGGATGCCATTCTCCTTATCTCTTCTACGTGTCTCAATAGTGAAAATATCCATCATTGCATCATTTGGCAAAAGGCTAGATAATTTCTGGACATTCCATGAGCCATCAACAAAAAAAAAACATGTTTTATTCGCATTTTGCAAAGGCAAGTTACCAGTACGCCAATTTGTTAGGGTACCACAACTTGGGACCCAATTATCACTCTAGAGCTTAGCCTCCCTACCATTACCTACATGCCAAATAATATTTTGAGTAACATTACTCCAGGAAGTGTTAATGCCTTTCTAGAAATTTGTACCCTTCCGACTTGCGTCAATGTTGGGTTTTGCAGTCCACCATAATATATGTTGGTCTACTAAGAAGTATCCACCCTATTATTGTGAGCAATGCAATATTAGCATGTCTAGTCTTCCACAATCCAAGAGCTCCCAATTGTTTGGTTTGCACAGGGAGTCTCAACCAAGCCAGTAAACCTTTTTTTATGAGTCGGAATCACCCAAAAAAAATCCTTTCGTTTTCTATCAATCATGTTACAGATAGACACAAACAATACATTAGTTTGCATAACATAAGCAGGCAAAGTTTGGATAACAAATTTTGCTAAGGTAGGGTGATAACTGCCTAAATTGCCTATTTTTATATAGGTGAAATAGAGTAATTATCTTAATTTCTTTTCATTTAAAGTCTTGTTTTCCCCTATTTCTTTTAAAAGGAGATTTATTTAGGAAATTATTTTTAGATTTTCATTTATGCATATGTTACCTTTATTTTTTTGTTTTTAGTAGTTCTATGACAGGCTGGGAGAAGGATTGAAGAAATGTTAGAAGAGATGAGCTTATTGGTGTGCGACAATGCTCAAGCGCCCAAGATTGAAGCACCCAACTTTCTTGCAGAGAGTACTACATGTTTACATCTCGACACCCAGCACCCGCTCTGCCGTCCCCTGGTGCTCGACCATGAATTTTCCGACAAGCTTCTTTTAGTGCCCAACACTCACTGTTTTAGCGTTGGACACTCGTTCTGCAATGTGAAGGTATAGTAGGGTGCTCATTTTGGAAAATCAGTTACACACCTTACTAATCTTGGGCACACTCTAGACCTAATCTTCGTCCATTCTTCGCCTTCATCCACTTCAATGGTTAGTTAGACTTGTTATTTGTTGGGGTTTGATGTAACTGAACTTGAACTCTTAATACTTTTGTTCTTTTAATCAAAGTTTACTATTCAATCTTAGTGTTCTTCTTTACCATACGCTTATTTGTTTATCTTTCGCGAATTTTTCCTATTGAATAAGCTCGGGAAAGGATTTTGACTTATAAACTAAGAAAAGCTCCTAATGGAATTTATTACTAGGAAAAACAGTAAAACTCATTGGTCATCTTAAACTCATTTTTTTAATGCGAGTTATTTGACTTTAGATTATGCGAGGGATCGATAGTCTAAATCTCAAATGGCTTAGTTACTTGCTTGCAAGATATTGAGGTTAAGAATACTTTTATGGTGATGAAAACATAGGTAATGAATTATGATTTTGAATTCATTTATGCACTTGAGGGATAGTTTAGTAAATCAAAACCCAATTAAATCTCATATGTGTAACCACTTATTTTATTTATTTATGCTTTTATTTACTTTATGTTTTAATAGTTGTTAGTATAAATTTCTATTCTTTCCGTTTGTACAAGTAAACAGTCTTGAGATTTATGAGGTATTATCCAAGTCTCTGTAGGATCGACTCGATATTTATCGGATACTACATATGAATGGTGCACTTATCAGTATTAGTATAGAAAACTTTACACTCATCATAAGGCATCCTGCAAAAGACAATACATCTGTCTTCCAGTTACTTAAACACTTAAGGACTTTACTGAGCAAAAACTTAAAGGAGTTTTTTTGACACATGGGCATGGTGAAACGGAATGCCCAAAGTACCTCCCAAGGTTGCACGTTCACGCATAACCCAAGGCATCAAAATTTTGCTCTTGACGATTCCAGTGGATATTAGTAGAGAAAAATACTTGGTTTTGTCTTTGTTAATCTTTTGGCCTAACCAATTGCAGAATAGTTGTAAGATACAACTTATGACTTCCACTTGGTCAAGGGAGGCTAACGCAAAGAGAAGTAAGTCATCTGCAAAACCTAAATAAGCCAATTCAAGACCGCCTCTAGAGACTTTAATGTACTTTCATTTGTGATGGTTAACAATAATTTGAATCAAATGAAAAATCCACTTTAGACATAAGACAAAAATATAAGGAGAAATAGTGTCTCTCTGCCAGATTCACTATGAAGGCAAGAAAGGATCCAACACCTCACCATTCCACATCACACGCATAGTTGAGATAGAAATACAGTGCTATACCAAGTTAGAAAAGGAATTAAGGAAACCAATATCATTTAAAGTATCTCTAATAAAATTCAATTTAGCTTATCTTAAGTCATTTCCAAATCCACTTTGATAATCATCCACCCCTTATGATCCCCTTTTTGTGCTTCATAGAGTGAATAACCTCCCAAGCAATGATAATATTGTCATGGCTACTTCGGTTTGGGATGAAGCTAGTCTAGCACGGGTTCACAAGCTTCTCTATTACAATTCACAATCTCATGATAATTATCTTAGTGATGGCTTTGTAGGAGACATTGCAGAGACTGGTGAGCTCAAGTTTTTCAGAAAAGGATTGTCTCAGCCTTAGGAATGAAGGTGATGAAAGTGAAGTTGATAGCAACTATCTTTCTTAGGTCCTCAAATGTCTTTTCAACCATCTTCGACAAGGATTCTCCCACAATATGTCAATTACTTTTATAGAACACTGCTAGAAGGTCATCCTCCCCTGGATCCTTGAAATTACCCATTGTGAAAATGACTTTCCTAATCTTCACACGTGAGATAGGCTTGTTGAACAGTTCAACCTCTTCCACTAACAGGTGGAAAAACCCATTTGAGCGTGGTCGACGTGCACTAGTGATCATCAAAGAATAAGTTGTTATAAAAAAGACAAACAAGTTGTTCAAGCCCTTCTGGATCTGAAATCCAATTGCCACCAGAATCCTAGAGAACCTCAATTTTGTTTTTTCTTCTGCGTACGGTTGTCCCTCTATGAAAATATTTTTAATTTTTACCCTCATAGGATAGTCACTTGGCTCGAGATCTTTGGAGACACAACAATTATTTCTCTCGGAGAACTTGCTGGTATTTGCGTCATATTTTTGCTTGTTTGTCCTCCTATAACTTAGATGGTCTGTGTGCTAGCTTTCGGTTAATCTTATCTAGTTGTTGGATAAGTTGTCTTTTGCACCTGAAAATATTGCTAAATACTTCCTTACTCCACTATTGTAGAGCTTCGTGAAGTTTTGTCACCTATCCCTACCACGCCTTGTTCTCCTTCCAAAAACCATGGAGGAAGCGTTGGAAATCAGGATGGGTAAACCATGTTGCAATGAAACAAAAAGTTTACAATTCTTATTTGGATAATGAGTTTTTACTAGAGAGGTGAGTACAAGTTTATGATGCTACTTACAGAACGACAAATGGTATGGAAGTACATTTTGGAACCGCAGTCACCAAAATAGATTTCTCAACACTCTATCCAATCTTTCCATCATATTTCCTTGCCACTAAGTAAAATCAAGCCTCTGAAAACCAGCATCCAAGAGGTTGTTTGACTGCACAAAATCCATGAAGTCATACAACCCATGCTAAAAGGGTGAATTAGAGCTTCCTTCTCTTTTATGGATATGCAATATTAAGTTAAGTCACCCACAACAGCCTAAGGGTCGTGGATAGAGCAGGCTAATTTTGTCAAATGTTCCTAAAGTGATCTCCTATTTTGAAATTAAGGACTCTCATAGACAATCGTAAGGAGCCAACTAGTAAGTTTCTGCCAACATACCCTCAAGTGAATAAACTAGTAGCCCTCAGCAAGAATCTCCACATGCCAGCAGTCAGACCTCCACAAACACAACTGCCTTCAGCTCTGCCTACTACTTCGTTAATATGTCAGTTATCAAAACCTAACATGGTAACAACTTTATTTACTTATTATTGCCCTGAATCTCAAGTAGAAATAGTAGTTTGACATCATACTCTTTGACAATATCTTTAATGAGTTTAGAGAAACTCACTGCTCCTGCACCTTAGCAGTTCCAAGTAGGCATGACAACAGGGCCGGACAGAGCGGGGATGGGTATGGCATTCCCATTCTCATCCCCATCCCCACTTCCGAAACTCATCCTCACACCTTGCGAGTATGAGATTTACGTCTCCATCCCCGTCGGGTATCGGGTATACTCGTCCCCGTTTCATACCCTCAAAAAATTATAATAATATTTTAGTAAAAATAATTTGTTTGAATAAAATGATATTAATTCAAAATTTATCTAATAAATAGAAAGTTTGTAATTTGTTAATTAAATGTCAAATCTTCTCTTTTTTTTCAAGACAAATTAATATTTTAGTCATTAAAATAAGAACGGGGTGAGGTGAGTATGGGTCTGGGGTGGGTATGTATATTCCTATCCCCATCCCCATCCTCAATTTAAAAAATTGGGTATTCCCCATACACGTACCTGTGCCCGGTCAAACTAGGGATTCCCCGTCAACTTCGGGACAGGTTCGGGGATTACCCACGAATATGGATTTATTTGTCATCCCTAGTTCCAAGATAAAAAATTCATATTAACAGATTTCAGAGGTGTGAGCACCTATAAAGATTGGGACACATCACCTAGCTTAACATGGCCCTCCTCCATATGCTCATTGCATTACATCATAGTATCCTCCTCGGGGAATCTAGACTCTGGCGCATTTAGAGTAATAGTAGAGGACCCATTAATTACCCTCACACTTTTCTTCCAAATGTAGACATCGAGGCCATAATCGAAACCTAGAAATCAAGTGATTGAGTTTTGTAAGGGCCTAGAAATCAATCACTAATCCAATGGGAGTACCTCTACAACATAGACCTTAACAGAAAACTTAAGAGTAACAATATCAAGTGATTGAGTTCAGTATTTCCTCATATAATTACTAACTCTAGAGATATAGTGATATGGAAAATACAAATAGGAAAAGTCGTGGTAAGGAAGAGTTATTCACATTTCATTTGATTGTCAGAGGTGAATTAAAAGCTAGGTTGTGGTAATTCTAAGGACCCCCTTGGAAAAAAAAGAGATGTCTCCTACATTAATCGTACCATATCAACATACAATTGTTTGTTGTATTGCACTCTAAGTGTGTTTACTCCCTCTTCTTTTTTACCATGGCAATTTTTTGTGAAATAACTCTGATGAAAAGAAAAAAAAAGGCATTAAGAGATCCTTATGGTACAACCCTAGACACTCTAAGATCCTTTTTCAAACCTACTCACATTTCAAGTCAAGAGATAGATAAATAGGCACATCTTATTACATTGATCGAGGGCGTTTGTAGTGACTGAAGGGGTGAAAGACCAAGAAATGAGTTATTTATCATCCAGTTTCTTCGGACCCTCATGAAAAGCATGAAAAAAAAGACTCGAATGGTACAATCCTATCATCACCCCTTAATGAAAGGGGTGATCTCATAATTCTTGGTCAATAAAGATATGTAGTTAGGTACTATATTTTTCTTTTTCCATTAAGACTGAACCTAAACATGTGCTCAAAAGAAAATTGTCCATATATTGATAAGAGATGTATAAATTTTGGAGAAGGGAGGATTCGTGGTGATCGTCGTCCCCCTCAAATCTCGTGGATCCCACAAGTGACGAGAAAGTTGAATATTCATTGGATCTCACCTGAATCGACCCATCTATCCTCCTAAGAATAAGTTTGGTTTCAAACCGCAATTCAAACAAGAGAAGTACATCATGCTAATGTGCCTTGGAAGATCCACATCTTAGGGGGTTGCCACAACACTCCACTACTGGCATGCCTCGGATCCCCAAAGGTGAACGCTTCATCCAACTTCTGGTATTCCATGATTAATTACGGTTTTTCTCGCACCCTCACTTCATTTGAAATATCCCTATGGGCCATTTTGGAAGGTAACACCTTCACATTTTTAGGCACGAAATTATGGCTAATAAAAAGGCAACTCACATGCAAGAGGCCCTGTCACAGAGTATGTGTCACTTTCACTCACAACATTCTTATGTTGCATCTTCAGTGACTTTTGAATCTCTTCTTTCTCAATCATGGAGTTTGTGCCTCTGACCATGATTTTGTGCTTCTGCGATGCAATGTTCGGTGTCACACGATGTTGCTTATGCTTGGCCTTCACTGAATTATGTGTGAGTAGTTTATCTTATGGAACCATTGCCTTAACTAAAATTGCATGTTGTAGACACGATAAATCACACATTGCGTGCTATTGGAGACACGACCCCTCCTTAGCGTTGCTATGATTTGGAAATTATTTAGAACCCGACCCAACAGCATTAGTGTGGAGATAACCAATGACATTGGGCTAGTGGGTGCATGTTTTAGAGTCAAAGATAACAAAACATGAGTTCTCAAATTCCTTGGCTAATTTGGGTAAAAGGTGTTGCTGACATGGCTTAAATGCAGTAGATTTGTCCTTGCCTTGCTTCACATTAAAAACTCGTTTTTGCTTTTTGGGCATTAACAAGATTCGTACATATTATTTGAATCATCTATTAAGAAAATTTCCTTGGTTGTTACTTGTGTTTGGTCCTCCATAGTTAATTCATCATTAATTATATCATTTATGTCTGTATCAGGTTGTTGTAGTTTGACCATTTTAGTTGATCATGTCATCGAAGTACCACCATCATCCTTCTGATCATGGCTTTTAGGCTCATCCGAGCTAGCAGTGCCACATTGTATATCCTTATTTCCATATCATCCATATCGAAAACAAATTTAATGGAGACTTTCATACAATAAATGCAATAAATGACATCTAACTATGACTTTGAACTGTAGTGGTTTATTAAGATTCAATTCAACACAGAATCTTACATATCATCCCCTAGCTTGAATAAGGGTCACGATTGACTTTAAACATGGTACCCAAAGTTGCACCCACCCTTGCCAAGGATTCATCCTAGTACAACTCATTCGAGAGGTTTGGGAACAGAACCACACTATTAGCTTTTTAATGTGGCTCACATTTCTCTATGAAAAAATATCACCACTGTTTTACTAGGATGTAATGATTTGCCATTATCCATGGACCCTACAAAATTGCCCTGTTGTAGTTCTAGTTTGATGATAAAAGGATTTGGTCATAATTTTGGGGCATATCTATAATCTTTAGAGAACCCTTCTTTTCCCAATCGTATTTAAGCTTAACCTTTAGCGTACGAAATCCCATATTTTTACCCATGACTTTCACCATAAGTGATCCCTTCCAAAGCTTGCACCACTCATTGAACTCATCATTAAACACAAGTATCTTCTTATATCTTGCAATATCATACTTTCTCAACATCGACGGTGGTACCTCATTGCCTAACAACACAAACATATGCCATATGTGACAAGTCCAACACTATTTAACAACTTTCCTTATATGACACAATTTTCTTCTTTGTAATCGGGGACGTTGACTCATCCTCCGCAAGGGGTTCACCCCATCAATTGTCATCTTTCTTTTGACATTATAGTTGCTTTGAACAAGAACATTATCTTTCTCGTTCGAGTCCACATGCAAAACGCTGACAGAGGTTTCACACTCCATCAAAACTCAAATCACGAACAACCTTAGGTTATAAAATTTCTAGTTAAGTTAGATGAAGGTAGTATTTTATTTAGGTATATAACATATTTGATTAACTAAATAAAGACAATACAAAAGATAAAAATATACTTAGTATTGTTAATTCAATTTTCAAACAATGGAATGATATTTTTCATCCATTTGATTCTATTTCATTTTATTGTATTATATTTTCTTTCATTATGTTGATGGAAATAAAATGTGCCCTTAATATATACAAAATTATGATATGTATAAAGAATAAATATAAAAGAAAGAGGAAATATAATTTATGTGTACATTATATATTGAATTGAAGCTTCTTGTTCTTCATAAACAATAACTCTATGTATGATTATTGTAGAGATATAACTTCAATAAGAAATCTTGAGGATTTTACTATTTACCTTTGAAATGATTATTGTAGAGAATGTGTGTGTTCATTTGTTTGATGAGATGACAAATTTACAATCTCTCAAAGTACGCAGAGACCCCTCAAATAGGCTTTTTATTATTGACTTAACACATTACAGAGTCAAACTTACTATAATCTCATTCAAATTATCATAAATATATGATAAGATATGAATATCAGCATATCTTAACTTGCCAAATAATCATAAAAGATAATTGATTAATACCAATCCATAATTATTTCGAATATTCTCCCACTTGGATGGTATTAATCAATAATCCAAAAAACAAATTATTAAGCTAGAATGATAATTATAGACAACTCTTATACTAGACAACAATATGATAAATATGAGCTATAAAATAATATAAAATAATGTAGTTCAATAAAATGAGACTACGATGTTCCTAAACATCTAAAAAATTCTAAGAGATATTATACTAAAATAATATTACTTCACAATATCTTATAAGAGAGTTTTTATACTCCTACTGATTTAAGACATAAAAACTTAACAAAATTGTGAGTCATAAAACTCCAAAAGTTAATTATTTGATCACTAAATAAAAAATTATCTTTTAATATCATTTTTACTTGAGTCTGAAAAATTATAAAGGCCAAGAAACCATAATTCGCATTAGGCATGACAACTTGGTGGAGCGGGGACGGGTATGACATTCCTATCCTTATCTCTACTTCCGAAACTCATCCTCATACCCGACGAATATAGAATTTATGTCTTCATCCTCATCCCTCGTCAGGTATCAGGTATACTCATACTTGTTTCATACCCACAAAAAATATAATAATCTTTTAGTAAAAAATAATTTGTTTGAATATAATGATATTAATTCAAAAGTTATTTAATAACGCAAAATTTGTAATTTGTTAATTAAATGTCAAATATTTCTTTTGTTTTAAGACAAATAAATATTTTATTCATTCAAATAAAAATGGGGTGAAGTGAGTATAGAGACGGGTACAAGTATAAGGTGGGTATGTATATCCATATCTCCATCTCCATCCCCGACTTAACAAATCGGACATTCCCCATACATATACCCGTGCCCGGTGAAATAGATTATTCCTCCTCAACTTCAGGGCGGGTTCTAGGATTACCCGTGGATACGAATTTATTTGTCATACCTAATTCACATGCATATAAGTTTTCATCATAGCTCAACAACAAATGTAATTACATATAAGCTAGATAAATGCTCTACAATATTTGACATTCCATAAATTCCCTACTTAGATCACATAGACGCCTAGTTTATATAAAATGACACTCGGATTATGGTGGCCACAAAATGTCAATTGAGCAAGTACTTAGATAATTAGTCTCAATAAAAAATAAATAAATACTTCAATAGTACAAAATTGTATTTGATAGGAGTACTATGATCATAAGTACTTTTACAAGGTAGAAAATCATACTCGATAGGAGTATTGTATCTATAATATACTTATAAATTTTGACCAAACAAAATGTGAAATTTTGGGTAAAATAAAAGCACAATACATAATTGCATTCCAAAAGGATTAATGTACAATACTCAACAAAATGACCTTAACATTCGTTAAAGATGTCTATTAAGATTTATGTATCTCAATCAAAATAGGATAAAAATAAATAGAAAGTCTTATAGAATATGTCATATCATAGTTAAATTTCACAATAACATATAACAATAAAATTAGATAAGTCTTAAGACATAATACAATATTATATACTTGTAAAATTTTCACCAAATAAAATATAAAACTTGGGTAAAAGAGATGCACAATACATAATTGTGTACAAAAAAGATTAATGTACAATATTGAACAAAATGGTCTTAACATCCATTAAAGATGTTTATTAAAATACAATGTTGTAAAGTCTCTGTTTTTAAATGGATTGTTATATAATCTATTTGGATTTTAATTTAGAAATTAGAAATAGATATTAAAAACTTAATTTCTGCAATTAAATTGATATTATGAATTGCTGGAACCAAATGAACTACATTGGAGTTTGATGAAGTTTGGGTTTTGTTTTTCTCTCTTTGTTTTTGCTCTTAAATCAATTTTATGGTACCAAACACGTTTAGAGATGTGGTACATGTATTGTGTGTTTTAGATAGGTTTGATAATGTGTTTGGGATGATTTTGGAAAGATTTAATAGGTTAGGTTATGCTGGAAAAGCTTCAAAAAATGATTTTTAAGTAAAGTAGTCGATTACTTAAAAATGGTAATCGATTACCTTGCAAGAATTTTTTAGAACAGGAATTGATGCTCTCTGTGATAATCAATTACCTAATTTCAGTAATCGATTACTCCGAAAGTAAACACTTTGGATAAGTTTCGATGAGTCCAATCAAGTGTTTGCTTCTCTCATATGATTTCTAAGAATTCTCTTCAAGATTCATACACATTTTTTATGGTTTGAAAGTGCTTCAATTTCAAGATTCAAGGAAAAGACTCTATTGAGTTTTAATCCTTCCGTTTGAGTATTCTTCACATCATGTGATATTGTTTTGTACCCTTATTTATGTTTTTGCACAAGGTTACCAATCTCGTGAGGTGTTATTGAGATTGTGGGAAAATCTTGCACCGGGGTGTTGCAAGTGAGACATTGTGAGTGAAGGCGGTGTCATAGTATAACAAACTCTTGTGGGGTACAAGAGGAAGTCTCTTCTTTTGTGGTTTAAATCTTTTTGGGAGTAAAATATGTATGTGTGGTATACATGTACTGAAATTTTAGTGGAAAGTAGATTGGCGGAAGGCTAAGTTTGTAAACTGGATGTAGGTTGGTTGGACCGAACCAATATAAATCATTGTGTAAATTCTCTTTTTCTTGTACTCTTTAATTTCAGTCTTTATTGAATTCTTAGAGTACTAACAACTAAGTTTTTGTAGCTGTGTTTGACTTATTAGGATTTCTTGTTGCAGATCATATTCTTGTTATACATTTACTTAATTTTAAATTTGGGTTTTGACCCATATTTTGTGGTTTGATTTTTGTTTTTTCTACTCTTTTTTTTTATCTTGAATCTTGAATTACTTGAAATATAATTCTTGTTAATTTTATCTTCTATTTTGTTTGAAATCATCATTAGAGGAATTGAATTAACTGATGTTTTGTCTTAAGGATTGAATTCTTAAACACTCATTTTTTTAAAAGAAGGTAAATTTTGAAAATTTCAAAAAAAGGCTAATTTTGAAAATACTCTCATACTCTTGAATAGAAATCTTTGGAAAATAATTTGGTGAATCTATTCAACCTCCCTTCTAGATTCTCCCTCTTACCAACATGAATTTCTATCTATTTTAGAATTTTACTATTTGAAAAATGTCAAATAACTTAAATTTAAGTAATATATTATTAAAAAATAGTAAAATAAAATATAATATCGAGAGTTTAAAAAAAATTAAACTATAAATAGAAACTACATAATTTATTGTAATTTTGAGAATTTTTTTGGAATTAATGAGACAGTTTTTATAAAATTATTAGTATATTTCTGACTGCTATAAAAAATTAAATAATCACGTTTTGAGTTAAGATTTTTATGAAATACTTATAAAATTATATGAGAATTTTTGGGTAAACTGATTTTATTTCAAAACTAATTAAAATAAAAAATAATAATTAATTAAGAAAAAAAACAACGTCTCAAAGAGACGTGATTTACATGTAGTCCTAATAATCATATCCAAGTAACCTTATCTCGAGTGAATTGTTGAGTAAATTTTTTTAATCTTATCTTAAAAGAAAAATTAGTTAAAGTAAATGTTGACTTGACTTTAACCTAATCTCTAATAACTTACCTTATCTCTAGTAACATTATCTTATAATCATCCAACTATTTAAATAAAAAATAAATTAATTTTGACATATAATACAAACTTCATCCATGCATTTTATTACAAAAAAAAAATTGCATTTTCTTTTCTTTCTATTGTTTCCAAATTTTGCATAACACTCTTGTATAATAAAGTTATTTTATTTCTCTTTCTTATAGACTTATCACTCACAAAATTACAAGTCAAGTTAATTTCAAGGTTTTTCACCACTCATCATCAAACTTTTATTAAGGCAGATGGAAAGTGAGATTTATAAGCCTGTGTAATATTAATCTTAATAGACTTATAATTATAATCGTTGTTACTTCTATTATACTTAATTTTTATTTATAAGTTTAATTGTCATTAATATACTAATTATTTTAATCTTTATTTTCAATAATTTAATTTATTGTTCAATAATTTCTAACTATACTAACTTTTAGTTATTCTTCGAAAATTATGTTCTCGTCCTACGTTATTATTTAATTTATTTTTCAGATATTACCATTTGATCCTTGTTATTATTTGTTATTTAATTTATTCTCCAAATATTACAATATGGTCCTTTGTTATTTAGTATTTTATTTATTCTTCAGATTTTATAATCTTGTCCTTTGTTATTATTTATTATTTTATTTTATCCTCTAAGTATTATAGTCTGGTCCTTTGCTATTATGTATTATATTTTTGCTTTAAATTTTATTTCTTTCTATCATATAATTTAAATTATGATTAATTTTGGTTTACATATTTCTATTTTATAGGATCTATCATTCTTTGAATTAAATTATTAATAATCATCTCTATTTGTTATCACGTGTATTATATTTCATTCAAAATGATACTATAAACTTATTAATTATTAAATATTTATAGTAAACTAAAATAATAAAAGTAAGTTTATTTTTAGAAACAACATAAAATATTCAAGTATGTAAAGTCAAATTATGAAAATTTCATAATAAATATGACAATAAAAAAATATAATTTATAAAATATATCTTTTAATATTAAAGATGAATTGATTTTATATTGATATATTATTACTATTGATTATGAAGTAAAAATTTTAAACTGAGAAATTAATTTTTATATCTATCTTGTTATTAAAATTTTTTTACTGTCTTTTAATTCCTTGAGATTGATTATCTATGGAATTATAAATTATTTTGTGAATGATAATTAAAATGTAAGTATTATGTATCTTTGTATTCAATAAGTCTAGTGAAGAACTGTGTTGTGATGCTGTAAGATGAACTTGGCAAAGTTCTAAGTTTTCTTGTAATGATTTGGGACTATGTAGGCACATAGTGTCAGTGTTGGAAAATCACAATTTGGTACACTACAAGATGAAAGACTGGAATCAGGTAAGCTCTCTAAGAAGGTTTTGATCAAGTAGGTGAATATTCAGATAATCCAGATTAGCGCCCTGGACTAGGGTATTCATAGGCCAAACTTGAAAACTTTTCATACTTGCTCAGTATCATCAACGTTGAGTAGTGTATATCTCTCTATTATGGGCTAAAAGATTGTCGAATTTCTTTGGGAAAATAATTATTATTGTACCAATGTTTTTATAAGACAGATATGCAACTAGCAACCACTTCCCAAAGAAATCCTTGATGATTATAGTGAATCATGAAAGATTAGATATGAATACATTGAGTAAAGTGAGACGGAGTTGTAGGTCAAACTTTAAACCCCATTGTCTGTTTATAAAAATCTCACTCCTTTCATTGTTTTTTTTTTTTTCATATAAGATTGTGGTGCGAATAGAAGATAAAACTGTTCAACAAACTATGTTGAAGGATTCAGAGGATTTCCTTTGAGTATGCTGACTCATAAAAAGTTTATCTTTTTACTCTGACTTATTTGGGAAGATAGTTATAACAATTGATGTATTCATGTTTCAAGTATTATATATGATAATGTTTTGTAATAACTATATTTTGACTCATAATGTTTATAATATGATTATGGTTCTTTATGTAAAATCTTCTTAATAACTATATCTTGACTCATAAAAAGTTTATTTTTTATGCTTTTGAGTAATTTTAGGTTTGTAAAAAACTCATTGCTTTTACTTATTTGGGAAGATAGTTATAATAATTACTGTATTTATGTTTCAAGTATCATACGATAATGTTCTATAATGACTATATTTTGACTCGTAATGTTTATAATATGATTATAGTTTTTTATGTAAAATATTTTTAACACTAGTTAAGTATTTTTAAAAAAAATGTTTCATTTTAATAAATAATTATTAATATTAAGATCATTTACACATAGCTCTCTAACTTCTTTTCTACCAATAAGTAAGAAAAAAACTAAATCAAAACGAAAGAAAACACACACGAAATAAAACGGAGCAAAACTAAAAAAAAATCCAATTGTTTCAAATTTAAATATCTATCTAAACTAAAATAGGACAAAAATAAGTAAAAAAGTTTTATAGAATATGTCATATCATAATTAAATATGCACAAAAAAATGATAATATAAATAAATAAGTCTTGAGACATAATACAAAATTATATACTTGTAAAATGTTGACCAATTAAAATATGAAATTTGGGTAAAAGAGATGCACAATATACAATTGTATAAAAAAAATTAATATGCAATACCCAACAAAATGACTTTAATATTTATTAAAGATGTCTATTAAGATATAATGAATTTTATGTATCTCAACTGAACAAAAAATAAATAAAAGGTCCTATAGAATAATGTCATATCATTAATGTGGAACCCAAGAAAACGACCTTAATATCTGTTAAAGATGTCTATTACGATATAATGAATTTTATGTATCTTAACTAAAATATGACAAAAATAAGTAAGAAATTCCTATAGAATATGTCATATCATAATTAATTGTACACAAGAAAATATGACAATACAAATACATAAGTCTCAAGACATAATACAAGATTATGTACATGTAAAAATTTGACCAATTAAAATATGAAATTTGGATAAAAGAGATGTACAATACATAATTGTATACCAAAAAGATTAACGTGCAATACCCAACAGAATGACCTTAACATCCGTTAAAGATGTTGATTAAGATAAAATGAATTTTATGCATCTCAACTAAAATAGAACAAAAAAAAAAGTATAAAAATCCTATAAAATATGTCATATCATAATTAAAAGTGCACAATAATATACAACATTAAAATAGACAAGTCTCAAGACATAACACAAGGTTATATATTCTTACTAATCCTTTATATACAAAAAAAATATTAGGATTATCATTATGATATACTAGTATTAAAAGGTCTAGTGATTGTGAGATTATGACTTTATAAGATAATAATAAAAGTGAATTAAAATTCATTGTTTTATACTTAATGAATTAGAAAGTAGTAGAATAATAAAAAATTAATAAGACAAGTGATTAAAAAAAATAGAATATGACACCCACAAATTCATCTATAAGAATAAACAATTCTTACAAAACAGTTTCATAGTTAACCACATATTAATTAATTATTTAAAAAATATTGATCCTTATCAGGCAAAACATCTATCGTATCTAGGGTAAAAATCTTATATAAAGACAATTTATTTTATAAGACACTAATTAGAATTCTAATATACAAAATTCTTCCACTTGATAAAGAAAAAATAAATAGTTGGCATAATTAAAAATATCTCAAGCGCTAAATAAAATTCAACTATTTCTTTATCACATTAAAATTATGCAAAGTAATGTTATACTGATAAGATAAGTCTACTACCTACATAATAGTAATATTATAGAAAATTTGCACCACAAGAAAAATGCAACAATTTTTTTTAGGAGGAAAAATGTCCAATTAAAGGTTAGAAGTTATTATGGAACAACAAGAAAATGAAAGTGTAAATTTTGGTTTCATATAAATATAACATAAACATGATAAAATTAGGAAAATAAATTGAACATCACAACGACATGGAGACATTATGTAATTTTAAAAGTTCAATTAAAAGAGAATTCATTAGCAAATTACAGTGCTATCAATAAATCTTTATACCGATAGAGCATTAAACAATCATTATCATAATCAAAGAGATACATTGGACAACACAAAATTACATTAACATCAATGCATCGATAGGATATAATTATCATCAATGCAATAAAATAAGGAATTATATCACAAAATTCACATAAATGCCTCAATGATAGATGAAATTATAATTATTTAAATTAAAAAGAAAATTATGCCTATTGTCCAATAAATTTCTATAATTTTAATCATATATATTATATGATAAATAAAATTGACATTACTATATCCACGATATCACGATAGACGAGTTGTAATAATGTAAATTAATAAATAAATTATGCACACAAGAGAAGGACAATTAAGATTATGCATAATTAACAAAATGACCTAAAATTAATTTATAGATAATAAAAATTCAATATAAAAATAATTTAGTATAAATGGAGAATACTGTAAAGAGTTGTCATAATAAAAATTAGATCCAAAATTCAAGATTACAATAAAAATTTTCATTTAATCTTGAATTAACAATTAATTTTTGTGTCAAAAAATATCAATAATATTAAAATATTAAATAAATATAGTATTTGTGAAAAAAATATGGGTATAAAAAATAAGCAACCTCATTCCATGCTATGAAACTAAGAGTATAAATATGGGTATAGAATTTAACAGAGACAACAAAACACTTAAAGGATCATAACATACAAACAAAAGAAAATGTGGGTATGAAGAATAAGCAACCCTATTCAATCATCAAACCGTAACCAAACAACAAAATTTTTTCACTTGACCAAATAATAAAAAAAATAAAGATGGGTATAAAAAATGAGTCTAACAACTCATCCAAAAATGAATTTACCACAAATCATCATAGGTTGCACACACAAATGAGTCACATTGGTCAAACATAAAAAACAATACTCTAAACTAATTTGAAAAATAATTTACCTAGTAATTGAATTCAAAAGAAAATTAGGTTTTAAAAAGATAGTAGTTAAAGGAAAGTTTAAATAGATAACTTATGTATGTAAAAAACATTGAATGAAACTTTAATATGTTATTTTAATAATAACAAGTAGCATAAACCCTCAATTTTTTGTGCAAAAGATAAGAGTGAACTTTTATTATAAAATCTCACTAAAAACACAAAAAAAATTCAATTCAAATTTAATCTTTAATAAAAAAACAACCATATTCTATATCTAAGTTGACTTTGATACTAAATGATGGAAATAAAAAAATGTACCCTTATCAATATATACAAAATTATGACATGTGTAGAGAATAAATGTAAAAGAAAGAAGAAAGATAATTTATGTGTACCTCGTATATTGAATTAGAGCCTCTTGATCTTCATGAACAAAAATTATGTAGGATTATTGTATAGATAGTTCAAAATAAGAACTCTTGAGAGTTATAATATGAGAGTTATCATAAAAAATGTATGTGTTCATTTGCTTAATGACAAATTTATAGTCCTCAAGTTAGGCAGACCCCTCAAATGAGCTATGATAAGGTATGATTATTAATAAAATATGAGTTTTTTTATATCTTAAATTGTCAGGTAATGATAAAAAATAATTTATTAATACTAATTCATGATTATTTCAAACATATGTTCCATTTTTACTATTAATCTAAATATAATCTTAATTTTTTTACTACCTATATTTTTTTAAACTATTTGGTAAATGACCATTTTCAGTAGTCTCTAACATTTTCTGAGACGTAAATTCAGGTATCATATTTCAAAACATTGACTTCTAATTTTTTATATTATTTTTGTTAAATATTTGTTAAATTTTCTTTTTAATATTTGTTATAATTAAGGTAAGATTTTATTTTTTTTCTTTGTCCGCTCATAACCTGTAAGATAGAATTTTAGTATTTTCACTTTTGTTTTTACATAAAAAATGGGCGTTTGTTTCAAATTATATTTTATGGGATAATATTCTTGAATGTATGATTTCTAAGAATATTATTTTTATCAAAAGATGTTTGGGAAAAACTTGACATTCATGGGAATATTTTAAAGTTTTTTAATTTAACAATCAAAATTTTAAAATAAAAAAATAAGAAGTTTTTTTAACAAATAATTACTTCCAAAATAATTTCTACTCCCAAGATGTATATGTGTATAAGCTTTTTATTGCTCACAATACCCATAATAATTCTCTCAATTTAAAATGTAGTATACAAAAAGTTAATTTACATTATACATTTGCCTATGTTTATGAATATTGTACGTACATTTTTCCCCTTAAGTAATTACTTTTTTATTTTTATTTTCTCTTTTACAATATCTGACGGGATATTGTTGGTTTCAATATGAGTAAATTTTTTGCGAAAAAGAATAAGAGAGTATATTTATTAGCATAAATATAAATTATATATATACGAAAATGATAATAATTAAATACAAACTCATAATAATATAAATCAAAAATTTACATATATAAATATAAATATTTCTCCATTATATCTAAATCTAAATCTAAATCTAAATAATTTTAAATTAAAAAAGCATAATTTTCAGTGTTTAACACAAGACAAGATTGCTTGTTATATTCTGTTTGTTTAACGCCGGGGTTTTGGTTGCTCACACACCGTCTTCTCTGCCGCGCGAGTTAGCTAGGGTTTAGAATCTCGCAGTTACAGAAAACATGGCGACTGTGGTGCCAACCTCCGAAGAGGACGCTGCACTCTCCGTCGTTCGATTCGCCTCCGAACTTGCTTGGGCCGATGCCGGTCCCGAGGTACCTTTCTTCTCTCTATCTTCCTCCACCCAAACCCTTTGCTTCCCTTTTCCTTAGTTCTAATTGTGAGTGCTTTGGTTATTTTTCATTTTTGTTTGTTTTGGTACGAGATTTTTGCTTCTGATATCTGCTGTGGACACAACGTTTATTCACGATGCGATGTGTATCTACTAAGTTGAAATGCTTGTGAATTCTAAAATTGAATCAGTTTGTAAAACTTGTTCTCATTAGACAGAATAATTAAGTTTTGGTATGCTTCTGAGAACTCGTTCTTCATCGTTATTTTTTGTTGTAGAAGTTTCCGAGATATACGTCACTGTTCAGAATATGAGAGGGAGGGAATGGCTCATAATTGTCTGATTTGTTTGGTAGGTTGGATGGAAGAGAGTGATTGATTTAGAAATTTTGGGAGGGGTGTTTTTTCGCATGTATTTTAGGGTTTGTCGGTGCTAGATTATTTTCTTCTGTTGCTGCTCTGTACACTAATGCACCTTGTTATATGTGAGCACATTGGTCTTGTTTTAATTTGGGGCTTGTATTATTTGTGAATTTAGTGTTTCCCATCTTGGTTTGTCAGGTTGCTGAGCCACAAGTAAGCAGACTCTGCATGGAGGCTGAAGAGTTCATTGTCATGGGAAAGTGGTTGGAGCTAGCATCATTGATGATTACCTCTGCTGAATTGATTTTCTCTAAGGTTTCTGAAAAAGGTAGAGTGTTCTTTTTGGCTTGATTCAGTATGTAGCTTTTGGTGTTGTATTCCTCTTGCTTTTTTGCCTAGTTCCAATTTCATTGATGAAAAACATGAATCCTATGTGGTGTGTATGTGTTGCCGGTGAAATATTCTTAGCTGGATCCGTTTCCAACTTTGGTACCTTGGCTGGTTATGGCATTTAGAGGAGTGAGATATTCTATAGTTTTTTTTTTTATGTTGCATTTGTTTCCTTTTTGTGTGTTGCATTTCTCACTTTCCTGTTTAGAATCCAATTTGATGTTGCATAGAGCACTGCTAAGGGTGATAGATATGTCATTAATGTACCAGCTGAATGTGAGTCTTTTAACATGCTCTGTTATTTTTTTTACCAGATATAGAGTCCATCTTCACTATCATCTGTAATCTTGTTACGAAGACTGAGAATCCAGATGAAGTGATGGAGATTGTAAAAGTTGTAACTGCAAAAATAATTCATCAGCCAAATGAAAAGCCTGCCGTGCGATTGAAGATGTAATATCAAATTATACTTGGTTTAAAATTTTTGGTAAATACATACTATTGTGAGTTTGTGACTATATTATTGTGTATAAAATATTTTCTCACTTTTTTTAACAGTTTGATCAATCTGTACAATCTCTTGGAGACTCCATATTGCCAGTTTTATGTCTACATGAAGATACTGAATTTAGCTATTGATGGGAAAGTCACAGAGCACATTATACCTTCATTCAAAAAGATGGATAACTTCTTGAAAGACTGGAAAATTGGAATACCGGAACAGAGAGAGCTCTTTCTCACTATCTCTAATATTTTGAAGGAAAATAAAAGGTATAGGAGAAGTGGATTCCTGTTAATGTCAATTTTATAAATGTTCTCGTTACCTCTCTTGGGAGTGGGAGAACTACTTTAAGTCTCTCCGTATCAATAATGCTTCCCCTTGAGACAGCTATCTCCTATCCATCTTTCTATCTCCTTTTTTTCAGTACAAAAATAGTAATCTGTATTGCATCTCGCTTTATCTCAGCATGGCAAAGGATGCTTTTAAGTTCCTGACCAGTTATCTGGCAACTTTTTTGGGAGAAGATGCTCATGTTTTGGGTGAAGCCAAGGAGGAGGCTGCACTTGCTATTGTGGAATTTGTGAGGGCACCTGACATATTTCAGGTACCTTGTCCAATTCTAATTTTGATGTTTCAAAGATTGTATGATCTTATAGATTCAGCTTCCTATATATTGTTCAATTATTTTTAGTAGATACTGTTGTTAATAGTAATATCCTCACTTTTTTTAATTGCTTCCTTTGCCTAGATGGTGCATAACTTTCTGGTCTTTTTGTTCTTTTTTGTGTGTATAATTAGACAAAGAAGTATGAATCAGTGAAACATGGTAGTCTATTGCTTATTGCTAAAACACATAAGGTGATAAGTATGCTTTCATCTTGTTATAGCCTTATAGGTCATCTTTATTTAGAAATTAGAACTTGTTTTTGTCTTTTGGTTGCTTTCTATATTTTCATTATTAATTTTACTCTTATATAATCTAAGTCCACTACTTTTAATGCCATTTGTGGCCAAGATTGCAGTAAGTTCTGGAAGAGCATTCACCAAGTGATTCTCATGTTGTAGTGTGATTTACTGGACTTCCCGACTGTTGCACAACTGGAGAAGGATGCCAAACATGGTCTGTTATACCAACTTCTTAAGATTTTTCTTACCCAGAGGCTGGATGCATACTTAGACTATCATGCTGCCAATTCTACGTTGCTGAAGAGTTATGGTAAACACTGTTCACAAATGATTATCATTTATCAATAGTTATATTTATAGGGATCTGCCCTACTTTATGCTACTATCAAATGTTTTGATGTTATGATGTTTTTAGGCCTCGTGCATGAAGAGTGCATCGTCAAAATGAGGCTGATATCGTTGGTGGATCTTAGTTCTGACGGATCCGGCCAAATTCCATATGAACTCATCCAGGACACACTTCGGGTAAATTTTTATTTGATTTCTATGTTTGTATGTTTCTTCCTATCATAATTGAAATTTGCAACGTCCCTTTCAGATCAATGATGATGAGGTGGAACTATGGGTGGTTAGAGCAATAACTGCCAAGTTAATTGACTGTAAGATGGACCAAATGAATCAAGTAGTGGTTGTTAAGTACGTTCTACATCTACTTTTCATCTTTCTGCACCCTACAGCTTTTCCCTACTCTGTGGACACATGGACTTGCACCTGCTGGCAATAACTATTTTTGTTCCACTTCATATATCCCCCATGAGGAAAATTCATTTAGCTATTTATATTATACCTGTTTTAATGCAACTGTTGAATGTGCAGTCATCCTTCTGATCGTGTATTTGGTCAGCACCAATGGCAAGCACTAAGAACAAAGCTAGTGACATGGAGGGTAAAGAATTTCTCGTCCATAATTTTCAGAATTATAATTAGATATGCCTAATGCATAGAAATGATTAAATTATTATTTTTACACAGCCATCCGCATTCTTTTTTTTGCTGATCAGAATTTCACTTAAAATCTGCCTTGAATATATGACCATTAATACCATGACCAATATTTTTTTAAGATGCGTATTGTATGATTTTTTTAAAAGTAAAAATATCACAAGTGTTCATGTTTTTTGTACCTCTAAAGTGAATATTTCATATTTGTACTATTGGTGGTGTACTATATGCAATTTTAATCATTATTTCATTCAAGATCTTTTTTTCCCATGGAGAATGCATGCCTCTGCATATCTAATCTAATTCTCCACCATAGATCGTTATTATGCGATTTGTTTTTGATGATGCCAGTGCACTTAACATAGCATTTTGATTGTTGAGTAATAAGATGAAATTTCATGCTTCAACACAAGCACTGGGTTTTTATTTGCTATGATGTTTGATTACTTGCTTCCTATCTCTAGGGAAATATTGCAAATCTTATCAGCACCATTCAGGCCAACAAAATAACGGAGGATGGGTCCCAGGCAGCCCAAGGTTTGGTAGTTCGGTGAGGGCATTTCCAAGTGAAGCAATTATCCGAGTATCTAGATTTGATCGAAGTGTAATTTTTTGATCTTGAACGGAGGAAGAGTGTAATTTGTTTTTGCCACAAAATTTCCATTTATTTTACTTGGCCGTGACTCTAATTATAATTCCCAACATAAACACAAGATTTTATTGAAGGTTTTCTATTTATATTTTATGCTGACCAGCCTCATTATTGCATCGAGTATATTATAGACCTTATAGTATTATACCCATTCTTTGCTGAATAGCCCTAGCGAATATGCTAATTTTTGCTGCTGTAATCTGAAAGTCAGTGCGTTAGCCATAATAAAAGATTGACTTGTTCTCTCACGATTAGATGTAGGTTTCTCACGATTCCGAGAGGTGACAGGTATTGCACAAAAAATAAAAGGCATAACGTGAGTTTTAATGTTTCAAAAATTGGTATCTTAACAATGTCATTCTGCTCAACACATGGGCACAATTGCCAAATTTCATTTTCTAGTATAACATTTCTCACCTTACTCTACAAATTACTTGAATAGTACGTACATAATAAGTAATGACAAACATAGATTAATATTAAAATTAATAAATCAGTAAGATTAAAATACTTTTAAAATTTGAAAAATTTATTAAATAAAATAAAATCTATAAAATATGTTAATTATATCTAAAATTCTATATCCTTCTGCTCAACACAATGGGCAAAATTGCCAAATTTCATTTTCTGGTGTAACTCACTTTTTTCTACAAATGACTTGAATTTTGTGTAGAAGGAAACATGTAATAGTAATAATTAGATTAAGATTAAAAATAATATATCATTGAACATTTGTGCATAATCGATTTCGTAGGATGAAATATTGTTTTTGTAACATTGTGCTTATTTCTAAATGATTTCATATCGTTATATTTTATATTTTATTTATTGAGTTTAACATTTATGAAAAATTTGTTGACTTTACTCATTACTATTTTAAAAGTCACATATGAAAAATCATATTTGAATGAAAATGTAAAAATCTTTTATATTGACATTGTATACCAGTTAAACTCTTATTTATTTTATAAGTCAGCTTTTGAGTAATCACGTTTTGGTAATTTTTAGTTTGGTATCAATACAACTTATAGGGTGTGAAAAAAACTAGTTTAAACTGAATTGGTTTTGAAACAAACCGAATCGAACAAATTTTGAGTTGAATGAGTATAATAAAAATTAACTAAACTATTTTTAAAACCAGTAATTATTTTAAAACCAATTATGCTCAAATTGAATTAGTTTTAAAAGTAGTTCAATTTATTGGTTTTATCAAAAAATCATTTTCTTCAAATTCATACCACTATGTAATTTTTTGGTTACCAAAAAAAATAATCCCTCAATATGCCGATATTGATAACCATACTCAAAACATTAGGAAAAAATAAATTCAAAACTAATTTAAAGACAATTTAAAATTAGTTTAATCTAGAATTATTTTAATTTAATTCCTAATCAGTTTTATAAAAATTATAAATTAATTTTGTAAAATTATTTGCTTTTTAAATTTAAAAATCGAACTATTTTAAACCATCAATTCGTTTAAAAAAAGGGTTTTGGCCACCCCTACCAACTTGTAACTTACTACAATTGAATTAAGATTTTCAACTCACTCAATCAAATGCGAATTTTTAACAGGCTGGGGAAAAATTGAGTTAAAATGAGATGAATTAACTCATTTTGTGACCGAAAACACGCATTTACAAGATGTGGCATATATGTTACACCGTCATGGTGGCATTCTGTGTGGCAGTGTTATGCAAATTATTTTATGACATTA
Source organism: Psophocarpus tetragonolobus (assembly GCA_037954015.1). Lineage (NCBI taxonomy): Eukaryota > Viridiplantae > Streptophyta > Magnoliopsida > Fabales > Fabaceae > Psophocarpus > Psophocarpus tetragonolobus. The sequence goes on along the minus strand of CM075692.1, from coordinate 33,675,980 downwards.
TATTTAAAACAAGTGCTTGATTAATTATTTAGAATATATTTTCTCTAAATTTAAATATAAATGAAAGCATCTAGAATTACATTGATAAATGATGGTAGGAAGTTGATTAATTTTTTTATTGAAATAAAAACATATTTTCTAAACTATCATGAATGATAATAGTTAAAATGAAGCTTATATTTAAATTTATTAGTGTTATATTTGAAGAATTGCGTATGCGAGGTCAGTCCCGTAATAAGGGGAAGAGAATGAGAGTGGGGCGGCACAGCATCCGAATTTTGTAGAATTCGAAAGTCGAGTGAGTGAGTGAGTGAGTGAGTGAGTGAGTGAGAAGAGAAGAGAAGAGAAGAGAAGAGAAAAGTGTTGCAGAGGCACAATGAGAGCAGCAATGCGTGGCGCTCTAATTTTGACTTCCAACTATAAGAGCTCCTTCTCCCTATACTGGCGTCCTCCACCCATTTGTCTTCGCCACTGCAGTTCCACCAACAATTTCGTTGACACCAAGCTCAACTTCTCCCTCTCCGATTCCGATTCCGACTCCGAGAGCGACCTTGAAAATAGGAACACCCAGAAAATAAAAACACCCGCTCCCCCTTATGACCCCTTCAGCAAGAAGCCCGCAATAGAAGAGCCCAAGGATCCCAAGAACTTGCAGGAGATATTCCACAACATGAGGAAGGGCGACGGCTTATTCAACCACGCAGTGAAGATGTTCGACGCTTTGTCCAAAGAGGGTCTGACCCATGAGGCGCTGGAGCTCTTCGCCCACATCAAGGACAAGGGTCACATGCCCGACGTGGTGGCCCACACCGCCATCCTCCAGGCCTACGCCCACGCCGCTCAGCCCAAAGAGGCTCTCAAGGTTTACATGCGCATGCTCGCTTCTGGGGTCTCCCCCAATGCCTACACCTATGCTGTTCTTATTACGGGTCTTGCCCCTCATCCCAAGTTTGTTAAGGACGCTTCTAAGTACCTTTTGGAAATGATGGACAAGGGGATCACACCCAATGCTCACACTTACACCTCCGTCTTTGAGGCCTTGGTGAGGGAGGACAACTTGGACCAGGCTGCACGCTTGTTGGACCAAATGAAGGCCAAGGGCTTTATTCCCAACCACAACGCTGTGCGCCAGGTTTTAACCACCAAGAGGGGTCCTGTTTTCACAAATCTTATGCACCTTCTTTTTCCCAACTAGTCAAACCTACCTGCTTCTTCGTTACTTTAGTTTAAGCACCAATGGTCGTCATATAAACATTTTTATTCTCTTTGCTTTTACATTCTCTTTCCTGCATCGTAATATTAACACTGATCTCAACCAGGAGTGCAACTCATTTGTATCATAATAATATCATGAGCAAAAATGGATGCTTATTCCGCATACAGTTACTGTTCTTCCCCCCCCCCCCCCCCCCAAAAAAAATATATATATCGTGAGACCGCAATCCAAATGATGAATACAAAAAATTCCTAAGACAGAAGACCTCTGTAGAATGCTAACAAAACAAGAGAACATCGATTCTGTAATTCATTGGAAGCTCCATTCTGAGACTAGGTGGTGCCAGAGCCAAAAAAGAGCAAACTAGAACGAGTCTCGTTTTTTGGGGCAATCTGATGCTCGATGGCCACGTTGTCCACAATTAAAACAGGCCCCTCCATGCCCGCTTCTGTAATACACACTCAGGTGTAGTTAGTCATTATTACATACACATTACATTATAACAAACATAAGTAAACAGTCACCCTAAAGTGGTATATTAGCCAAACCTGTTTGATGATGAATCCCTGCCTGATCGTCTACCTCCAATTAGCCAGTCATCCCCGCTGCTATTTCCCCTTCGAAACTTGCTGCCAGTCCTGAAACTTCTACCACCTCCTCCAAACTCATTCTCAGAATCTTGGCCTCCTTCCCATCCCCTTGAATTTCTAAAACCTCTCTCATCCCTAGAACCTCTTCGGTTACTTCTATCTCTGTCAGAAAACTTCCCGTAAAAATCACTTGCAGGTTCGTCATCTTGCAAAGGAGGTAACTGTCAATGCAGTGAATTCTCATTTGTCAAATTATTAATCCAATAAACTGACACCAAAATAGGTTGGTGTTTTAGTAGGGGGGAGAAAATAGGCCGACACAAACTATCAAGAATTTGAAAACAAGTCAAACTTTGTTATTTACCTTGGTGATTTTGGAAATAGTGTTTCCAGATGGCAGTTCCTTGTTGAGTAACTCTTTAGCAATTTCCTCCGGAAGATCAAAAACAGCTCCTTTAACCTAATACAGGCATTGCCAACTTCAAAATAAATTGAATGGTATAGCTATTTTCTTAATAATACTGAAGTTCTTAATAATACTGAAGTTACAAACCCTCTCATCTGCAATTAAATGTATTTTTCCAACTTCATCAGCAGCTGGATAATGAACACCTGAAAGAAGCCCAGTTACAGATCTTGCAGAAAAAATTCTTCCAGAAGTGTCTGGATCTCGAGTCAGCTGCAATGTAATCCATCCCTACAACACCAGTGTTTTAATGAGCTAACAAAATAACACATGCAAAAACAGCATTATGTATCAAAAACAAAAGAAACAAATAAAAGTTTAAAATAAAATAAAAAAAGCAATTAATTTAGATTCAACCTTTGTCAGATATTTTTTGTAGACTAATTTCAACTTAAATCAAATAAGTACTAGTTTTTCAAAATATTAACTGAGGAGCAAACAAAAATATCAAAATCAGATATACCAACTAATCTGGTTTTGGGTTTAGAAAACACATAATAGAGTTGAGTGATATTATATAATGTAATAATTATACTGCAATTGCTATTCTGCCCCTGACAATATTTAGATTTCTATTGTGCTGAACAGGTTTTCTATTAGACGCAGATTGCACATCCTTTACAATACTTCTCATGAAATATACATCATTATGTATAGTATCATCCAAAAGGAGTATAGCTAAACAAAACATCATTTCAAAACTTAATAATTTCAATTTGAAAGTATACGCTTCTGCAACACCTGTTCATGATTGATGAGAGACCGACATGATGGAGGTTGAGAGAATCCACTCAGCTGTGCTAGAGCAGCTGCAAGGGCACTTGCACCCTGTTCTTCAATCAGTTTTTGAGCAATCGCAGTGAAAAATTGAACAGACTCTGGATGAACTCTATTAAGTGCAGTGACAACTTGCTCTGCAGATGACTCCAAAATCTCTTCCATAGCTGGTGGACTAATAAATTCAAATTTACAGCCTACATCACGCTCAAGGGATCTAACTGTTCTCCTCTGGGTACTAGTGTACATCAGAATGGCAGTACCCTCTTTTCCTGCACGCCCGGTACGCCCAGAACGATGTACAAAAGTCTCCGCATCATTGGGAAGTTCATAATGTATAACCTGAAGAAAACAATGTAACAGCAACAAACTTCTTAATATGTTCGCAATAGAAGGAAATTAGTTATTTGACCAATGCAAAAAATCTTATGATTCTAATATTGATCTTAATACATTTTATAAAATTAGATGTTATTTGTTTTGAACATTTTCTGTTTTCATTTTCATAGAAAATAAAAATATGTTTGGTTATAATTTGAAAACTTTTCTTTGAAAACATTTTCAAAAATCATATGAAAATAGAAAAAAAATGTTTCAGTGTTTTCAAAAAAACAATATTATGTAAAAACTTAATAACGATATTGTAATTATAACAAACTATATGTAAATATATTTTAAATTATATATGAATATTTTATAATTTTTTATTGAAATTAATTAAATTTAACAATTTCTTTTTTTGAAAATAGAGAATATCAAGTTAAAACAAACATTTTTTTTCTGAATGTTGAAAACTTGAATAACTGTTCTTAGAAAATAAAAATAAAAATTAAAACAGAAAATATTTTCTCTAACCAAATGATTTCGTTCTAATTGCCAGTTCACATAGTGTACAGTAATAAAGATGAAGAGAAATATTAGCGGCACCCTACTTTTTTTAATGAACCTGTGATATCCACCAACCAAAAAATAAAGATTACTAAGATCCATTTAAAGGATCACCCACTCCTAACAAATTTTCTTACATACACACAAACTTGATAAAACCTTTGACCACATATTTAAGAAACTTGGTTATTTGCAACGATACCACATACTTGAACACACTTTCTACTATTAGTTGAAATTTATTAGAAATTGCAAACCTTTGTGGGCCCCAGATGAGATGAATAATGTCAGATGTAAAGGAAATATTTTCTTTAAACAAAAAATTCATCCAAATTGTATTACAAGTAACAAGCAAGAAAACTTAAAAATTCAGAAAGCTAAATCCTGAATAGGCAATAAAGCCCTACATCCTAATCCAACACGATGATATGATATTTCAAGGTCAAACTTTTAGATCCTCATTTTCCAACAATTGAATTGAACCTAAATCTTCAATTAAAAATCCTAATACCCAAATTACAATAATTCAAGTGGTTGAGTTTATGACTCCAGCTCCGAGTTGACATTAAATATAACAAGAAAAATAAAAAATAAAAGAAATTACTATAATGTCAAGAAAAATCTTAATCAAAACTGGAAAAAAGGACATTTATAAGATGACCGAAATATCATTTGAAGTTTTGAACATACCAAATCAACATTGGGAATGTCAAGTCCACGAGCTGCAACATCAGTTGCAACAAGCACTGTGAATTTCCCTTGCCGAAAACCATTCAATGTTCTCTCTCTCTGATGTTGAGATATATCACCATGCAGTGCTTCAGAAGATATACTACTTGTTAATGCCAATGATACTTCATCAGCATCCTTTTTTGTCTGCGTGAAGACAATAGTCTTCCCACCCTTTGCATAAACCTAAACAGCATGTAAACATTCAACAAAATCATTGAACGGTCCACTCTTATCTTCAATAGTAAATTCAAGTGTAATTTGCAAAGATAAAAGCGATTTTATATGCACAATTTAAATTTGCAATGCAAAATGAATCTTAGAGAATTGACAGCCTTCTTTGTGTCTGTGACTTCACATGTATTATTATTTGAAATTAGAATGATATTTTTATTACCAATAATAACAGTAATATTACTCCACATACCTATTACCTACTAAAAACACCCTCAGAATCTGATTTCAGAAGTACAAACTACAGAAATTACCAAACATCAAGCTAAGATTGTAAAAACAGAACTGCAAACTTACAGTTATAAGATCAGAAAGAAGTATTCGTTTTGAAGTGGCAGTGGCTGATAAAGCATAAAGTTTGATCCCTTCGGCAAGCTTCTCTTCCTGCTCACCAACCTTGTTTATATGAAAAGGGAAAAACATCATAACCAATTTCCTGGGATTAAAACACATCATAATCATGATTTAATTTTCATTCAACAATAAGATAAACATTATTAGTAAGCAAAACTGCATCCATTTGATCGAAAGAATCAGAAAAAAAAGTGTAAAGAGACAGTTTTAATCCATCATACCAACGATGCAACAAGATGCTTGAAAACAAATGAAAAAGGTTTACTACAAGGAATTGCCTCTCTGATGTTCACGAGATTATTTATAACACAGTGTGTAGCTATAACTAGCTTTTTACCCACATGAAAAATGGAAAGTTAGAAGTCGGTAGCTAAGTAAGAATTACGTTCGTTTCTAAGATATGCAGTCAAAACAATAACCCTTTTTTTTTCAAGTAATTCCTGCCATCTATGTGAGTTTTAGTGTTTTACATCAATAAACCTCAAATAATAGGTTTAAAAGAGTTTATAATCAACAGCATAGATGAGAATTCTACTTGCAAATGTATGTACTCTCTTTAAACAATACCATGACTCCTTTTTGAAAAGTATCCTCACATGCTCACTTGCTACAAAAGCAGGATACAGTTTTATAGCCACAGTCCAACTGATCACGTAGAGTACTTTTCATTCAGTTTTCACACCACAGCATCACTTCTTGCCAGTAAGAAATATAAGATGACCATGTTGCCGAGTAAATGTATGACGTGCCAGAGAATGAGAATATTGCCAACACAATTATCATACTCTAATAAACACTTTGATTCCAGAAACAAGCAAGTAATTAGTGAACAATACTCCGCAGATTGATTGAGAGAGAATAGAGGTCAAACAAAAATTTACCAAATCAATTGTCAATGGATTGTTCAAGTATTTTCTGGAGAGTTTCTTAACCCAAGAGGGCACGGTAGCAGAAAAAAGCATGGTCTGGCGCTGGGAGGGGAGCTTATCTAAAATGAGTTCGACATCGTCCTCAAACCCAACAGCAAGCATCTGATCAGCTTCATCAAGGACGAAATGCTGAACCTCACAAAGTTTAAGGCTGTTACCATTGACGAGGTCAATTATTCTACCGGGCGTTCCAACGACGACATCAACACCGCGTGAAAGTGAAGTGTGCTGAGTGACATAAGAAACACCACCATAAACACAGACAGTGTCGAGGTAAGGTGCAGACTCGTGTATCTCTTTCTCAACTTGCTTAGCCAACTCCCTCGTAGGAGCAAGGACGAGTGCTTTAGGAAGCCTCCCAGAACGGCTGCGGTAATTAAAAGAACACATATCATATGAAGCAAGAAAGAAAGGATAAAATGAATGTGGAGATGGACCTGAAAGAACTTTGTTCATAGTCACGAGTGAGACCCTTAAGAATTGGAATTCCGAAAGCTAAAGTCTTGCCAGTTCCGGTCTTGGCACGGGCAATGATGTCTTTACCTTGAAGTGCAGGAAGTAAGACAGCTCTCTAGTCACGGAAAAAGCAAATATTTAAAAAAGTATGTAGAGTGGTGGTTGAAAGAAGAAAAGAGAAAAAGAAAAGATAGAAACCTGAATGGGGAAAAGGGAGGTGATCCCACGTTTGAGTAGGGAGTGGACGAGGGGCGAAGGTAAGGGCAACTTGGAAATGTCCAGTTCGTGGTCGCTGGGACTGTTGTCGGGGAGCTGGTCAAATGGGAGGTCATCGGTGACGTGGTCTAAGGTTAAGCCCTTCAAGGGTTGCTGGGTAACGAGGGACGGGGTGGCAATGGCGGAAGGAACGACGGAAGAGAGAGTGCCGTTGCGGTTACCGGGAAGGCTGTTGAAGGAAAGGGCGCTGGGTCTTCTAAGGAGATGGAAAGAGGGGACTTTGAAAATGGAACAAGAGATAGGAATCATACAAGCCATACTGTCAGAAAGAAGCGGCTAGGGGATAAGGCCACTCACCTTTTCTTGCTTCTCAAACTATGCCCTTTTAAACCTCTCACCTCTCACCTCTCTCCTCTCTCCTCTCTCCTCTCTCCTCTCTCAGACTCGACTCACTGTCCCATGCTTCAACTCCAACTCGCCTCCTGTCTGCAATCAAATTATCATTTTTCATCTCTTCAAATATATAACATTTTATTTTAATATTTTCAAATTTTGGACTTTTTTATCTAATACTAAAAAATTTGTATTCAATAACATATTTCTAATCTTTTTTCGAAAGTAAAGCATCCTTTTAATCTTTAAAATTTATAAACATGTTCATAAGAGAAAATTTTAAGCAAATTAATTCTATTTTTTTCAAACTATTTCATAAAATATTATCTAATTTGCATGAAATTTTATCATATTTATCATAAATTTTTTCTTCAACATCCATGCATAGTGGATTTATATGAGATTATGTATTTTCCTGTTTTACTGAACCTCTCCCGTACTAGGAATGAACTACACACCATATTTATACGTTTAGTTTATCAACTTTTTTTTACATAAAATGTATCGTTTGTTGTTATTGGGCCAAATAATCACCTAAGCCTTTATCATTGGAATCCAACCATACATGCTAGATGAATACTCCAAAGCTAAAAAACATATCTCTGTATTCTAACCAACTTACCAGGTATGATAAGTGTGAAAATTCCAACTTTAATATAAAAATCAAAGACTTGAATTTTACTTTCGAATAAACATAGAACAATTTCATGGATAAAAAAGTTTTAATGAAAGTGAAATAGAAATTGCTCTCTGCAAAGAATTTGCCAAGCAAATTGCTCAACAGATTCATGTGCGTTCATATAGGGAAAGAGAAAAGCCGTGAGTTCAAATTCTTCAAATAACAAAATTATGGGTAAACATGAAATGAGTTAAGTTTAGGTAAACATAAGATTTAACTCAATCATGAAACATTGGGTTGTTGAATTGAGTTTTCACAACTCAATCCAACTCAACCACCCTTGAAAGAGATTAGATTGTGTTGTGTTAATTGGGTTATCGTTTTAATAAATTTTTTTAAAAAAATATTTAAATACAAAATTAGAATATTATTTTGTTGGTTTTTTAGGATATTTGTTTTAAAAAATAGACCATAACATTGTTATAAAACAAAAAAAAATTATAGTTACAGATTACACATAAAACTAAAACAAATTAAAATTAACATACAAATAAATTTCTAAACAATAATAACTAAAAAAAAAACAAAATAAAAGTAAACACAATTGGTCCAAACTAGCAAAGCTATAAAAACAAATACAAGGTATACAATTTGTTTAAACTAACAAAAACATAATATAAAAAAGAACACATAACAACAAAATACACAATTTAAAATAATAATAATAATATATAATAATTTAATATTGTGATAAAGTTGACTTGGGTTTTGAATTCAACTTATTGAACTCGTTGTTTGACTCGTAGTGAATTGAATTTGATTGTATTTAGTAAAATTTCACCAAATCACAAGAAAAACTTAACTCAATGAGTTTGGATTGAATGAGTTAGATTGAGTCTTTATTTTTCAATTTCTTAAAGTTTCCATTTCAATCAATTTTTTTTAAGTGTTAATATGTATGATTTTTTTTTCGTTCAAAAATAAATTGCTTTCCTTTTTTATTAACATAACTTTATAACTATTATCCAAACACATAGTTAAAGTATATTTTTATATATTTTCTTTATTTTTTTAAAAATAATTTGAATTCAGTAGTATTTATATAAAGTATTTAGATTTTTAAAGAAATTATTTTATAATATAAAAATTGTATAAAATAATTTATTTTAATTAATAAAAATTTAGAAATAATATCAAAGAATACAAATAAAAATTTTAACGAATAAATTTTAACGTAAAAGGATTTTTTAAATTAAAAATAAAATCCAACAAATAATTTATACCTATATTTTGAGCTTTAATTTTTATTTATTTTAATTAAAAATAAATTGAATCAAACATATCTTAATATAAGAGAAAAAAAATATAAAAGAAACCTTAATTTCAAGGTTTCAAATAAACCTACAATCTGTCACCTATCTTTTAATCCACCATATAAGTTTTTAATTTTAAAAACAGAATAAATAATGTGTTATTTTAATTTATGTATTATAATTTATAATAAATAAATAATATAGTAAAATAGTTTTTTAATCGATTAAACATCTTCAAAAAATGAAATTTTCACTGCTCTTAAATAATTTCTAAAAGTTGCTTTTAGTTCAGAGTTCTTTACATAATTTTTCTATTATTTTATTTATTTTCTTCGTTGAGTATTATATTTTTATCATCTATACCCCTTTTGATGTATATTTTTCAAAATACTTATTCTACCCTTACACCTATTTTAAAATTAAGAAAAAAACCAATTTGTGATAGAGGGACTTGAACTCATAACTTCTTATTTTTCAAACATATACTTTACTACTAGACCAACCTTATAACTTTAAGCAAAAAATTACTTTAAAATATTGATATCCAACATACATAATTGTCCAATTATATCTATAATGTATAATATATGATATTAATTATATACTACATTTATACTATTAATAAAGGAAATACTTCGTTTTGATGTCTATTTTTCAAAATACTTATTTTACCCTTACACCTATTTTAAAATTAAAAAAATAAACTAAGTTGTCATCTATACTTCTATACTATTAATAAAGGGAATACTCTTTTTTTATGTCTACTTTAAAAAATACATATTCTATCCTTACACCTATTTTAAAATTAAAAAAATAAACTAATTTGTTATAAGAGGAACTTGAACCCATAATTTCATATTTCCCAAACATATACTTTACCAATAGACTAACCTTATAACTTTAAGCAAAAAATTACTTTAAAATATTGATATCCAACATACTTTAAAATACTAATTTTGGGGTTGAGTGGTTGTGGGTTTAAGTTTCTCTTATGCCAAATTTGATTTATTTTTTAATTTTAAAATAGGTGCAAGGATAAAATAGGTATTTTAAAAAATTGACGTAAAAAAAGGGTATTCCTATTATTAACAGTATAGAAGTATAGATATAATATATAACATAATGTTATATCTTATACATTATAGATATAATTGGACAATTATGTATGTTGGATATCAATATTTTAAAGTAATTTTTTGCTTAAAGTTATAAGGTTGGTCTAGGGGAAAAATATATATTTGGGAAATAAAAGGTTATGGGTTTAAGTCCCTCTTATGATAAATTAGTTTATTTTTTTAATTTTAAAATACGTGTAAGGGTAGAATAAGTATTTTAAAAAATAGACATAAAAACGGGGTATTTCCTTTACCAATAGTATAGATACGCGTACATTTCATGATAAATATTTTTAATAAACATGCAAATACATACACAGGTGCGACAATATTTTGAGTTTTATTGAAACTCTCATATTTCAATTTTTTTATATTCATTGCATATTTGACATATTCATTACATATCTAACATGTTTTTATTATATTATCATAAACAAAAAATAAAAAATCAACAAAATATATTTCAAAACATATTGCATAACAATTTATATTTCAAAATATAAAAATTACAAAAGATATTAAATTAAAATCCTACAATTATTATAACATATTAAAATAAAAATACGACATGCCTGTGGTTTCGCTAGTTTTTAATAAAAATTTCATATTTTGAAGAATTCAGTTAAGTTGCAATTACATTATAAACTTTTTTACAATATAATCTAATTACATATTATAATAAATTTTTTATAATAAATTATTTAAAATATTATATTTATAATAAAATTTCATTGGTGGATAGTGTGATGATGTTTATATTAACTATGTATAAAGATAAATCTGTTTAAATCGTGATAATTTAAAATGTGAATTAAATAAAAAGTACAGGATTTAAAGAGGTTAAAATGTGTACCTAAAAAAGAAAGAGGTTGGAAAAGAAAAAACGAAGAGTAGGATGAAGTGATTAAGGTTAACGAGGAGAAGGGAAAAAAGAGTGTGAAATATTTGTAAATGCGAGAAAAAGAAATAGGAAAAGAAAAGCATATATGGAATTAATTTATTTCTGTACCGTTGTGGTGGGAATAGAAAGAACAGAAAGCGAGGGATTGGCGTGTGATCGGCACTGTGTCCCCTTCCGATTATTTGATCGGCGCCGTTCCGTTGTTTGGAGGGCACCGCATCTGCATGCACCTCTCCCTTCACAGATCTACTCTTCTTTATTTTTCCTCCTCACTCAGATTCTCCCTAGGGTTCGCGTTTCTCCCACTCTCGCGTCATCGTTTCTGTCATGAATTCCGCTCCGTTAGCACCGCTCCTCCATTTACGCTAACGGAGATTCCAAAATGGTTCCAATCATCTTCTACATCTTCGCCTTCTTCTGCACCTGCGGAGCCATTGCATTGGCCTTGCTTCACATTTATGGCCACCTCCTCAATTACACCGAGCCCACTTACCAGCGCTTCATTGTTCGCATCGTTTTTATGGTCCCGGTCGGTCATCCCTCTTTCCTTTCTCATTTCCATTAACAAACCGAAAATCAACATTTACTTTCGTTTGCTTTTTTTTTTTTTTTTTAATTTTTTTTTTATAGTAGCTGAAATTTGTGTTGTTGTTTATTGCTTTTTTAGTAGCTTAAGTCATAAAATCATGTAACACTTAACCCTATATTTGTGGAAATAGAAATATCAAATTGAATGCGCATTGCATCTATGTCAGAGAAGGATTGTTGAAATGAGATATTTATGTAATCAGAGAAATGGGGATTGTGCACTTCTTTCATTTCCAACCATTTTCGGGGAGTTCTGAAAATCTTTGCAGCTCCTTGACTGATTGCTGCCTCACCTATTTATTTGGTTTGGTCCTGGAATCTAGACCAAACCTGTTTACTTTCTATATCTGATGCATAAATAGTGTTTTTGCCGTGTCTCGATCGTTACAATTACTATCACATCGCGTGCTTACGTGTTTTCTAGTAATTCATTGTTCTTTCAGAAAAAAACTCCTTTGATTTCAAATTTAATTTTCTGACAGGTTTATGCGTTGATGTCATTCTTGTCACTTGTTCTACCAGAGGGTTCAATCTATTTTAATTCCATCCGAGAAATGTAAGTCATTCTTGTTTGTGTTGCTGCTTTATTTCGCATCTTTTTGTTCTTTTGTGTTTCGTGGTTTACATGTACACTTCTCTGTTTTCTGTTCACATGATTTGGGAGATAATTTGTATCCAATTATTGCTGAATTGTATGGGTATATGAATATGAACTCCATGCAATTATTCTTGATTCTTGTGTTAGTGAATAGTCTGAAGTAGTTCTATGTGTCATTCTGTCCTGAAACCCCTTGAAGTTGCATCTAGAACATACTGTTTTGATATCATAATCTGGATGAAATCCAATTCCTAAGATAGATTTTTTTGTCTTCTCCTTTTAAAGATTGGTTTGACTTTTGTACATTTCTGATCTGGTACCCACTAAACTGTGCTTGAGAGTATTATTATTATTCTCATATTCTGTTGATTATGTGATTGAGGTTGTAAATGAGAGTTTTACAGAACCGTGCTTACATTTGCCGTCATAACTAATCTCTCTTGTTATTTGTATAAATATTAAATGGTTTTTATGACCTATTTTATCAACTGAAATGAGTGCCTTTAGTAACATCCTCTTGGGTCCACTTTCAGCTATGAAGCTTGGGTTATTTATAATTTCTTATCACTATGCCTTGAATGGGTTGGTGGTCCTGGAGCAGTAGTCCTAAGTTTAACCGGACGTGTTCTGAAGCCATCTTGGTTTCTGATGACTTGTTGCTTCCCTCCACTGGCACTTGATGGGTGAGTTTTTGCTAATAGGATTCGTATTTTTGTATTACAAGTTTCTGTGCCTGAAAATGTTAATATTTCTTGGAAACTGATCCCTAGAATTTTTCCATGGAATGAATGTAGTACATACCTTTCAATTATTTTTGCAAAATGCGAATCTTGGAATCCCAGGGAAACAAAATATCTGATTAGAAAATGTAATGTGAAAACTTGATCATTGTATCATTATTGATGATGATCTCTCTTTCCTAATCTTTTATTGCAGGCGTTTTATACGTAAATGCAAGCAAGGGTGTTTGCAGTTTGTGATTTTGAAGCCCATTTTAGTTGTTGTGACACTAATACTTTATGCAAAGGGTAAATATAAGGATGGAAATTTCAGTCCAAAGCAATCGTACTTGTATCTTACAATCATCTACACATTCTCATACACAATGGCTCTCTATGCTCTTGCTTTGTTTTATGTGGCATGCAAAGATCTGCTTCAACCATTCAATCCAGTCCCAAAGTTTATTATAATAAAATCTGTTGTATTCCTAACTTATTGGCAGGTACTTTTCATGCCTCTTTCTTTTTATGGTATTCTTTCCTTGTATTATCAAACTATTTGATGCATTGTGTAAGTTATTGGACTTCGTTTTTTTGCTCAAACACATATTTAAAACATCTAGCATCGGTATTTATCCACCCAGAAAAAATATTTGCAAAGTTCAGAATTGATTAATTTTAGTAATAATGAAATAAAAACGCAATGATAGTATGATACCTTTGTTTTTTGTGTGTATGCTAAGATGTCAGTTTGCTAGACTACCATGATTACTTTTTTAAGCTGTATTGTTACTTATGTTGATTCCTCGAAAGTTACTGTGCTATGCCATTGGATCTAATTCAGAGTTTGAAAATGATTCACTGTTAATTTTATACCATATTTCCACTAAAGGTTTGAAGCTGGACAAATTTTTTTTTTTGTGATATCTTAGGGTGTTTTAGTCTTCCTTGCTGCGAAATCTGAATACATTAAGGATGCGGATGAAGCTGCTCTACTTCAAGATTTTATCATTTGTGTTGAGATGCTTATTGCTGCTGTTGGCCACTTCTATGCATTTCCATACAAAGAGTATGCTGGGGCTAACATAGGAGGATCCCGTGGGTTGACAGCTAGCCTTGCTCATGCTTTGAAGTTAAATGATTTTTACCATGATACTGTCCATCAGGCCAGTTCACTTTCAATATTCTTCTCATAGTTTTACTTTACCATAATAATTCTATGCATCAGGTTCAATGCAGGACTTTGCAACCATCATGTTGCAATTCTAGATCTGTGGAATTTCTGTATGATCCTGGCTCTTTTTGCTTCTTTTTATTATCTGCTGACAGTTTGATATTTTCCTTCTGGCAGTTTGCACCAACGTACCATGATTATGTTCTCTATAACCACGGTGAAGGTGAAGAGGGGCCTAGGAAGTATAGGTCACGAACTTTTGTTCCAATTGGCCCAGAGATGGACACTGTGAGAAGAAATAAGCATTTGTTTGGAAACAAGATGGATGACATACAGCTCTCAAGTTTTTCTTCTAACAGTAGCACTCCCTCAAATTCTGGTCCTGTCTCTGATGTTTCACAATCTGGTGCAATGAAATCTTCCTTGCTCGTTGATGTGTCAAATTCTTTATCTGTGCCATACGATATGACACTAATCGATTTGGATGCATCCAATTTTCCTGAAAAAGTTCCAGCAGCTGATAAAGTTGTTACTAGGTGACAAGGAAGAACATTCAGAGCTAAGTTAGCTGAAAAATTGTCATTATTGAAGAGAGGAATAGGGCATCCTACATCTTCCTCTTCTAGGAGAGAATTATGAGTCAAGTATGGTTTGTTTGATTCCAGGATAGCATGTAAGCAGGTCTCGCTGTAATGTCTGTGGCAATGTGGGTTAAAAGCCCTAATCTCTCCCAAGTCCCAACCAAACCAATCCGTGATAATTGGTTTTTCAGTCTTGATACTGTAATAGTTGCGTGTCGTGTGCACATCGTAGATACAAAAATGGTTGGCTTACTTCAAACACGATAGATCTTGAGTGTATTTGGATTAGAACTAAATTAACTAGTTTTTTTTTTTTTTTGAAAGGCACTAAATTAACTAGTTGATGTATTGTTTTCTCCTTAGTGCCTAGAATACATCACTGTTGAATTTCAGAGAATGTCATTACCACCATTTTTACCTTTTTTTTTATATTTGCTGTGTAGATTTTAACTCCAAAGTATAAGTTTCTGCTTCTGGAATGTCTCCTGACGCTTGCAGATCCACATGAAGGCAATGCAATTTGTCTACTGTATTACTGCCAACTAACTACTCTCCTGTATCACGTGGTCTGATTTTCGGTTTTCCAAGAAGGATGATATACTTTTATAATTCTTCGAGTCAAAGACCTTAAGTAAATGAAAACTTACACAATTTTATTCTATCATGCACGTTGTATTTAAAAATAAAAGCTTAAAAAAATAGTTGCTATTTGTCTTTTTTATTTTTCAATCTTGATAACTTAAATGCAGTATAGGCCAGGACAGCAAAAAGAGAGATGGCATATCAATAACAATAAGCAACGCCATTTTTTCCAAGATAATTTATTTAAATAGTAGCTTGCACTTTCATGATGATGGCAGATAAAGATGTAATGTAATATCATACATGCCAAATGAAATGAATCAGTAATTCCCTCATAAAAGAATTTATATATACACTGGGGATGGCTCAAGCATCTTTTTATGTTTGTCAATTCGTCGTTGCGTTCATCAATAACTTTTGAATAGCTCATAGCTTCCAATTCACATAATCAATTATAGTTATCTGTAACACGTAGCGGTCATCGTGTTCATCATCATACAAATCGTTTTATGTTGTTGCCATTTTGCAAATTTATTCAGGCAGTGTCTGGTGCCCTCGCCAATGTCACAACGTTTGGTGGTGACAGTAACTGCCAGTCCTTTTCGCATTTATTGGCACACGCCTAGGCTCATGTTTGGTTTGGACCGTGACAAACACCCAGGAAGCTTTGGTCCCCACCGGTTTGGGAAATGATGCTCCTCAGTTCTCCCTCATTGGACGGTTCTCATCCAACCCTACCAAAACATCCATGGAGCCCACAACAGTAGGAGCGAGTCTGTTTGGACTTCATGGACTCATACGGATAATGTATGGGAGTTTGTTTTGGTTTATATTATATGGGTCATATATACATTATACATAACATAACATTACATTACATAAGCAGCCATAAGTCATAATCATTGCTAATGCTAAGCGGCAAAAAACAGCAAGTAAAAAGAGAAGGGTCAAACATGTATGGACGATCACAAAAGTCACCGTCCATCTAATTGCGCTTTTTTTGTATTCTCCAAAATTCACTTTAAAATATCACCTACCAAAATTTATAACTACTTTTTAGAATAAAAACATCTTAATATAAATTGCTTTATTTTAATATCAGTTTTATAAATACTCACTCAAACAAAGTTAAAAGAAAAAATGTTATCCTATCTCGACGTGTTAAAGTGCTTAAAATAATACTACAGGATTAGAAAGAAAAAAAGAACGACAATCTTCTGTTTATTTGGACTTTCGCTATACAACGCGGTGGCTTTGCATACAAAGCTAAGTAAAATTAGCGGCGTTGAATATCTACACTTACCTTTTATCTTTGACGAAACCGTTTGTTGTATTAAATTTTTTTAATGGCTTTGACTTGGAGAAGACAGAGCTAATTATATTTGCTTCTATACTCCTTTTCATTCTATGTTTTCCCTTTCTTCTTCTTGAGGCACCCTCTTCCATACTCCAGCTTTAACCTTTTCTCTCTGATTCATAACCGTAGTGGAAATCAAGAGATGGGTAGTGTGAGCACTTTGAACCCATTGTTTAGGAGTGAAGCTTTTGGGTATTATCTCCACCCTGAGCAGAACAATACGATGCTGGAGAAGAGGCAGCTATTCCTGAGAAGCTACCAGTTCTGTAGAAAGAAGAGTCTGACAGAGAGAATCAAAGGGTCTTTGGTTCGTGCCAAGAAAATTGTGTGGCTAAGGCTAAGGTCTGCTCGCAAACTGAGGAGGTCCTTGATCTTCTTTTCAAGGTTCAAATGCGCTTTCTATTACCGCAGGAGAAGGTTCTTCCAGCTTTTACACACCACCAACTGCCAAACCGAATCTTCCTCATGTTTCTGGTAAATACAGAAGTCACCATAAGGTTTCTCAACCAATTTGTTATGGCCATTTGGAACTTCTGCTACACATATTGTTCATTAATCACAAAAGAGTAGTTTGGTTTTGCTTCTGTTTCTTTTCCTTGTTTAATCCTTTTCTCGTAGCCTCGTGAATCATGCCTTTAACTCCTCCATAGTAGCGTTTGAAGGAATAGAAATATGGAAATTGTTTCTTGCTATCTTTTAAGTCTTAGTTTTTAGGTGTTTTTGAGATAAGTCTGTAACAAAAATGAGGGATAGAGATAACTGTCTGTAATATATAAAAGTAAAACTAACTTAATCATGTTTAGGGTTTGGATGTATGTTTTCACTTTTTACCAAAATTGAAGTGTTTAAGAAACTTGTTGGGCACAGAAAAAATGGTCAAATTTTCTAAACCAGGATTTCATGTATGTTATCAGAAAGTCTGAATATTAAAATAATAGAAGTGTACTAGTTTACATATGCACGTACAGTCCAATGAACATGTACACCATGTTCTCTGGGGAGGAATTCGAGATGCTTGGTCGTCTTTGGTGCGGCAAAGCTGCAAGGGCTAAGGGTTATGGTGGGGGACCCTTTGTTTGTTCAAGAGAAAGGTGGGAACTGGGAAGGGGAATGTGATTGCAACTTTCAGTAAGTCCAAAGTTTTAGTTCTCGAGGTCGAGGATGGAACTAAGCACAAAAAAGTATTTCCAACTTTCATTTTTGAATATTTGATTGGTGAACAGAGGCTATTTGCATTAAAAAAACTTTATTCCTACATCATAATTTATGATTTTTTTGTACAATCAAACAAAATAAGACGTGAGAAAAGAAAAAAAAGGTGTAAAAATGTTAGATAAACAAGGCAACTCTTTTTATTTTCTACCATCTGTGTGCCATGCATTTGCTATTAAAATGGTCAGAATTACCATTGCTACTTTCAAGGTTGAACTATTCATATTCAATAGACTTTAGGATTCGCACGTAACTGTTTTTGGTGGTTGCTCCTCCTAGTTTTTGACGGGGAATAAAATTATAAAATGATGATAGTGTGAAATGGAGAAGCACTTAACTACATAAGTTATTAGAATTTCTGTTCAATTTATTCATTGTCCAATACAAGTACTTCGGCGATTTCAAACCTTTTCTATCCAAAGTCCAAACTAGCTGGCACCTGCCAATGAATTTTTCATCTGTCCATTCTAAGAAAATTCAAATATCAGAAGCTGAAAAAATACCAAGTAAAATATTGTTTTCCTTTCATCGATAGCTATTTTACATGAGAAAATAGAAAACATTCTTTTAACACTTCTCTAGTTTTTCATATAAAAATATGAAACAATAAATAAAATAAATTCAAAAACTTTCATGGCTGAAATATAGTTTTTATTTATTTAATTAATAAGTCAATACAGAAATTTTGAATGTATTGACAATATAAAAATTTTAATACTATTACTCAATTATATAATGTAGTTTATGATGAATGTGTTATTTTTATAATAAATAAAATGACTTCTTATTGATAATATAAATATTTTTACAGAATGCATGAAAATTAAACTCTTAAATATACCATTCATGCTAATTGCAAGTTTTCAGAATGAATTCTTTTTCAATTTAATTCATTTTTAGTTAAAATTTAATTTTGAATTCTTAATTTTACCTAATATTGTTTTATGATGAATTTTAGTTATTTTTCTAGTTATTAATGTGTTTAAAAATTATTAATTATGATGAATTTTTTTTAATATAATTGACAAGTTGATGTAATGGGCTTAAAAAATATAAATAGTAAAATTAATACTTTATAAGATATAAGAAATAACAATAAAATTAAACGTTTGTTGGAAAAAGAATATTCTATATAAGATTTTGTAGTTAGTTATCATTTTTTTATAATGGGAAATAGCATGATTTTGATCAACCAAGTGAATGGAGACATAACAGCTAGAAATAAACAATTATGATAGGTGAAGTGCCTTCTCCAAGCTGATGCAATTTTCATGAATTATTTGTTTACCCTTTGTGCTTTGGGTTGAATTTTTATGTAATTATATCATATTATAACATGTTCTGGTCCTTGAGAAAAGCATGTGAGTATCTTCCAGTGGTCGAATTGAATCTGCGCGACGTCACTGTGACAAATTATTTTATCAATTTATGGTGACGGATGTGAAGCCTATCATAAGTGTCATAAGTGTTTGAAAAGCATTTTCCAATTTACACTACCAAGCTTGGCAGAGGCATCCATGATCCAATGGTATATAAAAACACATAACAACTTATAATAATATATAATGTTATTTGATGGACAAGTACATACATACAGCTAATGAGCTTAGCCCTAAGTTGACAATAGCAACAAATAAATGGAAGAGTTAATGTGAATCATGCATTTTCTTTCTTAACGTATAAGAATCCTTGTGCATGCTTCTAGCAGAACAAAACCATCGCTACCTACTCATTCAAAAAGTAATTCTAATCTTTATCACAAATAGAAATTGTACGGCTACGAATTCATCTCGGCTCCGAAATGATCTTGGCAGAATATAGTCAAATCTCTTCCGTGTAAGCATGACAAATTAGTTTAATTTAATAATCAAATAATTTAAACTTCATTAATACATAATTAAGTCTTTGCTAATCATGTCCATAGACCCTTAACTCATGTTTACTCCTATAAACACCAGGGTAAGTCTACAGGTAAATGTTGATTATACTACATTTATTATATATATATTTATTCTGACTTGACTTTATTTAATATTTACTAGAACGTCATAGTAATTTTTGCTTAAGGATCAACGAATACACCTTAGATACATATTTTATACCAGATCTCATCTCGAACTTATATTATTCTTAGAACAGGAACATAAAAGACAATAAAAAAATATCAGTTTAAATAATCATTGCTGAAAAATATAAATTTGTTTCCTAACTAATGAAGGTTAGGTCTTGTTAGTTGGGTTTGGATCAAATTTTGATAAAAAAAGAGTTAGTCAACTTAATTAGTTAGGTTCTGATAATAAAATTGATTTGAATTGAATGATGAACATCCTATAAAATTATAATAAATATATTTACAGTTTAATTAATATGTATTTTCAGTGTAAAAATATTTTATATTAACTTTAAATTATATATTTTTATTTATATAATTTTTAAAGTATTAATTAGTAAAATCAATAAATTTACAATAAATGAAAGATTGTAATTGGATATCACTGTAAAATAAGTGCATACTAATTAAACTTATATATTTATTAGATATGAAAATAGGCCATATTATACTAAGATTGAGTTTTTTTTTTTATTGAAAAATACATAACCTAATCTCAATCTATTTACCTATCATGTCTTTTTAAAGGTACAGAGCCATCCACGTAAAGCATGACCTATTTTATTATTTTGTTAAAAAAAAATTTTCGGGACAATTTAATAAACGATAGATATAAAAATGAATATATTAGGTTATAAGAATCAAATTTAATTTTTTTATATAATATAAATTTATTTTTAAGGTTTAATATATGATAATTTATTTTAAAATATATTTTATAGTAAAAATTTTAAATTATATATGTGTTTATCTTTCAATAAACTTATTAGTTTATGTTAACATAGTTAACATTTTAAAAAACAGCAGAACCTAAGGTTGAGTTGAAGATCCACGAACTCATTCTTGATCTGCATCTGTTTACAGAAGATTGAGTGACCTTATATATTTTCATGTTCAATTTATAAAACATAAATTAATAACATTTTTATATATTAAGTTAAATATATGTTTTGTTTTAATTAATTTATCTTAAAATTATTTTTTGTGTATGAAGAAAATATATTAATTTGATACAGTTTTTAATTATTTTATAAATCTATTCAAAATACTACTCATTAGGACGGAATGGGACAAGTAAGATATTTAACATTTTAATAAAAGGACATGTAAAATCTCAATCTTTAAGATAATACTTGGTGGACATATTGATATGAGATAGAAAAAAAATATAAATTTTATTATCTTGGAGTAAGTTTTTAAAATGTAACAAAATGAGACAAAGATTGAAAAGATAGCAAAATTTGTTTTACTTAAAATAATTAAACAAAAATTAATTAGTTTATTTGCTTGAGCTGAATCATGTACTATTTACACTATTAGTCTTTTTCCCACCCAAAACACTAAGTTTTAATGAAATATAAATAAACAATGTTGCTTTTTAAATCTTTATTTATGTTTGCATGTTATATATTATAACCTTTTTTAAACCACATTTTTTATCTAAGTAAATCCTGCCTAAATTTTATTAAATCACTATAGATAATAAATTCTTCATTTAAGTGTCTAACGTAATTACACAATCTAATTAAAAATATTAACCAAAGTAGATAAACTATATATATATATATTGGTCGGCAATAGATCCACTATATATCAATTGATTGATAAGTTAAATATTATATTATAGTGCGAGTAGACAAGAAGAAACAAAAATAAGAATTAAAATACAGATAATAATATATTTTTATTTATTTAAAAACGACTTTTAAAGCATTTTTTTTTCGTTATCTCTTCAATTTAGTCATTTAGATTTTAAATTTTTCTAGTCACTTTTTTTTTTCTTATTTTGAAACAAGAATGTCTTTGCCCTATGTAGCTCGTTGTGGGACATTTAAAATGTAAAAAATACAATAAAATTAATTTATTATTCTAATTGCAATGAACCCAAATTATGTTTTCAATAAAGTCAACAGTATTTTTGCAAAGTCACCCGCCGTAAAATCCGTGGCAAGCAAATGGAACATCAATTCATTTCAACTCTAATAATCTACTACTTGCATATACAATGTTATTTTGTCTCACATTGGGCACGTATATCGTTGTATTATCATTTGACTAAGGATGATAAATAAAACACTCCTTACAATAGTAAATCTAAGATTTAAACGAAATATAGTAAGATAGAGTACTATATTATTTATTATCACATGGCATTTTAATCGAAGCATATCTCATATTAAAAATAAAAGAAGAAGCATATCTCATATTAAAAAAAAAAAAACTCATCATATCAACATCACAATAATAAAATTTATATCTAAAAAAAAGTTATGCGTTCTAATTATTTCAGTAACAAAACTAATATCTTAATAACTAACATTTATTTATTAAAAAAAAGTTTCAATTTTGGTAAAATTTAAACTTATATCTCTAATAAAAACTCAGGCCCAAATGCTATACTATGATGGAAATTTTCCGTGCACTTCATATTTTACACTGTCTTTGGAATAGTCAATTTGGAAGAAAAATTGGGGTGTAGAGAGAAAATGCCCCTTGGGTGAATGACTTAGGCCCAAGAGACCCAAATATAATGTTTTCTTTTAACACTCATCCAATTTCTTTTAACACCTATCAATAATGTGAATTACCCATATGTCCCTTTATTTTTAGTACCCTTAACAAATTTATTTTTTACTATTTCTTCTCTTCATCTTTGCACTTGGATTTATATGATAGTTTTCTTTCATTTCTTGCTAGAACAAGGCAAATCTTCTTTTTTAAAAAAAAAAAAAATCTTGTGGCTATATTTATTATGTTAAAAATTATTAATTAATTTTCAACATAATTTTCATTGATTTATCCAATTTATTTTTAGTTTTAGTAGTTTTTATTATAGATTTGAGTTTTTTTTTACTATCTAATGATGGTTTGGTCCAAAGAAGCTTAGGCAATTTGGGTTGACTAATCGGGAATAAGTTAAAATTTAACATATTTTGAATCACATTAATACAAAAGGTTGATATGAACCATATTATCTTTAGGTGAAGGTGAAGAAATCTATAAACAAAATGGTCTAGAATAAGTGAAGAGAAAATATATTCCATATCAAATAATCTGGATTTGTATATTTCAATTAATACAAACCATGTAATTCGTAGGTGAAGACTAGTTGTCTCCGGACCAAATGATTCGTAAATGAAAAAATATAATACTGTGGATGATTTGGTGTGTAATGTATTAACCTTCCAATATGAACTACTTATCCATAATATGTTATTCAGCCATTTTGATGCAATTCTACCTAGGGTCCCATCATTAGGACCATGGTTAGGAGACTGAAGGGAAGTATGAATAGGATGAAACACATTAAAGATATTAGGTTATAGTCCTAGTTGGGATTGTTTGTACATATTTTGTTTTGTTTTTGTAATTAGGTTAGTATGCTTATGATTTTTCTTTGGGCCATTTTGGCCATTTCATTTAGTAAATGAGAGCATGAAGGTGTCACTAGTTAGTATGTGAAGTGTATGTTAGTAGTTGGCAAAGATAGGCTTGTAGGTGTGGTATTTTTCACACCTCTAACTTGTTTTTGCATCGCTCCTTGCACCTACAAAGCATGACCAACATGTAAATCTGCATGTTTCCTAAAGAGGGCACTAATATGGAAAGAGATTGAGCTAATCCTGACCTTAATCCTAGTTTATCTTAGTGGCTTAACTTAAGGGAGATTAAGCTTGATTAGTTGGCTTTTTGAGCCAATTAAGCCAAGTCTTAGATCTCTTATTCTAACAATTTAAGACTCCTTTAGAGAGCTTTCAATCTAGTAAGTGTCTTGAGAATCCTTCATTGAAAAGTCTTTTCCTAATGCTTTTTATCAAGGTTCTCTTCTTTGTAGCAAACCTTCAAGATTTTAAGACTTCTTTCCTGTAAGTAAGTGACGTCTCAACTTCATTTTCTAGCCTTTTATCATCCATTGTTTGGAGTTTAGGACCTTGTGGAGTTTATCATGGAAGTAGAAGTCAAATTGCATCACATTCTGCAAAAGCAAGTTCCAAGGGCTATTTGAGTTTTTTGAAAAAAAATCATATAATTTGATAGGTGGGAATAGCAAATTGTGTTAAAAGATTTTTCCTCAAGATTATATTTATTTGTTATTTGAATTTTATATTATCTTAAAGAGATATTTTAGTTTTAGAGAAAGACTTTCATAGACACAAACCCAAAAATAATGTGTTAGAAATAATAAATATAATAAATTATTATAAACAATAAAATTAACATTCAATTTTTCTAAGAAAGAGTAGGACCATCATATTTCTAGTTTACCTCTTTGACCTCTTTGCCATTTCCAACCCTATCTTTGGGCTTCCGTTTCAGCATTTGGACCCTATTGCACCCACCACTTTCCAATTCAAGGCAAAAGGTAAAGTACTCATCAAGCTAATTTCGTTTTAAATTCAATGTAGATATATAAAGCCCCAAACCTGCTCAATTGGGGTGCCGCTCTTTAAATCAAACTGGGGAGATGTACAACAATGGGACACAAGCCCATATATAAGAGAACATGACACCACCTTCAACCCAAAACCTTAAGGCATTAGGTTATAGGTCTTTCTCACTTTATATTACTCAACTTCCCAATTTCTTACCAATGTGGGACTTCTACTCACCAACAATCTCCTCCTCAAGAGTGTGTCCCCTTGTGTTTAAGGGCGGTGTGAATAAGAGGCTGTCATTAAATGTATGACTCTGCTGGAGGGGGAGTTTACAATGTGGAACCGTCAACCATCTGGCTCTGATACCAGTTGTTAGGTCAGATTGAGGAGGGGGTTAAACATCGAGGAGAGGTATAACCATGGGACCCAAGCACATATATAAGAGAACATGACACCACCTTCAACCCAAAACCTTAAGGCATTAGGTTGTGGGTCTTTCTCACTTATATATTACTCAACTTTCCAATTTCTTACCAATGTGAGACTTCAACTCACACTTGCACTCCAACATATATTTTTGTGTGAAAGAAATTTATATAAATTGGGTCCTTGGGGCTTATCATGTTCAACCATAAATGGTTTGACGTGTAGGAAGTTATCCAGAAAGACTGTGATGCGAGAGGAGGTTGAGGGGTGGAGGGTAAAGATTGGGAGGAGTCGAAACTTGAAAAGTTTTTCTCAAAATGAAAAACTGAATATTTATGTTATTATTTATTATATTTATTTTTATGAGATGATAATTTCTCATTTGATATGTCTAACACATCATTTTTATAATTGTATCCAAAAAAAGTCTTTCTTATGCTACCAAGTGTTAGCCAACTTTTATTTTTCTCTTTTTGTCTTTAACTTATGGAATGAACGAAATGAAGGCAGCCACAATAATTATGAAAATATTATTATTTTTTCTTATTTTAAAAAAATAGGAGTAGGGTTGCAAAACAATGTAGAAATGAATGGAAGGTGTTGTACTTAAAGTTAGTGGGGGTTGGTTTTACATTAGAAGATAAATACAAGTAGTAGATACTATTTGTGCCATAAAAGGACAAATTAGACCAACAGTTCATAGGCTAGATCTGGTAAAGATAACAACCATATGCACGCCTTCCATAGTTAAGTTAATGATTGGTTTCGGATTGTATTTTTCAAGGGGCATCTAATCATTACATATGTGTTCAATATTCCCATGCTCACCAATTAAGTTGTATTGCAATATTTAACCGAGTCTCAGAATGTAAAAGAACACCTTACCGACAATGTACGTGATTTGTAACAATGTGTTTGTTATCTCTCTTGATAGAGAAGTGAACTTCTAGTTAACATCTCATTGTTCTTATTCCTTTTGGCATAATAAACTTTCTTCCTTGCTCCACATTATTAAGGTTGTTAGTTATCCTGCATTCCGGCCACCAGCAATAGTCGATTCCATTCAGTCAATTCATCCATAAACTTAAATATCTATTCACAGAACTTAAGTTGTAACCTCCTTTGGGGTATAATTATCATACTGAATTTTGAGTTTATGATCTTTTGCAAACTATTCAAACTTCTATTATTTCTGGAAAAAAAAAAACAAATTGCGTCAGCAATATTCCTGCAGACAAACATTTAAAATTTTGTCAATTTAGCTTCTATGTTTTAGTTCCTTTTCACAATATATCTTGTAGCTTCTAAAGTAGTTTTAATTTAGTTTAAATGATAGGAATTTATTATTGTATTTTTAGTAGATTAGTCAGTTTCTGTTTTGAGTTAGTCAGGTTGCCTTCCTGCTACTTTCCTCTTCTACATTTTCTTCATCTTTAATTGAAATGAACATATTGAAAAAATAGGATTGCAAGAGATACATTCCTCCTAATACATATAATTTAATGAAAATGAAAACTACAAAATTAGAAGATGGAATAATTTAATAACAAGAAGAATTAATATAAATTTGTGTTTTTAATAATTTTTTATCAATCATGGACAATGTATTTAAAAGAATGTGTCGTTCATATGTATTTTAAAAAAAAAATCTAATAATTATCTTTTTAGTAGCAATTGAAGAATTGTTGTTTTCATTTTTTAAGGGTGCGTTCTGCAGAGTTGCTATGACTGATACAGAACATTTTAAGTACTTGGAAATTTGGAAGAATAACCAATAGGCTAAACTGCCATGATTATTTTGCCCTTCTCTGAAAGAAAATTATTATTATTCATAAGCTAACGAGGGCTTGAACTTCTTTTCCTCCGCTCTCCTCCAATGTAGGCAAGCATATAGAAAAATAATTTGAGTCATTGATGTAGTGGTTAACAAAATCTACAGCAAACTTGTACACTGTGGATATCAATTTAATTTTTTGATAGCATTTTATGCAACCCACTATGGCAAAAAAATATTAGGCCAAAATGGGAAAACCAGAAAACTAGGCAGCATGTAACAAAGCAACATTTTGAGTAATTTTACATTACAGGAAGGAGGTAAACTGTACATACTGCACACATAAAACAGTTAAAAATAGTTTAGCACACAACATTACATCTTGAATTGAAATATGCCCACCGTGGTGCATTCTGGTATTTTGCCAAGAAGAGACTTCTTTATGTTCTTATTTGAATAGACTAAGGAGGTTTGAGTTAGCGCTGAAGAAACCCTGCAAAGGTGCCTTTGGAGGCAAACCCTGCAATAAATAGGACATAAGACTTATCTTTTGCTTGAACCTTCTTCCCTTGCTTCTTGGCCATACGCATATGCCTTGGTGATGTTAAGTTCTCTTCACAAAACTCTGGTTCTTCCTTAATAGTTGAAAGCTTAGCCCTCAAAATTTCCTCCATGTCCTTCCTAGAGTCAGTTCGCAAACTTTTCCTGCTTGTGCAAGGCACTGATCGCCATATTTTCCTGCATGCCCTCCTCATTCTTGCTTCCAACTTCAATCTTCACAGATGCACATATCCTCTAACACATCACACATTAATAAAACTTAACTGTGCCTCTTGAATGATGATACCTTGAGTGACCTTATGACATCTATCATTAGTTGTCATTTTTAGTGCTAACACTTCTCTCTATATATATTAATAGAGGATATGTTTATGTATATAGTATATGGATCGAGGAAATTTCCATGACTAATCGGATTAGTTGGAAAGCTAGCAGCTGTGAAGGGACCACAAAAAGTTGTGATTGCCTAAAAAAGCAATAATGCTCATTCCTTTACAACGATGTTTTAATTATAATGACCTTATAAATTATATTTTTTTTGCCAACCCAACTAGTATTCAATTGAAATCTTGCAAAGGATTAAGTTCAGATTCCCATTCATTATCTTTTTGAGTAGGTACTAATAATTAAATGACACTTTTGTGTTCCAAGTTCAACTACAAATTTTCAAAATGAACCTCTCTAAAGCAAAAATTGTATTGTGGCTACTGCTACAATATTCCCAGTGCTCGGTTGTCAGTGTCAATTGCTGTCCTTGTTCACTGGATTTTTCATTTAGTTGCTTTAAAATTGTGTTTGAAGATTGAACACGGCGAACAAAGACGAAATTCAAATGCCAACGGTGGTAATCTGCCATAAAATCCTCTTGTCTGAAATCCTTTACAAAGATGAGATAGGACACACTACACAGATAGTGTTCCACATTTCTATTTAGAAGTCTGCCCCCAGTAACCACTACAGAATTGACCCACTTCACTAGTGGCTAATTCGTTATACACGAAGCCCTTTCTTTCTTCTAGAATAAATGCTAAATTGATACGACACTTTTACTGTTCTACATTATCTTTTTTAAATATTTTAATAATCAAAATAAATATACCAAATATCACAATATTTAGTTATTTTTAGCATAAATTATTCATGTTTGTTAACTTTATCTTTTACGTTTTATATATAAAAATAATTCATTTTACTTCCTTAACAATTTTAAATTCTTTTACTATATAGAATTTAACTTTATCTTTTACTTTTAATAATATTAATGGTATGAAATAAAAATGATTTAAAATTATATCTTCAGTTAAATTATTTGTACATACGGAATAAAATGGTAAAAGTAAAGTTAACATAGATAACAAATGAGTTTTTTTTTTTTTCATTTTTGCCATTATTTTAATCCTTTGAACAATTTTAGTCATATTTTTGTGTACGAGATTAGTTTAGCGGATTTTATTAAACTTTTTTTTTTTGTGTTAGGATATTCAAAATAACTCATTTAAATAATTGTGTTAAACTCGAATGATTAATTTAATAATATTTAATATTTGAAGGACTAATTTAATAACAAAGTTTTAAAAAATAATGTAATTATGCC
The DNA here is from genome assembly GCA_037954015.1 of Psophocarpus tetragonolobus. Lineage (NCBI taxonomy): Eukaryota > Viridiplantae > Streptophyta > Magnoliopsida > Fabales > Fabaceae > Psophocarpus > Psophocarpus tetragonolobus. The sequence goes on along the minus strand of CM075692.1, from coordinate 33,647,132 downwards.
TTTTTAATTTTTCAAAAATAATAAATTGAAAGCTCAAATTTTCTTCTTTTAAAATTACTTAGGGGTGTATGACAATACTACTTAAAATCAGATACGTGGAATTCTGTAACTTGTGCTTGTGTGTGTTAAACAGTAAAGGTTGATGAAAGATTAAAGTTAAAAAAAATTATAAAAGAATAAATTGCAAAAAAATAAAGAATTTAATTAGTATTATCGTAAGTGAAAAAAATTTATATTAATATTCAATCACAATCTTTAATTTATGATAATGTATACTAATTAAATTTAAAGGTAAAATTACTTTAAGATAATGTTAGAATATATATATTAATTTCTTCACTTTTAACCATTGGCTAGGCGTCTCAAACACACAAAATTGTTTATGGGCAACAAAGAATGATACTTGTGAACAGTATTTATAAATAATTGTTATAACGGCTAATTGCCTACATGTGTTTCTTTATTACTTAGCCAAAAGAAACCTTTTTTTATTTTTGATTTGAATGAATCTTTAGTTTATGAATTAATTTCAATACTTTAATCAATGCACCCAAAAGATAGGAACTCCTCTTCATTCTACTCACTTCCTCAAACTTCTGTTCCTCTTGTTAATATCTCTTCTTAATTATCAAACTCAAAAAACTTTTATACTGGCGATTTATGTTGGATCTTAGCTTTTTTATTCTTATTTGTTTTATGGTCATATATTTCTTTGAGGTAATTATAGATGCATAATTCAAGTTTAGTGTAATTACATATGTATTCTTTTTTTTTCTTTTTTAATTACATATATCTATTTACTTTTACATATTCATTCTAGTTACACCCATTTTTTTTAAATGATGTAATATCGTACATAAATTTATTAGACATATACTCCTAAGTTTTATATGATATTACACATACACCTCCTATGTTTTTAAACTTTATCATCGACATTACTCTCACCTCCATTGTTGCACTGTTAGAAAGCTTGAAAAAAAAGTATTCATATCATATCACACAAAATAATGCAAAAATAAACGGAAGTTTGTATAGTTTGAAAAAGAAAAGTACAATTGTAATGAATATGTAAAAACAAGAAGGTATGTATAATTTAAAAAAAGAAATGGTGCATATGTAATAACATTAAACTTGAGGGATGCATTCGTAATTAACTCTATTTTTTTTCATCATCTATTGTTGAGAAATACAAGTATACAGACTTCCCAATCTACTTTTAGTGATGTTAATTTCTAGAAATAACTCAATCCCAATTCAATCTAAAAATAACTCCTAATTTCAAAAAAATTATATTTAAATTGTAGGAAACATCTCTTATTATTTATATTTGGACAGAAATTTCCAAAAACAATATATTTTATTTTGTTCCTTTTAGGTTCCAAACTTACTAATACATATTAGTCGTGAGAGGTAGTTCGTGCTCTTGATTGTTAATTGAGTTTGAGACATTCGTTGCTAATAGTTAGACATGTGTGCAAATTAATTTATCCTGTCAATGTTATTATGACTTATTATCCCTTCTCTTAACTTCTTTTAGTTAATATCTTCGACTCTACTTAGTTTGAGAAATATTTTTATTTTTCACAAAAAAATCTATTTCATTTCATTCAAAATAGCATTGAATACAGTTTGAGACATGATCAACAATATACGGATGCTAGAAAAGAATAATAATGCTCCAGCTAATTTGTGAGCAACAATGTTAGCTTGAGTCGATGTAAAACTTGCCATTGAGTTTGGAATAGTTTGCAAAATTTCATTTGCACAATAGTGTTTTGGGTTCCTTGTGCAGCAAAGTCAGTCGTCCACCACAATTGACCTCAAAAGTCATATTTTAATAAGTTAAGAGTTTGATTGATAATAATTTTATAAGAGTGTTTTGAGTATTTTAGTATTTAAAAACTAAAAAACTTGTTTGAATAGTGTTTTTTGAAAAATAATTTTTAAAAATCATTATGTTTTTTTAGTTTTTAAAAAATTAAAAAACAACAATAATTGAAAATAGTTTTGTTTTTCAGCTTTTTATTTTTCTTTTAAAAACTCAAAATACAGTAAAAATATGTTGTTCTTTGCTTTTCATTAATGAATTATTCAAAACAGTTTTCAAATAATACCTACCAAACAAGTTTTTGAAAACTAGTGTTGAAAACTCTTTTAAAATACTAGAAAACAAAACTAAATCAATCAACTCCTAAGCCTTGAACCTAAAGAAGACAGTCTCACCCTTCAGCTTCCTTCCAACGTGGTATTCCATGCATGATTCCACACTTCAGAGATATTTTTTATTATTAATTATCAATATTTTGATTTTCTATACATAATTTTTAAAAAAAATAAATGTTATTTATAAATACTAATACTAATTTGAAAACTACTACATTTTACTTATTTCAAAAGGTTACAGTTACAAAGGGACTTATATATAATAGTTCAGTAGAAAAGTTGTTACAACAAAATTAGCAAAAAAATAAAAGAATTTGAATTCAAAACTAATGGTAAAAATAAGCAAAGCATAAACGGATTGCATTCAAGTTGATCCTAACAACAGCAAGACAGTTTGATTTCAGTTGCTGCAGCTAGAGTCTGTCAGGACTCCAGCACTAACTACAATAATTTGATCAAATCCATTCAAATCGATCCTATTTTTGAGCCAATTTAATTGTGGGCTAGTAATTTTCTGACTAGCTCAATCCTTTACGGATCAAATGGGTTGGTCTACTCTATAGAAGTATACATTCACTTTTCTTCAAATTTTTTTCATATTTCTTAATAACGTAAATATATAATATTAAGTTTAATTATATAATATTAATATCAAATAACTAATCTTACTGTATGTTGTATTATTCTAGTAATGAATAATTATATTACCATACTTAAAATTAATATATAATTAATCCGCAGTTCGCGAAATTCAATTTGGAATGTATTTTAAATTGGTTCATTATATTTGAATTTGTGTTCATTTTGCAAAGCCGACAGGCCAACTTGCATAAAAACATAAAAAAACTTAAACAAATTTATCTCATTTAAAATTATTATAAAAACATTAATATATATCTAATGTTACCACATAATGAGTTACAATATAATAATTAAGCAACCTAAAAGTACTTATTTTCTTAACCGTTAGATCTTAGATGTCATCATAAACATAATCTTAATTTTCAATTCTCAAATATAAAATAAAATACTTCAAATTTAAAATGTACACAAAAAAATATAAATACACTCAAATATAAAATTTTAAATCTCAATTCTTAAATGCCATTGGACATTTTTACCTTTTTACTTATGACACCCCTTTTTTATCAGTAATATAATTTTTTTATTAAAATGTTAATTATACAGAGACCCACAAGTTTTGTGGGTCGAACTTAAAAAATTGGCATATATAGATGAGTCCAAATTTTAGAACTCACATACCATATGGGTTGTGGGCTTTACAGGTAGCTCAGGTGCTTGAACTCCAATAACTATCACTTCCATGCATTGTATTCTTCCATTTCCAACATATATTAAGATAAAGGGAGGTAGTAAATAAATATACATAAAAATTAGACAAAAAATTTATTTACCGTTAATGTAAAAAGTTTTACATTAACATTCATTCACAACCCTTTATATATATATGATAAATTTGTCGACTTTACTGATTAATACTTTAAAAGTCATATAGATAAAAGAATTATGATTAAATATCACCGTAAAAACCCTTTTACTCTTATACTATATACTATACAAAGTCTAGTTCTTTTTATTGTTAAATAGCCATCTCTTTTCCACTTTTGATTTATTTATCAAACTTCCTTTGATATTTGAAATTTGTAATGGTTTAACATCCATTTCTTGGGAAGATCCACTCCCATGTAATGGATTCTAATTCTTTTTCTTATTTTTTACATAATTGATTTCAAATTTAGTCAATAATTTTTTATGATAGCAACTCCATTTATTACATGAATTCTAGTCAAGTCCACAATCATGTATGAATCTAAACATGTGATAGCATATCTTTAACGCTAACTTATTTTTTTTATGTAATCTAGGTTACTATGATAAGTTTAATTGTAGTGTGAAAAAATAGGATTGTCGTATTCAGAGGAACCCGTAAGATATTTTATATTTTCCATTATTCTCACTGGAACTTATAAAAAACAATAATTTAGAGTTGTTCATGAATTTGTGATTTCAATATTATATAAAAAATAAATAACAAGTATTCAAAATATAAAAATAAATTTTAACCAGAAATAATGAGAACAATTGTTGGATCAAATTTCAATAATTATTTCTATCGGCAAAAAAATATTATTACTAATATTAAAAATGAAAAACAACAAAGCACAAGATATTCCTTTTGCCAAAATAAAAGTAATACATAGAACATATCACTTCAACATAAATACAGAAACTCCACCCATTAGACACAAAACATTGGATTTAGGAGCCATTCTGGATACGAATGTTGATGAGTGCAAATTTTTTTACACTACTTCTGACAAGTGTACCTAAAAAATCTCAATGTTTTCTACTTGTATGCATGAAAAGATAGAAATTTAAGTAACACTAATAAACATAAAGTTAAGAAAGCGTAAATAAATAAAAGAGACGGTTACACGTATGAGATTTAGTTGAGTTTAATTTCACTAAAATACACAAGAGTTTAGGTAAAAGTTACATCAAATCTCAACCAAATAACAACCTAACTAATTATCCAGATGGATGAACGTGAAGGATGAACAAAGATGGGTCTGAAGCGTGCCTAAGCCAACAAGGTGTGCAACCATTAACTCAGAATAAAATATGTCCTTTTATAACTTTAGATCTATTTGCGAGCACTGGGTGGTGAAGACGTAGGTGTTGCGTGCCGTTTTGGACACGTATGCCTTTTTTTTTTGTTGAGCACTTGGCGCCCATACTTGAAGCGAGCGTTGGTGGTGAAGATCTAAGCGTTGGGCGCCTACAATTAATTTTTGTGCCCTCTCTGCCAGGCAACGTTGGGAGTTCAGATCTTGATCGTTGGGTGTTGTCACACATCAAAAAGCTCGAATTCTACTATCATTTCTTTGATCCTTCTCGCAATCTGTCTCAGAACAACTAACAACGGAAAATAAACATTGCATAAATTAAATCTTAAAACTAATTTCTTGGATAAACCAAATTTTGAGTTAAAATGGAGGAAAACAAGGCATCAAATAAGAAAGAATTAGGATAATTTCTCTATTTTACCTATGTAAAAATAGGTAATTTAGACAATTATCAACTCCCCAAAAATTAAAGCATTGCTTGTGCTTAAGCAAAAGGTCATTAATGGATAACAAAACAACATAGACATCGTGTATGTTAACACAACACTAATACATAATGAAACAATGATAAAATGCAACCAAGACAGAATGCATTGGGATAGACACATATGAACAACATTACAAAACACACTCGAGATTCACATCCTATCCTTTATCAACAACTGAAAATTGAATGCTCACAAACATAAGTCAATCAAACTATGGTGGCCACAAAGAAAAGAAAGATTACCCTGCAAAAGTCAATTCAAATGGCAAGCTATGCAGATCACAAAATTCAAGCAACCTCAATAGTAAAGTGTTTCTGTCTACACAATTATATAGGTATCAAACAATACACTCATGCCACACTATCAATCATATGAATCAACTTTGTTTTTCATCTTAACAAAATCACAACTAATGCATGCACAGAGATATCACACGGGCTTTATTTGGTTTGTGGCTTAGCTGGGCTAAAAAAATGGTTTTTCTGGGAAATAAATCAATAAGGGTTGAAAAAGGCATATTCAATGAGATTGATTCATCCCTTACATAATCATCAATCCCAACCCAAAATTCAACTAACATTGTTGACTTTAGTCAAACATTTATAATAGACACAAATGTCCAAACTTTTTATTCACACTTTTTTTTTCTTCTTTCTTCTTCTTTTATATATATATATATAACACATAGTCTTCAAATGTACTCGACTCTCCCAAAACATATCCCCCAAACTTATTATAGAACCAATCTCATTGAAATGCTCCTTCAACTCTAAGATAGAGGAACAAATGCATAATTCTCACTAGGCTCATGGGTTCATAAAACAAGAATATAATCAATTAAAGGCTCAAAGAGGACATCAAGAGTCAAGTAATTCACAGGTAAGTTTTTTGGCTAAGTGGCTACTGATGAAACATGACCTTGGTCATTTCTCAATATGCATGCAAAGCAGTAATAAGTGAGATTCAAGCAAAATTAATAACATAAAATACATAGTAACTCACATAGCAATAAAAATTAAGCTCAAAACCTCACATGGTTAATGCTCTCATTCACAAATCAACAAAAACTTGCTAAAAGAATCAACTATGCAAGGTTAAGTCAATCTACTTAAGGGCAACCACAAGTAAAGATTGAATCAAAACAGCACAAGAGCATTGATATTTATTACTAATAAAAGGAAAAATAATGAATAAAGACAGAAATAGAATGCTAAAAGCACAACATCTACTAAAGCTTCAAAATAATCTACTTTTAATCATGCAATTAAACAAAATACAATGCAAAAAGTAAACACAAACAGAACGTTCTGGAACTTTGCAACTGAATGTGATGGTCTTCCTCATCCTATTGCATCTTCATTTTTAGCTCTGAAGTACCCCTCCCTATCTTAGAAGTGAGTCTGGTTCTCAGGATAGCGAGGACCGATCAACTATGAAGTCCATGGAGGATGCATCTGCAAAAAGAATTCCAAAACACAATGCAAAATAAACAATTAAAAAGCACATGTACTAAAATAAAACGCAATATAGTTAACATATATGAACTATAAACACATAAGACAAATGTTGTACAAAGTGAAATTGAAAAATGAGCAATATAAACATGCATAAGAATGAAAACACAACGGAATGATGCATGAAAGCACAATAAAATATGCATGGATGATGAAACATGGTCTTTGAGTCAGCGTCCAATGGCTATAAGACCACCACTATCCGTAACAGAAATTAAAAAGAAAATGCACACAAAAAATGAAAACTAGATGAGCGCGCAATGCCCAAAAAGTGGACCCTCAACACTCAAATGCAGATGCAATCTGCATAATTATGCAGATAACAGGTACCCAACACCCACTCGAGCACCAGGTGTCTGAGACGAGATGAATAAAATGCCTTGTTTTTATGTGCCACCACCTAGGGGCCACAGAGTGGGCGCCTAGTGATGACAAACAAAGAGCAAATTTTTGGTTTAAAAACCAGAATTTCACTCACTAATACAAAAATCAGACACTAAAAATGCAAATTACACATGCATTGGTACAAACAACAACACAATTACAACACTTACACCTAAATAAACTTGCTCAGACACTCAAATTTAAAAAATTAACATAAAAACTAACAAATCACACATATGTACATTTCACATTACAATCATGAGTAAATTTTCCTCCTAACACAATTCACATACCCAAATCACAAACTACATATAAAAATTCACAATTAACAACTATTTACACTAATTACTACCAAACAAACTTGATGACACATTTACATTCACAAAATTAACCCAAAAACTAACAGATCACAACTATGCATGTTTCACAATTTAACATATTTAAACAACTCACATACTCAAAATAAAAAATACGTAACAAATTTCATAATTAACAACACAATCATCATGCTTGCCACTAAACAAACGTACATATTTATTCACAAAATTAACACATAAACTCAAATTACACATCTGACAATTTCACAATTTAAACACACTAACTACCTAAAATGCACAAATTCACCACACATATGCAAAATGCTAATGCAACATAAACTATCAATGCATGAATCATGACTAAATGCATAAAACACAACTAAATACATGAAACACTTAAAACACACAAAACATATAAAACCACTAAAACACATAAAACACCATTTACAAATGACACAATCACTTTAGGCTATTGACCAAATTTACATCACAAACATAAAACACCTAAACATAATAACCACTAACTTAAACACAAAAACTAAAACATAAAAATCTAGTTTAAAACACCTAATATTTACAAACACTAGCCTAAGCAAACTAACTTAACAACTAACACATAAAACACCATAACATCAACATAACACAATCTATCACAAGTAACCTAAACATCATAACTAACATACTTACAACTCACTAATCTCTCAACATCACGCACTTCATATTCACATGTCACAAACATCACAATCTCACCATATAGTTAAAATACAACAGATCATCACAAAAACAATTAAACAACACAATTAACTCAAACTTAACAACATATACATAAACACAAAAAAGTAAATGAGATAAGGGTTAGAAAATTGGGTTACCTCCCAATGAACGTTTATTTTACATCATAAGTCTGACTGTTCAAGACCTTGCAGGTCTATAGATGATTTGTCAAAAAGAATCCTTACTTCCTAGGAGATAGTTTTGGCCTCCATCTAGGTCTTTTAGCTGTAGGCCAAGAATTGTCTTGCTTGAATATCCTTTTCACAAACTCTTTGAAGTGAAGTAAGTGTTTATGTCTTCTCAGTCTAGTCTTTGTCCTCCATAGCATTGTCGATGACGTCTCCTTCCAAGAATCTTCCTTTGTAGAACCCGCACCAACTTCAATAGGAGGAAATTTAGAAGCTGGATCCATTATATGCATCATTCCCTCAAAAAGTTTCACTTTATCTTTTTTTCTCTCCTTCTCCAATTGATCCTCAGTATGTTCATTGCCTCCTTGTGGATGGACCTCCTAAACAACATGAAACACAAGCACTTGGTCTGGATTACTAGCATAGACAGTCTCCCCACTTTCCTTTTCTTTCACTTCAACCACCTCTTCATTTCACATAAGCTCTCACCCAAACTGGTTTCTACTAGTGCCTTTCTAGTATTTTCTTTTCTCACTTCTTCCTCTTCTTCACTGAGTGGGTCATCAGAATCTTCACTTTTATACATGCCTTGGGTGATGATGGGTCTACCTCAGAATCCATGTTATGGTTGACAACTAACCAATCATGCTCTATTCATATCTTGTACTTGCTCCACCACTCAACTAGCCTGCATCTTAATTCTCCCCATAATGGCTTGTGTGTCCAAACATGACCTCTTCAAAGAATTTCTCCATGTTGGACCTTTTCTTTTGATGTATTGCTTGATTATTCATGTCCATGTAGCCTTGAAAATTGTAGTTTGAAATGGAGGTCCTATCTTGAGGCCATGACAGTAGAAATTGCTCATGTGGGACTTTGTATAAAGCTTCCATTTCCTGTTGAATGGGCCAATGCATGTATCCTTGGAAAGTTCCTTGAAGCTTTAAAGTGTTGTCTTGGTTCCATGGTTGTAGATGTTCTTGGTACCATTGTGATTGAGAATGGTACCAAGGTATGTGAGTTTGTTGCTTGAACCATTGTCTTAGAGTGTGATAGTGATAGAATGGTCGAGGAGGTTATGGTGAGGCGAGAGTTCTTCTTTGTTCAAGCTCTGAGAAGAGTTGATTTGCTTGCATTTCATAATCTTCTATAACTTCCTCTCTTTTCTTCTATAAGTTAGAACAATTTTGCCTCCATTCTTGGAAACTTAAGCTCGTGTCTTTAGCCATGTTAAAGAAATTTCGATTATTCGAATCAAATTGGAATAATTATATGCTAGCTTGCTCTTCAATCTCTGTGAGTGTTATTTGCTTCACCTGACAAATGATAACACGCAAAGCACTAGAATGACAACTAGTAGCAACTGTTAAGAACAAGAGAAATAAAAACTGAATCTACTAAAAATGAAGGAATGGGTTAGTCAACTATACTAACAAAACTTTCCAAGTATAAAGAATGAATTTGTGAGTTTTAAGAGCAAGTCCTCGACAAAGGCGCCAAAAAACTTGATGAGTGCAAATTTTCTACACTACTCATGACAAGTGCACCACGTATGTAGTATCTAATAAATATCAGGTCGATCTCGCAAGGACTTGGATGATACCTAAAAAATCTCAATGCTTTCTACTTGTACACACGAAAAGATAAAAATTTAACTAATACTAATAAACATAAAGTAAATAAAGCATAAATAAATAAAAAGAGACAGTTACACATATGAGATTCAGTTGAGTTTGATTTCACTAAAACATCCCTCAAGTGCATAAATGAACTCAAAACCCTCATTTAGTACCCATCTTCCCATCACCCATAAAAATATCATTAACCTGAATCTCTCACAAGCAAGGAACTAAGTTATTTGAGTATTAGACTATCGATCACTCATATAATCTAAAGTCAAACAACTTGCATTAAGAAAATGAGCTTAAGATGCCTAAAGAATTTTACTCTCTATCGAGAAATAAAACCCATTAGGAGCTTTTCTTGTTTTACAAGTCAAAATCTTCTCTCGAATTCATTCAACAAGTAAAACCCACAAAATATATGGAAATAAAGTATAAGGTAAAGAAAAGCACTAAAATTGGATAATAAACTTACATTAAAAGCACCAAAATACACAAGAATTTAGGTAAAGTTACATCAAATATCAACCAAATAACAACTTAACTAACCATTGGGAAGGATGAACGTGAAGGATGGACGAAGATAGGTCTGGAATATGCCTCAGCTAGCAAGGTGTGTAACCATTAACTCAGAACAAAAGGCACCCTTTTATAACTTAAGATCTGTTCATCAGCGTTGGACAACAGAGACATAGACGTTAGGCACCCGCTTTGGATATGTATGTCCCATTTTTGCGCTGAGCACTAAGTGGCCACAACATGGGCACACCAACACCTATACTTAAAGCGAATGCTAGGTGGTAAAGATCTAGGCGTCCATAATTAATTTTTGTACCTTTTCTACCAACAGCGCTGGGCGCTCAGATTCTTGCTGTTAGGCGCTGCCACACACCAAAAAACTCAAATTCTACTGCCATTTCTTTGGTCTTTCCCGCAACTTGTCTCAAAATAAATAACAACGGGAAAATAAACATAAAATGTTCATAAATTAAATCCTGAAACCAATTTCCTAGATAAACCAAATTTTGAGTGAAAATGGAGGAAAACAAGGCCTAAAATAAGAAGGAATGAGGATAATTTCTCTTTTTTACCTATGTAAAAATAGGTAATTTAGGCAGTTATCAAGTGCATTAAAAGCTTAATTGCCCAACACTGTAACATCCAAATTTACAGTATTTTCTATACTAACTAATCAAGTGATCTAATCCACTTTTTCATCATAATACAATCACATAAACTTAGCAATAGTGTCTTTAAATTCAAATAACAGTATTTCTACACAACTCTCTTATATTCATATTCAACAGCAAAATAACATCTTTTGAAACTTCCAACTACAATCTGACATACTTCACTCTAGAGTATCCTATTACTCAGCATCATCACTATTATCTGCTCTCATGCAAAACACAATCATTATAGTCATATAGAAAACACAAACAGTGCAAGGGTAAGCATAGGATAAAAGACATTATTATATTATAATTATGCACTCACAAAGTATAATGAATCACTTTTAGGTTCCATCTGAACATAATCACTCACAACTAATTAATCACACTTATGGTCCACCTGAACATAAGCATTATGTTTCACCTGAACATAAGCACTAACATCCAATCAATCACACTTACGCTCCCCCTAGACATAAGCACTAACAACCAATCAATCACACTTATGTTTCACCTGAACATAAGCACTAACAACCAATCAGTCACACTTATGCTCTACTTCAACATAAACACTAACAACATTCAATTGATGCTTTCCGAAAAGACTCACTACATTGAATTTTAGATACTAAGGTAGTGACTCATCTAACTTCTTCCACACTGGTATCTAATATCTATCTGACTTATCCAATAACCAATTGAAGTTTGAACATACTCATTGAATAACCAACTAATGCCTAGTGTATCATTCCCCAAAACAGAACCTAACATTGTGTCACGTTGTTATCCAAGTATATCCCATGGTGTATCATCGCTTGAAACAGGACCCTAACATCAGTGTATCATCGCCTGACATAGGGTTTAACATTGCATCATCACCTAAAATAGGACCTTAGCACTAGGATCACTTAAATCTATCCATTTTCCCAATTCAATGCATCATCTCAAGAGTTATGTTACCTCCTCGTAACAACCCACAACATAATTCATTAATACTTATTATTAATGAATTACAAACTTCAAATATCTAAATCACAATATCAACAACTCATCACATCAACATAACATCTCATAAGTATGTATCGCATTTAACATGCATCACCTTAACATGGAGCACAACAAAATTTCATTTAACACCAAAATCAATACCAGAACATCAATTTCAAAGAATAACCATTTCCAAATCATCAATTCCACCAAACATCCATATTTCAAAATCTTACACATTACAAATCATTCACTTCAATCAAAGCTTATTTCAAGAACAATACTCTAATCCTCAATCACACAAAATACTCAATTCTGCATAACACTCAAATCATAATCAAAAGCTCAATTACTCAAAATCAATTAACTTCACAGTTATTATATCATAATTTCTCTAATTAAAATCAAAGATTTAACTTATCTTACCTATTTCTCTTTTTCAGAGCTAACACAAAAGAAAAAGAGGAAATCCACCCAAAGAAATTTCATAGGAGTCTGACAAAAAATTCAAATTAAATAGGAACCTTAGAAATTAGGATTTTCAAAGAAATTTCCTTTTTAACAAAAATGAATGGAAAAAGGTTTAGAAAACTACGATCAGACATACCTATACTAATCACCACTCTGAAACAAGAGCAATGGAAGATATTGTGTCAGATTCTGTCGCCCGAGGCAACTATGCAACAGAGAGAAGGTTGCGGCAAAAGAGAGAAAATGGACGATGTCGCGAAAAAGAAAACCAAAGAAGAAAGAGAATTCCAAAAATGAGGAAGAATAAGAATTTATATAGTTTGGGGGTATATTTAGTAAAAACAGTTTGTTAAATGCAACTTTCTCCCTTCCGATAACGTACTCTTCGAAAACATCTCAGAACTCAATGAAAATTTTCTGAAACAAAAGAATAATAATTATTCTCATATTCTCACATTCTTCTATCATCACTAATAAAATCATCACACATTAATTCAATTAGTAATTTAAATAAAAAATTTAATTCTCTTCACTATTTATTCTATGAATTTATAACCTATTAAATAAATAGGTCCTTACAGACACCACTACCACAAACTCAAATTCCAATTCTTTAATTCTCAATATATGATTTCCATTACTCAGTATTATTGAATTCATTGAATCATTCCATTACCATAAGTTATTGAATTCGTTGTTTGTCTAATTAGAAATCTTTCAATTTAATCAACTAACAATTGCAAATCTATTTCTAGCATTAAAAATGTTTTTAAATTGGATTCAGAAAAGGTTTTCCAACCAAAATCAAAATCTAAAATAATAAGATGGGGGATTCTCTAAAATCATAGATTTATTTTTCAACTTGGATTTAGACTTTAGAGAGTTTTCTAATCGAAATCTAAAATCATTACTTTAATTCCTACAAATAGAAGATTAGCTATACTCATGATGGTGAGAGCAATCATCTTTATAAATGGAACATGAAAGAAACTGGATTCAATCTACTATTTTTCAAGAGCTTGAGTTTCCTCATTCTTTTCCTTCGTCCTTCTTTTCTCTCTTTGTCCAATTACTCTATTTTTTGTTCAATTTCCATTTTATATCTTTTGAGTTTTTTTCATTTGAAAAAACTCAAACCAGTTAACAAAATTCACATTTTTCATGTTGAAGAAAACTCAAACCATTGAGTTAATTGAAAAATGCTCAATAGATTCATTTGCAAAATTTTTCTCTAGTATAATTCCATTGAGTGGAATTCTAGTGGTAGAGGGAAATTCTTTACTCTTTGCTCAATTCACCGCTTGATAAAATGGAAAACACTCAACGATTTTACTCCATATTTTAAATTCAATGTTCTTTATTTACGCAAAAAATACAATGATTAAGTATCTACAACTTCTTAAAAGCAAACCTATTTACGAAACTTTTGATTTTCTATATTAAAGTTAGATTTACAATTTTTTTTAATTTGCAATTAGATAAGTGTTATAAAATTAAAGATTTTTAAGTAAAAATGACACTTATCACTTTCTTTTCTTGATCTAGAACAACTACCAAATCTTTATAAAGGACTTTAAAAATAGGCTTTCTAACTAATAGTGAATTTAGTTTATCTATTCACGAAAAATATTTTGTATTTGATTTAAACATTTCCGTTTTAGAACACAATATCAACCTCCATAGTATAGTATGTCTTGAGATTGAAATTTTTTACCTGAGCAATTTGAACTATGATCAAAAGCATTGTAGAACATTTGTTGATGTTACAATTGGTTTTACTACTATTAACTACATTAAAAAATTTTATTTCATCTTTCTTATTTTGAATCCCACCATCTACACATATTGTCCCTAATTCATCTTAAAATATGAAAAATTGTCGTGCGTAAATATTTACCAAAAATAATAATCATTATGAAAAAGTAATTCCTTATGTCTTTGTACTTTTATAGCATACTCAAATGGAGTTAAAAAATATGTCAATATAAATTAAAATTGTATAAATCTTTTAAAAAATAATTTCATGTAGAATATTTTTAAATATATATTATTTATTAAAATAATTTTTTTAAAAAATAAAATAACTTTCTTTAAAGTAATAGTATATAAACTTAAAGATACGTGGGTGTGAAATAAATCTCATCATCTTAATAACATATTTATTTGTCAACTTCTTTATGATACAATGTATTGCATCATAATACCAATAATAATATTCTTCTATTGAGAAACAAAAATTATCAATATAATAACACCTTTTTTTATTTCAGAAAACATAATTTCTTTTATAATTCATGTCAAATTATAAATCATTCTTATAACACTCCAAATTTTTATATTAAAAATAAATAATAAATAAAATCATTAGGACTCTCTTGTGATATTTGTTATAACAAGTTGGCTTGATAGATTTGATTTTAGTTTTTAATTTTTGAAAAAAAATTTCAAGAATAGTTTTTAAAAAATGTTTTCTAAAAAAAAAAAACTTATTTGGTAAGTATTATTTGAAAAAATGTTTTGAAGATGTAAAAATAAAAAAAATTGTTTATATTTGTTGACATTTCATTAATGAAAAACAAAAAAAAAACAGTATATTCTTATTATATTTTAAGTTTTCAAAATAAAAATAGAAAACTGAAAAGCAAAACTATTTATAATTGTTCTTGTTTTTTAATTTTTCAAAAAAGTAAGTACTCATTTGACAACAGTTTTACAAGACTATTTTCAGTATTTTAGTATTTAAAAACTAAAAATTCGTCTAGTTATTTCTTAAAACAGTTTATGAAAATAATTATGTTTTTACTTTTTAAAAACTAAAAAACAGAAATAGTTGTAAGTAAGTTTTGTTTTTTTATTTTCTATTTTTATTTTGAATACTCAAAATACAATGAGAATATGATATTTTTTTTCCTTTTCATTAATGACATTTTTATAAATATGAACAACTTTTTTTCATTTTTATATCTTTAAAACAGTTTTCAAATAAGACTTACCAAACAAGTTTTTTTTTCTTGTTCTAGAAAACAATTTTTGAAAAGTATTTTTAAAAGCTCTTTTCAAAAACTAAAATACAAAACCAAATCAACCAAATTCTAAAAAACCAAAACTATTTTCGGAAACGGTTTTAAGAAAATAATCAAACAAGTTTTTGTACCTCCCTTTGTATTCTTAAATAAAAAACAAAATAGAAGAAAAAAGTTAAATAAAACATCAAAAATGAAAAATAAAAAAGAAAAAAAAGAGAAGTTAAATAAAGGCTTTTTTATTTTATATACCAAAATGGAAAAAAAAATAACAAAATGATCCACCCCACATTATTTACCTAAATAACTTTTTTTACTATTCATGTTGAAAAATTGGTGGTTGGGCAACCAATTTCTTATAGACGTTTGTTTTTTTAAGATTTACTTTTTTAGTCAATTTTTAAATTTTTTAATTTATTTTTTATTTATGTATATTCTTTAAAATCAAGAATTTTAAAACATAAATTGTTTTAGTTAATTTATATTTTATTTATTATATACTTTATTTTTACGTTGTGTATCTTTTTTTCGTTGTTTTAATTTTTTTAATGCTTTGTAATTTATTTTTAGTTTATATTTTTTAAGTTAAATTTTCTAAATCATTTTTACCAAAATAAATTAAAAATATTAGGTTTAAAAATACTAATTTAAAAACTTAAAGTTAAAACATAAATTACAAACCATTTTAAAAAAAATTTAAAATAACAAAAACGACAGATAACAGAAAAATAAAACACATAAAAAAATAAAACATATTAAAAAATAAATACAAATTAACTTTTTTTCTTTTTTTAAATTATACTTTATAAAAATATACATACATAAAAAAATTAAAATAAATTTAAAAAATAAATTTGAAAAAAATAGTCAATTTTTTAAGCTTGTTAAATTTATTTTTATTTATGTATATTGTTTTAAATCATGACTTTTAAAATTAAAATTTCAAAAAAACTAAGTTAATTTATCTTTTATTTTATTTTATTATATCTTTTATTTTTACATTGTGTATATTTTTTCGTTATTTTAGTTTTTTTAAATACTTTGTAATTTATTTTTCAATTTTTTATGTTAAATTTAAAAAAAAAAACCAAAATAATTCAAAAATAATTTAAGATATTATGTTTAAAAATCTTAATTTAAAAACCTTAAATCGAAAAATAAATTATAAAGTATTTTAAAAAAATTTAAAATAAGGAAAAAGATACACACCATAAAAATAAAATACATAAAAAATAAAATGAAATACAAATTATCTTAAATTTTTAAAATCACACTTTAGAAAGCATACATATATAAAAACAAATTAAAAAGAAATTAAAATAATTTTTAAAAAAATATGAAAAGAATTTAGTTTATTTTTTATTTTTTTTTCTAAATTTATTTTTATTTATGCATATTATTCTAAATTATGAATTTAAAAATTAAAATTTTAATTTTAATTTATAATTTATTTTTATGTTTGTATCTTTTTTCGTTTTTTTAATTATTTTTAAATGCTTTATAATTTATTTTTTAGTTTATATTTTTTAAGTTAATTTTTTTAAATATTTTTTACCAAAATAATTTAAAATTAATTTGAAATATTAGATTTAAAAATTTTAAACAGAAAAATCAAATTACAGAGCATTGAAAAAAATTAAAATAACAAAAATCATAGAAAACATAAAACTAAAACACATAAAAAATGAAACAAAAATTAACTTAAAAATGTTTTAAAATCATTTTATTTTGAAAGTATAATTTGTATGCATGTTAACTTTAAAAAAATTATAATTCTAAAAATTTAAAATAACACAAAAAATACACAACATAAAAAAACTAAATTAAATACATATTAAATGTAAAAAATATAATTTAAAAGTTTTTTAAAGTTAGTTTATATCTTTTTATGTCTTTTATTTTTATATTATGTATATTTTTTGTTATTTTAAATTTTTTTAATATACTTTGTAATCTATTTTTCATTTTAAAGTTTTTAAATTAATATTTTTAAACTTAATATTTTAAGTTATTTTAGTGAAAAATATTTAAAAATTTAACTTAAAAATTATAAATTACAAAACATATAAAAAAATTAAAACAGTGAAAAAAGATACATAACATAAAAATAAAACACATAACAAAATAAAATAAGACTTTAAAATTTTAAACATTTTAATTTTGAAGTTCATGTTTTAAAACAATATACATAAATAAAAAATTGACTAAAAAAATAAAATGGAAGTTAAAAATATGTTAATATAAATTAAAATTGTATGATTCTTTTAAAAATAATTTCGTATAGAATATTATTAATATATGTTATTTATTAAAATAATGTTTTTTTAGAAAATAACATTCTTTAAATTAATAGTACATGAACTTAAAGACGTGTGGGTGCGAAATAAAGTTCATCCTCCTAGTCACAGATTTATTGGTTAACTTCCCCGATAATAATATTCTCCTATTCAGAAAAAAAATAAAAATAATAAAAAATTGTCAATATAATAACATCTATTTTTATTCCTAGACAAGAAAATGACATCTTTTTTTATAATTTAATTTGTCAAATTCTAAATCATTCTTATAACACCCCAAATTTTGATATTAAAAATAAATAATAAAGAAAATGATCATTAGGGCTCTTTTGAGATATTTGTTCAAGCTTCCATACTATGACCAGGGGGAGAACACCTGGTGCCTCTCTTTATATTCTTAAATAAAAATACAAAGGAAGAAAAAATTAAATAACATAAAAATGAGAAAAAAAAGAGAGAAGTTAAATAGAACATGTGATTAGTAGATATTTTTTCAAGTAGTTATTTAAGGATAAAAAATTTCAATAAAATGTATACACCAAAATGGATTATTTATAACTATTATAACATGTGATTGATAATTATTTTTTTAGTAGTTATTTAAAGACAAAAAAATTCCAATTAAATGTGTACACCAAAATGTGTACACCAAACCTGTGTATTCGTATTTCTATTTTAATATGTTATAACAATTTTAGGGTTTTAATTTAATATCTTTTGTAAATTTTTATATTTTAAAATATAAATTATTATGGGACATGTTTTGAAATATATTTTGTTAATTTTGTATTTTTTGTTTATGATAACATGATAAAAATATGTTAGATCATCATTGGATATATCAAATATGCAATGAACCTGAAAAAATGGAAAGAAGAGAGAGTTTAAATAGAACTCAAAATATTGTCGCACCTGTATATTTGCATGTTTATTAAGAATATTTATCATGAAATGTATACATATATTAATCATGTTTATGGAAGATTGATTTGTGATAAGGTAGAAATTATGAAAATATGCATATATTAATTGGGAGAAGTTATATTTGCGAAAGTGAGAACAATCATAAAATGTTTAGAAGGTAAAATAGTCAGTGGACACTAAAATGTCATATTTCCATTATATAATACTAGCAAAAACACAGGCGCTACCGCGCTTGTGTGTTCGCATTTTTATTTTAATTTGGTATATTTAATTATATATTTTGAAATTAAATATCATATTTGTATAATTTTGTATACTATTTTAACTTGACTTGTAGTAGTTTACAAGAGACTTCCACTATATTAAAAAACGGATAATATAAGTTGAGAAAATGTTTAAGGATATTTAAAACATGTTCTCAACTTATATTTTTAAGGATGTTTAATCTAAGAGTCATCTCCCTCATTTATTGTTTAAGGATGTTTAAGTTGGATATTTATACTTAGATCAACCTTATAACCTTAGGAAAAAAATTACTTTAAAATATTTATATCCAGCATAAATAATTGTTCTACTATATATATATATTGTTCTTACCTAGAGTGGCTGAATACTGTTTGTTGTTGATGTTGCCTAAAGTATCCTTGCAGGTATCTGGAGTACTTGCAAAAAGGACTCCGACATTCAAGCTAGCTACTATTTGGGTTTAGTGTAGGAAATAGTTATGTTTACACAAAGTATATTTATGACATGTACCTGTGTCATTAATTTAGTTTCCTATTTATAGAAGTTATTTGAGTTTTTACCTGTTGGGTATTATCTTTTTATGAGTGGGTATTTCCTTTATCCTTCAGATATTGTTTTTATTAACAAAGTTTTATTGGGTGTGGTGATAAATCTAACATTTTCCTTATTAATTGTGATTACTTTCCTTAATTAATTTCTTTTAATATAGATTTTTGTTTTTCTGAAATTTGAAGCCTCTTTTGAGTGTTATAGAGCATAATTTGCCTTGTATTAGCACAATGTGTTTTGGTTTTCGACTTTGTTGAAATCCGAAGTCTCTTAGGCACCTATGTGTGAGTGTTAAAGTTTATGTTTGGGGAGTGAGAGGTTGTGGGTTCAATTCTTTCTTATGAAAAATTTATTTATTTTTTAATTTTAAATATGTGTAAGGGTAGAATAGGTATTTCAAAAAGTGAACGTCAAAAGATGATATTTCCTTTATTAATAGTATAGATATAGTATATAATATAATATCATATATTATAAATTGTAGATATAGTTGGACAATTATGTATGTTGAATATCAATATTTTAAAGTAATTTTTTTCTTAAAGTTATAAGGTTGGTTTAGTGATAAAGTTTATGTTTTGGGAGTGAGAGGTTTTGGGTTTGAGTCCCTCTTATGACAAAGTAATTTAATTTTAAAATAGATGTAAGGCTAGAATATGTATTTTTAAAAGTGTATATCAAAAGGGGGTATTCTCTTTATTAATAGTATAGATAAAGTTTATGTTTGGGGAGTGAGAGGTTTTGGGTTTGAATCTCTCTTATGACAAAGTAATTTGTTTTTTAATTTTGAAATAGGTGTAAGGGTAGAATATGTATTTTGAAAAGTGGACATCAAAAGGAGATATTCCCTTTATTAATAGTATAGATAAAGTATATAATATAATATCATATATTATAAATTATAGATATAATTGGACAACTATGTATGTTAGATGTCAATATTTTAAAGTAACTTTTTGCTTAAAGTTATAAGGTTGGTCTAGTGATAAAGTTTATATCTAGGCTTTTTAATTTTAAAATAAGTGTAAGGATAGAATATGTATTTTGAAAAGTGAACGTCAAAAGGAGGTATTTCCTTTATTAATAGTATAGATGAAAAATTAATTTATTTTTTAATTTTAAAATAACTGTAAGGCTAGAATAAATATTTTAAAAAGTGGACGTTAAAAGGAGATATTCTCTTTATTAATAGTATATAGATTATAAATTATAACAGTAAGATATTATCTTGAATTTTTTGTTGTTATTAATATTTTCATTGTTGTTATATTAAATTGTATTTATGGTAAAAAAAATATTAGAATGGTACATCTGAAAAAATTTCTAAATCTAGTGTTGAGTTTTATATTGAAAGTCATGAAATGATACTGTCAAATTTTGAGTAGTACTTGTCAGTTTCTCCCATATACTATTTTGATGTTTACTTCTCTGGATGATGAGATGATTTATGCGTGTTGTTTAGGACCCATGGATACAATATTTTTTATGATTTCTGTGTGTTGCTTACTGGTGAGACAATATTTTGTTTGTTTGTAATGAGCACTGCCATTTAATTGAGTTGTTAATAGACATGTTTTTCTTTGAAGGTAAAAGCTGAAATTAAGCAGGCTTCACAATCCTAACTTAATGATGTGTTAAAAACAACTCCATGAAGCACAATCCTTGGTATAATGTTGCAGTCATGTTCACGTGAAATGCTAAAAAATACTAATAAACAGTATTTGATGCTACGGTTCTTGTGAATGTACTTTTTTGTAGCAGAAAAGAAAAGGCCGAACTAAAAGTTTGTGGTTCAAGACATTTATGACGTTGTTTGCCGGGGGCAGATTTGTGCCCTACATTAATGGTCAATGCTCTGGGTATTAATCAGTTGAGTTGAAAGACTGTGTTTTCATCTTAAATGAGTAGCACATGGCAACGAGGGAAAGATCTTTCCAAGCTCAGGAGAAATACAGGTAACTATTTTCACTTATATTTTCTTACTCATTCCTATTATGGCCACTGTACAAGCTAGCAATCCAACAAGAGTGTAGTAGGAAGAAACTTGTTAGTCCATTGTGTATTGGAGTCATTTCAATACATTATTTAACTTACCAGACCTTAAACTTTTCCTTTATTACTACTAAATACTAATTGGTGCTGAACTTTTCAGCTGCAGGGTACAAAAGTGTGTTGTTTGTCAAAACTAAATTAATAACTATTTTAAATTGATAAGCTAGTTTATTGGATTGGAAATAATATTTGATAGATAAGTTAGTGTGTAAATATAAAATGATATAAAAGAACATAATTGTATATGTTTCATTATATAAATAAAATTATATTTTCTAAACAAAAATATATTATTATGTAATTATAATTTGATATTTTTTAAAATAATTAAACTCTTATTAAACTTTCTAATAATAAATATTTAATTAAAAATTAAAATAAATAGTGAAATTGATAGAATAAATAGTATAATATAAAAACAATTCATAAAATAGTAAAAATAAAATAAAAATTTAATTAATTCGTAATCCTTTAAATTACTTATTATATTATATGTATGTGTGTCTTCTTCTTAACTATTCATTTTCTTGAAACTTAACTATTAAAATTAGTTACTTATTATAATCATTAAATTTAAAAAAAAATGAATGGTTATAATAAAAAATAAACCTTTTTAAACTTAATTTGAGTAAGTGAATTTTTTCCTTTTATTTATTTATTTATATATATATATATATATATATATTAAAATAATAACATTAGCACTTAAATATATCATGACTGAATTAATTTTAATTTATTAGAAAACAAATTAATATGAACCTTCATAGTTATATATATATATATATATATATATATATATATATATATTTTTTTAAGTGCTAATGTTACTATTTTATGTCAAAGGATAATTGGTAATATATTTTCCCATGTGCAATAGGCTTCTATTTATTTTTTAAACTAGTTAATCTAATAAGTATTAATCATGTTTCATGAAACATTAGTTACTTTAATTTATAATATTTGGTAAGGTACCTCAAAATTAAAAATATGCAATAATAGATAAAAAAATTAAGGATTATAACTTAATAAGGGAGATGTATTAAAATATAATAAATATTGATAAAAGAAAATTAAATAAATTACAAACTAAAAGCTAGTAGAAGTAGCTTATAGCTACAAACTACTAAAATAAGTTACTTTGAAGTATTTTATCAAACACTTTTGTATTGGTTACATAGTTGCTTTAATGGATGTTTTTTAAGGTAGATTTTAAAGTCAAAATCTAATCTTAGCATGATCAATCATTGAAAAAAAAGAGAGTTAATCTTTATGTAGAGATTTTGTTCTTCTAGAAGAATAAGCAAGATTAGTCCAATATTAAAAAAATGTTTTTTAATGTCTCTCTCCTGAGTTCAATACATAAAAATAAACATTATAGGATCCACAAAATGTTCTAAGATAACAAAATGTGATTTTCTATTGGAGTAAAAAATAAAATAAATTTTCAACATGGAAGAATTAAACAAGTTAATAACTTTATTCATCTTACCAAATGTACACAATTAAAAAGAATTAAACCCTAAACCCTAAACGATAATTAATGCTTCCAATTTAGTGGATAAAAAATTATTAATTTTTAATAGTAATAAAAAGAAAAAAATGACTCAATTTTAAACTAGAACCACAAATTTTACAAAATTAATGAAATGAAAGTACTCCATTTAAACTCACGTATAAGTAAAAATACCAAAATTCACACAATTAATGAAATTATTTTTCATTTAAGTAAACAATCTTAAATGAAAAATATTTTAAAAACAATAACATACAATAAAATATAATTAGTTGAATTTATATATATTTATGTTCATCATGATAATTATGGGAAAGAATTCACTTCCTTCTCCAACAATTATAAGAAATATTATTTATGGTATAAGAAATATTATTTATGGTAACCAATCATTTTTTGAAAATTTAATGGATAAAATTAATTGTTTGTTACAACCATTAGATTTTTAAACAATGAACGATAAAAATGAAAAATATATTTCTTATACTTATCCTCAAATTAAGTTAAGATAATATTTTTTTTATAGACTAAATGTTAGTATGGTTAGTAATATTAATATTTGTTAACAGTAAAGATCGAACATATGACATTTTTCGATTTTTATCCTTCCTTAACTAAGTGAACCACTTATATATCAAATTTTAAGATAATATACTTTATATTTTTTATTTTTTTATTTTTATTTTTTTAGTTATAAAAAAAGACTAGGATTTCCCACTAGGTCTCAAATTTCTATTTGATTAATCTATATCCATGATTGGCTACCGTTTGTAGAATGCTTAAATATAGTTGATGCTTCTAATTTTTTTTTTTCAAATTTAGACATTATCCTCAGATAGTTATAAAAACCGTGATATTATGTGTTTAGTTGACAACAATTTTATAAAATTGTTTTCAAATATTAAAATATTTAAAAACTAAAAAACTCATTAGAATAGTGTTTTCTCAAAACAGTTTTAAAAAACAGTTCTAAAAACAAAAATAGTTAAAAGTAGTTTTGTTTTTCAGTTTTTTATTTTTGTTTTGAAAACTCAAAATACAATAAGAATATTTTATTTTTTGCTTTTCATTAATGAAATTTTAATAAATATAAACAAGTTTTTCCATTTTTACATCTTCAAAATAGTTTTTAAATAATACTTACCATACAAGTTTTTTTTTCCCTTTTATTCCCAAAAATAATTTTTGAAAAATCTTTTAAAAAACTAAAAAATAAAATCAAACCAATTAAGTCGTATGTCTTCAAATTTTAAAAATGTGTAAATTAATACTTATTTTATGGATCATTGATGCTAACGGTAAATTTTTGTTTGAGTGTGATGAAAACTACATATAAGAAATTAAATGACATAACGGAGAATCGTCACTTAATAAAAGAGTTAAGTTAATGTTTTTGAATCTTTTACTTAACCCTTTTATTAAGCAATATTCTTTGTTACGCCATCTAATTTTTTATATGTTTCAGCACATTCAAAGTTAATAGTCAACCTTAACAACTCATAAAAATATATCAATTTACAAAATTTTTAAAATTTAGGTTTATAATTTTAAAATTTAGATGCACAATCTCTAAAATTGAAAAAAAAAAAGAAGAAATAAATTATATTTATAGTAGAGTAACTGAGTAACTACTTTACTGATTGATAGAGTAACTACTTTGAGAAGACCAGGTTCGTTAGAGCAACTACCTTCCTGTTTTAATATGTTAACACCATTTCAAAGATGCAGGTTGCAGGGTATGGCCTAAAATTGAGTGTCATCGAAACAACCCGATTTACCCTCAAAGAATTTAACGCAAATATGCCAACATTGTCACAGTGGGCGGTCGAGGACATTGAAACTTTTTAATGATATTTTTTATTTTTAATATTAAGTTTCAATAAAAAAAGTATTTTTAAACAAATTCAGAACAATTAAAAATAATATATTTTTGTTTTTAAATAATATTAATTAATTTTATTAATTTCTGTAAATTATTTTTAGTCGAAATCCAATTAAATCCAATTATTTTGGGCTTGTCAAAGTTCCTTGACTGGCAATTTGTTTTGGTCAATTGTTTGGTTCTAGCACGTGCTGTGTTGATCAAAGTTTGTATTTTATAAATCATACGATTGTGGAATGGATATATAAACACGTCTCCTCTTGTACTTAAAAGTTTCCTTTGAATGGATTACGAACTTCTTAAAAATTAGCAAAACACCGAAAATGGACTAATAATGCTAGTACATAGTAATACTTTTTCCACCATTCTCTTTTTAATATTTTTAATGGATTAAAATTTATTAAAAATATTATATTATATGAATATCATTTCTCATTTGAAATGTAATCCTTCGAAATGAATGATTTTCATATATTCAATAAATTATAAAAAGAGTTAAAAAAATGTTGGACGTATATTGTTAACACTGCTCATTAAATATATTGGTTAACATATATGGGGTAGCAGTCCGTGTTTTTTCACTAAGTACAGTTTGTTCAAGAATTCTTAATTATGTCAGTTTAGAATTTAGATGTAAAACAAATAATATTAGAAGAAAAATATTCACTTTTCATGCGTTTAAAATTTTTTAACAGAATTTATCATTATTATCACCATGGCTAATTTGCACTATACTTTCCTTAAAAGAAAAATTCCTCAAGAAATATTTACTCTTACATCGTTAAATTGATTTATTTATACATCAAGATTCATTAATTATAAGGAAAAAATTAGGTGTAAAATCATTAATGAATATTGATAATTTATTATGTATTCATGAGTTTCATCATTGGATCTAATTTAGTTTCTTGAATCGGAGGTGAGAGTTTTGTAAATCGTCTTGGATCGAATCGTATTAAAAATTATATTAATGAATTTTATTGTAATTTTGATTCAGTGTTTTTTGAAATAAAGTCATCTATTTTTGGGCCAGGGTGGCTAATTTCACCCTACCCTATATGCCATTTGTGGATGGAAATAGGTCTGCTGTTGTAAACAAATTGTAGCCACATGTTGTCTTTGTTAGTGTTGCAACTTACAACTTGCACGAAAGAAAAAATAAAAACAACAAACAGAAAAGGCTTACATCTGTTATAAAAATGTGTCATAAAATTAATATATAAATTATATAATCTATAAGTATTATAAAAAACAGCTTCATTCAACTTATAAAAAAAACAACTTCATCCAATGTTATTTTTATTTAAATAATTTTACTTTTAAGTACATTAGTTATTTAATTTTCAACTATTTTTAAAAATAATTTTTATTTTATTTATATTTTAAAATAAATTTTAGTTTCTTTTCATTTTTAAATTAATATAATTTATTTTAATTTCACTAAGTATGGAATGCCCTTTTTTACCCAAGTCACGATAAAGTGAATAACCCAAAATTCAACTGGTTTGTCTATCAAACTTAATTTATTTTTGACATATTGATCTGTGTTATTGTGTTTACTTTTATATTATAAATTAAAATACACAATTGTAAGAGCTTTATTTTTCAAACTCTTCCAAATAAATATTTTGAATGCTTTATTTGTTTTCTACTTTAAGATATACTGCTAAAAAATTATTAAAAATTATAAAATGATAAAAAAAATCATTAACAAAGTGAAATCAGCGTAATATCTATAATTTTTAATAGATTTTAGAAGGAAAAAAAAGTCAGTTAAAATGTGTATTATTAATCTTGTTGATTATCTATATCTTTTATTGGTGCTATTGATCTTAAAGAGTCAAATAATATATATATATATATATATATATATATATATATATATATATATATATCATCATTGATTATGTATAATTTTTAATCTACCACTTTTATTTGTCATCATTGTAAAAAAGACAAAAAATGTTAAGAATGAAATAGTAAGAAAAGACAAAATATCACTCTTCAAATTATGTATTTTGAAGTATAACCATTTAAAAATTAAAATTTGATAAATAATTATGATATAAATTTACATTATTTATAACTAGGGAGACGCCTTTCTTTATATTTTTAAATAAAAATAAAATAAAATAAAATAAAATATGAAAAATGAAAAGAGGAAAAAAATGTTAAATAAAACATGTAATTGATAGATAATTTTTTAGTAGTTATTTAAGGACAAAAATTTCCAATTAAATATGTACAAAAAAGTAGGATATTCTCATTATAATAGTTACTAGCGAAAACGCAGATGTTTCTGCACCTGCATATTCACAATTTTATTTTAATATATTATAATAATTTTAGAGTTTTAATTTAATATTTTTTGTAAATTTTTATATTTTGAAATATAAATTATTATGTGACATGTTTTGAAATATATTTTGTTAATTTTTATATTTTTTTTTATAATAACATGATAAAAATATGTCAGATCATCAATAGATATGTCAAATATCAATGAATATGAAAGAATGAAAAGAGGAAAGAGTTTGAATAGAACTAAAAAATATTTATTAAAAATATTTATCATAAAATGTATAGATATATTAATCACGTTTAAGGAATATTAACTTGTAATAAGGTAGAAATTGTGAAAATGTGCATATATTAATAAGGAGAAGTTATATTTGTAAAAGTAAGAACAGTCATAACATGTTTAGAAGGTAATATAATCATAAGATGTAGACACCAAAAAGTCATATTTCCATTATATAATATATAGTATATAATATAATATCATATAGATATAATTGGACAATTATGTATGTTGGATATCAATATTTTAAAGTAATTTTTCCTCAAAGTTATAAGGTTGATTTATTGGTAAAATTTATTTTTTAATTTTAAAATAGATATCTGAAATTTAGAAGAAATAGGATAGTTTCTTATCTTATTATTATGAGGTTATTAACCTCTATAAATATACATGAGTCAGCTACATATTTTAGGAAATGCAGACTGTCAATCCTAAAACAGATCCCTATAATTATGGAATTAATTAAACATAAATGATCCTAATAAAAACAACACACAACTGTTGCATGAATACAGCACATCAAATATAAAGACATTCTAAAATTACGTCACGTCAATTACTGCTGCACAAATCACGGTTTTTGACACTCCCCCTCAAGCTGGTGAATAGGTGTTTTCCATTCCCAGCTTGGATATAATTCCTTCAAAGTTACTACAGTTCAGTCCCTTGGTGAGGATGTCTGCAAGTTGGTTCTGAGTAGACACATATGGTGTGCAAATCATGCCACTGTCAAGTTTTTCCTTGATAAAGTGTCTATCAACTTCAATATGTTTAGTTCTATCATGTTGCACCGGGTTGTGGGCTATGCTAATTGCCGATTTATTGTCACAGTATAATCTCATAGGTTCGTCCCACTTTATCTTTAAGTCTTCCAATATAATCTTCAGCCATAGAAGTTCACATATTCCGTGAGCCATTGCCCGAAATTTCGCTTCAGCACTTGATCTAGCCACTACACTTTGTTTTTTACTCTTCCAAGTGACTAAGTTTTCACCAAGGAAGATACAGTATCCCGTGGTTGATCTTCTATCTACAACTGACCCTGCATAATCCGCATCTGTATATGCTTCAAGACTTACACTCTTGTTTCGTTTGAACAAAATTCCTTTTCCAAGGGTTCCTTTTAAGTACTGAACAATTCTAAGGGCAGCTTGTAGATGAGCTTTCTTTGGTTGGTGCATAAATTGACTAACTAGACTTACAGCAAAAGCAATGTCTGGTCTAGTATGAGATAAGTAGATAAGTCTGCCCACAAGTCTTTGATACATCTCCTTGTCCACAGCAATATCCTCCTCCATACTTCCCAATTTTATATTTGGATCAACTGGGGTGTTTGCTGGTCTGCAGCCTGTCTTCCCTGTTTCTTTAAGCAAGTCAGTAATATACTTTTGTTGAGATATAAAGATCCCTTTCTTGGAATGAGCCACTTCAATTCCCAAAAAATATTTAAGTCTCCCTAGCGTCTTGATCTCGAATTCAGTGGCAAGACATTCACTTAACACTTGTTGTTCCTGCTTGTCGTCCCCACTTACTATAATATCATCTACATACACTAATAAAAGTGTTACTCCTTCTGAAACTGAATGTTTGATAAATAATGTGTGATCTCCTTGGCTCTGTTTGTAGCCCAAACCTGTCATGACCTTGGTAGATCTTCCAAACCATGCTCTTGGGGATTGTTTCAGCCCATATAGAGCCTTTCTTAGTTTGCAAACAGTTTCAGCAGCAACATGTCCGTTTTAACCAGGTGGCAATTCCATGTATATTTCTTCTTCAATATCTCCATGCAAAAAGGCATTCTTCACATCAAATTGTTGCAGATCCCAATCATTATTAGCTGCTAATGACAATATTACTCTGACCGTGTTCATCTTAGCAACCGGGGCAAATGTTTCCAAGTAATCAACTCCATAGGTTTGAGTGAAGCCTTTAGCCACCAACCTTGCTTTGTGACGTTCGATTGTCCCATCGGCCCGATACTTTATTGTATACACCCACTTACATCCAACTGGTTTTTTTCCAGGAGGTAAGATGACAAGTTCCCATGTTCTATTTTTGTGTAACGCCTCTATTTCCATATCCATGGCATGTTTCCATTTCCTGTCAGTCAATGCTTCAGATACAGAGGAATGTGTGTGTGTGGAGTTGAGGTTAGTGAGAAAAGTTTTATGGGTAGGAGAGAATTTTTCAAAGGATAAAAAATTTGACAATGGGTAACGTGGTTGTTGGGTGCATGTTCTAGTTCCCTTTCTAAGGGCAATGGGCAAGTCCAGATTTTGGTCCACCTGTGCTTCTATATTTTCAGACCAGAGTTCATTAGAATCACTTAAATTTATAGGATTTGAAGGTGTTACCTCATGCAGTGACGGTGGGTTGGATTCTTGGACATTGCCAGATCTTGGAATGGCCTTAGGTGCAGGTGCAGGATGCTTCATTGGTTCAGGTGCAGATGTAGGAGGTCTCACTGGTTCAGTGGTTCAGGTGCAGAATGCTCAATACTTCCCTTAGTTTCAGGTACAATTTCAGGTCCGAACATCATATTTGGGAACATGAGAGTCTCATCTTCCTCTCTTACTGTCTCCCCTGAAGATGAGGCTGTTTAAAGTAACTTTCTTGTTCATTGAAGGTGACATCTCTTGACACATAGAATATTTTTTAGAGGGGTTGAAAACATTTGTACCCCTTTTGTGTGGTAGAGTACCCTAAGAAGACACACTTAACAGCCCTAGGATTCAACTTTCCCCTTTCATTACTATGAACATGCACAAAGGATACACACCCAAAAATCCTAGGTTGGAGTTTATTTGTAGGGTCTAAGTGTGGGTAGAATGAGGATAGAACTTCCATGGGACTTTTTGAGTTTAAAATTTTAGTGGGTAACCTATTAATTAGGTAGGTGGCAGTAAGAAGAGCTTCCCCGCAAAATCTCTTAGGAACATGGTTTTGAAAAAGTAGAGCTCTAGTTTGATCTAATAGGTGCCCATTTTTCCTTTCTTTAATTTCATTCTGTTGAGGTGTGTTCACACATGAGGACTCATGGATTATCCCTTCCCGTTGGCAAAAGGAGTTTAGTACAAGATTAAAGTAGTCCTTGGCATTGTCAGACCTAATTCTTTTGATACTAACTCCAAATTGATTTTTAATCATTGAGACAAATTGGATAAAAACGGAGCTGACTTCAGATTTTTGTTTTAATAAAAACACCCAAGTCACCCGGGTGTAATCATCAATGAATGTTAAAAACCATTTAGCACCTGAGATATTAGGAACATAAGCAGGACCCCATACATCAATGTGAACAAGAGAAAACGGGAGAGAACTCATCTTATTGCTAATGGGAAAAGGTACACGCTTGTGTTTTGCAAACTCACACACCTCATAATGGAGACTCTCCACATTTAAATTTTTAAACAGGGAAGGAAACAACACTTTTATGACTCGGAATGACGGATGTCTTAGCCGGTAATGGTAAAGTTGAACTTTCTCTTCATTGGTCATGGTGGATGTAGATATAAGACTCCTGGTAGGCAGATTAGGATTCTCCATGTAGTATAGGTCATTCCATTCTCTAGCATGTCCAATCGTCCTCCCCGAGTTCTTGTCCTGCAATATACAAGCATTGCTGTAAAAGACAACATTACATGAAAGATCTTTGGTGAGTTTTTGTATAGAAATCAGGTTGGTAGATAGTTTAGGGACATGAAGGACATTTTTTAAAGTCATGGATGGGCTTATTTGGACCTCTCCTTGTCCGGCTGCAGTTATAAGGGTTCCATCTGCGGTGGAAATTTTCTTGTTGCTAGGACATGGGGAATATGTGGAGAAGTATTTGGGTAAGGGGGTCATATGGTCAGTGGCTCCAGAGTCTAATATCCAGTAATGTGTAAATGGTGTATCTGAAACATTGAGCCCAAACAAAAATGGAAACTTACCAGAATATGTCAATGAGCACGTACCTGTACTTGTGGGCTTCTCCAATTTACTAAGAATTGATCTTACCCGTTATATTTCTTCATGATTTAACTGTACAGATTCTTCACTTTGCCCATTAGCAATGTATGTTTGTCCTTGCCCTCCTTTTTTGTGTAAGCCTCCTTTCGGCCCCCATTCTCGGCTTAGGGTTTTTGGCCCCCATTCTCGGCTTGAGTTTTCTCCTTTCGATCCCCATTCTCTGCTTGAGGTCTTTCCATCTTTCAGCCCCCATTCTCGGCTTGGGGGTTTTCCGTGTAATTTCCAACATTTTTCCCTTGTGTGGCGCGACTTGTTACAATAAGTACACCAAGCCTCCTCATGTTTTTTCTCCATACTGGGAACCCAATTTTTTCTCTGGTTAGCAATCATAATTGTTCCTCCTTCGGCTATCATTGCAGAACTTTCGATGGTTGGGTTTTCCAGCATCAGCCCTCTCCTGCTTTCTTCACTCCGGATAATGGCCACCACTTCATTAAGCCCTGGAACTTTTTCTTTTCCCAGGATTTGGACTCGGACTTGGTCATATTCAGGGTTTAGGCCTACCAAAAAATCATAGACCCTATTTTGTTCAATATACTCCTTTAGAATTGCTGAGTCCTCTGAGCACTTTGCTTTTATAACTCGATAGTGATCCAATTCAATCCATAGAGACTTGAGTCTGATTTATTTCCCTGTTTGGCAGCCACGGTTTTCACTTTTACATCATAGATTTGAGCAGCATCCTTCGCCTTAGAATAAGTTTGTTGAACTGCCTCCCAAATTTTCTTTGCTGATTTCAGAAACATATAGGTATCACTGATTTCTGGAATCATCGAATTCCACAGCCACGCCATAATCATAGAGTCTTCTTCATCCCATGATTTGAATTTAGGATCAGTTTCATTAGGTGCATTACCGTTCAAGTGATTGATCTTCCCTTTTCCTTTCAAGATGGTCCTAATGATTTGAGACCATTTGAGATAGTTCTTCCCATTTAACCGATAAGTTGGATGAATATTCTGCATTTCTCCAACGGTTTGAGGGCTTTCCCCAGTTTCCAGGTTCACGACTTGAGCCATAACAAGGTGAGATTAAGGTAGAGAATTCTGCTGCAATGAAGGCTAGCACCAAGACTTAAAGGTAGCGCAACAATGAAGGCTGCGATTTTAAGTTATAGGTCGCGCAGCAATGAAGGTGTCGGTTTAGGTTTGACGGCACGGTCAGAGACTCCCAGGGATCGAGTGCTCTGATACCATCTAAAATTTAGAAGAAATAAGATAGTTTCTTATCTTATTATTATGAGGTTATTAACCTCTATAAATATACATGAGTCAGCTACATATTTTAGGAAATGCAGACTGTCAATCCTAAAACAGATCCCTATAATTATGGAATTAATTAAACATAAATGATCTTAATAAAAACAACACACAACTGTTGTATGAATACAACACATCAAATATAAAGACATCCTAAAATTATGTCACGTCAATTACTGCTGCACAAATCACGGTTTTTGACAAGATACAAAAGTAAAATAATTGTTCTAAAAAGTGAACATAAAAAAAAATATTTCTTTTATTAATAGTATAAATAAATAATAGATACATAGTATCCTATAGTATCTATATCATCATATCATTGATTAAAAAACACTTATGTATATTATCATATTTATGAAAATTTTAATCTTACCTCATACTAAGTAAATATATATATTTGTATCCATACCACTTATCCTTCCATACTTATGACCCTAAACAATCAAACATAGAATAAAATAATCCACCCTTCATATTAAAAATAAACAAAAATAACATCTATTTATCCAAATTCAATACATATAAAACATTTATTCTCATAGAATTTTCTAATTAAGCCGAATCAATTAATCATCCACTCTCTTTTGAATATTTTTACGAATATTTATAGGATATTTATCTACTTAATCGTCCATAGTACCTAGTTACTAAATATTTTTGGAAGACAATTAAATTTAATTGATTCATAACCTAGGACCTAAAATTTAATTTATCAAATCCAACAAAATTTCGCTTTTCAATTAGTTCATTGATTTTTCACATTGGTCATTGATGTTTATCTTGAATTAAATATGGAAAAAAAATTTATTAGAAATTTTCCTATAAACTAAATCACTCCAAAGATTAATGTTTGGTTTGTTGGGTTATTACAAATTGGAAGACTAATAATGCAATCATCTTTCATACAAAATCCCAAATATTCACGTAAACACCCAAGCAATGCAAGTGGCTTCCTAAAGTTACATTTTATTCTTTTATAGAATGAACTATGAATCTTGTTGTTTGTAAGGAGGAATAGAAGTATAGATTTCTAAAGGGATGTTATGTAATGTTTTTGTTTGTTATGTTGAATAGGTCCATGTATCTATTGTCACATGTACTTGGATGAAAGACACTTCTAGTGCTTTTTGTCTAACTTTTATTTATTAATAAAATCCTTTGCTTATAAAAAAAAACTAAATCACTCTAACACTTTATCAAGAACAAAAGCTTTGTTTAAATATTTTTTTAAAAAAATAGAAAAATAAAAATAAAAATAAAAATTTATTTTTTCTATAAATTAAAATTAGATTATACACAAATAAATTTACAATTTTTTTCATATAATTTCCACATTTTTTCCTAATAAAATTATAAAATAAAAGAGTATTTTCTTGATTTTTTTCATATTTATTTTACAGCTTTCTTAATGTTTTTTCATATTTATTTTACAAGATGTCCAAATTAGAGCATTAAAAATGAAGCTAAAAGATAAATTCTCTAGAACATGAATTTTCTTAATATTTAAATAGAGTAAAATACTAAATGGGTTTTCCTGATAGAATCCTGAATGTTTCTATTGTGACCATTCATGTCGTTACATAACTGATGTCGTTAACTATGTTACACTGACAAGACTCCTCTTTTATATGTGACAATTACATGACACCCATTGATTTTCTATTTAATTTTTTTAATTAAAAAACATATGCAATGATAAAAAATCCTTTTTTCCCTTTTTAAAAAATTCTTCTTCTTCCTTTGAACTCTAGAAAATTCTCAATTAATTCCCCTAAGTTGCCTCTCTAATGGCAAGATCGACTCCCTTCTTCTTAAAAACCGTTGTCATTTTTCAAATAACATCATCAACAATTTCCTAAGCTTCAAAATTACCAAGTCTTCCATCTCATTCCTAACCCTCAATTCTTCAAAATAAAGTCTCTCAGCTTCATGGGTCATTTTGAATTTGAGGGAATAAACCCCTTCTTCCATAATTTGAAACATGGGAATTTCTTCCATATGGCTATAAGTCTCCTTTTTTTTATCAAGACCCAAATCTCTTTTGAACTTACCAAGTTGCTCAAATGACATAACCTTGGTAGAGTCACTGGAATTTTCCTCACCTAATGACATCAGTTATGGAGGGACCTAGATGTAAATGATAGAAACGTTCGATGACCTATATGCATATGAAGTTCTTTCAAGGACCAAAATATCAATACCTCAATCTTTCAAGACCTGTTTAGTATTTTGCTCTATTTATGGTACTTTAAAATGAGAAGTATGCATAATGGTATTTTTTTTCTTCAAAATATTATTAAGTAGGTTTTTTCATACATAAATTTATATCAAAATTTGATTACGTGTTTAAATAACAATTTGATTTGAGTGGGTGAAGTATTATGTGAATTATGAGTTAGTTTACTAACAATTTAAACTTTAAAGTTAAATAGTTATTTATTTTTATTTGTCAATTTAAGTAGCACTTGTCTGCCGGACTATACACCTTTGACCTATTTGTGACTTTGTAAATAACTAAATATATATTCAATGAGTTAAGTCTCTCTTTTTTCTTTCTTTTTTTTTTTCTTGTGTTTTTTAACTGATTTAGTGAGTTAAGTCATGTTTTATCTCAAACAAACTTTATCAAAGGCTCAGATAACCATCCGAGTGAACAAAAACATTTGATAAAAATGTGTGAAATTCACATACTATATGAGGGAATTATTTAGAATTATTTTTTTACCAGTTTAAATGAAAATCATTAGAATGTCCTAATTGGTAAAATGCGCATGTACACTAAATTAGTTTAACAATCAAGGAACCAGCGAGCTTACTTTGGCCATGGATCCCTTAAGCATTCGAGAAATGTATAATTATATTTATATCACAGTTGATTTTGTCAAAATTTTAGAAGCTTCTAATTCATTCAGATAAACCTCGTTAAAGTCAATACATGTTAATTTTCACTCCTACCTTTCAATCCATGATAAAAGCTTAACCTAAACGTTTAAACAATCATCCGCTAATCATGATAGAGAGAATAAGATGCCAAATATCACCACCATCCATCCCTAAAATTAAAAGATAATCCTTTTCAATAGGGGCTTATTATTTCAGCATCATAATTTTACATTTCTTTTACAATATTTAGTTTTAAAAAATAAAGTTTTTTTATTGAGGAAAAAAATTCAAGGTTGAGTAAGTGGCCGCATGGGAACATGCATTTTGTTGTTTTATAATTAAAAGAATATAGCATATAAATTACGTAAGAAAAATATTACATAAAACGAATAACGAATGAAATGCTTTTTTTAAGGTTACTTAAGTGACATTCGATAAAAATAGTTTACGAATTAGTGGAAACAACTAAGTTAGCCCAAAAGTAAAAAATTATTAATTAACTGAACTATTTGGTAAAATTAACTTATAAATATAAAAGTAAATTATTTGAATAAAAATTATTCTAAATAAACTATCTTATTTTCATAAACTACTTGAAAAAATAAATTATAAACTATTAAAATAGACTGTGTATAAAATAAGTTTATTTTTTGTGAGAGTCAATCATAGCTTATGAAAATAAAACCTTTACTTTAGGTTTTTTAAAAATAAATATTTAACATTAATATTTTTATTATTTTATAGGTTTTATAATTTTTTTTTTATTATTTAAAAATGATTATTCGTTAATTTAATATATCAAATACCCACTTTTAATTATATTTTTTTCTAAATCGATTTAATAAAATATTGTTATTGATTCAAAATCTCCATTTTATACTTTAAAATTGAGAATATATTGGTTTAACCCTAAGTGAAAATATTTATAAATTAATAAAAAATTATAAAATAGTAGAGTGTCTTTACCGAATAAAGACTTAATAAAAACTTCAACGAGTTTGATTTGGGAAGGAAAAATAATATGCGAAAAATTGTAGTAAATTATGATTCTGGAGAGTGGAGACGTTTTGGTATGATTTGATAAGAAAAATAATCCTTAAAAGAATTTGTATGAAAGAAAGTGATAACCTAAAGGTAGGAAATAACTTATTTTCACAATAGTTTTATAAAACTTATTTAGTATTTTAGTTTTTAAAAATTAAAAAATTTATTTAAATAATATTTTTTAAAAATAATTTTTAAAAACAGTTTTATTTTTTTAGTTTTGAAAAACTAAAAAATTAAAATAACTTAAAATAGTTTTGTTTTTCAGTTCTCAATTTTTATTTTAAAAACTTAAAATATAATTATTTTTATTTTTTATTTTTACATTTTAAAATTAAACAAGTTTTTTTTTAAAAAACAATTTTTAAGAATTATTTTTAAAAACTATTTTCAAAAACTAAAAAAAACTAAAACCATCAAAGCTTAAATATAAAAATAATATGCAGGAGGAGAAAGGAGGGGACAAAGGATGGATATTATGACATATTTTTACTTTTATGTTTATGGTGTTGCTGTTACTGTCACACTCGCTCCCAGTTTTTCAGCCGGAGCTAGACACTGCTTTTAGGGATGCACGTGACACCCATAACTCACTTTCTTTTCTTCTTCCCATTAATATTATTCCCCTCCTCCAAGTCCAAGGCATGGGCATTGGGCTCCTACCCCAATCAACCATTATTATAATAACCCCTTTCTTCTTTCTTCTTTCTTCTTTCTTCTTTTATCTTCTCTTCCCTTCCCTTCCACTCCACACATTTCCCACTCCTCTTTCTTTCTTCAATAACCACTATGCCTTTTACATTTTTAAATATAAAACATATTTAATGTTTTATCTTTCATAACATAAAACCATTTTACTTTACAAAAAATTTAATTTCTTTCTTGCAAAGAACCCACCAACCTGAACAAATCTTTTGATAATATTGGAACTTATAACGTAGTTAACAGTTAAAAAACATTCTATGCACATAAATATATTTAATAACTCGAACTTAAAACTTATACACAAGTAGGTGGTGATTTAATTTAATAATTGAAAACAGAATTATCCATGAACCATAATATAGCATCTTAATGATTAAAAAAATTGTAATTGGTTCCAAGTTGAGACACAGCAATGAAGAATGAAACCAAGTTACGTAAATATAAAAATGAAAAGAGAAAGAATTTGAGGTAGGTTTATGACTTATGAGGGAAAATGGGTTTGGATATTTTGTTGGAGTAGGCTAAATTGGGAGCCGTCATTAAATCCGAAAACCTAAATGGAAGGTCAATGTTGAAACTTGAAAGGAGACGAAGAAGGGGGCACTAAGTATAGTAAAACCTCCCATCCACGTCGACAACTGTCTCCATTGTTTGTTTTAGGAACCAACAAAAACCAAACCCACATGCTCATTTTAGATTACTTTTTTCATCCATTAAATGCACAGATGGATGCTACAATTTGGAGTGAATCTAATACTTGAGTCGCGTGTAAAATTCAATAAAATACTTTCTTATTCAAGTAATTTATGTTTTTCATAATTAAGAATTCATATGTTAGAAGATGGGTACATGGTAAAATGAAGAGACAAGAGAGGAAAAACAGTGATTTCGAATATATTTATTAATAAAAATTAATATATTCACAATTAATATTTAACTTATTAAAAATAAATATATATATATATACATATATATTTTAATAATAAAAATAAAAGATAGTTTTAAAATATTTAAGTAATTCACCGTCATATTGATTCAAGCAAGTTAAATTCTTTTATTATAAGAATTTAATTTAAATATATTGATAGTATAAGTTTCTTAATAATTTAAATTTTATGTATTATGATTTAAGAATAAATCATTGTCAAAAATAAAAATTAAAAAACATATACTTACATCTGATTAAATTTTTATAAGTAAAATATTAATATGATGAGTAATATAAGTTTTTTGTTAATGGTAAATTGAATCTGTAATCTTTTTCTACCTCTTTCATTTCTTAACGAATTGAGTTGTAGTATATATCTTATATATTTAATTAATATAAAATTTAATAAATTTATTATATATTATAATCAATATATAAATTATTTATTATTTTATCTTTTTTAATTACAATACTATATATCATAAAATTTTTAACTTTAATAATAACTATCCTAATGTTAAAAATAAAATATTTTTTATCAGTTTTTTACATTAATAATGTTTGAAAATTAAAATATTATGACGAGTAAAGAGATATGGGAATAACTTTGATATTTTCGATGTAAGTGTAATTTTCTTTAATATCACTAAAATCCAACTTGCGGATATGTAATTTATGTAAATTTTAGATATATGCATCGAAAAATTCTGGAAATGCTCAGAGGCTAATTGGGAAGTAGTTGAATGATAGACAGGAATTATTATAAATCTTTAACCTAATTCAAATTTTGGGAATTAAAATAAAAGCTAATTAAATAGTTGCAAGGTAATAAAAGTATTTGCCATTATAGAATAAATAAATAAATAATTGTTGAGGTGTCCTAAATCCTAATATGAAATGTCCTGAGCACCGTATCCGATGGTACAGTCAGTGCCAACTTGTTCGACCCCTTTTACATATTTTTTGAAGAGCTACCCCTTAAAAACAAAAGCTCTTATTATAAAATAATAAATAAGAAATGTTGAATTTCGTTTATTGGCCACTCATAAAGGGTGGAACTGTTGAATGAATAATGATGAATTGTTTAATATTATATTTTAATCTGAGTTCATTCCCCAGTAACTCCCACATTCACATGGTGGTGGAAGTGGGTACTATAAAAATGATATCTTTATGGCATGGCGGTCCCTGGTCACAGTTGTGGTGAGTTTGAAGAGAGGGGTTGAGTTCCATGGAGAGGGAAGAGAGACATGGGTCTTGCCCACACCTCTTTTCTTTATTTTAACACCTACCTTGTGTTTTCCTCATTGCTTCCTTCTCTTTGTTCTCACTCTTTCGCTTTCAAGGTTGGTTTCTAACTTCCTTTTTTCTCCACCCCATGATTTTCCTTTTTCTCCTTCCTCACATCTTTTCTCCTCCCTGTTATCCTCTTCACTTTACTGCTTTTTATGTTTCTGATTTCCGTTTTTTATATTAGCAGCCAATTTTGTTCTATTACTGACCATGTAAAGTTGTGTGATTGAGTTCTTGTTCATAATTTACATAGGCTCTGGAGAAGGGCAGAACAATAATGATGTGTATTTATTCACCTGTTGGCTTGGTATTGTTTGTTTTCTATGATTGGGTAGTAAAATAAATTATTGCTAGTTACTCAAGTCTTTCTTAATTTTGTTTTTTTGAGAAGTTGTTGGCAATTTGTTATTATCTTCTCGAATTGTTTACGTTAGCAGGAGCCCATTGATTGGCATTGAAGTGAATTTGTAATAGATTTAACCTGTATTTAGAGGTTCTAATATGATTCAGATTAACTTACACGTCTTAATTTTACATTTCAAGTGCTGCTTGGAGTGAAAATGTCTACCTCAAGGCCCAGCCAATCATCCAGCAATTCAGGGAGATCAAGACATAGTGTTAGGGTTGCTGCTCAGACAACTGTAGATGCAAAACTCCATGCAACTTTTGAGGAGTCTGGAAGTTCCTTTGACTACTCCAGTTCAGTTCGTGTTTCTGGTACAGCAGATGGAGTCAATCAACCAAGGTCTGACAAAGTTACAACAGCATACCTCCATCACATACAGAGAGGCAAGATGATTCAGCCTTTTGGGTGCTTGCTGGCTCTAGATGAGAAAACATGTAAAGTCATTGCATACAGTGAGAATGCGCCCGAAATGCTGACCATGGTGAGCCATGCTGTTCCCAGTGTTGGTGACCACCCTGCCCTTGGCATTGGCACTGACATAAAAACTCTTTTCACTGCACCAAGCGCTTCTGCATTGCAGAAGGCTCTAGGATTTGCAGAGGTTTCACTTCTTAATCCCATCCTTGTTCACTGCAAGACCTCTGGGAAACCCTTTTATGCGATTATCCATCGTGTTACTGGTAGTTTGGTCATTGACTTTGAACCAGTCAAGCCTTATGAAGTTCCCATGACTGCAGCTGGTGCCTTGCAATCTTACAAGCTTGCTGCCAAAGCAATTACCCGATTGCAATCTTTGCCTAGTGGTAGCATTGATAGACTATGTGATACCATGGTTCAAGAAGTTTTTGAACTCACAGGTTATGACAGGGTGATGGCTTATAAATTTCACGAGGATGATCACGGGGAGGTGATTGCTGAGATAACAAAGCCAGGCCTCGAACCATATCTTGGTTTGCACTATCCGGCCACTGATATTCCCCAGGCTTCACGCTTTTTATTTATGAAGAACAAGGTTCGAATGATAGTTGATTGTCATGCAAAACACGTGAAGGTTCTTCAAGATGAAAAGCTCCCATATGATTTGACTTTGTGTGGTTCCACCTTAAGGGCTCCTCATAGTTGTCACTCGCAGTACATGGCAAACATGGATTCAATTGCTTCCCTGGTTATGGCGGTTGTAGTCAATGACAACGAAGAAGATGGGGACACTGATGCTGTTCAACCACAAAAGAGGAAGAGACTTTGGGGTTTGGTAGTTTGCCATAACACTTCTCCGAGGTTTGTTCCCTTTCCTCTAAGGTATGCTTGTGAATTTCTGGCTCAGGTATTTGCCATCCATGTCAACAAAGAAATAGAGTTAGAATATCAGATTATTGAGAAGAATATCCTGCGCACCCAGACTCTCTTGTGTGATATGCTGATGCGAGATGCTCCCCTTGGAATTGTATCACAGAGCCCTAATATAATGGATCTAGTGAAATGTGATGGAGCTGCTCTCTTATATAAGAACAAGGTATGGAGATTAGGAGTGTCACCAAGTGAATCCCAGATAAGGGAGATAGCTTTGTGGTTGTCTGAGTACCATATGGATTCCACAGGCTTGAGTACAGATAGCTTGTCTGATGCAGGGTTCCCATTAGCCCTTTCTCTAGGTGATGTTGTGTGCGGAATGGCAGCTGTTAGAATAACTGCAAAAGATGTAGTATTTTGGTTCCGGTCGCACACTGCTGCAGAAATTCGATGGGGTGGCGCAAAGCATGAAGCTGGAGAAAAAGATGATAGTAGGAAAATGCATCCAAGATCATCATTCAAGGCTTTCCTTGAAGTAGTGAAGACAAGGAGCTTACCATGGAAGGACTATGAAATGGACGCTATTCATTCCTTGCAGTTAATACTAAGAAATGCATCCAAAGAAACTGAGAGTACGGATTTACACACTAATGCAATTAATACAAGACTAAGCGATTTGAAGATCGAAGGGATGCAGGAACTGGAAGCAGTAACAAGCGAGATGGTTAGGTTGATTGAAACAGCAACAGTGCCTATTTTGGCAGTTGATGTTGATGGGCTGGTCAATGGCTGGAACATAAAAATTGCTGAATTGACAGGCCTTCCAGTTGGTGAAGCTATTGGAAAACATTTACTCACACTTGTTGAGGATTCTTCAACTGATAAAGTCAAGAAGATGCTTGACTTGGCACTGATAGGTATGTCTTTTTTTCTTTCTCCATCTTATCCTTATCTGTACTCTTTTTTTCTTCTTCTTTGTTTTCAAGCGTTATCATTCTAAAGCAAAATCTTTAAATTAAAAATGAGTGTCTTTGTCTTTTTTATTTTAGGGGTTGGTGGGAGGAATTAATGCAATTTCTCTGACTGAATGGATATTTATTTGACCTGCTTTGCATGTTTCTTAATTGTTGTGTTGTTCTGTTAATTAGGTGAAGAAGAGAAGAATGTCCAATTTGAGATAAAAACACACGGGTTTGAGGTGGATTCTGGTCCTATTAGTTTAGTAGTAAATGCTTGTGCAAGCAGGGATCTTAGAGATAATGTTGTTGGCGTTTGTTTTGTGGCACATGATATAACTGCTCAGAAGAATGTCATGGACAAATTCACCCGTATTGAAGGTGATTACAAGGCAATTGTACAGAACCCCAATCCATTAATCCCTCCTATATTTGGCACAGATGAATTTGGCTGGTGTTGTGAGTGGAATCCAGCTATGACGAAGTTAACTGGGTGGAAGCGAGAGGAGGTGATGGATAAAATGCTTTTGGGAGAGGTTTTTGGCACCCAGATGGCATGCTGTCGTCTAAAGAATCAAGAAGCTTTTGTTAATTTTGGCGTTGTACTTAACAAAGCCATGACTGGTTCAGAAACAGAGAAGGTTGCTTTTGGTTTCTTTGCTCGGAATGGCAAGTACGTAGAATGCCTGCTCTCTGTGAGTAAAAAATTGGACGTAGAGGGCCTAGTTACTGGGGTCTTCTGTTTCTTACAACTAGCTAGCCCAGAGCTCCAACAAGCATTACATATTCAACGCCTATCTGAGCACACTGCCTTGAAGAGATTGAATGCATTAACTTACATGAAAAGGCAGATCAGGAATCCTTTATGTGGAATTATATTTTCTCGGAAAATGTTGGAGGGTACTGACTTGGGAACAGAACAGAAACAACTTCTGCGCACTAGTGCTCAGTGTCAGTGGCAGCTTAGCAAAATTCTCGAAGACTCGGATCTTGACAGCATCATAGATGGGTATGATATCTTTGAATGTTCTTTTTTTCCTGTGTTTACATTTGTGTGGTGTGAAGTGTTTATCTATTAAAGCATAAAAGTTTCTATTTGAAATTCAATACTAGAAACTTAACCTCATTCATGCTACTAAACTCCAAGAAAATTGACAAGTATTATAACACTGATAAATTGGGTGTTTGTTGTTTTCGTGTTTTGTTGTTCTCATGGTTCTTGTTTTGGTAGAGTGTGTACCTATATAGAATGTTCAATTATTAACATCTTTGAAAGAAGTAATACAATGTTGATGTTACTACTTTCATTCACCCTGTGCTTTCAAACTAACTGGTGCTAGAGTAATTTGTGTGTGTGAAATCATGAATACTCAAACACGACCAGAAATACAGTTTTATTTATCTCGGTATCTTTCACAACAGTTTTATAATCCCTTTTCCCTGTCTATTCAACAGTTACTTAGATCTTGAGATGGCTGAATT
Organism: Psophocarpus tetragonolobus; assembly: GCA_037954015.1. NCBI lineage: Eukaryota > Viridiplantae > Streptophyta > Magnoliopsida > Fabales > Fabaceae > Psophocarpus > Psophocarpus tetragonolobus. Next base: position 33,603,128 of record CM075692.1, on the reverse strand, counting down.
CACTCTGCATGAAGTACTGGTTGCCTCCCTAAGTCAAGTTATGACAAAAAGTAATGGAAAGAGTATCCGAATAGTCAATGATGTTGCAGAGCAGATTGTGGTGGAGACCTTATACGGTGATTGTCTTAGGCTTCAGCAGGTCTTGGCTGACTTCTTACTTATTTCCATCAATTTCACGCCAAATGGAGGTCAGGTTGTTGTAGCAGGATCTTTAACCAAAGAACAATTAGGCAAATCCGTCCATCTTGTTAAGTTAGAGCTCAGGTAATTCTTCCTTCTCAGGCATTCAAAAGTCATTCATTTAAATTTTCTGAATATGTGAATGTGGCATGAAATGATGCATGATCAACACATTACTCTCGTGTTAGGCAAAGAAAAACTTGTCTTATAATCTTTTGTTTACAGCTTAGCTTAGTTTGAGCCAAACTAATAATTGTTCAATTATTATATTTATGTAGCATAACACATGGGGGAAGTGGGGTGCCGGAAACATTGCTGAATCAGATGTTTGGAAATAATGGGCTAGAATCCGAGGAGGGTATTAGCCTACTCATCAGCAGAAAGCTGCTGAAGCTAATGAATGGAGATGTTCGCTATCTAAGGGAAGCTGGCAAATCAGCTTTTATCCTCTCTGCTGAGCTTGCTGCAGCCCATAATTTGAAAGGTTAAAGTTTTGGAAAAAGAATAAAAGATGATGCAACAACACAATCTGTTTTGTACATCATAAAGAGAACGGAGCTAGAAATTAATTGCATCCAAATGTAACTCTAATTTGTTCCACGTTTCTTTAACTTCTTGTAACTTACGTTGTAGATATGTATTAATCTTTTTCCCATTCCTTGACCTGTTCCAAGTTGAGCTTTTCCATAGTTATTTATTCCTCAAGCACACAGCAATGATGAATCATTTGTTGTAAATTGCAAAAGGAAACGTAGAAACCCCGTTAACTATGTCTTACTGTACTTCTTATCTCCACTTGTTAGCCTTGGTTTGTCTTCCTAACTTTTTTTTTTTTTTTATGCTAAGAGTCCTGTAAGTTGCGCTTCAATTTATTGATTTGCACATTTATTACAGGCTGTTTGTATTTGTGGATACAGATTTGTTTTCTGCGTTATGTTTCTTTCGAGTAGCGAGAACAGTGTACGACTGATGATTCAAATTTGATCATTTACCAAAAGAAATCTTAAAACTTAGTTAGCCGTTTCTCATTCCTCCTACGTGATAATTAAGATTTGTAAATGTGTTGGAAGGATGAGGAATAATTTTTGTCGTCTCATCGTATAATAATTTGCTAATATGTGCATGACATTTAATTCTAGCTGTTTTTTCAGGCATTCACTTTCCTTTCTGTACTGTAGTGGATCAATCAGTTTGGTAGTTGTAGTGTAAAATAGTTGCTACTCGTTAAGTATCATGGAAAATCATATTAATACCACTGGACCGAACTCATTTTACAGTGTAAAGTAATTTTAGTTGTTGAAGAGAAAATCAAATGCTAGTATTCTTTTCGCATGCAGAAAATATTATGCACATATTGGAAGTATCAATTTTTAATTTTAAATTTTGAAGACAAACTTCAAAGACAAATTATTTTTCTTTAAGTGTGAGTAAGATATAATATATGCATTACAGATTTAGTAAAATACGACAAGCCACATATTTTTAAATTTAAATATTTGAGATCAACAATAAAAAATTAGAAAGTGATAGGAAAAATAATACGGAAGTCACATGCAGATACAGGTGTCATTATTAAAATAGATTAAAATATTTAAATTATTTGTGATAGTAAAATACTTGCTAAATTCAAAGTTGAATTTTATATTACAGCGAATTTTAGATTTTAAATAAATTTTTATTATTTTCAATAAAGTTAATAGAGTTTTTCTATCCTCTACAATTGGGTCCCGATTAAACATTACTTATAGTGTCCTTTTAACTGACTCCTACTCTGTAATATAATATAATGCAATAGAAGGTAATCTATATCTATATTTATATTATTAATAATAGAAATACTCATTTTTTATATTTATTTTTTAAAATATTTATTTTACCTTTATACCTATTTTAAAATTAAGAAAAGAAACTAATTGGTCATAGGATATATTTTACCACTAGACCAACCTTATAACTTTGAACAAAAAATTACTTTAAAATATTGATATCTAGTATACATAATTTGTTCAATTATATCTATAGTGAATAATATATGATATTTTATTATATACTATATATCTATATTATTAATAAAGAGAATACCTCATTTTCTATAATGTTAATAAAGGGAATACCCCTTTTAATGTCTACGTTGCAAAATACCTATTCTACCCTTACACCTATTTTAAAATTAAAAAAATAAATTAATTTGTCATAAGAAAGACTTGAACCGATAACTTCTTATTTTCCAAACATATATTTTACCATTAGGTCAACCTTATAACTATAAGCAAAAAATTACTTTAAAATATTGATATTCAACGTACATAATTGTCCAATTATATTCATAATGTATAATATATGATATTATATTATATATTATGTATACTATTAATAAAGCGAATACCCCCTTTTGATGTCTATTGTGCAAAATACTTATTTTATCCTTACACTTATTTTAAAATTAAAAAAATAAACTAATTTGTCATAAAAGGGACTTAAACCCATAACTTCTTATTTCCCAAACATATACTTTACCATTAGACCAACCTTATAACTTTAAGTAAAAAAAATACTTTAAAATATTGATATTCAACATACATAATTGTCCAATTATATCCATAATGTATAATATATGATATTATATTATATATTATCTATACTTCTATACTATTAATAAAGAGAATAAACCCTTTTGATGTTTATTTTGCAAAATACCTATTCTACTCTTACACCTATTTTAAAATTAAAAAATAAACTAATTTGTCATAAGAGGGACTTGAACCTATAACCTCTTATTTCCCAAACATATATTTTACCACTAGGACAACCTTATAACTTTAAGTAGAAATTTACTTTAAAATCTTGATATCCAACATACATAATTGTCCAATTATATCTATAATGTATAATATATGATATTATATTATATACTATATATTATATTATATGATGAGAATATGACATTTTGGTGTTCACATTTTATGATTATTTTACTTTCTAAACATTTTATGATTGTTCTCACTTTCAAAGTATAATTTCTCCCTATTAATAGATGCGTACATTTGATGATAAATATTTTTAATAAAATGCAAATACACTAGTGCAACAATATTTTGATTTCTATTCAAACTCTCATCTTTCCATTCTTTCATATTCATTTCATATTTGACATATCCATTGATGATGTGATATTTTTTATCATGTTATCATAAACAAAAAATATAAAATTAAAAAAATATGTTTTCCAAGTTACATAACAATTTATATTTCAAAATATAAAAAATTTATGATATTAAATTAAAAATCCTACGATTGTTATAACCTATTAAAATATAAATGCGAATACACAGGCGCGGCAATGCCTGTGTTTTTGCTAGTGTTGCGCCTGTGTTTTTCCTAATACAATATAATATAATTAGGAGTATTTGTGATGCTATGTGATTTAGTTCAATTTTTCCAGTAAAAGTTATCAAACCAAATAAAAAATTAGGTACGATTTAGTTTGAAAGTATGACAAAATTTGAAACAAACTAAATCAATCGTTAAATATTATTTAGCATGATTTCTAATACTTTTAGGAATAGTTAAATAGTTTGTTTTAATTTGAAAATTATTTAAATATCTATTGCTAATTTACTGAAAATTAACTTTACTCCAAAACTAAAAATAAAATTTCATCATATATTTAATTAGTAAAAATTGTAGTAGTGCTAGTTACTATTATTTATTTCTTGCATGACTATATTTATAACATGAATAATGTTACATCTTCTAGATTAGACATTATTTGTGAGAAAAAAATATAGGAGTTATGTGTTTACGGTTTGGTTCGGTTTTGGGTTGGTTTTCAAATTTAAAACTGCAAATCGAACTCAACCACATGATTTAAAATTTTAATTAAAGCAAACAAACCCAAACAATTTTGGTTTTTTAGCAGTTTCAATCTTTTTTATCGGTTTTCAGTTTTTAGTTTTTGTTGGTTCGATTTTGAACACCCTTATAACTGATAACAACTTTTTGGCAAAAAATAATGAGAAAAACACTTATACACTATTAGTGTAAAAAATTTTACATTGACATTGAATCACAATCTTTTATATATGAATTGAAAGTAGGGGTGTTCACATATCGGATTTTAGATAAAATGAAATTTGATCCGATCAAATTTGCAAAAAAAATTAAAATTATAGTGATATGATCCGATCAAGTACAGATTAGATCGGATATTTGGATTTCAAAGGAAAATTTTAAATTTTTTTGTTTTTAGGGTTTGTAAGTAAAACATAAAGAATAAATTAGTAAACATAAAAGTTTGTAAATAAACTATACATTATTTCTTCCAAAAACATAAAAGTAAAATTATATATAAAAGTATTTTATAAACCATAAGAAGTAAATCCTAAAAATCATAAAACTAAAAGTATTTGATACTTTGAGAAAGTGAAAATCAAATTGTCAATTGAAATAAGGAAATATACCATATGGAATTGGAATTGGTCAATTGGAATGGAAATATAGAAATCCGACACTTTCACGACTCATGAATGGAAATATGGATTTGTAATTTAAAAATTGCTAAATTGAAATGGATATTGAGATATTAATTATCTAGGATAGTTAATATATGAGCTTGAGGCAATGCTTTTTATGGTTGTATTAAAAATTTACTCTTTGCACTCTTGTAAATATATATATATATATATATATATATATATATATATATATATATATATAAAATAAAAATATTAAACTTTAAATTTCACGTATTGATTTATGGATCTATAAATTTTCAAATTTGTGATTCGATATATTAACGGTTGGATTGAACAGAATTTGATCTGATCATGTCTAGATCGACTCACGAATCAAATCGATCAACTTGGATTCACGGATTGATCTGGATCCATGAACACCACTAATTGGGAAGTTGTAATGGTTGGTTAATGTTGTTATAGGTAGTATTATCTAACCATCCCCTACCCATTTATTTGTAATTATTGGATATTTCTTATACTCTTTGATGAATTTCTTTGCCTATGAAAAAAAAAACTTTTATACGTGATAAGTTTATTAACTTTATGAATTAATAATTAAAAAGTTATATAAATGAAGGGTTGTGATCAAACACCGGTGTAAAATTTTTTACATGTTAGTGTATAAGTGTTAAACTCAAAAATAATTTTCTTTCTATTTATTATTGATCAACTTTTATGTACTTTTTTTTCTACACAAACTTTAAGGCTATGTTTGGTTAGGAGAAAAGAAGATGAAAGAAGGTGTAACGAAAGAAAGAGAGATGAAATAAAATGAAATTAAAGTTATTAGGTTGCGTGAAAAGTATCGTGAAAAGAGTAGAAAATTATAAATTAAAGTTATTACAATTGCAAAAAAGTATCCATATATTTATGACTTCCTTTTATAAAGAATGATAATTTTGGAAGAGTTAATTTTTGTGCACTTTCCTTTTTATTTCATGTTCGTTGTGAGTGAAAAGTTAAATATGTGTGATCTAATAAGTTAATGATATTTTCTTTGATACTTTCTTTCATACACAACAATAGAAAGTGTAATTTTTCTCACATTTTTTGTACAAACAACTTTTCACTTTCCCTCAAACCAAACATGCCGTAAATTTATCACTTTTCTTCTCACTTTTTCATGTTGGTTTTTTTATTTAGTGTTAATATTGTATAACTTTTATATAATAATTAACAAGTTCATTAAAATTCATTTAATTATTTTATTTTATTTTGTTGAATAATTTTTTAGATTAAAATATTTATCGTTATAATTTAAATTTAATTATTTATTATAGTTGTTAAAATATAATAATAAAAAATGTTTTTCAATATTTATACACGTATTTTGGATTTAAGAAACATAACACTTGGCGCATTTAATTTAGAAAAGTAGAAAATAAAAAAAATTATATGGGATTTTATAAGAGAAAAAATTATACATAGAAAAATAGAGTAAAATACATCTGTCATATAATAGAATGTTTCAAAAAAACAGAGTAACGTTTAAAGTTTTGATAGGAAAAAATGTATTTCTTTCCTTTCATTTTACTAGTTATTTTAGTTTTTTTATAATTTTTCAAAGATAAAATAAATTATGTATTATTAGTGTAAAAACTTTGATATTAACAATCATAATGATTCATATATGATAAGTTTATTAACTTTATCAAATAATATTCAGTCATGTAACTGAAATGATATGGTTGAATACTAATGTAAAAGTCTCTTAAACTTATTGCAGAAATTAAATTGTTTTTTAAATTAACTAATATATACTTCTTTTAATGTAATAATTACACATATATTATAATATTATCCAATACCCACATTAATCCAATTTTTTTAAACTTAACATTTTAATAAATGTATTTTATTAACTAGCTTATTTATAATTTATATTTAGGATACAGTAAGAACACCTTAAACAACAAATAAAATGAAACGAATGAGAGAATATAGAAATAGTGACTAAAGAAGTAGTGAGTTAATAATAAGAAAAAAGATTTATTTTTCTTTCAAAATGTTTCCATTAATTATGCAGTGAAAATCAGTTAGAATGAAACTATAAACATATAGAAAAGCCCTAATTTATAAATTTCCCCTAGTTTTTTAGCATTCCATACTTTTAACTACAATTCAACCGAAAAAGGAGATGGAAACAAGCTTCACCAGCAAAGCTAGCTGGATTGCAATATTTCATTTTTTTATACATATATACTATAATTTTCCTTTAGACTAGTTTTAGTATTTGACTAGTATAAAAACTAGGTCCTTTTTCTTGTCAACAAAAACTAGGTGCTTCAATAAAAATGTTGGTTTTAAAGTGTAAACAACTCCCTTGTCATCATCCTAAAAGAAAATTTCCTATGGGCCTTTGAAAATACAGAGTAGCGGGCTTGGGTTCAAAAACTCGTAGGTGGAAGAAAGAAACATAATAAAGTCAGAATTGGAATGAGAAGTGAAGAGAGAAGATAAAAACTAGTTTGCACCAAAAACCTTAACCTAGATTACCCTGATCCTGCTAAGCACTAAGGAGCAAGTTACAAAGGGGCGTGTGTTAGCATGGACATCAAAACCTTTGCTTTCGCCGCATCTTCTCCGCCGTTACCGGTAATCGCCGCCGCCAAGCTCGCCGGAATCTCACTCCCGATCGATTCCTCTCTCTCTCCTGACTCACCTCCCACATTTCTCTTCTCCGATGGGTACATTTCGGATCTCCTTTTTATTTGCTTATTTCTTCCAAGTCTTCAACTTTTAGCACCCCCAAAGTTTATTTCTCAGTGTAACATCTAGCAACACTCAAATGCTTCAAAATAAACCAAGAATCAGTCACACTATGGTGCATATATGCGTTCAAGTTCGTTTTCAATTTTAGATTACTGTAAATTCATGTATAAAATAAAAATGATATTTTAAGCCCCTCTTGTGTAGGATAGACATTTTTGGTATCATGCACAAAACGTATAGCATGTTTACGATGTAAAATGATGTGGGTTTTTATGTTTTATATTTATATGAATTTCATTTCTGTATGGCTACCCTTTGAAACGGATTATGTCAATTCTTCAATTTGGTTTCTGTCTCTATTATACTAATACTAATATATAATAATAATACCACTAAATAAAAAAGCAAAAAGAAGGAATTATGTGATTGCTAGATTTTCCCTCAATTCTCCTACAAGCAGGGCAACCATATCTACTATCTATTATTAGTAGTTGATCAAAGCATTTACTTTGCAGGATAAAGTTGCACGGGTCATATGTTCTTCTACGTTATATTGGGCGAGTTGCCAGCCTTCCCAATTTCTATGGGCAAAATGCATTTGAGTCTAGCCAGGTCATTTTTCTGATGTAACATAATATTAATAATATAGTAATGCAAGAGTTTGTCAAAGATGTTTTTGTGCAATAAAAGGTTGAGTATTTTTCGTAACAAATATATAAAGTTGCTTAATAAAATTTTGAGTTGTTTTCCAAATATTACTTTCATGTGTTACCCTTTGATTCTAGTTGTGAACTCACTGTATCGTCTTTTTTACTAGTTTCGCTTCTGCACTTTCAGATTGATGAATGGCTGGAGTATGCCCCCGTCCTCTCATCAGGCCCTGCTTTTGAGAATGCATGCAAATATATAGATGAGTACTTGGAGAAGCGAACATTTTTGGTTGGTTATTCATTGTCGATTGCAGACATAGCAATCTGGGCAGGTCTTGCTGGTACAGTTTTGTATTACACCTATTGTCCTGTGGTACTGCTAGGTTACTTTTATACAACCCACCTATGAAGGAGAAAATCATTGTGTTTATGACGACCCTGAGGATTTTGCTTTACTGTATCAGTGCTAACAAACTAGGTTTAATCTGTAGCTTTGTTGTGTTTTTTGGACATAGGGACTCTATTGTGGTTGATACTTTTATATATTGCTATGGCAGTGTTTCCAAAAAAAATTTCTATCCTTCATTTCTTTTTATTCATGTTAGCTTGTCAGTCAATAAGTTCTCCACTCTTTATTCTGCATACCATGAGGGCCCATTGTTATTACACACAATTAAAATAGACTCTATTTGTGCTATATGCTTTTGCAGGTTCTGGAAAGAGATGGGAAAGTTTGAGGAAGTCAAAGAAATTTCCAAATCTTGTGCGATGGTTCAATTCAATAGTGACAGAACATGGTTCTGTCTTAAATGAAGTTACATCAGCACATGTTGGCAAAAAGGGATTGGGAGATCCAACTGCAGGCAAGTCAAAAGACCAGTCAGTAATCACTAATAAAGTGAAGAGTGTGAATGGGGATGTATCTGAAAACAATAAAGGAGGAAGCAAACCTACAGCAGAAATAGATCTTCCAGATGCTGAAGTCGGAAAAGTTCGCTTGCGATTTGCACCTGAACCAAGTGGCTATCTTCATATTGGACACTCAAAAGCAGCTCTTTTGAACAAATATTTTGCTGAGCGATATCAGGGGCAGGTTATTGTACGTTTTGATGATACCAATCCTGCTAAAGAAAGCAATGAGTTTGTGGAAAACCTGGTTAAAGATATTGATACATTGGGCATCAAGTATGAAAAAATTACATATACATCAGATTACTTCCCTGAGTTAATGGAACTGGCTGAAAAATTAATTTGCCAGGGTAAAGCATATGTTGATGACACTCCACGTGAACAAATGCAAAAGGAGAGAATGGATGGCATAGAATCTAAATGCAGAAATAATAGTGTAGAGGAGAATCTAAAATTGTGGAAGGAAATGATTGCAGGAACAGAGAGGGGCTTGCAGTGTTGTGTCCGTGGCAAGTTGGATATGCAGGACCCAAACAAATCACTTAGAGATCCTGTTTATTATCGTTGCAATCCAATGCCACATCATAGAATTGGATCCAAGTATAAAGTGTATCCAACTTATGATTTTGCTTGTCCATATGTTGATTCTATCGAAGGAATCACACATGCTCTTCGATCTAGTGAATATCATGATCGCAATGCTCAATATTACTGGATTCAAGAGGACATGGGTCTTAGAAAAGTTCTTATCTATGAATTCAGCCGGCTGAATATGGTATACACTCTTCTCAGCAAACGAAAGCTTCTATGGTTTGTACAAAATGGGAAAGTGGATGGATGGGATGATGCACGAATGCCTACTGTACAAGGAATTGTGCGTAGAGGTTTGAAAATTGATGCTCTGATACAGTTTATTGTTGAGCAAGTACGTAAAAGGTTTTGCTTTCATTTATTTAAAAAAAAAGATGCATTCTCTAACAAATTAGAAATCATGAGTAGAATGTTTTTATGGATGGTTGTGTTTGTATTTTTGTGTGCTTGCTTGTATTACTGATATGCTAAAGAATGTTGACGACTCCTCTCTGATACTTATACAGGGGGCGTCCAAAAATCTAAATCTCATGGAATGGGACAAACTCTGGACCATTAATAAGAAGATTATTGACCCTGTCTGTCCTAGACACACTGCCGTCATTGCAGACAGACGTGTGTTGTTGACTCTCACTGATGGTCCAGAGAAACCATTTGTCCGCATCATACCTCGGCACAAGAAATATGAACCTGCCGGAGATAAAGCTACAACATATACTAAAAGGATATGGATTGACCACGCTGATGCAGTGTCTATATCAGCAGGTGAGGAAGTAACATTGATGGATTGGGGAAATGCCATAGTGAAGGAAATACAGAAGGACCAAGATGGAAATATCACAGGGTTGAGTGGTGTTTTGCATCTTGAAGGATCTGTGAAGACCACAAAATTGAAACTCACTTGGCTACCGGAGACAGATGAACTAGTTAGCCTGACATTGGTGGAGTTTGATTATCTAATTACAAAGAAAAAGGTATGTGATAATCCACTTTTATTTTTAAGCCCGTTTTCAATTTCTAGAACCTTTAGACCCTGTTTGTTTGACACATCAGATAAAATTGACAGGATAGGATAAGCTATATCCCATTTGGTCTTGTAAAAGTTGTGGTGCATCAGCAGAATAATATCCAGATGATGGTTTTATTGTGTATTTTGTGTTTTTCAAACAACTCTTAACTGGGGTTTAGGCTAAAACTAGATAGGATGAGAAACTAATCATCATTCTTTCTCCCCCCTCCTGGCCTCCTCTCACCACCACCATCTGGCCTATACACTACTAACACCAGTCACTTCCTCTCAACCACCATCTGCTTCTACTTAGTACTTTACTAATTACTACTAAAACCATTGTTGCCACCTCCACTGCTCCACCCACTCCCGTGAAGAAAAAATGTCACTTTTATCTAAGTAGATATTTGTTTATACCAACAAATCAGGAGTTGTTTCAGCACTGACCGTACGTTATTTGCAATCACTGTCACACACCCAATAAATTTGTGTTATTAATACTTTATGTAATTCATTGGTTGTAGCTTGAAGAAGGGGAGGATTTTCTTGATGCGCTTAACCCATGTACCAAAAAGGAGACTTTAGCATATGGAGATTCCAACATGCGAAATCTTCAGCGTGGAGAGTTATTGCAACTGGAGAGAAAGGGATATTTCAGATGTGATGCGCCCTTCTTTAGGCCCTCACAACCAATCGTGCTATATGCAATCCCTGACGGCAGGCAGCAGACATGTTTGAAGTAATCTTTTGATCTTGAAACTGTTTGGAGCATGACTGACCAACTTGGTAACGGGGATAACAAGTTTGTGGAACTATATTTTATGTTTACCATCACATTGTACTATGTTTATAAGCAGACCATTATAGTTGGATTTTTTACAAGTAATTGGAAAAGTCTTTTTTTTTTTTTTTTTTACTAATTGCAATAGACTTTACGAAAATGCTATTGATTTTATGTATGCTTATGTGGAAATACTTTACTTTTAATTATCAACTGATTTGGTGAAGAAATGAAAGGAGAGCAAATTTTGAATTTTTTTTATCTCTATTTTTCTTAACAAAATACATAAATGTATCATTATTGTTTTATTTTCTTCTCATGGAAAGATATCGGTGAGGTATGTTTGAGGGTGTTGTTTTACAAGATAAAAGTTTTTTCTTTTTTTAAATTAAGAAAGTTATGTTTTTATTAATCCAGGATTTTTCCTAAATGAGAGTTAGAGTCTTTAGAGAAAAATATTATCTCATGATATTCTAGAGGATTAAAATTTAAAAACGTAATTTTCCTAAGTTTTAGAAAATGCAATTTTATTTAATTAGATTATTATTTTATTAATACCAATTTTTTTTAACGGAAATACAAAAAAAATAAATTATTTCATTGACATTTATTCAATTAAAATATGAAGAGATGAAATAAAATTTAAAAAAATCTTTTAGAGGTTTGTAAATTAAACTAAATATTTTTTTAGCCCAATAAAAATTAAAATTTTAAAGTGGTAATTATTTTAAAATGAATGATGTAAATAATGCATAAGTATTTACTTTAGATATGTTAAAGGACATAAATAGGTAACGAGGACTTCAGTGGAACAACCCGAAGTTGAGATGACTTGAGAGGCACAATAATTAAGCACTTATCTGTCTTAGTAATAATCATGAAGCTTTCAAAGAAAAATGCTGGGACAAATATATGAGTTTAATAGCTATTTACAATGAGTTAAATAGCTTTCAAAGAAGAAAAATGTTGGGATAAATATATGAGAGTACAAACGATTCTTTGATTTAGCAAAAGATGCAAATGCAACAATAAAAAGGATGAGGATGAAGAGACGGGCTGAAAGTGACAATGAAGGAGATAGTTATTTGCCTAGGAGATGGATAACAGAAGGATCGCAATTGTATTAAGTTAAGTCTACTTATAGGATCCTGAATGATGATTCAAGTTACCCGAAGTATGTGTTTTACAAAACTTGTGGGTATCGGGTATACCACCAAAGGTTCAATGTCTAGCTTGAAAGGCAGAAATAGACAGATTGGTAACAAGACAAAATTTATGGAAGAGAGGAATAATTCAGATTGGTAATAACAAATATGTCTTTTGTAATGCAGAGTTGGAAACAATGCACCATTTGTTTTTTTACTACTTGGTAACTTTGCAGGTGTGAAAGACTTTGTGTGCTTGATGTAAGTGTTTCTCAATTTTGTTGTGTTATTAGTTTTGTTTGATGTATTTTTGCAGCTACGACACATATTGTGTATCGTTGGTATTATTTAATAAAATTCTTGGCTTATAAAAAAAAATTCAATTACCAAACCTTTATTTATTTTACATATGAATTCCTATAGTTAATAAATTTATCGTATGTTAAGAGTTATGGTTGAATGTAAGTTAATAAATTTACTGTATATTAAGAGTTATGATTGAATTTAAGTATAAAAATTATTATCGATATCGCATAAGTAATATTTTCTATATATATATTATTGTAATTTTATAAATATAGTTAAATTTAGTGTTATTTATTAAATATTTTATTGTTCACTGCCATTTTTTTTATTGGTTATTGTATTTATAATTTTAAAATAAATTTTATTATCACTTATTAATAACTACGCATTAAAATGCATTGTTACATGTCATTTCAGATCAGTTATTGACCTAGCATGCCTAGAGATATGCATATGCCCATTAATTAGGAAGACAAAATGAATAATAGTTTTTTGAAAATTAAATCAAATTTAAACACTTTTTTCTGCAAATAAAAACATATTTTAACTAAAATATTGTCAACAAAATATACCAAGTTAGTCTACTTTCATTAACTCTCATGGAATGCCAATTTAAACGAGGTAAATGGAATAGATTACCAGGACACTCATCCAAATTCAAGATAGTATTGATTATCTTTGAAAAAAAGAAGATAGTATTGATTATATTTTAAGTGATGTTTAGTGTGAGAAAAATGTTTTTTGTTTTTATTTTCTAAAAATTATTTTTATTTTTTTAAGTTTTTAACATTTAAAAAATACGTTTGTTTTTATTTGATATTTTTTATTTTTAAAAATAATTTTGTTAAATTAATCAATTTTAAAAAAAATACTAAGATATTTATATGTATAGTTTAAAATATATTTATATATAGCTTTTTTTATAATTACCATGCTATTAAATTTTGATATAGTGTTAACTTTTAAAAATACTGAAAATAATTATTTTTTTCTTTGTTTTTTGAAAATATTTTCAATAAAATTATTTTCTAAATTATAACCAAACATAATATTTTCATTATATTTTTTGTTTTTTCTAAAAATAAAAATAAAAAATGTACAAAACAAATGTCACCTTAACTTCTAGATTTTAAAACTTTATACACCGATAACAAAAACCATTTATTTTAATTTTTCATTTTATTTTACACAAAGAAAAACCTAAAATAAATGTTTTACGAAGTTTTCTTTTTAAGAAATTGTTTTACAAAGTTAAAGAATAAAAAAAAAAGTCGACTTGTACGCGTGGAAAGACTAATTTATGATTTAGTTGGTGGCATTGGATAACGTAATCTGTTGGCTTATTTGTATTTGATCCTGCTACTCCCTTGTGGGGTAAGGTTCATCTATTAAAATGTTGGGACATCCAATTTAGTGGGTCTAAGTATAAGGAAGCTTCACTATTTTAATATGAAAAAGAAAAACTTATGCATTGCCATTGTTGGTTGATTTTTATCCATTAATACTTTAAATGATAAGTATTAATGATAGCTGTGCGTAGATTTTTTTTTGAGTAAAAGTTGTAGATAGAGATATTAACCTCTTCTAATATTCGCTCGCCCAACTGCTGGAAAACTGGAAAAGTATATGCCAAAGAAACAAAGTGAAAGTTTTGGGTGCAGTAACTTGTACTATTCCTTCACAGGAGAATAAATCCAAGCCAACACAATTTTTTATGGCTAATTTAGTTACCAAACATACAATCATCTTTCAAATTTAAATTATTAAACAAACCAATGTCCCTTCTACATTCTTCTTTATCAGTTGTTCGACCTTGAATTATCAAGTGACATAAGGTTAAAAAGAAGGTAAAAGAATACACTTGACAATTGACAAGAAATTATTATACAGTTTAAGAGTATGTGATGCGATCAATTTTTGAATTTATAAAAGAATTGATAAAATGTGGCATGACATGAAAATTGATCTAAAGAGCACATAATCATGAACCATGTAATAATATATGTTGGAGAAGAAAGAATAGAAGCAAAGCAGCTAGCTAGCTTGGTGTTTTGAATTAGTTTTAGGGTGAAAGCCTGGACTTGATTTTGTGAACCTGCTTGGTTCCAACCTGGAAGGTCTTGGTCAAGACATGGTCTGGAACTGAAGGTGTGGCAGCAAACAAGGTTGTAGCAATGGACTGTGTGCCTGGAAGTTGACTGTTGAAGGCTGATATGACAGCAGCAGGGACCTTAGCATTGTTGTTTTGAAAGTGAAGCAAGCCTTTTGGGAACACAAATATGTCACCCTTGTTGATGGTCTTTGATATTAGCACATTAGCTGTGGTTATGAACCCTACATCTAGTTGCCCTTCCAGCACAAACACAACCTCTGTGGCACGTGGGTGTGTGTGAGGTGGGTTTATGCCACCTGGGGCATAGTCTATTCTAGATAGAGACACACCAAGTGTGTTCAGTCCTGGGACTTTCTGAACGTTGGCTCCAGTCACCACCGACCCGTAGGTGTTGTTCGTGGCTCCTGTTTTTGCTAATATGTTGGAGAAGAAATCTGAGGCATTTACCTTTGCTGCTTCTTTGCAGGTGAATCCATTCACTTTCACACCTGTTTTCCATCATAACCACACCTCACTCTTTATCATTCAAGTAAACAAACACTGTTGTGTTTATACTGTTCTTTTTAAAATTTATACCAATGATAGTCATTAACGAATAAAAATTGCACTTGCCAATCATGCATGCTGTATGCAAGAGTTATGGACTAAGGTTGTTTTAGAAAAATAAAAAACAGAGGAACTATTCACGCGTGGTGTTGATACTTGATAGTATAGGAAAGGGACAAATAGAAGTTAATCATGTTGGTGGGAATGCTAAACTAGGGTTGAAATAATTAAACAATGGAGTCAGGAAAAAGCAAAATTAAAGTAGTAGGTAGAAGTGGTGTGTCTTGGAGAATAATGTTGAGCTAACGTGATAGAAAAAAAAAAAGAAGATTAAAGAGTAAAGAAAAAGGATCAAATCTAATTATTCAAAGGGGAAAAAAATACTGTTAAAAGAAAAAGGGCGCGGAAGAGACATTCTTTTCTGGGTTTGTTATTAATTGCATGATTAAAGTTTGGAAACTTAAATTTGAATCAACTTCATTTTACATGAGTTTGTAAATGTAACTCTTCATTGAGACAAAATTCTGTCTATCGAAACGAATACATTATTAAACAAGACATTTTTTAACTAATTTCGGAGCTGTCCCAAGTTGAAAACCAAGCATGTTTTTGGTCTTTGTTGGACGCATGATGCATGAAAATTTGGTCAGTCCTCTAGTCTGTATGGTGAATAGAATTAGAAAGGGAGAAAAAAATGAAAAAAGAGTGATGTAAAAGGAGCAGAACCTGAGCCAAGGTCAGCGACACAGAGGTCTTGAAGAAGATCAGGATCTGATGAGACAGCGGAGGCTAAGAGCAGAGCCAAAGTCATGAGAAACAACAAGTAGGACACCTTCATGTTCATGTTCATGTTCATAGAATGGTTAGGCATAATATGATGAAATGAAAATAAATGCTATAAACCAATAACTATAAGGAGGTAGCCACAAGGCAACAATTCTTTGGATAATCAAATTCAAAGGTGGGCTCTTGTGTATTTATAGCAAGATAGAGATATCCAAGTTTGACAGGTGAATTAAGAAAATTGGTGTGTCAATTTAAAGCATGAAACGGGTTGGTTTTTTGTATAAGTTTTTTATTTTAAAGTTTTATAAAAAAATACTTTTAGTTTTTAAAATTTAAAATACTTTTTTTAGTTTCTAATTTATTTTTATTCTTTAATTAATGCTGTTAAAAAATTACATAACGCACATTTTTATATTTATGAATCACTTTTTTTTTTAATTTTAATATTTTCCATCTTTAATTTGATATTCGATATACTCAAATACACAAAAACTTATAAACAAATAATGTTAATACAAAAATCAAGTTAATTTCAGAGTTTGAAAAAAAAATAAATTCAAAGACAAAAAATTATTTTAAGTGAAACTTTAATTACAAAAACCTTTTCTTCTAGTCACTCGTTTTTATTTGGTTCTGTTGTCAACACTTAACACAACACCCGTGCCATTTCTTCGACTTAAAGAAAACTTATCCATCCTAAACCTAAAGCAAAGTAAAATGGGCCTCGTCCTCGGGCCTCACCTTTGGTTTGGGCCCTTTTTCTACCTCTTACTCTTTGCTTTCCTTGATAAAGGAAATTTTGCGAATTGTTAGATTTAATTTATCATCACCAAATAAGTGAACTTCAAATGTATTTTTTAGGTACATTAAAAACACATTAATTTAAGGATACTGCTTCCGTGTTACACGAACACACGTGATTAGAGATGTGGTGAAATAAAGTGGTAGCAAGGAATATAGGAGTGTTCTTGGTCTTTCCATCTGTTAAAGTACAATTGTGTTATTCATTTACAAGCAAAATAATAGTTCCCTGGTGAAGTTATTAACTTTTAGATGTATGCTAATAAATGGTACAAACACCACTAGAATTATCGTGATTTTCTGCCATTTTTCAAGTATCCGCTTCTTGTGGATTTTCATGCAAATTATAGTGTATAAAAACTATTTCTGCAAATTTAAAAATACGTATGAAATTCTTCTGAATTTAAAAATCTGGATAAAATTTCTGTAAATTTTCTTATGGTAAACTTTTTGTAAGTAATTTTTTTCAGATTTTAAAAGAACAAAACATACATGCAAATTTGAAATTGGCAGGAATGACCTCGAATTTTCCTGCGAAATATATTTCCCAAGAATTTTAAAAAAGAATTAAATTTAAAATTATTAATAAATATATAAATTAATAATTAATAATTAATAATTATAATTACCATATTTTAATACACAGAATTGTGATCCTAAACATGGATTCTTTCACAAAAGGTCTGCCTAGTAATTCGGTTGGGTTTTTCTTTGCTTCTATCCCTCTTGAAAATTATTGGTCAGTTCAAAGTGATTTCCTAATACTGATATTAAAAAATGTAAATTAATTGTTTAGAGCATGAGATGATACGTTGATTGTAAGTTTCCTGCGATTATTTCGGTAAAAAAGTTTGTAGGTAAGTGTTGCAAATATAAATTTTCTTAAGAAAAAATCACCCACAAAAGTTTTATCTGAAAATTTATTTTTACAGATAAATTTGTAGGAAACCACTTTCCAGTGGTTTTTTCCATAAAACCCACAAGAAAATTTGCAAGTAATGTAAAAAATTCTAATAGTAGAATGTAAAGACACGTTCTTAATTTTATGCCATTTTTTATTTCTTGTCTTCTAGTTTATCTATTTTTATATCATTAGTTTGTATTTCGTTCTCAACTCTATAGAATATAGTTGTCTTCTTGTTGATGATGTTGATATTCCTTGAAATTTAATACAGGGTTGAGTAGAGGGACAATATGTGTATGACTTGACTTTGATAAACAATTGGCAATGTATTTGGATAAGTTGCTAAAAGCTTATTATCCAAAATGCAAAGAATCTCAAGATAAGTAGCATTTCTCTTAGCACATAAAGTTGATGAACATGTTAAATGGTTAATGGGGAATGGGGAAGGTGAGTTGTGCCTTTCTCTTAGACGTTTCATACCACAAATAAAATAAGAGCCATGGCTTGGCAGTGCATGGTTTGTGGGAACTTCAATTTCTGCTAAGCGAAGATAAAAACATAGATCACCCTCCAAATTCAAATCCATTGTTCTAATTAATGGACATTTTTTTCTCTTGAATCATTGTCAATTGTTCTCTCCGCAATATCAGTTGGAATTTTCCTAGTTGGTTTGCTTGCTTAAAACCGCTTCTCAATGACTTCTACGGTTACTGATTATTCTCAGGACAGTATGACTCAACATAGTTTTTTGGTTGCAAATATATAATCTTATCAATTATATTCGTCTACTTCTTAGTTCTTAACCAGAAAGACATTAATCAAACTAATATCGTCACTCTAGTGAAAAGTTGTAACATGTACAATGTTCTAGATTTAAACCTATGTTCTTGGGACTGGCCTACATAGAATTTAATTGATTGGGACTAGGCCCTTGGGAGTTGCTGCTCTAATGTTCAATTATTTCGAGCATCAGATTAAATTTGAAAATAATGAATTTCCAATAAGTAAAATATGTTTCATTGTTATAAAATTTGTAAAATATAAAATGCAATTTTTTTTTATCCTATAAAACTATGTTTTTTTTGTCATAATCTATCAGGATGTTAGTTATGAAGTTGGCGTGACTATAACTTAACATGTGAATTTGATAATTAGAAGGATAAATTTTAAGGCTTTATTTGCGTTGTTCCTTTGATCATTTACCTCCTTTGTGTTGTTATTTACCTTTTAACTCCATCTTACATAATTAATAAATCCTAAACCATTAAAATATATTACATGTCAATAAAATTAGAGTTTAATTAATATTCATTGACAATATAAAGTGTAAATAAATTTTATATTAACATTTAATCATATTTATATTATTTTTAAAGTATCAATTGATAAAATTAAACTTACTACAAATAAAAGTTTGTAATTGAATATTTCTGTACTAACGTTTGGCAGCCACATTAGAAGCGTTACTAACGTTTACCCTATTAATCATCAAATATAAGTTAAGAGTTGCAGGTTGGTGGAGGGGTTGTAGGTTTGAGGGTCAGATCGAAATTGGATTTTCGAGGTGCAGTAGCATAAACAAAGGTGCTAAAAGAAAAGCCCATTATTTTGGTACTTTACTGATTTGAATACCTATTCCCAAAATATGCTGTCAATAAAAATGATAATGAATAAGATTTGGTAAAAGAGTATTTAAAAAAAAAATATTTGATCTGATTTTTGTACCGTTGGATACCACTTCATGTATACGTATCTTTTATGAGCATAATATGAAAAAGAAGTCAAAAAACATTAAATATAAAATAAATTACAAAAACATTCACAATCCTCATAAATCTTTACTTTTTTACCATAACATTAAATAATATTATAAGTTTATTAAAAATCACTATAAATAACTTGAACTTTTATAGTAAATTCAATTTTTATCTTATTATTATATTAAATAATATTATATATAAGGTAAGAGTAGGATAAATTAAGTACTATAATACCCATATTCACCCCAAAGTCACATAATTTTTTGCAAATCCAAACCTTACTACACAATTTACAAGTAATTACCATTCCGCGTGCGAATATTTTTACAGGAACTTATTATTACATTTTACCATCCCTAGTTTTCAGCCATATTTTGACTTCAACCAAAAAAATGATAGTATTGCATTGGAAAATTTTAGCAACTTCTCGGCGTAAATTCCATAGAGGCTTGTACAAAATGAAGGTAGATGTCACTCAGTAGTTAGTGTACCTTCTCATAAAAGAATAATTACATAATTAGAAGAGTTTTAAGATCATATATTAAAGGCAATAAAAAAAATTTTATCGTCAACTAATAAAAAATCATCGTTCATATAAATTTTTAAGTAAATTATAAAATAACTCAAATTATCATACATAATAATATTAACCAGGGAAGCCAGTGAATAGTCATTCGATGCAGAAGGAAAGGAAACCACAAGTCAAATTACAACCAGGAATGGGGGATTAAGGGTGTCTCTGTCAAATGAAGTACCGCATCTCAATTGTCCTTCTACGTAAGAAGAACTTGGTAGCTTACATTAGTCAAGTTCACTAAATCTACCTCAATATACAATTTGGAAGACTGCGCATCGGTATTGCAAATTAATCCTCCTTCATGTTAACTGCAACAAATCAGACGAAAAATAGAGGCAGTCATAGACGTGAAGCATGCAAAAGAGGTCAGTCACATAAATAGGAGATGAAAAAAATAAAAGACATTCAGAACTCTAACCTTATCAAGACACAAAGCTAACTATTTCTTCTTCTTACCACCAGCCCTGCTCTTTTTGTTAGTTTCTTTAACATTATTCACTGGTGTTTCCTGTCCAAGAAAAAAAAAACCTGTCAATGCGTGGACTTCCCAAATCAGAATAGTAACTTGTTCTGGGGTGCTTTCATTCTTCCAATATTTTGCGTTAAGCGCTTTATCTTTTACACAAAAGCAGTATTTTTAGTTACACTCAGCAGATATTTTGAGAGGTGATGCTTTTAAAAGCTAGGGGAGCTTTGCCAATTGCTACCCAACTCTAGTTCAAGTAGGATGCCAATTGACCTCACTACACAACATACTTTGTCATTCCAATCTGAAAGTCCATGTTGGGCTTTGTCATCAATTCATCAATGTCGAGCATCACCTATTTTGCTCAAATTAAAACTCAACTCACCCCAGCAACCATGTGGGAGTGAGGCTTGGCACACAAATCAAGAAACCAAATAATATTATAGCAAATCGATGGTCTTTGATAATAAATATTCTTCTGGATGATTAAAACATATTAGAGAGAAATACTGAAAGAAAAAGGGAGGATGAGAATCTCCTTAACAAAGACAAATAATAAAGGATATATAAATAAGATAAGACAAACTCTCCACTTCTGTGCCTATTGGTTATAAAATATGGCTTGAGCATTGTAAGAAAGCTTGACATCGTTTTTACAGTTACTCATGCAAAATTGGCGGGCGAATTATTAATTTATTATAATAACAGAACAAAAGATAGATTATTGATAAGCACAGAATGACTTTGGAGGTTCACCAGGGATATTCAGCTTCAGGCATCAAAGCAGAAACCTCTAGACAAAGATATGGAGCTTGGAACCCAGATTGTATTTTGGCAAGCTCAAATTGCCAAAAACCATGGGCCTTGACCCGTTAGAAGGTTGCACAGAGGACATCTTAAGCTCAATTGCTGGTTTGAAAGATCTAAGCATGCATTTGATATCCTGTCATTAAGCGTAGCCAAAATTATCTAGCATGCAAATTTTTAAATGAATATGGGAAAAATTCCAGTTTTTGGTTCTTTTATCTGATTTGGAAGGAAAGGTCTCCCGTTATTACTAGTGAAAAAAATATGGGAAGGGTAAAGGGGGCTGAAAAGTTCCATGTCCTTATTTGGCTGAAGAGGATAGGATAAATATATTGCTTGCCAGACAGACCAGGGTGTTCAGTTGCTTTCTTCCATACCGAACACCATTCATCATCACACTTTTGAGCAGATATTCAATCATTAAAAAATGAAGTCTCACATTCAATATATAAATATATTGCATATCTGCATTTCAGATTTCGAAAAGTCATACTATAAATTTTTGTACAAATTATGTTAATAAGAGGATTACAATAGTTCACGATTTAGTTTCAGGCAGATAAATTGGGGATAAAAAACAAAAACTGAATCACAGCCAACCCAAAGTCTGACCACAATGCACAAATGTTATAGTGAAGAACTTGCCAGGCTTTATTCAAAATTCAAATAATTCTGGATGTTGAAATCTAGTGGAGATGATAGACATAATGGTTACATACCTTGCGTTTGATAGGTACTGATAGATTTGCTGCTGGCTTAAAAAATGATTCCAACCTGTTGTTTTCAAAGAGAGAAAAGAGGAGTTAGGTAGGACAAGAAGAAAAAAGTTTAACACTCATGTCCACTGACTTAAGAATCACTTACCGGCCTTGTGATGACTTGTTCTTCGCCGCTTTGATTTTTTCTATTGCCTAACACATCCATATAGAAATCAATAAAGTTTTCTGAAGAGACAATTGAAACCCTACTCAAGCAGTCCATAATAATACTATGGTTCAGTTTGGATGAGCTTCTCTAGAAGCCCTTTTAGGAATAGATACAAAGAAAAAATACAAAAGAGCTTTTCTATAAATTTTTCTAAAAGATGTGGAACTTTTTACAAGTTAATTTGTAAAAAGTCTTAACATTTTTTAGAAAGGTATGTAAGCAAATTTTTACATATTAACTTATGATAAGCTAATTTTAGCCTATGAAGAAGTTTTTTTTACTTTTTTATTTGTTTTTTCTTTTCTTATAAGTGTTTCTAGAGAAGTTCACCTAAAGTGGCCCTATATAGAGTTCTACATACCTTAGTCACTCTATCACTGTTGAAGCCATTCTCATTTACCAGAAATGTTATTAGCCCCTGTAAGAAGGCAACATAATGCAACCTAGTTATCTTGCCAAAGAACACAATATATATATATATATATATATATATATATAGAACAAATATGTGTGTCAGTATGTGAATCCTTGTGCATTTGAAGTTCCCAAACAGAATAGTTATTACTTCTTCATCTGGAGCAGACCACTTAATATCAAGTTCCTTTTCATCAGTTATGACCATTGGTTCTTTAAAAAGCCGTCGAGCCTCCTGATATGGCCAATTATCAGGTATCTGGTACCTGAACCAAATGCACTCACTATGAGTATTTTCCAAGGATGAAAGACCATTATCAAAATGAAATATCGTGAACCTGGCATATTTGAAAGGAGCATGTATATAGAACAATTGAATTTGTACATTAAGTTTTTATAGTGTTAATAGACAGTACTAATCTGATATAATCAGATGATAAAGCCTAATAATAACACCTAACTGGCTCCATTAAATTATTAAAATAAGATATGTAAATAAGATATAGCATGATATAGATGCATTACAAAAGCAAGAAGTTGTGGTGCATTAGTGATACAAATGAACTTATTATTAACTTATAAGGACAAAAATATCAAGGCCAGAAGTCTAGTTGGTAATGCAGCATAAACATAACAGGGATACAAGTAAGCCGTATTCCACAAGCTTATGTCATATAATAAAACATTAAATTGCATACACAAGAAATGGTGATTTTGACAAATAAAATTAAAAAGAAAAAAAAAAAAAACCTCTCTTTGTTTATGTTCTCCAGTATATTTTCAATAGTTCCATGTTGACGAATGAGTTTTAAAGCTGTCTGACCCCCAATCCCTGCGGCACACATCATTTGTCATATATACATATGCATATAGAATTCATACAGAAATCACAAAACCAAACTTAAACCACAATCATATAAATAAAAATGAGTCCAAATATACCTCGAATGCTTTCACAATAATCACAGCCAGAAAGAATG
The DNA here is from genome assembly GCA_037954015.1 of Psophocarpus tetragonolobus. Taxonomy (NCBI): domain Eukaryota; kingdom Viridiplantae; phylum Streptophyta; class Magnoliopsida; order Fabales; family Fabaceae; genus Psophocarpus; species Psophocarpus tetragonolobus. Next base: position 33,579,247 of record CM075692.1, on the reverse strand, counting down.
CATAAGTCAATAAATTGGTCCATGGTAAGATTTAGCTCTTCCAAAACCTGAAACAAAAGAAACCAAAATTATCAGATAAAAAAGTAACCAAAATGGAACTCAAATATGTTGAAAGCTACAGGGACCTTTGCAACATCAAATTCCATCACAGGAATTTTTTTTGAGCTAGGATCCATTAGATGGCGTAGAAATTTAGGGGCTCCAAATGTTAAGGAATCCATGTCTTCAGAAGCCACAGCATAAACCTATAATATATAAAACATTCAACATAAACATAAACGTTAAGTTGATTGATAAAATAACCTCAAAGTTAAGGCATAGCAAAAGAAAGGATTATCAAAAGAAAAAAGGTACAAAAGGAAGAACATAACTGAATTTTATAAGAAAAAGTAATAGAAATTTAGAGCAATATTTGATCTTTTTCATTCCATTAAACTCTGTTTTAAAAGGGATTAGTAATAATATGTTCATTTCAGTTTTCAAGAATCCATTTCATAAAACAAGTGACTCACAACATATATGAACTTGCCTTTCCGGCTTTGCAAAGGGCTGCACACTGAGCCTCTGCTTCTGAGGGTGCCTGTAGAAACCAAAGCCTTAACCAGATGGTAAACAAACAGTACAATAAATACTTTAGTGATGCAATGTCACCTCAACGACGGGCACTCCCATAAGTCTTAAAAGTCGTATGCAGTCCTCATTATGCTGCTTTGTAACCTGCAAGAATATGGAGATATGGCCTCACTAGCATTCACCAAAAGCCAGGCTTCTTCCTCTGTCCATAATGTGTAAATCATATCAAATAAATGAGCTTAAGAAACAATAACCCACCTTCACTGTCCGTTTACTGAATTTTTCGATGTCTTCCTTATTGGCAGTCTAAATGGCAGGAAAAAGCAGCCCACAGTTAATATTGATTTAACAAAAGAAATTACACGCACGAAAGAACCAATGAGGAAAGTCAATAACAAACTACACATATACCTCCAAGGCTTCTGACAAATCCTCAGTAGCCTCAGCCCTCTTGGAGAAACTGTACCAAAATTTTAGTGTGAAAAGCATCATTGTGGAACTTTCAATAATTACAAGTCTACACTAATATAGTTGCCCCCACCCCCCAAGAGAAAAATCAGAACTCTAGAAATAACAGAAAATCCATGTAAAATACCGTTTTGCCAGCTCTTGTTTCTTCAAATCCGGTGGCTTCCCATCAAAAACATATCTGAATACAAGCAATAGAAAAAATCAGTATACAAAATTTACAGAATAAATAGTATATCATCCTCAGAGGCTTCCAACAAAAGAAATATTTAATAAATTTAAAGGATATCGATGTATACACTGGCTTCATCCCGGCTTCTAGAAGTCTGATTGTGCGCGAAAACATCCCCTGCAAATGACTATAAGATACACAACAAACACCGTCATCACACATGGTGAACCACATTTTATTATAAAATGAAAGAAATTGAAACAAAACCAAAACCCACAAGAAAGATTATCTAATTGAAAAATATGAAGAGATTACTGCATACCTGGTAACTTCACCGGCTTCATTAGTGAGCATTTCAGTTCCGCTTCTTCCCACAACAATCTGCACCAAAATCCCAGACAGATAACACGTGATATTAAGTTATTAACATAACTATAAGAAATGTGTTGTATAGAATGGAACTGACAAGGAACTGGTAAATGCTCATGCTAGCGTCAATGGCGATCTTGCGACCGAAGTAGCTCTCGAATTTGTTCTCCTTCATGGATTTTGGGGCATTGTCCGCTAAAAGCTTTGTTAAACCCTAGAAAATAATTGGCATTAACGAAATTAATAAGAATAATAATGAAATTGAAAGGTAAACAGCGATAGAATTATGAAAAAGCGAACACCTTAATACCCATTTTTGGTTTGGGTAGGTGAATAGGAATTCGCAGAGGAAGAAGAGTGGTTGGACGGCAGAAGCAGAACGATAAATGAGAGAAACAACTGCTTCCCGCGCACTCTTCAGACACTACTACTACCAAAGTTGTAATCGATATGGCCAAAACCGTCCTGTACCCTGGTTAGCCCATTCTATCTAAGGCCCAGATACGCGAATTCAAATTTAGGGATTTTCTCTCCGCACCTCCATACTTTCTTATTCCACCTACGTACTCTTTTAAAATAACAAAAACATCCATAGATAAAAAAGTTAACACCTTCTTTCCTCTCACCATTAGTTGGTCTTACCTTTCACTGCATCTTCTTCTTCTTTCGCCTTCCACGATTCCTCCTGTCACACTTGCTGCCGATCCGGAATCCCTTTTACATCTCACTTTGTCTCCCTAACATAGTTACTAGCCTATTTTTATTTTGCTTTCTGCAATTAATCCATACTGAGTGGAATTCAAAAACACTGAGGTATTTAACAAGTTCATATTAGCTAATCTGGACTTGTAATCACAAATTTTTTTACAAGTTTAGATCAGCTAATCCAAACTCACAAATTTTTTTACAAATCCAGATTAGCTTATTTTAACTTATAAAAAATTATGAGTTCGGATTAGCTAATTTGGTCTTATTAAAACAAATTTTTTAATCTAGACTTGTTAAAACAAATTTTTATAAGTCCGGATAAGCTAATCTGGACTCCTTAAAAAATGAAAAATATCAATGTCTTATTGTCTGAACCAACGCAGGCGAGTGAAGAACAAAGAAGGAGATGCATAATTACAGAGAAGGAAGAAGGTTATTAACTTTTTTATTTAAGGACATTTTTTCCATTTTGAAAGAGTATGAAGATGTAGTGAGAAAGTATGGAGGTGTAAGGAGAAAATCTCTCAAACTTATAGCCCAAGCCACAAGCTTATCTATGGCCCAACACTATTTTTTTCATTTAAAAAAAATTAAAAAAAAAGAACTCAAATTGGATTTTGATCACACTTTCACAATAAATAAGGAAGAATGATGTGTTGGAGTTTGAGTCTTGTTTATAGGAACATTGTTAATTGCAAAAGTCTAAATTATTATTCTCATGATTCATATGTGTGTTACTATATCATCTCGGTCTCTGAGCGTATCCAAGTTGCCTTTAGTCTCTTCACACTTCTAACTTTTGAAACAAGGGCTAGTATACTCCTTCAGCCCCTAACTTAGCATATCCAAGTTGCTCTTAGTCTTTTTGCACTTTTAGACTTATGGGATTGGCGTACAACATAGCCCATGGCTAAGCTTAGCCAAGGTGGTTGAGCTTAGCCAAGGCATCTCAAATGACCCGTTTTAAAAAAAAAATTGAAATTTATAAATTAAAAACTCTTCTCTCTTTCTTAACCTTCGTTTCTACCCCCTCCTCATTCTTCTTTCTCTCATTCACTTCTCCTCTCCATCTTTTTTATCTTCACTTCTTTCCCCCTTTCCATCCTTTGTGGTTCCACTTACTTCCAAGTCCCTTACCTAGTGAAAGGTAATGAAACTCAAAATTCCTACTCATTATTTTTTTTTTCCAAAAATAAGTTTGATAACTTTGGGTGTTAGGGATAGTGCTCTGAGGAAGAAGAAGAATACTTATACCATAAATGTTGCTCGTTTTGGCTCTCTAAGATAAACCCATAACTCGTAACTTGGAATAGGCTATTGTCAGGTGTTAGCTTCGAGTAGAATTATTTTTAGAGAGTGGAGCACTAGTTTTAGGGATTTTTATGGTTACCCATAAATAGGTAGAGCTTCAAACAAATTTCTAAATATTGAAAATCTTTGTTGGTGCTCAAATATGTTGATTTCTACCTTGCACATTACTCCTAAAGTTATTGGGAAGTAGTTTGGTTGACTCTCCGTAGTTGTGAGTAGTTTAACAGTCATTGTGACCTATTTTAATAGTTTTATAATTATTATTTTAAATTATCTTATTATATTTTAATTTTTTTACTTAATAGGTTTGGCAAACATACTTTTTATTTGATTTTATTCTCTATGAAATTTAAAGGTTGAGAGCTTTATAAATGTAAATTGATTATGTTTGATGAAATTGGAGATTTATTTTGGAATGAACTTTGAAGTAGAAGAAATTTGGTACTTACATTATGAGGATTCATGTTAGAACTCTATATGTCGTTAGTGGATGATAACAACTTAGATGCACCCAGTTGTATGATTTCGGGTGGAAAGGGTTATCCGTCAGATGAAATTGCCACTTTATGGAGAGGGTTATCAACGAGATGAAGTTGTTCCCGATGATATGATATGATATTGAGACGTGATATGATTATGGGAGGAAAGGGTTATCTGTTAGATGGAGCCACCCAAGAGAGAGGTCACTCTTGGAGGAGAGGGCTATCAACGAGATGAAGCTGCCTCTTGATTTTATCATGAGTAATCCTGTTGTATTTACGTTTCATTTTGGTTTATGTTTTACATTAATGTATTTCATTTCAAATTTGCTTATTTAATGAATATGATAAACGTAACATTTTTATGTTGGGTATAAATTACATGTGGTTGTGCGATTTATTAAACTAACTTATTTAGTAAGTTTTATAGTGAGGAATGTGTTTATCGAACAACTCGTGCGCTAGTATGTTTCGTTTTTGGTTCATGGTGGTTGTTAGACCCTTACTAAGTCTTTTGTAACTTACCTCTTTTCTATTATTTTTTATTCAGATTCTTAAGCAGTTGAGTAGCAGACTGCTGACATCTTCATCTATTCCAACTTTGCTGTTATTTTTGTTGTTGTATGTCTCCTTTTTGTTAGTGGCTATTTGATGTTATTTTTGAACCATTTGTACTTTCTGTAGCTATAGGAAGTCTAGTTATGAGATTTATGTTTAGATATTGCATACTGATGTTTAGGGATGACAATCATACCCACCTTTGAGTGTACTGCCGTATCCTCACCCCAATTTTGATGGGGAAAATCCGTGTTGGTGCTCCCCGTCCCTGCCTATGCCCTTGCCTAAGATAATCGGGGATGAGTATGAGTATGAGTTTGTTAGTCCCCGCCCTGTCCCCGCACCTACCCCCACCCCGCTTCTATATTTGACATATAATTATATATTAAATAAAATTTTACATGTTTGTGTACAAGTCTACACCCTTATGGATAATTAAAACTAAAATATAATCAATAACTTAATATATAATTTATTTAATAACTAATAAAATTAATAAACTAACATATAATTTATTTGATAAATCATAAGTAATTTAAATATAAATATAAAAAAAATATAACGGGGTACCCGCGAGGATACCCGAACCCAAAAAAACCCAACGAGAATGGGGATGGAGATTAAAATTTCATACCCGCCTTCTTTATACCCACCTCCGTCCCACCCCATTGTCATCCCTATTGATGTTGTTGGAAACTCTGGCTAGCGAATTATATTTTCCTATAATAATAGTTACCAATATAGCATTCAGATGACACCATTTGAGGCTTTATACGGAATGCAATGTAGATCATCCATAGGTTGGTTTGAAGTTAGGGAGGTTAATCTTATAGGCCTAGAGTTATTACAAGATGCAATTGAGAAAGTAAAGATTATTCGTGATTGATTGGCTAGAATACAAAGTAGAAAAAAAAGTCTTATTCAGATCGGAGGTGACGTCCTTTCGAGTTTGCAGTGGAGGACCACGTGTTCCTACTGTTTCTCCTATGAAATGTTTGTTAAGGCTTGACAGAAAGGGAAAGTTAAGCCCAAGATTTATTGGACCTTTTGATATTTTGGAGAAAGTTGGATCTGTTGCCTATCATTTGGCTTTTCCCTAGATCTTTAAGCAGTTCATCCAATGTTTCATATTTTTATGCTTTGTAAATACCTTTATGATCCTTCTCATGTGATTTGTCATGAAGACGTGAAATTAGATGAGAATTTATCTTACTTAGAGCAACAAGTGGCCATAGTTGACAAGCAAGTGAGACACTTGTGTTTTAAGAATATTGTTTCTGTCAAGGTTTTGTGGCGAGACCATCGGGTGAAGAGACGACTTGGGAACCTGAATCTATCATGAGTGAAAAATATCCTCAATTGTTTGAATCTTAGGGTTAGTATTAGTTTCAAATTCGAGGATGAATTTTCTTTAAGGGGGAAATATTGAAACACGTCATTTAAAAAAAATTAAATTTGAAATTTATAAATTAAAAACTCTTTTCTCTCTCTCTTAACCTCTGTTTCTTCCCTCTTCCTCATCTTCTTTCTCTCATTCACTTCTCCTCTCCCCTTTTCTTCATTTTCATTTCCTTTCCTCTCTTCATCCTATGGGGTTCCATTTATTCTCAAATCTCTTACCTAGTGAAAGGTACTAAAACCCAAAACTCCTACTCATTCTATTTTTCTTTTCAAAACTAAGTTTGATAACTTTTGGTGTTAGGGATAGTGCTCTGAGGAAGAAGAGGAGTATTCACACGGTAAAGGTTGCTTGTTTTGGTTGTCTAAGGCAAACCCATAACTCGTAACCTAGAATATGCTATTGGCAGGTGTTAGCTTCAAGTAGAATTATTTTTAGAGAGTGGAACACTAGTTTTAGAGATTTTTATGGTTACCTATAAATAGGTAAAGCTTCAAACAAATTTCTAAATATTGGAAATCTTTGTTTGTGCTCACATCTATTGATTTCTAGCTTACACGATACTCCTAAAGTTGTTGGGAAGTAATTTGGTTGACTCTTCATAGTTGTGAGTAGTTTAACGGTCATTTTAATAGTTTTATAATTATTATTTTAAATTATCTTATTATATTTTAATGTTGTTTACTTAATAGGTTTGAGAAACATACTCTTTATTTGATTTTATTTTCTATGAAATTTATTTCAAAGGTTAAGAGCTTTATAAATTTAAATTGATTATGTTTGATGAAATTGGAGATTTATTTTGAAATGAACTTTGAAATAGAATAATTTTGGTACTTATATTATGAGGATTCATGTTAGAACCTCATATGTCGTTAGCGGATGATAATGACCTAGGTGGATCTAGTTGTATAATTTATGGTAGAAAGGGGTTATTCATTAAATGAAACTGCCACTTTTTGGAGAGGGCTACCAATGAGATGGAGCTGCCCCCGATGATATGATATGATATTGAGATGTGATATGATTATGGGAGAAGATGACTATCTGTTAGATGAAGCCGCCCTAAGAAAGAGGTCACTCGGAGGAGAGAGCTATCAATGAGATGAAGTTGTCTCTTGGTTCTATCATGAAGGATCCCATTGTATTTACATTTTATTTGATTTATGTTTTACGTTAATGTATTTCATTTCAAATTTGCTTATTTAATGATAAACGTAAGTTTTATATGTTGGGTTTATAATAAACCCACTTATTTTTTATAAACATAACATTTTTATGTTGGGTATATGATAAACATAACAACACTCTTTAGGGTTTATAATAAACGTAACATTTTTATGTTGGGTATAAATTACATATGGTTGTGAGATTTATTGAACTTACTGATTTAGTAAGTTTTATATCGTTGAATGTGTTTATCGAACACCTTGTGCGTTAATATATTTTATTTTTTTCATAGTGATTGTTACGTTTCACTAAGTTTTTGTGACTTACTTTCTTTTTATTGTTACGTCCCGAGTATATTTCAAAATAATCACAATTATTCATAGGTGAAAACACCATTAATTCAAAAATTATAACTAGTAGCCATTAAATATGATATCAATGACATTTTATTGGAGGATTACCTTTATACTTATGTTATAGTAGATGTCCTGGTCAAGCCACGGAGGAAAGAATTGATAAAGCAATCACTAATGTTCGACGAAACTCGATTCAAACGTTTGCCTACATAATTTCTTTGCTCCAATGTTGGATCAATCCATTGATATGTTACGTTGCAAGCACAACCATGTGCCTTATAGAAGGCAGTCAAGGTGCTTTCAATTTGAAAAAGTTTAATTTCATGAGGATAAGCTTTTAAAAGTTGGGAAAATTAATTGGGATAAATATGAGGATAACAATTCAGCTTCCCAGTTAGATGATTTTACAGAGGAATTGGAGAAGTGGTGTTACAAAATAAAATCTAAAATTCTAATATGACTTTCCTAAGTGTAAAGCGGAATTATATATCTATATGTGCTTGTTTACTTGAAGTTTTATAAACATGTTCTTATTTAAGTATTTAAAAACAAAAATATTCATTTAGTTAGTCTTTTTATAAAATAATTTTTATTTTTTTAGTTTCTGAAAAATAAAGATAATTATAGATAATTTTGCTTTTCTTTATATTTTTGTTTTGAAAATTCAAAATATAGTGAGAAGAGACTATTTTTTACTTTTAATCAATTATATCTCTATAAATATGATTTTTTTTACATCTTTAAAATAATTTTTAAATAAACTCATCAATTTTTATAAATATGATTTTTTTTACATCTTTAAAATATTTTTTAAATAAACTCATCAATTTTTTTTAATCATCTTTTAGAAAAAAAATAATTAAAAATCAGTTTAAAAAAATTAAAAACAAAACAAATCCAAGGATATCACAAAGAGAGGTTAAAGTGAAATTCAATTTTCTTACTGTAAAAGTAACTTTTACTTGTTACTTTTCTAGGAGAACTATTGGAAATAAAGAGCCAATATAAAATATAATATAGATTTCATTAAGTGATTTAATCAAATGGATGAGATTATTTTAATTTTACGAGTATGCTCGAGTCATGTGTATATAATATTAAATACTTGAGAATAGAATTTACAGTTCATATTAATTCCACTAAGTTAAAACATAATTGTCTCTGATAAAAAAATATTTATAATTAGAAAAAATAATATAACATCGATATCTTAATATTCAATCCTATTCATATTTGTAAATATAATAAATTAAAAAACTATGTTGCTTATAAAAATAGATATAATCCTTTACATCCACATTCTATCAATCTTCATCATAATAAAGTCACACCATGATGTTATAGCTCTACACTCACATCTTTATAGTTTACTTTTATTTTTTTATCATTCTCTTTGGTGTATACAGGTAGACCTTAGAAAGAAAAGCATTTATTTTATCTACTTTTACCTTTTTTTTATCGATCAGATAACTAAAAACAGTAAACTGAACAAATAACTGAAAAATCAGAACTATGGTGACGTGATGACACAACAATGCCAATTGAAGAATGAATTATTTGTATAAAAGAATATAATTAATTTAATTTACTAGAAGATTTGGATATGAACTTTCTATAATAGTTCATCAGAAGAAAGAGTATATGATTTGAATATATGAATCATAGCTGCACCTACCTTTTAAATTTGGAATTAACAAATTTAGAGCGCACAAAAGGAGTTTCAAAATCGCAGGCAACATTCCATATGTTGCAAGAAATCAAATTTAAAAAAATATAAAATAATAATAATTTATTATTATCATTGTAAGTATTGGGATGAGGAACGAAAAACCTGAAAATTCCACAAATAAATTGAAAAGAAGAAAATGAAAAATAATAAACACAATGAAAAGAAAAGAGACATAATAAAAAAGTTGACAAATAATTATAAAAACTAATAAATTAAATAAATGCAATAGATGCCGAGCTTAAAAAAAATTAAGCAATTTTATTAATACAATAAAAAATCAGTCCATATAAAGTAATTACTTAAAATGTAACTAATTAACATTACTATAAAAATGTACGGTTGTCATCATGTGTAATACTCTCAAAATAAAGACAATATCTTCTTTTGAGGTTCACTTTTTAAAATATTTATTCTAATCTTATATTTATTTTAAAATTAAAAAATAAATTAATTGTCATAAGAGAGACTTAAACCTACAATCTCTCACTCCTCAAACTTTAACTTTACAATCTCTCACTCCTCAAACTTTAACTTTACTATTAAACCAACCTTATAACTTTAAGAAAAAAATTACTTTAAAATATTAATATCCAACATACATAACTGTCCAACTATATCTATAATTTATAATATATGATATTATATTATACACTATATCTATACTATTAATGAGAATATAACATTTTTGTGTCTACATTTTATGACTATTTTACCTTCTAAACATTTTATAATTATTCTCACTTTCACAAATATAATTTCTCCCTATTAATATATGTACATTTTCACAATTTTTACCTTATCTCAAATCAATCTTCCTTAAACATGATTAATATATGTATACATTTTATGATAAATATTTTTAATAAACATGCAAATACACATATACGGCAATATTTTGAGTTCTATACAGACTCTCTCTTCTTTCTATTTTTTCATATTCATTGTATATTTGACATATATATTGATGATCTGACATATTTTTATCTTGCTATCATGAACAAAAAATATAAAATCAACAAAATATATTTCAAAACATGTCACATAATAATTTATATTTCAAAATATAAAAATTTACAAAAGATATTAAATTAAAACTCTAACGTTGTTATAACATATTAAAATAGAAATGCGAATACATAGGCGTGACAACGGCTGTCTTTTCGCTAATTATAAATAAAGAAAGTAGTAAGAAAATTAGTGAAAAAACATTGTTTCTCTAATTCTTTATTTTCACTCAAAATACATTTATCATTCCAAAATTAATAAAGTAAGAAAGTGTAAAACAAATTTATCATTCTAAAATTAACATTTATTAGTCAAATATATAAAATACCACAGGCTAATTTTATAATTGTAATGATCTTGATTTATAACAAAGTAAGAATTATAAAACAAATTTATCATTCCAAAATTAACAAAGTAAGAAGTGTAAAACAAATTTATCATTTCAAAATTAATATTTATTAATCAAATATATAAAATATCACATGGGTAATTTTATAATTATAATGATTTTGATTTATAACTTTCTTTTCACATTAGTTTTTAATTAATTAAACAATTTTAATTTTCACTTTATCTCATATCTCTATTTCTTTTTTTTTCCCTTTTCTTTCGATACACTTTTTTTTTTCATTCCTGAACAAAACCTAAATATTTATATTTAACTTTAAAATCCAGGAAATAGAAAAAAAAATTAAAGTCAGGTACAATTGTACAAAAGTATTGATAGATTGATTTGGTGTGTGAAGTTAAAACGCAAATGAGTGGTGGAATGAATGGGACAATTGGACCTAACGTAGTATACTTGTTTCCAAATAAAGTCCACATGGTACCCCTAAGCTTTTCCTCTGGCTTTTGCCTGTTTGCAATAATTATTATCGAGTATCATAGACACAATCCATATGCATATTTTAGAACTAGGCCGCACCATCCATTTTATAGTTTACAATAACACAATCCCCATAAAGGTCAAGTCCCTTCACTTCCACATAGACAAACTAAATAATGATCATTTTGAAACGACGCATGATGCACACCACACGCCAATGACAGTTACTATTGCTATACTTTAAGTCCCTTTGGTGTTTTTCTTATGTTCGTTTTTTTTTTAGCTTGAATCAATATTTGAATAATAACGTTAAAATAATAAAAAAAAAAGAGTTGAAGATTAGTTGATGAAATTCCATTTCCTCTCAATGTTTCCTCTTCACACTTTATTTGTCACAGTTTGCAAATTATACTAAAAATAATGCTGAAATAGGCTCACACGCATACACACGCAAAAGGGACGTATTCTGGCACAGGCTCACAGCATCATCTGAAAGCAACAGGGTGTCGTGGGCAACAAGAAACAACAATAGTAGAACTGCCAAGGTTGAAAACTACTGGAACACGGTGTATGTGTCTAGAAGTGGGAAGTCGTAGAAGAAAAAGAAAACAGCAGATTTGTAGAGAACTAACTCATACTCAATCACTTTGTAAAAGTCATGGACTATTGTGGGAAAAAAAGTGATGGAACGGGTGTCATTGAAAAGCATAGAGAATGGAGGGTGGGGTTAATAGATAAGCTTTACGATAAAGAACATTTATGAACTAAGGACCATAACACTGTCTTTGAGATAGGGAAGCTTCTACATAGCCTTTATGAAAGTGTATATATTCATTCATTCATATATAAAAAGCCCACATGCACATTAAATTTGATAGGTTTGGTCCAAAATTTTCAACCGAATTGCCAACTTCCCCAACCATGGACCTAGTAGTTGATTAAGTGTCTTTGATTAGACCACCATGCCAATAAAATGCTATTTTATCTTACATCAAACTGTGTAATGTGAGATAACTTAATTTATTTATGATAAAGAAAACATGGAACAAAACACAACATAAAAGAAAGAAAAAGAGGAAAACAATGGACAAAAAATTGATATGATATATTCTGAATTAAAATTCATATTTTTTATTTTTATAAATTCTTATAAACGATAACTTTAAATAAAAAACTATCAAGATACTCCTTGAATAAAATAAATAGTAAATAATGGCTAGCAAAAACTATATATCATTAACCAACAACTACAAATTACTTTTTCTGAACACAAGTAACTTTTAACCTAATTTGCTAGCAACCACAAAATGTACAGTGATATTTGATTACTATAGCTGAAAAATCTCAAATTATCAACATTTTTTTTTTAGGTTTTTCTTTAACACTCTAGTTGATTTTCACCCTATTATGGAGGATCATCTTTAATTTGACAAACATTTGCATTCTCATGCTTTGAAACCAAAATATGTGCAACTTTTTGTAACCTAATTTTTATCATTAAGAAACTCAACTTTTGGTGATGAAAAAGTCATGACAGTTGCAACAACATTATTTTCCTGTATGAAATTTGACTTAAAACTTTTTTTTCTTCTTCTCTTCAACTTTGTTGTCACTAAAAAGGATCATCTTCTTAGGCACTCTTGTTGTAGGTTCCTCCTAAATTGGAATGTTATCCAATCTCATGACTATAATAGTATGTGAAGTTTTTTCTTCCATTCTATTAAAAACTTTTGTTTTTCATTTTAATAGATATAAGCTAACAATCTGAAGGATCAAATATAATACAACTCATATTCTTAAAAAAATGAGAAATAATTCCCTTTTAAAATTTGTCCAACTCTCAAAAGATTTTATTTTATCTTATGCACAAGTAAAATATCTGAAATATATTTTTCGGTTGTTGGAGTTTAAATAACAACTTTTTTTCCTTTGACATCAACACAGTCTCTGTTGCCAATGGTTATTTTGGAGACATAAGAATTATCCAAATTCTTGAAAATGCTAGCATCATGGGTTATATGATTTGAGCGTCCACTATCAATAAGTCAAACTTCTTTGTTATAACTTGTTGGATGACGAGTTGCAACAAATAAATGTTTCTCCTTTTGTCCTTCAAATTCAAACTCAACAACTTGAGCTTGTTGTACTTGTTGAATTGCTTTATTTTTTAAAACCTTTTCCATGTGATCAAGTTAATTGCATGTTGTACTTTTGACGTTTGGCCTAAAAAACAGATATTTTTAGTATGACTGTTTTTCTTGCAATGACGACAATGTGGAAATTTTCCAACTTCCTCCTTTCTTATTGTCTTCTTCCGCCTCAAAAAATGGTTTTTCCCAAAGCTTTTATAGCTTTAGATTTACCTTTGGTACATGTCACAAAAGAATATTCAACTTCTTATTTCATCTCAAATATATTCTATGTTTAGTGGCTTGTAAGACATTCACAAGTTCTACAATTGATATTTTTTAAAATCTTTATTTTCTTCAAGACAGGAAATTTTTTAGTCAAATCTTTCCGAAAGGAAAACCAAAACTTTTTCCATAACCTTTCATCATTAAGAGCAATATGACTTGTGTAACAGCTTAAAGCGTTTGTGTGATGACCCCAAATCATTTGTCAAAACTATTTATAAAAATGTGAGAGATATCAAAAGTTGATCTTACATGAAGAACCATAATCTTCTTATAAACATTGTGAGCCAAATGTAGTCATTATAAAATTTGTATAAAATATTTAAAATATAAATTACATTAATTATTAATTCAAAGCATTGATCTCCTTACGAACCTAAAATTACTTAAAAATAAAGAGTAACTAGCTTATTAACTCAACATGTTCAAAAGGAATTCTTTGAATCCTTCATCATAGACTGCTGGTCAGGTCTATCTTTTATTCGTACCACAAACAAATATGAAAGGAATTACATGAAAGGAAACACATGAATGAAGTGAGATTTTTATAAACTTAACAAATAATGAGGCTTAAGGTTTGACCTTATGACTCAATCTCAGTTGACTCAATATATGGACTCAACTTTACTCATCACAATGATTGACTCAATACCACTTAACTCTATGTATGAATCCATAACCAATATTCATGATGATTCACCCCATTCATCAAGGATCTTTTTGGGAAGTGATTGGTAGTTGTATATCTTTCCCTAGTGTGGTACAATAATTTTCTCCAAAAATTGGGTCATTTGCCTATAACAAAATTATAACTATCTATCAATCACAACATTCTGGTCACCTGCCAATCAAGCACTCTGCCCATCACAAAACACAAATGGACCCTTTACCTATCACAAAACACAAACAAACACTCTTTCAACCCGAGAACGATATATACTACTAATCTTGAAATGCTGAGCATTTATGGAATGCTTTAGATATATGAATATTATATCTCAAGTGTCAATATAAACTAACCTGAATATTCACTCACCTAATGAACATCCTCAACCCAAGTGCTATCTTGGACTACCTTGAATATTCACTACCTAATGAATATCCCCAGCCCAAGTGCCCACATGGATTACCCTGAGTATTCACCTACCTAATAAACATCCTTAGCTCAAGTGCCAACATGGACTACCCTAAATATTCGCCTACTTGATGAACATTCCCATCTCAACTACCAACATGGAATAACCTGAATATTCATATATTTAAAACCATCTTAGGACTCATCTTGGTCCTGCCTTTCATCTCACAGTGTATCAAGCTATGACTTCCCAAAATACGACACTCATGCACATGGATGATATCCTTACGAGAGAACCTATGACTTTACTAAGTTCATCTCACAACATCTTAACCTAGTTCCAAAAGTCACTTGACTCGACAATCATAAAAGTACATAGTACTTCATATATTAATCATCATTCACATAATTATTTATGAATCAATTGCAAAGAATTAGAAGGTATGATAGAAATACAAATTAGTTTCTCATCTCAAAAATTCTATTTTATGGATAATAATCAATAATAACAACAATTATATTAATATTTTTTAATCCTAAAAGACATCTTTCGTATGTGAGAGATCATATTAGACTACAACCATAGAACATACTTAAATTATCTTTTATGATTTTAAGAAATATCATATTTATAATAAAACTTGCTTAACTAAACTTTACGCACAATCCTTTGAATATTTTATAAGATATAAATATATTTTATCATGAATAGTCAATAAGTCTATTAATAATAATAATAATAATAATAATAATAATAATAATAATAATAATAATAATAATAATAATAATAATAATAATAATACTAGTAGTAGTAGTAAAAACATATAAGTCTATTAAGATTAACACCACAAAATTTTATAAATCTCACCCTTTTTACCTTGAGAAAAATTTGAAGATGAGTGGTGAAGAACCTTTGAAGCCTTAATCAGGAGTTAAGAAACCTTGATTTTCCTCTCATTTTTGCAAATGACTTCCCTATTTATAGTCAAAATTTGGACTCAATCATTCAGTGAAAGTATGGTTGCTGAGCGAATTTAATTAAAAATAATAAATAAAAGATCATAAGTAATATCTAGAAATAATAAAACAAAGAACCAGAAATAATATCTGGAGAAATATTAATAAAGTATCAGAAATAATATATAAAGGACCAAAAGTAATATCTAGAGAATAGTAATAAAGAACTAAAAGTAATATTTAGAAAATTAATAAAGCAACAGAAGTAATATGTGGAGAATATTAATAAAGGATTATAAGTAATATTTGGAGAACACTGATAAAACACCAGAAGTAATATGTGTGGATAATATTAATAAAGGACTAGAAGTAATAGTTCGATAAATTAATAAAGGATTAGGAGTAATATGTGGAGGATATTAATAAAGGACCAAAAATAATATTTGAAAAACATTGTTAAAGGATTACAAATAATATATGGAAAATATTAATAAGGGACTAAAAGTAATATCTGAAAAATATTAGTAAAGGACCAGAAGTAATATCTCTGGAGAATAAAAGTTAGAATAGTTAGATATTACTGAATTATCAACTAAGCATTTTGTTTTAGAAAAATCCTTAAAATTGCAATAATAAGTTTTGTAGTTTCTATTTTGTAATATAACAATATATTATATTTTTATTTTACCACATTATGCTATAATTCTGATATGAATAGAACTTCCTAATACTTATTTCTAATTTCTAAGTTGAATTTCAAATAATTTAGTTATAAAAAAAATAGGAATGTTACCATCTGTCTGTACGAATTCACTATCCTGCATATTCACAACTTCAAACTCTCTTCTTTGTTTCAACACCTACATTCTTTTTGTTTTTTCACTCCCTTGGAAATCCTCCTTCAATTGATATCATGCCTTTTTTTCAAGTCTTAAGAGTCATGATCTTCATAAAAACATCATGTAATGCTACTTATATATAAGAGCAAATGCTTTGTCTTACTTTGTCACTTAATTAATATAACTCTTAATTTGAGCTATTGGTGATTTTGTCATAATGAAGGTGAGCTACTCCCATTTTTCACTACTTTCCTCAAACTTTGACCTTGGTTTTCATTTTGCCGTCTATAAATAATAGTGTTCACTAGTAAATATAGGAGGTGGAAGTAAGTCATTAATATTAAAAGTCATCTAGGTGTTTGAAAGATTTTGTCTTGTGAGTTATGTTTTTCAAATTTTTCTCCTTGTGGTTTCTTTCTCTCACATATGCTTTCCTAAAGATCAATGAAACTTTGACCCCATGTTAAAAAAATGGAGAGCAAATTAGAGGATAAAATAAAAAAGAAAAGCAAAATATAAATGTATAAAAATAGAGGATAATATGGAACAAAATTGATATGATATATTTTTTATTTGAAGTTCAAATTTTTATCTCTATAAATTGTTACAGCTAAGAATTTTAAATAGAAAACTAACAAAACCATTATTAGATAAAATAAACGTCAAATTATAACTACTTAAAACTAGACATCATTAATCAATAGTTATGAATAACTTTTTCTTAACAGAAACGATCTTTAACCAAATTTACTGGTGTACAGAAATATTTAATTATGAAAAAAATATCAATTTTCAAGAATTTACATGTTTGCCTAGATAATTTAATGAATTGAACCAAAAGAGAATTTGTTTCTGACTACATCTTATCTTAATCCTACGTATGCTTTTGAGAAGTGGGATGTGGGCAACAATAACTGCCTTTTAGTTTTGAAGTTTAAGCTCAGAATTTGCTGGCACTTTTAGTTCCATACAGGTTGGCAGTACATTTGCTGGTTTCTAAAGTTTCAAAAGATTTAGTGATCCCAGCTGTCTCAGTTATATAAATTTATCTTAGTTTTCAATTCTTGTAATGCATTTATGAATTTATCAGATGGTTTTGGGTTCTAACCTTATAAGAAATTTATTAAATATTTTTTTTTAAAAAAAAAACTTTACTTTATAGATAACAGTATATTCTGCCGGAGAGAATCTTATTTAAACCACGTAAAACCTACTTGCAAAGAGTTTTACAATCTATAATAATTCTACCTAAGTGGAATAGTATGCCGTAAAACATATGTGGTATGAGAATAAAATAATTAAGTACTCCATCTGTAATGCGGGACATTTATCACAAGGAATGTTTTGACATTCTATTCAAAGGACATTAGCATGGTCTGGATTATACATTGGAAATTCTTTATGACAAGAAACCATTGAATACAGATATTGATTTCTGGTGTCCTTATTTCTCAGCAACTAGGTAGGACTAAGTAAACAGCGTCCGTGGTTACTTGTCACACACTACAGGACAACTATGGCCGGCTGGTTATTGCAGGTTAAGATTTCAAAATGACTTTTCTCCACACACACACATCAAACAGGGTGGAACATACCAAAATTAAAAAAAGAAGTGCTTTCTAATTGATAACGATTTGCAAACAGAAAAGGATTTAGCATGATTGACATAGTAGAAGTTAGACTGCCATTTGAAAGAGACAGTTCAAACGAGATGTGAGTTTTATCATTGCAACGAAACTACAAGACCAAAGGAAAAGGCAAAACTGAGTTTCTATGGGAGTAGAAGATCGAGGTTCATGAACTTTAGTCTAACAATGGAGCTCCCGGGACATGAAGGACACCATATGAGCTGTATCATGTGACCCATAGTTTCAGAATTTGACTCATGACTTTCGTTTTTTTCTTATACATTTTTTACAGTCTTGGAGGCAGGTTGAAGCTGCATGTATTTTGAGGGGTCTTGCTGGTTTGGTTCCCCAACATATGTAGTTTTTCTCTTTTTTTTTTTAAAAAAAAGGAATGCTTCAACTTTGTCCTCCTAAAAATGTTTTTTTTTTTCCTTTTTGACCACCAAATAAATGATCTATATCCACTTGCCCCTCGAGGATTGAAGGTCGTTTTGGCAAAATAAGTAGTTTCAATTATTTTTTATTAAGAATGGTAGCTTCAATTGTTGCCTCTGTTACACTTTGAAAATGTAGGGGCACTTGTGGTTTTTCCCATAGTAAGAAAAATATTGGATCCTTTTGCATCTGACAATGCTGTCTAGTGCCAAACCAAGGACAAGTTTCAACCCCATTCATTCCCCTGCTGGGTATCATAAAAAATAAACAAAATCATCTAAACCTAGGACACAAGGTTAGATTGTTTAATGTTTTGAACATTTAACTATCAATAACAAGTTTATAGTTACACTTACACAAGCCCTAAATTGACCACCAACTATTGAATGTCCCCATTAATTATTCCTAATGAAGGTTATCCTTAGGACATAATTAAGAGCAAATAATTAGGGAAAGCATGTGATGTATGCACGGTTCAGCTGTAAAGAACATAATAGTCTACGAATATGATAATATAGCCACTGGCATTGGGTCACATGCAATGCATCAAGCAGGGAAAACTGAAAAAGTCTTCCCACTCCCACTCCCCAGTTTCTATAAGAATACTCTTCCTTTCAATTTGACCCGTGAGCTTTACTGAAAAAGCTTTCTAGTTTAGGAATAGTGATACAACGCCTCAAACGGATTGTTCAGCGAAGACAAGCACATATATAAAGTGTAGTGGGGCACGTATGTTGGCCTTGATTAACATCATTGATTGATTCAGCATCCATAATTATGCATTATCAGCCTTAAACCCCTCACCCTTCCGTTTCAAATTTGTGCTGACCCTGTCATTAATAATACAATCCGTAATTTCTGTTTGGACGTTTGAAACTGGCGAACAAAGCACAGAGTCCAAGAGAAAAAGAAAGAGAGAGAGAGCATGATAAATAGCAAGGAGGACAACATAAGCAAACAGTTTCAGGCATTGAACTCCCCTCTCTTTACCATTCTCGTTCTTTGTCTGAAGTGAACTAGTGAACCTTTTCTCAAAAGCTTCCCTTTTGGGTCTATGTTCACCACCACCATTTTGAATTGAAACTCAAGAATGGTATGTAAGAGTTGACTCGTTCGTTTAGCACCTCATTCTCTTTCTCCTCTCTTAGTTGATGAGTTCCAAATCTTTTCATGCAGGGAGACAAAGAAGTAAAAGAAGAGCCAAAAGGAGGATTCAGGGCCTCCATGTTTATTTTTGGTAAGTAGAAATTCATGCTGTTCTCAATGTTCTGAAGCTTAGGTTGCAAACTATCTTCATCTTTTTTTCCCTCCTCCCTCGTTCCTGCAGTGTTATCAGCATTGGACAACATGGGTTTTGTTGCAAACATGGTGAGCTTAGTCCTGTACTTTTATGGGGTGATGCACTTTGATCTGTCCAACTCTGCCAACACCCTGACAAACTTTATGGGTTCAACTTTCTTGCTCTCACTCGTTGGCGGATTCATCTCAGACACTTACTTAAACAGACTAACCACATGTTTGCTCTTCGGATCGCTCGAAGTTCTGGTATGTGCTAGCTACTCAATACTAATATATACTTATTGAAGTATGTTATGTTATTATTTGAAAATTTCAAATCCCAATGGTCTGTCCAATGAGACAAAAAAAAGTAGTAAAAAACGTTAAATTTTGTTTCTCATGTTGGCCTATCCCTACAACAGGCCTTGGTAATGCTCACGGTTCAAGCTGCTTTGGACCATTTGCACCCAGACTTTTGTGGCAAGTCAAGCTGTGTCAAAGGTGGTATAGCTGTCATGTTTTACTCATCATTGTATTTATTGGCTTTGGGCATGGGAGGAGTAAGAGGCTCATTGACTGCATTTGGTGCTGACCAATTTAATGAAAAGAGTCCAAGCGAAGCAAAAGCTCTTGCCAGCTTCTTCAATTGGCTTTTGCTCAGTTCAACCGTGGGATCAATCATAGGGGTCACTGGGGTTGTGTGGGTCAGCACCCAAAAGGCTTGGCACTACGGCTTTATCATAATAACCGTAGCTTCTTCCATTGGATTTTTCATCCTTGCTCTTGGCAAGCCATTTTACCGCATCAAAATTCCTGGTCAAAGCCCCATTTCAAGAATTGCTCAAGTAAGTTAATATTAATCTATACATAAATTAATTAAATAACCATAACTATGTTTTTACAAATTAGTTTACTTTATCTTACAAAAGAAGCTTAGTTTATTTTATTTTCTTATGTTCATCTTTCATAAATACTTAGAACAAGCACTAAACCATGTTTTTATTTATTCACTGCAGGTTATTGTCGTGGCTTTTAAAAACCGGAAGCTAGCACTGCCGGAATCTCACGAAGAACTTTATGAGGTCTATGAAGATGCTACATTAGAGAAGATTGCACACACCAACCAAATGAGGTGACTCTTGGTCTACTACTCTACTCTACATGTTAAAAATTCATTGCTTAACAGCTTGCATAATAATGCTACACAACCTAATAATGTTCTGTAAGCGAGGAGACAAGTAACTAATACATGGTCCAGCACATTGGCGTGTTGAGATTCTTTTCTTCATGTACGACGTAGTAGGTAGTGCCAAAAACTCTGGCCCTACTACCACTGCTGCACGCTTGGAGCTGCAGGCTGCACCCATACAGAGAATGATCACGGAAAATATATCTGAAACGCTTGTAAACTTCACACACTAGAAAATAAATAAGTTCCTGACAACAATAACTCGGTGAAAAAGTTTCAAAACTACAGTACTGCCTGCAATCAAGTTCTTTTGTTTTTCTTGTTGGCTCAGTTCGGAGTACTCCAGCAAGAGAAAATGAAAGCAATTTCCTTCTCGATGCAAGCCACAGCCTCAATGATTTAGTTCTTCTTTCTTTTTGTTTTGTTTTTCTTTGTTTTCCTTTAAATGGCTAACTGTCCATGCAGATTAATAATTGATGACAATGTTGTTTTTGTTTTTGTTTTAATGGTCTGGTTAATTTGTTGAATCAGGTTTCTTGATAGAGCAAGCATTCTTCAAGAAAACATTGAGCCACAGCCATGGAAAGTGTGCACAGTGACACAAGTGGAAGAGGTGAAGATCCTAACCAGAATGTTGCCTATATTAGCCAGTACCATTATAATGAACACCTGTTTAGCACAGCTTCAAACATTCTCAGTTCAGCAGGGCAATGTGATGAACCTGAAACTTGGTTCTTTCACAGTGCCTGCGGCCTCCATTCCTGTTATCCCCCTTATTTTCTTGTCCATACTAATTCCCATCTATGAATTCTTCTTTGTGCCATTCGCGCGAAAGATCACTCTCCACCCTTCTGGCGTTACACAACTTCAAAGAGTAGGCGTGGGGTTGGTACTTTCTTCCATCTCAATGGCAGTAGCTGGAATAGTAGAAGTGAAAAGAAGGGACCAAGGAAGGAAGGACCCTTCAAAGCCAATTAGCCTTTTTTGGTTATCTTTCCAATATGCTATATTTGGAATTGCAGACATGTTCACCCTTGTAGGACTCCTAGAATTCTTTTACAGAGAAGCACCTGAAACCATGAAGTCACTATCAACTTCTTTCACATATTTGTCCATGTCTCTAGGTTACTTCTTGAGCACAGTTTTTGTGGATGTCATTAATGCGATTACCAAAAGGGTCACTCCAAGCAAACAAGGATGGTTGCATGGCTTGGACTTAAACCAAAACAATCTCAACTTGTTCTATTGGTTCTTAGCAATCCTTAGCGGCCTTAATTTTTTTAACTTCCTTTACTGGGCCTCTTGGTACAAGTACAAAGCTGAAGACAGCAATTCAAAGGTGACTCTCAAAACGGTTGGTGAGATAAAGCAAGATTTGAAAGAGAAGAAAGATGGAAATGGCCAAGATATGAGAGCTAAGGCTAAAGAGAGCAGCCAAACAAGTGAAGCCAACACTGAGGGACCCTCTTCGTCTGATGAAACAGATGATGGAAGAAACTCTAGAGAATGGAAGCACAGATAAAGTCAGGAGACTCGAGACATGATTTGGTATTAAGGACTAGATATGATAAACATGTTATGTGGAAACACTGAAATAGATAGTGGTGGAAATCTCTCTTATGCTACATGTGTGCCTTCTTCTATGATTGATTAGCACTGTTGTTTCTGGCACCATCTGTGTGTCTGTTGTGTGCAGAGTCAAAGGCTTTTTTCTTTTTCATTTTTAACATGTTCGTTTTTGCTATATAACTTTATTAATTATTCACCTGCACTTGTAATTGTCTATTAAGAAGCTTAGTTAATTATTGAATAGTCAGAATCTACACTCTCCTACGTCCAGACTCAGTACACTAAGCACCCACCTTTTTTCTAGAAATTAGAAAAGAAGAAAGAAACAAAACATGAATTGCAAAAACATTAGGGAAATGTTTTGAAATGAATATCTTTCTCTCTTTATTTTTTCTTTAAATAGATAAAAATTAAAATGTTTTTTATAATTTTTTTCTTCTTCACTCAAACATAATTGGGGGAAAAGAGCAAATGAGAATGAAAGGGTTAAAAGTTAAAACAGTTTTTTAAGGGGGTTTGTAGTGTGGTTTACATGTCATATGCATCCCCCCAAGACACCTTAACTTTGAGCATGCACACACCCATAATAGTAAGACCAAACCAGGGGAAAAAAACAAGAGGTGGCGGAGACACTAATTTTACAATTGTCTCTTCTATCATTTTCTTTAATTTATTAGATTCTGGTTTCAAATTCTTTGTGCACATAAGACCAAAAGGTTAAAAGTTCATACTCTGAGTTTATAGGAGAAATATCAGTTTTTGGAAATTTGCCTACTTGAAATTCTTTGAATTAAACCTTTAATACATGAAATTTAGAATTTCATTTTATGGTATGGATGGATTGTGAGTACAGGTATAAAGTAGTAGAAGTTAAAACATAGATTTTCATATATTTTAGGACTTGTAAATTGGTGAGTTGGCAAATTTATATTATTCATCGTTCTTAAGACTTTTAAATAAATTTTTTAAATGTTAAATTTTAGAGTTTAATTGATACACATGTTAAAGATGTTCATCTTGACACTCAATCATAATTTTTCATTTATATGACTTTTCAAATAATAATTAATAAAGTCAATAAACTTATCATGAAGAGTTATGATTGAATGTATTTTTACACTCAAAGTATATATCAATTAAACTCTAAATTTTATACTTCAATTTAGAGGAGATTACTCCACTGTCCTTTAACAGCATTGATGTAAGTCAAATTGATTCTTCATAATTATGATTAGATAATTTATTTGTTTTTTTTTTCTCTTTAGAGAAGAAGAAAATAAATTTGAAGATAGATTTTCTTTTTAAAAATGAATTTATATACAAGACTAATTTTTTCCTCAAACAACTTAACCATGAATTTTATGAGCATTTGAGGATGACATTAGTATAAAGTTATTTGATTAATTTTAGATGGTTAATAATTATGTCATGCAACTTCTTTTAACAAGGATAATCTTTATTCCAATATTGTGGTATATATCAGGAGCCATAAAAAACGGTTAAGGGAACGGAATTTTAATAAATTATAAATAAAAAAAGTAATGATAATTAAGTTTTATTATTAATAGTTATTTAAAATTAATTTAATAAAAATAAATATATTGTACATTATATTAAAGTAAATATCTTTAGTGCAAGCTTGAAGAGAAATATTTAAGTTTACAACATACGAACAAGTTGAGATAGCTACATTTTAAGTCATCTTGACATTACGAAGTATTGATAACTTCTTTTTTCTTTAATATTCTTAGAAATGAAATTAAAGATTTTTTTAATTTTTATTGACTTGAAGAAAAATTCATTCATATGTTAAAAGGGTTAAAAACAAGTTAATGTTTATCTTATTCTTGAGATAAATCATGAAAATATAACTAGAAATTTTAAGGTTGCGTGTAAATCTTAATATAAATAAAAAAAATCTTAATGGAAATAAAATATTACAAAACTAATTAAGAGCAATCTAAAATTAAAACAAAAGAATATTATTCCTATTAATAATTATAATTATAAATAAAATTATTTATAAAATCATTTAAAAACAAAATTAAATCCTAAAAACTGATTGCTTATTCACCAAAGAAAGGAAAAAGTATAATGTTTTGATAACGTACACCTAAAATTGATATATAAAATATTATTTTATATTCTTATTTATTATAAGTTCTGACTTGATATACAAAGTATATACAAAAGTGTGTAGGTCAGAAAATGGAGAACAAGATGAAAATGGATGACAGAAAGAAACAGGGAAGAGAACAAATATAACATAATATTAGTAATATATTTTAAGTGCACCATGAACGAAGGCGGCGACTTCCCCTCATTTCATTTCATATGTTTACATTCATGATATGATGTGAGTAAACTATTCTTCTAAAATTAAAACCATGTTGATTAAATTTAAACTCTAAAAATGTATTTCAATTTTAATTTCATCTTTTCATTCAATGATAGAAAATTATTTGCAATATAAAAAAAGAAAATGTAAGTTTTTTTTTTGTTTTGATTCTCCTAATATGAATGTCAGAGGAGTTTACAACGACTCATGCATCATGCTTAATAGTTAGATCTCGTTGACAAAAAATGTATTATGAGTTAAACGTCAATAAATTTTATGATTATTGTTGGTTACAATATACTATATTTCATAAATAAAGAGATAATGTAAAAGAAATATTCCCCCAAAACTTATAAAAATCTATCATAAAAAATACAACCACTAAATAACATAAGATACACTTTTTTTAATGTAGAAAACTAAGAAAAGAGCAATGCAAATATAAAAATTAGAGATTTTATATGAAAGAAAAACAATTTATTATGATAAATAAATAATACAAGAGGATCTAACAAATGAGTTTTACATTCACCTAAGCAAGCAAAACCCAAATGTTCGCAAATAAAAAAAATGAAAATTCTTTGTAAACTTATTTTCCAATGAAATTTTATGAGTTATGAAAATTTTATCCAAAAATTAGTCTCATCTAACAGTGAACTAATATGCAATTATAATTTCAAAAGTCAACTCTCTAATGGGATGTACAAGTTTTTTTCCTCTTTTCTCTCTATATTTATTATTGTATCACACTCCAATGAGTCTCACTTTTTAACTTAATTTGATATCACTTCACTAGATTTACATATACATAATAAACAATATATTTAAGCATTTTTTCACATAAAAAAGAGTAAAAAACCAACACATAGTTCGACCAATATGAGTGAAACAAGACCCTATTTTGACCTGTTTTGGCTTGCACGGTTTTGCTTCGTGAAAAATGGGTTAGAGCAGGCTTATTCATCATCGTTAGAACAGATTAAACAACCTCCTCCACACCCTGCCATTAGGTAATTGGTGGTACAGTAGACCAACTTACCAAAATTTAGAGAATATATATATATATATATATATATATTTAAAAAATATAAAATTTTATTTAAAATGAAGTATTTTTATTTCCCTGAAAACTCATGATTTTAAAAAAATATATGAAAAACTACAAAAAGTAAATTTTGTAATATTGGTTTTATTTTCTTAACAAAGTTATGATTTTACAAAAAATAAATAACAAAGTCATGACAGAGTTTATTTTATTTTCTAATAAAGTCATTTTTATAAATTCTACTTAATAATTTATTTTATGTTTTAATAATTATATTATTTTATTAATTTATATAAATAATATAGTTTTTTAAAACAAAATATAATTTCGAGAAACTGGTGTGCTGACTCGTCCTGCCTTTAACTACTAAATTGATGGGCAAGACGAGCCAAGACAAGTGGGCTCGCAGGCTCAAATAATGGTCTGTCCTGCCAAAATAAGAGCGATCCATTATGTCATCCCTAAAATAAAAATACTATTATGGATTATTTCCATTTCTTAGGTAGGGATGTTCAAAACAAAACTAAAAATAGAAAAAAAATCAAAACCCACAAAAAAATTATTTAATTTGGAGTGATTTGATTTTTGTAATTTTTAAACTACACAATTTGGTTCGATTTGTGCTTTGACATATTGAAATCACGCCAAACCGAACCTAAATGCTCACCTTTAGGTATTTTAGCAAATTCGGAAAAAAACATATATAATTACTCATTATTTTTTAATTTTTTATGATTTTGACTTAATATTTAATCAATATTAGTTTGTGAATTAATATTTTACCAAGACTATTTAATTTAATTTTATTCGATACAGTTTGACAACAAGTAATATGTAATGTTTACATTGATTGACCGTTTGTTTGTATTTGAAATTAAATGGTTACTATTTTTATATAATTTTGTTGAAAACATGTAAACTTTTATATAACTTTTTAAATAAAAATTTTTAATATAGTTTTTTAATATTTAATAATAAAATTTTTAAACTACAAAAGTAAATCAAAATAATTAGTTTGGTTTTGTTCAAACTTTATAATTATCTAAATCGCATTACCCCTATTAATTTAGTTTAGTTTAAACTAATATTAGATTGAAAATTACCTCAAATCACACTGCAAACACCCTATTCTTAAATGAGTTTTCAAGAGAATAAATATTAGTTTTCTAAAATACGTTATATTGTATTTTATAATTTTTTTCCTATTTGTCATCTTAAATTCATATAGAAGTAAACAAGGAGGTATATTAGTTTTTCCTTCCCATTCACTTTTTGTATTATGCTTTGATTGAATCTAAATGAGTCACACTATTATTTCTTTTGCATGTTAGATTTGCAAGTCACATAGAAAACTGACTAATAGGATTTTCATATGTATCTTTGTTTGCCTTGACGGTAGTTGTTGAGCGAGTTTTTTACAATACTCTTGGAAAGGGCACTAATCGTATGTAGTATTCAATAAATATTGGATCGATCCATAGGACTTGAATGATGCTATAGAAATTTCAATACTTTTTACTTGTAATAAATAAATGATGAATTTTTAAACTACTAAGACAAGTAATAATAAAGGCATAAACGGTAAAATAGGTGGTTACACTAATGGTAAGAACTTGGTTGGATTTCGTTCTCTCTATGTCATCCCTCAAATGCATAATGAATCACAAATCGGTGTGTATCACTCATTTTCCCATCACTCATAAAAATATCCTTAACCTCGATCTCTTGCAAGCAAGCTAATCTATTTGAGTACCAAACTATCACTCTCGCACATAATCTAAAGTCAAATAACTTACTTTAAGAAAATGAGTTTATGATGACCAATAGTTTTTACTCTCTCGAGTAATAAACCCATTGGGAACTCTTCTCATTTTACAAGTTAAAATCCTCTCTCGAACTCATTCAACAAGTGAAATCCACATAAATATATTAAATCAAGCATAGGGTAAAGATGAACTCTAACAATGAATAATAAACTTTACATTAAAAACATCAAAATATACATATGAGTTCAGGCATAGTTACAAACGAATCCCAACCACTGATGCACCTAGCCAATCATGGGGATGGAGGACATGATCAAGGGATGGAGTGTACAAAAATGGAAGTGAAGGTGGAAGAAATGGAGGAGAACCACGTCTGGAGGTCTGAGAGCGGCCTTAGGTGTGCAGCTTCATGTCTCTCTATCTCAGTTCGTAAACCCTGTAGGTAACCCCTTGAAAATATGATTTTTTCACTTTTATGTGACTTAACAGAGCACTGACGCCTAGCGGTAGAAAAGTGGTCATTGGGTGTCATAGCAACTTCAACCCTAAGTATTTACGACGTTGGACGACGAGATTGTTGTAACATCCTCAAATTTTTAAAATAAAAAAATTACCTCATAAAATAAATTAAGAAATAACAATTTTCTAGATATAAAATAATATTTGGTCACTTAGTAAATAATAATATTAAGTTGTTATTTGAAGAAAAAAAAAAAGGTAATTAGATGAGAATCAGTCAAATAACGAAAATATTAAATAGTCAGAAATTTTGAATGAAAAAATTAAAGATAATATTACTTTTAAAATAATAGTAAGATAAGATAAAAGAATATTTGACTTTAAATTTGAATCATAAACTAATCTTTTATCAAAAGAAATGATAGAAAGAGGGAGTCAATCTTAAGCTATTATATAGGATTAAGTAGTTCTCTTGAGAGAAAAAAATATTATAAATTAGATGGACTATTCAAGGGTTGAGAAAGAGGGAGAGAAGAGGAGAGAAGAAAACAAATTAAAGTTATGGGATCTTGCTTCAAGAGGTGAGTAAAACATCTTTTGAAAGCCTTCCACTGTATGATTTTAAAAATTGTTTTTGGTGTTTGAAAATTGTTTTGATAATTGTTTGAGATACCTACATTTGGAATGAGGATGAGATTTGAGATACATCCATCTAGGATGGATGTATGAGATACATTTATTTAATACAAGGAAGAGGTTTTAGATACTTCCATCCGAGATGGAGAAGAGATTCTGGATACCTCCACAATAGCGTGGGGAAGACAATGAGATGTTATTGTATGGAATATGAGCTCATAGACCTTTTTGAAGAATATATTAAAAACATGATTTTGAGAATCGTAGAGTGAGAATGAGTGATCATGAGTACCACTATAATTTGTGGATTGTGTGTTTGCATAGAAAACTATTTTTTATCAGGTTTATTATTATTGGTAGAAATTCTTTGGATTAAATAATAATTTATATATAAAGAAAAATATTTATTTTATTATTGTAGGTATCATGGTTGTTTTTCCAGATTTTGTGCCGGCTGAGAACAACATTATTTATGAATCTCTTTTAAAAACTTTTTTTATTCACTGAGATTATTATTTCATTAAAAATGTTGTTTTCAGAGCCCCAGTGAGAAGTTTTGGAAATCGAATGAGACTTGAAGACCTCATTTGTTATTAATCAAAATTTTCTTGTAGTATTTGTTTGTAACGATTTTAGAATATAATGTTGTAATTGTTTTCGTTTTCTAGAGGCCCAAATTTGAGGATTATATTTTGTTTATTATGTAAAAATTCATATATTTAAATACAAACTTTATTATTTTCTTTAATAACAAACGTTACAGTTGTGACTATTGGGCGCTCGAAATAAAAAATGTAGTGCTCTCGGGTTGACGGGCGTTGGGTGGCTTGGATATGAGCGTTAGGCACTTGAGCTGACTCACACCACCAAACCTTTCTTCTCTCCTTCTGAAAACCTGACTAAAAATAAAGAAAAATAGCAAAATAAATGTAAAATATGCATAAATGAAAACCTAAGACTAATTTCGTTGATAAATCTAAATTTAAGTGAAAATAGCAGAAAACAAGATCTTAAATGAGAAAAAATTATGATAACTACTTATTTCACCTATATTAAAAAATAGGTAATTTAGGTAGTTATTGGTAATCCCTTCAACCTATGAACCTTCATAAAGTGGGATTATACCTGTTTTGTAATTTTTCAATTGGATTTTAAGCTATGTGATATTGAATAGTAATTATGATTTAGATTAGATTTATTTTTGTTTTTTATGAAGGTATAAATTTATTTTTGTATTCACACTAAAAGATATATATTGTACTTTAATTACAATGATTTTCTTATTACTAATATATTTTTTAAATTATAAAAAAATCTATGAACCTTCCCCTTAAGCACATCATGCCAAATAAGAGAAAAAAGAGGTTAGTTTGCGCTAGGATTGAAAGTAACAATATAATAGGTGTGTTCTAATTAAAAAATTAATTACCTTTTTTTTCCCTCCTAAACTACTATATAAGGCATTGAATACCTTTAAGTATTTTTAAGATATTATTATTCAACTCTTACATGCATTGAATTAATGCCAACATATATTTCAAAATCTACATTATTACGCGACTTCAAATATTGTTGTAATTTGTGAGAATCATGTCAATCTTTCATATCCACTACATTGTGAACATACTAATTATTTTTAAAAAAAATTGATGCAATCATGGAATTATAAGCTCTCATAAACACACATTAGCGGGAGTGCTTGATTACTTAAATAACATAATATTTATTTTCTTTTTTATAAGCAATAATAAATATTTATTCAATGTGAAACTTATAAATCGATACATTATAAGTGGTAAGATCGAGCTCACAACATTTCTCTTATCCTTTACCTTATAACTTTTACCCATATGTTACTTTATAATTATCTTCAATGGTGATTAAAAGATAAAGATGATTGAAGGGCGATTAAAAGATAAAGATGATTGAAGAATTTAGTTAAATTTTTAGATCTGAGATGTTGCTATATTGTTTTGAATTATTGAGTTTTTCCTCCAAAATTAGTTAATAAGCTTGATGATCAACTGGTTATACTAACAAAGATGATCGAAAACACGAGAGAGACAAAGAGCCAAACATAAAGCAAAATAAAGCAAAGCTTGAGAGAAAGAGTGGAAATAATAGAATGACCAATATTGCTAAAATGATCAACAATTATCTAATTCAATCTTATAAGATACAATCGATACAACTTATATACAACAAGCCTAAAACAAAATGGAAAAGTATAAAGGAAGCTAAACTAATGAAACAATACAAAATGATAGTTATAACTACATAACTGTCATAACCAACTAAATGAAATGAAAATGAAATGTAGGGAATATAACTAGCTATAGTTAAGAGAACCCCTCAAGCTAGGAATGTATGTTGGTCATTCCTAGCTTGGAGCAATATTCTCGAAACACATGTGGATGAAGTGCTTTAGTTAACACACCTGCAATGAGGAATGAATGGTGAGAAGTTTGATGAGATAGTGATTGAGTTTCTTATGAACCACACGGCAATCGATCTCAATGTGTTTCGTCCACTCATGAAATACTTGATTAGAACTTATTTACAAGGCCAAGTCATTGTCATAAAAGAGTAGAGTCAGTCTGTCATAAGGAACACGTAAATCATCAAGCAAGTAGGTTAACCATTAGACTTCACAAGTGGTGTGGCAAGGGCACAATATTCAATCTCTGAAGAACTTCGAGACATGATTGTTTGCTTCTTAGACCTCTAAGAAAGACTGACCAAGATAGATAGAGAATGATGGGTTTCATTACAACCAGCCCAATTTGAGTCACTAAAACCCTTTAATTGTAAAACACTAGAAGAAACTAAGAATATACTAGCTCCTGGTGCCTACTTTAAGTAATAGAGTATGCGAAAAACAACTTGCTAGTGTTGATCAATTGGTTTGGAAACAAGCTGGCTTAGGTTTTGAACTGCAAAAGCTATATCAAGTCAAGTTGTGGTGAGGTAAATAAGCCTACTAATCAATCTGTGATAGAGAGATGGGTCAGTGAGCTCTGTGCCATAGGTGGATCTGAGTTGGGTGGTATAATCTGATGTTAGTTGAGAAGTTAACATGGCTATATTTGTGAGAATGTTAAGAACATATTTTCTTTTACACAAGTGGATTCTATTTTTGGACCAAGCAACTTCAATGCCCAAGAAATATCTAAGGTCTCCATGTTTTTTTACTGTAAAAGCTTGATCAAGAAAACTGGTAATCTTTGAGATTTCGTTGAGATCATTTCTAGCAAGAATTATATCCTCCACATATACGAGAAGGGCTGTTATATTGGAATTCAAAAATTTCAGAAACAGAGAGTGATCTGCTGAGGATTGACTATACCCATGAGAAAGAAGGAAAATGGAAAAAATAAAAGTACCACTATTGGCTGGCTTGTTTAAGACCATAAAGGAATTTATTCAACTTATAAACCTGATCAAGGCCAAAAATGATTCCAGGTGGGACATGCATATATACCTCTTCATCAAGTTTCCCATAAAAGAAAGCATTGTTAACATCTAATTACTTTAAATTTCATTGATGTACAATAAGAAAGCAAGAAGAAGTCTCACTATGGTCAATTTAGCAACAGGTGAAAATGTGTCTAAGTAATCAATATCTTTTAATTGAGTACACCCTTTAGCACAAGCCTAACTTTATACTGTTCGATAGAACCATATAGATGGTGTTTAATTTTGTAAATCCATTTACAACTAATGGTTACCTTTCCAGGAGGGAAAGAAGTAAGAGTCTAGGTGTTGTTCATTCCCAAAGCAATGATTTCAACCTCCATGACTTGAACCCAACAACTATTTTTGGGTGCCTCAATATATGTTTTAGGCTCATTTATAAAAGAAATAGATGA
Organism: Psophocarpus tetragonolobus; assembly: GCA_037954015.1. Taxonomy (NCBI): domain Eukaryota; kingdom Viridiplantae; phylum Streptophyta; class Magnoliopsida; order Fabales; family Fabaceae; genus Psophocarpus; species Psophocarpus tetragonolobus. The sequence goes on along the minus strand of CM075692.1, from coordinate 33,546,627 downwards.
AATGAAATGATGAAAGGAAGGAGTTAAGAGACTGTATGACAAAATAGAACTTAAGGGATAACAAATACCTTGAGAAGTTGATGCAATTGATGTCATGTTGTAGTGGAAGTCTTTAAGATATGTGGGTGGGAAGTGTGGTTTGTTAGATTTCCTAACAAGTTGAGAATGAGTGGTAGGTAAAGGTTAAATGGTTTGTGAGCTAATTTCAAGTAAAGTTTGATTAGAAGGGTGTGTTGGGGACTAATTTTGGGAGTTTGTACAAGATAGGGGATCTGCAGAATTGGAGCTTTCATTTAATTGGTCTTGCTTATCAACTTGACCACAATTACTCAGGGAATTACAGTTGTCCAAATAGGAATGATGTTAGTCAAGGTCAATAGGGTAGACCATTTTGGCAGAATCAGTATTTGAATTCATTTTAGCTGAAACTTTATCAGTCAAGTATGGGAAGCAATTCTAATAAAATATGAGTGTGTAAATCATATAGCAAATACCCGTTGGTATGAGGTTTAAAACCAAGAAAAATGCATGGATGAGCATGAGAATCAAGTTTCTTACGATTGGCCTTAATAGTACTAGAATAATAAAGACAACCAAACACTTGTAAGATAGAAATGTCACAAAGCTTTCCATATAGTTTTTCAAAATGAGAGACAAATTTGAGGAAAGTAATGGTAATGCTATTAATAAGGTATGTAGCATGTTTAATTGTGAAACACCAAAAAGATTTAGGAAGATTACTTTGAAATAAAAGAGATTGAGTGACATTCAATAAATGTTGGTGTTTTCGTTCCATTATACCATTTTGTTTAGGGTTTCAATGCAATTGGTTTGATGAATTATTCCTTTACTGTGATAAAATTTGTTCATAAGAAACTTAACTCCATTATCTGTCCTAATAACCTTAATGAAGGTGCCAAACTGATTTTCAATTTGCAAAATGAAACTAGTTAAATGGGTTCTTGTTTCAGATTTATTGGACATACGTAATACCCATTTGAAATGTGTGTGATAATAAAATATAGTGAGAAAGTTTCCATGACCATGCATAGAAACCTTTGAACACGACCTTTAAATATCTACATGTATAAGATCAAAGGGTTTTGATGCATAAGAAATACTTGAAGGAAATGACAATTTTCTTTGTTTAGCATGGTGATAAATGTTACATACATACTTTTTATTGCTTGAAATGAAAGGATAACATTTGTTCATAGAGTCTAAACACCTATGAAACAAATATCCCATTCTAAATGTCATAAATCTATAGAAGAATTACTACAATTTGGATATTTTACGATAGTACTAATGGTGAGAAGTTGAGAATAGTTAGCTAAAATGGTGTATAGACCCACCACAACATCAAATGTATCAATCTTCTCTTGGCTATCACATCTTGTATTACGCATGAGTTTGGCAGGAATTTTAGATGATAATTCACAGATGAAACCAATTTAGATATAAAGTTTAAATTGAATGTGAAGGTAGGAATATGCAAGACATCGATGAGAGAAAAATGGCTATTGAACCTAAAAAAGTGCTTATATGTATAGCAGTAACTTGCTGACCATTTGGAAATTTAACAATCATGGAATTAATGGCTTTATAAGTGATAAAATGATTGAGTGAGCAAGACATATGATCAGTTGCCCTTGAGTCTAAGACCCAAAGAGCATAATTCAAATTTGATTTTTCTTTAATTGAAGACATAATATGACTAGACATACATGATTCACTCAAATGAATAGGAAGACATGCTAAAATGGAACTAACTTGGTTAAGATGAAAAGAGTTAGAGGCTACTGAGTTTCCATTATGGCTTGATACTGTTGGGGGGGAAAAGAGCATCCTAACTTTCTGAACTAACAAATTGTTGCTTATCACTTTCTTTAGCCTTTCCTTCAACAACTATGGCATTATTGACAACAGTTGGTTTAGTGTAATCCTTATATCTTTGGCAACAGTCCATGCTTTCTGTAACACACATCTATAGTGTGACCATTTGCCACAATGAGAGCATGTCTTCCCTCATTTGTTATTGCCATTTTTGTTTCATTTAGCATCAGGGAAGTCATGCTTTCGATAGAAAGTGTTCTTTGTATGTCCACTCTTCCCACAGAAAGTGCATGTTGATGCACTACTCACAAAGTTAATGGAAACAAATTTGGTCTCGTGGTTATTGGTGCTAGTAGCGAAATTTGAGCTCTGGAACTGTCGTTCTTGTTAGACCACATAGGAGAAGACTTTTGAAATAGGAGGCAAGGGCTCCATCAATAGAAAATGATACTTAACATTCTCATATTGTTCATTTAGACCACAAAGCAACTGCATGATGTGGTCTTCGAGTTTTTGTTTTGTTATGGTTGCTGAAACTCCACAATAGCATTTTGTCAAGTAGGTACAGATTGTATTCGACCTATAACTTTACAATTCATCCTAAATGATTATGAGCCTTGTATAATACTTAGTAACAATTTTGCTTTTCAATGGAAGAGCTCTAATACCATAACAAAGATGGTGAAGAACATGAGAGAGAGAAAGAGCCAAACATAGAGCAAAATAAAGCAAAGCTCAAAAGAAAGAGTGAAAATAATAGAATGGCCAATAGTGCCAGAAAGGATCAACAATTATCTTATTCAGTCTTACAAGATACAATCGATAGAGCTTATATACAACAAGCTTAAAACAGAAAGAACAAGTATAAAGAAAGCTAAACTAATAAAGCAATACAAAATGTCGGTTATAACTAGAGCCGTCAAAATGAGTCAGAACCCGTGGGTCAATCCAGCCAACCATGAATACAGGTCGGGCCAAAAAAACAAAAAATTCATGTTGTAATAGTAAAAACATAGTTTAACCTACTTTGGACTTGGCCCATACGGGCTCAACCTGGGTGAGTCGGGCTAACCCATATTGAAGCACTAAACTTTTGCTAGTTTTATTATTTGATACACTTTCACTACACTTTAGCCCAAATGTAAAATGACCTACTAATTAAATGATTATATTACATAATCTGATAATCAAATAAAAAATAATTAAATAAAAAATAATTGTAAAGTCTTGATTAAATAGTTAATTTTAAAAATTTTAAAAGATCTCATTTTTAGAAAATAATTTTTTATTTTTTGGTGGGCTGACCCGTATAACCCACCAACCCATGGTGGGGTGTGCCAAGTCAGGATAGTAGATTAAGTAGCAAAAACAAAATGAGTCGGGTTGAGTTGACTCATGTTTATGGTGGGTTAAGGTGGACTGACCTATATGAGTCAGGCCAACCTGTTTTGACAGCTATAGTCATAACTAAGGCCATGTTCGGGGTGATTTATGAGTTTCTGGTTTTTTATTTTGAAATATATTTTGAAAACAGAAACCTGTTTGGCAAAAATGGTTCTGTTTTGGTTTTTTACTCATTTTCGAAACATTTTTCACTCAATTTTCAAAACAATAAAATTTAGTTTTTAGATTTCTGTTTCTGTTTTTATTTAAACTCATTACTTGACGTCACTTGTCACCATTGACCATCAACTCTGACCGGCGATTACCTACCTCTACCTACCTCTGACCAAAAGTCATCGACCGCCACCTTTGTCCGATAATCATCGGCTGCCACCTTTGTCTGACGGTCACTGACTATCACCTCCGACAAGCAGTCACCGGATTCTACTTCTGACAGGTGGTCACTGACTGCCACCTCTGACTGATGGTCACGGGCCACCACTTCCGACCGACCGTCACCTCCAACCAATGATCACCAAGCACCACCTCTGACTACGATCATTGGCTGCCACATTCGATCAGCAATCACCGGTCACCCAACCACTAGCTCCGATCACCAGTCAGTGACCACCACCTTCGATCACCACCTTCAACGACCATCTCGATCACTACCTTCAATTAGTGTTTTGGTTAAGATTTGAAAACAATGTTTTAAATTTGAAAACAAAAATAACGTTGTTTTTAAACTAGAAAGCAAAAATCACTCCAAACGGACCTAACTAAATGAAATGCAGGAGAAATAATCAATTATAGTTAAGTACATTAAAAATTATTCATCTTAATTGTATGTCAGGTTAGTCTAAGAACATTAATTAAAATATCATATAAAGAAGTGATTAACATCTATTCCATTATATTATATGTAAAAATAATATTTCTCTTTTTTTACCTCAATTTATCAATCTCCCACACACATCACATTAATCATGAAATCTAACTTCTCTCTATTCTCTATTCTCTATGTCCGATGGATAATTTTCCTTGATTTATGCCTACTTGTTGTTCCTATTGCAGTATGATACAGTGCCCTCTCCCTTTTTCTAGAAAAAATGCTGGACCTATGGAAGAAGAAGGAAAGGAAATATAATATGGTAGGTGTGTCGGAGTTGGAAGCAAATTAAGGGTGTCGTGACAAGCCATTCCACCAGCAAATTAAAGGAGGAATAGACCAACCTCATCGTATATCATCTTTAGTCAGCGATACTATACTAGAGTCATCACAACTGTAACATTGCTTTTGTTTTTTCAGCATAGACAGCAAAAGTTAAAATTAGGTTTTGAATACAGAACTTTATATATATAGGAGCATCCAATTTCACCAATACTATATTACCACTGTTTACTATTTGCTAACTTCCCGGTATGTGAACCAAATCTTGCAATAATAGTATTTGATACAATAATTTAGGTAAAGTTTACATTCACGCACGCATGCATGGTTACTATATCTCATATATATATAAACAGCTTTGATGTCAGATCTGATGAAAATAGTTTCAGTAAAATAAAGTGTGCTTTAAAAACTTTATTCAAATAGTAAAACTGAAAATAGATCACTGAAAAAGTACACGAATTGATTATATACCGTGTTTATATGACTCGGCAAAATTATCAATAAAAAAAACATTTATACCGTAAATCACAAATCATTTATATATATAATATTTGTTAATCTTATTGATTAATATTTTAAAAGAGAAGGATTCTGATTAATGTTAATATAAAACTCTATTATTATGAATAAGTGTTAAACTTTAAAAAAAAAAAAATCTAGCTTAGCTAGGGAGAAAGATTTAATCGGTTCAGTTTTGATAAAAAAAAATGCCCAATATATACTACAGAAAGCTATTAAGTGAAAATTGGTTAAAAACCTAAAACTAACCTGTTTGATTCTATCGTGGTTTTATTTTTTTTAAGAAAAAGATTAAATGTATGCATATTTATTGGGTTACATATGTTTTAGTGTCTACAAATATAAAAATGTTCCTTTTTAGTTTCTTTTTGTTAAGGTTCATTTTAGCTTCTAAAAATAATGTTCATTTTTTGTTCATGGTAGATAGAAATGTGATCAAATATTAATTTTTTCATTTACAACAATTTATCTTATTTTATCTTGCCTTTCATTTATGATGTAAGATACATTTTCATAAATAAAAGAGTAATCCTTGTTGGTTTTTAAAGTAGATTTTGAAAAGGTGTATAATGCAGTCAATTAATTTTTCCTTTTCTATATACTTAAGTGTTTTGAGTTTGGAGATAAATGGATTGGTTGGATTCAACTGTGTCATCAGTGTCAGTACTAGTAAATGGAAGTGTCACTCAAAATTTTTGCATGCAACGAGACTTAAGACAGGGAGATCCTATGTCTCCTTTCCTATTTCTAATTATGGCCGAAGGGCTTGGTGGCTTGATTAAGAAGGCATTTTCAGTAAATCTCATATTAGGTATCAAGTTCGATGAACATGATCTTCGGATAGTAATTCAGCAATACGCAGACGATACTATTTTTATGGTTTCTTCGGAGCTCCAGAATGTCTATACTTTGAAGAGAGCTCTAAGGTATTATGAATTAGCTTCAGGGTTAAAGATTAACTTCCATAAGAGCAGTTTGGGAGGTGTATGGGTGAAGATGTTGGAGTTGTTGACCTTTGCGAGAGTCCTAAATTGTGGGTGTTGTAAATGTCATTTTCCTACTTGGGGGGTTCTAGTGGGGGCCAATGTAAGGTGTGAGATTCTATGGAAGTCAGTCGTAGATAAAATGAGCTAAACTAATGTCGTGGAAAAGAAAAAAATTGTCTTTGTGCGGGCAGATTTGTTTGATCAAGTCCACCCTCTCTTTCATTCCACTTTATTTTTTGTTTTTTTACAAGGTTCCGAAAAAGGTGGCTCATTCTATTCAGGCAATGCAAAGGCAAATTCTATTGAAGGGTTCATAAGAGTGCAACAAAATAGCTTTGGATCAAATGAGAGTTAGTGTGCAAAAAACAGATCCTAGGGAGGTCTACAAATCAAATATGTGAGGGCATTCAACAAAGCACTTCTTGGCAAATGACGATGGAGGATTCTTCAGAGAGGTAAATCCCTTTGGATTAAAGTTCTAGAGCGTAAGTATGAGAAAGATATTAGATGGGATCTGGTAGTGAAGTAAAGGAAAAAGGGGTCCCGATAGTGGAATGATATCCTGAAGGTAACATCTGATGGGGGGAAGGGGAATGGTTCTCAGGTAAGGTCAAGCCTTTGGTAGGGGATGCATTAGTGTCCAAATTTTGGGAAAGGGGTGAAGGGTGTTAGGAAGACTCAAATCTTTATTCCCTAGATTATTTCAGCTCTCCAACCAAAGAGAGGCTTTCATCTCTAATGTGGGGGACTAGGGTGATCATAGTTGGGAATGAAGGTTTAGTTGGAGAAGGACCTTATTTAGTTGGGAGGAAGATTGGGTGAGGGAGTTGGAGAGGGTTTTAGATGGGGTTCAGGTGAGACGTGAGTTTAAGGATGGATGAGGTTGGGGAGGTAGTAATGGTAAATCTACTCAATACTCTGTGAAGGAAGCATACTACTTAGCTTTTGGGGTTTCTCAAGATAATAATTCTTCATTCTTCAAAAGGTTATAGAAATCTAAGACGCTATCTAAGGTGGTGACATTTTCTTAGAAGGTGACTCATAATAGGATACCTTCAAAGGTTGAATTGGCAAAGCAAAATATTCTTCTTTCTTCAGGTGTTGGTTGTCTTGTTTGCTGCATGCACCCTGAATTAGTAAGTCATTTATTATTTACTTGCAAGTCTAGTTACCAAGGTTGGATGAGTTGTTGCAGATGGTTAGGGTACATGCCTGTTTTACCTTTAGAGTGTCATTCTAGTTTCTGGTAACATTTGGGGATATCTAAATCTAAAGGAAAATTAACTAGTGACATACTTAGTGTAATTTGGTTAGCAATATTGTGGGGAATCTGACTTGTTAGGAATGTTATAGTATTTAAGGATGAGTCCTTTAATATAGAAGAAGGATGGGAATTATCTCTACAGAGGTCTTGAGTGTGGATTAAAGGGTTTTGTAAAGCTCTGTTAGTATCAGTTTTTGAATGATCTACTTAATTGGTATTATGTTTTGATAGGATTAAAAATAGAATTGCATAGCTTTCTGGTTGGGGTTTTGTATTTGACTGGGGGGGTTCTCTGACATTGTAGTTTATAGCGATGTTTGTCTCTATTTATCTAACTTACTATGGTAGTGTATGTGGGTTGTTAATTGTAATTGGTTATTTATCCATATGTATATTGTAGTTGTAATTTTTTATTCCCTTGTCATACCTTAGAACATGAGTGAGTCATGCTATTGATGAATATATTTTGTCTTTTTTTTTTTAAAAAAAAATAACTACTAAAATAAATAAATAGAAGAGCAAAATGAGTCATTATTTTGTAGAACTAAAAATTAATACTGTCTTTCGAACTAAAAACATATTTAATTATATTTTATTTATCAACATGTTGAAAATATATTTATTATTAAAAGGTTTCATATAAGGTTAAAATAAAATATAAAAAAGTTCATGGTAGCAAATTAGGAAAAAGAATTTCAAAAGAAGCATACAAAATAAAAAATTGGAATAAAAACCATTGCGAGAAATAATAAAAAAATGACAAAAATAATTTGTCATGTCGACTCAATTAATGAAGTGAGGTAATGGTATTGTTTTATATAATCTTTACCCGTGTGACTGCCCGTTCCTCGTACAGTGATTTGTTTTTTTCTTTGGTATGTATTATAAAGTAAATAATTTTTAGAATTTGATAGATAGATTGATTTTTAAAAGTCTAAATATTTAATTAAATTTTTTGTTTCTAATTAATAGAAAAATTATCAGAAATTTGGTTGTTTGTAATTTTTTAGTAATAAAAGTTTACAATGAAGATATATTTTAATGTTTCCACAATGATTTTCTGCATCAGAATTTGGTTCTATAATATTTATTAATAAATAAAAATTGTTGAAAATGTATAAGGACTTCATCTACAATGATGTGACATATTTCACATGAATGTGTGAGACGCACTAGTGGACAAAATGCAATAGGGCTTCAACCACAACAATGTGGCATACTACACATGAGTGTGGGAGACACATTGATTAATAAAATGCATCAGAGTTTCAACCACAGTAATGTGACATATTCCACATGGATGTGGGAGACACGACCGAGTAAAGTGCTTTAGGGCTTTGACTACAATAATGTGGCATATTCCACAATGATGTAGGAGACACACTAATGGATAAAATGCATCATGGTTTTCACCACAGAAATGTGGCATATTACACATGGGTGAGGGAGACGTGCTGGTGAATAAAATGCATAAGGACTTCAACCACAACGATGTGAAATATTTCACAAGGGTGTGGAAGAAGCCTTGCTAGAAAAAATGCATCAAGGCTTCAACCGCAATGATGTTGTATATTCCATATGGATATGGAAGACGCACTAGTGGTTAAAATGCGTCAAGGCTTTCACCGCAAAGGTGTGGAATATTCCACATGTTTGTGGGAGGTGCCCTAATGGATAAAATGCATCAAGACTTCAACCAGAACAATATGGCATACTACACATGAGTGTGGGAGACACGTTGGTTGATAAAAAAGAACAAGAGCTTTAACCATAATGACGTGGGATATTCCACATGGATGTGGGAGATGCCCTAGTGGATAAAATGCATCAAGGCTTTTACCACAGAAACGTGAAATATTACAATAGGTGTGAGAGACGCATGGTTAAACAAAATTCATTAGGGTTTCTGCCACAATGTTGTGGAATACCCTTTCAATTTTCCTTAGTTGTCACAAGTAATGATAAAAATACTCTTTTATTTGTATTTCATGTATGAAAACTAAAAAATCTCAATTAAATTTTTAAAACATAACTACTTTAATAAAAGTATGGGCAAGAGACATTGCTATGTAATAATTGTGTGTAATCAATTTTGTTTGTATAATATTAATAAGATGACTATTACTTGTTTTTGTTATAATTTTATCTATATATACTTTTATATATGTATAATATATATGCATTTTTTAGCAATCATCTTTCTTCAATTTACTTATCTTATCTCTTACGGAAGGATTTTTTTAGGAAGCCCAGACACCTACCGAACATCCCTGAAAAATGGAACAACATGATGAAGAAGGTGGCGAAAGTTTTCATTTATTCATGTATGATTTAGTCCATTTGTTTTTATATGTGGTGTACTCTTGCATTGTTATAATAGTCAAATTTGAGTATAGCAAAATTTAAGTGTTAATTGCTAAAAGTCCTTATACCATTGTTCTTTTCTTTAAATTTGTCATATTGTTGCATTCTTTAATTTAGTTAAAATAAAGGAGTCAATACAAAAATTTGATAAAACAAAAACTTGCATTTGCATTTCATAATATTGAACTCAATATCATAAGGGTGGAACAAAAAGAAACTTGAAGATTAATCTTAAAGCTAATAACATAGTTGGAGAATAAAAACATCCTAAAACTTAAAAGTTGATAACATAGGAAAGCAACTAACAAAAAAATAACTAAAGTCTTCATTCTTTCTCATTTGTAATCATCTTAAGCAACTTAATGGGAGTGACTTCTTTATTCAATTCATTTTCTTTAACATCTATTGCCTTTCATATGTAGAAATTTTCTTACTTTCATCTTTGATACAAACAACTTCCAAATCAGTTTGCTTCATTTCTTTAATAGCAACATCTAAGTTGTTATAAGTATCACCAATGACTTTTTAAGAAACATAAACTTCCTTATTATAAGTTTCCATATTCTTAATTTTGTTAGTTAAACTATTTGCAGTATCATCTTTAAGTTGAATTTCAACATCATTCTTTATTGGAGAATTCTAAAATGTTTCACCTTCAAGAGAAAGAACTTCTAATTTTTTTTACTTGCTCTTGTTCCTAACCGAAATATAGAAAGTATAGTCATTAGATCCAAACAAAAACATTATAAAATGCTCAGTCAAATTGAAAAAATTTAGAAGTTAATTTAAGAAAGTTTTTACCATTCAAAAGTGATTAAGAAACCAATTTAAAATACCATTGTTGGATTCATGTCAACAAATTCTTAATAAGAATTGATCATTTGTGACTTTGCTCATAGGGAATGTAGGCTTGAATGTTTAACTTAGCAGATTTTTTACTTTCACCTTGAAGAGAAATTTCTTATTCTTCAAAGCAAGTATTTAAATAAGAATCAGAAGCAAAAAAATTTAGCCAATTTTTATTAACAACAAATTATTTGGTGAAAAAACAATAAAGAAACCTTATCATAATCTTGAATTTGGTCATGATAGTCCTTTTTCAGCAACTCTTTTGCATCACAAGTGTCAATTTGATCACTAACTTCCATTTTGATATGATAGTTTTTATACACATCAAATATATGTCAATTACAATTTTGACAAAAATATCTCTTAGCATCAGGAATAACAGATCTATTGCATTTACATGTGATGTAAAACCAATCTCTTCCATCAATTAGATTTCCAAATGTATCCAACAATATATAGTAGCCTTGATGAAAATCTTCTATCCCAAATTGGTGTTTTAATTCGTGTCTCAACCAATCAATAAATGTCATGTCATTTAATGAACTATATAAGAGATAAAAAAAAATTATAAAAGAAAATTCATTAAATGACATGATGTTTATTGATTGATTCGAACAAGAATTGAGACACCAATTTGGAATAGAGAATTTTCATCCCCCTTTAAACATAATATTATTAGCAATGCATTCCACTAAATATGTCTCATTGCACTCTCAATTGTTCCAATGTTTTCTCTTAGAAATGTTCGGAAACCGTTCATTTCCTCCACAGAAACATGTAGAGAATTAGTTATCTTACTCAAGAACTGAGAACAACTATTAGCATTGTCTCACAATCTTCTTTTTAAATCTTCAACCTTAGGAATGTTTGCATTATAATTCACCTGTTGCTTCAATACATTAGTAGGAGTAACCTCTTTTGCAAATTAAATAACGTAATTAATACACAAGATCTCTAAAAGATAAGAATGCATTCAACCCATCCAAACCTTAATATTGTACATTTAAAATTTAGAGTATGAGTCTTTCACTTGATATAAGAGCAAAACTTAACTTATTTAATCATTAGAACAATGTTCATCTTGGTTTTTTTACCATCTTTAATATTCATCTTGATTTTTTTACTATCTTTAATCGAATCCCTTTCAGTACTAACTTCAGTCAGTACTCCAATAACATCTAGAAAAAAATTAAATCTTATATAGAAGAGAAAGTATATATAAAAAATAATAAAAAACCAATTTATTATGCAAATACTGACCAACTAAAAGAAAGTATATATAAAAAATAATAAAAAACCAATTTATTATGCAAATACTAACCAACTAAAAAACACAATTAAAATGTGGAGGCATAAATTCATATAAAGGAACAATGGAGTAAAAACTTCCGGCCATTGTTAATTTCCAAATAGATTGCACATTAGTTCCATAAAGAAAATTTGGTTTATAGTCATGAGTTGTAGTGCTGTAATGTTGCAACTTCAAAATTATATATAACATAAATTTTGTCTTCTTTTAATTGATTTTGAAATCTACAAGTCAATGTTTTCTTGACATAATCATGTATCTTACGTCCGTGTAGATAATAATTAATATTTATCTAGTAATGTTGCAACTTCAAACTTATAAATAACATAAACTTTGTCTTCTTTTAATTGACTTTGAAAGCTACAAGTCAATGTTTTCTTGACAGAACCATGTATTTGTGTCCCTGTAGATAATAATTAATATTTATCTAGTTAATTTTGAAAATTGCAAACATACATTACTAATCTTCATCCAATAAAACAATTTCCAAAGAGAAAGGTATTTTGGAGTCACTCATACTAGAAACTATTCAAAAACAATTTATCTTCACCTTAATCATCCAATTTTCTATTCCAGGATTTAGAGAAGACAGAAAGAGAGATTTTTGGACTGATGGATCCTCTCAATAACACACTTATTTAATTTATTTAGTAATGTAACATGCATTATAAATGATATAGGAATGATAATTGTTGTTGCACAATATCATTTAGTAATAATAACAGTTGAACTCTCAACTATCCATTTGAATTTCATTAAGGAATAGAAAGAAAGAAAAGAGTGCAGTAAAAAAAAATATTTTTTTTATTTTAACTTATCAACCCATATTATTCTTGATAGAATAAAAAGGTGTGCAGTAATTCATTAAAAAGTAGGTTAAAAAAACAATAAAAGCATCATTTAAATGGAACGCCAACCATTTCTTTCTTTTTTTTTATATAAAAACCAATTATTTGTTGTTGCTCTATAATCTTAATTTCACAGAGATACTCTCATTTAAAATATTTAAATTCTTAGAAAAATGTTTCTGGCATGCATGATCCTTTTCATTTGATAACGAATAAAAAGTAATAATACTTACTTTTCAACCATATAAAAAAATATCAAGATAATTTCTTTTTATAACATATAAAATACCTTACTTTCATATATGCTATATATATATATAATAAAAGATTGTTTCATATTTTTTAGAAAAAACTAATGGCAATATATAATAATTATATTAGCAACGTGATATTCTGTTTATTAAGAATCTTGGGTGGGGCTGCACTTGCCAGAAAAATTAGAAAAGTTAAGCTAGGTGACATTAAAAAAATTGATATCATCCATAACCATAAGGTTGTCACGTTGGCCCAAATCAGATTAAAGAAAATATAGTGTCAATTGGAACTTTAGCCCAAACAGTCGAAAGGAGAATCAAATGGATTGATAGAGAATTTCGATGCACCACCATAATTTCTTCTGTACCTCTTGAAAGCTGAGTCAATCCAACTACGATCATATAACATATTTTAGGAATTTGTTATGTTCACTCCCCTTATTACTAATATACTCTTTTATTTTATTTTTCTCTCACCTTTGCGCTCATATATATGCATAATCAGAAATTGCTTCAGTTAGCATTTTAGAATTGCATCAGTAGCATAGTTACAACAATATCTCAATTAAATGATATTTAATATTTAATTTCGTCTCTCTAATAACTGAGTTTTATAGAGCTGCAGAACTTATGCATGCAAACTGAATCATGAATAAATGACTTCACTTCAACTAAATAGAAAAGTATATTGACAATGTGCTTGCACAACTTCATTTTACTTTGATTCAACCCAAATAGCTAGCTACTTCACATTGGCAATGTTATTCCCCTTTGTCATTTTACTTAGTTGCTTTCCTAGAGAAGTTTTCATTCATCAATTGGACTTTGGAGACCAACAAGGGAAGCGAACTTCATTGGGTAGTTTAGGAAAACAACAATTCTAAAAGGAAGTGTATTTTATTACATCTCTCTTAATTTGAAGTAATATTCACTTTCGTAATAAAAAAATTATATGACATAGATAAAACAAATAATAATTATACTAAAAATATAATTGATTAAAAAATTAAAATATTATACTAAAAAAGAAATTAAATTACTCTATTAAAAATAATAAGAAATTAAATAACTAACTATAATATATGTAATTAATCACACTAACCAAATATTTAATTAAATAACTATACTAAATACGTAAATCATTTAGTAAATTAATATAATAAACATGTAATTATTATAATAAATTAAATAACTATTCTAAAAATAATAAATTAAGTATACTAAAAATTAATTAATTATTATACTAAAAAAATAAAAAATTAAATAATTATACTACATGTATATACTAACCAAGAGATAAGGTGAGAAGAGAGAGGGCGAGAGCATAAAATAAGGTGAATAGAAAAAAGTGCACGTGAAGAAAATTATATAAAAGAAAGAGAAGATTGAGGGAATAAAAAATATAAAAATTTAGAAAAAAAGAATTTAAAATAATAGGTATTAATTCAAATAAATAGGAATGTTAATTGAAATTCTCGTATTCTACTGAGTTCCATAAACCTTTATTTATTTGTTTTCTTTGGACTTTAAAAAAGAGCCTTTTTTATGACTGAAAATTGTTTTTGAATTTGTTAAATCATTTTAAAATTAATTTAATATCTAGATATATACATTAATATTTATTATATCTATCTTAATTTAATTTTTGTGATATATTAATATTTTTAGTTAGTCGTTCAATTAAAACATTTTATTTTATAAATAATCAATAAAAATATATATTAATTAAATATTTTTTAATATATCGAGAGTGTAAGTTTCATATGTTTTTGTTCCTAATAAAATCAACTATGGAACCAATTAGAATTTACATAATATAAAGATATAAAGAGAATTTCAATTAACACTAATAGCCCTTGTTTGAATTAATACTTACTTTTTAAAATTTTTTTCCTAAATTTCCATTTTATCCTTTCCCTTACATAATTTTTTTCACTCTTACTTTCTCTCCTCTTTCTTACCTTATTTTCTTTCCCCACCCTCTCTCTCATCTCTCCAAAACATCATTTTTTAGTTAATGTATACATATAGTATAGTAATTTAATTTCTTATTTTTTTAGTGTAGTAATTTAATTAAATTTTATTGTACTTAATTTATTATTTAATATAGTTATTTAATTTATTATTTTTATTATAATAATTACATGCTTTTTATATTAATTTACTTAATAAATTACATGTTTAGTATACCTATTTAATTAAATATTTGGTTAGTATAGTATAGTATAATTATTTAATTTATTTTTTTAGTAGATTAATTTAATTTCTTATGTTTTTATTATTGTAATTTAATTTCTTAATGAATTATTTTTTTAGTATAGTTATTGTTTTTTTATCTTTCCTATTATTCTTCAACAACTGTTTGGTGGAGAGTAAAAAATTGTAATTTTTTTTTACTCTCCGGCAATCATTTGTCAAAACATAATAATAAAAAAAAATATATAAGTTTTTTTATCATGGAATATATGTTTCCTCCAAATTAAGGGAAGGGTTACTATACACATAATAAAGAAATAATAACAGTGATGTATTGATTTTGTAAAAAAAAAAAGTGATGTATTGATAAAATAAAAGTCACGTACAACTCATTTATAACCCAAGACACCGATAATGATAAGAAGTTAATATGGTCATTGTGTAAAAAATAAAATAATAAAATTAATTGTGGAAATAATTTTAATTGTTGATGTATATCTAATGGATGAGATTAGAACCTAAATGCTAATAATTAATTCAAGCAATATGAACTACTATAAAACTTATGCCATATTTCATATTATCTTGTTGGGGTTTAACTCTTCCAAAAGAAATAGAGAACTTCACTTTTCATTCAATGACTTTGAACTATTAAGCTAAATTAATGCTTAAGGATATCTTCTACTTCTATACCCATTTTGTTTCTCAATTCCTCTAGATAGGGTGAGAGTTTACTAATCTATCTTTTGATAAAATCCTCCAAAAGAAAAACAAAAGGACATGCAAGTATTATTTGTAAGTATGTGACTAATATCATATAGGTTTAGATGTCACTTTTCCTATTTCTCTTAACAGAATTTTTGATAAAAGATATTTGTAAAGTTATTTAAAAAATTAATGAGTTATTTGAAGTAATTTTTTATTGGAATAATTTTATATGACAATTAAAGTTGTTTAAAGAATGAATGAGTTATTTCACCAAACAACTGTTGCTTATGATTAAAAAATATATTTTTTCACCAAATCCGTACAAATTAATAACAATATACAATTAAAAAAACTAAAAAAAGTCATAAAATTATGATTTTCTTGGAGTTGCTTATAATTTATTTCATTGGATTAAAATTAAATATGAATTGTTTAGCAATTACACGACACTATATGAACCACCAAACACTTTTGTTAATTCAATAAGCAACTCATGAGAGTTGCTCTGATTGAAAATGTCCAAACAATTTAGTTATTTTCTATTCTTCTAACAATTACATGTGAGTCCAAGTGTACGGGAACTTTGCTTTTGAACTAGAAGGTACATCTACTTCAACATGGATATGTGTTTGTAACCACTATTTGGATTACCAAAGTATCTTATTATAGTTACACCCTAATGACATTGTTTTTAATTTAGTTCAGAAAAATTACAAAAGTGTTTTGGATTTTATGATATAATGATCTTGTTTGGGTTAGTTTCATAATATGATTTTAATCGTAAAATTATGATCTGTTAATAATAATGGTAAAATTTTAAAAAATAATTTAAATCAAATATTAATTAAATAAGTTCACGTATATGTATGATGTATAAAACGTTTCTCATGTGTAGGTTTCTCCGGCACTTAGCTATCTCTCCCTTCATGAACTTGCTGGCCTCCGCTGTGCTAGTCCCTATCCCACGGTTTTGCTACGACAACACTCTTTTAACGGTTCGAAGAAGATTAACGAGGAGGTTAGCGATTGGGTTAATAGCGTTTGCATCGATGTGAGTTTGTCCAAAGGCTGTGCTGATGGTTTACCTGAGGTTTTCGAAATTTCTGCCAATTCAAGGAGGGAGAAAGAGATGGGCCATGGGGAATGGTCAAAAGAGGAAAGACATTGTATCAGCGAAGACAAATCACGTATAAAAAGCGTTTGATTCTTTTGGATTTGTTTTTTAGTTTTTTAAAGGAGTTTTCAAAAATAGTTTTAAAAAATTATTTTTTAGAAGAAGAGAAAAAAAAAAGTTTGGTAAGGATAATTTAAAAATTGTTTTAAAGATATAAAAAATGAAAAAAATGTATTCATATTTACTTAAACTTCATTAATGAAAAACAAACAATAACATATTCTTATTATATTTTAAGTTTTTAAAACAAAAATAAAAAATTGAAAAGAAAATTACTTATAGTTATTCCTATTTTTTAGTTTTTAAAAACTAAAAAAACAATGTTTATGGAAACTGTTTTAAAGAAATAGTAACCAAACAAGTTTTTTAATTTTTAAATACTAAATTTGATTGATTTAATTTTGTTTTTTAGTTTTTGAAAATAGTTTTTAAAAACTATTTTCTAAAAGAAGAGGAAAAAAACTTATTTAATAAGTGTTATTTAAAAACTGTTTTGAAGATATAAAAATAAAAAAACTTGTTTATATTTACGGAAATATCATTAATGAAAAACAAAAATAATATATTCTCTTTGTATTTTGAATTTTAACAATAAAAATAGAAAACTGAAGAGTAATCAAAACTTAAAGTTGTTCTTGTTTTTTAGTTTTTAAAAAATAAAAAACTAGAACTATTTTCAAAAGTTGTTTTAAGAAAACAGTAATCAAACAAGTTTTTTATTTTTTAAATACTAAAATACTTAAAACAGTTTTGTAAAATTGTTGTCAAACAAGCACTAAAATACTAAAAATAGTTTTATAAAACTATTGTCAAACAAGCATACCGTCATTGCACAAAACTCCATTTTTTTAGAGAGATATCAATCTTTTTATTTGTAATTTTATAATATCAAAATAAAAATTATAAAGCAAATTAAATTACAATAACATTTTTTGAATTTTGTTGTGAGACGCATACACCTCTTCTTTATTTGACTAAACGTAAAATCTTTTCACTTTAATAATTTTGTTACACTTGCATACACTCCTCTAATGGTATTAAGTAAAGGTGGGTATACATGTTATATGAGTTCAGGTATATGCTCGGTCCACAAATCTTACATGTCTATGCAGATTTTTTAATATTTTTTTTTTTAAAAAGCACAATTGTAAAAAAATTAAATCACTCTATAAAGTTTATGGACTTTGTGGATTCGGAGATCAAAGTTTTAATAAGAGGTTAAATTTCTGTAAATTCACTTATTTATTCTTATTTAATAGTCTCATTTATAACTCTTATTTAAATATCTAATAAATTGAGCGTCAATATATCTTTAATAAATACTGTTTGACACTTGAATCATTTGGAGAAAAATGTCATTTTCCCTTGAGACAAGTAGAAGAGGTGTTTTGGGATGAGTGATTTTATGGAGTGAAGATAGAAACTGTATTTACTATTTAGAATTAAATTTGCTTTTAACTATAAAACTAATATTATATAATTAAGAATAAAAAAGAATAGTGATTAGATCGATCATGAGTGCATCTTGACTGTGTGAAATGTGAGTGCAGTGAATCCAGGTCCGTGTTTGGGGCTGATAGTTTTTTTTAGATTAAAAAATAAAAAATATTATTGCATTCGAGTAAAAAAAGATGAATTGAGAAAACGTTGAGGGTTGAGGTTTGAGGTTTGAGGTTTGAGGTTTGAGGAGAGAGAGACGTGATAGTGTAGCACCGACGCATGAACAATTAGGAAGAGTGCGAGCAGACATAGTCAGGTAACTGAAGTGCTATTAAATCTAAATGTAAATGTAATATAGTATACTCTAAATTGAAATTGAGAATAAATAATATTAATAGTTATGGTCGTGGATCTGACAGGATTTGGCTTTTATATGTTAAATAACGATAAATGCAGGCCAGGTCATACTCACACACCTTCTATTTGGCTGCTGCCTCTTTCTCTCTTTGTTAGGGTGCCGTTTCTCAATTTTATTGCATGCTTCAAAATATTTTATATTTTCATTTATTTAAAGCATGGGATCTCTTATATATATGTACTCTTTTTTTGCTTTTATCAATGAAATTTCAGCTTAGCTGTGTGCGCGTCTTTGCCAACTATATGCACATGTAACTTATTAGGAAATAGGAACCTTCACAATATCAGATCTCACATGCACCTGTGTCGTATGCTATATTGATTTCTCCCTATTTTTCTTTTCTTCTAAAAACAAATTGATATATACTAACCATTCGAGACAATGCCTTGGGTTTCACCATTAATCTTTGTGTCTATACCACGTGATCACAGACAAACGTTATCTTTGATACTTTCATTATCTAGCTTAATTTTCATAAAAACTAATTCTGTTACGAGGTATGATGATATCCATAATGTATCAGTTGTACCTAACTTGTGATTTAAATGTTTATTGTGGTAAAAAGATATTTGATCGTTAGATAGATCATTATTTGAATTTCAGGGTGGTTTACTAATAACATTAGTAGGAAGTTTGGAGATGAGAATAAGAGTTTATTTTGGCAACATGACTAGTTAGGTGAAGGTTCTTTAAGGATTTTTTTTCCCAGGCTATACTATTTGACTTCGGATAAGTTTACGTCAATTAAAGTGATGAATGGTCATACGTCATATATCTCTAGGTGACAGTGGGAATGATGTAGGAGGTTTTTTGTTATTTGGTTAGTTATGAAATGAGGTGGATTTGGTTAGTTATTTGTAGCAGATGTGCGTAAGTTGCCTTCAAAAGTTTTAGCCCTTTCTTGGAAACTTCTCTTAAACAGACTTCCTACGACTAATCATTTGCTGAAGAGAGGTGTTGTTATCTATTCATATGTGCTTTCATGCATATTGTGTAGGGATTATCTAGATGAATGTAAACACATCTTCTTATCTTGTCCTTTCTCTTAGGTGTTATGGAATAGAGTTCAATTGGATTGAAATTGTCTCACCATTGTAAGATGATCTATCTCAATTGTTCAATTGTCTAATGCTTGGATGACTAGTAAATACAAAAGAAAATGTAGGTATTTGTTATCAAATGTGATTAGTTGGCGTATTTTAATATCTAAAAATTCTATTGTTTTTAATGGTAGAACATTGAAGTCTTTAAATATTATGTTGTCTATTCAAGTCTTGTCTAAAAAGTGATTACTATAAAAGTTTGGTTTTAATAGGAACTGTTTTTTCTCATATTTGTACACTAATCCTCCATTTGTATCTTCTTGACATGAAATAACTAATCTTATAAAATTTTTCTTTGTGGAAGAGGATTGTCGAAATTGTGTTATTAATCTGGTTTTCAACATCTTCGAATGTTTATAATCTTTTTGTAAATATATAAGGTTATAAAATTTTTTATTTCATCCTATAATATATAATATAATTATAAAATGCATAAAACTAAATTTTTTGTCAAATAAAAATAACCGAATAGTAAAATCTGCCACTAATCAAAAGGAAAAATAAAATATATGGTCATTGTCGTACTTAAAATAGGTAATTCAATTCCCATTATATCAGGAAAATTCCATATCGAAAAAGACAGCAGTAGCAGTACTTAATTTATACGTATATTAGTATGTTTGAATTTTATTTTTTTTTCCTAAAGAAATTGCACGTTTCTAAGGGTAATCTGTAATTTGCAAAGTAACGTGAAACGTGTCACTTGCTTCTGCATTGCGTTTAACCAAACAATGCCACAAACATGCACAAAGTCACTTGCGTTTTTTACACTCATGAAGTTTTTTTTTAATAATACAAATTATTTTAATTTTAAATTTTAAAATAATATTTAAAAAATTATTTTATTTTTAAAATTATCTAAGTTTTAAATATACTCATAAATCAGAGAATTATTACTAATCTAAAACTAATATTAAGTTTATAATAGTAATTTTAAGATAAAAAATCATATAACCTATAAAAAGAGATAATCTCTAATGAGAGATAGAACTATGATGCAAGAAGTGCAAAACTATGTTAAAAAAAAAAAACTATTCTTTTTTCTATTTTATTTACAATGTTTTTTTAATAATATTTATTTTTATTAATATAAATAAAGAAAAATTGAATAATTATCCCTAGATTGGATTAAGACGTAGATAACTTCATGAAAAATACACAACTTAAAAAATAATATAAAGCGATGATAAAGGTGAATCCACTTGACGAGAGTGTGGGGCAGACGTGAAATGAGTGACATAAATGTGCCCGAAACTTGGTTTACGTTTGGGTGGAGGAGTGTGCGAACTAACTAACGTGAATGTATGTTTAAGTGCCTTCAACAAGCACACAACACAAAATCTATATACTAGATACAACTAGATATAGCAACGGAATTGTTGCGTGAACGAAACGGAGACACCAAGTGTTGTTTTTCTGGATCAGTGATGCTGAAATTTGAAAGCTTATTGCTGCACTGTACCTAATGTTACTCCCCGAAACGATCTTTACTCTTTAGTAATCACTCTACCAAGTCTCACCCTGTGATTAGTTTATACTTATTTTACTTGATTGGAGATTAGAAATACATGTAAAACAATTATCTATTTCAGCAGCCCATTTTAAATTATAACCTATACAGGATATGATATTGAACAACTTCTCTGTTCATCTCAAACTTCATTCAAACCATGTCTCGACATTACATAATTAATGATAAATTAACATAACAGATTCCCTTCATTTCTTAATTAATAGAAGTTAAATATTTATTAATACATTATTAGATTTTCACTCATCAAATCTATGGATCTTAAACTCAAACCTGTTGAAAATTCTCTTAGAAACTTTCAAAACTCATCTCTTCTCTACGTACACAGACATAACCTTTTTTAAAATATGAATTATTCAGAGTTTTAACCTAACTAAAATTAAAAGCTAATTTAAATGTGAGGATTTTTTCGGTATAAATTTAAAATTTGAGTTTCTTTTCCTATAACCAAACCATGTAGAAGGTGACTTTGGGCATTGAAAACGGATATCAAAACCTTAGTAGCCGAAGAAGAAGGAATGTAAAATAAAAAAACATTTTGTTCGTTTGGGACACTCCAAACTTGACTTGGCATCAAATTTAGTAAATATAAAAAGTGATTAATATAAACTGCTCAAATTGAAAATGAAGCTCCATGTTTCTTTTTCTCTTTGACTTTGTCGGCAGTGTTGCCTTGTGAATTGGGTGACACTAATCCGGTCCACGTCTAATTCCTGTCACATAATTAATTGATGTTACTAAAACGATGGATAGTTTAACCATTCTATGGTGCTATTCAATCACAAACAACTTATAAACTTTTTAATTTCAGCCTGTAAACTTAATGTTCACCGTTCTATGGTGCTATTCAATCACAAACTTTGTTTAAACCAAAGAAATGAAGAATTTTATTGCTGAAAAAAACGTATGAAAGTTAGCAAAAAGTACAAGATGTTTATTCTGTTACAATTTATCGTTTATGATAAAATTATATTGTATTTTTTTTTTACAATAATACTGTATTAACCTTTTTCTCTAATTTTATATGTAAGATGTTATGTAATTATTTTTTCAGTCACAGAAATTAATATGAAATTTTTACTGTATTGAGAGTTGATTTTGACAATTAGGCATAATGCAGATCCAATGGAATGATAAGCAATAAGATACAGGATCAGAAAAACAAAATTCGGATTCACTTTTGTTAAATACAATTTTCTTTAGTGATTTCTACAAATATTATAAACAGGAAATCGTGTGGCATTATTTTTTTAAGATAGTAATAAAAATATTTGGAAAAGCATGTATTATTAAAAACATATCTTTAAAATGTACTAAAAATATTGGAAAAACCATTAAGTTCTCTAAACTTTATTGCTTTTAAAAATATATATCTTAAACTTGATGTATAAATTTTATCTCTTTTATAAGTAATTAGCATAAAGTTTAATTTTGTTTAAATTAATTTTAAATTTTATTTTTATAAATAAATACCTAAATTTTAATTTTATTTCAATTAATGCTTAAATTTTTTTTCATTTCATAAAATAATATCTTATATTTGATTGAAGTTTAATTATTAGCCATTTATTTATTTAAAGTCAAGTGCTTAATAATTTTATTTAAGTTATGAATTCTTCTTTTTCTATTAACTCTTTAAAACTCTTTCCTATTAACATCATTATTTTCAACCCAAAAAAAAAAAAGAAGAAGTTATTATTATTTTATATATTTTTTGAATTTTTTTGTTTTAATTATATTCTAAATATGGAAAAATGAGTTGTAAGTAAAAAATAACTTTAAAAAATTATTTATATAATTTTTTAAAAATAAAATTAAAGTATAAGGTGTCTATTTATAAAAAAAAAAGTCAAAATTTGAATATCAATCTAATAAATATTTGTAAAAGAAGTAAAGTTTAAGGATTAAACGAAATGAACTAAAAGTTTGGGGTATCTGTTTTTTAAAAGGAAAAAATTTAGGAGAATTTTAATGTTTTCTTTTAAATATTTTAAAAATACCAATTATGTAATGTAGTATATTTTATGATTTATAAAATATAATTTGAAAAGTTAGTGTACGAGTATTCGGTCCAGAAATGTTTAATCTGAGTATTTGGTTTTCAGCAAAAATGTTTGACTTTTAGTCTCCACCAAAGATCGAATATAATTTTGACACAATAAGAAGAATAAACAATAATAAACCAAAAGGTTAAACAACATAATATTGGTTAAACAACCTAACATGAGTTTAAGGTTAGTATTACCTAATTCTTAAGTAATTGGTTAAAACCCAAAAGGTAAAAGTTCAATTTACCATTATAAATAGTAATAGATATCAAGGTGATAATAAATAAGATATTTTCTAAAAAGTATTGTTTCTATTTGGAGACAACCTAACTTTGAATGTTAAAGTGCATTTTGCATATACTCTATCCTTTAGAAAGAATAGTGAAAATTTAACATCCTCAAATATCTAGCTGTGATCACTACAAGAATACAGGTACAAAACTCATAAGATAAAATGTTTATCAAATGATATTATTAATAAAGAAAAAAACTAAATTAAATAATTATTATTTAAATATTCTTTCCATTAAAATAATTATAACTTTTATTATATTAAAATATATTATGTTTCTTTTATTTATATGTACACAAAAATGTCTCATTTATACGTGGATTTTTCGAGGATTTTTCTTTTCTAAAGTGATAAAGTATACAGTATTAGATTATATAAATACAAATCTTTCTGTAGGGAATGAATGATATTGATGTCAAATTTATCTATTAAAAGCATGATAGAAAAAAGAAACAAAGAAAATAAGCAATTCCTAATGATTGCAAATCTTAATAATTGATTGAATCCTCAGCTTAACCCAGAAAATAAATCTGAAAAAAATCAATTATAAATCCTATATAATTACTCAAAATCCTAAGGAATAAAACATGAAACAAAATCAATGATTCCACATTTTATATGTCTTCATTTATCACACTTTAGGTAGAATATTGTACTTTCTTAGACTCGATCATGAATTCATGATCCAATTATGTTTCGTATCATTATAAATTGAAAAAAGAAACATTTATAATCATTATTGAAGTGTTCCTTTTACATTAGAGCTTAATAGTTTTTTAATTTTATATTCTGAATTATCGCATCGCAGTTTTATTTTGAAATTTTAGAAACACAAGTAATTATAACAAATAAAGTTTAAAAAGTGAAAAACACAAGGCCCTTTCAAAGTGGTAAGTTTGAAAAGTTAAAAACACAAAGCACGTTCTAATTTTTAAAGATAAACGTTGTTTTAATTTCTTAATTCAAAATTTTTTTGTCAAATTTTAATCTTCTTTATAACTCAAAAATCCCTAAAAATAGAAATAAATTGATTTAATTTGAGGTGACTATGTTTTTGTAATTTTCAAACAATTTAATTTGGTTCAATTTGTAGTTAAAGATATTAAAACTGTATGAAACTAAATTAATCTATTAATCCTTAATTATTTTAGTAAATATACAAGAAGACATCTAGAATTACTTATTAGTTTTTAATTAATGTGTATTAGTTGATGAATAAATATTTTAGTAGACTATTTGATTTAATTTTATTTGATACAATTTTATGATAAAAAGTAAAATGTAATGTTTAAATGAATTACATTAACTTTAATGAATGTATATTTATGTAAATTTTTATACAACTTAGATTTTTATTTTTAATTTTAGACCGCAAAATGAATCAAATCAAATTACAAAAAATTGGTTTAGTTTGTATTTTATAATAATCTAAACTGAATCAAACTTATTGCACTTATTTTCTTAGTTTGATTCAGATTAATTTTAGGTTTAAATCCTCACTAAATTGCATCATAAATATTCTTATGGACAATTAGAAATGGTAGTCGGTGTTGAAGTTAGTGAATAGTGATAGTAATTGAAAGGTCACAACTAATGATTAGTGATGACCGAAGATCAGATGTAATCCCAGTAACAATTGATTGGATGTGGCAACCTGACAATTCAAATTTGCAGTTGGTTACAAAAAAAGATGTGGTGATAAGTGGTAGTTAATCAAACTATAAGTTTGAATAAAAATAAAAATTTTTAAATTAAATTTTATTGTTTTTGAAGTTAAATGAAAATATTTAAAATAAGTAAAAAATAAATAAGAACCATCCATGCATAACACGTTTGTATTTTTAAATACATTTAAAAAAAATCAGATAATAGAAGTCCATGATAATAAATTTTTTCGTCATTTTAGAATCACTGCTTGTAATAAAATTACATATTTTTAATCTGTTAAACATTAATATATTTCTATTACTATTTGTCAACAAAAAAACAAACCCATGATAAACCTAGAGTACTAGAACTGCGAGATAGTGATTGGTGAGCAGAGCAGGGCAGTGCAGAAAAGGAGTTTATTTAGCTTTAAACAATTTACATGCAAAGCATAATTAAAGGAAAAAATTATTTCAATAATTTGTATAATAAAAGCTAATATAATTATTAAAAAAAATTCCAATTTTAATTGTATAGCAGCAAGTTAAAACAGTGTGTGAAAGTTTTGTTTGGTGTTGTTTGTTAATCAAACCTTAAACACAAGTTAAGATCCGAAACGCGGAGGCTGTGAATGTAATTAAAAGCTGAAAAAGCCCGGCAAACACTGTTCAACGAGTATAAATATCCCTCTTCTTCGTTCTTCTCTCCTTAATACGAAGCTATAGTTCATTGTTTGGGGGCATTAATTAACCAAAGAAACGCAACTTTCTGTATTCTTCTGTTCTGCCAACTCTGCATTCTTGTGTGGAGCGGAAGCAGAGCCAGAATGAGCAACCTCTGCATTGTTGCAGCACTTGTTTTCAGCTTCTGGGTTGATGCCTTTTCAGCCTATCAATATCGCCACTTCAATGAAACCCAGTTTTCTTTGCACGAGGCTAAGGAACAGACACATTCGTCCCTTTTTGGGAGGATTCCTCTCATGGTGGGACTCACCCTTATTCAAGGCGCTGCTGCCAAAGGAGCAGGTACAGTGTAACTCTAAACTTCTTTTTTTTTCATCTCGTGACACTTTCTGGAACAAAGTTGATTACTTGTTCCAACTTCTCATTTTTATTTTAATAAGATCTGTTATGTAGATTGCTGTTTATCTAATTATAAATTGCTTCAAAGTCTTGTTGCCTGTCAATTAAGTTTTAAAAGACTGAAAATAAAATATGATAGCATATCTACAGCCAATGTGGCTTAATACTCAATACAGATGGTAAGGATTTCATACTAATTTCCACTTTTTCATGAATGTGGGTTTGAACCTAAAGAGTAGGTGGACAGTACTACCTGCTCATCCCTCCTTTCACTTTTATTACCTTAAGAAAAAGCATATAAAGAGCCTTATTTTTAGGTAATAGCTAAGAATTTATAGCCCCTTAAATTTAGCTAAATATACTTCTTTTCTTTCCTTGTGGTTGTGTTGTGGCAGTTTGCTTGGATGGAACATTGCCTGGTTATCATTTGCATCCGGGGTACGGATCAGGAGCAAACAGCTGGATCGTTAATTTAGAGGTATATAATGAATATGGTCTTTCAAGTTGATCTATAGCACGTGGTTCTTTTTAATAGATTTAGATTTTTGTATACCAAAATAATATCCTATACAAGTTTAATAGTATAATGGTTGATGAGTAAGCATTTGTAGTGAAGTATTGTCGGAATCGAGTGTGGATCTGTACGGCTGTTTTAAGTGTTGATGAAGATACTTCCCTATGTTGCAATAAAAATTTCTGTTGGTATTTAAGTGAAAATCCTGTGGCAGGGAGGTGGGTGGTGTAATGACGTTAGAACATGTATTTATCGCAAGAAAACACGGCGTGGGTCATCAACATTCATGGAAAAACAGATACCTTTTACGGGAATATTAAGCAATAATGCTGAAGAAAATCCAGGTTTTCATTCAATTAAACTACCTCAACTACTCTATTATTCTTTCTCCTTATCCAGAGTCCCACCCCACTTTCCCTTATGCTGTTCCTTATGGTTGCAGATTTTTTCAACTGGAACAGAGTGAAAATTCGTTATTGTGACGGTGCCTCTTTTGCCGGGGATGGTGAAGATAAGGTAGATTTTCATGTTTTGGAGTTATTGAAAACCGAAAGAAACCAAGTTACTTTACATTTCACAACATAGACTTTAGACATGAGAGGCATGAGGAAGGGAATATAACACCCTTATGACACATTGACTCTTCACACACACTGCTTTACATTGGACAATACTTAATTGCGAATATCATCTGTTAAGACAGGCTGCTCAGCTGCAATTTAGAGGACAACGTATATGGTTGGCTGCAATAGAAGATTTGATGTCAAAGGGAATGCGATTTGCCAAGCAGGTTGTACACACACAAACATGCACACATGAATTTCTACTTAATCTTTCTTCTCACATTAGATCCTACTATTTTTGCTTTAGGCTCTTCTTTCTGGATGCTCAGCCGGTGGTCTAGCTACTATTATACACTGTGATGAATTCCGAGGATTTTTCCCACAGACTACTAAAGTGAAGTGTCTCAGTGATGCTGGGTTATTTCTTGATGCGTACGTGGCTAACTGCAGTATTTCTTTCCATTGATGCCATTTCCATCATTACCATAGGATCTTCTGTCCTGAAATTTTTTGTTAATTTACCACCCTTGAATTACAGGATTGACGTGTCTAGGGGACATACCATCAGGAATTTTTTCAGTGGTGTTGTGGTGCTGCAGGTACCACAGTTTTTTTTTTTTTTTTGAGGTCTCCAATTTATTATGGCATGAAAGCAAAATATGACATTTCCCATTTCGTGTTCATCTTAACAATTGAATGGTATTTGGTTCAGCTATTTCAAATATGCTAATGGGAAATAAAATGTCAATTTTTCTACATGCCATTTTTATGATGGATCTTTAACAAAGGTTTTCACCAATCGTTCACATAAACTGATATTGTTTGCAGTTAAATTGAATTTTGAAAACCTTTGTTTAGTATGAAATGAGGATCTGCCACATACCAATTAGTTTGTATGGTTTGAAACTTGGCCATTTTGACATGAATGCAACTCTCACTACTTGATGATAAATATTTTGTCCATCCGTTGCAGGGAGTGCAAAAGAATCAGCCACGCTTTTGTACTAATCACCTTGATCCCACTTCGGTAATGATAAATATCTTTTATTCTGATAATTTAGAAAAATCAGTTTCATTTGAATGGATGTGCGGAGATAGGATGCTCTGTAATTGTTGCTTGCTATGAGTTGGCTTTTTAGTTACTTATCTTTTACCCCTCTTTCAGTGCTTCTTCCCTCAGAATTTGATTGCCGGTATTAGAACCCCGCTATTCATTCTTAATACTGCCTATGATTCGTGGCAGGTAAATGTCTTATTTTTTCACCTTGTTGTCTTAATTCCTTATAAATCATGCATTAAATCAGTAGTCTATTTATTATACTAAACAAATATTTTCTGTTTATCATCAGGTCCAATCAAGCTTAGCCCCTTCATCTGCAGATCCCCATGGCTTTTGGCATGATTGTAGATTAAATCATGCTAAATGTACTACTTCGCAAATCCAATATCTGCAAGGTGGTTTGACGAATAGGAAATAGCTTTCATTAGAAGTACAAACTGGTCTTCAATAACAGGTCATTTCCTTGTATGTAATGCAGGATTCAGGAATCAAATGCTGAATGCTATTAAAGGCTTCTCAAGATCAAATCAGAATGGATTGTTCATAAATTCTTGTTTCGCTCACTGCCAATCTGAGAGGCAGGATACATGGTTTGCCGACAATTCTCCTGTCATTGGGAAAAAGGTGGGTGCCTCATCGTGTCTCTAATGCAGTTTTAGTTAAGTATATTGCATGTCGGTATGTGTAGGAGTTTGAATAGTAGATTGAGCTTATAATTACTCAATGATGATATGATTTTTGCCATGGAATATTCAACTTGAGAAAAACTCTTGGAAATTGCCAGTGCATGCTATGTTATAATTGGCCATATATGTTTGCTCTTGGAATCTGCTTCTTGATGGTGTTTGCTTGCCAATATTTCATCCTCCTGCATCGAAGTAGAGTAGGCTTCTAGTTAGATATTAAATATATAAAGTGAAATTGCTATGAAGTACTTTTGTTTTCTTTATTTGTTCTTTTTCCTCCGCTGTGGATTCAAGATATTGTTGTTTGAAAGTGGCAATATTCCTTCTCGTGATGTATGCTGGTTCAGAAAGGGAAAAAAAGGAATGAGAGAGGTATAGCGCTGCACCAAATAATTGCGAAACGTAAGCATTGTTGGTCTGTTCTGTTACCTGTTAGCTCACTTCAAAGTCTATCATAACATAGTAGGTTATCCAGTGGTGATTCTGTCATCTTTCATGTAACTGCTCTTCAAAACCTAATTCTGTTGTCTGACTTTTTTAATCTCTGAAGCAAGTTTTTATAATTTTCTTATGCTTCCTTTTAAATTTGAAGGTCTTCCTGTCTAACACTAACCCAGATGCATTGACAATATGCAGGCAATTGCTCTGGCTGTTGGAGACTGGTATTTCAACCGAGCAGTTGTTAAGGCCATTGATTGTCCTTACCCTTGTGATAATACATGTCATCATCTTGTCTTCAAATGAGCCAAAAATCTAATCAATCTCCAAGATTTGGCTTTTTCCATTAATTTGGACCAATTATTAGATTAGGAAATATGCTATTCAATTAGGAGGAATGCTACTAATACATTTTCTTGACACATTATTTTAACACAATTTATTATTAGGTGAAATTCATGCGAGACTTACTAAATTATGTAGGTCTCATTCCATCTCTTTTGGTGGGATAAGTATGAAATTCACCAAATGAAAGAGTGTGAAGAAGAATGTGTTAAAAAGTCAGCATTTCTCATTAAGTTTATTATCAGACAATAAAAGGAAATGGTTGGTTGAAGTGCAAATTTAATAAGCCTTTTCCACCATTAAGTAATTAGTGGGAGTTTTCACGTATAGATTAGTTGGGATTTGGGAAAGCTGAGGCAAACGCCTTTAGTTTTTACAAAGATTAGGAGGGGTGACGGGGCAATTAGAATATATACTGTAAAAGAGTAAGCATTGGCACTGGATGAATGAGATAATCTCAATCTCATATTTACTTTTTCTGTTGGAATTAATGGAGAGTTCGGTTCCTACATCTCCTTGATTTTCATATTACCGGAATTAAACTATACTTGCGCTTTTAAGAGCAATATTAAGGTTTTTAATCTATTTTAAATGTATTTCATCGTGTCACATAGTTTATAAGCAATTTAATAATTTTTTTAACAAGTTTTTCTTTAATGAGTTTTTATAAAAAGTTTAATTAGTATACACTGTCAGGGTAAAAATTTTTACACTAACAGTTAATTACAGTACTTCATTCATGGTAGATTTGTTGACTTTACTCATTACTACTTTAAAAGTCATATAAATGAAAAAGTCATGATTGAATGTCAGTATAAAAATCTTTTACACTGACAACAGTGTATTTCAATTAAACTCTTTTATAAATAACTTAAGTTTTTATAATTTTTTATTTCAATTAATTTATTTTGACAATTTAAAATTTTAATTTAATTATTATAAAATATAACTTAATATAGAATGTCACAAAATATTAATTTCTACATGTAAAACATTGATGTTTATATAAGAATTGTGAATGCGTAGACTTTTTCTAATGCAGGATTTTTATAGTTTTCATAGACTCGTGGTTAGTTTGTTTAATTGGATTACAAATCGATGGTTTAATTGGATTAGTTATTTTTTAAAGAAGAGTTTTCCTAAATTTAAGCTGTGTTTTCAAACGTTAAATTTATTTTTTGAAAAAATTTATACTCTAAAACATTTAGTCTAGATTATAATCTTTTCAAAATATACTATGAGTTAAAAATATTTTCCTTTTGTTTTTCAGGGTATTTTTGATCCATTCGAGAGATGAATATTCATGTAAAGAACATAACTAGGGATAGATGCTTGAGAAAATTTTATGGTTTACCTGCATCTAATCCTAGTTGTACATATTATTTTAGAAAATAAATCAAACTAAGAATTTTATTTATTTTAATAATGTTATTATTTAAATTTTTTTATTATGTATTAATAAAATAATATATTTAATATTTTTAAAATATGAAACATGTTGACTTACATAAAAGGTTAGGTTTAAGTTTATAATTAAGTTTGTTGAAAGGTAAATTTATATTTTTTTATAGGTTTCTTATAAAATATATTTTAAAATAAATTTATGAATAATAAATTAAATTTTATAAAATTGGTTATATTATATAAACAAATTGAATATATTCTTAAAATGTCTAACAAATCAGTTTTTACTTGTATGTGTTAAATTGTAAAAAAAGTATAGGTTAAACTAAAAAAAGTACAGGCTTAAACTAATTTGAAGGTTAGTGCTGAGTTTTATACAAGTTAAATCACATCTTTAAAAAAAAGAAAAGAAAATTAAACTTATGATTGGGATACATATATTTTAAATCAAGCGTCTAACAAAGTCTAGTCTTACTCATTTTCATTCCTTAATTATGCTAAAGTTTTCTTTCTTTCTTTTTTTTTAGTAGTGTCAGAAACGAAAACAAACAGCAACTGAGATTGATAGAATAAGTAAAATCATTGATGTTTATTTCTATAATACTGAGGTCGAATTAGAAGATGATGATGTTAAGGAAGTAGCATAAGGAAAGATTCCTTCAAGTGACTTGGCCTCTCAAGGAATATCTACTAAATAAATAAGAGTCAAAATTGATGGATTTGATAATTAAGAATTAAGATAGATGCAGAATTGGATGAGGTAGCTAGCGATGATTATCAAGGAAGATAGTTGGATATTTCATTTTCTCTTTCAAAGAAGTGATAACCATTGATGGGATTTATTGTCGTTTGATTATCAGAGTTTCCTTTAAATTTTTGGCTTTCTAGTTCTATTTTGTAATTCATGCGTAACACCAACTGACGAAGTTGGTTATAGATCAAGCTCACACTTTGGTCATTATTATAAATGAGTAGTGGTGTAGACCCATCAGATTAAATTTGTAAAATGATATTTAACAATCCCTTTTGATTATCAACCAATGGGATCGGATTGGATCTATTTTAGTATATTTATTTTATTTTCCTTAAAACATAGAAAATAATATAGTAAACATAAACAAATTATAAATAAAATATTAAAATATAAATTGTTTCTTTAAAATAGTATAAAAGTAAAATTATATATATAAGTAGTTTATAAATAATAAAATGTAAATTTTAAAACAATAAAAACAATAAAATTTAATAACTCGTAATCTCCATAATTGCAATATTTAATTCATTCTTTTTTCAACTTATTTTTTAACATGTAAATAATATTTAAACTTTAAATTGTATTATCAATTTTTTATTTACACCATTTTAAACATATATATAATAACAAAAATATTAAATTTTAAATTGAATGAATCGGTTCATTTCCAGATTTTTAAAGTTTAAATTCATGATCTAATTCATCTATTGTTGAATTTAATTGGATTGAATCATACTTGATCCTATTATATCTAGTTCATAGATCTAATTGGATTTATTTGAAATCACATATTCATGGATCAATATGGAACCATAAACACCCCTATGCAAGACACCTTGAAATTCCCTATCTTTCTCTTATTTGGAGATGCATGTTTCTTCTTCCTTTAGCTTTTAGCACCTACCATTTAAATAGTTTAATGGGTTTTAGATAATTTGATTTAAAAGTGGAATAATTTTCTTAGACTTTGGATCAACCATATGGAACATATAACTATTGTATTTTGTAATAAGTTGTCCATAATAGTTAAAAATTTATTTGGTATACACTGTTCGTGTAAAAGATTTTTATACTGATAGTCAATCATGACTTTTCATTTATATGACTTTTAAAGTACTTACAAGTAAAGTTAACAAATTTACCATAAATAAAATGTTGTGATTGAATGTTAGTGTAAAAATCTTTACATTAAAAGTATATACCAATTAAATTCATAGTTAAAAGATTTTCAAATCACTTTATTGGAAATGAAATATATATATATTACATTCTTGATCAACAGATGAAAAACATACAACTATTGTTTTTGCATCAAACTGCCTGGAAAAGTGAGCACGAGTTCCGAATAACTTAGATAACATAATGGTAGTGTCTAAAGCAAAAGCCTCGATATAAACATACAGAAAGAGTGTCAACTGTGGTTTTTTTGTTGGGTTAGGTTAGTTCTGTTGGGCCTGATCAATATGGGTTGATATAGTTGGCCTTTTTCAGTATGGTATATGACAAATATCTTTTGGACCCTCAAATTACTATTAACACCTTCCAAAAAATCTGAAGTGCTTATATTGTTTTCATCTGCTTCCTCCTATCCATGCTCCCATTAGTCACCTCCTCACCATGAAGCTGTTTCTGACAACCCACACACACCATACGTGGTTCCTAATTCATCATCCCCTACAAAATGTGCCTATCACCCATAACATCCCCTCTCACGAGACTCCCTCACACCAGCCCCCACTTCACAAACTCACTTTAAATGGTCGCTTCAATAAAAACACAATATAAAAGCCAAACATTTATATTATGTGACCTTTTGGATCACATAGTTTTAAAATGACACTGTTTCATATACATCTCGAATTATCCATATGAAATATATATTTACTACATTTTGGATCAAACTATCTCAAAACTATCATCATAGTTTTAGATAGCTTAATCTGAAAATGATTTTGTTTTATCTAATCTAAAATTATAACTAATTTATTTCATATTAAGCTGTCTAAACAATAAGTATGATTTTGGATGACATAATTTGAAAATAAAATAATTACTTTTTACATTTCAAATCAATTGATTTAAAATATATAGTTAATATATTTTAAATTAAGGATAATGGATTCAGAATCAAAGTGATTCGGAATGCATATTTTTTTTTTATTTTGTTTTTTGTGGTAGGAAGGAAGGTATTTTGTGAAACTGATTATGGAGGCTGATTTAGGAGGTAATGGGTGAGGAGCATTTTATCAGGGGGAGGGGGGTTGTGGTGACAATGTTTTTGAGAGGGGGAGACTTTACGAGGCAGTGACAAATGATGCAAATGGAAGGAGGGAGAAAGAAAAAGGAGAATATTGATATTTTACATTTTAAGAGGTGCAAATAAAAACATGAATGGTGCCAAAAGTAATTATCTAGTATATGATACTAGGTTTCACTTAATCACTTTAGTCAAGATTTTTATTTTTTCAAGACTTAATTCCATATTTTATCTCTCAATTATTTTTATTTTATGAATTTTCCACTTAATTTTTTGACACCCATTATTTTATTATCATATTTTTCAATTTTTACACTAATTGT
Organism: Psophocarpus tetragonolobus; assembly: GCA_037954015.1. Classification (NCBI taxonomy): domain Eukaryota; kingdom Viridiplantae; phylum Streptophyta; class Magnoliopsida; order Fabales; family Fabaceae; genus Psophocarpus; species Psophocarpus tetragonolobus. The sequence goes on along the minus strand of CM075692.1, from coordinate 33,511,858 downwards.
CACGAATTTTTTATTTTTCCTGTTAGTAACAAAAATGACTTCTCTTTGTTTTTTTATCAACTTTTTCTGAGACACCCCAGTACAATTATTAGATCCGTAAAATGTACAAAATTTATGAAATATGTTGATAAAATACAAGAAAAAATTTTTCTGTAAAATTTTCTAAATAATAAAATTTAGGTGGTAAAATATGTCATCGTGTTTATTTTTTATGATGTCGGACTTTGATTTTATATATGCAAGAAACTAGAATTAAAATTAAAATTTGTAATTTTTTAATGAAAAAATTGAAAATAAAAGGTAATGTATATATTCCTTATCAGCCACCAAGCTGAGAGCTGTTCAAGTCCGTCTCTTAAGAGCTGACTTCATGGGTGGGGTTTGTAAGGATTGATACTCAAATTAATTAAAGGGTATAAGGGGGAGAAGGTACAATTTCTATATATAATAGAGAGTACTAACAATCTTTTCGAGTAGTAGTATATATGATAAAATTAGATAGGATAACAGAGTAATATTTCAATTTTAAGAGTTATAAGATAAGATGGCTGTATTGGTTAAAATTACTTATAATTTTAATAATAAATTATTATTTTATTTTTTTATGATATTTATCCTGTTTTTGATAAAATAGTTTGTTTGATAAAGGTTTTTCCTTGTGTTAACTGTTTGTTTTTTTATACCTTCTTTATCTTATTGGGTCGGGATGGCAACTTGTAATACGTTTTGGGTTTATGGCCTAGCTTGATTTTGGTTAACTAACTTTTTCTTTTTGCACCTTGTTTTTAGACAATCCCAAAACTACCTGATTCTTTGGTGCCGCTATGGATGAAAATATTTTGTTCTAAATTGATGTCTCAATCTTTATTCCAACCAATAAATAAATGTCATGTCATTAATGATTTTTTTTATTATATAACTCATTAAATAACATGACATTTATGGGTTGGAACAGAAATTGAGATACAAATTTGAAACAGAGAATCTTCATCTGTGCCAGTCCATCTTGCACCTTCTTGAATTCACAAAACGCTGCACCCACTTGGATACACAATACTACATTGGTCCCTAACATGATTAACAACATTAAATGAATTAGTCGATAACATGATTAACAACATTAAATGAATTAGTCGATAATATGATCCACAATACTACATTGATCATTAACAAATACAATTGTGATGTTATTATCCACTGCACACATCTAAATTACAAATTGTTTGGTCTGGAAATGTGAAAGTGCATAAAAAAGTATATGGCAGATCACATTATTTGTTATTAGGTAAATAATTGCAGGTTATATAATCTGCAATGTATCACATTATATTACAAATCTCATGATTCTCAATATACAAAACTATAAGTATATTGTGGATTTCATGATTTATAATTGTCTAATTATATAATTACAAATTGAGTTTAATTGATATACACTGTCAGTCTATCTCACAGGTTCAGACAGGAGATGTGCTTTAGCAAAAGAAGTTTGGGCACATCCTCTATTCATGGTAAATTTATTGAATTTGTTTATTATTACTTTAAAAGTAAAGTTATGATTGAATGTTACACTAACCGTGTATACTAATTAAACTCTTACAATTATATAATATAATGTGTTTTTACATAATTATAAATCACGTGATTCAAAATATATCATAGTTTATACATTTTGCTGATCATGAGATCTATAATATAAATATGGTACATTATGGATCAACTTATTTACAATATACTATATTTATATAACAAATCTTATGGTTTGCAACTTAAATGAAAGAAGGAGACAAAAAATGGAAATAGAGACAATGATGGGACAATCTTAAACTTTTAAAAATTAGGGTGTAAAAATAAAAATGGAAGTGAGTATAGAAGAAAATACGAGTTTTAAAAGTTTATAGCTGGCCCATAAAATAAGTACAAAAAATTATATTAAAGGAGGAACAAAATGATATTGATATATTGTATTTATGTATCTTTTAAATGCAAATCTTTGCTAATATAGATTACTGAAACTATAATTCTTGAAGGGAGTCAACTCTGACAGTACAATCATTTGATTTTGCAGCGGTCAGCATCAGTAGACGATTCAACAATGAGTTAATCACCAAAGAATCAATTTTAAGTTTTAATGCATATGTAATCTTAAAAAGTCATTAAGCTTGTGTTTATTGTTGACTAAGAAGGAGTGAAGAAAGGAGAAAAAATAATTTATTATCTATATTTGTATTAATTTTATTTTTTATTTTATAAATAAAATAACTTATTTTATGCATATACAAATTTCAACTCTCTTTACTTCCCGCTGTATTAAAAAGGAAATAAAAAGATAAGTTAGCATAATTTTAAGAAGCAAAATAAAACGTTTTACTAATACCAATACCAAAAAAATATTTATAACAATACGGAAAAAAAAGAGACAAAAAATAAAACTTAAAAAAGATTAAAAATTATATTTACTAAAAAGAGAAAAAAAAGTTTAGAGCAATATAACTTCCTGCGAAAACCCGATACTAGTAGAAAAAAAGTAAGATGAAGTTAATATGATGAAGTTAACGATACATATACTGACTTAGTTTAAGCAGTAAAATTCCCCCTCCCCATTTCCTCTCCTAGTATTTGATAAAAATATTTCAAACAATTATACTGAAATTGAGGATGGATTGTTTATGGATGTTCACATTTGATTGTTCATTGTTTTTGCTTTCTAAAAAACTAAACTGAAATTACCCAGAACAAGTCAACCGCGATTAGAGTATATTATATATCTTGATCAACACCGTCATTATCAGTTCAATCATTATGATGACAATCAACAATTTGTTTATTAGTTTCATGTTCTTGTCTTTTTATTAATGTATGAATACAGATTAATATATATTGTTCCTCACTCAATTATATATGAGTGGAAAGAATTTAAAAGAAAAGAAACTTTATGAACCTCACTCAATTATATGAGTGGAAAGAATTTAAAAGAAAAGAAACTTTATAAAGCTTGTTTAACTAGTAGATTAATATTTTAGGGGGATTGCATAGACAGCCACCACCCCATTATCCTCTCAGGATTTTTGTTGTGTTCCTGTGCACTGATGATTGTAGGACCCCACCAAATAGACCCAATTATTTGTTTCACATGCATGGAGATCGTAAACCTACCATCACTATCGCCCGCAAATTAAACAAATGATAAGCTTGTATATATTTAATGATCCTGAACACTTGTATTTGTGTGCACATGGACAATCAACAAGGCTGCAACTCTATTGTCCTAACGCATCAATGAACAAATCCTAATATTTCAAAGAGACGTATCTCATTAACATGACGTATTGCCAACATATCTTGTAAATTTTTACCCTTTGCACATGTAATTGAAAGGGAAACGAAATCACTCTCACCATGCTTCCATACTATTTCACGTTTTGACTTATGCTTATTTTATGATGTCAAAATAGTAACTGATCTTTTTCTTTTGCTTTGAATCTAGTTTTCATCTTACACTTTGTTAGGAACAAGACACTAAAAGAGAGAAAAGAAAAATAAACAATATTAAAAAGTATTTGTTTTAGTGCATTTGTAAATCTTGCATAAGCTTGTTTATATAGCAAAGTAAGGAACACTATCTCACAATATTAAGCAATATGGGACTAAAAATCAAACTACAAAACTTAATCAAACTACAAAACTAACAATTCTCCCACTTGGAGTTTGATTATCACTTATTATAGTTGCCTTCATCATCAATCATTCTTGAAGGCCACTTGAGACACTGCAAAGTTTCAACTTCTCTGTTGTGACAACCTTTGTCAACATATCCGCTGAGTTCTTACTTCCTAATATCTTCTTCAACGTTAGTACTTCATTCTCAAGTAGAGATCTGATGAAGTGATAATGGAGATCAATGTGCTTCGTTCTGGAGTGAAATGTTGAATTCTTAGCCAGATGTATTGCACTCTGACTATCACTGTGCAAAACACTCTTTTCCTGAATGAATCCCAACTCTGTTAACAATCCTTGAAGTCATATCAATTCTTTGCTAGCTTCTGTTACTGCTACATACTCAGACTCTGTAGTGGATAGAGCAACGATCTTTTGTATGTGTGACATCCAACTAACAGTTGTAGTTCCAACAGTAAATATGTAGCCAATGGTACTTCTTTGATGATAAATTTCTCCAGCAAAGTCTGCATTTATGTAGCCTTGTACTTTTAATTCACCTTTACTAAAGCACAAACACTTCTCCTTAGTGCCTCGTATATATCTCAAAATTCATTTCACAGCTTCCCAGGGAGCTTTACCTGGATTTGACATAAACCTGCTTACAACTCCCACTCCATAACCAATGTCTGGTCTTGTGCATACCATCGCGTACATCAGACTTCCAATGGCTGAAGCATATGGAATTTTAGCCATTAATTCTTTTTCTTCCTCCGTCTTAGGAGATTGGTCTTTTGATAGACAAAAATGAGTAGCCAAAGGTATGCTAACTGGTTTGGCATTGCCCATGTTGAATCTTTGCAAAACACGATTGATGTACTCTGTCTGAGATAACTGCAAGGTTCCCTTTTGCTTATCTCGCATAATTTGCATTCCTAGGATCTTCTTTGTTGTCCTAAATCTTTCATGTCAAATTCTTTTGACAACTGCTGCTTCAAGTTTCTGATCTCACTCATATCTGAACCTACTACTAACATATCATCGACATAAAGTAGCAAAATGATATAACTGGAGTTGTACCTCTTGAAGAAACAACAATGATCAGCATTGCACTTCTTAAAACCTTCCTTGTGCATGAAGCTCTCAAACTTCTTATACCACTGTCTTGGAGCTTGTTTCAGACCATACAAGCTCTTCTTTAATCTGCACACCATGTTTTCTTTTCCTTTCTCTAAGAAACCTTCAAGTTGATGCATGTAGATTTCTTCATCCAAATCTCCGTGAAGAAACGCAGTCTTCACATATAATTGCTCTAGGTAGAGTTCTTTACTGACAACAATACTTAACACAAATCTGATAGTAATGAGCTTCACAACTGGAGCAAATATCTCGGTGTAATCCACTCCTTCCTTCCTTCTGTTGGAATCCTTTTACAACTAGTTGAGCTTTATATCTTTTGGAGCCATTGTGTTCCTCCTTCACGCGATAGGTAACTTTGCTAGTTCCCATGTTTGATTTGAGATTAAAGACTTCATTTCATCTTTCATGGCAAGCTCCCACTTGCTCGCATCTGTGGTTTGACATGCTTCTGAATAGTCTTCAGGCTCTCCTCTATCTGTTAACAACATGTAGTTCATGCATCTCCTGTTAGGCACAGGAACTCGAGAAGACCTTCTCAATTCAGGAGTTGAAGTAAATTGTTGCTCTCTGCTTGATTCAATTACTTCCTTTGATTGAGAACTCTCAACTGATGGACTTTCTACAACATCATCCACCTTTACATAACTTGGACCACTCGGTTTTGAGTTGCTGGCACTTATATTATGCTTATCCTTGTACATGACTCCTTCGTTGAAGATCACGTCTCTACTGCATATCATCTTTTTGTTTTCATCATCCCACAGACGGTAGCCAAACTCATCTTCACCATAACCGATAAAAGTGCACCTTTTTTATTTGGGATCAAGTTTGTTCCTTCCTTGATCGCTAATGTGCATATAAGCTGTACACCCAAAACTCTAAGATGTGAGAGTTTTACTTATTTTCCGCTCCATACCTCTTCTGGTATTTTATGTTCCAATGGTACTGATGGACCTCGGTTGATTAAGTAAGCTGTTGTATTGACTGCTTTTGCCCAGAATTGCTTCGGTAGGCCTGACTGCACACGCATGCTTCTGGCTCTTTCAGTCAACGTTCGATTCATACGCTCTGCTATACCATTGTGTTGAGGCGTACCTGGCACGGTTCTCTCCATTCTAATTCCGTGCTCATAGCAAAACTTCTTGAATCTGGTATCTACATATTCACCACCATTGTCGAATTTGAGCTTGTTAATCTTCAATCCTGTCTCATTTTCTACCATAGCTTTCCAAATCTTGAAAGTTTCAAATACTTCAGACTTGTGTTTCAGAAAGTAAACTCATACCTTTCTGGAGTGATCATCAATAAAAGTTACGAAGTATTGCTTCCCACCAATGGAAGGGACAATCGTTGGTTCCCAAACATCAGAGTGGATGAACTCAAGTCTCTCTTTCTTTGGGATTTTTCTACTTATCTGAACGCTGACTCTCTTCTGCCTTCCAAGTATACAGTCTTCTCACATGTCAATTTCTACTGACTGAAGACCTGGTAATTTTCCTTTTGAGTGCATGACCTTCATCCCTTTCTCACTCATATGCCCAAGTCTTTGGTGCCATAGATTGAGACTTTCATTTGTTGCAACTGCAATCAAATGACATGCTCCTGCTATCTTGTAAAGAGTACCACTCTTTTTGCCTCGAGCAATTGTCATCGCACCCTTTGAAATATTCCAATCATCACCATAGAAGATTGTCGTGTAGCCTTCACTGGCTAACTGGCCCATTGAGATTAAGTTCTTAGTCAGGTCGGGAATATGTCTGACATTTTTCAATTCCCATACAGACCCATTTAACTTAATCTTTATTGCACATTTACCTACAATTTCGCATGACTGCTCATTACCAAGGTAAACCTTACCAAGGTTTCTACGAACATAATTCTCGAATAGTTCCGTTTATGAGGTAGTGTGAAAAGATGCTCCAGAGTCTAATACCCAAAACTCCTCTTTATCTTCAAGAGAGCATATCAACACCTCATCTTTTCCTGAGGTGGAGGCAACATTTGCTTCGCCCTTTGCTTCTTGACTCTTCTGTGCACTCCTGCACTGATTTTTGTAGTGCCCGGTTTTCCCATCATTCCAACACTCGATCGTTTTCGAGTTTTGGGAACTACGATGATTTCTAGACTTGGATCGTCTCTCCTTTGATTTGTCGCGTCCGCTTTCTATGTTGAACTTCTTCCTCTTGACTCTGTATGCAATACTGAAGAGGTTGATAGTTCACCCGACTCTCTCTGCCGGATCTCTTCACTGAGAACCAAATTTTGAACATCATCAAATCTTAACTTATTACTTCCCGATGAGCTACTCACAGCCGTGACCGTAGCATTCCAACTTTCTGGCCCGTACTTCCTCATCGAACTCAATCTCAATTGAAGTCAACTGGGTTGTAACAGTGTTTAGTTCATTGAGATGATGTGCCATCGAAGCACCTTCAAACATCCGCAGATTGAACAATCACTTCATCAAGTGAACTTTGTTTAAGGTTGATGGTTTCTCGTACATGTTGGAAAGAGCCTTCATGAGACATGTTGTCGTCCTTTCTTTTGCAATGTTGAAAGCAATATTACGGGATAACGTCAGTCTAATGGCTCCAAGGGCTTGTCTATCAAGAAGACTCCAATCTTCCTCCTTCATACCCTCTGGCTTCTTTCCTGTGAGTGGTTGATACATATTCTTCTGATACAGATAATCTTCTATTTGCATTTTCCAAAAGCCAAAGTTCGCACCATCGAACTTTTCAATCTTCATCTTGCCTTCGTCCATTGCCATTGCTCCTACTGCTTTTGAAGAAAAGCACCCACTATTTCTCTAAACTGAGATCCCCAAGAACAAGAGAAAAAATCTTTTCTGATGTGGAAGATCAAACACAGCTGCAGCCACAGAGCATACTAAAAGAATTTACTCTAACCAAATCTTTTCTGATGCAGAAGATCAGACACTGCTGCAACCACAGAGCATTCTAAGAAATGAGCTCTGATACCACTTGTTGGGAACAAGGCACTAAAGGAGAGAAAAGAGAAATAAACAACACTAAGAAGTATTTGTTTTGGTGCATTTGTAAACTTTACATAAGTTTGCTTATATAGCAAAGTCAATAACACCATCTCACAATACTAAGCAATCTGAAACTAAAAATCAAATTACAAAACTTAATCAAACTACATAACCAACACACCTACAGGGCAATGGGTTAATATAATATAAACTCTGTTTGTTTCCAACTTCTTATATACTTAATAAGTTGATCTAGGTTTCCCACCAGTTGCTATCCTCGTCTTATTACTTATTTTATTTAATGAAAATTTAAGTCTTCAAATGTTTGGTGTTACTACATAGTTGTTAATGAATGTTGAGCTTTTTTATGAATCTTGGCTAAGGGTCATTTGAAATAGTAAATATTCATTTAAGGGTTTGACTTTTTGCAAACATATGTTTTCGTACACACTAACATCAGAACTTGTATATATCCTAAAACTAGTGAGATCTGCTTAATGAATGTTGAATGAATTTTCATACTAAATAAAAATACAATAAGAACACAGGATGCTCAATAGATAGCTATTTGTTATTGATCAAAAGTCAAAACTGTTTCACTATATTTTGAAAGGAAACAAAAAAAAAAAAAAATTGTTTCTATGGTAAGGGAAGGGTTGTTGAGAAGAAGTTCTACGTGAAGGATGGTTGCTTTCTTTCGTTTTCATGTTGTTTCTCGCGGTCATTTGTGTCATGTCTGTGTGAAGTGAGCACCCCATCCCCTCTTTCATTTTTTTTATCTTGCTACTTTCATTTTCAACAACAGTACTTGTAGATGCCCGCTGAGGGACCCATTATCTGGTGCGAAACTTTTAGAGGAATAGGCCCACTCTGAGGACATTCACACAGAATCATTTTGTTTTCAATAGGTACAATTTGTGTTACTTCCCAATACACTTCAATAAAATAAATATCCCCTTCTCTAGCACTGAATTGTGAATCCATTGCATTTCCTTTCCTTATATTCATTCTTCAGTGTCCGTACCAAAATGTTAACGGGAGAAAGCTGTTAAATATGTTCTTTTTGTGGTCTTTGAGTTTCTCAACTAGTCGGTGCGGTGGCAGAAATTGCTGTGTGGTTTTCTGCCTCTTTGTGGCTATAGTGGTCATAACTGTTGACTGTTGATGAGTTGGTAATCAAATCTATCCGCGTCTGTGTGGTGTGTAGTGTGTACAACTGGATGGCCCTTTTGAAAGAGGTAAATCAAAGGAGGACAAGTATTGCATACTTTCTTGTCTTGAGTCATTGAGAGAGGAAGGAAAGTGTGCTCAGGTCTTTCAAAAAGTGAAAACAATCTCTATCTGTAGGAGACAGTGACAGACACCCATTTAAGAAATAGGGTCCCTGTTGCTTTGATAGTGAGAGAGAAAAAAAAGACGGAAGTTCAATGGATTCTCAATTTGAAAAGGATCAAGTGAAAAGCTGACTGTGTAAAAAGAGAGAGAGAACAAATCCCGGCCTTCTAAAAGATATTAGGATTTGAAACTATTCAGTCACACTGCACGCACACACTCCATGAACTAACATATGCAATGTCAACTGTTCAACTCTAAGTACAAAAATAACAGCAAAACCCTCACTGAAACTTGAGTGAAGGTAGAAAAAAAAAAAAAAAAGGAAACAATGCTGTCAATTTTTATACACACACAAAAACTCGCAAGCTACACATCCATAATTAACAACTGAAGAATTTTGTAAGAAGAGAAGCCTTGGAACAAGCCTTATTCAGCAGTAGTGCTTCTATGTTTGATTAACAAAATGGTGGATGGAATAAGAACTGGAATTAATCACAAATATTACACTGTAACGTAATATACAATATTGGAAATCAAGAATTTTTTTTTTTACAGCACACACCTATGGTCAGAACTCACAAGAGAAAATTCTGACCTGGTTCATATTGGAAATTAAGTCGGCAATATCTTTGTCTCTTTCGTTGAGTTGCAGTTTTCACATATTACGTACACGTTACAGGGTTTGCCCATAAGTTACCGAAAATCTTTGCAGATCCTTGCTATATATATCGGAAAGTTGAAAAGCTGGAGGGTGATGATTCCAACTAGCACATGACTCGTCTGTTATGAAATCTGTTTCTGGTTTAACCTCAGTGTAGATAGATTGAGAGGTTTGAATTTGACTCTGCGTTGTGTTTCCCAGAATAAATGGGTTGTTAAGATACTCCGACCATTTTAGATCTTCTTGTTCTGCTTGTAGTGGTATTTGAGCATCTTTGTTAATGTTAACCTTCATTGACTCTGATATCCCCCACGTGTTGTCAAGGAAATTTGTGCCGCTTTGCAACTGCATGCTCCCATTATTTTTGTTTCTGTTGTTAGCTTCCCAGTTTTGAACCCCATCAGAGGATATGGAAGGATTGTTGTTAGATTGGAGCTTCACATGAGTTGGGAAAACTGAATGGAGCATGGAGGAGGTTATGGTAGATTTATTAAGGTCTGAAGAAGTGGAGGGTGGAAGGAAGCAAAGAGAGGTGTTGGTGTTTGCAGAGAGGCTCATGTTAGTTGTTCCATAATTCAACTGCTGGAAGGAGAAATATGATCCTACCACATCAGAGGGTCTGCAAGTGTTGTTGTCATGGCAGGTTGTACCAAACCTATCAAGGAATAGTTCCTGGGTGGAACTAGTGGAAACTTCAAGAGGGTATCTCTCCGATGAAGGCATTTGTTTTGGTGGCTGATCAACCAAACTCACTTCATTGGATCCCACTGAGGCTTTCTGATTGCTTTTGTCGGTTGAAGGTGGCATGTCCTTGTCGTTCTCAACCTCAGAGAGTGGTTTGTGGGTGTTTGGGTCAATGCCTCTTTGCCTCAGCTTCTTCTTGAGGCACGAGTTCCATAGGTTTTTGATCTCATTGTCAGTTCTTCCAGGTAATTGTGCTGCAATCTGAGACCACCTGATAAAGCAGCCAGCATACATAGATGAACAAAAGTCAAAAGTAACAACTGTACGTTATAAAAGAAAAGGAGACCTTGTGAGCTATATATACAAGGATTTAATTAAATTACCTGTTTCCAAGGACTGCATGGAGTTCAATAATCATGTTCTCTTCTTGCTGTGAGAATGCTCCTCTCTTCAAATCAGGTCTCAAGTAATTTATCCACCTCAATCTGCAACTCTTCCCACATCTTTGCAAACCTGGCATGGCAGTACAATTAATTCAATCCACACACAGGAATTAAGGTTAGAAATACTGTCCCGTCTTGTGACTTGTGCACACACACTAGAGCATAAATGAAGTGTTGAAAGTTGAAACAAATATAATCTATATATATACCAGCTAGTTTGGGGACCGAGCTCCAACATCCATGACCATGTTTGGTGATGTAATTGAGAAGCTTCTCATCTTCCTCTGGAGACCAGAGGCCTTTGCGTAACTTCTGTTTGTAGCAGCAAGAGTGTCTTCCCATGTGTACGTCACTCTCACTCACCAAGTCTTGAATCCAGGACCAATGCTTTGGAAACCTACGTGGAAGAATACCTAGGAAACTAAAGGGTGTTTTGGTGGGGTGAGGGGAAGAGTTATGAAGCCTTCACTTAAACAGGAGGAAAGTTGAGCAAATAAAATGGCAGCTTGACAGGGAATCAAATAAATAGGAGGGGCCTTAGAGAGGAGAAAAACTTATACCAAGAGCTGATTGGACAGTGCCATTTTTTAATTTATATCTGACTTTCCTCAACTGGCCTCCTCTCCCTTCTTAACAGGACAATCCACATAATCACTTTGGTCCCCACCATCTGGGTCATTATGTATGGACGGTCCTGATGCTCCCACGGTTTCTATCCAATCCATTACTGCACAAGATCGATTATTATTTCTATTTATTTAGTTTCATTTGTATCTATATGTTCCATTGGTATTTTCTTTTTAAGAGATCTCACAGTTTTAACGAAAAACACCTCTCATCCTCAACCTCATGTGACTGCATATATACCATTTTTTGGTAATTACCATATGCTACAAAGCTAGCTAAGAGGGTTCTTACTTTTCACCGACCTAGGTGGTTATGGACCATGCTTCTTAGAGTTGGGAGTTCTAAATTCTAATCTCGTGTGTTTGAAACTTCTCTCAAGTGTGACGAAACGTCCCCATTCCCATATGATATAATATATAATAGCAAGGTGAGAGAGAGTATAAGAAGAACTATGTATGGAATTTGAAGTGATGGCTTTGCTAGGCTAAACCTACTCCAAAAAATAGAAACATGGAGTATGAATTAACCACATAATCTGAGAAGGGAAAAATTCTGGTGGACAAGTAATCTCTAAGAATAGCAAGGTGTGCAAAACACAGTATAGGGCATTAAATTGTTGATAAGAGAACTTTCTCTAGGTTCTTTTGTTCCCCTTTGGTAATTACACCAAAATTTTTGAAAACTCTAAGGCCCTTTCCTTTTCTTGAATAACTTTTTTTTTCTGCCAGCCAGGTACCCTACTTAGAAAACTGCCGTTCTCTTCTTTTTGGCTTTTTGGGATGGTTTTTCAAAACCTTGATCGGTTTGAAAAGTTTCACCATTTGGGAACAAATGCAAAATTGCTTTTGACATGTGTCCAGGTTAAGGTCATATTTCCCCCCTTAGAAACTGCTGGAAGTTCAACTAACTATCCGAATGATTAATCTTTTTTGCAATTTGAAAATTACGTATCTTGTCAATTAAATGTGGTTTTCTTCAATGTCAATTTTCTGACTTCATACGACTTCTATGTGTGTGTGGTAAGATACTAAAACCGTTGTTTTTTTAGGTAGGATACTAAAACCAAAGTTAATAACGGAAATAAACAACTGTACTTCAATATACAAATGCGACAATATCACAATAATGCAATTGTCCCTCTTGATTGTAGTCTGCATCTCTGCCTCGCAAGATATATATATAAGAAATCAGACAATTTTGGATGATCAAATCTTACAAACCGCGTCTAGCCTCAGATGGATAAAACTTTTATTACTGGATGCAATTCATCTGAAATCTTGTATTTTTGTTTAACAGGGTTAAATCTACATATTATGAGTAGTGGCAGAGCTACATTAAGCCCTAAGGGGCATGCCATGGCCCCTAAACTTTTATTAATTCTCTTTATTCTACATACACATTTTATATGTTCATCAAAATTTAACTCAATTTTATTTGACGTTTCTTTTATTACGAATAGGTTTTTTTTTTAATCTTCTAATAGAATTTAACGACAGTATCAGGTTTCCATTTCATATGTTATATAAACCTTTGGTCAAAAAATTACAATACAATAATAATATTAAAAAGCTTACGTTAAGAGGAAAATTTAACCGAATACTACAAAATATATATATATATATATATATATATATATATATATATATATATATATATAAAACTACTTTTTACATCAAATGTATGACTCAAATCTCTTTATTATGAGGTAGTAACATTTCTTTTCTACATACATATAACACATGGTAGACTTGTATTGTGTTTTAAGTTGTGTTGATATTAGTCTATTCAAAGTTACACTTTTAAATTAAGTAAACATGTTGTGAAATTTGAGTGAAGTTTCATTTACTCTTTGTTTTATCTAACACTACATATATAAATTGAAAAAGAAAACTTATTCACCATTGTGTAAAATGTTTTAATTTTAACCGTAACTTTTTACTTATACTAATTTTTTTTAATTTTATTAATTAATACTTTAAAAATTATATAGACAAAATAATATGATGAAGATAAATTTAAAACTCTTTAGATTAAGTTGTGAATAAGTATTAAAGTCATATTTATTAAATATTAAACTCTGAATTTATAAAATAATTATTGTCTATAATATAAAAATAAAAAATAGAAAAAATAGGAAGATGCACAATATTAGGAGGAGATGCTGTTCCAAGAAAGGGGTCGTGTCACTTCATAAACACAACAGAATGGCAGACCAAGATTGAGGGGGATCGGAATTAGTCATCTATAGGGTGGTGGCTAATGCATAGATAGACATACAAAATACAATAAAATAAAATAAACCAAATGATTATGAGACAAAGTAAAAAGTTTGTGTTCGGGAAGAAAAGGTTGAACAGTTTAGGTCTAATAGTAGTGTTTCCCCCCTCTAGGGACAAATCACAAAAGCAGAGCAGAGAAATCCAGGATCCAAACAAGCCACTGTTTTTGTGTCATTCCACAAACTTTCTGATTTTAATCAGACAATGTCAATTTTAAATGACCGTGCTTTTTTAACTACGACATTTGTGTCATGATGAAGGGATTATAGAAAAATTCTTTTAATAAATATTTTATTACTAGATTACAGTAGTATAAATATATAAACTGATAACTTAAATTGGAGAGAGTTAAAGAAACAAATTCTACTAATTTAGCACTCAATTAATCTAAATAAAGAAAAACAGATATACAAAATAAAAACTAATTATTATAATTTAAAACTAATTATTATAATTGATATTCTCCCGCAAGTTGGACGATTTGGAAGAGAGATGCAACTTGGACAGTAATGATCAAACCGAGGACGAAGCAGAGGCTTTGTGAGTATATCAGCAAGCTGATCATCAGTAGATACAAAGGACACTCGAAACTTGCCTTTTTGAACATTTTCACGAATAAAGTGATAGGCTAAGACTATATGTTTCATCCGACAGTGGAAAACAGGATTAGTGCTGAGAGTTGTGGTACCAAGATTGTCACAATAGATAACTGGATTAGCTATGGGCATGTGACCAAGTTCAGTGAACAAGTATAGGACCCATAGAAGTTCACTGGCGCCATCAACCAAGGCTTTGTATTCTGCTTCGGTTAAGGAACGAGCAACAGAGCGTTGTTTTCGGGAACTCCAAGAGATGGGAGTACTACCAAGATACAACAAATAACCAATGATAGAGATATAATCATCCTTATCACCCGCCCAATCTGTATCTGAGTAAGCATGAAAGGTTAGCAGAGCAGTTACTGAGATGAAAATGCCTTTGTTGCAAGAGCCCGCCAAATAACGGAGCACCTGTTTGAGGGCAGACCAATGCGTTGTTCTAGGGTGTTGCATGAACTGTGCAAGTTTGTTGGTACTGAAGGCGATGTTCGGGCGAGTAAGACTTAAGTATTGAAGACTTCCCACGAGTGCGCGATACTTAGTTGGGCAAGGTAGGAGATCACCTGAATCCTTGAGTAATTGAGCACTGGCGGACAAGGGAGTGGATGTTGATTTTGTGTTAGTCATGCCTGATTTATGGAGTAGATAAGTGATGTATTTCCTTTGTGAAAGAAATAGTCCTGTAGCGGAAGGAATTACTTCGACGCCCAAGAAATAGTTAAGACAGCCAAGTTCTTTCCGCAAAAACCGAGCAGCAAGGGTGGAAATAAGGTTGGACAGCTCGGTAGAGGAACTCCTAGTGACAATGATATCATCAACATATACTAATAAATATAGTGTGGAACCTAATTTTTGGTAGATGAAGAGAGATGCATCTGCAGTTGAATTGACAAAGCCAAGAGAAAGTAGAAACACTCGAAGCTCCGTATACCAGGTGCGGGGTGCGCGGGGTGCGCGCTTTAGCCCATAGAGTGCCTTTTTGAGGCGGCAAACATGATCAGGGAAACTTTTGTTGACAAAACTAGGGGGTTGAAGCATGAAAACTTCCACTTTGAGTGTCCCTTGAAGAAACGTATTGTTGACATCAAGTTGGCGGATGGACCATCCTTGACGAACTGCAAGTGTGAGAACAATACGAATGATGACTGGTTTAACAACCGGACTGAATGTCTCTGTATAGTCCCAACCAGGGCGTTGGTGAAAACCTTTGGCGACTAACCGAGCCTTGTACCGATCAATCGAGCCATCCGAGTGTCTTTTGATTCAAAAAACCCATTTGCAGCCAACCAAATTTTGAGTAGAGGACCGACTGACAAGTTCCCAAGTGTTGTTGCGGTGTAAGGCGTCGAACTCAGCTTGCATAGCTGAGCACCAATCAGGGTCGCGAAGAGCTTGGGTGATGGTGTTGGGCTCGAGTAGAGAAGAGGGTTGGACATAGAGGTTAAGCTTCTTGAGGGGTTTGACAATGTTGTTTTTGAACCGGGTGATGATGCCACCTCCATCGGTTTGGGGTCTCCTGTTATGGTTGGCATCAGGTTGGGATGGTGGCATAGAACACTGTGAGGATGAGGTTGAGGTTGGAGGTGAGGGAAGGGATTCAGAGTGTTCAGTGGAGGGTTGGGCCGAAGTCGGGAAGTTGGGGAAGGATGAAGATGAAGGGGTAGCCGAGATCTCCTCTGATGAGTTTAGAGTGGTACTGACCATGGGTTGGTTAATGGGATGAAGTATGGAAAGTTGAAGTAGGCCTTGTGGTTGCTCTGCACTCAGACTAGCTTGAGGTACTTGGGAGCTGTATGGGAATTCAGATTCAACGAACTTGACATGGCGAGAGGTGTAGATCCTTCCTGTGGTTGGATCGAGACACAAGTATGCATGTTGATCATCCGAGTAACCTACAAAAACACACATAGCAGACTTTGGTGCAAGTTTATGGTTAGCATATGGTTTAATCGAGGGAAAATACAAACAACCAAAACACTTTAACTTATGATAATCGGGATAATTTTGAGTAATTTGGAATAGGGTGACTGGTATCCAAGAATTGGTGTTGGGAGACGATTTATGAGATAGGCGGTTGTTGTCGTGGTGTGAGGCCAATATGTGAGGGGCAAACCTGAGTGGTGGAGAAGAGAGAGACCGGTTTCGGCAATGTGCCGATTTTGGCGTTCGGAAATTCCATTGTGTTCAGGTGTATGAGGTGGGGTGGGGTGGTGTGATGACTTATTCCATGAGTGCTTAAAAAAGGACGGAGACCAATATATTCGCCACCATTATTCGTGTAAAGAATTTTGATATTGTGATAAAAGAAATTTTCAACAAGCGACTTAAATTTGGGAAATAGAGTTTGCACATCAGATTTACGTTTTATCGGATATAGCCAAATATAATGAGTAAAATGATCAACAAACATGCAATAGTAGCGAAGACCATCAATTGATAAAACAAGGGAAGTCCATACATCAGAGAAAATTATTTTCAAAGGATAAGATGATTTAAGAGTGGATTCATGGAAGGAAAGTTTATGACTTTTGCTAATTTGACATGAGGTACAATCTGATTGCTGGAATTTATTTGAACCCAAAGAAAAATGCTGCTGAATAAATGTGAAGATAGAAGAGGAGGGATGCCCAAGTCTATGGTGCCATGAAGCAGAGGAGTCTGTGCAGACAGAGTGGACGGACAGAGAGTTGGCTGGCCAGAGATAGAGTCCATTCACACATGAGCCATTATGGGTTGTTTGATCCGTCTGCAAGTTCTTCACATAGAAAGAGTTTGGCAAGAAAACAACAGCAGAGTTAGTTTGTTTGGTGAGTTGAGAAACAGAAAGGATTTTTTGTTGCATGGAAGGAACACACAAAGTGTGTGAGAGGGATAAATCATTAAGTAAAAGTGTTCCAGAATGAGAGATGTTTAAACCTTAACCGTTACCCATAAACAATGAGTCTGGACCCGTGTACGGATGATGAAGCGCTAGATTCGTAAGATCATTGGTGACGTGATGCATCGCTCCATTGTCAACCAGAAAATTAGTTTGAGATGTGCCAACAGTTGCAATATGAACCTGAACTATCTAGGGTTAGCAGAAGAGGAACGAGGAGGCATCGGGACACCAGGGTGCTGCTATTGAAAGGTGTGACACTGAGACAGAACATGGCCCTGACATTGCACCACCGACAGCGACCAAGAAACGGTTTTCGATTGTCAGGGTGTGAAGTTGATGATGCAGAAAATTTCCCAGACTGAGTTTTGTCATAATGGTTGGGTCGAGCCTGTGCATTCAAGGCTGTCATAGGAGCAGGAACCTGCCGTTGAGCAGCAACAAGGGAGAGTTCTTGAATGAGAAGCTTCTCGAGGGGATCATAAAAAAGAATGGCAGTGTCCCTTGCATTGACGCCATCAATTGACAGCTTTATAACCGTTGTCGAGGCCATGCAAGACATGGTCAGTCATGTCTTCAACGGAGACAGGAGAGCCAAGTGAGGCAAGGAGATCTACCGTTTGCTTCAGAGAATGCATGTAGGTGGTGATGGATTGGGTACCTTTGGACGCCGTGTGAAGACACTTCTTTAACTGCTTGAGGTGGCTACGGGATGCCTTGGCATAGGTGCGCTAGAGAATAGTCCAAAGATCATGTGATGTCGTTGTTTGAGACACCAGGGATTCCACTTCAGGAAAGAGAGTGGTGAAGAGAGCACCGTACATGAGACGGTCCTGTTGAAGCCAAGTTTGATAAGTAGGATTCGGAGTTGTCACTAAAGGTTCAACGGTGGTAGAGACCGTCAGCACTGGTGCAGGAAAGGATCCATCGGGATAGTTGATAAGATCATAGCCATCAAGGAGAGCTTCAACTTGAAGTTTCTACTTGAGGTAATTGGAGGGAAGAAGCTTGGTGACACTACTAAGAGTGATGCAACTAAAGGGTTTTGATTGCTCATGAGGGTTGCTAATATATGAAGAGTTGTTGTTGGCCATGGGAGGCAAAGAGAAAGGAAGGAGCAACGTCCTGTGTTGGAGAAAAAAAAAACAAAGGAAGAAGAGGATCGTGTATTAGGCTGATACCATATAGAGAAATTCTTTTAATGAATATTTTATTACTGGGTTACAGTGGTATAAATATACAAACTGATAACTTAAATTGGAGAGAATTAAGGAAACAAACTCCACCAATTTAACACTGACAATTAATCTAAATAAAGGAAAAACAGATATACAAAATAAAAACAAATTATTATAATTTAAAACTAATTATTATAATTGATAGGAATTTCCTGTATGTAATAAATTAAGAAGAAGAAAAAGGGAACACGAGTGGGGGCGTTGATTCGTGCATGTATAAACGATCATCCTCTAAATTCGAGTATTCATGAATTCAAAAACTAATGGGAGCACAAAATATCCTCACCAGTTGGTTACCTTACATCAGTCATCATGCAATGTATGTTCACATAAACTCAGGTCTTCAACTACTAATGATAAAATCTTAAGCTACGCTTGCTCAATAATTTGACAAGTCATACAAATTGCATATTCAAGGAAATCTAATTAACTCAACTAGACCTACATCTGCATGGCAACTGAACATATGGCAGATTCCAAATAAAAATTAATTTAATTAAAAAGCTTGTCAAAATTATTATGGACTAAATGAGTTTTTTTTTCTTAAAATTTAATAAAAAATCACTTTTAATTCTTAAAATTTAAAAATATTTTTATCAATTTTTAATTTATTTTTAGCCATTCTTTTTCTGTTAAAGTCCTTAAAGTTAGTGACAAAAAATACGTTGTACTCGTGAATCACTTTTCTCTTTAATCTTACCTCCTTCAATCGACACATTCAAATATATAGGAACTTATAAATAGATATAGTATATAAAAGTGACTAGAATAAAATTTTTGAATTTTAAAAATTAAAAATGATTTTAGGTGAAATTGAAAAAAATTATCTAAGCAAATTATTATTATTTCTACATCCCAATAATTAAGTCAATCGCAGAAGTCATGCACCCTTTAGTGAAATAAGGGTTAGCAAAAGTTTCGTTAAGGAATATCGCCTCTAAATCCACAAATTATTATTATTTAGTTGTAAATGAAGGATTGGTTGTATGCATTACTGAATAGGCTATAAATGTGTTTGTTGCTTTTCTCCTCTATTCTCCTAAAATTCAATATCAACATAAGTAGAAATTTTTTTTCCATAATAAATTTTGAGAGTAATTATTTGTGACTTAACAATAATAGATTTTATTTTCTTCCGTATTCCTATAATTTCAGTAAATCAGATTATGGACCCTCCTTTCTAACCATCTTTGAGCTCGACGCAATCGAACTCCACCCACATCTCAAAGTTCAGAATTCTTGAACACCTCAGTACCTAGAGGCATTGAGGTGTCATGACTCAGCCACATCAAGTGGATGATTGACTGTTGTCGATGTTGGAATTGAAGGTTGAAAGTGATAGCTAGTGACTAACAATCAGAAGTTGTGGTTGGCAACTACTGATCATATATGGTAGTTGATGATCGCGATTGTAGGTGACAATCAATGATTATTGGTTGAAAGTGGTGATTATAGGTGACGAACAATGATTGACAATCATATGAGGATTCAATTTAATATAGCATCGATGATCAACAACCAAGATGGTTGACCGCCGGTCAAAAGTGGTAAGTGATAACAACTAATCAAAAGTGACGATCAATAATTTTCGTTTGGAAGTAACACTAGTGATCGCTATTAGATGTGGTGGTCAGTGTTGGTGAATGACATAAAAAAATAAATTAAATAAAAAAAAAACAGAAATGTGAAAATCAAATTTTATTATTTTTAAAATTATGTGAAATTTCACTTCTTTATTCCATCTTTCTTGTCTTCGTTTTTGTTCATTTTCATTCATAACACTACTCTTTTTTTCGTTTTCACAATAAAGCCTTAAACTATCATTTATGACATGAAATTAATCTTATATTTTTCCCCGCACCAATGAATCTTTGACAGTAGTACATGTTATGTTTTAAACTGCTAATAAATTCAATTAAGACACATATAATTGATTTTTTTTACAGTCCCACACATAATAATTAAGAGTATGAACGTGTGTTTGCAGTAACCTAAACTAACATCAGATGATGTGGTTTTTCTCTGTTAAGGAAAAAAAAAGAAAAAGAAAAGAGAAGAGAAAAGTAAAAAAAATGAAAGGACATTTGCGCGCATTCTAAATTAAAAGTTTCCATTGTCCTTCTTAGATGGCACAATATTCTCTGCAATTTATTCACGGCACACAAGCTTCCAAACAGGACAATTGTCTTGAAGCGCTTATTTTTCAAGAACACGTTCTCAATAATGAAAAATAAAATATATGGCTGATATATATGAATTATTATTGATATCCTTCTGTGATAGCTAGCCTGTCTCTTGGTTCTGACATTGTGAAGGTTCCATGGCCTTAGTCATGTCCTAATTCAGCGATCCAATTATAAATTAAACCTTCAATCTTATACTATTTCCATATGAGCTGTTCGGCTAAGTCAAACTCCAAATATTTCTAAAATGTTTATACTTGCGTCCTCTTTACATTTATAATATGTGTCGGCTTCGTTGTACTTTGTAATTTGCAACCATCTAATTAATTATTTCTAAAATGTTTTCTAGTCCTTCTTTTACTCTTTTTCCTTTGCTTCCTTGCAATCAAATTTGATGTCTCTGTATACGGGAATCAATTTATGATTGCCAATCATTGGAACATATGAAACAGCAATATTTTAACAATAACCAAATTCAACTTGCTGTCTTGTGATTAAAATTTTGTGAATAGAGAGAGCATGCATGTAAGGTTCATGGTATTTTATTTTTGAAACTCAACTAGCTTAGTCACAAAAGGTAAGAGCGAACATGTATCTCAAGTATTTTGTTGAATCATTGTGATAATTAGAGGCAGACAATGTTGAAGACAAATCCAATCCGAAATCGCTTGTACACGTTGCTGTGTATTTGTCTCACAAGTTGCTGAGCTGGGATTCCTTTCGGAAAATTTGAATTTATGTGTATGGAAATTTTAGTAAATGGAGCCCCTGGTCCCCCAAATTTTCTGCATAAGAAAAGAATTGAATGCCATTATTGTCAATGCCAATGTGTGATACTAATCTTGGTAGGCCATACTTAAAATTAAGCTTTTTATTTAGGTCCAATGCATAGTGACACAGATGAAGATTAAAGAAGGATTAAAGTCCCCTTTATTAAACAATTTTATTTCCAATTTGCTTGATATTTGTCCAAAAAATCAATTGATTGCTAATGTTGAAATAGATAGCCATAATCTTGTCCTTGCAACTAGTCCTCCCGCGAAGTACACGGTCCTAACCATTATTCACAAAAGCCTTGCTTTGACATATGTTCCAATTGTAAAAAACAAAGGTTTAAATAATAAATTGGTTTCCAACTTCCTGTAAAATAGAGGTTTTTCAAATTTTAAAAATTTTAGTTTTTGTAAAGTCTTTTATCTCAGTCTCCATGTCAAGTAGCAGCACATCAAGTAGTTAAAGATTGAATGGATATATTCCTGTAATTTGTTTTTGATAAAATATGTTTTTATTGTTTCATATAAATTATTTATAATTATCTCATCAAAATCTTTGATAACATAATAAATTATAAGATTGTCAACATTACAATTACAGAATTAACTCACTGGTTAACCTTATTTTTTTTATAAGCCAAAAATATATTATAAAATAGAAAATACAAGTAATGTCTTTTAAGAGATTAAATAATACAAGAAAAATTATGTAGTGAAATTTCTCTAACGACTCTTAAATACAAAACAGAGAATTCATGTATTCAATGTAAGAATGTATCGGTAATTTAACTACAAAATGCCATTTTTACAAACTCAATTACATACCTTGAACCATTACATTATATTACGTGTGTGCTTCTTAAACACTAATGTCAAAGCCAACAAATCATACCAAAGAAATGTCTACTGCATTTTCTTTGCTCTGCTAACCAAACACATGAAAAATAGCAGAGGCCTTTCACACACACATTGCTAACAAAACCCATGAATAATAACATAAGCCTTTGACGCACACGCATGTACCCCTTCACCAATTTTTTTGTATATATATATATATATATATTCTCCCTTTGGACTTTGTCTATCTTTTTTCCCCAGTTAAAATCATCGACTCGTGCCATACTCCAAAACTTCTCCCATGCTTGCTCATCAATTGTCTTTCTTTCATAAGAAAAGAACTTAATTATAGGTTTTGAATTTTGACACAATTTCAGGTCTTTGATGAAAATACTATTTTTTTTCTTTTTAAACACATATTTCTAGAAATGTTTATTTCTAAAAAGTTATATAAATATTTCTTACATTTCACGAACCAAACATTTTTTTAAACATTTCTATAGATCGTTATTCAGGAATCATAAATTTTATATATAAAAAATTTTATCTCTACCAATTAAATGTTTATAATCTAAAATATAAAGACATAGTATACTCTTATTATGCTTCTGATAGGAAGTACTTAAGTTATCTACTAACTTAAGGGATAAAATGGACTAAATCCTACATGTACAAACAAAAATATTCTAATATTAGATAGGTAATTATCCGCAAAATATTATGGGTATAGAATGAGTTGAACTCCTAAAAAATATAAAGGTAGAAGATATGAGTATTATAGTATCCAACCTGTTTCACTCCTTATATATATAATATTATTTAATATAATTATATTATATAATATTACATAATTATAATTTTAAGTGAAAAATATTGCTAAAAATATTATTTGCATGATAATCGATGATAAGTAATATAATTATAGAATAAAAAAAGACATAACATATTTTATGCAAATTTAATAAATAAAAAAAATTACAAGAAATTGATTTATTTATAAAGTAACTCTTAATGAACTTAAAACATTAATAATATTTAATGTTATGATAAAAAAATATAGGTTTATGCATAATCATATAAAAATTTAAAGAGTATTTCATAATTTTTTCTATAATTAATGTTATGTTGACTTGTTTTATATTATGTTTACTTATGTATAAAAGATGTTGATTTATTATCTCTATATATAAGTAAAATGCAGGTTAAAGGAATGACTATATATGTACTGATGAGTATGGGGATGAAGATCAAAGTTATTATCCACGCTACTATAATGTTGGATACAAATACATACTTTTTTAAATACAATTATAGGATGAATACTATAATATCTTACCTATTGTCATCCCTAACACAAGCACATAGATGCATGAGATTATTTTGTTTGATATTTACCAATTTTATTAATAATCAATCTTTTTATTAAAAATCTACTTAGTTACTTTTTAGATTATTCTCTCCTGTGAACCATATTTTATTTAGATTATTAAAAATCAATTCAAAGATATTGGTAAGACATCTAAATTTAGTTACACTTAGAACTAATGACATATTGGTAAAACTTGCGATTTTATAAGCAAGAGAGAATTTTAAAATTAATAAATATACCAATTTATGAAATTAATAGAACTTAGCTTTAACTAAATATAGAATAAGTGAAAATGACTAGTAAAAAAAAACTATTTAGTATTGAAAAATGGTCAGCTATTTCCAGAATGAGCTATAACTATCGAGGAGTTAACTTCTCACTTCTCACAAGGTGAAAAGTTATTGAATGAAGTAGTTGAGTTATCGGAACTTAAGAGCATTACACTAACTTTAATAAAGAAAAGAAAACTGAGATTTTTTTTCCAATCTATAAATTTGAAAACATAGCAAAAAAATTGTAAGAACAGAGTTAGGTTTTTTATTGCAATTTAAGAGCTGAATGTGCCGGCACAGTCCAAAACGCGGATAGTTAAGAACAATTGGCAACTAACAACCATGCTACTTAAATAGGTATATATCCTTTTGCTGCAATGACATGATTATGTGATTTTAACAGTAGCAGAGCTACAATGTCTCTTTAGTCTTGTTATTTTTTTATTGGCTAGATACAAAGATGAGTTGAAGTATAGTTTATTGGTTGTATATATACATTACCTGGAGTTGCCGCCAACTTGAATCATATATTCTCAAGGCTAGCTATCTTATCATGAGGGAAACTTTAATGTGAACTAGCACTATGTTTATACCAACAATTTTAATCATTAAACAAATGTAAATTATGGCATCCAAGTAAAGCAAAGGGTGTGTGATGTTGATGGGAAATTTGTGAAGTGAAATTCATGAGGCGAAAGATTTGGAAGATCATAATGGGCATTTGAACGAGAGGGAAACATAATCGATATGTCCTTGAAAAATGGAGATGCTTCTGCATCGTCCTTAAAACCATCTTTTCTTAATATAATTCTCCAACAGACAACTAATTGACAAGAAAGAGCAATAATAACTATGTCTCATTATTTCATAAGATAATTTTTCTTTACTTTAATAAGCAGTTGCAATAGTTATCTATCTATATGATTCAAATAAGCTGCATGTTGCTGTAAGCAACAGTTGCAAGTTGCAACCACCATCAAGTTTGGTTTGCAGTTTTTTGTCTCCCCCCACTACTCAATATTTTATTCGCTAGCTGTAGTTCTAGTAAGACCCCCAGGAAGCAGGGAGATTATACCACCGGAATCTACTTTTAATTAATATAATGTATTATGTATTATGTATTAAATTAAAGAATGGATTAACACGTTGATTAGACATAAAACCATTAAAAATTTTCATATGAAAAAACTTGTATATGTTTTAACTTTGCTAAATTAATGTATTAGATTTTGCTTTTCACACATTTAAATGTCTTTATTTGATTTTCGTTCAATTTATTAATTATTTTAGGAAGTGTGTCTTTAATCCTTGTTACTAATAATTCATATCTTTATTAGTGGTGCTTGCTTGTTATCAGGGCTGAATCAAGATGAGAGATATTTAAAGTATATTTTAAGTTTTTTTTTTTTCCTTTTAAACGAGATAGTTATACATATTATATATATATATATATATATATATATATATATATATATATATATATATATATATATATATATATGTAATCTTTTTATCATGAGACTTTTTATAATAAAAAAAATAGTAACAATTATTTTTTATTAGTAGGTTTAAAATTTTGTCTTTTTATTATCCTCCAACCAGGCCTGTTGCTATAAAGCTATTTTAATTAGTAATTAATATCTTTACTAGGGGTGAGGTTGGAGTAGCATGCAGAAATTCTTATATTGCAAGTGATGATTTGACAAAATCACAAAAACATGGCCACAGGAGCATCTCAATAGTGAGAGGTAGCTGATCCGTGTTTATTCAATCTAGCCTGTCTTCTCAAGGATCAAATAACTTTTTCATCCCATCCCATACATTGTGAATGTGCATATCATGGTCAAGCAAAGCTCTTGCAACCAATGCAATTAAATTGGTAAATGTATGCATGAAACTGAGGTACTGTTCTCAAAGTACATAATCTAGCTAACCATGTACACCAATTCCATGAAATCAATTCATAATACCCCTCACACATCACCATTACTTGCCATTGCAGTGCTTCCAAAGTTGGAAGAGAAGAGGCCTTTAAAAAATAGATAGAAGAAGATGATGAAGCAAAGAAAGAGGAAGAAGTGGAGTAGGATCGAGATGGTGGCGAAAAGAAGCTGTGGGCAACGAAGGAGGGTGGCAAGGTGGTGAGTGGTGAAATTTGTTTTACCTATCATCACTTAATAAATTACCATCAGTAACAACACTACAACAGTGACTGAAAATCCAAATAAAATTATTTATCAAACTAAACTTATCCTTAGTCATTTTTCTTTTCTTTGTAAGCGATGTTTTCAACTATCATAAAGCTGAAAATTTTGAAATGGTTGAATAGAAAATATTAAGAGTTTTTTTTTTCTTCGAAGTTACTAGTTTTTTTAAAAAAATTATTTCAATTATTTTGATATTTTATTTTCAGTTACTAGTTGATTTTATTTTTATATGGCTATTTTTTATTATTGTCTTTCACTAATTTTCTCTGATCATATTATACAAATTCTCCCTTTTATTTCTCTCTCTTTTATTAATATAATTATAATAATTTATAATATAAATATATAATTATAGAAATTATAATTTAAACATGTAATTATAATTTAAATATGTTATTATAGAAATTTATAATTTAAATATATAATTATAATAATTATTAATTTAAATATAAAATTCATTTATATTATTAAAATATATTATATTATTTTAAATGTCTCATTATTGATCTAATGATTAATGATACCCTTATTTGTCATTTTATAACTTTCAACTAGTTAATTAGCTAATTTTACCAAACACTTATAACTAACTTTTCAACTTTCAGATAGGGATAGCAAGGGTCGGGGCAGGTATAAAGAAGATGGATATGAAATTTAATCCGCGTCGGGTATTTTCAGGTTCAGGTATCACCGTGGTACCCTGTTATATTATTTTTTATAACTTATATTTAAATTTACTTATAATTTATTAAATAAATTATATTTAATTTATTAATTATTAAATAAATTATATGCTAAGTTATTAATTACATTTTAGATTTGATGATCCACAAGAGTGTAGATTTGTACACTGACATGTGAGATTTTGTTTAACATATAATTATACGTAAAACACACAAGCAGGGTGACGACGAGGCGGGGACTAGCAAACCCACACCTGTCCTCATCCCCGATTATCTTAGGCAGGGGCGACAACAAGCAGAGACCAACAACATGAGTTTTCCATCAAAATCGGAGCGGGGACAGGGCAGACAGGATTGTCATCTTTATTTTCAGCTAGATTTTCAACTTTCAAATAGTTTTTCAACTTTCAATTAGCTTTTAACTTTCAACTAACTTTTCATCTTTTAGTTAGCTTTTCAGTTAGTTTTTCCAAACACATTCGTAATCTATTTTCACTTATAAGATAAATGTCATGTTATTTAATGAGCTAAACTTAATTTTTTATAAATTTTTTTATTTTTATGATTAAATGACATGATTTTTTTTAATTGGTGGAACAACAAATACAACATTTTTATTCAAAGTAATCTTTTTTGAGACCATATCAAACTCTAAGAGCATCTCCAAGGGTTGATCTTGGACATGGATCTTGAAGTCAAGATCAGTTCTTACCAAGAACACCCATTGGAGTAAATGAAGGTGTCTGGAGATCTATTTTTGTAGAAGAACACCCAAAATTAACAATCTTAAAAAAAAACATATTTTATTACCTCTCTCTTCTTAAATTTCAGTTTTAAATATTTTTTTATTCTTTGCAATTGTTTTCATAATTAAACTATATAATTTAATTTATATAATTATTTAATTAAAATTATTTAAACTATATAATTATTTAATATAAATTATTTAACTTAAATAACATAATTATTTCATTTAATTGATATAATTATTTAATTTAAGTTATTTTACAATAACTGAAAATAAATATTAGATTTAATGATGTGGCAATGCGGAGTCCACTGAAAGTGTTTTAGGATGACAAACTGATATCTCTCTTAGAGTTTGAAATTGAGTTATTCTTCGGAATGACATGACAGCGTGGGGTCCACAAAAAATTTGAGTAAGATAAAAAATCTTGATTTACACTTGAAGATGCTCTAAATATAAATACTTCTATTTTAGGAATAAAGAATTTGAAGATTAATTTATCACATTTTAAAATATTAATCCATGTTATTATACTAACGATGTTGGTCGTATCACTTTAATAAATGATGCTACTATTTTATATTTTATTATGAAAAAAATGTAAATTTTTAATATACAACCTCTTATAGGAGAAGGAATTTTGTTTTAGTCACTATTATTTAGAATTTTTTTTAATATCTATTAATCAAATCATTATAAGCTCATAACCATAGAAATAGGGACTAAAATTAACCGGGACTAAAAGTTTAGACATTGAAATCAAAAGATATATATTATAAAGACTAAAAAAGAATTTTATTAAAAAATAAATAAAACCAAAAATTTAATTAATTTAATATTATATTCTCTTCTTAATTCAATTTTTTTTGTTGTTATTCTAATATTTTTTTTTAATAAGGCAAATTAACATTTATCCATAGCAAAACTCCCAAAAGTCACAAGGAATAACAGGAGAGAGATTGCATATTACAAGTATATAGCAAAAGTAAGAATTCTAATCAATATATACCCATATACAACAGGTGATACTTAACCCCCATACAATACAAAGTTCAAGAAGTCACATAATGCAAAAATCAATCCAGTGGAGATTTAAGTAGATCTTTTCCCAATCCTAGTGAAACATTGCTCTGGTAGGGTAGACCGTTCAACAAAAGATACTGAAGGGGCATTGCAAAACGCTTTTATCCATAATCATGCCATCTGTAGAGACAATTGTCAAACCTCCTCTACAATGAAATGTTCACCCTTAAAAATTACTGCATTCCTAACTAATCAAATACCTCACAAAATAGTCATCCAAATAACATTAAGGATATCTTTAGTAAATTTAAATTTAGATAAAGAAATACCGAAATGATAAATCACAATCCGAAAACAAGACAATTAAATAACCTAACTATCTATAACATTTCATTCAAACCAAATATCTAGAGTTACAGGCAAAAAATAAATTCCTTACATGCCTAAGCTTACACTAAGGTTGTCATTCTAATATGAATTGGTCACTAATAACATTTTTGTTTAGGCTTCCACCTTTTGGTTGGTGTACATGCGTTGGTTATAAGATTGGAAGCAGAGTAGTGAAGAGACATGTTTGAGAAACAATTATGACTAGGTTAATTGGGATTTTCAAGTTAAACAAATTTTTATGTGCTTGCCTCTCAAGATGAGAAATTGATGGAATATCTTCCATAGTTAAGTATTATTAGGAAGTTGGTATGAGTAGTACAAATCTGATAGAGAATAATTTGTGGCTGGCCAGCCCCCACCTTCATTTGTTGGATGCCTGGCTAGAATCTATTAAGGTTCACAAAAGTTCCAATCTGAGAAGACCCTAAGTTATCCTCATAAACTGGCCCATTAAGTCTAGTTGCAAACACAAGCACATGCACATTTCATAAATTTTAGTTGATATCAGCTTAATCATCTTTCGTCTTGTCAAAGCAATAAGCGATTATGACAAAAACATGAGTGTCTCTTTCATGACGTTGCTTTCCATATATGGGAAGATTAGTAGCCAATTAATAATGTGTCATTATTAAGCTAAACTCTACGTTTAACTCGGTACTTGCTGGGATAGTTTTTTATTTGTTACTATTAATCCAATAACAAGGCGAAATTAATTATAAGAGGCACATTGGCTCACAAGAAAAAGCCTTAATCGCATCAATTATCAAAGGCTTTGTCTAGCTGACCCCATCCTTGAATAATTTATCTTTTTCACTTTTGCTTTGTAGTGGGAAATGATAGTCAACTTAATTGCTATATTTACATCATTGCCTGTGATTTTGGGAGAAAGCTTATGCCTGTACATGAACTATTTCAGATTCTAATAAGCATTTGCTCAAGGAGAGTCTTCTCAATCAATCTAATTTCAGATCTTGTGTTGAGTTCGGGGAATACTTTAACAGAATTTGATTACAGGGGTCTAATCAAACTAAAAAAGAACTCTGCCAGACATGAGATAACCCAATATCTAATCTAGATGGTTACTTTATAAATCAATTTCATACATTTAAGCTAACCCATCATTTTTTAGTCTTCAACGTGCCTTGTTCCGTTCTACGAATAATGTCACTATCTTCTTCTTCACACTTCTCGCTTTCTAGTTTCTAGATTAATTCAAATTTCAGATTTACGGTGAAACAATGCTTTTTCTAAGAATAAATAGTATTATTATTCTTATCCAATCAAACAAGTGTGTTGCTTTTATATTTACAATCTTAAAAGAGGAATGTACTAGAATTGGTTCGTGCCAGTTTCTTGAAAATAATGATAATTGTGAAGTACGTTATTTTATCAGTAGATCGAGAAGTTAGATTTTCACTATGTCAATTGTCAAGTTAAGATGTGCATTGTTCTTGCACAGATGGATTTGGTTTCAACAATATTTTTAGTCCTAGATGCAAGAGGAGAAACAACAAAGAATAGTAAAGTAATGAATTAGTTTCATCTCTTCATTAGCTTCGAAAGATGTTTTGAAGGAAAAGTAAGATATTGGCATATTGCACAATGGCTAAAAAACCTTTCCAACAAATTCAATTAGAAACAATATTGTTTTTTCTCATAGTATGTCACTATGTTTTGTTTGAAGGCACATATTTAACTAATCACTTATCAGAATTTAAGGGGATTATAGATTTGGAGATTATAACAAAAGAGGATTTAGGGCTCATGTTGCTCTATTCATATAACACCTTTTAGACAGTTGGATATATGATATTCTATAATAATGACACACTCACTTTAGAAAGAGGTTTATGAGGCATTGCTCTCTTGTGAGATGATGAAATTGTGAAAGCAATGAATATCAATATAAGTTTTGACGATTGCCTCAGGTGGCTCAAAATTGTAAATAGTAGTTACTGTATTTGTGTTGTGGTTTTGTTTTAAGGTGTTTAGGTGAGTTGATGATGAATTTTCAATTTATTGATTGCTCATTCCTGAACTATTAAAAGAGTTAGGGTGCTTGATTTAGCGATTGACAACTTTGTTTGGACCTTCTTTCAAACATGTTTCACTTAATTTCATCCTAATTATTCACTTAATTCATTAATGTTCTGATTTTCCTTGTCAATGTTCTGGTTTGGAAAATGACTTAGTTGGCAAATCTCATTTTTATGATTTTGAAAGTTACTGAGTGGATTTAATTTTGCTTAGTGAAAAGATCCAGTGGCTAATCCCTAATAAATGGTTTGAAAAATCTATTAAGCAAATTCAATTTCCCTTAGTGAAATTATAATTAATTTTTTTCTCTACATATTCCGCTCAATAAATTATAATTCGATGAACAATTGTTTTATTAAACATGTTTTATTGTTACTACTTTATACTTTATTGTCAATTGTTTTTACTTTAGTTTTTAACTTTTATTAAGAGTATCTATTTTATATGATACAATAATATATTATTTATTATTTTAAAAATATTATTAAATTAATAATATAGATGCCAATATATAATTAAAAATATTATTACAATATAAAAAACGGCTGATTGACCCAAGTGGGTTTGTTTTTTAAAAAAATTACTAGTATGGGTCTCTTTTGAAACATATTACCAGCGTGGGTCTGTTTTTGTGGTTGACTCGGTCAAACCGCAACTACGAATTGCGGTTTCATTGCCCCGTCAGCAACGTCATTACGTGAAAGCCAGCGTGGAAAAACGCCCCAGTAAAACCGCAAGTCGGAATTGCGGTTTGACTGGTCTTTGACCAGCACCGTCTTGTTATTCAATGGGTAAAAAGCAACAGAAAACGATGCACGTAAAACCGCAAGTCAGACTTGCGGTTTGACTGGGGTTTAACCGGCCCCCCCTTTACCCAGCGGTTGCGACGAACGGGTGCGGATATTGAGGAACAGGCGCGGTTTTTACGCACATAAAACCGCAGATGCGATTTGCGGTTTGAATTAAATAATATTTTTCGTCGTAAAATCGCAAGTCAGACTTGCGGTTTTACGGGGGTTTAACCGGCCCCCCCTTTACCCAGCGGTTGCAAAAACGACCCGTGTATGTACTGACATTAAACCGCAGATGCGACTTGCGGTTTGATTTAAATAATATTTTTCCGTTAAACCGCAAGTGCGAACTGCGGTTTGAATTAAATAATATTTTTCCGTTAAACCGCAAGTGCAAAATGCGGTTTACGTGCAGTTGCTATTTAATCCCTCGTCGCCCCACAGAACCGCACAGCCGTTCGACACAGAGAACCGCCGACATAGTTGCACCCGACATAAAACAAAGGTTTACGTTACAGTCCAATTGTTCAGGTGAAAAACGCAATGTGTAAATTTTGTGTGTTTTTAAATATTTTTAAAAACAAATTGGTTTTATAACTCTATTTTTTATGTTTAAATTTACTTTATTATTTATTTGTAGGTACATTTATGAATATTATGTCTGCTCCAATTGTGACCTTCATTTATAGTGATGGAAGAATGTACGAAGGAGACGAAGGTGTTATTTTTGAAGGGAGTAGAAGAGCAATTAGAATTACGCGTCATATCAGTTTTACTTTGTTGAAAAACAAAATTAAGGAAAAGTTAAAAATGCCATTAAATGAATTTATATCATCTCTAACTTGTAGATTTTTATTTTCTGGAAAATATGTGCCACTACAAATTGTTGATGATGAAGATATTGAAATTATGTTTAATGCATTTGAACAACAAAATAATGTTGATATAATAGAATTGTATGTTCATAAATCATCAGCTGGTAGTAGTTTAGGCACTGCAGTAGACACTGGTATAATGAGTTCTGACATAGTTGAAGTAGATGATGATGATGTTGTTGGTGAATCATGTGGTGAGCAAACATATGATGAAGAAAATGACGTTTCAATTGATGATAATTCATCTGACACTGATGACAATGAAACTCGTAACATGGAGTTATTGTCGGTAACAAATGTGGAACAAGGTATGTTTAAAAAAAATAATTATTTTCTTTACGGTTTACTACTTTAATTTGTTGAATAACAGACACATGAATAACAATACTGTTACAGTTGCAGGGCAACGTCCACCTTGGACTGATGCAGCTCATTATACACACATTAATTGGTTGCATCCTGATGAAGAAGATATTTTAGGCGAAGAGTTGCATGAGTCATGGAATATTGGAGATGCATTGTACAAAGGTCTACAGTTTGACACAAAAGAAGATCTAAAAAATGCGCTGATACAATATTCAATGCGAACACATCAAACGTATCATGTTGTGGAGTCAAAAAGTTCGAAATACATTATCAAATGTCCCAACCATAAAGATGGGCGTCCATTTTATATGAGGGCAATTTTGTCTCGGAAAACAGTCAATTGGACGGTTACTCAATGGGGTGGAGATCATCAATGTCTCAATCCGGCAGTGACACAAGACCACAAAAAATTAAACTCAACTTTCATTAGTAACTTGATATCAGGTTTGGTTAGTTGTCCATATGTAGCGTAATATTTAAATTAATTTATTATCATTTGTTGTTAACTTTTTTATTTTTTTAGGAATGGTTGGTTCAGATCCATCTTTAAGAATTAATTTGATTCAGGAGAGAATTTGTAGTCAATATGGATACAAGATATCATACAGGAAAGCATGGAAAGCAAAACAAAAAGCAATTGTGCGTGTTTATGGGGACTGGGATGAATCATTCGCGACTCTTCCAACATTTTTGAAATTCATTGAAAGTAAATCGCCAGGTTTTTTCTACCAATTATGTCATGATGATCTTGTTGTTGGCAACCGAGGTTACCGTCAATACCAACAGTTTGAAAGAGTGTTTTGGACATTTAAGCAGTGTGCTGATGCCTTTAACTACTGTAAGCCGTTGATACAGGTTGATGGAACACATTTGTATGGAAAGTATCGTGGAACATTGTTAATCGCAACCACACAAGATGGAAATAGCAATGTATTACCTTTAGCTTTTGCTGTGGTTGAAAGTGAAAACTCGTCGTCGTGGTCTTGGTTCCTATCCCACATACGACTGCATGTGACACAAAAACAAGGAATCTGTCTAATTTCTGATCGGCATGCTGGGATTAAGTCTGCTGTGCAAAATGAGGCATTAGGATGGCAACCACCATATGCTTATCATAAGTATTGCATACGCCATATTGCAAGTAATTTCAACACCCGATTTAAAAATATGGCACAGAAAAAATTGTTGATAAAATTAGGTACGACTTCTTTTTATCCACATAACATTTTTTTTGAACTGTATTTTTTATTATTATAAACGAGTCATTGTATTGTGTTGTTTTGCAGCTTACACTCCATGCATGCATATATTTGACAGAAACTTTGAAAAATTTTGTCAGCAAAGCACTGAAGTAGGTAGTTGGATAAATGACATATCGAAGCAAAAATGGAGTATGGCATACGATACAAAAGGTTACAGGTATGGACACATGACAACTAATTTGTCTGAGTGCGTTAACAAAGTGTTCAAGGATTGTAGGAATATTCCCATCAGTGCTTTGGTAAGGTCAACATATAGTAAATGTGTTGCATATTTTGTCGAAAGAGGATCCCATGGTAGGTCCCAATTGGAAGCTGGAAAGGTCTATTGCGATAAATTGATGCAAGCATTGCGTAAAAACCAACAAGACGCTTGTTCCCATATAGTCCGTCAGTACAATATCGAAACGACTAGATTCGAAGTCGAAGACGCCTTTAATCCACTGACTCAACGTGGAGGACAAAAATGGGTTGTTAACTTGAACGACAAATACTGCCAATGTGGGCGATTCCAAGCTTTCCATTACCCTTGTTCACATGTAATTGCTGTGTGTAGTGCAATTAGTTTAGACTATTATCAATTTGTTGATCAAGTATACACGAATGACTTCATCATGCGTGCATACTCTGGTCAATGGTTTCCTCTTGGGAATGACGACTTGATCCCTCAAAATGAAGAAAGTTGGACTCTTATCCCAAACCATTCTGCTGTTCGAGGAAAAGGACGTCCAAAGTCAACGAGGATAAGAAATGAAATGGATTTTACTGAGTCACAAACACAGAAAAAAAATAAATGTCGCCGATGTGGACAAGAGGGTCATAATCGAAGAAGTTGCCCTTTGCATGCTGATGTAGGATGCTCTCAACCAACTGATGGTGATATGTAATTACCTTAAATGTTATTTTGTTTTTCAACTTTGTTATATGTTATAATTTATTATTATCTATTTCGGACATTTGCAACGTTGTCATATTTTATAATTTGTTACCATTTATTTTCGTAAACATTACAACAATAACTTTAAAAAAGAATATAAAAAACTGAAGTCAAAATAAAAAAATAATTCATTGAGCATCATCATCATCGTTTACATTTTGGCATGAGTTTGGATCAAATTGTCCACCTAATCCTAGACTTGCGGCTGCATAGGGAGAATCCCAAGGTATATCGAATTGCGGTTCAGCGATAGCTGCTGTCGTTGCGGGTTGTTGGTGTCCTGGCATCTCCGGTGTGCGAAGTGATCCAAATATTTGTTGAAAAATATGGCTTTGGGGCATGCCACCACCGTACGGTATACGACCTTGGTAAGATGATCCTACGTCTGTCTGAGACGGATAATAGTAAGTAGAAGGCATATTTCCAGTTAGTTGTGTCGGTGTATAATATATGCCTTCTTGACGTTCAGGCAAATTAGGAACAGGATAAACTTCTGCCTGAATGACGTCCCTCCGTCTACTTAGACCACGACTTTCACGATATGACTCTTTAACGTGAAAATCTGGAACATCCACCTCAGGCATACTTTCGGGTGCTGGCACTGCCGCTCGTGTGATTCGATCTTCATCTTCCAACAAGACCATTATTTTATCAACATATGGGACTAAATCGTCCACTGACCACTTGTTTCTTCCCTCTGGCGACACCATATACGATAATGTCTCTCCAACTTCACCCTACAATAAAAACATAATGGAAAACATTAAAACCATAAAAATTTTATTCAAAAAAATATAAAACAAATTGGATAACTATGACAAATTTTACCAACAACGATGCTCTTGCATTTCTTGGGTCGATAAACATTTTCGTTTTGGCACGATACCAAACCATGTACTCAGAGTTGAATGTCAGTTCTCCAACCTGACTTCCAGTTTCTTCGACCCTAAATTGGTCTATGTTGTTCCATATTGCAATGGCTGGTTGCAACAACATAAGCCAATTTTCAGAACCTTTTCCTCGCATAGTCAACCCATGTAATTTTTTTGGCTGCAAAGGAGGACGGGGTATGGGTTGGCACATGCCAAACTGCCGCATTACTCTATCTGGTTGATGCCATTCACAAATATTAAAACAAAGCAATGGCACAACAGATTTCCACGCATTAACCCCTTCTAAGCATATCGGGGGTAACTGTGCCACAACTTCGTTTGGATATGGCATCCAGATGACCTATATAAAATAACAACTAGTTAGTACATACACAAAATTAACAAACCATAACATACATTTTCTTACATCATTTTGCTTCATTGTATCCAGCAAACGACGATGATGTTTTAAATCATCGGTGGCTCCAATGTGTCGGTTTCCCCGTCGTAGCCACCTACAAAAATTATATGAATAATATTAAATATTATGTAACTAACTGCCAAATAATATTTTCAAATCTAACTAACATTATACTCAATAAAAAAATTACCTTGATCCAAGGGTTTGTTTGGTTTGTATGGGGGTAATGCAGTGGGTGCAACTTTTGGGAATCTTTCCCATGCCCATATCTGTATCAATAGGCATAAACCACCCATGGATTTTATTTTGTAGTTTGTTGCGACACATAGTTCTCTATACAAAAAACCAAGTACAGCAGCACCCCATGCATATGCACTGCACTCAGCAAAATCTCGCAACAATAACAAATACCTTAAAGATACTTTACTACTAGATTTATCTACAAACAGGGCACCACCAATGAGGCGTAAAATATATGCCCTAGTAAACCTCTGTAAATTTTCTTCATTATTTTCAAAATTTGCGATATCACCAAAATGATGAGTTAGCCAACTAACTCGAATAGAGCTACCATCAATTTCATCGTTATTTGGTGAAACGCCAAGCAGTTCTTGACATAGTTCAACCCAATTAACATTGGTTGAAACTATGACAGGAATGCCAGTTACTCGTAAACCCAACAAAATTGCAACATCTTGAAGGGTGATAGTGCATTCTCCACATCTCATGTGGAAAGTATGAGTTTCCGGCCTCCACCGCTCAACAAATGCATTAATTAAACCTGCATTAATACGAAGAAAACTCATCTGTGCGACCGTGTAAAATCCCGTTTGTCGCAAATATCGTACAATTTGAGGAGGAATTGACTCTTCTCCATTATACGTGGGAACTGCACGTCTGATTAAGAGTTTTCTGTCGTCCTCTCCATTCCATATATGTTGAGAAACGTGTTGATTTTGCATGTACAACACGTCATTCTCCACAGGTCCAGAATGAACACAATCAACAGAAGGGCGAGAAGAAGATGACGCCATGACAATTGCTACAATTTAATACAAAACATTATGTTAATATAATACCGAAAATAATATATATTAAAATACAAAATTAATAAATAACAAACAAATATTATATACGAAAAGTAACCTCAATATTTCTAAATAATTTTCACAAAACAAAAGCTTTCTTCGATTATCCCTATGTAGTTTCCAACTACGTCTGCGATTATATGCGGTGGAAAGGTGTGCGGTTTTGTGGGGTGGGGGGGGGGGAGATATATAGGGGCGAACTCCACATAAACCGCAACTCGCATCTGCGGTTTATGATTTTTTTATTAAAACCGCAAGTGCGAACTGCGGTTTGTGTGCGTCAAAAATCGCGCCCGTTCGTCTGCAACCGTTGGATAAAGGGGGGGCCGGTTAAACCCCCGTAAAACCGCAAGTCTGACTTGCGGTTTTACGACGAAAAATATTATTTAATTCAAACCGCAAATCGCATCTGCGGTTTTATGTGCGTAAAAAACCGCGCCTGTTCCTCAATATCCGCACCCGTTCGTCGCAACCGCTGGGTAAAGGGGGGGCCGGTTAAACCCCAGTCAAACCGCAAGTCTGACTTGCGGTTTTACGTGCATCGTTTTCTGTTGCTTTTTACCCATTGGATAACAAGACGGTGCTGGTCAAAGACCAGTCAAACCGCAATTCCGACTTGCGGTTTTACTGGGGCGTTTTTCCACGCTGGCTTCCACGTAATGACGTTGCTGACGAGGCAACGAAACCACAATTCGTAGTTGCGGTTTGACCGAGTCAACCACAAAAACAGACCCACGCTGGTAATATGTTTCAAAAGAGACCCATACCGGTAATTTTTTTAAAAAACAAACCCACTTGGGTCAATCAGCCTATAAAAAACATCAACAATTAGCTAAGACCTATCTTAATAATTACATTCTCAAAATCAATTTTGATAATAATTTTTCAAACATCATTAAATATGAAAATCAATTTTCTAATAAATGTATCTATATGTCTATGTTGTCTACTATGTTGCTTACTGATTGCGATCCTAAGTATAATTTGGTTGGCTATTCGGTAGGGAATTTGGTTGGCAAGGAGCGCGGTAGTATCTAAGGGTAAACTCTTTATTGTTGAAGAAGTCTAACAAATGTGTCAGCAAAGATCTTGGCTGTAGATCAAAGGGTTATGCAAGGTCTTATCTGTTTCTTATTTTGAATGTTCTTCTTAGCCGATATTATGTATTACTAGGTTGGGGTTAAGTAATGCTTAATTTTTTTGCTCCTGGTATATGTATGACTTTTTGTAGGGAGTTCTATGTACTAATCTATGCTCTTTTGGTGGGAGAATTACTGTAACATACTGTTCTGGAGGGTTATTATAAGCTAGTTTTAATTAAGTCTCTTGAGATGTAATATCTGAATATTCACTGTCATATCTTATGATTTGTCTAAATATTGTTGAATAAATTTGCTTTTTTACAAAAAAAAAAATCTAAACAAAAATCATGTTACTTTAAAATAACATTTACTTAAAGTTCATTTTATAAAATCATGTTAATATCAATCCGTAAGTTAATTCAAACACACACTTACCAATTTAAAAGTGAAAAAAAGTTTTAAAAAATATTTAAAAATGATTAAATTAGAGGAATCAGTTTAATTGCTTAAATGAGAAATTAACGGATTAAAAAATAAAGAAAAACAGAATGAAATGATTAATTAAAATGTCCTACCTCTGAAACAGGAAAGAGAACAAGATGAGAGGCGTGTAAAGGAGAGGAGCTGAATGTGAAACGAAACTGTGTGTGCCTAAAATGTGGACGCGAAGAAAAGAAAGAGAGGAGAGGGGTGTGGGTGTGGGAACATCTTTTAAATTTGGGGTGAACTTAAAAATGTGAGGGTTACTAAAGCCCAACAACTTGGCAGGCGGCAGTATAACTCATATTGGTCTAATAAGCCCAAATAAATAGCTTTAGATTTACTAAAAATCACCCTGCCACCTATGTTGCCACGCCTTGTCACTACACCACTCCTGCTAGCGCCGATACTCCCCACAAAACTCACCCCCCTATAAAAACAAAACAAAACCCAAAATTCAAAATAATATTTTTAAATCAGTTAATTTGGGATATTCAGCTAAAGTATTTCAAATTATATTGTCCAAAATATTATGAATAATTATTTTTATATTTTACAAATCAATTGATCTAAAATATACAATTAATATTTTTCAGATCAAATAATCCAGATTATGTAAGTTAATTATCAATATGTTCTTAGCAGTAAGCATGGTTCCAAATCATTTTATTTGAAAATGAGATAAATTATCATTAATAAAAAGGACAGAGTTAAAAATTCAATAGAAAAATATAAAAAACAAAACTCCAAATAAGTTGTAACATCCTAACATCAAACACTTTAGTTTGTTTCTATTATGTTTATATTGGTTGAAAAGTCTATTTCCATATTTTGTAAGTGAGCTATAGTTTTTAAAAACATTATTTTAAGTTTTTTAAATGTTAATTTTTAATTTTTATTTTTTATTTTTTATTTTTTATTTTTTAATATTTATTAAATTTTCATGTAAGAATTTATTATATTTTTCTAGATATATCTTTTTACATTTTTAATTACTTTAATAAATAATTTTATCATATAAATTTTGAAATACTTCCATAGATAATTTTATCAAATACTTATAATTTAATAAATTAGCTTAATAATTTATATTTATTAGTAAATAGTTAGTTTTTCAACTAACTAATTATTTAACTTTTAACTAAATTTTCAACTAATTTTGCAAAACATCATTCATACCATTTTGCAATAAAGTTCTCGTCTATTAATTTCCTTTTTATATTATTTTTTTTTAAAAGACCATTCTATGAATATTTAACGTATCTATAAAGTTAGAAATTGAACTAATTCGTAATTTTTATTTTCATATTCCCCCATATTGAATAAAAAAAGCTTAATGCTTCTTGTGTCATTGCGTGTGTTTTTTTAATTTTAACAATTGAACATTTTTTGAAATTTTTTGTTCAGAAACAGTCAGCAATATAAAACTCGTAAAATAAAAATCTGGAGAATGCCATTAATAAAGTAGAAAATATTTAATATCATGAAAAATTAATTAATAGTTAAAAAATATGATTATATATTTAAAACTACTCAAAACATATAATTTTATCAAAGCTATTATGATTAATTTATATATTATATGTTTAGTTTCACATTATACTGCTTAATTATTATCATTTTACAAAATTTATCCACTCAAATATTTTCTCATGTATTTTACTATCAAAACGACATATTTTTTTAAATATGTCTTACCATTTTATTACACAATTTAACGGATTAATAAATGTAAAAAAAGAATAACATAATGATAAAATATTTTTAAAAAATGAATAATAAAAAGTATAAAATAATAAAAAATGAATGATAAAATGTAAAATAAATATCAACATATATTTGACGAACTGAATATTTTGGTTGAAACGAGAAATGATTAATTGATAACAGCGTTGGCCTTTGAAGAATAAAAATTGAAATTGTTGGGCCTGAACTGGATGGAGGCTCTATGTCTGTGCTCATACAATAAAGTCATCATAATGATAACAAACTCAAAGCATCTTGTTAGATTCTTATGTCCTTTCCCCGTTTCTTCTCTTCAGCCCTTTTTTGCTCCTTTTACTCCAACTGTTCATGTAAAAATCATTTATAATAAGATTAAATATTATTTTTTCTTTGAAAATATATCTGATTTTTTTTTCAAAACTTGTTATCGGTTATCAATCATCAAATTTTAAAAATGAGTGAAATTAATTTTTATACTAATTTCATTCTAATTTATGCTTTGTCACATCTTAAGAAGTCTAATCTCACTATATTTTTTTTTTGAACTAGGTTTTCTATCTCATATTAGTTTAAAATAGTTTATAATGCTATAAAAGATGACAAATGATTAAAAATATTATTTAACAAAAAATTACATAAAATTATATTGTCAAACATGAAAAGTCATGGAAGTACTAATGTTAATGTTTTGAGATGTTAACATAATTAGGTAAAGAACTAATTTTACCTGATTTAAAAATTTTGAAGAACAAAATGTATGAAATTTTTTTAAGGACTAAATCTAAATTGGGTATATTGTTGAAGGATAAAAAATATATTTAATAATTTATAATATTTTTTAAGTGAAAAATATGTTTTTCTTCCAAAATATGAAAGAGAGAAAAGGTGTTGCAATGACAATTTAGCATAGTTTTACCGTGTTATCCAATTATTAATAATTATGTATGATAAGTTTGCGAATTTTACAATAATTATCTTAAAATTTATATAGGTGGTTATTTGTGATTAAGTAACAGTGTAAAATTATATAATATTATTAGTGTACCACCATTAAACTATCAAATATCTATTTTTATTCTGACAAAATTTATACGCTATTTGTCCATCTAATTTTAAAATGCAGTACTTTTATCCTACAACTAATTTAGATACAACTTTATATATTTGTGTTGTAATAATCAGACGAGACCAATTGATTTAACCAGAAAACTAGTGAATCGGTCTAGTAATCAAGTTAAATAATGCTGAAAACAGACCAAAGAACTCGTTCCAAACTAGTAAAATTGATGGTTCAATTGACTCTATTTTTAAAAAAATTTTATTTTTTCTAAATGCACTCTCTTTTTTTTAAGTCAACCCCATTTAATTCAAAACTTAATGAAAATGGGGTTAACTTAGCAATATAAAGTCTATTTGGTAAAATTCTTATAATTACATTCTTAATCCAATTTTTCTATGTCATGTATAATTTATGATATTTTTATGTTTTAATATTATAAATTTTGTGATATGTTTTGTTAATATATTTAATATATTATTATAATACATCAATAATAAAAACATTATTTTATTAAGACTGATACAACTATTGGTTCTATTTTTACCAGTTCAATCACTAGTAACACTTGGAGGATTTAAAGTGATGCATTTAAAATTGCAGAGACAAAAAAGGAAAATTTTAATTTTTTTAATCCATGTTATCAAGCATCAATAACATTGGTCACTCAGTAACTTACTATTTTATCAAAGAGTTTCAAAAAATAACTACATGTTTTTGTAAATTACATTTTTAATTGTTTATTAACATGTTTAATGTCGTCAACATTGTTTTGAATAAATAAGATATCAATATTATAAATTGTCCCAAATAGTCAATCCCATATTTCTTGATTATGTAGTAACAAGTTATTGGGCTATATGTTGCATAAACCAATTAATACAATTTAGATAAATCAATTTATTATCTGAGTCTATAAGAAAAAACCAAATAATTAATAATATTTAAATAAAAATTCAGTTATAATTAATATGTCATCAATTTGTAATTTACTATACCAGACATGAAAAACATTGCAATGATAAGAACTATTATTCTTTAAAAATCCAGTTATAATTTATTATTTCATGTCCCTATCACTCCAAAGATGTTATGTTATTAAATAAATTTTATTTTATAAATTTTTTTATTTCTTAATACATAACTTATTAAATAACATGTTATTTTTTTATTAATTAGGATAGAAAATAAAACATGAATGGAAGATAGAGAATTTTCATCGTTAAAAATGAATGAGATTTTGTAATTTGAATGAAATCAAATTTATATTGTTAAAAGTTTAATATATATATATATATATATATATATATATATATATATAAATATAATTATTAAGATTATTGAGCTTCCATTAATTTTATTTAATTTAGAAAGAATTAGAAAACATTTTTACCTTACAACTAAGTCTTATTTAAAGTGAATCTCAAGTTTAAATTTTTTAATTTTTAAAAAGTAAAACAAATTTTCAATTTTTAGTTTGTAGTTTATGTTACTTTTGTTTACAATTTTTAAAATATCAATTTTTCCTTTAAAAAAGTTTACATAGGTTCTCTTGTTAATTGTCATGATATATGAAAAGATTTGCAACATAGTAGAAAATATTTAACCACATTTTTTTAAAGCAAAAAAAAATTATTAATAGTAAATTTAGCGTGCAAAAAAGTCTCTTTTAATGTGTTACATGTTGGTCACTATGGTAAAAGCAATAAACCCTATCACAAAACATAAAACAAAGGATTCATAAATGAGTCGTTCGACAATATTGTTATGCACTCAGTTGAGCCGCCTAAATTATTCCAACAATATCACATTGTTTGCCCCTAAAAATGATAGAATTTTGAGCCTTCCAAATGTGACACACTCCCTTCGCCCTGCTTACTAGGCCTAAGAATTAACAACAGTGACCTATCACCTCATTATGTACCTTTTTTTAGAAAGATAAAATAGTAATAAAAAGGTATAATTTATATTAATAAATTAAATAATTTAATATCTATGTTTATTAAGATAAACTAATAATTTATTTTATAAAATAAATAAATAAATATGGGTGTAAATACTAAAATAGTTTGAAGGTTAAGTTAGGTTTAATGTTAGAAAGTTCAATCCAATTATTAACCTAGAATAATTCAGAGAGGTTAGGTCATTGTACGACAATTTCACATTTCTGACACAGGAGGTTAAAGAGAAAGCTGCAGAGGGAACCATATTGGGGAAGATTAAGGGGCATAGTATTTGAGAACTTGAGGGCATACCCTTCGTGTCTAAGATCATTAATCGAGGTAAAGAGGGTAAGAAATTATCTCTCATATGATATGTTTAGGGAAAATGGGTAATGAAGTTATTGCTAAGCTTTAATAGGTTTTATGTATTCTAT
The DNA here is from genome assembly GCA_037954015.1 of Psophocarpus tetragonolobus. Lineage (NCBI taxonomy): Eukaryota > Viridiplantae > Streptophyta > Magnoliopsida > Fabales > Fabaceae > Psophocarpus > Psophocarpus tetragonolobus. The sequence goes on along the minus strand of CM075692.1, from coordinate 33,467,470 downwards.
TGAAGGGTCCGCAGCGAGTGCTGATAACATATTTTGTGCATGAATAGGTGGACAAATGTGATTAGAGTTTTGTAGTTATACAATGTGATGGTTTGCCAAATTAAAATTTATGCATGGTTGGTAATGTAATCATTTATTTTGTTAATGGGAGATATGCGTTTGAATGATATATAAGAGAAATTGGGATTCAGATGTGTTTGGTGCTCCTAAATAGTTATTGGATGTTTATATTAATTTATTTTTCTGAATTGTTTGGGTACATATGCAGTATCAAATTATTTGGATGTAATGATTATGTTGGCATTGAAGTTTTCCCTTTTTATACCTTAGAGATTAGTACCCTTGAACACAGTAATGAGAACTATTAACAATTTTGAATCAATGTATTTGGTGTTCCTGAATAGTTAATGGATGTTTATATTAATTTATTTTGTTGGCTTGTAAAGGGGAGTGAGATTAGCTACACACAAGAATATATACGAAACAGGGTAACAAAGTGAATCCTAAGTCTCCCTAGGGATTAAAGTTCATGTGTTTTATGTAATTAATTCATTTATTTGTTTCTATGAATGTCATTGATTAGTAAATGATGAATAATTTTAAATACATGATTGATTAATGTGATGACTAAGAGATTGTTGTTATTTGAACTGCTCTCTGTATCGAAAAAGGATTAGGCGTTAAGTGTTACACGCTTTCTTCCATTAAGGATATTAATGGAAAAATTTATGATTGTCACTGCAATTGCAGGATGTAATGTTTGAGGGTTTAGAATTAGAATTAAATTTTAAAAACCTTATAAAAGTTGAATACTTGTTATCTGAAATTTTTTGTATGAACACACCTCGGTGTTTCTGTAATATCTTTTAGTGTGGTTAACTAAATTGAGTTCCGTTTGTTGTTTTAGAAAGTGGACATTTGGGGGATATAGTTTAAACTCAATAATTATGTTAAAATATTAAGAATATACCAAGTTATGTGAGTTAGAAGTTGAGTTTCTAAAACATATATTGGTGTGTTGTAAGCCTTGCGACATGATCTAGAAGACCTTATTAGGTTTTGTGTTCTTCATGAAAGTTGTATCCTTATTTTTTATCCTTCTAATTGAGTTTGAAATTACTCAAAAAGGATATATATATATATATATATATATATATATATATATATATATAGTTATGAATAAAATAGTGGGTAAAGGTCAAGCTATCAAATTTGCAGTTAATTGATGTAGATTTGTAATTTTTAAAAATAGTGGATGATCAAATTAGCTCTGGACATCAACATAAAACTTTTAGGTGATTGTATTATCTTTCTAATAAAATTTGTATCACCCCCATATCATTAGTACAACTATATATATATATATATATATATATTATATTTAGACTACGTGATGTAGTAAAAGAGTAAGATAAGAAAGGATAATGTTAGCTGTAATGAGGTTGGTTGCTGTGGTGTGAAATTTTTTTATGTGTCTTATAATTATGAGTATGGTGAATGATTGAAAGTTGTTTGAAGAGTATGCATTAAAGATTTGTCACATAGTATAATATTAATGTTCATTATAATTGGACGTATAGTGTGTTGTTGATGTTGGTCAGGGTTTGTTTGACAAGGTATCATCTCAGTTGCGGTTGGAGTGGATAGTGATGATTTTATTAGATTATTGCAATGTATCTCATAATTGTGAGTGTGGTAAATGCTTGAATGTTTACATGTTATTTGAAGTACGTGAATTGGATATTTGTCTCACTATATAACATTGATGTTGGTTTCACCTAGATGTATAATGTATTGATTATGATGGTCAGGGTGTGCCTAACATAGTGTCATCCTAGCTGCGATTAGGGGTGGAGTATGATGACTCAATTAGATATTGATATTGTGATTTATGTTGATGATGATGGTTAGGGTGTGTTTGACAAGGTGTAACGTGTAATGACATGATTAGATGTTGACATCATGATTTATGTTGTGAATGACATGATACATGAGTATAACAGTCAAAGAAGTTTTAGAAGGATATTTCATTGTGTTATGCTCTAGACCACATCTTCTTAGATCGTTTTACATTGTATGGTTGTACCTACAGGTTATTGATGTAAAAGAGAATTCACTTTAGGTGGACTTATAGTGAAGTGATTGTACCTACGTGTTACTGACATAAAAGAGGATCACTTCAAGCGTGTAGCTGAAAGAACATGCATGAGTGTGACAGTCAGAGAAGTTTTGTAAAAATCGTCTATTGTGTGGTGCTTTAGACAAAATCTTCTTAGGTTGTTTTGTATTGCACAATTGTACCTACGTGTTACTGACATAGAAGAAGACATCTTCGAGTGTGTATCTAAGAGAGCATGTATGAGCTTGCATTGCATAAGCATCATTAGCATGAACAAATTTATGTGTATAGATGTATAATCTTTGTCATGTATGTGGAATAAATTTATATGTTTATTTGTTGTACTTTAATTGATTGTTTATTCTCTTTATATGTGTCTTAACATGTGTGAGACATATTCTCACACCCTTGTTGCTAGTTATTGTATTTTATTTGGGTTGAACATAACTTTCAGGTGAGTAAGATCTTGATAATATCATGGGTGATGAAGCTTTGACTTTTCTTTATCTCTTTCTTTGGGCTGCTCTGAATAGGTATGACATTGGGCTAAAAATGATTAGTTAATAATTTTTCTTCATGTATATGAATTATTTAAATTTTCATTATGAACTTTATTTATTGAGAATTTTGTAAAGGAAATTTTTAAAGTCTAACGTGTTTCTTATATGTATATGTTTTGTTATGTCATAGTTTTAGAAAATAAGTGTATATTATGTGATATGAGTAATTTTACCTAAGTATCAAGCTAGTATTTAAATGAACAAATTTCTCTATTATTTTGTAATTAAATAATAAAGAATTTTAGGGTAGAAGAGTGTCACAATGTAGCTTTGTCTGAACCCCCTACAAAGTTCAGAATGCTTGTCATACCTGTGATGTCACTGGGCAACTCAAAATTACATGATGTGCTTTCTCTGAATTGTTGCTACAAAACACACAACCTTCATCTTTATGTTGTATGATCCCTCATATTCATAGATTATATTGAGTAAGTAGTCTATCTGCTTCCACCTTCCAGGCTAAACATTGTACCTTGGGCGATATTTCCTTCACTCATAGTGTTTTATAAAAAGGGTGGTATTTAAGCACATATTGAGAGTAATTTTTAGTTATAAGTATAAAAAATCATAAAAAACTACAAGTAATTTTTAGTTTAGCTCTTAAAATTACTTTTACTTTAAAGAAATTTTAGTTTTTAAAGTAGTTTTTTTTTTTAATTTTCAGTTTAAAAGTAAATGGTTTAAAAAATTATCTTGTTAAAATTAGTTTAAAGATATGTTTGGATGGCGGTAATATTGACAATGATGATGGTGGTAACAATGATACAAGTAGCAGTAGCAAAGTTAGCAAAGATAGTAGTAACATTATGATGATGGTGATAGTAGTAATGTTAATGGTAGAAATGGTGATGCTAATGGTGATGACGAATGGTAATGGTGGTGGTAACACTATATATAGTGGTTGTGGTAACTTGCAAAAGTTGTGGGGATACTTGTAGTAATGGATTTGGTGTTGGTGATAATGGTGACAATGATGTTAGTAAAGTAACGATGGTGGTAGTAACAACAATAAAAATATATTATTAAAAGTAGTGAAATGTGTTTTTTAAATAAAAATTAAATTTTTAGATTTTTTGTTTAGAATTAAAATGGATGTAAAAGTATTTTAAAATTTAGTTAAAACAATTTAGTTTCATTTTTGTGAATGCATTTTGTTTTAAAAATTATATTTAAAATTAAAAGTTGGACAACACCCTTACTAGTCTTGACTTGTTTATGAGTATTTTGTGAGGTTAAGTCCTAATCAAGTCATGATCGTATCAAGTTAAAATAATCTAGATTTAATTTGTACTCAAATTTTAAAGTTAAAAGTTTCTTTGAATAGGTTTTAACTAAGAATAATTATTGAGGACAAATACCATTAACATGCTTTGAGATGATTATTAACGGGACTATATTAAGAAGCATGTGCCTAGAAGCCTCAATCTAAAGTGTGTCGACATTCAAAAATAGAATTTGTTCATCATAAGTAAACTTACTATAGAAATATAGTTGATTAGAAATATACAATATTGACCATGCATTAACAATATCAAAGTGCAACAAGTGCAAAAATTATATATGCATGACCAAAAACATTGTTAGAGAAGGAATTTTGATTAAAGGATAGTAATATTAGAAGCTACAAGCAATGAAAAGGCCATCAAAATATGCTAAAGTGAACAAAGCTTTTTTCAATGATTTGTTAGGTGCCTCCATGTTGATCTTTCTGAGACAGTTAAACAACTATTCATATCATATTACAAGAAAATCTATATACATAGACGATTTCCTAATGTTGGATGTTGAAATTGAAGACAAGCACTTAACCATCGATTCCACTTCATCTTCTCGCGCCCTTTCTTATAGGGTCTCAATCTCACCATTCCTTTTTCATAAGGTCTCACTTTACTTCATTTCATCTTCTTGCACTTTCTCTCTCATAGCTTTCATTCTCACTTTCACATTCTCTGTCTTTCATATACTTCTTACTTTCTCATTTCTTATTTTCTTTTCTTCAACATGTTCCCAACTTTATAGAAACAGATAGAGTTAGTTTCTAATTCTTCTTTGCAACTTGTACAATAGGTGAAGATTTGTAGGAAGGAATCCTACTCGTACAATACCAGGGCACAAATGCAAACCTCATTCTTTTTTTATGGTTTATCTTTCTTGTGCAAAGACACGCTACCTTGTATCATATTCTCTTTGATATCTATCCCCTTAATCTTTATTTTCTACCTACTTAATTTTGTTTGTTGTTGGTCATTATCTTTGTAATGTTCGTCGTTACAGTAATAATCCAAAGTATATCAATTAAATAATTCATAAAAATAAAAAATTCAAAATAATAAATAAATAAAATCCACCTTACAAGATAAAATTCTTAAATGTAGACGTCTTTAAACGAATATAAACAATAGCACCAAAATATTCATAAAAGAAAACCTAAACTACGGGCTAAGTCTTCACGCCTTCTTAGCCTCCACAGCTTCCTCCTCTTTTGACTCTGAAAACAAAAATTTGTAATGAGATGAGAATCTCAATGAATAAAATAAGTTTTAAAAAAAGGTCCGCAAATAGTGTTACTCTCAACCGGTGCGGAATCCAGAAAAACAACCATGGTACCCACAAATAAAAATATTTTCTTTAATAAAAAATTATAATTTATTCGAATAATTCCTAATATGAATAATTAATAGAAACGATAGAAGAATGATGTTTTTTATTAACACTTTCATAATGCACACAATCACAAAATATAGTGATACTCATGATCACTCGCTCCCACTCTACGGTTCTCAGAACCAAGGTTTTTAATATATTTATCAAAATGGTTGATGGGCTCATATTTGTCTTCCCCACACTATTGTGGAGGTATTCAGAATCTCTTCTCCATTCCGAATGGAGTTATCTAAAACTTCTTCCTCATATTATACAGAGGTATCTCATATATCCATCCTAGATGGATGTATCTCAAATTTTATCCTCATTCCAAATGGAGGTATCTCAAACAATTTTAAAATAATTTCCAACTATTGTTAACATATAAATTATATATATATATATATATATATATATATATATATATATATATATATATAATGAGTCATTAATGAATCAAAATTGTAAAGTAATGAAATGAATTGGTAAGTCGTTAATGATTTGATAACACATCAAAATCCTGTAGAAAATTTTTACAATTAATAATTTCACCATTAATGAATTGAAATTGTAAAACATGGGGTGGTGCCACATTCAAAATTTGATTTTATACTACTGTATATAATATCTTACGCGTCATATACAAATTAAAAAGTATATATATATATATATATATATATATATATATATATATTCTTGAGAAATTAACACATAATGATGGATAATACATTCATAATGGAAAAATAATTGAGTTATGTCTAAGTATAAACTTCAATGTGTACCAAAAGAATTAATTGAAATAAGCGAATGACTAATTTCTCATGATTTTTGGCCTATTCTTTTATTTTTTGCTTTATAAGAGTAAAATTATATAAACCATGGATGGTTTAAGAAAAGTTTTACTCATCTCTTGAAGCGATATCCCACCACTTTAATTTGTTTTCTTTAACTCTTATGTCTCTCTTTCTCAACCTTAAAACAACCAATTAATCTATAATATTATGAGGAAATTAGTTAAACCTATATATAATAGCCTAGGGTTGATTTTCTCCTCTATATATTTTTTTATATAAAAGATTAGTTTTTTCAGATTAAATTCAAAATAGTATAAAATCTTTAATTATTTTATCTTATTTCTATTTCAAAGGAAATGTTATCTGAATCTTATTATTCAAAGTGATATCAAATCTTTTATTTGTTTTATCTTATTTCTATTTTAAAGAAACATTATCTTAATTTTGTTATTTGAAATTTCTGACCGTTTTAATCTTTTAATATTTTTTTTTGCAACCTATTTTTTTTTCTTAACTAAGGAATTATTCTAATGTTTGAATTTTGGGATGTTACCTTGCTTCTTATTTAATTGAAATTAGTAATTAAGCATGTTAGAGTTATCAATTCATATTTTATAGGTTAAATATAATTGTTAAATGTGTTAGTTTTTTGGGATTCGAACATATTCTTTTTTTTCCTTCTCTCCATATCTGGATTTTGCCATTAGACCAAACAACTAATTCTAATCAATATTTTTTCATCTAGTTTCTTTTTTATAATCTTTATAAATTTATGGATTTCATATTCTGAAAATATAAATATTTGAGTGTACTTAGTTGGTCATCTAAATGAATGAAATGTCCCTTGAATGAATATTGCTATAGAACGCATATTTAAAAAAAAAAAGAAAGGAAAACATAAGGCAATTTTAACTACCACCAACTCATGTTAAAACCTGAACTAAGCAAAGTTAATATTTAAATATAAATTACATACACCTTAGCTATGACTGGATAATGGTAGTTTAAACAAATAGCAAAATTGTTAGTCGCGGTTATATCAGTAATATAGCGGATGATAACTGGGCTTTATTTGACTAACAGAGAGTGAAAATTTGAAAACTAAAAGCATATCTAGCAAATCTTGTAGGATCAGTGAAATTGATCTTTCAATGCATATCTAGCAATGTCAACTTGCTAGCTTTTCTCCTTTCCCGATTCAATTATCCTAGTTGCCATGGCTTTAGGCTCAGGTAGTGAATCATGTACAACTTCGGAGGTTCCTCGCCCAACAACGCATTCTTCACACTCGCCTCCAGTGTTGTGGAAGCCTATGCCACCACACAAATATCTCGTTCAGGAACCTGTGGTCGCCATTACAACAAATTTAAATCAAAATTACTCATCATCTCATCTACCCTTAAATATATATTATTTTATAACATAAACTGATTTTTTATTTTTTTTTAGTGAATAAATAATTGTACCTGTTGTAGGAGATGATGTCGTAGCGGTGCGACATGAGAACATGATGACTATGATGCCAGAATTAAAGATTGATTGATCATTAGTGGGAACTCGAAGAGAATGTCTAGGTTGCAGAGTACAATGATGCAGCATCAATGTTTAAATACACCAAATGGATTACTGTATTTGAACAAATATGTTAAACCAATTTGTGTATTTGGTTCTAAGCACGTTACTAAGTGAAATATACCAAATAAAATGATCTATTTTGCTGTTCAATGGTTAAAATTACATCATTTCAGTAATTTCACCACTCAGTACTCCATAACTGTAATCTTTTTAATTTTTCACTCTCTCATTGTCAAAAAGCCTAATAACTGGCTTGACATCAATTTTAACTAACACTTAGTACTATGATAATGATGTTCAGATCTCATTCTTTTTATATTTTTTTACTTTTCTTTTTATAAAAAATAGTAGTAAAAATATGTTTGTTTAGAGTTTAAAAATATTTTTTTAAAAAATATTTTTAAAAAATAACTGAAAATAGAAAAAGTTGTTTTCAGTATTTTCAAAAATTAACACTATACAAAAAATTAATAATAATGTTGTAATTATATAAAAAGTAATATATAAATATATTTTAAATTATTTATAAATAATTTATAATATTTTTGCTAAACTTAATTAATTGAAATTTATTATTTTTAAAATAAAAAATATTAAAAAAAATAAACATATTTCTAAATGTTAAAAACTTAAAAATGAAACAGATTTCAAAAATAAAAAAAAAATGAAACCAGAAAACATGTTTTTAAACTAAATGCACCTAAAATTCATCTTTCTAGGAGGGAATTACAGTGTGATGATCTAGAAATATATTAAGGACCTATTTTGTTTTCCACAATTATTTAAGTATTTAGTTTTTAATAATTAGTATAAAAAATATTCATTATTTATTTTATATATAAAACTAGATATATGATCTGCTTTGTCAGAAAAAATATATCATCTACTACTAAAGAGAAATTAAACAATTAACCATCCATTGATCACCCTATTTTTCTTTCTTAATAATATTTTTGGGGAAGAATTATTTTGTACATCTATACTATTTAACTAAGGAAATTTCTCCTTTTGATATCTACTTTTTAGAATACTTATTTAATCATTTTTTAAAAATAAAAAGAAAAAATTACTTTGTTAAAAAAGATATTTCAACCCACAACCTATCTTTTCTGTTTATATGGACTTTTCCACTAGATCAACCTTATAATATTAAGAAAAAAATTATTTTAAAATATTTATATCTAACACACATAATTATCCTATTATCTATAATAATAATATTATATTATATAACTAGAATAAGATTTTTTTATGTCCATATTTTATGACTATTTTACCATTCTAAACATTTTATAATTTCTCTCACTCATAAATATAACTTCTTCCATATTAATAAATGCACATTTTTGCAAGTTCTACCTTACCAATAATCAATCTTTCTTAAACACATTGTTAATATATACCTTTAATGATAAATATTTTCAATAAAAAAACAATACACAAGCATAAAAACATTTAGAATTTTATTCAAACTCTTTCCTCTCTTCATTTTCTCAAATTTATTTTAAATATGACATATTTATTTATAATTTGATATATTTTTATCATGTTATCATAAACAAAAAAATATAAAAATAATAAAATATATTTCAAAATATATTAAACTATAATTATTATACACAAAATGACACAGTGAGTTATTTATATTTTATAATATTATTAAAAAATATATTAAATTAAAAATTTAAAATTATTATAACATATATATCAAAATATAAATATGAATATAGTGATAGTAGTGCCTCGTTAATACTAATAATACTATTTAATGCTTCGCGAACGTACCTCGTTAATTATTTACCATATTATTTTTTTATGGCTTTCTATTCCTTTTAATTTTACTTTTATCATGAAATAAGTGATATCGATCTACCAGCTAGGATGGGTTATAGACCAAAAGTGATAAAATTAAATAGTTAAACAGTTATACAAGCTGGTATTAAAATAATAGAATTTTTATATTTCTTAGAATTACAAAACTTTTAGAATTATCATCTAGTTATGTTATTTTTAGTGTGCCTATTTAAAGTATCATTCTAGGTATAAATAAATGAAAGATTTTATACATTAATTTTGTATGTTTTTATTGTTTACTTTAGGTAAAGTAAAGAAATTTTAGTTTTTACACTCTAATATTGGTGCATTACCACCGATTTTTAAAATATAACGTGAATTTGATAATTTTCCTTTAAAACATCTAAAAAAATAGTTGAGGTTCTCTTGACAAGGTTAATTGTCATTGATGAATATTAGATCATTAATGCAACTAAAACATAATAGAAAATATTTAAGCAAATATTCAAGATTAATTTTTAGTTGTAAATTTCAAAAATCTTTAAAATTACAAGTAATTTTTAGCTTTAAAAATTAGTTTTTTACACTATTTTTTGTTTTAAAATTTTTTTATTCAAATTTTAGTTTAAAAATAAATATTTAAAACAGTTTCTTTTTATTTAAAAATATTTTTGGATAGTAATGACAAATGATAAGTAGTGATGACAAGGTTAGTAAAAATAGTAACAATATTAATGATGAATTGATGATGAGTAGTAGCAAAAACTATAGTAATAATGATAATAATGGAAACAATGTTGTAGGTAACCACCATAAATGGTAATAGTAATTATGATAGTGATCATTACATAAAATATGATTGCTTAACCTTCTTAGTACAAGGAGGACAAATAAACCTATATTTGTGGGTAATTCCCAAACTCACCCTAAAATTGACGAATAATCCCTAATTTGACAAGGCACGAGTATGAGTATGAAAAATATTTGATTTGTTAAATTGGGGATGTACATACCCGCTTATCCCCGTACTTGCCCCTGTATCAACTCCACTTAACTCTTATTTTAATGACTAAAATATTTTGTGCAATCTTGCCTACCAATAGTCATATCATTAGGACCATGGCTAGAAGGATAGAGAGGACAAGGCCAGGAAAGACTTTACAAGACCTCATCTCTTGATTAAAGTGAAGATCTTAGGTCAATATTCCTAATTTTATCCTTTTTAAATATCAATTAGCTTATAATTTCATTTGGGTCATGTATTTTGGTCATTTCCTTTTAAAATAGGATGTAGAGGTGTCTTTAGTGAGTTGAGGAGTAGGCTTAGTGTGAGACCCTCTTGTTTAGCGTTTTGGACTCACTCTCCTCACACTTTGATGAGCTATTTGCACTCATGAAGGTTAAGTTAGGCACTAGGTTTAGGGCTTTAAGACTAGGCTTAATTAGCTTTAATGCTAATTAAGCCCAAGTTTCACATTGCCTAAGATCTTGTGCCTAACCTCCCCATTGGGCTATATATACTCCTCCCATTCTCTTGTATCCACACACTTGAATGATTGAATAGAAAACTCTTTTTTAGCCTTTCTTTCTTAGTAAAGTGTCTTGAAAATCCTCTCTCTTGAGGAGTCTCTTCCTTAAAGTTTTTATTAAGGGTCATATCCTTTGTGGCAAGTTAACATAAAATTTTGACTCATCTTTCTCCCCAAAGAGAACGTGGCATCTCTGATCCCAATGTTCTAGCCTCTTCATCCTCCATTTCTTAGAGGAAGAACCTTGGTTGAAGAAAAATTAAGGGAGTGCATCAATATTCATTCATTTAAAAAAAAGAAAGATTTGACATTTAATTAAGAAATTAGATAAATTTTGAACTAATATTATTATACTCAAACAAAATATTTTTTATTAAAAAATTATTATAATTTTTTTATGGGTATGGAACAGGTACAAATATACTTAATACCTAACAGGAACAGAGATGAAGACATAAATCTCATACTAGCTAGTTATGGGGATGAGTTTCAGAAGCGAGAATGGAGGTGAGAATGTCATACCTATCCCCGCCTACCCCGTTGACATCCTAAGTCTGGATATCGTACTTTAAGAACCAAATCTAATTCTCAAATAATTCAATTCATAAGATAAAAGAACAATTTAAGTGAAACAATGATGTATTATGTGTGTTTGATGGTTCAAACCAAAGTAGTAGAATGCAAAAAAGAATATAGTAATTGGAATTTAATAGATTAAGACCTAGGATTGTGATTTTCGCTACAATGTTTTTACCTCCCCTATTTACTAAACAATCTCATTCTTTGTTATTTATTGATCACCAATATTTTACCAAAATTATTGTTGTGCATTTGGTCATTCACACAAACACTATATCCCTAACTTGTTTTCCAATTTGGTCATGCAAGAATTCAAATCAAGATCGATTTCTTTACTAAGCAGTTGAAGGTTTACCCAATAACTTTGGTCAATTGTATTAGACTTAACCTACTAGTTCTACATATCAATTATTCAACGTCAATTTTTTACCCAATAAAATGTAACAAGTAAAATAGAGAAGCAAATTAATCATTGAATAACATTAAATGATAATACAAAGTACAATAGTTAATGTCTACATCACACCTAGAAAAATGAATTAGTTAGACATAGATAATGTATAGCCAAACATCTTAAGAATTGCACAGTACATCAAACAAATAAAGAATTACTATATGAAGCGCTATGAACTGAATCAATCCAAAGTTTCCTTGTCATTTTTCGCCTCTAGATCACAGATCACACTCTCCGTTCAAGCCAAAGTGCATGTCCTTCTGTTTCTCATATTCTAGTATTTATAGAAAAGGTTTTGGTTGTTTAACATGGGTGTATTGGAATGAGCACAATTGTATTATTTTTGTGTCCTCCTTGAAATTTAAGTAGCATGGTCGTGCTCGAGGTTGTCGAGATTGCAGCACGATCATGGTTCTGGTTACTCTAGCTGCTAAGATCACAGCTCGGCTGTGTTAATTAAGCATGTTATGCTTCTTCTAGCTAACTTATGGGTGGTTACGTTAACCTAGAACGATTGTGCTGTAATGGAGCATGATCGTGATATCTAGATCTTCAATAATTACTCTATAAAGACCTGATTTTGCCTCTTTTTCTTCTCTTTTAAGTATGCATTTTGCTAATAAATATGCATATCTTTCCTTACAAACAAATATTAAACATTATAAAGATACATGTTGTTTATCAATGGTAAAAGAAGTGTTGGCGTTGATATCTAGATCTTCAATAATTACTTTATAAAAACCTGATTTTGCCTCTTTTTCTTCTTGTTTTAAGTATGCATTTTGCTAATAAATATGCATATTTTTCCTTACAAACAAATATTAAATATTACAAAAATAAATGTTGTTTATCAGTGGTAAAAAAAATGTTGGCGTTGATATTATGGTAATGGTAGAAGTGCTGGTATTGATATTAATGGTAGTTATGCTAGTGATAATGATAAGTGACCGAGACAGTATAAATGAAAAATAATTTTAATAATAATAATGTACCAATATTAGAGTAACAATAACCATGATAATCTCTTTTTTTATTATGTAGATTTTTTTTACTCTAACGAACAAAGCAAACTTACTCCACCTACACAAAAATATGATTCATACACAAATTATACCCTAGCTAACAACATTCAAGCTCAAACGTTAACCATGAAGAAAGATATATAAAAGTCATGACTTAATTGCAATTCTTTATATGTTAGATGATATACGTAATTCTTCATGTATTTGTACTGCTTTTTAATTAGAGATGAAGAGATTTAAATTTATGATATTTTTTTTTCCTCTTCTCTCCATTTTAACACAAGACTCACCTTATAATTCTGAGCCAAAGTTTTACTTTAATAATTTGTTTAATAAAGATTTGCATTTAAAAGCTATATAACCTGCTGTTATAAAATTTAAATTTTGATTGAATAACAATATCAGTTAAATAATATTTCTGGGATGAATAGACATATCCTATCTCATGGAATAAAACTAGGTTGGTGATGTATATAAAAAGCATCTATATATAGAAATATATCTAAATCGTCATAAATAAAACCAACACTGAAGTGTAAGTGTAACACAAACTAGAGAATTTGTACCATTAACAATGATGGCGAAACTTGAACGAATAACTTGGGCCCAAATTCAAAACTCCCCATATAAACCCTTTTGAAAGAAAAATTGTGAATTAAAATGAATGGCAGAAGAGAGAAGACAGAATGTATCTGAAGTTTGGGGCAATAATACAAAGGTAGTGGTTTGTGTTTGGAGTTGGAATTGGAGCAAGAGTATGATTTAATGCGGCCTGCTTGGTGTTGTAGCTGACAAAATGCAAATTGTAATGGGCTGCGCAAGAAGACAAAGGTGCAGGTGGTGGGTGTGGCAAACTCATTCATTATTCTTCTATTTGCAGAAATATGTTGTGTAAGTACTGACATGCATCCAACCTGTCTTATACTCTCTTTTTTTTTAAAAAAAAAAAAAAGAAACAAAATAGAAATAAGTACTATATTTATTTTCATTTATTTGTGAAAAATAGACTCTAATATACAAACACCAACAAAATGCGTCAATTTCATACACTCCATTAGTTACTACAAAGCCATTAGTTTCTTTAACTATAATCCTGAATGCTGAAGCACACATGATACATCTTTTGCAGAGACTTAAAGCAGGATCTACTTCTTGAGCTTCTCACAAAGCTGTGGATCCAAAATGAACCTTGCCAAGTAAGGCTGACCACATCTTCACTTCTACACCACCACTCCTATCAAACACTTGTTGCAATGAATTTGATCTCTCTTCTATGCCCTAACCAACTTTTTAACATCATTTTCTTCTTCTCCTCCACTATCTGTCAATTTCACAAACCAGAAATCGGTTAGGGGTTGTCACAAGCCACATACTCATAGTCATATGTAGAAGCAGATTAAAAGAGTCCAAAAGGAAAAGGGAAATAAAATGTACACATATCCTTGTTAGCATTCTTGGGGGATCAGTTCATTACCCATGAGAAAAGATCTGTGTTGAAGAAAAAAGTGATAGTTTAATTATTTGAGGGATGTGGTGTAAGCCTGTAAGGTTTTAGTTTTAGTGACTAATACCAAACTTGTGCTGACAAGTAAAGAGTACACTTACTTTATAAAATTAAAGCTAACACGTTATAGTTCAAGAGGTGGGCAACTTCTTCGTTTTCCTCCTTAATGAATGGAAATATAAATTAGGAGTGTTATATCCTCATAAATGAGTCTGCCCTGTTCCACTTAAACTAAATCCATATTAACAAAAAAAAAAAAGTAGATTAATTAAATGTGGCTTCTAGATGCCGAAAACATCAAAACCAAAAAACATTTTTACTCGAAGGAAAGGCCAAACACCAATTTGTCTACTTTAAATGAGTTTGTTTAACTTGCTTTTCTATATGGAAGAGTCATTTTTGTTTTGGAGACAATTAATGGCCAAGTTGAGTCTATATATAAATTTCCAACCAATCAATACCTTTCGAGCATGAATGTTGAAGTCCCTATGTCCGCTATACTTTACTTGGACAAAGAAAAAACAGCATCCTTCACTATATGAAAGCATATTTTTTCTCTTCCAAATCAAGAAAATTAGAGGCTTAAGTATTGAAGGACCACTCTGCTCAGTTCACAAATGGGCTGCAGGAAGATTCCAAAGATGGGGGGACATGAGAAGAGGAACCAGCTCAATAAATAAAGAAGGTGGGCTTCTTTGCATTTTTAACAATTGAGACGTCATAATTTTTCAACAAATCTCAGCGTACACTAGTCTTCTCTCTTTAAAAGGAGGGCTGTGGCAGCTGTCATGACTAATGACTCTTGATATTTTAGATTTGAGAATACTCATTTTCCTTTACGGACTGAAAAATGAATCATAGAAAGGTTGCACTTGTTTGCTAAAAGTTTTAAAATGCTAAACTAACAAATTGGAAAGCATTTTGTGGTTTTCAGTTTCATAACATTGATCTAGCACGAAAAGTATTGCATTGTTCAATACAAAACAAAATGCGTAGCTTAAAATACATTTTCCAATGCATTTATCCTATGCTAGCCTGTTATCCTTTTTAATTTTCTTTTTTTGTCTTAATCTCAATTTTTAAAGGGATGTTATTGGATACTGTATAACAATTAATACAGAATCCTCCTGTAATATCACCCGGATAAAGTTTATCCAAATTTATTTAATATTAATATACCAAAATGAAAAAAACAAAAGAAGAAAAGAGGGAGAAAAATTCGAACCAAAAGAAGAGGGAGGGTTAGTATACTCTATTATGCCCAACATGCGAACACCAATAAAGTGACATGAGGCAGCATCATTTTCATCGAAGTGGTACGTCTTAATCCAAGTTTGAAAACTTAAGCAAATTCTATCATACAAACATGGAAGAAAACAAGACCTATAAATCATGAATTTATCTTTTTTATCATTTTTAAGTGAATTATGGTAATTTTTCTTAACTGTTGATCTTGGTACGGATATAAAAACTAGGTAGACTGGAATCCAAATAATAATCATGACCAAAGTAGACATAATTATTTAGCAAATATCATGATATCTATATCTTACAATTATTTATGAAATATCACAATACTTGTATAGTATTTGTCTATATCAGTACTTCAATTTTTGTATATGACTTCATTTTTTGTACAACCCTTCAAGTGTGTACATCCTGGACAGAAATTAAATATTGTATATACAGTATAAAAATGATGTAACTATAAAATAATTAATGTGTGAGAATATAATTTATCACACAATAATTATGATAATTTCTGGACTTATTAGATGCAACAAACAAATGATGTATGCAATTATGCATAGTTAAGAAATTGGTCCACAAAACTGACAAAAATGAAAGCATAATTTAAAAGAAACAAGTTGCATAATATTATAAATTACTAACAAGGGATCATTAGCTTTTGCCTACATATATCTGTATTCATTAATCTCCACAATTTGGAGATGAAATTAATTAGGTAGAATTATAAGGTTAATGACGTAGAGGAATCTTATGAACCAGGTTTGATGAGAGGGCCCAAAGATTTTGAACCGTTAAATGTAAGAGTTTCTTGCCGCTGATCTGGTCCCCAATAAAGCTAGTCACTTTGCCACAGCTCACAGCTATATGATCAACTTTTTTATTTTATACTTTTTTGTTTTTAATGGGAAAACTTTAGTGACACCTTAATCCTAATCCTCCTAAATCATTGAGACCACCATACCAGCTCATGTGATACAGTCTGTCAAACATCTATGTTTCTGCTTTTTTCTGTGGAAAACTAGTTGTTCTTCTTCCTAAAGTTGAACTGGCTTTCCTTCTTTTCCTGGAGTTGTTGCCAACCAAATTATTCCTCTCATCACTTACTTTCTTTATTTGTTTCTCCACCTCAAGTCCTCTACAAACTTAGAAGCTGATCAGCTTCAATTTCCCATCATGGCTTCTGAGACTGCTGCATCTGATCATGCTACTACTACTGATGAGGTTTGTTCTCTTCAATTTTCTCACTCTTAAAGCTCTTATATATATGATCTTCAACTTCTTTCTATAGTATCTGTGTGCTCAATTTTCAGCTGAAACTAGCTTCTATATATGTTTTTCTTTTATGCTTCTTTCTTATTCAAGCATACATAAGTGGACAACTATGAACTCATTTTGCTTTTTAATTCATGAATTTAGAGAAAAGTAAAGCAGTTTGTTCTGTTTTGTCACTTCATTTTTCTATTTTTTTTTTTTTATCACCGATCATTATTAATTATTCTTAACAACTTTAGTATTTGATAAAATTACTCATTTATTTTTCTTTTTTAATTTAGAGAGGACCTAGAGAGCTGACACATAATCAAATATCTTAAAAAGATAAAAGGAAATTAATTTGATCAACATCTGTGCTCATTTAAGAAAAATATTCATGTAGTATACTAAGGACAGATCTAGAAAAAAAAGTACCAAAACCAAAATGAATAATTAAAAATGGTGGTAAAATGGAGAGATGGAGAGGAAAGAATCGTAGGTTCCAATTCTTCCATTAATAAAAGCTAACACATTAACAACTAATATTTGACCAGTAAAAAAAGTTATATTTATTCTTAATTTGATTTTCCTCAATTAAATTTATAATTCTGCTAGCTATTCTTATATATATAAAAAGTTTTAGAATTTTCACGTAAAACCAATGTAAGTTTGAGACCAAAATGTCGTAAAGTTGTGAGTTATGTTTCCTTAGTAATAGGTTTCACAAATAACAACAATAAAAATTCCAATCTTGCACATAGAAAATAATGAGAAAGTTTTGTTAATTTTCTTTTGAAAGGAAGCAAATTTTGTTATCCACTGAGTGAAGACATGGTATTCCTCAAATAACTCGACATTATTTAATTTTATTTTGTATATGAAAATGATTCAATCCAACATATTCTTTATCTATACAAAAATAACGTAAATGGGTCAACATAAAAGCTAAAGAGCATCAAATAAGATATTGTACGGTATAAAAGAAAATTCGCAACGTGCCTCCCCACTTTTTCCCGTCATTGCATGTAGTGGATTGTCATGCAAGATAAATAGATACCCTTGATAAGCAGATGCAAGATTAAGCTATCACCACTGTTGTCATCACATTTATGACAGAAAAAATTGTGTCCCTTAAATATGAATTTGGTGCAAATTAAGGCAGCACCTATTTCTTTGGATATTTGGTATGTGTACATGTACTGTTGTTTATGGAGAATATGCCAAAGATTCACTACAAAATTTTCTCCTAGATTAATGCATTCATCTGCCTTTCTTGTTATATGGGAAAATACCCTCATAGGTCATGTCAATTTAGATTTAAGTTTTTATCTTGATTGGAGAAGACAGAAAAAGCTGTTAAGTTTGTGCTTTAGTCTGCCCATGCTTCATGCTCTAGTTTTTTGTACTTATATAATACATTCATTGTTTGTTAAATGCTTAAGCGTCTCTTCAGTGGCTACTCTATTTAATCATCGATGTTTATCTATCTTTATTGTATAGCAATACGTGAAGAAGGAAAAGGACGAAGGCATTGCACAAATGATCGCTTCTTTAGCCAATGAAGATGAAGTTAAACATGACAAGCCTGAGGATACCCCTTCATCAAAGACAGAAGAAGATGACAAGCCTGAGAAAACCCCTTCATCTAGGACAGAAGAAGATGAAGTGAAGGCAGGGCTTGCCGCAATTGAGGTTGAAAAATCTGGTGATTCTCCAGTAGAGGCTTCTGCTGACGATAGTCAGAAACATGACAAGGTTGAGGATGCACAAAGTACAACACCACCCCTAACAGAAGGAGATGATCATAAGGTTGAGCCTGCCGCTGCTGTAGAAAAGACTGAAGATTCTGTGGCATCAGATGCATCTGTCGCAGTTGAAGACAATGAAAAGGCTTCGAAGGAACTGGTTCCTGACTCACACACTGTCAGTGACACTGAACCAGTTTATGATGCAACCAATTCCCAGCCAGATGAGGCACCAATCACAGAACCCACTGTGGAGAAAACACCACCACAACAGCTAGAAAGTGAACCTGTAAAAACAGATGAAGAGGTGCAAGTACAACCCAAGACAGAAGACATTCCAGAAACATCAGTTGAAACCATTGAGAAACCAAGCAACGCAGCTGAGGCTGGTCCTGTGTCAGAATCAGAAGTAGAGGTGGCAAAAGAGGCTCAAGTTTTGGAAAAAAATGTCCAAGTGGAAGGGAAGCCTGAGATTAAGACTACACTAGTACCAGAACAAATTGAAGAACCAGAAAAAGAATCAAGAGAGGTTGAGCAATCAATCACAGTTGAAGTTCCTGAACCTGTGGTTACACAAGTACAGGAAAAAATAAAAGAACCAGAAAAAGAATCACAAGAAGCTGAGCAACAGAGCATGGTTAAGGTTCCTGAGCCTGCGGCTACACAATTGCTGGAAAAAACAGAAGAACCACAAAAAGATTTGCAAGAGGCTGAGCACCCAAGCACAGTTGAGGTTCCTGAGCCTGTGGCTACACAAGTACAGGAAAAAACAGAAGAACCACAAAAAGAATTGCAAGAATCTGAGCAAGCAAGCATAGTTGAGGTTCTTGAGCCTGTGACTACACAAGTGCAGGACAAAACAGAAGAACCACAAAAAGAATTGCAAGAGGCTGAGCAACCAAACAAAATTGCAGTTCCTGAGCCATCATCTGAAGAGAAACCAAGTGATAAGACAGTGGAAGAGACCAAGAACAGGGAAACGGGGCCTACAGAAACAGTGAAAGCAGAGCCTGTGGTTACTGAAGTTGATGAAAACCAGAAAGAACCAGAAAAGCAGTCATTGGAACAAAGGAAAGAAGAGGAGAAACCAGACAGATCTGCAATTCCTGAACAGTCAGCTGAAAGTAGTGATGCCATAGAGGAAAAAACAAGAGAACTAGAATTTGAGGCTGAGGTATTGAAAGAGACTAACAACGTTGAAACAGAGAAAGCAGAGCCTGTTGCCGCTAAAGTTGATGAAAACCAAAGTGAAACAGAGAAACCAGAGCCTGTGGCGGCTACAGTTGATAGTGAACAAGAAAAACAAGAGGAAAAGGAGAAGCTAAAGACAGTTGTTCCTGAAACAGAAGCTGAAATTGCAGAAAAGCAAACCAATATAGTTGACGCTCACCCTCCCAAAAACTTGGGCATTGAGGAGGTTAAGGACACTAGCAATTCAGAGTCAGAAGTTCCTGAAAAAATAGAGAAAACAGAACCTCAGTCAACTGAAGTGGAGGAAACGCCGAGAGAACTACTACAAGTAGATGAGGAAGTTGTAGAAGCAAGTAAGGACGTGGAAACTAAGCAAGAAATTGCGCTTGAAACTGCCAAGACTGAAGAAACTTCAGATGACACGATCAAAGAAGAGAAAAGCGATAAAGAGAAGGAAATTAGCCTTACTGAAAATGCTGCTCAAGTTTCACCAAACGAGGAACCTCGAGCAAATCTTGTGGAACCTTCTCCTGAAATTGTGGCTGATACTTCCAAGAGTAAAGAAACTTCAGCTGAGACAATTAAGGAAGAGAAAACTGATAAAGATGAGGAAAGTAGCTTCACTGAAAATGCTGCACAAGTTTCATCAAATGAGGAATCTCAAGCAAATATTGTGGAACCTTCTCCTGAAGTAGCAGAAAAGGTTGTTGAAGAGGTTGATGACAAGAAAGAATCAAGCATCACTGAGGAGATTGCAGCGGTATCAAATGAAGCAGTTGGCATCATAGAAAGTCCAGAACAAGCCTCCATTGATCAGGAAGCTAAAACTGACCTTAAAGAAGAAAGAGAGTATGTTGTTCCTGCTGCTGTGGAGGAAAAGGTTGCTATTACTACAAATGATGACAAGAAGGAACCTGAAGCACCTAATGCTGTTCCTGAATCCTCACAACAGGAACAGATTGAAGACAAAAAGGTTGAGGAAAAGAATGAGGCCAAGATAGCTACAACTGAAGCAGCAGAGAGTGTGAAGGTAGAGAGTGTAAAAGATGATAAAGATAGCCCAGTAGTTGATGACGAGAAGGAAGAAAACACTGACGCAAAGGTAGAAGAAATCTCTAGAGCTATAAGTGAACCTGTTAGAGAGACATTGGCATCTAAATTTGAAGAGGAATCTGTTGGACCAGGTGTGGATAAGGTAGAGAAAGAACAAACTGTGGAGCCGGAGAAAACTGAGGTTCAAACCACCAAGGAAAGTGAATCAGCTAAAGCATCCAAGGACGTTCCAAAAGAAACTCCAGCCAAGCCAGCTCAAAAGCAATCAAATAACATCATATCAAAGGTTAAGCAATCACTAGTGAAAGCAAAGAAAGCTATCACTGGGAAATCTCCATCCTCCAAGAACCTTTCCTCGGAGCCCAAGGGGGATATTAAAGTCAAATAATGGAACTGTGTGAACAAGTTTGCAGCATTACCTACTTATTTCTTTGTCGTGGTGCATAGCATTATAGTATATTTGTTGGTTTTTATACGTTCCAATTTTCTCTTGAATTTGTTTGAGTGCAGGAAGGTGTGCAGAGTGTAGTGTATATAGAAGATGAACTAGGCCATGCTTTAGGCAGCAAATGATTATTTTGTTCTGTTTTATTCTTTTGGATATTTTATGCATTGTGTTTTTGTTTGTTGTTGATAAACGAGGAAACCAATTTTAACTTATTATGTAAAGTTTACATGTCAGTACCTTCTCTAGAGACCTCATAATGATCTAGTATTGATTGTTCTTTACAAATTTGATTCAATCGTTACGCATCCATTTTTCTACGGAGCTCTCATCAGATTCTCCTTCACTGCTATAATTAAATTCATATATGGTAGCCTTAGCACTACGGTGTTAGAATAGTAGCCTTAGCACTAGGGTGTTAGAATAGATGCTTCTTAACCGTTGATAGTAACTGGTACCGTAGGTAATAAATGAATATGATCTAGACCAACCAATCCACGTGGGAAAAATCTTAAATAAATTCTTCCGAACTGCTTTAGTATTTAAAAGCACTTGAACAGTAATCCTAATCTTAGTGCTCCTAGAGTACCCATTTTCATTAATATTGTAGGGTTAGGAGGGTGACAAAATATATAGCCAAGGGAAAAGAAAAGAAAAAATATTATTTAATTAATTCAAAGAATCACTATGAAAGATCTGATGAAACATTTTAATACACCTTTGTAAGGATATATAAAATTTCTACGGCAATAGATTGAACAGGTTGCTAAGTGGATGTACAAACGAGTTACAGTCCTCAAGATAACCAAAATCCGCACAATGTCGTGAGTCTGAAACTTAGGATTTTGTAGTTATTGTGATGGGGTTAACCTCAATGACTCTGAAATATTCTGTGATAATCTGCAAGCGATTTTGGACTCATTTTTTAAAACTTCCATTAAGCACGGTCTTATCGATCACAACCTGCATGTAAAACTCAACAGTTAGTCTTATGTGGCTTTGAGTACACAAGCATGCTCTCAGTGATGGTACACGTTCAGAAGATTTACCAAACATAATGTTATCTGCCAGGACCAGGATTAACAGCTCCATTGTCATTAACCTCGGAGGCATGACCACTACCATGCACCACAGCAGATTGCTCAAATCCAACAGCTGCTGCTTCACCCTAGCATAAAGTAAAATGGAGAACACAGACATCAAGAGTTTGACTAGCAGAATAGAAACAGAATGTTTTCATTAATATGGAATGAATACTGATCATGGCGACCAGACCAGGATGCGCTAATATTTATGCTAAAAGACCATATAATCAATTCAGATTTCAACTCGTCTTTTGTTGTAACATGTTCTTTCTGATTCTAAAATTGAAATTGTTCAATTAAACCATAATATCCTTACTTTTTCAAAGTTAACCTCCGTTGCACCTTCTTAGATTAACATCAATTACATAACTAGAACAATTCAATAGATGAGAATGGTAATTTCAGGTGACCTAGAATAACTAGTAACACAATGCACAAGGGCAGAAACGAAGAGCAATGAATTTTCACTTTTTAACTCCTGTCAAGCGCAACAGGTGAACAAGACTACAAAGCAGAATACTAAAAATGATTTAACAATATTTGCAGTTATATATATAACTGAATACTACGTGGGTATATGCTATGTTTCCATGACTATTGTAATTAAATCAACTAAATAAATTGTATGAGCTGAACATATATACTGCTGAGATACATTTATATAAGTGAAGAAATCTATTAGTAAACATACCTGGGTTGGCACTTGACTTGTTGAGTCACATCCACCAGTACTTGGCTTGACTTGTGGGTCAACATTTGATATTTGATCCTTTAAGCCAGATGCAGTAGCTGAATTCCCGGTTTCAACAAGTCCTGATGATCCACAGGCATGTAGTCCCAGAGCTGGTGAATTCATGATAGGTCCTCCTGAAAAGGGAAACACGGGAGCTTGCAGCATTGGCATGGGATGTCCTTGTCCCGGAAGCCCAAACCCTGGAGGATTCGATCTGGCCATCCCATGTAAAGCAGTAGGTCCAGACATATGTGCAACAGGGATATGAGTTCCTTGTATTTGAGGCACCTGAATCATAGGAAATCTTGAAGATCCACCATTCATGTCAGGCATTCCCATCCCATAACCCATGCCATATCCCATAGGCATGCCAACACCCATAGGTGAAAATGGAGCCATATGTGATGCATGCATGTGCTGCATTCCCGCAGGTAACATCATTGGAGGCATATACAAACCAGCTCCCATTGACATAATCTATATATAGAAGATAGGAATCAGTGTCATACTAACTGTATATCATATATGAATATATGATCAGAAAATATTAATCCAAGCCAGAGGGAGAGAGAGATTACTTGAACTTGGAGCTGAAGTGTTTTAAGATACTCAATTGCCTCATCCAACATTGAAGCTTTATCCACCTTATATATATTTACACAGAGTCAGAAAAACCCAAATAAATGAGGAATCAAGTGTCAAGTATATATGCATATATACACACACAAAGTACTTTAATAGTTTAAGTTGAATTTCTATTTTTATTACCAATATTCTTAATGAAAGATCATGTTTCACATTGAGGACTTAAACCCTGCAAACAAAATGCTTAACTTCAGCTTTGAATCTATATATTTAAAGTTGTAACTTCTCATGATTGGATAAACCTTCCACTTTCCAGTTTGCACAAGAACAAACATCAATATATGTCTACTTTCAAGTTTAAATCATTAGAGGTATCCAGTAACCACCATTTCATAATCTTAAAATGTTTTTCAGGTGTGTCTAACAAAAGCAAAAACAGATAAAATCAAGCCAACCTTATTGCAATTTGGTATGAGTTCTTGTAATGCGCGCATCTTCTCATTGATCCTGTCTCTTCGTCTCTGTACACATAAATTATAATAACATAAATTGGAAATAAAATAAACTCAGAATTCAAGGGAAAGTATGTTATTCTATAATATTTAATACTTCACAAATAGAAGATGGCCTTGCTCACCCTTTCAGATAGATTATGCACTTCAGCTGCACGGCTTCTCTTGGAACCTGTACATCCCCGCCCACCAGTTCCCTTTTTAACACCCGCTGATTCTTCCTCAGCATCCTGCACCAAAAATGTTTTTTTGGTTTATGGAGGGAAACTATAAAATAAGTAAGAAAAAAATAACTAAACACATAAAACACTGTAACATTAACTTACTTCACTATGGCACTCAGAATCGTCGCTATCTTTTCTTTTTCGCTTCAAATTTTGATTTGGTTCATCTGAACCTCTGTCAGCACCATTCCCAGAGCAAACAGAGGAAGAGACTACCGCTGGCTCCAAACATTTTTCAGCAGCTGTCTGTCCTTTAGCGCCGCTGTCACCAAGAATTTGATTGGGAGATTGATCAATCTTAGTGGCAGTCTCTTTAAAAGTAGGCTCCAACTGCTTAGAAGGCACAGCATTCTGTTCAATAGATTTTTGCTGCAAAGAATTTGTGTCAACCTTGGATTGCTCCACAACCTGCTGGCATTGCGGGGATGGTTCTTTAGAACATTCACCACTTGAATCAACAAGAATTGATTCAGGAGGATTGCTGCTTGTTGCAGCAGCACATTTATCCTTAATTTCCACACTGTCTGATCTTGCTGAAGATAAACCAGACCTCAGGCCAATGTTCTGAAGATTTGCTCTTACCATAGCAGCAGGCCTTGCAAAATGGGAGAAATTCATTATGGTGGAACTGGAACCATTACTAGGCATATGTGGATCTTGCTTCTGCACATTTGAGCCAGAAAAATCACTTGAGGAAGGTAGAATATGAGTAATTTCGCCATAAGACGCATCCCGGTTTCCGTTACTCGTATTGTTATTTTCAGTTATATCCGATGCTCTGGATCTAGAAGGTACAAAAGAAGTTAGACACTGATGCAATGATGGGGGGTATAACTGACCTGTGCTAGCTTTAGGTCTAGCGGTCTCAACCTGTTCAGCTGAAGAACCCTTGAAAACATTCCCTTGTTCATTAGAAGTTTTAAGAGAATCCCTAAGCGCCATATTGCTATTACTTTTTTTATCCAATAAAGTAAAACTATTTGTGGCAGGAAGGAAATCAGAACCATATTCATGTTGCAAGGAACCATCCATTGTTGTATAATCCAACCAAGGTAACACATCTTCGTCTTGACCAAAATCCACTTCATTCAATCCAGAGTCCAAATCCCCAAACTTTCCCATCCTTGTGCTGGCACCATATCCTGCGTCTTTATCCCTACCCTTGGGACTGTGAGATGGTAAGCAGTGAGATGGCAAACTCCTACTAGAGGGGCTCCTTCTAACTCTACTGGACTGACCCTGGCTTGCAATCTGACCATTCTCCCAAATTAGCTCAAAAAAATCATTCTCAGGCCTACACATCCCATTTCAAACACAAAAAAGCAGGGTTAAGAAAGAATTAACGAAAGAATACAATTCAAAACCCAAGTTCAAACACACATATGAAAAGCATACGCTAATGAACTTACGAGGAACAATGATCAGGTGAACGTGTGCTATTACTCTCTTTCCCAAGCTTCTCTCTGGCCAGCCGATATAACTCATACAAAGGCATGATGATGAATCAATCGATCCACGAACCAAAACTCAGAAAAGCCTCAAATCAAACTAAGGCTCAGAGCCCCCTAATGTTGCTTCCAACATACTCGACTATATTAACTGGGAAACCTTTGGAATCCAAATAAGGTTGAAAAACAGAAGAAACCTGACGTAAGGTACACTACTCATACTATGGTATGGTTATGAAAAGAAAAGAAACAAGCTTACACTAACATTACATCACAGCAATAATTTACAAAAAAAAAAAAAAAAACCTTTATATTTGATATCTCAAGTCCTTATCAGGGAGAAACAAAAATTTGATACATAATTAAATTAATAAAACAGCATCAGTCAAACAAATACTTTAACGGCTTACATCTAAGTATATGTATGTCATGCACAAACCTTGCAAAGTATAGTAATGGGCTTTAAAAGATTCGATCTATTTTTATTCTTTTCTATTCTTTCGGTTTTTCCCCTTCTAATCAGAAGCATTCAGGTTGGCACACACAACCACCCAGTAGAGAGAGTTGCATCGACAATAGTGACACTGATTCTCGGCTGAGATCAAGGAAGCCCATGTAACTCCAAAACTTTCAGGCTGAAACCCAGCGATCTCTTCTCAAATGGGCACCCAAAAAGATACGAAATTTGTGGAAACCCTTAGCTCCTCGAGAATGGTGAGCAACGAGGTTTTCCTAATCCAAATGCAACAACACTACTATTTGAGTGGGAGTGATCATTCCCAGTTCAGACAACCACAGGGAAGTTATCAAAAAGCAATCTTTAAGGCCTAAGAGACCGTGTCTCAGCTCGAACAAAGAGAAGACCCAAATGGACGCAGAAAGCGGCGAAAGATTTGCAGAAGGCAATGCAGAAGAAAGTAGTGTCTAGCAGTGACATAAATGAGACAGACAGGAACATAAAGAGAGAGAGAACTTCAGGGATTTCTAAGTACTAACCATGGTTTAGTCACGAGTTGCTTCAAGAACCAAACGGTCACCCTCCTGTTAAGCGAGTGGATCACACGCATTGACATTTAAATGAAATTTCCTTTTTTAGAAATATAATTGAAATTTTTCACTTTAAAATTTATGTAATTTTCTATTACAGTATGCAGGTGGAGAGATTCGATATGTCATTTCTAGTTGCTTGTTATAAATAATAGAAAAACATTATTTTCTTGTTTAGAATTTTTATGATATTTTTGTTTCAACTTAACCGATTTTTAAAGTTTAACATAATATTAATTTTTAAAATATTTATTATCTATTAATTAATAAATTTTAATTATTATGTATTTAGAGTCTAAAATTTAATCATGATTCTATCTTATTTTTAAAGTACTAACACGTAAAACAAATTTATGATAAATAAAATATTATGATTAAATATTAGTGTAAAATTTTTTATTGATAGTAAATATTTTTTTCTATATTTAATATTTTAATATTTAATTTTTATTAATTTTTTTAATATTGATTATAATTGTGAAATTCTTTTAAAATAATTTTTTTAGTGATTTTATTTTTTTTTTCTAATTTATTCTTAAATTACACTTAAAAAACCAAGGGAATATAAGAAATGACATTTAAATTTAGTTTTAAAATTTTAATAATGTACTCTTTAAAAAATTATTATTATTTAAAAATTATGAAGAATAATAAAACTTTATAGGCCATATTTAATAATTTTACATATGAATTGGTAAAAAAATTAGAAAATTATATTATTATCACTCCTCCTGATGGATGGGTAGGGTTGCCATATTGGGACACCACATTAAGAAAGGAAGATTATGTGTCTGTATGCGTGTCTCTATTCTGTGTACTTAAGAAAGGAAGGGATCATCTTTCGTGTTTTATTCTTTCTATATATTATCTTAGCAAAATTGGGTAAGTGTATGAGTGCATCCATAATGCAACCAACAAAATCATGTATATCCGTATCATTATAACCTGTTTGGACAATGACACTCTTTGAAGTAGATAATCTTAAAAAAATAATACTCGAATTTCTGCTTTGTTAATTGAGGGTTAGATTAATAAAGTCATTGACTTGATGATCCCCTTTTGAAAAATTTCTTAATTGAGAAAAAGGGCAACCTTCTTCCCCTCCATTGTTGGAAAGATTATGGTTTAATAGAATGTGGTTGGCAACAAATTGATTGCAGTGAAGAGGATTGGTGTCCTTTTCATGGTTTTCTATGTTTCGTGTTATAAAGAAGGGGCTTAGAATAATCATTTGATATTATGAGAAAGGATTAATTGATTAAACAAAGACAAGTGCTTTAATTAAATGCAATTTTCTCAAAGAATTCAAAGGCCCTCTGTCACTTGTCATCAGGTAGAAGAATCTAAGGAATTGATAACCCTTTAGCGGGTTTTACAAGTGGTCCCCCCCCCCCCCCCCCCTATGTAAATGTCACTTGGATATCCCTCGTGCCCTTTGTTTTAAGCAAAGATAACATTATGGTACGGAGGCTATTGTCGCCATTTTCCAAGGATGCATTTTAATGTGTATTTTGATAACTTGATTAGTGGTAATCTAGACACTGATATATATACATATATATATATATAGTCAAGTTTTTAACTGATTGGATTGAGTGTAGGGACCACCTAAAGAGGTTATAAAAGTTATTTGAGATTTAATTTTAAAAAAATAGAATAAAATAAAGAAAGAGCAAAAAAAGTGGGAATTAATCGAAAAACAGGATTAGGAAAAGGATTAGGTTTGGGTCAACGAGATAATCGGGAAGGGATTGGAATTGGATGTCTGCCTGTCTTTTAAAAAGAGAGCAAAATAGTGTAGGCCCCTTTGTCCCAGTAATAATTTCATACTAATATTTATTTTTGTATTAACAATATGAAAAATAAACAATTGGGTTGTACATAATTTTGTTAAAAGCAGCTTTTTAGTATATCTTAAGGTGGTAAAATGTGTAATGAATTCAGATGTGATGAGGTGAAGTTAAAAAGTGAAAAGGTTGAAAAGAAAAACAGATGAGAAAAAAAGAAAATAGGAGAAGATGGGACCCAAGGAGCATGGAAGAAGGTGTGTTTTGAATAAGGAACGTCCACTTGGACCCTTCGTGACCTGGTTGGGGAATTGGCTCCATGCATGTGGACCTGCTATCTTTTTATGTGGTGCATTGCATGTTCCATTCCATTTAGCTTATGCAATAGTAACAGAGCTGAGTTACACGTGGGTTTCACGTGAGAGGGTGAAATTCACGAGACAGACGCGTTCTTCTTGTATTTTTTCTTTTGCTGTTTTCGGAAGTGTAAGTCTGCCAACTTAATTTGAGTAACGCCTTAGATGTCTCATTATTTTGCAGCTCTGCTCTGCACTTCGCCGCCATAGGTGTTTCTGTCGTTGCATCTTCCTTTCACTACAAATTTCTTATTTTTCTTTTTTCAGGATATTTTCTTTTACTTTTTTCATCTATGCCACAACAATATGCAAATTATCATCAAACTTTTCGAACCATTATGCAACATTTTTTTACAATCTTCCCAACACAGTTGTAAAGTTATGATGATTTAAGGGAGCGGTGTTGAGAGATTTTAACGCCGTAAAGAGAATGAATTTTGTTTTTAATTATAATATCTCATTTTCTATTTTTGTTTAATTTAAAGAAAAGACAATAAATTTTTAACATTTAGTTTTCATACTTCTTACATGTTAAATGTTTGATTTCAACTTTTCCGATTCTGTAATTATAATCCTCAATTTTTAAATTGAGACGTATCAATTACAAAATTGTAAAACTTAGGTCAAAATGTCTTAAGTTAATTAAATGTTGACATTATAAATTATAAATTATGGTATATGTCATAATGATACTAACCAAATTTTGATATTATTTTTAATTATATTTTTACTAATGACAATTAGAGGTTATTTCATAGATATTTTGAGAGAGAAAAAGGTTTTTTGAAGTGCAAAACAAAGATAAAACAAACAAAGCTCTTGGACATTAACAACAAAGGAAATTAAACATACACATAAAGAAAAGAAACAAAGAGATTGAACCATTTATAGTTTTCTTATTGGACCTAGGGTTCATGAGTATGCTTTTAATAGTCTACATCCCTTAACTAGTAGTAAAGTCCTTGTAATATCTTACTAATCACTTTTTCTCATTAATCCATAATTGATTTGTTGCCTATTGTAATCAAGATGTTCTAGGCAAGCTTAGTGTTGAGGTTGTTCTAAATTATAGGTTGACATCATCTCAACCATATACTTCTAACATCATGAGTAAATTTGAGGTGATATACATAGGACTTGTAGGTTTAAGAATTACATAAAAACATTAAGAATTGACTGAGTTATATGAGTTAGAAGTTGAGTTTCTAATCTAATGCGTGAAAGTGTATTGTTAGCCTACTATGTGACCTAAACGACCTCATTAGATTCAGTGTTCTTCATGAAAGTTGTAGCCTTATATGTTATATTTCTATTAGAGTTAGAATCACTAAAAAGGATGTATATAACTCAAGTTATGAATAAAATAGTGAGTAAAGGTCAAATGTTACATTTGGAGTTAATTGATGCAGGTTTGTAATTTTTAAAAATAGTGGATGATCAAATTAACTTTGGACATCAACAAAAAATTTTTAGGTAATTGAATTATATTTCTAATAAAATTTTTATCACCTTCATATTATTAGTAACACTATAGATATTGTATTTAGACTACATGATGTAATAAAGAGAGTAAGATAAGAAGGGATAGTGTGAGTTGTAATGATGTTGATTGTTGTAGTGTCAAATATTATGATGTATCTTATAATTATGAGTATGATGAATGTTTCATAGTTGTTTGAGGAGCATGAACTGATGGTAAAGTGTGCTTGACAAGATGTCATCTCATCTACAGTTGGGGTAGATTGTGACGATGTTATTAAATTATTATGACGTATCTTATTATTGTGAATGTGGTGAACGATGGA
Source organism: Psophocarpus tetragonolobus (assembly GCA_037954015.1). Taxonomy (NCBI): domain Eukaryota; kingdom Viridiplantae; phylum Streptophyta; class Magnoliopsida; order Fabales; family Fabaceae; genus Psophocarpus; species Psophocarpus tetragonolobus. The sequence goes on along the minus strand of CM075692.1, from coordinate 33,436,379 downwards.
ATATTTGAAAGTTGTTTAGTTCTACAAGCTTGAGACTTGTTTAATGATGAAGAGCCTTTAAAATGTGCTAGAAAATTTAAATTTCACCATCCAAGGCTACTCAACTTACCATACAACTTATAATCATAAAAAATAAAAATCAGTCAATTTACTAAAATCAAATAAAAGTTATTAATTGACTTTCTCTTTCTTCTAATTTTTTTCAATAATTACTCTCATTCATCTCCCTCAAACCACACAGTGTTAGCCTTGTTTGGTTATGAGGAAAAAAAAAGAAGTAAATGAAAATAGAGAAGAAATTATTAGAAGAGATATAGAGAGAAATAGTATAAAATGTTCTATTTTTTAAGAAATGAAGAAATAAGTGAAAAAAAGTACAATAAGTCCCACTATACCAAACTTATTTTTTAAAAATTTCATCAAAACCGAATCGCCTTATCTCATTTTCATTCTCTGAATATTATTTTCATCATTTAAATCAAACAAAGCATGGACCATGTTTGGACAAATGTTTTAAAAGGAGAAAAAAATACTTAAATGATAAAAAAAATAACAAGTTATATAGACATCTTGTTGTTTATGTTTTGTTCTAATTTTTTAACATGATTATCCTAAATTCTAATCCTACATGTATTTACTCAACCATTTCAAGTTAAAGTAAATTGTTAGTGTTGGTGACGAAATTCTTGGTCCAACCTAAAAGCTAATGGTATGACCCATTTGATGAATAGATATTTTGTGAGATAAAATGGGGATTTATTGTGGGAATTTTTTCCTTGTACCTCCATATTTTCTCCCAATATCCTATTTTATACTCTCCGGAATGTGCAATCCAAAACATCCAAATTAGGGTGTGGGAAAATTTCTAAAATAAAGAAAAAATTGTCTTCATTGTGTTAATGGATGTTTATAGTTTATAGATTCAAGATCAAAGTCCACAAATGATATTATTAGACACAAAAGTGAGGTTTACCATAATATGGACCTTTATTATTAAGTTATTTTCTTGTAGATGTGCTTGAATTATTTGTATAAATAAAAAATTTGTTTTGAAAACTTTATGTTAATTTTACTTTCATAGCAAAGTAATGATAAATGTAAATATATCTTCAAACATTATTTCTATAATTTAGAACATGTGAATAAGAAAAAGAAATAAAAATGACTAATATTAAGATTGGCATAACTAAAGTTGATTGTGACTCTTATAAGGTTAATTATAAAGATTGCAAAGGTATAATTTTATTTTTTAATATGACATTGGTGTTTTTTCTCATTGGTAGGTTAGCCATGATTCAGGATTTGTCAAAGAAAAAAGCTTACCTTTTATAGGACTTTTGCACACCATATTTAGTGGTTTCCTTGTCTATTAATTTGACACAACCACATGAAGGTTGATCGATTCGAGTAAAGCCATGAGGGTTCTAGAGCCCAGGTAACTACATTTGGGCCCATTGGCATGGAAGGTGCTGCCACTTGGGTTATTTAGTGCACTCTTTGTACTGGAAGAAGACGACTCAAGTGTTGAACATCCCAATGATGATCACGCCAAAGATCAAACACCAGCAATTCTGAGTCAAAGATATGCACATATGGGATGTCTTGGCAAAGGTTGCTTGTCCCTAACTAGTTGGCGTACCAAAAGGATGAGGACCCTGAACCAAGTCGTGTATTGAAAGAGGGTAAAAGGTGGTCCCTGACTTTAAGTATACTCCTCCAAATGCTGGAGTCGTGGGCCTTGGACTAGGCTTCTAGAACTAATTGACCCTAAAGATACTTCTCTTATAGTACTTAGAGCTAAAACTTGTTCGGGGAGTTAAGCATATGCCAAATCAACTTTCCTAATAGTGCAACATTGGTATTTCTCATGTCTTTAATGCCCAAGCCATCAACCACCCTTACTTTAGTAATCACGTCCTAAGGGACTAGATTCCAACACCTATTTTGGAATTTAGTGGACCAAATCATCACCTTACATGCTTTGTTAACATGTTCACAGATGATGTTAGGGATCCATAATGCTTGCATCGTGTAATTAGGGAGGATTGTGAGGATAGAGTTTGTGAGGCAAAGTCTACCTGCCTTATTCAACAAACGACATTTTCCACAATTCCATTGAATTCACTCTTCTTGATATGTCGCTTGAGGACCTTAAAACCCAAATACTTCCCTAGCTAGTTAGCATGTCGAAGTCTTAGGATAGTAGCAATTTCATCTCGCACTGTTAGCGAAGTCCCCAGGGAGCAAGAGAAGAAAATACTTCCCTTAGTTAATGGTGAGACCCGATTCTGAGCAGAAGGCCTTCATAACTTGGCTGAGGAGGTGTGCTTAAGGTATGGTTGCTCTGCCAAAAAGAAAGACATCGTTAGCAAAAAAGCTATAAGAAATGGAAAGTCCACCTTGAGTAAAGGGCACAGGCTCCCAATCTCTAGACTCCACTTGCTATTGGATCCTCATGGCAAGTTGGTCCATGCAGATAATAAAAAGGTACGAGGATAAAGGGTCTCCCTAACGAAGGTCGCACTACGATGAAAAGGAGTCCAGGGAAGCGTCATTCCAAGTAAGCAAGAGTGTAGATCCACATACACCCCACATAATTAGCTTAATAATCACTGTAGGGAAGCCAAATTCGATGAGGATAGATTGAATGCACTCCTATTGGACCCTATCATAAGCTTTCTATAGATCCATCTTTACCGCAAGTAACCCTTTCTTGGCTTTATACTGTTTAATGCTATTGAGGGCTTCATGAGTTAAAATAGCATTCTCAGTGGTGCCCCTTCAAGGAATGAAGCTGCCCTAGAAACAAGATCATCTAGGAAAGGTCTAAGTCGTGTTACTAACACCTTAGAAATTATTTTGTAAGCCACATTACAAAGCTTGATTGGCTTGATCTCTTAAATATGAGTGGGTTGATCAACCTTAGAAATAAGCACAATAAAAGTCTGGATGAGGTTAGATTCCACTTAACCATGTTGGAACGCATCACGAACCATAGTCCAAACATCATCACCAATTATATCCCAATACTTCTTAAAGAAGAAAGGTCGGAAGCTATTTGGTCTTTGTGCCTTGTATGAGTCAATTAACATGACAACACTCCTAACCTCTATCTTAGTTACTGGGGTCGTGAGGGTGATGGTGACCAAGGGAGACAGGCAAGGAAGGCCAATAGGTTGGGGTCTACTCTGACTCTACAAAGGTGAAGTATAAAGAGTTTTGAAGAAGCCTTGAGCCTCTTGCCTTAGGCGATCAGGATCAGTGCACCAAGTCCCATCTTGTAGGAAGAGGCCACAAACCTTGTTACGTTTCCTCCGAATGATGGTTTACATGTGGAAGAAACGAGTATTCCTATCTCTAAACTTCACCAGTTTCTCGTTGGATTTTTTGAACCATAGAGGTTCCTCCTAGGTAGCAATAGTATCTAATTCAGCCTGCAAGCTCTATTCCAAACGAATCAAGGACTCAGATGGGGAAGACTACAGTTCCCTACGATACCACGCTAACGAGCTTAAGCATGCTTTTTCCTCCGAAAAATGTTGCCAAAAAATTAAATTTTGTGGCACTCTTCTTAACTTCCTGAAGACCTTTAATAACAAATAGGGAACCTTTCATCCAGGCTGTGCTTACAACATTCTTGATGAAGCAATCCTCCCTACTAAGGGTCCCATCATAAGGGTCATGGCTAGGAAGATTGAGGAAGATATGGCTAGAGAAGAGGATAGAAGACCTTAACTCCTTATGGAGGTCAATATCATTAAAATATAGGCCATAGTCTTCATTTTAACCTTTGTAATTTGTGCCATTCTCTTAGCTTCAAGGAGGTATGTTTAGTGTATTTTTTGGCCTTGTATTTCGACCTTTATGTATATTTTAATTTAGGAGGTGTAGATCATTTTTTGTGTGGAGTGTGTAGAGTAGTTTGGGCCTTTTTGGAGTAGCTTATGTGTGTGGTTTTTGTCAACCACACCTAAGTTAGTTCTACATCCCTCTAACTCATACATGAAGCATGAGAGACATATGGGTCCCCTTGGTTCCCTATAGTTGGCGTCACTTTCTTTCTCTTTCCTGGCGCTAACTTTCACCTCTCTCCTAGTTGGTCATTTCAAATTCAAATTTGAATTATGGAGGGAAGTGACATGGCACTCCTAAATTCAAATTTGGATTTGAATGAGACATGATCTAATAGGGCATTGTTTGGATCTCCTTGAGATTAATCAAGTGTTAATTGGCTCTAACTCAATTAAAACTTTATTAACCTTTCCTAATCCCTATTAGTGGTTAGACACCCCTACTTCTCATTATTAGGCCCATTAATTGCTTATAAATAAGCACATTCGTCTCTTGTATCATTTTGACACTCAAATGATAATAGAAACATCTTTGTGAGAGCTAGTTCTTTAAGTGTCTTTTTCTCCTTGAGTAAGAAACTTTCCATGACTTTTATCAAGGTTCCTTCCCTTATGCCAAACTTCCTAACCTTGGCTTATCTTCCTAGAAGTGGTGTCTTCATCTTCTCATCCTCGACCTCATCACCTCCATTTTCTACCTTGAGGAACTTCTTGAAGTGATCATGGGATTTGCATTCCAAATATGCATCATAAAGGTTGGGTGAGTTTTCTAAGCGGCCATGAAGGGAAAGGGTTATGTACCACGAGGTTCTAGCAAGCCCCTATAACTGACAAAGATAGGGTAGTATTCGAAGTATACACAACAAAGAGTTTCAGCAAATGCCTCTAGAAAAGCCAAACACCAATCTTGATTGATCAAAGCATGATCCAACTTCTTTGCAAGGAAAAAGCTACTTGAGATTTCTACCACATGAAATGGAGTCCTTTGGTTGTGAGGTCAAGTAAGTCACACTGGTCCATCATATTAATTAGTTTCGTAGCCCTGGCTTGGGAAAATTTTCCCCTCGAACTTCTGATGATTTCATGATCTCATTGAAATCGCCAAGAGCCAACCATGGATGAACAATCATACTTCTCACGTGTACTAGGTGATCCCACAAACTGTCCCTAATGATAGGTTGAGGGCTTGCATAAACCGCACTACAACACCATGTTATAGTGCCATGAGATATCGTATTCGTGAGGGCTTGGGGGAAAGAGCCAATGGCCCGAATAATAAAATTTCTCTCGTGAGAAGCTAGAACCCAAATGCCACTACATGCCCCCCATAACCTAAAAAATATGGCAGATTTCATATCCAAGAGCAAACCAAAAAGAGTGAGCAATAGCAAAGGCCCAATGCGTTTCAAGAAAAATGAACAAGTCAGGGTAGAACAGGGTCACGAGTTCCTTAGCACGACGATAGCTCTTGGATCAGCCACTCAACGAATGTTCCAAGAAATAATTCTCATGTCTTTGAACCAATCCATGACAAACCAAGATTAAGGAGGACATGGGCGCCCTAAAGTTACATGTCTTGGTCATCGGGTGGTCTTCCCTCGTCATGGGATATAAGAGAGTCCTTATTTAAGTTATCTTCTATTTCTGTTGTATTTGTCTTCTCTGTGTGGTAACCTTGAACAGTAGGGGAGTTTGCAGTCACTGATAAGTCTAAGGGTGAATAAGGTATGTTTCCTAAAGGAGGGCATATACTATGACATGTGACTTAGTCAATAGAACTACGTGAAGCCTATCATTACAAAACTAATGCATGTCTTTTTACTTTGATTAGAACAAGCACATGCAGTTGTGTTTAATACTATGATAATATTATTATAAAATGTGCATCTAAATGGTTTATCAAGGAAAAACAAACTCCATAACTAAAGTTTTATGATAGAATGGTAATCCATCTATTAAAAATTTAGGTACTATTTAAGAGGTAGATTTGAATTTATTTTTTTTAGTTTTTAAATATAATTTTCAAGCTAAACATATTTAATAAAAAAATCTGAAGTTGAAATGATATTTAACTCAATTCAAAACAATTTTACACTTATTTTCAAAAAAAAATTGTAAGTTTTACTTTTAGTTTTAAAAACACACTTTCACTGTTCCATTGCCAATACCATTATCACTCTTCGTGCCCTCCCTTGCTGTCACTACCACCATCACACCATCATCGTCATTGTCACCAACATATTGTCATTGTTACTCCATCACTACCATCATATCATGTTGTTGCCAGCCTACCACCATCATCGTGTCACCACCTGATCAACACCATTGTTACCACAATCATTATTTCATAGTGCAAGAATTTTTAAAAACAAAAAAAAACTTAAATTAAAATATCAAAACAAACAAAAAATATATTTTTGTTTTTAAAAAATTTAAAACTGAAAAATAATCTCAAATAGGTAGTAGTTTCCCCAAATTAGTTATTGTTAGATAAAAGAGATGTAATTGATATATGTGTTGCCCTTATGTTGGTTCTTATGAATTAATGATTATCATATAAATATGATAAATGGTCAAACATAAAATTGGTATGCCTTCTAACAATGTCAATAACAAGGTTCAATAGTTATTTCAAACAAGAATTTAAAAATAGGATGATCATCGAACTGGCTAAGACAATATTGGTTAATATAATAATAATAATAATAATAATAATAATAATAATAATAATAATAATAATAATAATAATATACAATGATATTGAGTAAATATAATATCATAATCTTACAATACTCAACATTAAATGTTTAAAGTAAAATGTCATTTTTATAGTAAAAGTACACATAAAACTCTAAATAAAATATATTATAATAGTTAAGTTTAAATTTTAATAATCAATAAATATAACATATATTCATTAACAATAATAAATTTTCATATAAAATAAAAAATTCTTACAATATAGAGTTATAAGTAATTAAAATATGAAAAAAAATTGTAAATTAATATACACGAGTAAATTATATATTCATAAAAAATTGATAAAATAATATATACTTATTTGTAATCATTATAAATATACATTTATTTATCTTTAATTTTTAATATTAAACTTAAAAACAAAAAATTAATTGAAGATTAATCCAACTGGCTTTTACTCTATTGATTTTGATCAACTCTGATTTGATTAATTTCTATCGATTTTATATACTAACCGAGAAACCAATCCAATTCCTGATTCAATTGGCAAGTTCAGTCTAATTTTTAAAAGTATGATTTCAGCATTGTTGATAAATTGGACCAACTTAATAGCAATGCCCAATATTAGTCCCAAAATAGTAGTGGTTTCAACAATTTTGTTTGGATAAATTATTTTAATTTTCACTAAATATAAAAAGTTATTTAATATTAAACAATATTTAATAATTCAAAATATCGATAAATAATTTTATTAACTAATTTTTTTCCCCAACATTTACCGAAGTTTTTTCTGTTAACATCGATCAATATTGTTTTGTTAACATTAGCAAGAGTTTTTTCAATCAACATTAGTCAGAGTTATTTTGTCTAAGTTAAGGTTATTTTTTCTATTTGTCTACCAATGTATGTTAAAACATTTCTCCAATTATATATTAGAGTTTGCATGTCAAATTAGGTTTTAACGTATCTCCCACAATAATGTGAAATAAGCCACAATAATGTTAAGGTTTTTTTTTTTTTGTCTACCAATGTATGTTAAAAAATTTCCCCAATTATATATTAGACTTTGCATGTCAAATAACGCATCTCCCACAATAATGTAAATAAGTCACAATGTTGCAGCTAATGTACTAATTAAAGCTCCATATACTTCACATGCAACTCTCACAATATAATGAGCATGACCATATGAATGTAAACGCAAATCAAGCATAACAGTCATCACATAGTATATTGGAATATCCCACAATCTTATAACTAGCACTCTAGACCTCCTCATGTGACACTGGGGTTTCAATGCATTTCTTACAACGAATAGAATATGCCACAATGATATATTGAATCACCAAAGTTCTATATACCTCATATGCAACTCCCACGACATGGTGGGATTGATCATATAAGTGCAGACTGAAATGTGGTAATCAATGCATATCCCGCAATATTGTGGAATAGGTCATTGTCTTCTAGATGATGGTTTGTAGTTCCAGATGTCGTACTAGGGTTTCAATGCATCTTCCACATAAGTGTGTAATAGGTCACTGTGTTATGGCCAACACATTAAAACTTTGTATACCTCACATGAACTCCCACAACACGGTTGACTCGGCCACAAGAGTGTGAACCCAAATTTAGTGATAATTGTGACTCATATAGTACTATGGAGTAGGTCATAGTATTATAACTAATGCTCCAAAGTGCTACATGTCACACTAAGGTCTCAATGCATCTCCTACAATAGTGTAGAATAGGTTAGAGTGTTGTGGCTATCACACTGAAGCTTTATATACCTCACAAAGGTGTATAACTTCTACAAAAGAACTATGGATCTAATTGAGACAACTTCTTTTAAGTGAGGATAAGATTGTATATACTTTATTCTAATTATTATTCTTTGGTTATTCTTTATTTATACAAAGTAGATAAGCAAAACAATAATTTACCAATATTAGCAAATAAACTTGATAAAAAATATTAATAAAAATCAATTAGAAAATAACACAACTAAGATCAATTAAAAAATTAATCTTGAGCAATGCTAATAAAAAAAAAGCTAATGTATTTTAAATTTTCTAGAATTTTCACAAATTACTAGAATTTCAAATTATTTAAATTTTCTCATAAAAAAATGTAATTTATTATAAAATATTTAAAATTCTTAAATAAAATAAATTTTCCTCTTAAAGTTTTTCCTCCAAAGATAGGGTTAAGAATGTGTTTTGTGGGGAAGTGATAATAATAACATTGATAATAATAAAGTAATGGTACTTGCTACCAATAGTAATGGTATTAATGTCGATAATAATAACAAATTAGTGGTGATGGTAATTAATATAATACTAATAATAATAGTAATGAAGTCAATAATAATGGTATTATCCATGGTGGAAGATGATAAAGTCCCACATTGTTAGGTAATTCATTTAAAAAAAAAACGTTCTTGAAATTTTGATCTGTACATGTAAGAAAAACATTCAAATAAGTTTTTTTATAATGAGTTAATTCTATTGGATGATGTAATATTTGGTGTTACAAAAATTATTATATTAATATTTTAAGAATAAGTATAAAAAATTTATTTTTTTTATATTCAATATTTATTTTCATGAAATGTGATAATTAAAATTTATTACTATTAAAATTATTAGATTTTAAGAAAATAAATTATAATTACTATACCTCCTATAATTTGATAATTAAATAAATAATATTTAGTTATCAAGAGTTTGGAAATTACCTGTTATTATGATTTAATTAATGTTACTGGATGATAAAAAAAGTTGTTTGAAAACTAATTTTACATTATTAATTAATATTTTAGAAATCAAATTTTATCTTGTAATCATTTAGGACTGATAGTTTGTTCCTTTTGAATGCATGTTCTTGGGGGGATCCGTTGCATAAATTTTAGAGTGATGCTTATTGGAAATAAACAAATTCCAGTGAGTGATGCCAGAATGTGAAGCAAAACAGAAGATAATGTTAATAAATGGTTACCTAAATGATTAAAGAAGAGGCTGTACCCGGGGGCGTGTCTATTTGATGTACCTGTCCTCCATTATTTTAAGATCGATGCCTTATTTTGTAGGGTTTAATTAATATATCCTTAGTTAAAATTTTTTAACATTTTTAATATTTACATTAAATTAAAATTTTTATTTATAATAAATTTGTTAATTTTATTTATTAATATTTTAAAAATCATATAAATAGATATCTGAAATTAGATGTCAGTATAAAAAGGTTTTACACTATCAGTTTTACATTGTTAATTCATACTAATTAAATTTTATTTTATATTATTATACAATAATAATCTATCATTAATTTTTTTTACTTTTATAATAAGTATTTAAAATTTATTATACAGATTAAATAACCGTGTAAAATATAATATCTTTACATATTTTAATATTTACAGGATGGTTTTTAACAATTTACTTTTTTGAAAAAATAATAAAATATATTTTTTGTACATTAGTAACAGTATGTTTGTTTTCGCATTTCTATCATGTTCAACTAAAAAATTAGCAATAGAGAAGATTGAAAGTAAGGGTTACCTTGCTTTTGCTCTCAATGAAACACACGCCTTATAAGCGAACACTTTAAATCAATTAATTAAACCCTAAACAAACATGCATAAATCAATATACGATTTATTTTTTAAATTAAATACTTGATACAGTTTTTGTCCTAACTAGTAATTAAACATAATTCTATCACCTCTTAACTAAAATATATAAGTTGGTAATATTTTAAGACTAACTAGTAAATTGTTCATGTTTCAATGTGGGAATTTTAAATAATATATTATTAAAAGTTAGTTGGTGAAAAATAATAATTTATATGTAAAAAAATATAAATCATTTGATATTTTATAATAAAAAATTTAAAAGTAAGAATATTGTTTTTTATTAAAAACATCTATTAATAAAACAATAATTCAAAGCAATAGTGAGGAATGAGATGAAGAAAATAGGAAATGTATAATTAAGAGGAATAAATAATTATCTTCTCAATTTTTTAAAATGGTAACAAGAAATAAAATTAAACTAGATTGATTTATTTAATATTTTAAATAATGTGGAAATTATAATCTTTATTTTTTTTATTTGATAAAAATAGTTATAATAACATAATCATCTTTGTTACAAGAAGTAAATATTATGATAGAATAATGATCTCATGATTTGAATTTATAATATAATAGAGTGGAAACATGCTGTTAATTTGTTCTTAATTTAAAATTCAAATAATTTTGATTTAATCCATATATAATCTTAATATATATAAAATAAAAAATATTATTTTAGTAAGTTAAAATCACTATCAAAATCAAAATAAATTAAAAATAATAAAAGTATAAGTATTTCTTTATTCTACAGATTTCATTATCTTAATTTATAATATAATGTATTATTTTTTATAATATATCAAGTTCTTATCAATTTGAAATTAATTTATTTCATATTATAATGTTCATGTATATGTAATATATTTTATTATTTATTATCAATCTGTAATTTTCTCTCATACTAATTTATTACCACTCTAGTATTAATATAATTTTTTATATATATTGTATTGATTATAATTATCAAAATAAAAATTAAAATATTTAATAAAAATAAATATAAGTTTATTCTTAATTATTATAATTAAAGTATTATTTGTAGATTTTTTAAATTAAATGCAAATCTTTAAATTCATTATTATCATCATAAGTATCAAACCTACTCTTCTATATTTACAAATTGTATACATGATAACTATAAAACTCATTTCATATTCAAACAAAATATTAGGTCCTCGTAAACCTGGTTAAAATTGCATAAAACATAAATCCAACAAAAAATCTAATATGAACATATTCCTTTTTTGTTGATTCAATTTTTTTTATTGATTTTCATATTATTAGTGATAACATCTTTTGGGTGGTGATATTTATCATGTTCATGAAATTGAACCAAAATCTGTGTTACATTTATTTTTATTTTTTGTAAACCTATATATTAAATTAATTTGGATAAGCTATTATTGGCTAATATATTTGAGTGTTCCACCTTTTAAGTTTTCTAAGTGATGCTAAAGCTAAAAATAAGAATTTTAAAGACATTAAAGGTATAATTTGATTAGTTATTATATGGGCAATTTTGTTGCAAAAAATATATTGGTGTTTAAATTCCACTTTTGTGTGAAAAAAGTTTAACCAATTGTCTAAAAAAATCTTGATTATAATAGATTTAGATATTATAAAAACTCTCACTAGTGGTGAATGTAACTAGATTACTGCATTAATATGTTAGAAAATGAGTAGTGAGTGAGGTTTTTTTCTGTTTTAGTAATGGTTCTTACTTTCAAGAGAGAACAACTTTTTAGGATTGCAATATAATTTGTACTAGAATATGTAATGTAGCAAATATGTATTGTGATTATGAGATACTACCGAATAAAATTTTAATTTTTTTTTTAAAAAAAAAAACTCTATTTTATTGCTTACTTTTTTCTTTTTTTTAATTTGTGCATAGTTTATCTCACGTGTCTACGAAAGGAACCCTTATTTATTTGAGTTTGGTGACATAGGTTGTGCCTGTGATATGCTTGTAAGTTGTAGTTAGTCTTGGCAATGGAGCCTAATAAATTGGAGCAAGGGTACGTCATACACTCCCACTCCCACTCCCACTGACACTGCTAACTATCCATGCACCTCATTGTATCTGCTTCTTTGCAGACTGCACATGACCGCTATACCACTATAATTAAGATGCACTGACAATCTTAAATTACTTTATGCGCAGAAATAAAGTTTCAGAAAGCAAGGTACGACAACTAGTTTATTTTTGTCAGTAATGTAATAATTCTGCTACCTACGGATATTTTAATATTCTCCATGCCATAACTACGTACTATGCCCTTCTATATCTTCTCCATTATAAAAACAAAATTACAGTTATACCGTTATTAGACTCAGATTTAGGACAAATTAATTGCATAGCTAGGACCGCTTCTGCTATACACATGTCCACACCGAAGACCAGCACTTTAGAAAATTATATTTTATTATTCTTTACAATTAACCATGCTTGTGCATGATATATAATCATCTGCGCTTCAAACCACACTCACCAAATCTTGCAGCTTTAGAGAAAAGATGAACAGCAGCCGCCATATGTATTATGTTAAAAGAAAATACTTTCTAATTATATATGCCTAACTTGCTGATCTTATTATAGTATCTACCCATAATGCTTTGATGTTTGGGATTAAAAGTTATATAACTCAACTGGTGACAGATCCTCTGCTAAAGACAACTGCAAAGCATCTACATGAACAAGGTACCATCTAACACTGTACTAAAAATTTACATTCATGGCTACATAATATGTAGTACATACACCTCACAGCAAACAAATAGTAAAAGAAACAAAAGAAATAAAATATATGTAATAAAGGGAAAAAAAATAGAAAAAACAACAATATAAAAAAGAAATAAAAATATTCTTCAAGCATGTGAATGTCATTATCAACATTAAAAACGAGTAATGACTGATTCGGAATTGATGTATATATATATATATATATATATATATATATATATTTTGATGTAATAAAAAAAATCTAAATAAATTTTTAAGGTGTGACTGAAGAATTCCATCTGATAAAATATCCACGAGATAATTATTAATAAAAAATCAACAGGCATAGCAAAATTTTATTTCTGTATATGCAGACATATGTATTTTGAACACATGAAAACCATGCTTCAAATAATTAAGCAGAATGACTAAATATATCAGTTGTACTTTTATGTACAGTATTTGCGTACACATGATTCATTATGATGATACTGTAAACAATTCAAGGAAATCTCATTTGATTTTGCCGGTTGTCCAGTAGATATATATATTTTTAATAAGATGAGATCATGCAGTTGAGAACACACTCAAGATACGATATCGATTTCCTAGTGTCTAGCATAGCCACTTGATCACATGAAAAGCAGGTCAATAAACATAATAATAAATCATAGTTTGTTCGTGCTGCTGATTATTTTTTCAAAAAGTGTACGTTCTTTCGATTGATTAAGAATTCCGTAAAAGAAATGTAAAAGCTCAGAGTGTTGACAGACTGTAGTTATGCAGACGTATATGCAACTCAACCTTTCTTACATATTTATATTGAATTTGCATTGAAATAACTTATCATTCAAACTTCAACTAAAAATATTTAGTTTATTGGCCAAAAATATTTAACTTCAACTTGTATTTTATCAATCTTTAAAGTTTTATTTTTAAATTTAATATATCTTTAGAGAAATATAAATTTAAGAAAATAATTATTAAATAAAGGTTATGGTTTTGGTCATCTATTATAAAGAAAAATGATTTAGTTGTTTAGTTATTTTTAAAATAGTTTTTATTCAATTTTAAAAACAATAAAATTTCTATTTTAATTTTTATTGAAATTCATTATTTAATTTTATTATCACCTTTAACTATTAGTCTTAGACTATTGATTATCGATTACTTTCTCAAATCTCTACCACGATCATGAATCTCTTATTTCTTAAGGGATAAAATTCTGAGAAATGTATATGAAAATTATTATAAATTCATGAAACTCCACTTCTCTGTTGGAGTAAAGAAATTATTTAACTTGACTGGTGTTTTTTTTTTCATCAATAGATGTACCTCCATTTCTCCTCTTTTTTTTTTTTCTTCAAGTACTTTTTTAATTTTCATCATCTTGCATTGTCCATCACCCTTTCCTGTTTTCTCTAGCTTCATGATCACCCGTATCAATCTTAATCTAACTTTTCGTAATTTAATTTACAGCATTAACATTGTTGTGTCTTGTTCGAGTTTTTTCATTTTTATTTTGTTAGAAGAGAAAAAGGGCTCGCGATATGACAAATGGCTTAAGAAACACAAATTAGCGATAATGATGATATGTACATCTTGCAGGCTAATTACAGTTGGGAATCCTCCATTAGTTTTGATTGGCACAGAGATGAATTTAGATAATCTCTATCATTAGTTTACTCAGTCCTATCCTAAATTTTCAACTTCTGAGAAATCATTTTAGATATGAACCTACCTCCTATACAGTGTTATTGGAGATGCGTAAGAAACAAAATAATTATTTTATGTTAGAGAAATGAGAACCAAATCCATAACTCTTGTATCTCCAACAAAACAATTATTTGACAATCGATAATGTTGATAATAGTAATGAAATATTAATTACTGAACGCTTGTTGCAAGGGAGAAGAAAAAAAAATGAGGTACATGAAAGAAGAATGTGTATTTGAAATCCTTAGAAAATAAAAACGTAATTAGTTTTTTGTTTTTTCCCTTCTTCAAACCTAGGTTTTATATGTAAGCTATATTCCAAACCTTCGAGACTTTAGGAAAACTAGCAAAAAAAAGAAAAAAAATAATTAATAGTGATTCTAAATTCTAAAAGGGTATTTTAAAAAAAAAGGATATATTAATTAATGAATAGCAGTGTAAGTCAATTTTGGGCCAATTAAATAGGATTACTTTTTTAACTAATCCAGACTCAACAAACCGAATTTCTTTTTAAACCTCCATATTTTTTTTTCTACGTCCCATTTTACAGTTTTTGGAATGATCAATCCACCTTTGAAATGTGGTACAGGATAATTCTGAAAGTGCATGAAGAAATTGCCCACAACTACCTCAAGGCCCATTTTTTTACACCCATATGTTCACTTTTTAAAAGTACTTTTATAATATATCTTTGACGAATTTTATCAAAAGTTATTATTTTTAAGTTCTCAAGAAAAATTTTATGAAAATATTTTATATAAATTTATTTTGTTTGCAAAAATCGATCTAATTATTGTAAAATATTTAAAATTTTCAAATGCAAACTTTGATTAAAAAAATTATGAAAAGATACTATTATACAAACATTTTTTACTTGTTTAAATAACTTTTTCCGTTCTTAAAAGTACTTTTTTGTTAAAATATTTTATAAATTATTTTTTGTAAAATATTTTTTAGTTATTTTTTTTTAAGAAACCATGTCAATTGAGAAAATTTGACATATGAAAGACTTATCAAGTAATAAAAGGTCTAATAGAATAGTCCATTGTAACTTCTAGAATAAATTATATTTTTAATAATTTATAAATTTATTTTATGTAATAAACTATTTTGAACACAATAAAAATTAAAAACATAATTTGTTCTAAAAAAATTATTTTAACGTGAACGTGATAAGTCATTTAGCTTAATTATTCCTATTTCTTAACATTAAGAAGTTTAACCAAATAAAAACACATATCATATATCATACTCAGATTTTTTTTAAAAAATAATTTATAAACAATTTTAACAAAAAAAAATCTATTTCTTGTAAAAAAAAAAACTTATTTAAATGTAGAAGTTATTTTTACGTTGAAGAATGAGTTTAACTAACTCAATTAAGTTTTGCCGATCATTTCTCTCTTAAAATTTAAAATACTAAATAGTTAAGTAATTTATAAGTAGTCATCTCATCTCAAATTATAGTATTTTGAACGGTTTGAGTAAAAAAAACATTTTTGTAGGTAACTTTTATTTATTGTTGTTGTGTTGCATTTAGGTGTGAAGCTTCTCATTAACTCTATTTTGTGGGGGATTTCTCTTTTTTCCTCTTGTTTTTTATGTTGTATATACTCTATGTTTATCCACTATCATTTCTCGTGATCGTGAGAGATCTGTAATTGCTAAATGAATTTTCCAAAAAATAGAAGAACTACTTTATAAGGGTTAGATTTCCTAATACAAATTCCAAAGCCTCCAAAATCCATATCACCTTATTTTTTAGTGTAACAATATTAATTTATTTCAAATTCGTATATCTTGCTTGAGTTATAATATTGTTATTCATATCAATAATTTAACTTCAAATCCGTGTATCTTGCTTGAGTTATAACATTGTTATTCATCTCAAGAATTTAACTTAATTGATCGAATAATATATAAGAATTATTGTAAAATTTGAATACTTATATGCAGTTTTTATGTATAAAAAAACATAACATTCTTGTTATAAAAAAATAACATTTTTTATTTACAAATAGTAATATTATGTAATGTTTTATCTTTAATTTTGTACTACTTGTGTTTATCGAAAGTTTCAATATACTTTTCCTTATAAAAAAAACAAATAGTAATATTGACTTTATTCAGTAAGATTGACTTTTGGTTGATATGTTTTGTTAGAGATAGGTTCTTTTAATACTTCCTATTTTCTATTCACACTCCTAGAATATAAAACACAAAAAAATTCTTATTTGATTTTTAAATTTTAATATTTATCTTTTCTTTTATTGTGTTTTTGTATCTCTATGTAATCTTACTCAGTTACTTCTGTTGTGTGTCAAACATCATTTGTCATATTGTATTCTATTGTGTATACTAAATCATTAAATGTTCTTTCAAATCTTTAGAATATTGCTCATTGATTTAAGTGTTATGTAGAAATGTAAAACACAATTTCATTTAGCTATGACTTTCTTGGCATTGTTTCTTATTAATTAAGATTGATTTACAGTGTTCTAGATTAACCAATACGAAACACAAATAATTAATGTTCCAAATCAGTTTTATCCAAAGCATGAATATGATAGTAAACTTATGAACAAACCAATCCAAAATAATAATTTGTACATTTCTATATGCAATTATCTTACATAAAAATTGACAAGTGTTGTTACAATTTTGAATCACCTGATCCAGAATATACATAATGTATTTCGAATCAGTTGATTTAAAATAAAATTCGCCATATGCTACTATATTCCGAACCACTTAAACTAGAATAAACTTAATATATTTCAGATCAGTTAATTCAAAATATATGTTTTAAAGAATTTCAGATCAACTAATCTGGAATACCTTAAAATATATATTTTGAATTAATTGATTGAAAATATACACTCTAAACATAAATTAAAATAGGATGAAGATAGGTTGGAGTTTTTCAAATCATTTTAAACACTAAGGGGTTGGAAATAGTATATGAGAGATGCTAAAAAAATTGAATCTTGAGCCCAGTTTGAAACAATAATACGGCATGGAATACAAATATAACATTTAATTCGTCACCTTGTTGTTTAATGACACTGATTATTTACAAATATTACAAATTTTATGTAGAATAAAATAATAAAAATAAAAATAATTATATTTAAAATAACTATAACATATTTATGTGTCATTCATAAAACTTAAATTTTGACTTTTAAATGTGAAATGAGCTATTATAATATTCTACTAGAGAGTTTTGAGATTTTTTTTTTTCATTAGAGTATATTAAGATTTTTTTCCTGAAACTCTTACCTATTTCAATTGATTCTTTTAATGTTTATTTTTAAATTGATTTTCAATATTTTTCTTTGAAAATATTAGTTGTAGAAATAACCTTCTATTAGTTGTAGAATTAACCTTCTATTATAATATAAATCCTTTATCATACAACTAAAATCTAATTTATTTATTATGAGTTTTAATTATGCTGTATTTATTTATCATAAAATTTAGTTATAAAAGTGTTTTATTTCATTCTCAATTTAACTAGTTTATTTATGAATGATTATCCTTTCTCATTTTAATTGATTTTAAAATACTGAAATGGTTGAATATAGTCATTTTTTCTATTATTATTAAAAGGAATAAGAACCTGGATATTTGACATTCCACTATTCCAGTAGTGTTTCACTGTCTCGGTTATAAATTTTTATTCCATCTTATTCTACATTTTTATATTTGGTACATTAGACTAATATAATGAAATTAAAATATATTAATAATATCAAATAAACATATATGATAACAAAATAATTATTATAGCTACAGATGATGATTAAAAAAATAGTTATTCTCTCACAATAATGAAAGAAAGTTTAGAAGTAAACAATAATCCTAAATATTCCTTCTTCTTCTCTTGGTGAACCCTCAATATTTCTAACGAACACACGTGAATGCGGAACGCCCAAATACCAAAATTAAATTACAGCATTTAAGGATAGGAATGTGCTTACAATTAAATAAATAAGAAAGAAAACTAAAATATAAAATATAATTAACTAATAAATATAAATAGGGAAATTTTAACTGCAACTATAGATGCTAAAAATTAAGAAAAAATGAATTGTTTCATAATAAAAAAAAAATACAATGACTAATAAAGAAACACGTGACCACATATAGAAGAAAATAAGATTTGTGATAAAATAATTTAGAAATAAATTAATTACTGAAAATAAAATTTGGAAGGAAATAAAACAGAAGTATATAATGAATGATAACGAGATACATGAACATATAAAAGGAAAGATATAAATAAATGAATATCGATCAAATTTAAAGAGAAAGAAACAAATAATTGGCTATTGAAAATGAAAAAAGAAACATGAATATATATATATATATATATATATATATATATATGGAAAATTTTGAGATTGAATCAAAATAAAGAAAGTGAAAAATAAGAAATACAATTGATTACTTAAAAATCAATTAATTATTTTATAATAAAAGTTATATATAATTAAAATAAGAATTATAATGATTGAAAATGAAATACATGAATATATATAAAATAAAAAAAATTAAAAATAAATCATAGATAATGAAAAATAGACATAGATGAATTATATCATAATAAAAAAATTAAGTAAATTACATTAATACATCCTTACTTTTATCAAAATTATATATAGCTTTTATTTTTTATTTATCATTTCTTTAAGTTTAAAAACATTACACTAATAACTTTTTTATGTTTAAAACATTACATTATGATATTTTTCAAATTTTATCCTAACACGTGCTTAGAAAGTGTGAGAAAGTAATAATTAAAAAAAAATTACAGGAGAATAACTATAATTTACTCTAAAAACATTTATAAGTATACCAATTTAGAATGACATTGATAGATAATGAAACATAAACATATATAAAATGAAAATATTTGTATTAAATAAATAGGAAATATGTAAAAAAATAAGAAATAAAAATAACTATTGAAAGTAGAAATTTTAAATATAAGTATAGATGATGAAAATTAAAAAATAATTATTTTATAAATGAAAAGTTATTAAAAACAAAATCAGAATTATAAGGAATGACGACGAAATACATTAGATGAACGCATATAGAAAAAACTATAACCAAAAAAAGGAAGATTTTTTCTTTTTGTGAAGGAAGAAATTATTAAATTTTACAACTAACATTATAAGAAAATGAAACGAGAATAATGGTGAATAATAATGAAATAATGAACATATATTAAAGAAAATGATTAAGTTTGTTCATTAACATATGTCATATAAACTAATGATTGTGATTAATAACAAATACAAAATTCTTTTACACTACTAATATATAGGTGTTAAACTCACAATGAAATGCATGTACACTTATCAAAGAGAAAATTATTTGAGTTTATAATTAGTAGACATTGAAAGTGTGTAAAAGATATGACATTCAATCATATATCTTCATTTATCTTATTTTTAAGGTATTAATAGGTAAAGTCAACAAATTTACCATTAAGGATTGTGATTCGAGGTAGTGTAAAATTCTTTACACTGTCAGTCCATACCCATTAAACTCAATTATTTATAATTAAATAAAGAGTTTAATGAGTATACATTGTTAGTATAAATTTTTTTATACTAACAATCCTTTATTTATGGTAAATTTATGAATTTTATCAATTATTACTTTAAAAAATAATGTAAATGAAAATATATGATTAAACGTCAGTGTAAAAATCTTTTACACTGATAGTGTATACTAATTAAACTCTTAAATAAATAATAAATAAATAAATAATATTTTTGTTGTAGTTTTTTTATAACCATTTTATTGATGTATTTATAAATAATTTATGAGTTTAATTAGTATACAGTATTAATGTAAAATATTTTACATTAGCATTTAATCATAACTTTTCATTTATGATAAGTTTGTTGATTTTATCAATTAATATTTTAAAATTCATGTGAATAAACGAAGAGATGTAACTAAATAAAACCTAATTAAATTCATAATTTATATAATAAAATGTTTTTATGCCATGTTACTCAGATTTTAAACAATAGGTGTTGGCACCACCCTCCTCTCTGGACTATCATTGACGTGTTGTTAGTGAGATAAATGTACACAAGTATTGACTCAAACATGTTTTTTTATTTTTTAATGTTCGGAATTAAAATTATTAATATGAAATGAATGTGCAGAAATATCTACTCAAAGTGTATTAACTCATAATAAACGTAAAAATATTAATATATATTTATCGTAATATGATTAATCAATTTTTTTTATATCCATGTTTATAACTATAATGTTAATAATTATTTATAAATTGAAGTTTAATTAATAACTATAATATTAATAATTATTTATATATTGAAGTTTAATTAATCGTAATAAAATCATTAATTTAAAATTTACTTTATTCCGTACATTTATAAAATAAAAAATATTATATCTAATAAAAATAGAAACACTAATAACTCTCTTACTAACACAAGTTATAAAAAAAATAAGCAACCATTGATATTGTAGAAAGACTTTTATAAATTTTTTATCTTTAAAGTTTTATAAAAAAATAATTTTTTGCCTTTGAAATTTAAAATTGTTTTTTAGCCCCTCAAATTAATTTAGTTTTTGTATTAATTGTCCCTTTATAAGATTCGATGTATTTGACTGTGTCGAATATGAAATTGAAGATTGAATGAGTTAAGGTTCAGGACTAACGGGAGAAGAAAGACTAAAAGTGAATGAAAGACTAAAAAAGTATTTTTAAATTTCAATACAAAAATTTATTTTTGATAAAACTTTAGGGATATAAAATTTATTTAAGTCTTGTGGAAATTGTATTTAGGGAAACACATTATTTCAGATTATGAAACAACGTGTAAAAGGATGAAGAAGTGAACAAAAAGGAAAATCCTTTAATCCGGAACCTTTTAATTGATTTTCAAATCTAATTAAATATATCTTAAAAAATAATTAATATGCAATATTTTTAAAATATGTTTGTTGGTAATCAAAGTTAACATTATTAACTCATTTATCTTATCCATTCATTTCTTATTTTAATGGTGGTGATGAGCAACTGATTTTAACTATTAGATTTTAAAAAAGAAATAAAGAGAGAGATGAACAGTAAGTCTTTTATACTTACTCTTGGATTAAGTGAATCTTTTATTATTCCAAGAGTAAGTATAAAAAATTTATGTTCATCTTATCTATTCATTTTCTTAAAAATATAATGATTAGGATGAATAACTAATTTTAACTATTAAATTAAAAAAAAAATGAAGAGTGAGATGAAGAGTAAGTCTTTTATAGTTACTTTTGAAGATCATGGAAATGATTCATTTACTCCAACAATAAGTATAAAAGACTTATTTTTCATCTTATCCATTTATTTTCTTAAAATCTAATAGTTGTGAGGAGTAACTAATTTTAACCATTAGATTTTAAGAGTAAGTTTTTTATATTTACTCTTCGAGTACATGGGAGGGGATCCACTTACATAAGTATAAAAAGACTTACCCTTTATCTTATTAATTTATTTTCTTAAAATCTAATGGTTGTTATGAGTAACTAATTTTAAGCATTAGATTTCAAGAAAATGAAGAGTGAGATGAAGAGTAAGTGTTTGTTTAACAATATTTTATAAAACTATTTTCAGTATTTTAATTTTTAAAAACTAAAAAAATTGTTTGGATAGTGTTTTCTGAAAACAGTTTTCGAAAATAGATCTGGTTTTTTAGTTTTTGAAAAGTAAAAAGCAGGAACGGAAAGTAGTTTTGCTTTTCAGTTTTCTATTTTTGTTTTGAAAACTAAAAATACGATAAGAATATGTTGTTTTTACTTTTCATTAATGAAATTTTAATAAGTATAATAAAAAATTTCCATTTTTACATTTTCAAAACAGTAAATAATACTTATCAAACAAGTTTTTTTTTCTTCCTGAAAACAGATTTTTAAAAACTATTCTTGAAAACTCTTTTTTAAAAACTAAAAAAAAAAACAAATCAATCAAGCCCTAAGAGTAAGTATAAAAAACTTACCCTTCATATTATCCATTCATTTTCTTAAAATCTAATGATTGTGATGGATAACTAATTGTAACTATTAGATTTTAAGAAAATGAAGAGTAAGACGAAATACTTACTCTTTGAGTATATGGGAGGGAATCCACTTACTGCAAGATAAGTATAAAAGACTTACTCTTCATCTTATCCATTTATTTTCTTAAAATCTAATGGTTGTGATGAACAATTAATTTTAACAATTATATTTCAAGAAAATGAAAAGTGAGATAATAATAAGTGTTTGGATCTTCCTATCTATCTACTAAATCTATCTATCTATCTATTTATCTATCTATATATATATATATATATATATATATATATTAAAATAATTCATTTAAATATATCATGTGTCTACTTCACATAATTTATTTGATTGCTTATTAAAAGGAACAATGTGATCTCCTACTAATTACTTCTAATAAACAATGGAATCAAAACTATTAAATTTAATCATACTATTATTATCAAATTTGAATTTATTACTTTTAATAAGATGTCACCTTATTACTTTTAATAAACAATGTAATTAACATTGTTAAATTTAATCACATGATTATTATTAGATCTTTTTTTATTCTTATTTTTTATTATAATTTTTTTTCTCACGTCGAGGGAGTAAATGAATTCACTTACTCTTCTTCTGCATAATTCACTGTCTTAAAATCTAATAATTATAATGAATAATTAATAATAACCATGAGATTTTATAAAAATAAATTATTAGAATGAAAATTAAATCTTTTATACTTAATATTAGAGTATGTGAAACATTCCACTTACTCTCTATGAAAGGGATCTACTTACTCTATAAAAGTAAATATGTACTCTTAATCGTCATTGTTTTTTTTTTATTCTAATGGCTAAGATAAGCCACTTGTTTACAACTTTTAGATTTTTTTTTAAAAAAAAAGTAGGAATAAAAAATAAGTCTTTTCTATTCACTCTAAGAGTAAAATAAATTTCTTCATTCATAAACATACCAAAAAAAGAATTTATCAAAGTGACTCACCCTCACATTATTTACCAAAATAATTTTTTTAATATTCATGTTGAGAAATTAGTTGGACAAGAACTAATTTTTCAACGTGATTTATATAAGAAAT
Source organism: Psophocarpus tetragonolobus (assembly GCA_037954015.1). Taxonomy (NCBI): domain Eukaryota; kingdom Viridiplantae; phylum Streptophyta; class Magnoliopsida; order Fabales; family Fabaceae; genus Psophocarpus; species Psophocarpus tetragonolobus. The sequence goes on along the minus strand of CM075692.1, from coordinate 33,412,587 downwards.
CGTTTGTTGGGCAACCAATTTATTATATGATTTTATTTTTAAGATTTGTTTTTTTGTCAACTTTATGAATTTTTTTAAATTTATTCTTTATTTATGTATATTGTTTAAAATCATGAATTTTAAAATTAAAATATTTTTAGTTAATTTATATTTTATTATGTGTTTTATTTTTATGTTGTGTATAATTTTTTTGTTGTTAATTTATTTAAACTCTTTGTAATTTGTTTTTTAGTTTAAACTTTTCACGTTAAATTTTTTAAACTCTTTATAACACAATCATTTAAAAATAATTTTAAATATTCTGTTTAAAAATATTAGTTAAAAACATTAAATGGAAAAATAAATTACAAAACATTTAAAAAAATTTAAAATAAGGGAAAAGATACACACATAAAAATAAAACACATAAAAAAATACAAAATATTTCAAATGGAAAAGATACACATGTAAATTTTTTAATTTAATTTGTATTTAATATTATTTTTTTATGTGTTTTATTTTTATTTTGTGCATCTTTTCTGTTATTTTAAATGTTTTGTAATTTATTTTTCAATTTAAAGTTTTTAAATTAATATTTTAATCCTAATATTGAAAATTATTTTTATAAAAATCATTTAAAATGTTTAACTTGAAAAGTATCAATTAAAAAATAAATTACAAAACATTTAACAAAAATTAAGTCAAATAAAATTATATACAACATAAAAATAAAATATAAATTAACTAAAAAAATTAAAAAAATTAATTTTAAAATTTATGTTTTAAAACAATATATATAAAAATAAATTTTAAAAATTCAAAAAACTGACTAAATTTTTTTAGATTTATTTTTTAATTTTTTTTCTTTTAATTTATTTTTTATGTAGTATGTTTTTCTAAACTATGATTTTAAAAATATTTTAAGTTAATTTCTATTTAATTTTATTTTTTTATGTTGTATATGTTTTAAATTATTTTAAATTTTTTTGCATGACTTATAATTTACTTTTTGGTTAAATTTTTTCAATTAAGATTTTTAAACTTAATATTTGAAATTATTTTTAAATTGTTTTGGTAAAAAGTTTTTAAAAATTTTAACTTAAAAATATAAAATGAAAAATAAATTACAAAACATTTAAAAAAAATTAAAACTATGAAAAAGGATACAATGTAAAAATAAAACATATAATAAAATTTTAAAGTCAATTTTTATTTCACTTTTTTTTATGTATTTTATTTTTATGTTTTGTATATTTTCTTTTATTTTAAATCGTTTTTAAATGTTTTGTAATTAATTTTTCAGTTTAAAATTTTTAAATTAGGATTTTTAAATATAATTTTTAAAACTATTTTTAAACTATTTGGTGAAAAGCTTTTAAAAATTAACTTAAAAAACATAAACTGAAAAATAAATTATAAAGATTTTGAAAAAAATTAAAACAATGAAAAAAGATACAACACATAAAAATAAAACATATAGTAAAATTTTAAAAATAAAAGAACCAAAAAATAATCATTTTAAAATTTTTTTTAGTTAATTTATATTTCATTTTGTTTTTATGTGTTTTATTTTTATATTTTGTATCTTTTCTGATATTTTAACTTTTTTAAAATGTTTTGTAATTTTTTTTTCAGTTTAAATTTTTTCAATTAAGATATTTAAACCTAATATTTCAAATTATTGTGTTAAAAAAATTTAAGAAATTTAACTTAAAAATATAAAATAAAAAATAAATACAAAACATTTTAAAAAATTAAAACAACAAAAAACATAAAAATAAAACGCATAATAAAATAAAATAAAATATGAATTAACTAACAAATAATTTTAAATTTCATGATTTAAAATAATATACATCAATAAAAATTAAATTTAAGAAAATTCAGAAAATTGACAAAAAAATGTAGAAAAAAAAAAATAAAACACCTTATAAGAAATTGTTTGTCTAGCAACAATTTCTTATAGGCTTTTGATATTAGAAAAGTCACGTTAAGAAATCAGTTTCCCATAAGTAATTTCTCAACATGAATAATAAAAGAGGTTATTTAGGTAAATAATGTAGAGTAAGTTGTATATATAGAGGACAATTCAAGTGAGAAAAAAATGTTACAGTGAGAAATAAGAAAACTTAATAACAACCTTAGGATTTAAATAAACAGTTCAGATTAAGTTGTTCATTAAACAAAATCACGCGGTTCTTTGACACAGAAACATCTTAGATACCTCTCCCACAGTGATTGAGTTGTTCACCAAACCTTTGTTTAATGCGTTGATCTGTCGTCCGCCCTGCAGATCCATTGCAAGATCGTGACTATCCTTAAATGCTACGACCATTGGGTTATCTATAATGCGCAAAAATTGATATTTCCACTCCATCAATTTCCTAAGTACAAGTCAATGGACTAAAAACAATTGAACGACAAAGGAAGATATTGACTGAATTTAGTTTTGAAATTTAAGTTAGGATTAATTAGTTGTTTGTTTTAAAATTGTAATCAAAATTGTCATTTCATAAAATTAGGTCCAGAAACTTTAAGAATGACCATCAATGGTTGCAACTGATTAATATAAGTTGTATATTGTATACACAAACACATAAATACGAAACACATGATCAATTTCGGATTGGATTTAGAATTGTGCATGTGTCAGTAAGATCTAAAGTGAGTTTGGGGGATCCGTCGGCAAAGCATTGTTAGGTCTTCTGCCTTGGACATAATAGATAGCTTGTTGGGCCTTAGGTGGAAGTCATGTCCGGATAAATAAAGTTTTTTAGGTTCATTTATGGTTTATGAAGCTTTTGTGTGAGAAATCCTATGTGAGAGAACCATGTGAGCTTGTTTAATGAACAACTTAATCTGAATCGTTTATTAAAATCCTAAGATTATTATCAAGTTTTCTTATTTGTCACTGTAATTTTTTTCTCACTTGAGTTGTCATATATATATATATATATATATATATATATATGAATGAATACAAAATACACGTTGTGGGTGGTTCCAATACATTAAAAGCATCACTTTTTGGACTTTTTTCTCAATAATTGCCTTTTGGAATTTTTCTCCTTTTTGGACTTTTTTCTCAATAATTGCCTTTTGGAATTTTTCTCCTTGCAACTTCATAACTCTTTTCTCACTTGAGTTGTTATATATATATATATATATATATATGAATGAATACAAAATACACGGCATGGGTGGTTCTAGTACATTACAAAGCATCACTTTTTAAACTTTTTTCTCAATCATTACCTTTTGGATTAAGAACTTGGCACTTCATAAATAGACAAAATCTTACAATAAAACAAACATGCACGCACCTTCTTACTTTTCATCACTTTTCGATATACTAATTAAGTATAAAAAAACGGATATTTAATTAAAATCGTAAGTGTGACTTGCGGTTTTATGTGTTTAGAAATTTGTGTTTTTTTTGCAATTTTTGGATAAAAATGGGGGCTGGTTAAAGACCACACAAACCGCAAGTGTGAATTGCCGTTTTGTGTGTCTAGAAATCTGAATTTTTTGCAACTGTTGGGTAAAAAGAGGGGTTGATCAAATCACAAGTTTGACTTGCGGTTTTACTGAGCTAGTTATCTGTGTCCTGTTTACCCATTGGACAGAGGAAAGGCGTTGATCAAAGACCAGTCAAACCGCAATTCTCAGTTGCGGTTTTACAATAACTTTTTTCCACGTTGCTTCCACATAACCACACAGTTGACGTGTCACGTAACCCGCAATTACGAGTTGCGGTTTGACCAAGTCAACTCTTAAAACAGATCCAGTAATATTTTTAAAAACAGACCCATTTAAGTAATTTTTTTTAAAAATGAACCTACTTAGGTCAATCACTCTTTTTCTTCATACACCTTCATAACTCTGTGAAATGTCAAAAATAACCTTAGGTGAAAAAAGTTAAAACTTCATCTCTCTCCTACGCCTCTCTTCACTCGTTAAGCAATCGTCTTCTCACTATCAAATCTGGACGCACACTCTATTCGCATGACACATCTTCAAAAGTTAAAAAATTGCTTTTGCAAATCTAGATTGTGTAATTCGAACTTGTAAAAAAATTTACAAATTTTCTTATAAATTTAGATTACACAATCCAGACTTGCAAATAAATTTGTCAGTCCGCACAAGTTGCTTTGAAGAAGTCTGAAGAACATGCATAATTCTTTTGCTGTATTATCTATTTAACTTGCGAAACTTGCAAGTTAATTTGTGCGAATTCTAACATGCGGAATAAGAATTTCAACATGTGGACATTGCCATTTTAACTTGCAGAATTAGCTCAAACTTGCAATTTTTACCGGTCTAAATTGATAATCCTGACTTGCAAATGTAATTTTTTTTTTTTTGCAAATCCGAATTGTCTAATATGAACTTGTAAAGAAATATAAGTCTGGATCAGTCAATTTAAATTTGTAAATTTTTTTTTTTTATAAATTTGGATTAACTAATCTGAACTCACAAATTTTTAACTTTTTTTTACTTAAAATTATTTTTAACATTTTAAAAAATTAGATGCATAAAGAAATTATGGAGGTGCATGAAGAAAAGCACCACTTTTTGTAGACCATGGGCTTTCTATTTCAAGACTGGAAGTGTTTCACGAACTACTGATCCAGCTAATTCAAAAGCCAACTTCAAGATAGTGATAACATGTCAACACTCAAGAGTAGCGCGAGGATTCTAAAATAATATTTTGTTAATTGTTGGCTAATAAATACTTAAAGTGCTGTTTATGTTTTTTGCCGTGACGTGATTCAATGATTTTTTTATCTAATAATATTATTTTATCAGAATATTTTAAGAGTTTAATTTTTATAAAAGATTTTTGTATTAATATTTAATTATAATCTTTTATTGATTTTTAAAGTAAAATCAATAAATTTATTAAGGATTATTATTGAATGTAAGTGTACTTACTGTATATATAAATTAAACTCATATTTTAAATGTATTTATTTAAAACTTGATGAAAAGTAGTTTAAATTATTAATTTTTAATTAAAAATTAAATGCTTTTCAGTTCTTAAAAATCAGTTTCACTTTTTCTATGTTTGCTTTCTTTTTTTCTAAAAATCACAAATACAATAATTTCTCATGACTTGTCTCTCGTGCTTGCAATTTTATAAAAATCCTCGATATTTTTTGTTTTCTGATTACAATTCTTTCCATAATACTTTATAACAATTTTTTTCACTTTCTTCCTCACAGCATTCAATCTTACTCGTATCATGATCAATTAATTTCATTCTTGCCTTTATTGAGTTTTGCATTTTATTAAACCATGAGTCACTATTAATTTTTTTTAAGGAAAATTTAATAAAGGTAATCATTATATGTTTTATTTATCAAGATTATATTTTGTTCAGAAAATAAAACTCAAAGTATATTATTTGAGTTTTAAAATCTGAAAGTCTTATTAATTGTTGTTATATATATTCCTAAAAATATTATTTTTATATGTTAAAATATATTAGTATTATTTTTTAGGAGATATAATTTTTTTTATAATTTACAATTAATATATATCTGATATGAATTAATTCAAATAATTAAAGTATAGCAGTTTTACTAATACCAACATGATTTTTTTTTATTTTATTCATATAAGTTTATGATTATTTATTATTTAAAATTTTATGATAACCATTAAAAATATAACAAATAGTAAATGTTTTATTAGTTATGCTATATAAATTAAATAAGTAAAATATAAATTACAATTAGAAAATAATGTATTGTTTATGATAAAATACATCTAAATTTTTTTAAAAAAAATTTAAAGAATATTTAAATCAAAGTAAAACTTGTGTTTATCTTATTATTTATAGAACCCACATTTAATATTTAAATGAGTGTATAGATAATACATAATATAAAAATATTTAATTTACTTGATTACCTTAATTCAATTTTTATTAAAGTTATTTTATCCAATTATCTTAATTAACTTTATTTTTATTAAAATTACTTTACGACATAATTAAGTTTATTTTTATTAATAATATTATCAATTATTATCTTATTTTTGTTGTTATTCCAAAATATAAGTAGATATTTTCTCTTTTTTCTATACCTACTAAAATGTTATTCAACATATTCTACGCAAATATTGTATGATTTTTTTATTATTATAAATCATCATTTCTGAGTCGAAGAAAAATAAGTAGAGTCATAGTTGAAGAAATTTTGGACTCTCCTCTAAAAAAATATTTTTGCTAAAATTATATTAAACATTTTTTATCGGTAAAATATATATTTTTATTAAACAAATAGAAAGTACAATGTATGTCTTCCATAAGTATAAATGAAATGAAATAAATAAAAAAAACCCAACATGATACAATAACTCAATCCTTTAGACACAGTACAATGAATTCGAAATTCATTCTGCATATGAATGCATTGTAAGCTTAACTCCTCGACACTACTTTCATGAACTTAATTACATAGCTTGGACAATTTCTTGAACATCAACACATAGTCTTGCAAACCATACCATACAAAGGACCACATATTCTTTTGTTTCTAATTACTAGTTGCCAAACTCATAAATTGACACCCATAACTTCTGACCATACTCAACAACGCTTAGATAAATCCCATTAGCAGTAAATTTGTTCCCATACTTTGACAAACATTGCACAAGTTACAAACAAGTGTGCCTCTGTTTCCACCTCCTTGCCACAAAGTCCACACATTGTTGCCTCCTATTGAAGTATTCCAAACCTCAACAAATTTTCCTTTATTGGTAACCTGCATGTGTGTCTAATCGTCAAACCAACATTTGAACCAATGGTACACCTTTATTCAATAGTAGGTTGAAAAAAATTATCCTTTTGGAGACACTTGTCAATTGTTAGTATCTTGTAGGTTATGTTAAAGAGTATTCTCTTGACCCTTCTACGTTCCAAATTCGCTTATCTTGCACCTCAACTCTACTTCTCAAGCAAACAAATCCTCCTTCAGACCCAATTATACCCCAAATTATTGTCCCTTATAACGGGAATAATTAACCTATGAGTTATGTTTGCGTAACCACCTATCTTTCCAACTACACCGCTGTCTCCTACTCCTCATCTAACATTTTTTTACCATCAATCATTATGACTCACCCATTCCTTTAATTTTAATGGAACATAAATCAACTCACTAGCAAAAGCATTTATTATGTCTCACCTCCCAACGCCTAACATTACTCTCATATTGTGATTTCGTAAGTCAGACCCTATAAACTATCCTGCTCCACTTTCAACCTTCACTTCCACTTCCCAACTTGCTTATATCTCTCAATCTTTGACCATCGTACTTCCTTCCCTACACACTATCTCTCATGATAGCCAATTAATTTTCCTACCATTTTCCCCACGCCTGTTACCACCACAAGAAATTCTTAAACAAGGAATAGAGTTCAGAAATTATACCTTTCAAAGCTTTAATATGGAAATAAAGTAGATTGAAAATGAGACAAAATATATTTTAGTAGCACAACCTTACCTGCCAATGAAATATATTTATGTTCCCAAAAGGATAGTCTTCGTTTAACAACTTACTGTAAGTATGACACACATAGTCCTTCCTTCCCTATGTTATACCATTTTCATAATCCCACTCCTACTACAAACTTAACCATTTGACTCAAACTCTCAGTTGCAACAAGGAATAAAACTGGTGAAAGTGGGTTGCCCTGTTGAAGTTCTTGTCCTATGCTAAATTCATATGCCAGACATCCATTAAGTAACACTGAAATTTGTGTCATTGTCACACATTCTCAACATTAAACATAATCAAATTAAAATCCAAACTCACGACTACGGAATGAGTTCAATAGTTATTCATTAAAAGAGACCAATGACTAACATTAGATAATAGAAACATAAGAAAAGATAGAGACATTTGTATTTTGATTTTTAATAAATTATAAAAAGTCTTGTGTTTTCCTTGTTTAATTTCTAAAATTACAAGACTTTGACATCAATAAAGAATCAAAAGAAAGAGTAAAAAATTTAGATTAACAAATTCTAGCAAGAAATGGAGAGAAAGTGAGATGAAATGCTAAAAAATATTGTTAGCACAGAATACAGTTGATGAAATGTTACAGAGAAAATTCCAATTACAAAATAAAGAACTATAAAAGATTTTCATTAAGGTTACAAGCAAGACTAATTAGGGGTTTCCTTATTGTGATTTTTAGGAAAACGGAAAGTAAACACATGAAAGTGGAATTGATTTTTAGGGATTGGAAAGTAAAATTCTAACTTGATTTAATTTTTAATTAAAACAAAACTAACAATTTAAAGAATTTGTTATCAAGTACTCCAAATAAATGTAAATTAAACAAATTTAGAACTTTTGATGAGTGTTAGGACGATTTCATGGCAAGTGTACCAATCGTACTAGTAATAAAAGATGAGTATTGAGTATCGTATCCACAAAGATTGGTATTGTATTAGAAAAATTTTACAAAATTAACTAAGTGGTTTACGAACATAAAGCAATACAAACATGAACTTCAAGTGAGTTTTTGATTGTGAACAAGGTAAGAAACTAAATCTCGAAGTAAAAAACTAATCTTTTGTGATTTTATATAAAAAGAAAGTTGAAACAACAAATATTTTTCAATAACAAAGGTATTATCGGGGTTAGACTTTACCAAACGTCACTCTATTCTCAACTTTAAAGCACAATATGTATTTTCATACAAATCAATGTTAAAATCATCCATCGAATACTTTCTTAGCCCTAGTCTCTTAGGTGAAAAGAACCTTAGTTCCTTCATCAAGTTTTAATCCCTCGCAAACTTCAAGATAATCAATGAACTATGTTCTATTCATAGCAACAAAGCCCAATGAGTATTTTGCTTAAAATCAAGACAATGAAAGTGTTTCTTGACTACGATCATGTCAAAATAACAAGTTTATGGTTGATCACTCCACAACAAGCATTAAGCATAGAATCAAATACTAACATTGAAGATAACTAAAAAATGCATACATAACATATCAAAAGATACAAGAGAGTTTGAGTTTGGTTACATCTAACCCCAACAATTGAGAAAACTAGCCATAGAACATAGTTCATTTGTACAGTAGATGAAGAAATGGGTCATCCGACAATGAAAACTAGCAATAGTACATGAAGAAATGGAAGAACAAGCAAAAGATGAAGAAAGGAATGAGCTTTTGTGCAATAGAACAACAATGGGTCATAAAAAAATATCTCCCTCACATCATAAATGATCATTTTCTCCTTTTATAGGTGAGAAAATCTTCTAGTTTTAGTGATGTTTAGCCACTTTCAGGTGGCTTCAAACGAAAATAGACTAGTTTACTTCCTATTTGATTTTCGTTTAGCCGCTGCAGGATGGCTTGAAGCCAAAAGTTTGAAAAGGCCTTGATTTTTCTTCCAATTCAGCAGTGGACTTTAATCATGATTTCTACACCAAAAAGTGCACAAAATGAGAAGATGTAATCTAAAACTAATTTAACTGATTAAAATTTAAACTAATTACAAACTAGATTTAAAACTGGCGAAAACATCACTTATAAACTTAGAAAAGTAAGATAATTGCCTAATAAATGATACAAAAATTAGGTACTTTAGGCAATTATTAATGAGATGACATCATTAAACAGGTGAAATAATTATTAGGTTCAGAAGGTCCATATGACTAAAAGATCCTACAAACATTTTGATTGAGTTTTAATGATAACAAATAAGATTAAGATTTGATTACCTAATGTTTTATTTGATTAGATCATTACAACATATAACAAGGATCAACAAAGAAACAAGGCATTATAAATGAAAATAATTTACAAGAAATTATTATGACACTATAATATCAATAAGAATGATAAAAGGAGAAGTCAAGAATCAATGCACTCATAAGAGATAGAAGATAGTAAGACCTTCTCATCTATCTTCTATAATAAAAGGGCATAAGAAGCATTTGATGTTATGCATAAACCATATGACACAATACATAACCAGAAGCTTTTGTATGAAGATTTTGATGGTAAAACAGAAGATTCTTACTCTTATAAAACACTTTACTAAAATCTACTATATACATTAATTTCAATGCAAATAATCACTATCATCAAGCAATCCGAAAAGACAAACATTGTATCAAACATCTAGAATTCCAAAGAAAATTTTTCCATTTGAAATATACCATAGAAATCAAACATTTGCCTCTTATGTCAGAGCTCTCAAACCACTTAAAAAATCTAGCTTCGGTGGCCTTTGGTTCTTCGGTGACGCCCGCTCTCATCATGAAAAGTTCCATGGTTTGTCTGTACTCCTCAACTCTTGAGTTGTACTGTTTTAATCTTTAGAGTTTATCCAAGAGCTCTCTTTCCTAATAAGAAGGATGTGTCTCCGCCTCATAGCCCCCTTGAGATCATTCAATAATCCACATAAGGGTTACGAAGGCGATGCCTCTCATTGACCAAGGAGGTCCACCAATACATGGCATGCCCTTGAAAGCTAAGGGTTGCCAGCAGAACTTTTTTTTCTTCATTTATGTTATAACAAACAAAGAGTTGCTCTACCTTCATTTCCCAATCAAGGTAGGCTTCCACATCCTCTTTGCCATGAAAATGAGAGAGGTCAACTTTTTGTTCCCTAGGTTGGGCTTGGGGTTGGTTATGATGTTGTTGCGCTCTCCTTACCCTAGGTTTTTCATACCCCTCACTTTCACTTACTTCACTAGAGGTGGACCTATACCTATGCCTCTCTCTAACTCCGCTTTCTCTTCTTTCTTCTCTTTCATGCTCTTCTTTTCTCTCTTCCATCTCTCGGTCTTCTCTTTCCCTTGTTTCTTTTCTTTCTCTTCGTTCTCTTTCTTTCTCTTTTCTCCGCCTTTCTTCTCTTCTTTTTCTTGTCTTTGTCTTTTTTTCTCTCTTTCTTTTTCTCTTTTCTCACATTCTTTCTCCTCTCTTTGTTGTTTTTCTCTTAACTCTCTTTCTCTCTCTTCTTTTTCTTTCTTTTCATGCCTCTTTTCTTCTTTCTTCTCTTTCTTTTCTTTCTTTTCTCTCTTCTAACCTCCACTCCCTAAATTCACTCACAAACTTATCCATGTTGGTTGTTTTTTGAGAACCTTGTTGATTTACACTACCTTTACTAGATGTGTGTGAGCTCATTTTGAAAGTGATTAGGAAGAACCTAAGGGCAACACTCCTCACTCTTTTGTTTGGTTTTCTCCCTAAGTGAATTACTTAAGAGTCTTTAGAACTCAAAAGCCTTTCACACTAAGATTCAAAGCAAATAAAAGAAATTAAAGCAAAGGAGAGACGGGGCACCAATTCCTTCTCCCACCTAAACGAGAAACTAGAAGCTATTATAATAAAAAAAGTAACTCTTACGGGCATCCAACACCTCAATTAAAATGACCTTAAAAATTACACCCAAAAAAGGCAAAAATTAAAAGATTTGAAGTTTTGATGTTGCTTTTCCACTCTAACTATTTGCCTCTCTCAAATTGGTGTTGCTCCCTTGAATGAACCTCTTTCTTAACTTGCTTCAACACACCTCAAGGTGCTTCCCTTGTGGAAAGCTTGGATTGAACTCTCTTTTCCTTTCTCAAGAGTGGTGCACCAAGAGCAAGAGAGTGTAAGAAGTAAAGAACAACAAGAAAAACTCAAAATCAAAAGAGGACACACATCCAAGTGGATAGATTAAATGTAGACAAACACAATGAATAAGAACAAGACAAGCAAACAATTAAAGGTATTAATAGAAAATCAGCACGTCAAAATGAACTTAGAATGATACTAGATTAGAGTGGACTTAAAAGCAACAAGACACTTAAAAAATTTTCTAAGATTTGCATATTCACTTTGTGTTGACCGAAAAAGCAAATTCAAGCTAGATGTAACAAAGTTTGCACACTCCTTCTAATAAAATAAAAACAAATTGAGGTGTACTAAATATAATTTGTTCTCTTTTCACTTGTTTTCTTTTTTTCTTTAATTACTTTTACTAACTCTTTTTTTTTTTTGCTTGATTTGTCTTCTACCTTTTATATATATATATATATATATATATATATATATATTTCCTTTTTTTTTTTTGCTACACCTCTTCAACAATTTTAGTAAAATTAAAAAGAAAATGAGGACTGTAAAAGAGAGATTCACTTGAAATAAAATCAAGAATTCAGCCAACAAAATTTAATAATAAAGGTGCAAATCAAGGAAAATAAAGCAACCTAACATGCAATAGATTTTAGGGTGTGTTAAGCAAGCTTTAATGAGACTTTTAGGGGTCTAGGCAAGCTTGATTTCCAAAGTGTTTAAGCCCAAAACTCACACCTATTTTAATCTCAACAACAGCCAAAACAATTCACCTAAAAGAATTAATGCAATGCTAAGCTACTAAAATGAACAAGAATTATAGGAAGAAATTGAGCACAATTTTGAAATTTTTTTTTTGAGATCATGCTAGAACTAATAGCATATAGACTTCTTAGAAGACTTACTCAAGAGGATGAACCTCTTTGATGCTCAATTTCAAGAAGTAACACACACTCTTTTTATGTAGAAAATAAAAAGTAGTACAAGTGGAAATTTAATGTGACAATTAAGGACTAAACAAGAGAATCTAAATGACAAAACAAGGAAGATTAAAAGATGAAAAATAAAGTGCAGAAAAATAAAACTCACACTCACAACAAGAAAAAAATGCCTAAAGCAAAAAAAAAATAGAAAGGAAAGGAAAGCAAAAGAAGTGATTCCAAAAGCTTAGACCACACTTGGGTGACTTCTTTCACAAAGGTTGTGAAATCATTAACATAAGCTTTCTTAGGAAAATCACAAGAGGAAGAAGAAGGAATTAAAATGGAAAGAAAAGGAATCCTAAAGCATGACAAAGTGATTCAATGAAAGAACAAGAAATTGAACCAAAGAAATAAAAGTGCAAGGAATTAAAAGATGAGAAATAAATCTACTACTAACAAGACATGAAAGGAGAATAAAATGATAATAAAGGAACAAGAATTAAAGCATAAAAAAAAAACTGCAGAAAAATGGCTAAGAAAGATGCATGAAACTTAAAGAAAAGGAGGAGGAAATGAACCTTCATAAACCCTAAACTCTAAACCCTAAACCTTCCTCTAAGAAAATGGAGGATGGAGAGGTTAGAAATGGGAGAGGGTTAATGCCACTTTCTAGGAGAAAGATGAGTCAAAAATTTTATGTTACTTGCCATAAGGGAGAGATCCCTTGATAAAAGCTTTAAGGGAGAGATTCCTCAAGAGAGAGGATTCTCAATGACACTGAAGAATAAATTGCTCAAAAAGAGTCTTACTTCATTCAATCAATTGTGATTTGTACAAGAGAGACTAGGTGTATTTATAGTCCAAAAGAGGAAGCAAGACATTCAAAACTAGGCAATGTGGGATTTGGGCCTAATTAGGATTAGGAGCATTAATCCCTCTTAGGCCCACTAAAAGGGGTACCTAGCCTTAAGCTAAGGAGTGTCATGGCCTAATCAAGGGGGTGTGGAAAGAGATCCACACTCCTTTGAGTTATTAGGCCCTCTACTCCCCTTACCTCCTTTCCTAAGCTATTTACACCCTAAACTTTAGAAACTAGCATAAATGGCCAAAATACATGGCCTAAAAGGTAGTTAAAAACTAATTAATATTTACAAGAGGAAAACTAAGGACTATGACCTAAAATGTCTATCTCCATCATTAGCTGGGGTCTTGATAAGTCTTTCCGAACCAAGTCCTCTTCAATCCTCCTAACCATTGCCTAGTGAGGGAGCCCTTAGTTGGTAGGATTGCATCAATAAGTATTATTTTCTTTTAATTTTTTCTCTATTACTTTTCAAATGTTTTATCGTTTTATCTTTTTCATATTTATTTTTATAAGACTAAAAAATTGTCATTTTATTAGCTTTATCAATATTATTACATTCAATTAAATATTTTTATGTAATAATATATACTTTTAATTTTTAAATATTATCAATCAATGATGATTACTAATATTCTTCTTTTTTTTTATTGAAGAGGAAGGAGAGAATGTTAATATATATTCGATGTGTGTATCTAAGTTGAGATATTTGTAGATTAATCCCATGAAAAAAAAGGTTCATGTACCAAACTTATCACACATGAAGGGTTGTGATTGAACATGAGTGTAAAATTTTTTTATACTGACAATACATATTAATTAAACTCATTTATTAATGTTTTTTCATGTAATATCATATTTTTAATTTACATGATATTTATTCTTTATTCAAAACTTAAATGTTTATTACTATATTATATAATGATATAACGAGAAAGACTCCAAACCATAGGAGTATTTGATAGAGATGATAACGATTAACCAACATTATACATTTCTACGGAAGCATTTATATAGGGTAACTATCTGTAAATTACTACAAGAAAAATAACTTATGCCTATGGACAACTATTGTCACTAAAAGTCTAAAATTTGTAGGTATAGATACAATAGACTTTGAGACCTACAGATGAAGGTAAAAGTCATAAACTTATACCTACATCTTTCAAATGTAGGTAAAGAGACCACTAACTTTTAAGTACAACCGTAAACAGTAGGTAAAACCCCATATAAAATTTACTCAAATAACCTTAGCTAGAATTAAAATAGATAAAAAAGTTCATGGACAACCTCATTCTATTAAAATCAATGGTAAAATTTTCATTAACTTTAAGGAAATCTGTATTAGATACATGTTGCTAAATTGTATAGGCATACTAAGAATAATCACATAAATACCTCATAAAAATATCATTACATGAAAAAACTGAGGTATGAATTTAAGCTATCAAGTCTCGTACAAATAAACCACAATAAATCAAACTACAATTGCTTCTAAAAACACAAGAAGTAATGCACAAATAACTAGAAAAGAATAACATATTGAAAGCTTTAAACTGAGGCTATGAATCATAAACATGGGTTAGTTGTTCTGGATAATCTCATATAACTAACATCTAGTGCACTGTATATGAATAAACTCTGCAAGTAAACATTTTAGTATGCACTCAAACACAATACACTAAAATAGAAGGCAAAAATAAGGATGATTTTTAAGTTAGGATCACCTGTTTTCTTGCTTTCTCAATCTCCAACTCCAATTGCATGAGCTTCACACGACTTGTTTGTACTTGTTGAACACAAGTCTATGAATTACATAAGAATGAGATTATAAACGCTGGCTAACATTGCTATAAATTCAGTTTTTACAACCTTCTTCCACAATCGACATTTTCAAGCAGCCTTACGATTTTGAGCTTGACGTCTTAGTGCCTACACATAAATATTCATTAACTACAATGTCAGAGAATAAAAAATAATAAGTATTCATGTTTGATATCAAATCTCCAAAACATCTATAGGAGATTTCAGACGGTTAATGTTTTTGTTATCTATAGGATTGCCCAAAGGAAATAACTAGACTCTAAATAATAATAATAAAAAACAAAAGATAACATATGTTTGATGCTTCTTATAAGCAAAATTTGACATGATAAACGAACTTCAATCAAAAGGCATAAGCTGATTTATTATGACTCCATTAACTCAGAAATCAGAAGTTTGCTTACTCCTTACACAATAGTCTCTGATATCCCAAAAATAAATTGCAAAACAGTAAGAGAGGACTTATACTTAATGAATAATAGTATCGGTAGTTGTATCCTATAGCCAATATAAACTATAACTTTCAAGTTAGGAAAGTTGAAACGGGAACCGAACCTGACTAATACAAACACAGTTGAGAATAAAATAGGTAGCTAGCTAGCTTGACAGAATATGCAACCATCAGTAATACAATTAGTCCATGACAAAACCCAAATAAAATGAATCCTCAAGAAATTTTATACACACTACCATTATTCTCCTGTTTGCCAACAACTATGAAAAAAAAAAAAAAACACTAACTGAACAAAACAGATGAAAGCTAGAAGTTTCTATACATATATTGTTCAACTTTAAGAATTTTAGATGTATGCGACTGCAATATAAAAGTTTATAGTTTAAAATTACATGGGTAT
The DNA here is from genome assembly GCA_037954015.1 of Psophocarpus tetragonolobus. Classification (NCBI taxonomy): domain Eukaryota; kingdom Viridiplantae; phylum Streptophyta; class Magnoliopsida; order Fabales; family Fabaceae; genus Psophocarpus; species Psophocarpus tetragonolobus. Next base: position 33,396,552 of record CM075692.1, on the reverse strand, counting down.
AAGAAAGATAAAATAAAGTTGGTTTTCTTTTAAAAAAATATATTGAAGTAGGCTTAAAGAAAAGAAATAGTGGGGTATGATAGCCTAGAATCTTATGAGATAATGAAATAAAACTCTATTTGCTATTGTTTTTAAAATAACATAAGCATATTATATTGGTATAAGTGTACCAGAACTCCATAATTAATCAAGATCTATAGTTAATTTGCTATTATTTGTGGCCTTTTATTAGTCTCTACTATATAAAACTTTGAATGGAAATGATTTAATAAGAAAAAGAGATTTCATTTAATGGATAGAAAATCCATATAATATGCTAGGAAAATTGTTGTTGTTTTACTTTATTATACACGAAAAGTGATTGACAGAGCCGAGCATTGAACTCTACATATAAGTTAAAGAACTCATGATTTTTTTTTGTAAGCAAGATAATATATATTCAATCGCAGCAGAAGTGCAAAACTAGAATGTACAAAACAGTTAAAAAAAAGTATTAATTATTCCAAAGTAAACACGAAAATGGTTACCAAATATTAGTTCTTAATTTACACTATTAATAAAACAAATACCCTCTTTTAATATCTATTTTTCAAAATACTTATTCTATCCTTACATTGATTTGAAAATTAAAAATTAAACTAATATGTCATAAGAGGAACTTGAACCATAGCCTCTTATTTCCTAAATATACACTTTATCACTATACCAACCTTATAACTTTAACAAAAAAATTACTTTAAATATTGATATCCAACATATATAATTGTCCAATTATATTCATAATGTATAATATATCATATTATATAAATTGTATTATATAATAGGACTATGACATTTTGATGTCCACATTTTATGACTATTTTACTTTCTAAACATTTTATGATTATTCTCACTTTCACAAATATAATTTCTCCCTATTAATATATGCTTATATTTCATGATAAATATTTTTAATAAACATGCAAATACACATGTGCAACAATATTTTGAGTTCTATTCAAACTTTTCTCTTTCCATTTTTTTATATTCATTGCATATTTGACATATCCACTGATGATTTGACATGTTTTTATCATGTTATCATAAACAAAAAATATAAAATTAATAAAATATATTTCAAAGCATGTCATAAAACAATTTATATTTCAAAATATAAAATTTTACAAAAAATATTAAATTAAAACTCTATAATTTTTATAATATATTAAAATAAAAATATGAATACGAAAAGATAACGACAATTCCCTTATCATAAAAGAATTAGCTCCTGTTAACCAACCCCAATTGTAAACAAAAAATCCTACCAACTTGACACTAAACTTCATATTTTCACACAATTCAAAGCCAATACTCCAACCTGTTAACAACAAGAAAAATGGGGATGCCAAACTTGTATCAGAGCCTCCAGCAAAATACTTCACCAACAACAGAACCTAAGTGCAATGAGTTTCTTCAGTATCTACCTGAGCAGCCCCAATCGACATTCATTCCAAACCAACATTGAATTCTAAATAAAGTGACAGACTCCAATAATAGAATTTTGCACACAGAACCAAATATTGACAGCCTCCAAAAAAGACTCCAATAACTGAACCAAACTCTATTTACCTCCTTGACCAAGGCCATACCCACCAGATCCAGGCCAGATTATCGTAGACCTTTGCAACCATATGCTGGGTATTAGTGCAGATCGAGGCTATAACCATTGTGAAATTATTAGATATTTTAGGTAGCATACCAGAAAATAAAGTACTATTGAGAAACAAATAAATTATTTGTTGTGTAGATTTTTCTAAATCAATAAAAAATTTAAAACTAATAAAAGCTCATGAATTGAAATGAAATTATAGCACTTTAGTATCCGAGCATTCATCATGAAATTCTATGTACGCCTTATTTGTATAAAAACCTTAGATCAGTTTTGTGGGAAATTAAATACCTCCACATTATGTTTTAGACAATTTCTTAAAAGGTTACATATAAATTTAGAATATTTATTAGAATATTATAAAAGTTTTACCTACATTTTGTATATATTTTTGGGAGTTATAAGGTTAGATTGGTGACAGTGTCTATGTGTGGAGAGAAGGTGAAAGAGAGATATGTTCAAATCTCTCAACTAACAAAACTAACATATTAATAACTAACATTTGCCTATTAAAAAAATAATAAGAGTTTTATGTATATTTAATTGTGTGTAAGTATAAGTGACTTTTTTTTGTAATGAAAGTTTTATAGAGATAAATGGAATGAGAAGTATTTTAATACTTCTCATAATATATGTGTCTTCAAAAAAAAAATAGTGTATGTGTATTTTATTTTATATAAGTTAGTCTTTCTGTACATATAAACATATAATAATAATAATAGTTAGGAAAATAAAATGTATATAAAATTAACATATTATGATGTAGATCATATAATAAATTATATTTCTTACTAATGCAAGTAATAAATTAATATTCTTGTTTTTATACTTCATCACACTTTATTTTTATTTTCATTTTTTCCTTTCATCAAAGAAAAAATAAGTACAAAGTCTACCGTCTTTTATATTCAGATTTCTAAATAATAAACAATATAATAACCTAGTTTTTTTTATTTTTTGAATATATTAAAATACTACTATTGTTTCTTTGTTTTTTTTATTCAAGAATAGAGAAGTTTCTCTTTTATTTCTTATGTTAGAGATCGATTTGGTGAAATAGACGTATGTATATATAGATGCATACAAAAAAAGTTTGGATTTTAAAGATTAAAAATAATTTTTGGTGAAATTTTAAGGATAAAAAACTTCTTATGTAACTCATACTTTTTTAAGTACAATTTATTATTTTGAATTTAACTAAACATTTTTAATGTAACAAACAAAAAATTTTCCAAGGTGTGTTTCTATCATGTTTGTGTTATATTTAAACATCAATATAGTAATGTATTCTTTTTCATCTTTTCGATGTTTTAGTGTTTCATTTTTATTTTCTGTATCTGATTTATTATTTTAAAGTCTAATTAATGTAACTTTATAAACATTTCCTTATTTAATTTTCACTAGAAGTGGTGCAAGAATTAAAAGTAATACATTAAAGGTGAGAATTCTAATTTATTTATTTTTAGTTTCATTAAGTATTTCTTAGTCTGTGCAATAACCTTAAGTATTTGATTAAGGGTTTATATGGTGGACATATGATAAGATAAAATAGGATAATTATTGACTATCATATCTTAATTTATTATTTGTTGCTTCACTCAGGTATGATAACTGGTCTTATTATACTCTTGTCCCTATAACAATTGAAGGGATAAATCATAGATATATCAAAATATTGCAGGATATATGATATACTGTAAAAAAGTTTTATATCAAAATCCAATTATAATTTTTTGTTATAAAAAATTTGGTGATTTCACCATTTTTTTTTTAATTTTACATAAGTTAAGTTAAATATTAATTATAAAGTTTAATTAGTATGTATTAACATTATAAAATTTTTTAGTAAAGTTTAATTATAATTCTTTATTTATAGTAAATTTATGATTTTATTAATTAATATGTTAAAATTTATATAAATTAAGAATTGTGATTAAATGAAAATATAAAATTCTTTTTTATTGTTAGTGTATACTAATTAAACTCTTAATTATAATATATTTTAATTAATTCTTACTATATGTTTTTCTTATTTATTATTGATTCTATCTATATCTATCATTTTCTTCCTCTTATAAAAATTCGTATGTTTAATTTAAAACTATATATATATGGATGATGAGAAATAATATTATGTTTTTTTACTTAAAAAACTATATAAATTATATGTAAAACTTTTATCTTTTATGTTATATTTTTTATTATTATATTTTAATAACTGTATTAAATAATTAAATATAAATTATTTTTATAAATATTTAAATCTAAAAAATTATTCAACAAAATAAAATATATTAATTATATTAATTTGTGTATTTATTAATTATTACTCTCTATTTCATTTTATTAATTTTTTAAGATTTTTCCACACATATTAAGAGAAAAAAATAAATGAGTTAATTAATAGAATATATTTACTAAATATTCAATGCATTATATTCATTAGTTGCTTTTATTAATTGCAGTAGCTGAGAATTTGACAGACATAAAATTAAAAAAAAAAATTATATTGGTGAGAGTATTTATTTAGAAGAATATTTAAATAAACTTGTAACTATTATATTAAAATAAATAATTAATTAATTTAAAATTTTATAAAAAAGCTAAAACACTTGATAAAATAAAAAGAAAAGAGTATGTAAAAATTTATATGATAATAATATTAAATTAAAAACAAAACTAACGGAAAAATTAATTATGGGTGTCAGTAGCAACATGTCTTTATAGTAATGAAAGCGGTAAAGTTTAAAGTTTTGGTAGAAAAACGAAAAAAGAAAAGTGAGTTAATAATAAATAAATTTATTTTTTCCCCAAAAATATGTTATTAATTATATAGTAAGAATTAGTTAAAATAAGACAATACAATTAGTGTTTAATATTATATAAATAATTTAATATTAGTTGTTATAATATTTACATATTATATAATATATTAAAATATACATAATAAATTATATATTATTTATAAATAATATATAATTTTCATTAAAAATATATAAGCTTTTTATATAATATATAATAAATATTCAATTTATATAATAATATATTATAATTTTTTATTTAGCATACTATCTTGTACATATTATATTTATAATCTTGTAGAAAAAAATAAATTAAATTATTTATTAAATGTTAAAAATTAAATAATAATAATTTCAATATTTTTAAATGTTAACTATAATTATAATTTTTATAATTTAAATAAAAATAACTGTATAAATGAAATAATTTTATATTTTTTAAATTATATAAATTAAAAGCTAATTTTTAAAATTAAAATTACATATAATTTTAATAAATAGTAATTCTCGTGATTTACCTTATCATCCTATACTTCTTTTACAAGAATCTTATCCTATACTTATTCCATTATGATTTTATCATATTCTAACAAAGGAGTATGAAGGTAAAATGTGTTAAAAATTTGCTGAAAACAAGTACGCATGTATTTGATACTGAATATCTGTTCCACAACAAGTAGAAGAAAGAAAAATATAAACTGAAAAAAAAAAAGAAGAAGAGAGAAGTAAATAACTGTCTGAAAATGAAAGAAAATAATGAAAAGAATATATCTAATAAATAATTTTACTAAAATATATCAACTAATTTATATTAATTAAAGATAAAATTAAAATCTTATAAACTTAAAAAATAATAAATAATTATATATATTTTCTTATAAATTTATTAAAATAACTAAAAATAAATTATTTGCTTTAATACAGTTTTAACATCTCAAACCACAAATCAAATTCAACCACACAGCTTAAAGTTCTAAAATCAAACCATCCAAACTAAAACTGTATTGGACTGTTTTTCGTATGAATGATTCGATTTTCATTTTCAAATCGAATTCAATTTTAAACAACACATGCTCTCTTTTAAGTCAACATAAAACTTTACTCTCTTTTTTTTCACATTTATTCCACTGAATACAACGTAATTCATAAATTTTTCTCTTTCCTACTGCAAATTTAGAGTAAGTAGTGAATTTTTTTTTTTCTAAATTTAGAGTAACAAGAGAAGAATTTTTTCGAGCAGTAGCGGCATGATACAATAGATTTGGCGAATTATGTCAGGAGACATTGGAAACAGTATATCATATATTTTCCTATCTATATATATATGTGTCAAATAATGCTGATAAACCAATGGATCCATGATGAGTATGTTTTTCAAAAGACATTTAATCAATTCTTGCAGCAGTATCCAAGAACCATGATGAGAGAACATACAAGATAGAATTAAGTGGTTAATTCTGGTTGGAGTTACAGTATATTTGGAATACAATAGCTCTGTCATCTTTGCTGCCAGAATTTAGGTTCTCTCTTGGCCAATGGTTGATGATGGCCTCTGCAACATGTCTGAATTCAAGGTATTAGCATCATTTATATACACCACGTACGCGCTAGCTGGTACCATTAATTCATTGTGAAATTGTAGGTGGAGAGCCAATTATTATAGGGGGTGACAGTAACTATTATTTTGAGTAATCCAAGAATGGTTGGTTAAGCAAGTTATTCGTTTTGGAGTACTTATTCGTCGACAAAAAGTTCGGATTATTAAACCTAAACAACCCATATAGTTTCCTATTAAATTTATAAATTATATTGTCACTCAACTAAATTTTAAGATTGTTTTGTAATAAAATATATTAGGACTTATGATTGAGTGAGCAAACTTATGGATTAAGAAGATCACAATTGTAATTTGACAAAAAACTCCTATTGTTTCTGTCAAAAACCGTGATTTGTGCAGCAGTAATTGACGTGGCGTAATTTTAGGATGTCTTTATATTTGATGTGCTGTATTCATGCAAAAGTTGTGTGTTGTTTTTATTAGGATCATTTATGTTTAATTAATTCCATAATTATAGGGATCTGTTTTAGGATTGGCAGTCTGCATTTCCTAAAATATGTAGCTGACTCATGTATATTTATAGAGGGTTAATAACCTCATAATAATAAGATAAGAAACTATCCTATTTCTTCTAAATTTCAGATGGTATCAGAGCACCCGATCCCTGGGAGTCTCTGACCGTGCCGTCAAACCTAAACCGCAGCCTTCATTGCTGCACGACCTATAACCTAAAATCGCAGCTTTCATTGTTGCGCTACCTTTAAGTCTTGGTGCTAGCCTTCATTGCAGCAGAATTCTCTACCTTAATCTCACCTTGTTATGGCTCAAGTCGTGAACCTGGAAACTGGGGACAACCCTCAAACCGTTGGAGAAATGCAGAATATTCATCCAACTTATCGGTTAAATGGAAAGAACTATCTCAAATGGTCTCAAATCATTAGGACCATCTTGAAAGGAAAAGGGAAGATCAGTCACTTGACCGGTAATGCACCTAATGAAACTGATCCTAAATTCAAATCATGGGATGAAGAAGACTCTATGATTATGGCATGGCTGTGGAATTCGATGATTCCAGAAATCAGTGATACCTGTATGTTTCTGAAATCAGCAAAGGAAATTTGGGAGGCAGTTGAACAAACTTATTCTAAGGCGAAGGATGCTGCTCAAATCTATGATGTAAAAGTGAAAATCGTGGCTGCCAAACAGGGAAATAAATCAGTCACAGAATATGCCAATCAACTCAAGTCTCTATGGATGGAATTGGATCACTATCGAGTTATAAAAGCAAAGTGCTTAGAGGACTCAGCAATTCTAAAGGAGTATATTGAACAAGATAGGGTCTATGATTTTTTGGTAGGCCTAAACCCTGAATATGACCAAGTCCGAGTCCAAATCCTGGGAAAAGAAAAAGTTCCAGGGCTTAATGAAGTGGTGGCCATTATCCGGAGTGAAGAAAGCAGGAGAGGGCTGATGCTGGAAAACCCAACCATCGAAAGCTCTACAATGATAGCCGAAGGAGGAACAATTATGATTGCTAACCAGAGAAAAAATTGGGTTCCTAGTATGGAGAAAAAACATGAGGAGGTTTGGTGTACTTATTGTAACAAGCCGCGCCACACAAGGGAAAAATGTTGGAAATTACACGGAAAACCCCCAAGCCAAGAATGGGGGCTGAAAGGTGGAAAGACCTCAAGCAGAGAATGGGGATCGAAAGGAGAAAACTCAAGTCGAGAATGGGGGCCAAAAACCCCAAGTCGAGAATGGGGGCCGAAAGGAGGCTTACACAAAAAAGGAGGGAAAGGACAAGCATACATTGCTAATGGGCAAAGTGAAGAATTTGTACAGTTGAATCATGAAGAAATAGAACGGGTAAGATCAATTCTTAGTAAATTGGAGAAGCCCACAAGTACAGGTACGTGCTCATTGACATATTCTGGTAAGTTTCCATTTTTGTTTGAGTTCAATGTTTCAGATACACCATTTACACATTACTGGATATTAGACTCTGGAGCCACTGACCATATGACCCCCTTACCCAAATACTTCTCCACATATTCCCCATGTCCTAGCAACAAGAAAATTTCCACCGCAGATGGAACCCTTATAACTGCAGCCGGACAAGGAGAGGTTCAAATAAGCCCATCCATGACTTTAAAAAATGTCCTTCATGTCCCTAAACTATCTACCAACCTGATTTCTATACAAAAACTCACCAAAGATCTTTCATGTAATGTTGTCTTTTACAGCAATGCTTGTATATTGCAGGACAAGAACTCGGGGAGGACGATTGGACATGCTAGAGAATGGAATGGCCTATACTACATGGAGAATCCTAATCTGCCTACCAAGAGTCTTATATCTACATCCACCATGACCAATAAAGAGAAAGTTCAACTTTACCATTACCGGCTAGGACATCCGTCATTCCGAGTCATAAAAGTGTTGTTTCCTTCCCTGTTTAAAAATTTAAATGTGGAGAGTCTCCATTGTGAGGTGTGTGAGTTTGCGAAACACAAGCGTGTACCTTTTCCCATTAGCAATAAGATGAGTTATCTCCCGTTTTCTCTTGTTCACACTAATGTATGGGGTCCTGCTTATGTTCCTAATATCTCAGGTGCTAAATGGTTTTTAACATTCATTGATGATTGCACCCGGGTGACTTGGGTGTTTTTATTAAAACAAAAATCTGAAGTCAGCTCCGTTTTTATCCAATTTGTCTCAATGATTAAAAATCAATTTGGAGTTAGTATCAAAAGAATTAGGTCTGACAATGCCAAGAACTACTTTAATCTTGTACTAAACTCCTTTTGCCAACGGGAAGGGATAATCCATGAGTCCTCATGTGTGAACACACCTCAACAGAATGGAATTGCAGAAAGGAAAAATGGGCACCTATTAGATCAAACTAGAGCTCTACTTTTTCAAAACCATGTTCCTAAGAGATTTTGGGGGGAAGCTCTTCTTATTGCCACCTACCTAATTAATAGGTTACCCACTAAAATTTTAAACTCAAAAAGTCCCATGGAAGTTCTATCCTCATTCTACCCACACTTAGACCCTACAAATAAACTCCAACCTAGGATTTTTGGGTGTGTATCCTTTGTGCATGTTCATAGTAATGAAAGGGGAAAGTTGGATCCTAGGGCTGTTAAGTGTGTCTTCTTAGGGTACTCTACCACACAAAAGGGGTACAAATATTTTCAACCCCTCTCAAAAAGATTCTATGTGTCAAGAGATGTCACCTTCAATGAACAAGAAAATTACTTTAAACAGCCTCATCTTCAGGGGGAGACAGTAAGAGAGGAAGATAAGACTCTCATGTTCCCAAATATGATGTTTGGACCTGAAATTGTACCTAAAACTAAGGGAAGTATTGAGCATTCTGCACCTGAACCACCTGAACCAGTGAGACCTCCTACATCTGCACCTGAACCAATGAAACAGCCTGCACCTGCACCTGAGGCCATTCCAAGATCCGGTAATGTCCAAGAATCCAACCCACCGTCACTGCATGAGGTAACACCTTCAAATCCTATAAATTTAAGTGATTCTAATGAACTCTTGTCTGAAAATATAGAAGCACAGGTGGACCAAAATCTGGACTTGCCCATTGCCCTTAGAAAGGGAACTAGAACATGCACCCAACAACCACGTTATCCATTGTCAAATTTTTTATCCTTTGAAAAATTCTCTCCTACCTATAAAACTTTTCTCACTAACCTCAACTCCACACACACACCTTCCTCTGTATCTGAAGCATTGACTGACAGGAAATGGAAACATGCCATGGATGTGGAAATGGAGGCGTTACACAAAAATAGAACATGGGAACTTGTCATCTTACCTCCTGGAAAAAAACCAGTTGGATGTAAGTGGGTGTATACAATAAAGTATCGGGCCGATGGGACAATCGAACGTCACAAAGCAAGGTTGGTGGCTAAAGGCTTCACTCAAACCTATTGAGTTGATTACTTGGAAACATTTGCCCCGATTGCTAAGATGAACACGGTCAGAGTAATATTGTCATTAGCAACTAATAATGATTGGGATCTGCAACAATTTGATGTGAAGAATGCCTTTTTGCATGGAGATCTTGAAGAAGAAATATACATGGAATTGCCACCTGGTTACAACGGACATGTTGCTGCTGAAACTGTTTGCAAACTAAGAAAGGCTCTATATGGGCTGAAACAATCCCCAAGAGCATGGTTTGGAAGATTTACCAAGGTCATGACAGGTTTGGGCTACAAACAGAGCCAAGGAGATCACACATTATTTATCAAACATTCAGTTTCAGGAAGAGTAACACTTTTATTAGTGTATGTAGATGATATTATAGTAAGTGGGGACGACAAGCAGGAACAACAAGTGTTAAGTGAATGTCTTGCCACTGAATTTGAGATCAAGACGCTAGGGAGACTTAAATATTTTTTGGGAATTGAAGTGGCTCATTCCAAGAAAGGGATCTTTATATCTCAACAAAAGTATATTATTGACTTGCTTAAAGAAACAGGGAAGATAGGTTGCAGACCAGCAAACACTCCAGTTGATCCAAATATAAAATTGGGAAGTATGGAGGAGGATATTGCTGTGGACCAGGAGATGTATCAAAGACTTGTGGGCAGGCTTATCTACTTATCTCATACTAGACCAGACATTGCTTTTGCTGTAAGTCTAGTTAGTCAATTTATGCACCAACCAAAGAAAGCTCATCTACAAGCTGCCCTTAGAATTGTTCAGTACTTAAAAGGAACCCCTGGAAGAGGAATTTTGTTCAAACGAAACAAGAGTGTAAGTCTTGAAGCATATACAGATGCGGATTATGCAGGGTCAGTTGTAGATAGAAGATCAACCACGGGATACTGTACCTTCCTTGGTGGAAACTTAGTCACTTGGAAGAGTAAAAAACAAAGTGTAGTGGCTAGATCAAGTGCTGAAGCGGAATTTCGGGCAATGGCTCACGGAATATGTGAACTTCTATGGCTGAAGATTATATTGGAAGACTTGAAGATAAAGTGGGACGAACCTATGATATTATACTGTGACAATAAATCGGCAATTAGCATAGCCCACAACCCGGTGCAACATGATAGAACTAAACATATTGAAGTGGCATGATTTGCACACCATATGTGTCTACTCAGAACCAACTTGCAGACATCCTCACCAAGGGACTGAACTGCAGTAACTTTGAAGGAATTATATCCAAGCTGAGAATGGAAAACACCTATTCACCAGCTTGAGGGGGAGTGTCAAAAACCGTGATTTGTGCAGCAGTAATTGACGTGACGTAATTTTAGGATGTCTTTATATTTGATGTGCTGTATTCATGCAACAGTTGTGTGTTGTTTTTATTAGGATCATTTATGTTTAATTAATTCCATAATTATAGGGATCTGTTTTAGGATTGGCAGTCTGTATTTCCTAAAATATGTAGGTGACTCATGTATATTTATAGAGGTTAATAACCTCATAATAATAAGATAAGAAACTATTCTATTTCTTCTAAATTTCAGAGTTTCTTTAATTCTAATTTCAAATAAATCCTATTAATCTATTACAATGATTATCAATTTTTTTATAAATTATTAAGTTGGAGTGATTTATAAATTGTTTGATAATCCACTTCATTGAGACTAATCACTTATTAATGAGTTCCATTAGGTATTTATTGAAATCATAATAAGAGTTCGAATGAGACTAGAACCTTATAATCCCAATTATAAGAGAATAATTAGTTATTCATAATATTTTTTATAGGTTTTCATGGTATTTAGAAAGTCAATTATCACAAATTAAGGAATATATATATATTAAAACATAAAAGAATAAAAGTCTTTAGAGTTTAGGGGCTCTTTAACCATTGGAGTCTCCTCCCAAGTCTTATAAAATTATTGAGTCATAGGCCAATATAATTATACATGATTACACTTCTTTTAAACTTGATCTCACGTATCCATATTTAATTGTTTCTACCTTTTCTTTCCTTCTATAAACTTTTATATAAAATTAATTGATAATTAATCTAAACTAAATAAAATAAAACAAGAATAAGTAACTTTAAAATGGGCGAGTTCACAAAATGGAATGCTGAAATGTAACATTGATGCAGACACTTCTTAAGATGCATAATTGCTTTGGAGTTGTTCTATGTATTCTTTTATGTGAAAAATTTCATGCAAGCTGAGGCATGGGGTCTCAAGCAAGCTTTTATTGGACCACTAAGCTACAGCTAGACAGGCTTGTTTTCCAACTAGATTGCAAGCCTAACCGTTATAGATGGTTTATTCATAAAATATGTAGGCCACTCGTTTTCTGTCTCTTTTTTTATACAAAAACTCAATGTAAAGTCTCACATTATTTATATAATAAAAATGTATATATTAAAATAAGTTATTATGGTGCAAATTCCTTAATTTACTACCTTTTTTACGTATGTGATTAACAGGTCTAGTGATTTAAACAAAGGAGATCCTCACATGCATCCTGTCAAGGTTAAAAATAAAAATATCTGAAAAATTAATAAATATTTTTATATTTTATTACTAAAAGATAGAAATTTAAGCTTCCACATATTATGTAAAAAAATGTAGTCACTCTCTGTTAGTTGCTTTCTGTATCCTTCCTTGATAGGAACATCTAAGCTTCATGCTAGTATCCAAGAATTTGAGCGTATACCATCTTGGTTAGTATTGGTACCAATTGAATACTACCTACCAAGTAACAACTCATTTGCAATATGCAACAAACATTTTGCTTTACATCTTGCACGTGATGAATTCCTTTATTTTATTAAAAAGAAAATCTGTTAATCCCATATTTCCATTTCTTAGCTAAGGACGGCTATTTATCTTTTATTATTAAAAAAAGTTTTTTTTTTCTTTTCAAACTCTTTCTCTACAAATATTTTTAACCTTTTATAAATATAAAAATTTAAAATACATTAAATTTAAAATGTTGTGTTTTAAATATTTGATAATTAAGTTAATTTAAATTTATTCAATTTTATTTTTTTATAAAGTATTTCAATTTTCACTGAAATAAAAATTTGTTTTACTATTTAACAATATTTAATAATTTAAATCAATTAATGATACTTTTCGACCAAATATTTTTTTGTTGCCAACAATTGTAAAAAAATCTCAGTTAATGTTAATTAAAAGTTTTTCGACTAATGTTAGCCAAAGTTATTTTTAGGTCCATATAAATCAAAATTATTTTATTTAACAAAATTTAAGGTTAATTTTCAACCAACAATAGTCATAAATACTTGTTGACTATGTGGCCAAAAAATTTTCTCAATTATATATTGCAACAGTGTAAATAACTTACAACGTTGTGACTAGTGCACCAGAGTTTTATATATCTTATACATAACTTTCACAGTAAGATGAGAATTGAGCACAATATTGTAGACTCAAATTAGGTCATCAATGCACATCTCATAGTTCTCTGCAATAGGTCAAACATGTAATTAACACTTTAGAGTTTTGCATGCTACACAGATTAGCTCCAACCATCTTTCATAGTATTATGGAGTATTCAATAATGCTATGAATGACTCATTGAAACTCCGTCTATCTAACCCACAACTCTCACAATAAGATGGGATGAACCATAAGAATGTGGACGTAAATGTGATTCTCAATGCACCTTTCACAATACTATTATAGCATAGGCTACAAATTTATGTCTAATACTTTAAAGCTTCGCATACCATACTAAGGTTTTAGAGTATTTTCCACAAGTGTGTGGAATATGCCATAGTATTATAGTATACACAATAAAATTTAGTATATCTCATGCAATTCCCATGTCATGGTAGGCTCGACCACAAGAGTGTGGATCTAAATTTGGTAATCAATACACTTATGATGGTATCATGTAGTAAGAAAAAGTGTGTTGTAACTAATGTTATGGAACTTTGTATACTGATAAATAACTTTAACCAACATTAGGACAAAATCTTATCAACATATCATAAAATGACAAAAGTCAACAAAAAAATAACTCTGATTGACATAAACTGAAAAATAATCTTAATCGATGTTAATCGAAAAATTTTAGGCAATGTCAAGCAAAAAATAACCCTGGTTGATTTCAATAAAATCAGTCAATTTAAATAATTTCAAATTTTTATTCTTAATAAATTTAAAATTCTACAATTTTAACTAATAAAAAAGTGTTTTAAAAAAAGTTTTTAAAGTTGACTAAAAATTTAAATTCTTTTAAAATTTATTATCCAAACAATTTATTTCATCATAAAATTTTTAAATGAAATGAATTCTTCTTCTATTAAAATTCTTCATCCAAATAAAATGAATCTTTCTCTTAAAATTTCCCAATGAAATGAATTTAACTTGTAAGTATGATGTTGCTTAACATTTTAATTAACATTAGAAATGTTAAAATTAATACTTATATACACGTAAATATGCATATAACAAATTATAAGTTTTTTTTTTCGTTTAACAACTAAAACATTTTACTTTACTCTCTAAAATGAAGAGGAACGGGAGGGAACTTATTCCTTCTTAAATAAATCAGCCAATAAAAGAGGATAAATCATAAAGGAGGTGGCATACACGTGAAAGGTCGGTTGTAACATGGGACCCGTAAAGGGTGGCTCCATATCCGCCGTTGCTTCTCATCAGCGCGGCAACCTACGAGCCGTAGATCTTTTCAGTTTCCGTGTGACTTTCATTGCGTGTGTTACTATTTTGCTTACTTCTTAATTTCTTATGGCTCCCACGTGTCAGCACGAATACATGCCCCTGCCCTGTTACATCATGCCAACCTTACACCTGACCTGTCCCATTCATCTTAAATCCAAAAGATAACGTTCACCTTTTATTTTCATTGACCGTTAAGTACGCTAATTTATTTTGCTAAAATTTAAATGCACACATTGAAATTTGAAAATATTACATCTCCTAACTCATTTTGTTTTAAAAACTACTATTAATAAAAATACTCCAATGAGTGTATTTATCAAATTTAATCATTATACGATAAAAGTAACATGAATTTTAGTTGAGTGGAATGAATTGGCAAGAATTTTTTTTATTGAAAAGAGAGTTGGTTTGGCATGGGTAAAATGTGCTAAGGGCATAATGGCACGCGGTATTTACACAAGCTTAAGCAACCGCGTGCTAATATTCCAATGAAAAGATGCCACGTTGGTTCATGGAGTGTGTACGTGGCTTATAAATAAGCAGGCACTATCCCATGGTTTCCGTCACAAGTTACAACGCATTAATTAAGCAGTTAAAGTTAGAAGTGGAACTTGGGAAGTCGAATTGTTCCATTTGCATTTTGCAACTTTGGTTGAAAGTTTAAGGAAATCCAGAGATAAAAAAATGGCCGGAGACGGTGCAGCTACATGCATAGATATCCTCCTCGCCATCATCCTTCCTCCTCTTGGAGTCTTTCTAAAATTTGGTTGCCAGGTACATCTTTTTCTTTTCAGAAATATTATTTTACATTAAATTTTGTTGCTTTTTAATTCCATGTTTATGAGTCTGTCACTAATCCAACACATGGTTCATGGTTTGTTTGTTGGATGCAGGTGGAGTTCTGGATTTGTTTGCTGCTGACCCTTTTTGGTTATATACCTGGAATTATCTATGCTGTCTATGCTATCACCAAGTGATCGCCTTTTAACTTTTGTAAGTGACCATTTTACATGGAAGAGGCTCGTTTATCTTTCTTCTTTTTTCTAGTAAAATCAATATTTGCTTCAAGGAATTCGGGTTTCAAACACTTTGGCCGTTTGAATTTTTTTGAGGACCTGTCATATGTTATTTCTAGCAAGTTTCTTGTACTTGAGTTCTTCATAGCATCTTCGGATTGCAGTTTACAAGTCTCAAACTCAGTGTAAAACTTATAATGAATTGTTTTTTCTTTAAACTTCAGTTAAATTCATCTCAACTTAACTTCTTAATTGTTATCTAGACACATACTTTCCCTGTTCAACTGTTTTCAAATTAATATGAGCAACACATTTTTCTCTTTTTTATAAAAAAGAAAATAATAATATCTTAATTATGAAAAAACTGGTTATAATTAACAAAGAAGACAAAAGATTAGGTGTGGCTTATAAAAAAAAGAAGTTTAGAATACGACGCTAATTTCTGGAGCTAATAATTGTGATTAAAGGAGTTTTTAGTGATTAGCTTTACTTTTATAGTGGACTTCCTAATTTCACTGCTGAAATGATACTTTCTTTGTGGCAGGTGGACAATAAATAGATGTCATGGGCGTTTCTGTCTTTCAACTCTGATATTAGTGTTTCTTTCATATATCATTGTCAATGTTGTCATTTTCTTGTGTTCTGTTTTAAAATCCCTTTGTTTTTAGCTTAAGAGAGAGTTGAGTGTGTAGCTAGTATGTAGTCTCTGTAGTTGCTAATCGATTTGAGATACTCAATTTGATTTGTATCAGTGATTTTGTTCATGTATCTTATGTAAATTGTGTTATTTGTTCCTTTCAAATTAATAACATGAATTTATTCTTATTATATTCTGTTTTGATTTAAGAAAGCTTGTAATTTTTTGTTAAGGTATTATGTCAATGTCATTCCTCTATTCGACGGGGACAATCGACAAGGTTCTTGTATTATTGAGCGCCTTTTGCACATATTCAGTCTTATCTTTGTTTATGATAAAGATTAACGATAATGATTAATATTGAGTTGGCCAAATAAATTTGTCCAATGATATTACCAAAAGAATCTGATTCAATAACAGTATATCTTGATAAACAAGCACATAATTCGTTTTTAACTCTTTAATTTTTATTTAATAAATTTAAATGGTTGTTATTTTCTTTTGGGTTTAATAGGGGGTTTTAATAGGGGGGTGTATTCTCGGACTGGTATGTTAACTCGAGAGAGTGCTTATTATCATGTTCCAATTGAAAATGAAGTAGTATGGTGTTTGCCTCCTTGTACTTTAATAAACTATTGTTTCTCTATTGAATAAAATCTTTGCTTTTTAAAAAAAAAAAATTTAATAAATTTAAACATAAATAGTACGATGAAAACGATGATAAATTTGGCGGAGATCCTTTGAGAAGTTCAGCAGAAAGATTAAAAAAATCATGAAGGCTTTCCTTCTTTTATACTCATATGATTGATTCGCTTGTTTCTTAGGGGTTCAACATAGAGCTCTGTCTGGTAGCTACAATTATGATAAACCCTGAAAGCAAATTAAAGCGACATTTTTTTAATTTGTATTAAATTATATTTAACTCAACTCTTTTTATTTTTTATTTTTTGTCTTAGTTTTTCTTTTAAAATTAAAAATATTAAATTGAATATAAAATATAAAAATAATAGTTAAAAAAACACGACATATAAATTTGCATCTTACTGTTGATAACAAGAGCTGGTACCCTAGTTTTGTCACCAACTGGCAAACCCACAAAAAAGGCGATCCATGAAACTCTCTGCAGTGTAGTTTCCTCCTATACAGAATTTTTCCTTTGGAATCCTCCAATATGCGGTATTTAAGTTTGAATATGAGAAATTATTAGAGGATTTCGAACAGCGTTTAACTAATAATTTCTCATAAATTGTAGATCAAATGTCACTACTAGTCAAATTTGTTATTAATTAGCTGCTGGAAAGAGTTTTCTTTTCCACTCGAATTAAATTACTTCCGTTCAAATTCTCCCTATTTTTGTTATTTAGCCAAATTTTCCTACTTTTAGACAACAGTGGTCATGTGGCAGTTTTAGAAAATACTGCTTTATCTACTATGGAAATGAGTCAAATGACCATCATTTGGATGTGATCCATTGCATTTTATCATGAGAAAGTAACTAAACTAAACATGCTTTTAAGTAAAATCTGAACTTTAAATTGTATAGAAAAAAAAAATAGAATTGTAAAACAACACCTTATTAAAAATGATTAGTTAAAATTTTCAACAGAAATTAATTATCAACAAAAATATTAAATATTTTATTCCAATAACATAGTCAAAATGTAACAAGCACCGATTTTAGATGTCTAAAAATGTGTTTTAAAAATATTAAAACATGATCTATTTTTAAATTATAAGTTATTTTGAAAAATAAGTTAAATACTTGAAAACCAAACTTAAATTTAGAAAAAAACTTTTAAAAATAAATTATTTTTGAGAAACTAAAAATTTATAGTTTATAATTATTCTTTAACAAATTTTTTTAATTGTTTAACATTTTTTTATTCTGTGAAATTGTACTTAAAAAAATTAATTATTATCAAGTCCTTCACAAAAAAAATTATTATCGAGTTATTTTTCAGTAAATTCATTGTAACAAAAATTAATTATGATTATAATTGATTACAAAATATTTTATTATACATTGATTATTAATAATCTATTTTTTTTTAATTTCTCAAATATACCCCAATTAGATACACTTAATATTTTAAATATTTAAATTATAATTTAGGCTAACTACATAAATGAAAAGTGGCAACAAAGACAATTGTGACATGGCAATGATAGTTGTGCAACAAGGCAATAACGTGTCCAAGTAAAATTTACAATAGTCTCCAGCGACATCCGACAAGTCATTAAAACTTGGAAAGTGGAACGTTTGGACAATCTCAGACACATTGATCATGTTCGTAATGTTATGCAACTACTCACTGTCATATTTGCGTTCGGAACTTATATATCTTCCGTAATTAAACCTTAATTTGTCACTTCTATTAACTTATTTCAGACGGCTATTGAAAAGTTAATACGTCTGCCTAAATCATAAGAAGAATTTTTTGTTATCAGCAGATATGACAAATAAACACTTACTTGTAAATAATTTTAGAAGAAGTTGACGAAATGTAAAATACCAATTTGTTAAATCAGGAACAGAGACGAGATATACATATGCACCTCATATTTGTATCTTCGCTTCACTCTTATTTTAATGATTAAAATATTTATTTGTTTAAAAAAAAAAGACAAATAACTTTGCATTTATCAGATAACATTTAAAGTAATATAATTTTATTTAAACAAATTATTATCTACCAAAATATTATTATAATTTTTTTGCAGGTATAAAATGGGTATGAATATACCCAATACCCGATGAGAATGGGAATGAAGACATAAATCTCATACCTTACGCGGATTGAAACGAGTTTCAAGAACAGGGATGAGGATGAGAATGTTATACCCGTTCTCACCCTATACCTCATTGTCATGCCTAATCAACATCATATGGAAGCTCAACATAAATAATAATTGAACAGAATTTGTGTTGTTATTTTTATCTATTTATTAGTATTTTTCAAAATTAATAAATAAATAAAAAGCTATTAGTTTTATAAAATTAATCTTAATATTGATATTAAATTGAAAAGCCAAATTAACTTTTTTTTTTCAAATCCCGCCATCATTTAGACTTTGTTTAGTTTGGAAGGAAAGTAAAGAAAAAATATAAAAGAAAAAAATAAAAAGAAAAGAGAAATAAAATAATATGAAAATTGGAGTGATCTAATTGAGTAAAAAAATCTAAAAAGGAAGGAAAAAGATAAATTAAATTGGTTATAATTATAAAACTATCCATATATTTATTAATTGGTTTTTAATGATTATTTTTACCTTATTTGATAAATCTCATTATATATTTATAATTTTTTAATTAGAAAAAATTAACAATACAAAATATTACTAAAAAGTTCATAAAAACTTATAATTGAATACTATAATATATTAAAAAATTTAAATTTATAGTAATTTTATATTTCAAACTCTTGAATTACTAGTTATTTTTTTACTAAAGACAAAAATAATTTATAAAGTGGTTATTTTCTAATACAAAGTTCTAAAATAATAAATTATAAAAAATAATAGTTTCTTTTCTAATATTTAATATATTCTCTAAAATAAATTTTCGGATATCTACATTAATTTGACAAAACATCAGGAATTATTAATTATATAATTTACTCATGAATTATAATGTAAGATAAATTTGTAAGATAAATTTGTTCAATTGGTTGAGTACTTGAATAAGGTAGGTAAATTATTGTAAACTTTATAACATGTATTTGATTTTTATGGGAGAAAATGTCATAAAAGATTTTTTTTTTAGAAAAAAATGTCATTTAAGATAAATTTGTTAGCTTTTTTGTAATAACTTCTTTGAAAGTGTAGAGTTTTCTTACATAAGTACAATCCTTTTAATTATATTTCTATTAAGGACGATAAAAAATAGAAAATAAACAGAGTTTAATTGGTATATATTTATATTTAATTATGATTCTTATTTATGTGACTTGTAACAATGAGTAAAGTTAATAAATCTACCATAAATGAAGGATTGTCATTGAATCTTTACACTGACAGTACCAATTAAACTCAAATAAATAATACTTAAGAAAATCATTTAACAAATAAAACAAATTAAACTTCTAAGTTCTTTTCAAATAGTAAGATTTATATGCTTACAAAAGTTTTGCCACTTATAGTTGATATAAAGTTTTAGAAATATACTAATATTTTCCTTTATAAATAATATACAAAAAAATCAATATATAAAGTTACTTCATTATAATTGATAACTCACTTTAAAGGAATGTGAATCTTTAATGAAAAAAAATTAAATACTCATGCATATAAAGATTACAAAACTATTCTTACCCATTTAGAACTCAACTCACACGTGTTTGATAGTTTTTTCAAAAACATATGATTGTTTCTAAAAGTTATTATGAAAATAAGATATTTGAGAAAGTATTTCTCAAAGTAGGTACTTTTAGCCATTTGGCTTTTGGTGGTGCTGATGGAAACTATGCTACTAGTTTTTTTTTTTTTTTTCTCATGCAAGTGGTGTCATTTTACATTAGACAATTTTTTTTTCAAGTTATTCATTTAATGGACACTTTTTTTCTTAGTGGAGTCAATTCAAAGGGAACCACTAGTTGTGCAACCATTTTTTCTATTCTCAAAAGTGATGTCATTTTACTTATGAAAACTTATTTTTATTTCATAAGTGAAATGGTGTCACCTGTGAAAATAATACTGAATTATGATTATATAATTAGTGATTCCATTTAAATTGGTTCCATTAAAAGAATGTGACTACTACGTATGAAATGGTATCACCTAAAAAAAAAAAAAGTTTCTCTGAAGTGAAATGACACTAGCTACATTAGGACAAAAAAATGTGACGTCATTTCAATTGGAGACACTCAAAGTCAAATGGTTAAAAGTGCCTACTTTCATAAATACTTTCTAAAATACCTTATTTTTGCAATAACATTTTAAAACAATCCTATTTTTAATGAAAAAACCCATATTCATTTTAGGTGAACCGAGCTAGTCCACATCCAACCAATATAAGTTTCAACATGAGTCCAAATGTAACCCTCCACTAATTTTCAATTTTAGTCCACATTGACACACACAAGGAAATTGCTTTTAATACCTTCTATTTTCTATTCGCATTATTCAGGCTTTACAATTTTTTTTAAAACCCAAAAAAAATCCTCCCCTTTTCTTACCCTATTTGTGTAGCGAAGTACTTTCAAATGGGATTCAGCTAGTATATTCCGGACCACATCATCCGAAAGGCAAATGAGATTCAGCAAGTATGTTCCGGACAACATGATCCGGAATGTATTATGTCCATTCTGGATCAGTTGATCTGGAATGTATTAGGTCCATTCCAGATCAGTTGATCCAGAATGTATTACGTCCATTACGGATCAGTTAATCCAGAATGTATTATGTCCATTCTGGATCAGTTGATCTGGAATGTATTAGGTCCATTCTGGATCAGTTGATCCAGAATGTATTACGTCCATTCCGGATCAGTTAATCCGGAATGTATTATGTCGATTCCAGATCAGTTGATCCAGAGTATATTATGTATATTCCGGATCAACTAATCCGAAAGTGGATCAAATGTGTATTCTGGACAAGGTGGTCTGCGGTAAATATTGTTAGTTCCGGATCAACTGGTCCGGAATACTATAACACTCGATGTAGTACGAATAAAAACACAAACAAACCCTCAATCATAAATACCAAAACCTTAAACCCTAAACTTTAATCAAGAAAGTCATACCTGAATAAAATTGTGTTTTCCTTTTCAAATAGCGCTTAAATCAACAAATATTACCCTAATGACTTATAAGAATGATTGGGGATTTACAATAGGACAGAATGTGAGAATTTGACGGGTGAAAATAGCAAATGAGGGTGTTAAAAGAAAATACCCACACACAACTCACTCTCAACCTATTCCTCTTGGCCCACTTGTCTTAATTTTCTAAACTTTTGAAAAGTAGTCACTTTTAAATTTTATAAAATAAATGTATTTTTTTTTTTCAATTTTTTGCTAGTTGAGTCGTATAACCATCAACCTAAGGACCAATGTAGTCTATAATTTTTTAACTCAATGCTAAATGAGTCAGGTTAGACTAACCTAAATTTTGTATGGATTAATCCATTTTGACAACTTTAAAAAATAGGTATTCACTAGTATTTAACAAATATATCCGCACTTAGTAATATGTGTGGGTAGCAAGGTATGTGTTTTGTGGGTACCTACAAGATATTTATGTTGTAGTTATTGTATCTATAACTCCATGTTGTAGTTATTGTGTGTGCATATATTTTTTCTTTACTTGGTCTTCACTATTTTTGTTTGGTTTATTAAGGTTTTTTTTTTATCATTTAGAATTTTGTTGGCAAATCAAATCTTAGTAAAATTTACTTTGGGTAAAATTTTATTTGTGTATGTTTATTTTATGGTATTTTTAATAACAAAATAATGTTTTATAAATAAAAATTTGTTATCTGTGTTTATGAGTTTTTTTTACTCACTCTTTAACAGACATGAGTATGAGTATCATAGTACTTGTAATCACAATACTCACTTACTAAATAAAAATACTAAACATTTTTAATTTGAAGAAAATAATATTTTTGTAAAATAAATCAACTTATAATATTAATTATCATTTTTTTTCTTATCAATGTTATTTTTTTGTGAAAGTTCATAATTAAGATAGTTTTTTTTAATAAAATATTAGTAATGTAAAACAAAAATTCTATTTTTATTAAATATTTTGTATATATATTATATTAATTTATTGTTAGATCCAATTAATCTTATAAAAAAATATAGTTTTGGTTCTATATTTATAATAAATAAAATATTTTTTATTGAAATTTCATGTTAAAAAACTAATATTTTTAAAAATATTTGAGGGTACCCAAATATGTGCACATGTTAAAAAACTTGTAGATATTTTTATAACATATAGTTGCTGGATACTTGAGCGGGTGATAGGTACTACGGGTGCTCAAAACTAAACAAAATTAAATTGAAAATAGAAAATTGCCAAAACCAGGTGGTTTAATTTTTGTAGTTTTCAAATCACGGTCGGTTTCGTTTGTGATTTGAAATGTTGAAACTGTACCAAATCAAATTGCTCATTTATTTTTGGAAATTCGTAAGAAGTTGTGACATACAAATACTCATAACTTTCTAAGTTCTATGATTTGTAATTAAACTTTAATTAGGATTTTTAATTAATATATATTAGTTTATAAATAAATATTTTAACAAAACTATTTTATTTTATTTTATTAGATATAATTTGACAACAACAAGTAAAATATAATGTTTAAATGAATTGATTGTTTATAGTTTAAGTTTAATGGTTGTTACTTTTATATATTTTGGTTGAGAGTAAGTAAACTTTTATACAATTTTGAAAATAAATTTTTTTAATACTTAATAATAAAAAATTTAAATTACAAAATTTAACTAAACAAAACAACATTGCACTTATTTTTTAATTTGGTTAAAACTAATTTTAAACTCAAAATTATATTAAATCACACTGCAAACAACCTTAAAGAGTATGATTTTTTGTGGATAAAATAGCAGATAACCAACGAATATCCATACACTCATACCGTTATCATTCCTGGTTAGAAAGATATACTTTCACCTAATATTTATACACCCGTATCGTTATCATTCCCTGTGAAAAAGATATACTCTCACTTATTATTCTAGTTAGACATCCATAGCATATCATGCATATGTTGGAACATCAAATATTGATTAATTCTTTAAGTCATATTATCTATTTTATCTATATCAATACTTTAACAATGCGTTCAAAATAGGTGATTAATCTAATACATTATATTTTAAATTTAAAATACACTTGAATAATTTGTTTGAATAAAATATTTAATTTTTTTGAAATTTTATTATTTTTATAAAGAATTTAAATTAAAATAAGAGATTTTAAAATTCTTATAAAATAAAGAATTTAAAATTTGTGACTTCTCTTATATATAGTGTTTCTTTATCTCTTCTTTCTACAATGCTACACACACATTCTCCCACACTATAATGATGCACTCAATCTCTCACAACAATGTTATGTTTGATATCTCTTACTATAACATAGAGTTGATCTTTTTCACCACAATGCTATGTTCGACCTCTCAACTTTGTGTTTGTTATTATCTTTCTCGATTCATTATATCCCTCTCTCTTATTGGTTACTAGGTTTATGTCTTAATTTAAAATTGGGGGTTTAGTTAATTGTATTTGAAAAAATTAAAAAATAATTTTAACTTTAAGAAACTATATCTTTAAAAGATATTTATGTTAATTTTTAAAAATTCTTTTTTTCACGTAAATTATTTCTAATAAACAATCATTTAAAGATATGATATCTTAGACTTAGGTAACCTTAATAAACATGAAGATGTTCTTAAGAGAAATATTTTTTATACATACTAGGGGATGACAATGGGTAGAGTCTAGGTAGGATACTGTAGTATCTATCTCTATACCTATGTTTAAAAAAATGTATCTATATCCGACCTTATACCCATGTGGGTAGCAGCAACATTGATTTCATCCTTGTATATGTAGAGTATCTATATATCCATACCCACATCAACAAACAACACTTTATTTATGTATAAAGACAATTAATCAACATGTTTTACAAATAAGTAAACATGATATGAAAAACAAGTCAACATAACATTAAACATAAAATAACTGTTAAAATACTCTCAAAAGTTTTATATGATTACACATAAGCCTATATTTTTTACCATAACATTAAATAATATTATAAGCTCATTAAGAGTTTTATAAATAATTCAATTTGTTGTAATTTTTTTTTCATTTATTAAATTTGCATAAAATATATTATATCTTTTTTATTCTGAAATTATATTACTTATCATAGATTATAATATAAATAATATTTTTAGCAATATTTTCACTTAAAATAATAATCATGTAATATTATATAATATAATTATGTTTAATAGTATTATATATATATATATATATATATATATATATATATATATATATATATATAAAATATGCATAACAAGTTGGATACTATAATATTCATACATGCTCCCATACTTGTCTACATACTCATATAATTTTTGTGGGTCCAGACTCGACACAAATCCATTTTGCCATCCTTAATGCATACTTCATTTGTAAGTTAAGGTGTTTTCAAAATTCTTAAATTACAAAATTTTTCTTATAGCCTATTGTAGTTTTTTTTTATAATGTCTCATTCTTTTTTTGTTATATTGTTTTTAAAAGTACTCAACTTGATACAAATATAGCCTTAGCTACAATTTATGTCCCCAAATTTTATAAATTTAGATATTGTACCTTCACATTTTGAAAATGTGACATTGTGCCATCAGATTAAAAAATTTCTTAAATTGATGTTCCTCCATCAGATAACACGTGGTGGTCAACTTTTAATCCTTCCCAGCCAACGTTTAACATTTGATAAGGATATCAATTCAGGATTTTTTTTTTAATTTTGAAAGCACAATGTCACCTTTTTTATTTTCAAAATGTAGGAGTATAATATCTAAATTTTGTAAAATTTGGCACAACAATGATAGTTAAGCTAAAATAGTATTAGTATTGCTTTCTTTTTCTTCTATGTGCTGGTGTTGAATTATGATTTTAATAGGTATGGTTAGAAAAAGGAGGGTCAAGAATCGAAAGATATTTTATATGTTATATTATTTACACCTCTATATATATATAGTATGATAATTAATATATTTTATTTTTTATATTTATTATAGATTTCTCCATATATGTTTTTATAATTATTATTTTAAACACAATCTTTTCAGAATCAACTAATTTATCTTGATTTCTTTTTTATATATAATTTATTATTAAAAATATCCTTTTTATAAAACTAATATAACTCTAATTTTAACTTATCTTTATTATTCTTTAAACCTTAATTTTATACTTCAATTGATTATTGTTAAGATATATTTGTGAAATTATTTTCTAATATTCTTTAAACCTTATTTTTGTTTTACACGTATTAATTATTTACTTCTACATTGATATCTTGGTGATTATCTTTAGGTTTTCTCTCAAACAATGTCATTTACATTGGATAAAAAAATTGCTTGAATGCATTTTATTCTATCATGGTACAACAAGGCGCATTTTATTCTACTCTATCTTCTCTTTTGTTTTTGTTTTTTTGAGTTAGAAACGAGAGATCACTTTGCTACCCATAAAGATCTCTTTTGAAAAGTTCTTTTTATAACTGGAAATACACATTCTGTAAATACTTTCCAGAACCTTTTATTTTTAAGTAATTTTCGATGGTGTCTTTCCTAATTTAAGGGTTACTGATACTTCTCTTTTTTTAATCAATCAAATTGTAGTTTTTATCCAAGTTATTTTTTAATAAATTAAAATAATTTTTATTTATTTATTTATAAATAAGTAAATATGTCTTGGATTTACAATAAAATAATTTTATAAAATAATTTTAAATAATTTTTATAAATAAATCTTTAAAATAAAATCATTTTACTTTAAATCATAGACATATTTACTTATTTATAAATAAATAAGTAAAATTTATTTTAATTTATTAAAAAATAACTTGAATAAAATCTACAATTTGATTGGTAAAAAAAGAAGAAATATCAATACCTTTAAAATTAGAAAAAAACATACTCTCCCTTGTTTTTAAGGGAAGGTGTATTGTAAGTTTTTGGGAGGTGTTAAGTAGTGAAATTTGGAAAGGTGAAGAGTGTGTTGTAAAACATATTAAATATGAAGTGTATCTTAAGAATATTTTAAAAGATATTTAAAATAAAGACGAAAAGGGAAATATGTTAATATCATCAACCTTTAAATTTAGAGAAGGGGATAGTATTGAAAAGAGATGTACAGCTTGTGTTGAGAAGGGGGTAATACTATGTCATGTAATCCAACTCTTATTGATCACCTAGTTCGTGATAATTACAATAATCTGATAGCTGGATTTGTTTTTCCGATTTCTTTTGTTCTTTCCTCAATTTAATTACAGATTATCAGGCCAGTTTTGTATCAGCCCGCCCTGATTGATTTTGGCACATGGAAGACAAGTGAATTTCTCCTTCACTTCCATAATTTCTCCCAACATCTTCATATAGCATATCCGGAACTTCAATCCAAAGTAAAAAATATACTTTAGAATGGGGTACAGGTAGAAATGGCCTAAAACAAAGCATATTAGACTAACTTACCTCCCTTATATAAACAGAAATTTTTTGCACCCTTGTTTTACTATTTAAATTCCCACTTTTGTGAAATTTTAGGCTTTCCATTCTTTCTTGAAAATCTATTTTTTTGGTAGTAACTTCTTTCAACCTCCCTTTCACACGTCCGGTCTCATATTCTCCCCTCAACCAAAGTAGATATAAGTATTATTGTTTAATGTTATAAATATCATGATTCATAATATGTATGCTTGAAATTTGTAATATGAATATGATTTTTTTTTCATATTATGGATTTCATGATACACAATAAGTTCATCTAATCTACAATATGTCATATTCTTATTACAAATCTCATGATTTGTAATATGAATATATTTTGTGTATTAATTTATCGACAACACTAAAGTACAATACCTATGCGCATGGAGGAGATGAGAGGTGACTAATGGTTATTGTGAAAATCTTCTATGTACTATTGTAGAAGGAACTCATGTGCGGCGATGACTAGAAAATTAAGATTTCGGTATAGACAAAAAACCTTAAAAAACGGAAAGAATAATTTGACTATTATAAAATCCTAAATATTTTATTTTTTATATTTAAGATGAACAAGAGATTGATAATTTATATGTTTTAAAATTCTGGAATCAAATAAGTTGAAATTGTATGGGTACCAATTATAATTTTGTCGAGTCACTAGTTGATCTGTATGACACTAATAAAATATAAATAATTTAGAAAGTGTACAAATTTTATACTTTAATAATTATAAAAAACAATCAAACCATAAGGTAAAAATTATTGTAAATACAAACTATCGACTAATATAAAGTCATAAATTGTTAAACAATAAGGTTACAAATTACTTTCTTAAAGTGAATATATATTAAAAATATGTCACCAATTTGATTCTAAACTTATTGAGTCGAACTAGGTAACATCGAATTTAGTAATTTTTTTAATATAAATGATTACCTAATTCAATTTGATAGTTAATTTTTAAGTCAATGGTTGAATCACGTTTTATAACATTGATGGAGAAGAGTTGGATAAAGTCCTATCATCTCTATGTAATATTATTTTTAAATTATTATATACTATCTAATATTAAACTCACATTAAATTATTAAATATCATTGAATATTAAAATTACTTTAAAATTTTAAATGTTATTTAATATTAAAATTATAAAATATTATCCGGTGGTAAAGTCAATTTAAATTTTTAGATATTTAAAAATATGAGTAATGTTTATTTTTATTAAATTAAATATGAAGCATTTTAACATTTAGTAAATATTTAAAAGATAAATTTTAATTTAAGTAAAAATTGAATTGTTGTATGCAAACAAAGAAAATAAAAAAAAAATATGAATTAATTTATTCAAATAAAGTATGTAGAAATAATAAAGGAAATTGACTTGAAATATCGGGATCGAGAGCGTTGATTATACTAAACAACGGTCTAGCTAAGTTGCATATGGATTGTCTAAAATTATGGCAATGCATTAAGTTGTAACAATTTATGGAACATGGCTTTTAATTTTTTTCTAATATAATGGAGCAACAGAATGATAGTAAAATAGCAAAAAGGAATTGAGATAGGTGTTTATAAAGAGGGGAGATGGTGTATTGCATAAAATAATTGCATGGATGGCTAGGAAGAAAGTGAAATTGGAGTATATATCTGATGCGACAGCAAGGAGAACAACGTACAAGAAAAGGAAGAAGGGTATGATTAAGAAGGTGAATGAGCTTAGCATTCTTTGTGGAATCCCAGCCTGTGCCATAATTTCGAGTCCTTTTGATTCTAAGGCAGAGATTTGGCCAGACCCAGATGGAGCAAAGGAGGTGATTCAGAAGTATCAGGATGCATCTGTGTTAGATCAAAGTAAGAATGTCAACCAAGAGAGTTACATAATGCAGAAAATTGTCAAAGTGCAGGATCAGCTCAAGAAGCTGCGTCAGGAGAACCATGACAAGGAGAATACCCTTTCCATTTGCAACTACGTTCAAGGTGAACACCTTCCAAATGATGTTCAAGAACTCTTACAACTCAACAACCTTATTCACAAGACTATCAGGGAAATTCAAATTCTCTCCGATGTTCTCAATTACGACTCTACTTAGTTTTTACACTCATCTTCTCTCTGCTTATGATTGCCTCTTTTTATGATTTTCACTCACTATGTTCTGCTCTGTCTTGGAGAACATTTAAATATAATTTATTCAAATTCTACCATTTTACTGCTTTTATTCATAGACCAAGCATACCGTTCTTAAATTTAAGCATCAAGAATATAATGCAAATTCAGAATTATAATTGACAGATACCACCATAATGCTTACCAATTCCAATTTAATAAAATTTGGATCGAGTAAAATTATAATTCTAACACTCATTTCGCATATCTATTTCTTTGAAAAAGTTACAAAAATTGATTTTGTAAAATTTATTTTAATTATAGTTAATTTTAAATTCTTTTTCAACACAAAACAAAACTGAACATGTAAAGTTTATTTGAAATTAATCGTAGATCCAAAATCAAATTTTGGATGTGAAACCATGCATAAAATCTTTACTGCGATTGGGATTACATCATGATCGGTATTAGTTAGTACGTACATGCAAACCTATGCTGTCATCAATCTGTGTTATGTGATCATAACAGTTATTGCAATCAGGATCTTTTACTACAATTGGATATCTTCCGAAATTTAAAAACCAAGAATTACAAAACCATGTAGAGTCTACCAAAATCAAATGAATGTTTTAATTTCAATTTGTTGTTCCAACTAATATTATCAATAGTTTAATTGGTATACACGGTTACTGTAACAGTAGTACCGAGTAAAATTAACAAATTTGCCAAGTTGTGTTGAATTTCAGTGAAAAAAATGTTTACATAGTATATACCAATTCATCTATTTTATTAAACCTAACCTTTTACTTTTTAATGCTAGCATTTTCTTTTTCATATCTCGAAACATTTGATTCTACGAAATTTGATGTTTTTCTTTTTTATATTTTTAAAGTTTACATTTTAAAGTTTTTTTAAATATAATATTATTAAACCTTAACCTTTTCTTACAAATTTAACTATTTACATATTTTTAAATGTAATATTTTTTAAAAAATAATCTTTTTAATATTTTAAACATTAGACTTTTTCAAATTTTTAAACAAAAATTTTCAATTTTTTATACATTGAAATTTTACTTTTTTACATAAATATTATTTTAAAAAATATTTTTTTCAAACCTTCTAAAAAATTTATTACAAAATTATTTTAAAATGATTTAAATTTTCCATGTTTAAAAAATTATTTATGAATATAATTTTAATGCAATGAAAAAATAAAAGAGTTTTTTTATGAAATCATCTAGAATTGTTATAAGATGATTTATTTAACCTTTTTAATAATTAATTTGAAAAATATAGCACATTAACCTTATCAAGTTCTTTTTAAATAATTACTAATTAGATTTATAAGCCTATAAAATTTTTGCCAAACATTGTTAAATAGATTATTGACATCAAAAGTCTTCTACACTTTGAGATCTAATTGTGCATTGCGAGCGAAAAAATCATTTTATAGATAGACTCATATTTCTGTTTACAAATAATATTAGAATATTCAATGCTAGAATGGGCAATTTCCTTTAAAGGATAATGTAAATCAATCTTTAATAAGAAATCAATCAAGTGTTCATATTCTGTGTACATAAATAACAAATTACACTTGTGTTGGAACATCAATAAACTACAGTTGATTTTCAATCAACAACAAATACTATTTATTTTAACAGGGCATTCGGATGAGAGATTTAGCAAGATGATTTATTTTTAAAATTTAAAATACTCCATAGTGAAATAACAAGTTTGAATATAACATTTAAAAGTATTGAAATTTTAGTATTTTTATAAGGAATTTTAATAACTAAAATAAGAGATTTTAAAATTCTTCTAAAAAATAAATATTTTAAAATTTTCACTTGTCTTTTACACATGATTGTTGTGTTTTTTCTCTTCTCTGTTTTATACAATATTACACACTTTTCTCTCACTATAACGCATGACTTGATCTCTCAATTCAATGTTTCTGAATCTATTTTCGGTTCGTCAAAGCATTCTCTCTATCTAACAAGGTTAGCCATTTTTGTTTTGCTGTGTTTGATTTTTTTGTTTCTATGGAGATGGTCTCAAGCGATCATGAATCTGGTTAAATATTTGTTTAACATTGTGATTGCATCAAGAAGGCATGTGTTATGTTTTCTTTAGTTTATTTTATAAAATTCATTTGCTTAAAAAAAAAAAGTTAGCCTTTCCTATTTCTCATTATTATGATTTTTTTTTCAAATTAAATTTTGTTGCTCTAACTAGAGTTTTAGTTTTTTATTTCATTGATTTGTACTTTAATTTTGTTTTTATTGATTTGTATTTCATCTTTTATTTTATTGTTTTGTTTTTCATTGATGAGAGAGGTGTGCATGTTTTCTCAATATGATCTACTTATTTGTTTTAGTTATCGAATTCAACCATTTTGGTGGAAAGGTCACTTTTCTCATTTTTAAGTCATTATATTAATTTGATCATCAAATTTTGTCAATTATTCTAAGAGATAGTTTTTAATCTAATTGTTAATTTAGATTTTATATTTTTAAAGATTTAAAATTATAAAAATATTATCAAGTGTGTAGATATTAATACAAAGTTATTTCAATTTATTTAATTATTTGAAAGAATTATACATAGAATCAATTCGACCCGTTCAAATAGGATTTTTATAGCCCCACAAAGTATTTGAATCCAATTTATTTTTGTCATTAGAAGAATATCTAGTAAACATATACTTTTTTTTTTTTTTAAAGATATACCTATATAATATCATTTAAGAAATATCACTTATTTTTTTTTAAGAAACACTTGTACAAAATTTTATACTGACATTTAATCATACTTTTTATAAGTTTGTTGACTTTACTAAATAATATTTTATAAATCTAATAAATCAAGAATTTTAATTGAACATCAAAACATTTTTATACTGTCATTGCATACTAATTAAACTCTTTTATATTTTGAACAAATTATATTTTTATGTATAGATATGCTCAAATCAAAATATAAAAGTGTTTAATTAGTATGCACTCACAGTGCATACAAGACACACTAGTTCAATATTTTTATGTATAGATATGCTCAAATCAAACCTTAACACTCACACAAGTGGATATAAGACACACTAGTTCAATATTTTACTTTATTTTTACTAAACTAAATCACAATTATTTTTTGACTCATGTTATTTACATTTCTATACGATAATGAATACATATTTCTTTTTATATTTATTATAGATATTTTTTTAAATGTCTTATAATTAATTATATTGTCAACATAATCTTTCTAGAATCAATCAATTACCTCCATTTCTCTTTTAAATATCTTTGTTTATTAAAATATCATTTCTTTTAAAAAAATAATATAAACATAAATTCTGTTTTATCATGTTATTCTTTAAACCCTAATATTTTTTACTTCCAATTGATTATTTTTAATGTGTTTTTTCAATTCTTCTCTATTATTCTTTAAACCTTATTTTTTTTACACATCTATCAATTATTTACTTCTACTTTGATATTCCTAATGATTATTTTTGGATCTTCTCAAACAATTTCATTTATAGTAAATAAGAAAAATTGCGAATGCATTTTATTCTCTTTCCTATTACAATGAGATACATTTTTCAAAAGTATAAATACACATTTTAAACGCTATTGGAGGAAAATAGTGATATTTGGAAAAGTGTAAAAAAATGAGAAGGGTCCTAATAAGTGGATTGTAGGATATAACAAATAAGAAATACATCTTTAAAGGTATTTTAAAAAATATTTAAAATAAAGATGAGAACAAAAATAGACTTAAGTAAGTTTTTTATCTTTGAAATTTTACAAAAAATCATTTTTAGTTCTTGAAATTCAAAAATATTTTTTTAATCCCTAAAATTAATTTATTTTTTGTATTAACATTATCCGTTTATAAGTTTAGGTATATGTGATTATGACATATGTGAGATTGAAGATTGAAAGAGTTAGTGTTGAGAAAGAAAGTAATTTATAAGTACAAAATGTACTTTCTGTCACTAATTTATTAACAGCGTGAACTGAAGAAAAATGACTAAAAGTAAATTAGAAACTAAAAAACTATTATTTTTTCAATTTTAAGGATTAAAAGCGATTTTTTATATAACTTGAGGACAAAAAAAAACTACAAATATTTAAGAAATATAAAAAAGGCCACGCAGCCAAATCCAAAATGTCCGGTTTGAGGTTGAGCTAACCAAGAAAAGAAGTTCTTTCTTATCCGAAAGAATTGCTAGACATTTTCCACTAAAGAGTGTCACTAAGCTGGTGTTTCTTAGTTTATTTCGTCTTTTAGAAAATCAATGGTCTCGTTTTTTAAGAATCTTAGTTGAAATTTATACATGTCTAGACTAAAAGGAAACCGTTGGCGTTATTTTTAGTCAGTTGAGTTTATAGAAAGATATGTTGACTTCTTTTATGCATAAAATGATAAAGAAAATTGTTTGAAATATACATTCTTTTGTCTAGTGTGTCATTTTTTCACTGATCTCCTACAATTTGTCTTCAAAACCATAATTGAAGCAATTTTGTTTCTTATTATGACTTATCAGGTCAATAGATAGTTGAGGTGTATACTGTTGTTTAATCAAATTGCAATGATGATGTGTGATAAGTGTTTTGAAGATTGAGGCGATCTTTTATGTACAAATCTGCTTCGTGAGACAACCTCTTTGAGTTTTGACTGAGACATTGGAGCCTTTGAGGGACGATTTGAGTCCCAAAGTCTTCAAGGGTAAAATCCAAGATCTTCTCTTTATATTTCACATGCACAAAAGCTTCCATTTTCTTTCCATGGATTTTAAATTCTAAAAGCAAATATGTTGAAATTGTATTGAGATTAGAGAAATGTGGGATAAAGTTGTCATGCTTATCAAATATCATTTTTTAAATTATTGAATATTATTTAATATTAGACACTTTTAAATTATTAAATATTACCTACTAGTAAAAGTTAAACTATTCAATATTTAAAAATTTGACTAATGTTTATTTTGGTAAAATCTAATCTTGAAATTTTCATTTTTTAATAAATATGAATTTTTGGATTAGTTGATATTTGAATTACTTTATTCAAATAAAGTATTAAGAAATTTAGAAATAAAAGGAATTTAATTGAAACACTGGGACATACAATTGTATTTTACTTATTATTTTTTCTCTCAAACGAAACGATGGAACCATTCGAGAATGGCCAGCTTTCCTTCCTTCCAGTTCTGTCTAAACTAACGGTCAGTAAAAGTTACATTTTTTGCATATTTCTCTAAAGAGAAAATGGCAATGCATTAAGGTGTAACATTTTATGGGGCATGGCTTTTAATTTTTTTCCAAGATAATAGAGCAGCACAATGATTATAAAATACCAAAAAACATTTATGCTATGATAAATTTGTGCTTGGAACCCAAGATAGTGGTATTCAAATTTCAGAAATTTCAATTGGTATAGATGGGATAGGTCGTTATAAATCCCAGATGGTGTAGGGAAAATATGGCATAAATTATTTTAATTTCTTATTGCTTTTTTCACACTTGCAGCCATGACTAGGAAGAAAGTTAAACTTGGTTATATTTCTGATGCCGCAGCAAGGAAAGCCACCTACAAGAAAAGGAAAAAGGGTATCCTAAAGAAGGTGAGTGAACTCACCATTCTTTGTGGTATCCCTGCGTGTGCTATAATTTCCAGTCCCTTTGATTCTAAGCCAGATATTTGGCCAGACCCAGAAGGAGCAAGGCAGGTGATTCAGAAGTATCTGGATGCGTCTGTGGTAGATGAAAGCAAGAATGTCAACCAAGAGAGTTACATCATGCAGAAAATTGCCAAAGCCCAGGATCAGCTCAAGAAGCTGCATCAGGAGAACCATGAGAAGGAGATGACCTTGTCCATGTTCAAGTACATGCATGGTCAAGACCTCCCAAATAATGTTGAAGAACTGAGAGAACTCAAGAAAATGATTGAGAAGAATATGTGGGAAGTTGAAAGCAAGTCGGATGTGCTCAATTGTGAGTCTATTTAGTGTTTGGAGTCATTTTCTCTGTCTTTATGTTGTGAATTTGTTCATAAGTTAGAGGCTTGACCTCTGTCTTTACATTAGGTCTGTTTAGTATTTAGAGGCATGGCCTCTTTTTATAATGTTAGTCTGTTATGTATTCAGAGACATGGTCTGTCTGAGAACATTTAAAATAAAATTCATTGGAAATTCTATCATTTTAATGTTCTTATTCAGGGATCAAGTGATTCTATGGTAGTTAAATCGGGATACAAATTGCATATTTTCCGAATCATGAATCAAATAATAAGATTCATGATCAATAATAAAATAATAAAACATAGCATATATTTTATTTTAATAACATAATATTCTCTCTCTACAAATTAGAATAGTTATAAATTGCTTATTAATATTTTCAATATATTAACATATATCATACAATAAACTATCTAGAAGCCTTATAAAACAAAACGATTATTTATATATGAATTTGTGAAGCCTTTAACTAAATAGAATACCTACATTAAATGAATGAACAACAAATAAAGTAACAGAATAATCAAATATGATAACTCTAGAATGTTCCTTTAATTTCTTTTCATTTAGCAATTTAAGCTTTTTATAACTTAATTTTTTCATGAGAATTGATGAGAAAAACTAAAAAAATCATTTGAATCATAAGATTCAAGTAATTCATTCGTGTGTCATAACATACAAATCGAGTTAAGATACATTTTAATATTTGTATTGGTAGATAGTTAAACTGTATCAAATTGCATTAATCAAATTGTTAATCAGTGATAACTACGAGTGATGCATTATTTATTTTGGTACTTTAAAGCAATAAGAATCTAATGCAAGATCAGACATATAATTGAAGATTTGAAGGATAGGAGCATAGTACCAATTTCAATTTAATAAATTGGAATCGAGCAAATTTCAAATCTAATGCTCAGATCACATACAATTATTTACACAGTTTTTATTGCAACTGTAGTCACATCATGGTCACTATTAGTTTGTAGGTCAATGCAAATGTATGCACTCTGAAATCAGGGACATGCGGTTATAACAGTTGCAGCAATCAAGATGCTGTTACTAGGGTTAATGTTTGTCCAAAATCAAGAATTATACAACCATGTGGATTCTAACAAAATCAAATGATGCTATTAGACTCCATCCGAAACCAAAATTTCAATAAATCAATTTAAGGCAATGGATGTTTTGATGGTTTATCATAAAGTTGTAGTCTACCTCAATCTCTTCAATTAAGGAATCTTCAATTTGATTCCCTTTTTTTTTTAACACATTTATTGGTCTTCTCCTTGCAACCAAACCATCTTCAGAAAGAACTTGTTATTTTCTCAAGAATATCAACATATGCCATCCCAATTTTGATAAAATATCTATCTTTTCTAGTATGTTCACTCATCCATCTCAGTCATCTTATCTATTCTAAACTTATTGCTGCCTGGTCTAGTTTTTCTTCTGGTGCCATGCCACAGAATTTTCAATTATGCTTGAAGCATTTCTTCATTTGATAAACCCTGCTTGACGTATCTGTTGTGTCTTCTCAATCTTACCTCTTACTCCTACTTGATTTTTCGCACTTATCTCCTAATGTGGATAAGAGTTTGCTGATAGGAACTGAACTTTTCTTTTAATATTTGATAGGAATTCAAAGATCTAGTGTTGATTGCCGTACAAATTTTATAGATAATTCAGTTAGATTAGTTTGTGGTTATAAATTAGTTAGGTAGTTAGTGGGTTATTAACTAAGTACTTGTAATTAAGCACTACAAACAGGTATGATGTACTGGGATGGGGTACAAAGTAGTGGGAAATAAAATTTCTGATTCAGCATCCATCTCTCTCCCCTTTATCTTCTCTGTGCTGTAGGTGTATTCAGAGTGTTCTAAACATTATGTAGGAAAGAATGGAAAAGAGACTTGAAAATGAAAAATATTCAGAGAAGGTTCCATGCCCACAATTTCCAAATAATTCCTAGCCCCATCCTCATATCCAAACACCCTTTTGTGATTCTTAGGATCTTTTAATCTTCTTCACCAATCTCCTCATGAGAGCTGTCCATTCTGTTAGTCCCCTCCACTCCTTCTCTAAAAGAATTTAGAAGAACTATAAAACGAAAGCTTTATAGAAGTGGGAACCTTGGTAAGTAAGCCACTAACATGTTTCGACTGAGTTCACTATTGTTATATTTTCAACAGTTCTTCCCAGTGCTCCCATCCCTTACATCTAATGTTGGACCGAAAAAATTTAATGCCTATACTAATAATAACACACATGCAAAGAGATTCAAAGGTTAAACAAAACTCATCTTAAGGTAGCTAAATATCACCAATTATTCATGAATTACTGTTTCTTTAGAAGGATAAATGGATAGGAAAGCAATTACAGGGTGGACTGGTCTCCATAGGATGAAATAGCTTAGAGCTTTAGTGGCAAGAAAACTCTAAACCAAAATAAGTAACAATAGATAACAAGAAAAAATAAAGAAACAAAACAAATGAAGAAAAGGTGAATCATAAATAAAAATTAACTGACCTGGATGGAATTTGATAGACCGTCCCCGCCAATGATGAGAATGTCCATGGAAGGCAATCTTTCATCCTTAACCCAAACATCATCAGCATGCCATCTATAGTTAACATTGGACCAAGAATGCATTCAACGGAAGAAAAATCAGAAGATTCTCGGAGGACAAACATTAGGGTTAGTTTACCTAGGAGAGAAGAGAGCTAAAGAGGACTGGAATCTCAAAAGTGCCAAATGGCCACACTCCTACTTCATAATTCAAAGATCAACATGAGGCGAATCTTTTTTTTTTTTTTTTCAATTTTGTATTGATAAAATAAAATAAAAAATTGGACTATGACAAATGTGGCAAGAGGGCCAGGCCCAGGCCCAGTTCTTTCTTGTTTGGAAAAATCAAAACATTTGTTTTTCTTTTTTTTTTTTTTTATGAACCACAGTTGACAGTTCGTTTTTGTGTACGGGTTTATCTAATCTAAATCTAAAACCTGTACTAACCCAATCCAAAATGAAGCAAGAATTGGGTACTTATAGGAATTGGGACTTTGATTAGTGATTATGAATATTTATAGGAATCGGAACATTGGATTTGCATGCGAATTATCTCCGCAATAAAGTTAAATACAAGAATTTGTATAATTTGTAGAAATTTCTCTCTCTAATAAACTGGATTTTTCATTTCAGGGATATTTTTTAATTAAAATTAAAAAAATAAATAAATCTTTTTAAAAATACTAATATAAGTAAATGGTGTTTTAAAGGATAACTTTAAATAATAAAAAAAATCTTATTTTAAAACATGATATGCTGTATTGTTTTAATTTAAATAAAATATATATCATGTTTAAGAAAAAAATATTTTTTATTTTTTAAATGTAATATATTATTTTTAAAAAGTAGATTGAAACACACATATTTTTTTTTTAAAAAAAATCGAAGCTGTGTTCATTACACAAATTTTTTTCTGAAAAAAAAGTAAAAATTGAAAACACAACTATCTTTAAAGAATAATATTAAATTCTCTTATTGACTTGAAATTAGGGGTGTTTACGGTTCAAGTTGGTTTAATTTTAAATGAAAATAAAAATTGAACCCTTTAATTTTAGTTGAGTTGGATTAGTTTAGTTTTCAGAATTTTTTTTGTGCAGACCCGAACCAATGATATTCAGGTTGGTTGAGTTTGATTTCAGTAAAAACCGATTAAAAAGAATAAATTTTTTTCATTAAATTGTAAAAAAATAATTTTATACTTTAAACTAGTCAAATTCATTATTCTACTAGA
Source organism: Psophocarpus tetragonolobus (assembly GCA_037954015.1). Taxonomy (NCBI): domain Eukaryota; kingdom Viridiplantae; phylum Streptophyta; class Magnoliopsida; order Fabales; family Fabaceae; genus Psophocarpus; species Psophocarpus tetragonolobus. Next base: position 33,357,028 of record CM075692.1, on the reverse strand, counting down.
TTCATAATTTTATAACAAAATATTACTTCATATTACTAAATTAGTCAATTAAAATATTAAAGTTACTAAAAATAATAAATATATAATATATATACTTTTGGGTTGATCTAGGTTGGGTTAGAATTTTCAAATGTGAAAATCGTAAACCAAACCAGACATGAATTTTAGTCGGATTCAAACTCGATTAAGTGAAAAAATCGAATCAAACTAATTAATTCAATTTACCAGCTTTATCAAATTGATCCGAACCGATGAACCACCCTACTTTAAACAAGTCCAATAGCAAATCATAAAATTTTAGTTATTTTTTTATCTAATAAATGGGTAAATTGTTTTGAAATTGTTCACCCTACACCCTCTCGAATATATTCTTCAATAATAATTGAATTGACCAAACCTAAATTTTAAAACCAAAAAAAAAAATTATTAACGAAAAATATTTAATTGACATATAAATATAAATTTAGATATTATATATAAATGTTATAAATAAAGAATCAAAGTTAAATAATGTTCGCTTGTTTCAAAACGCTAAGTCAACTGTATCTTTTTAAACCTTCTTATTGCTCTCATTAAAACTTTTATTGAGTACTAATATTTAGTGTAAAAATATTGAATAATTTAATCAAATACAATTATATTAATGAACAACATTTGATTAAGTACTAATAATTTATTATTTTATCTAATAATTGTTTTTAACATTGTCTAACATCCTTAAATAAAAGAAATTCTAAGTTATAAATATTACCCATCCTATCTCTCTCTTTATATTTATATATATAAATCTATATATTTTTGTCTTAAGTAAATTTTAATTACTTAAATTAAATTATTTTTAGAGAGTTTAATTAATACGTATTTACTATGTAAAAGAGTTTTATATTAAAATTTAATTACAATATTTTTTTCTTACATGAGTATAAATCTGATACACTATACTACATATTAATTAAACTTATTTTTAAAATATTATTCATTTAAAATACATTTCAGTTGGAGCTTAGATTTATATAAATTTTTATGAAATATAATATAGAAAAAGAGTTCATATTGTTATTTTTTAATTAAATACAAGTATTTTTATACAGTCAATTAGGTAATTATGTCTATGAGATCACATGAATATTAAATTCTTTTTCAAAGTATTCAACACAGGTGTATGTTAACACCACCATTGGAACAATTAATTCTTTGAGAGTTGATCTACACACCACGTGATGTGCATCTTGTTAATTTGATGAAACTAACACAATTTAATCAACTCAATGTATAATAGTTTTTTTCTTATCAATATATAATATAATATCCATTTGAATAAAAACTTATTATTAATTAAAAATTTCTTAAAATATCATATGGTACCATATCATTCTATGTAAAATAAATTGAATTTAATGGATATATACTGTTATTGACATTCAATCACAATTCTTCATTCATGATAAATTTGTTAATTTTACTCATTACTACTTTAAAAGTTATATAAATAAAAAATCATGATTAAATGTAAGTGTAAAACTTTTACATGTGTATATCATTAAACTCAAATAAATTTAGAGCAACTAAACTTATGAATCCACTCTAAAAAAAAAGTTAGGCAGATGTATAAAACAAACAGTCTGGGGGTTTAATTGCTTGGTGGTACACCCTATATATGACAAAAGCATTATTCTTTGTTTTATGTTATTTTTTAATTTAGGATAACACAACCTAAACCCTAATATATGTTTTTAATAAAATGAAATTTTCCATCCTCCTATACTACGCAACATTTCAATAAGGTTCTGGATATGTTTGAATTTAATAAGATACCCATGCCAGGACGACAAAAGTTCATTCAAATAAAATTTCACTAGAATTCTGGAAATATGTATTGATAGAAAAATCATATATGTTTAGCCACTCTTTCTTCTAATAGTGTAACGCTTTTATTTATTCGTGAGTGGTAACAAACATAGGATGGGAAGGCTTCAGTTTAGTGGCATATATGTGAACACGCACTTCACATGCAGTATATAAACACATAATTGAATTGACTCTGACTGATAGTTGCAGTAAGTGTCTTCATTGTGACATGTGAGATTGTGAATCTCTATTCTCTATATGCACCATCCGGTGTGCATCAACAAATATATATATATATATATATATATATATATGCATCCTTTTTCCTTTAAGTTTGGGGAAAAAGTTTCACGCCAGAACACGATTCTTTAATTTATATTACAGGAATAAAAGGAGTGAAAGTTATTTACTTACAACCACCATTACTGGAAATTTGTATATTCATTATTCCATCACGAAAAGACTTGAACAGAAATTCCATCACTTTTGTCCAACAACTTAAATTGATTATTTTTTCAAAGAAATACTTCCATTATGCTAAAATCTTCGAAAATAATTAGAATTCTTTTCTGGCGGCCGGGCTTGAATTCTGGGTAAGAGGTCCTTGCTAAAGGTCAATTCAACTTGATTTATTCTTATATACAGTGAAATAGTGAAAGGTGTGCTTATTTGGTTTAAGGGCAAAATAATTTGTATATGGATGAATCAAGATTATGAGACCATTGCTTACTTTTGACCACAAACATGAGCTATCACAGATTCTTTAATCCAGATATAATTTTCATGTGGCATATTACCCGTTGCACTTACCAATAGAATACTGCTAGTAGATATGGAGATGTCCAATTGACTTACTCTTCTTCAGCATTGACAGTTCCAGCAGTTTGGACTTTGAAGCTTTGAATGGAATATACCAAATGTCATAATCGTAAGTAAGTGAAGATAGAATAATTAACCAGATGAGAAGAGTGAAGATATTTAGCCTTTGTACCACTGTGACTTCTTCAAATATTATAGCAGCATCAATTTCAGATTTCCAGCGATCTTCAAATATATGCTTATTTCAGATCAATAATTTGATATAATATTCTCCACGAATTTATTTGTTTTTTGTTTAACATGTAATCGAACATAACTTCAATTTTCTGATTCTAGTATCCTTCCTATTTCTCTGACAACAACTTATAACTTGATTGGAATCAATGGATTGTGAATGAAGCTGAGTCTGAAATAGTGTGCTGATGACACACAAGATATTAAAAAAATCCTTGACAAGCATAATGAACTTGCTTACCAAATTATTAGAGCAGTTAGACTAAAATATTCAAATAATAATTTCATCTATGTGAAAATAAATTCTCTCAACATTAGTGAGATCACATCTCTAAATTAAAAATAAGAGTGAGAAAATTTAAAGAATAAAAAACTAATTAAAGACAAAATTTTGATGATAGGAATTTTAATATCCAAGTGAAAATCTCATGAATCACTCCTCAAAATATTCAGATCATTTTATTTTATAATTATTGTAATTAGAGTGAATAGTAAATGTAGAAATAACATATAAATATTTTATAATTATAAGATGAGACTTAATTTGAAGATTTGACGTATAAATATAATGAGTTAAGGTAAAATAATGAAATAGGATAGAAATTAATGCAATAGTAAGGAGAAGTACTATGGAATACACAGCTACCTTGAAAAGGTTGATTCGAGGGTCTATAAAGTAACAAGAACCGGTTAGGAAAGGCATGAGAACCATCAAATGGAGTTCCTATGAAATCCTAAGAAAGTGGAACCTTCACAAATATAGATGGCCACCATTTCATCCTGTACAGTCGATGTATCAGAAACTTTAAGCTAGCTAGCAAGCTGGCATAACTATTAACGAATCTTTCACTTTTCTCTTTTTGGTTCTGAATCAAAACTAGAAAAGAAGACAAGACAAGGCAATTAAGGACGAATCTGTAAAAACTGCAGGTTATTTCATGGATTCTTTCTGTTTTCAAATTCTGCGATGTTTACTTTGTCTTTGTTCACTTTGGAGGGTGCATGTCACATGCTATGCCGTGAAAATTGATGTATGAGGATTGATGAGGCGATGGAAGGTAGCCAAAGTGAGAGCTTAAACACCACAGACATAAAGGGCTTGCGCAGAATGTTTATGCCAAAGCCACTCAAATCAATTAACAATGTTTGTAGACTATGCTACTGATATTGATCCTTTTATTTAATTTGATTTTATGTCCCATCATCTACTATGATTTTTATTTTTGTATGTCCCTCTTGTTAAATGATTATATTATTGAACGAATCTTCAAACCCTATCTATTTTGCATTTTCACAACTAGCACTTTAATTATAGTATATGTATACATTATAATATAAAATTATATTTAATTATTGAATTTTTAGAAACTTTTAAGTTTGATTATTTGGTTTATGTTAAACCATTTCTTCAACATTTATTGTGTATATATAATATTTTGTTTTTGTTTGATAATTTGCTTTATTATATAAGTTATATGAGGGTGTCACTAAATTTGTTAATAAAAAATATGTTTGATAAAATATGCACTAAATTTGTTGGAGATGACCCAAGTTTCTTCTTTGGAGAATTGAATCGAGTTATTATATTTATTTTTAATAAAAAATAAAAAATTGAATTATTTTTTATTTTTGTTTTGTATTGAAACTAATTTCAATTGAAAATAAAAATATATGTTAATAGTTTCCTCTGCACCTATGCATAAGATTCTTTTCTAAAAAGTCATAAAATTCAAAACATATTTACGTGTTAGCTAATTAAATTTTGATTAAAACACATATAATCTACTAATTATACAATATTTAAAAGTAAAATATTGATTCTTTGAACACAAATACTTAAAGAAAAAATATGTGATTTAGTAAAAAATAAAATAAAATGGAAGAAGAACATCAAATATATTAGGAAATATAAAATTGTCCTGAGACGCAATAAATAGAAAGAAAGAAAGAGGAAAAAAGAATTGAAATTGAGTATCAAAAGAAAATGAAATGGAAGAAGAACTGGAAATATATTAGGATTTTTATGATGAGAAATTTTGGTTTTTACATCTTAAATATTTTGGTGTAGTTATTAATATACGCCAATTAAAATTAGAGTTCACGTGGGAAAGGTCTATTAGTTATGGGTATAATAAACTTATTCTTTATTTGTATTATTCATTTTCTTAAGACATTAGTTACTTATATTAAGTTTCAACTATCGGAGATCTATTCATTTTCTTAAGAGATTAGTTACTTATATTAAGTTTCAACTATTGGAGATCTAAGGTAATTCACTTAGTTAAAGAAGAAAGAATGTGGGAAAAAGGTCGTGAATTTGATATTCTCTATTAACAAAAATTAATATTATTAATAATACTAACATTTGACATATAAAAAAAATTATTACATTTACTGTTAAATTTTAAGAAAATTAACTAACGGAAGATGAAGAGTAAATATCTTTTATAACGAAATCCACTTACTTTAAGAGTGAGGATAAAAATTACTTTTTATTTTCAACAATCATTTTTATGAAATTTAAATCTAATGGTTGATATAAGTAACTAAAGTAAGTTTGTTATACTTACTCTTGAAGTAATACTTACTCTTGAAGTAAATATTAAAAATACTTCAAAAGTAAGTATTATTTCAAGAGTAATACATAACTAAATTGATCTATATTTTAATGTTAAATTATTTTTAAAAATTACATCTTAAAATAGGAAAGAAATACTTTTTTATTAAAATATAGATCAATTTATACTTTTTTTTTATGAAAACCTACAAATTAAAGTAAAAACTTAATTTAATAATAAGATTTTATCATTTTTCATTTATATGTATTAATTTTACCTAATTAAAGATGATACATTTACTTAAATTTGATAAAAAATTTGTAATTGAAGAATAAATTTTTTTATTACATTCTTGTAATTGTTTAAATTATTAATAAGATGTATATCTTCAACTTTAATTTTTTTCATGTATCATAAAATTATTTTAAAACAAAACTACATCCAAAAATGAAAAAAAAAATATCCTTTTGCATTATTAGAATGACATTAATTTTTTGTGGTAAGTTGCATGTAATTTAAGTAAAATCTTAATTAGTACATGGACATACATCATAGATTTTAGCATTTTGATATATATATATATATTATTTTCCCCTAAAGATGATACAATTTTTGTTTGGCCTAGTTTATTTTTCATTTAAAAGTTAAAGTAAAAATTATAGCTTAAAATATACTTTGTTTATCAAATTTTATTTTTCATTTTAAATTTTTATAATTAAAAGTTAGTAGATAAGTGCATCTCTAATGAGAGTAACTCTCTTATGTTGCTTATTGCATTAAAAAAAGTATCTAGATCATGTATTACTTGATGGAAATAAAAGGAAACCTTAAATCAATAGATACAAGATTATAGTATGTATAGAGAATTAAATATAAAAGGATAGAGGAAAGAGAATTTGTGTACCTCAAATATATTGAATTGAAGTTTTTGATCTTCAAGAACAAAAACCCTATGAATGATTATTGTAGAGATATGAGTTCAATAAGAACTCTTGAGGATTTTACTACCTACTTTCCAAGGGGATTATTTTAGAGAATGTGTATTGTTGTTGTTGTTGTTATAATTTGCTTAATGGGATGGCAAATTTATAATCCCCCAGGGTAGGCAGAGACCCCTCAAATGGGCTTTTTTTATGATTGACTCAACCCATCATAGAGTCAATCTTACTATAATCCCATTCAAATAATCATAAAGATATTATAAGATATGATTATCACCAAATCTTAAATTGCCAGATAATGATAAAATATAATTGATTAATACCAATACACTATTATTTCCAACATTCTCCCACTTGGATGGTATTAATCAATAATACAAAGATAAATCATTAAGCTAGAATGACAATTATAGACAAATCTTATATTAAACAATGAGAAATTTGAGCTATAAAATAATATCCGATAGGGATATATATCATAAATATTTCTCATAAAATATATAGAATAATGTAGTTCAATAAAATGATACTACATGGTCTCAAGCATCCAAAAATGCTAAGAGATATGTTACTAAAATGATATTACTTCACACATATCTCATAAGAAAGTTTTCAGACTCCTACTGATCTAAGACATCAAAACTTAACCAAACCATATGAGTTATAAAACTCCAAAGTTAAGTATTTGATCAGTGAATAAAAAAATATTTAATTAATATAAATTTTTTTTTACTTGAGTCTGAAAAATTATATAGGTGAGAAAGCATAATTTACATGCATCTAATTATTCATCATAGCCCAATAACATATGTAATTACATATAGGCTACATAAATGCTCTATAATATTTGACATTTAACTAATATGAGTTTTAAAAAGGAGTGACTATATAAGAATCCAAAGATAAGTAGGAAATCCATAAATTCCCTACTAAAACCACATAGACACCTAGTTTATATAAAATGATACTAAGATTATTGTGGCCACAAAATGTCAATTGAGCAAACACTTAGATAATTGGTCCAAACAAAAAAAAATTCATAAGTACTTCAATAGTGCATAATTGTACTCAATAGGAGTACTATCATAATAAGCACTTTTTTACAAAGTAGAAAATCATACTCGATAGGAGTATTGCATCTACAATATACTTATAGAATTTTGACCAAACAAAATGTGAAATTTTGGGTAAAGAAATGCACAATACTTAATTGCATACCAAAAGAATTAATGTGCAATACCCAACAAAATGCTCTTAACATCCATTAAAGATGTCTATTAAGATACAATGAATTATGTATCTCAATTAAAATAGGACAAAAATAAATAGTCAAGTCCTATAAAGTATGTCATATCACAATTAAATGTGCACAAGAATATATGACAATACAAATAGATAAGTCTCGAGATATGATACAAAATTATATACTTCTAAAATTTTGATCAATATTAAATTTGGGTAAAAGAGATGCACAATGCATAATTGTATGCCAAAAGGATTAATGTGCAGTACCCAACAGAATGACCTTAACATCAGTTAAAGATGTCTACAAAGATACAATGGATTTTATGTATCTCAATAAAAATAGGACAAAAATAAATAGAAAAGCCCTATAGAATATGTCATATCATAATTAAATGTGCACAAGATTATATGACAATAAAAAATATATAAGTTTCGAGAGATAATACAAGATTATATATACTCCCACTAATCCTTAATATGCCAAAAAAATATTAGGATTATCATTAGGGTATACTAGTATTAAAAGTTCTAGTGATAGTGGGATGATGACTTTATAAGATAATAATAAAAGTGAATTAAAATTCACTATTATTCTACTTAAGGAATTAGAAAGTAGTAGAATAACAAATGATTAATGAGAAAGCATGTAAATTATGCTTTCTCACCTATATAATTTTTCGGACTCAAGTAAAAAAAAATTATATTAATTCTTTTGGTATGCAATTAAGTATTGTGCATTTCCTTACCCAAAATTTCACATTTTGTTTGGTCAAAATTCTATAAGTATATTGTAGATGCAATACTCCTATCGAGTATGATTTTCTACTTTGTAAAAAAGTGCTTATTATGATAGTACTCCTATTGAGTACAATTTTGCACTATTGAAGTACTTATGAATTTTTTTGTTTAGACCAATTATCTAAGTGTTTGCTCAATTGACATTTTGTGGCCACAATAATCTGAGTATCATTTTATATAAACTAGGTGTCTATGTGGTTTTAGTAGGGAATTTATGGATTTCCTACTTATCTTTGGATTCTTACATAGTCACTCTTTTTTGAAACTCAGATTAGTTAAATGTCAAATATTATAGAGCATTTATGTAGCCTATATGTAATTACACATGTTATTAGGCTATGATGAATAATTAGATGCATGTAAATTATGCTTTCTCACCTATATAATTTTTCGGACTCAAGTAAAAAAAATTATATTAATTAAACATTTTTTTATTCACTGATCAAATACTTAACTTTGGAGTTTTATAACTCATATGGTTTGGTTAAGTTTTGATGTCTTAGATCAGTGGGAGTCTGAAAATTTTCTTATGAGATATGTGTGAAGTAATATCATTTTAGTAACATATCTCTTAGCATTTTTGGATGCTTGAGACCATGTAGTATCATTTTATTGAACTATATTATTCTATATACTTTATGAGAAATATTTATGATATATATCCCTATCGGATATTATTTTGTAGCTCAAATTTCTCATTGTCTAATATAAGATTTGTCTATAATTTTCATTCTAGCTTAATGATTTATCTTTGTATTATTGATTAATAACATCCAAGTGGGAGAATGTTGAAAATAATAGTGGATTGGTATTAATCAATTATATTTTATCATTATCTGGCAATTTAAGATATGATGATAATCATATCTTATAATATCTTTATGATTATTTGAATGGGATTATAGTAAGATTGACTCTGTGATGGGTTGAGTCAATCATAAAAAATCCCATTCAAATAATCATAAAGATATTATAAGATATAATTATCACCAAATCTTAAATTGCCAGATAATGATAAAATATAATTGATTAATACCAATCCACTATTATTTCCAACATTACTAAATAACTCATACTCAAATTTATTCTTATAGGAAAAATTATGAGAAACTCCAAACAACTGAATTTTATAAAGACAAATGGGTGGAAATGTTTTTTTTTTTAATTAGAAGCAACAATTATTTGATGAAACAACTCATCTCTAATTTTTTAAAGTAACTTTGCAACTGTTGGAGATGCTCTAAATTATTTTTTTTATTGTCTTATAAGAAAATATTTATAAAATAAACTTCTTAATAAAAATATAAATATAAATATTCTTTCATCCAGCTTAAGAAATCTTTTTAAGTCAAATAATTTTTTTGGTGAATTTTTTAAGTTAAAATAAGTTTACCATAATTTATAAACTTCGAATTAGAATTTTGGTAGTCAAATATATTGAAAGCCTTTTTAATTTTCTGTTAGCGTCTCATGTAAAACCAAACAACAGAAATTTTTTAATTTAATATATTAATTCATATCTTGAAATATATGGGTTTAATTAAATTCTTTAGTGTCTCCTGTTAGTAAAAATGTAATCGATGAAGATCAAGTAAATGTAATTAATAAAAATATTTAAATATAATAACAAGCACATTTTAAAAATGTATTTTTTTTAAATGACTAAGGACACAAGAGTGGAAAATATGAGATCAGTGCTGAGGAATAATGATAATGTTAGTACTTGAGACTTGAAAACTGATGTCGGTCACTTATCCTGATCTATCACCATACTCTTGCATTTTTAGCGATAAAAAAATTAAAAATTAAATAATTTATAAAAGGAGAGATTTAAATCTATAATCTCTTACTCACCACACCAAATGTAAATTTTGTAATTAGATCAATCTTATAATTTTAACAAAAAATTTACTTTAAAACATTTATATCTAACGTACTTAATTGTCCTACTATCTATAATATATATGTATGATTAATAATCTATAATATTATATTTTAAATTATATATTATCTATACTATTAATAAAATAATTTCTCTTTTTGATATTCATTTTTAAAAATACTCATTCTACCCTTTTTAAAAAGAAAAAGAAAAAACTATTTTATTAAAAGAGAAATTTGAACTCATAATCTCTCCCTCTCAAATATATAAACTGTCATTAAATCAATCTTATAACTTTAAGAAAAAAATTACTTAAAAATATTTATGTCCAACATACATAATTATCTACTATATCTATAATGTATAATATTATATTATCTATTATATATATATATATATATATATATATATATATATATATATATATATATATAACTTCTATATTATTAATAAAAGGAATTCTTTCTTTTGATGTCCACTTTTCAAAATACCTATTCTACCTTTATACTATTTGAAAATAAAAAAATAAACTAATTGTCATAGGAGAGATTCAAACCCACAATCTCTCCCTAAACAGATATAAACTTTGCCACTAGATTAATTTTATAACATTAACAAAAAGATTATTTTAAAACATTTATATCCAATGTACTTAATCCTAATATCTATAATCTATATGTATGATTAATAATCTATAATATTATATTATATATTATCTATACTATTAATAAAAGAATTCTTCCTTTTGATGCTCATTTTTCAAAATATTCATTCTACTCTTTTTTTAAAAACAAAAAAAAATATTTTGTTAAAAAAGAAATTCGAACCTATAACCTTTTACTCCTTGTATATAGACTTTGTCACTTGATTAACCTTATAACTTTTAGAAAAAAAACTAATTTAAAATATTTATATCTAACATACATAATTTTCTATTATATCTATAATCTATAATATATAATATTATATTATGGACTATATATATTAATTATATAATGGAAATAAGACCTTTAGGTATTCACATTTTATGACTATTTTAAGTTTCTGAATATATTAATTATGACATCTCCCACTATTGCAAATATAACTTTTTCCATATTAATATAAGCACATCTTCATAAAAAATCTTTTTAATAATCATGCAAATACATAGGTGTAACAACATTTTGAGTTCTATTCAAACTCTCTCATCTTTCCATTTTTTTAAATTCATTGCAACTTTGACATATTCATTGATGATCTCATATGTTTCTATCATTTTATTATAAAAAAAATATATTTCAAAATATGTTAAACTAAATTATTATACGCAAAATAAAGACAGTAAATTATTTATATTCTATCAAATTATTACAAAAAATATTGAAATAAAACTCTAAAATTATTATAACATATCAAAATGTAAATGCACATGCACGCGTGGTGTGTTTTCATTAATTTTGATAAAATAAATAGTATAATTAGTACAATTAAGTCATTAGAGTTAATAAATCAATAAAAATTATATTATATTAAAATATTTTTATTAAATTTTTAACATATTTCATAAAATAATGTTAATAATAAATATAATTAACATTTTAAAATGAATAATACTAAATAAAAAGTATTTTATTTAAATTTAGATCTCACCTCTGATTTATATATAGTTAAACATAAAACATAGTTTGTAACGTACACGTTTTGTAGGTTGATCTTATAGGCCTAAATAGAAAATATAGTTTTGTAACATACACGTGAATATTTATTTTTTAATAGATAAAACACTTTTGAGTTTTCTGAAAATGTGTAACGTTGTCATGTTAGTATATGAAATTTCTTTTTAAAAAAATAAGTCCCTTAAATTTGTTGTTTTTTTAAATAAGTCTCTTAAATTTCTTGTTAGAAATTCATTAATCCCTAAATTTAACCACTTCAATATAATTTTGGTTCTTCAAAATTAACAAACTAATAACTAAGTAACATTTTTTATTTACTAAAAAAAAGAGTAACATTTGTTAATAAAAAAACATGTTAAATTATATTATTGCTTAATAAATCATCACACAATTTCTAAAGTTTTAGATTAAAATATTTGACGTGGATTACACTTTTAAGATATTTTTAAAAATTCCCTTACGTTAAGAGATTAATCTAACAATATATGCTATTTTTATTCTTTCTTTGATCTCAGGTTTCTCTAATAGATTTATTGATATATACGAGTAACAACGACATTTGAACCATTTACAAGGCTTCCACTATGAAAGTTAACTACGAATCCAGAATCTTCAGCTCAAATGCTCAATATATCCTATTAAGGAGATATTTTAACAAATTAAGTTCACCTATATAAATGGGAAAAAATATTACATGAAGAAATTTAATTTTAATAATAACTTTTTTAATAATTTTTCTGTTAGAATAATAATTTCTTACAATTTTTTGTAATAATTTTTCTCTTTATGAAACAATGAAATATTAAAAAGTTTTTTTAATTTTAAATATATCAAATATATTTATTATTTGTTAAATATAAATTTTCTCTTCAACTTTTTCAAATTTCATAATTTGTATAGTTTTCATTTATTTTTTTATCAATGATTTTAGTTATTAGCATTAATTTGGATTCATAAAGTATTATAAGATTATTCAATGTAGTTATCCTTATCTTATCCAATTAGAGATTAATGGCGAAGACAATGAGTGTTTTGGAGATTTTTTATTCAAAAATTGAATGCAAAATTTTCACCATGGAAACAAAAAAAAAAAAAAATATTTGGGGGATAGATTTACCTAATTAGATTACTCTCTTTTTTATTTCACTCTTCTTTCTCTTCTTTTTTTATAAGATCCCAAGAAAGTGGTGTGTGTATTCAAAGCATGTAAAGGAGATTTGTATAAGGAGGGTAGCGTCGATTAAATGGGACCGAAGTGTGGGGAGAAAACAACAAAGTGTCTTGGGATTAATAAAAAATACGGAGACTTTTAATAAAGTTTTGCTTGACAAATGAAGGTGACAAATTTTTAGTAGAAAAGATACTCTTTAGGTGAGAGTTCTTCACGCTAAATATGAAAACATCATAAACAAACTCTATTCAAATTGGAGAAGTAGTTCTTAATAGTATTAGAGATAGAGGATAATAAAGAGTATTATGATTTTTTTATATAAATCATATTGCATTCATGTAAAATTTGGTTTCACTCATTTGAGTAATATCCACTTTATTTTTATCCTTTATCTCTCTTCTTCTCTAACCATTTTTTGTTTTGGCCTTTTTTTTTTTCTCTCTTCTTTCTCTTGAACCATGAATTTTCACATGGTATAAGAGCTAACATCATATGAGGGTGAGGGGTTTGAATAGTCTCAAATCACTATTTCCTCTTTCTATCCAAAAGAAGGTAGTTATTTCAAAGGTTGGGATGGTACAACAATATATAGGAATAACAACTAAAATGGAGAAGATCATTATTAAGTTGGGAAACTGAATATATGATTGAGAGATTTGGTGAGGATACATGTCATGTTTGTCATGCTAACTTAGAATTTACGTTGCATCTATACATTTTCCAGCAGGTCTGCATATCAAGTTTGGATGTGTTATGGTTGGACATCTTAAAACATTGTCTTCAAATTGTTTCTCTCATAAAGGGGGGAAAATTCAAAAGAGTTTAGTGTTTATTTGACTGGCTACTCTTTGAGTGATTTGGACAACAAGAAATGTTTTGATGTTTAAAGGAGATCAATTTTGCGTGACAAAAAATATAGCAAGATGCCCTACAAAAATTTGTTATGAATTAGAAGTTGCAATAAGAGTTCATCATTTTCCTTTTATGAATGGTCCATATATATAAAATGGCTAGCAAATTAGTGGGTCTAATCACTTTGTGTGTGAACGATTGTGTATGCTTTCCCATTGAAAGAGTGAGGATAATTATGGACATATACTCATTAATCTAAAATGTATCTAACATCCAACATAAGTTGTTTCTGATTATGTTTTGTGATAGGATGCTAGTGTAAAATTCATTACATTGTTAGTGCATACCAATTAAAATTTCTATATATAGAGAGGACAACTCAGGCGAGAAAAATATTATAGTGAGAAATAAGAATACTTAATAATAACCTTAGGATTTTAATAAACAATTCAAATTGAGTTGTTCATTACATAAGTTCATGTGGTTCTCTCACACGGAGACTCCTCCCATAAATAAAACCCTTGTTTAACACACTACTCTCTCGAATTCTCTGCAAGATCGTTAGTATCCTCACATGTCATAATAATTGGGTTATCTGCAATTGTGCAAAAATTGATATTTCCACTCTATCAATTTCCTAGTAGTAACCAATGAACTGTTATTTTTGAAATTTAAGTTAGGATTAATTAGTTGTTTGTTTTAAATTTTTTAATCAAATTTTTTTCAATAAAAATTAGGTCCAAAAGCGCCAAGAATGGTTATCAACTATAATTGATTAATATAAGATCAAGTACTTAATCAATTTCGGATTGGATTTGGAATTGTGCGTGCTTGGCAAGATATGGGAGAATTGATGAAGTGCTTCAAATTTCTTTCGTACATTGACTTGTATTTAGGAAATTGATGGAGTACTTCATCTTATATTAATCAGTTGCAACCATTGATGACTATTCTTCAAACTTCTGAACCAAATTCTATAGAAAAACAATTTTGATTAATATTTTAAAACAAACAACTAATTAATCCTAATTTAAATTTCAAAACTAAATCTAGTCAAAATCTTCCTTTTTCATTCAATTTTTTTCCAATCTATTAACTTGTATTTAGGAAATTGATAGAGTGAAAATAACAATTTTTGCATAATTATAGATAACCTAATAGTTTGGAACATTATTTATTAAATTTTGTATTGGAACATGAAAAATCTACTTTTAAACATAATTTTTTGTAGTTTTTCAAATATACACCTTCTTATGATTGAATTTTTAGTTAAAAACTGAATTTCTTAATGAAATATGATTCTAATTATAATCCAAATATATATATATATATATATATATATTATGATTTTGTTAATGAAAAATTTATATAAAGAGCCAAATCAGTAAGGATATACATATGATATATGATTTCTCCCAGTCAATCAACCAACCAAGGATTAACCCTATAGTGAGACGTGTTCATCACACATATTGCGACATTTGCAAATCTAAAATCTTTAATTTCACACGATATTTATCATCTTAATTTATAAGCATATAATTTACAATTAGTTAATTATTATAATTTGTGAAATAAATTGATCAATTAATTATATATACATGCTTATTAATTGAAATTATGAATAATATGATATTTCAGGATCATATAATAATTTATTTCTACCAATTGAGGAAGTTACCAAGAACCGATAAATCCTTATTCTTTATTATTAGACTATTTTATTCATCGCCTATTTGTATTTTAATTTATGAATATTTTATATAAAACTAATAATAATTATTAAAAATATCACATATATAATTTTTTTATCCAGCCAAATTGTAACTTTATATCATCACAGTTATATGTATCATCATGATTATCCATGTTATAATTCTATTAAAATTAAAACAACAATAATGCGATTAAATTATTTTAATTTATGAATATTTTATATAAAAATAATTATTATTATTAAAAATATCACATATATAATTCTTTTATCCAACTAATTAACTTGTAACTTTATATATCACAATTATCTGTATCACCATGATTATCTATGTTATACTCTATAAAAATTAAAACAACAATAATGTGATTAAATTATTTATATTTTAGGATACTTTGACTATTATATATTATGATTACTTTTCATAAGTAAATGTGAGTTATTAGTATTATTGAAGAATTTAAATTCATAACTTCTTCTTTTCATATTTCTTCATATGTGCTACCTTATTATTCCTATATTATGTCTATTTTAATATATATATATATATATATATATATATATATATAAATAAATAAATAAAAGTTAAAATTAATTTAAAATCATTTTTTTATTTTTTATTGACTATTTTTATTAAATTATAAAATATTTATTATACTTTGAAATATAAAAATAACCACCATAGCTAGTTATCCAACTTTATGTATTATTATTATAAAAAATTATATATCGTCATTCAATTATAAGAGTTTAATTAGTATAGTTAATCATCACTTTTCATTTTTTAATGTGAAGTTTTAAAAAATCATTAAATAGATTAGTGTATTAAACTATTAACATAAAGACGGGTAGCTAATAGGGTAACGCTTAAGCGTTAACACTACGAATATAGTTGCTCAAAGTTATTTAATAACTGGAGTTGAGTCTGAACTGAACTTTCAGGTACCACAGTTGGGCACTTAATTGATGTGGTTATAATAATAAGATGGCACCTCACTAATTTATCTTGTCTTAGCATCGAACACTATCATGTCCCATTTCTGAAAATCGTGGGTTTGTGAAGTAGGTAGAGTCTTTTTTCCCTCCATTCACATTATTTGCCATGATTTCCAAGCTTGAATCACCCTAAAGACAAATAATCTGGTAGATATAATATAAGGAAAGGAATAAAGATTGGCTGAAAAGAAAAGGGACTAAACTCAAACCTAAAATTAAAAGACGTGAGAGAGAAACATTCATGTAGAATGTACAACATTGTGCCTTGAGGAAGCAAAATCCTCCACCCGTGGAAACATGTAGGATTCCACAAGCTGGAAATCACTTAAATCTTTCCCAAAGACAAGTTTTTTTCCTATATAAGGAACTTAAAGAATTAATTATCATCCTTTAATTTAGTGCACATACCATATACAGCAAAACTTTAGTGAATATGATATTAGGGCTATATGGAATACAACTTCACCTTGATACATAACTCACTCAAATATAGGCGTTCAACCAGACGAGTATTTACTTGAGTAATAACCAAATCACGTTATTGCTCACATCATTAATTCAACAAATGAATGAAGGAAGACAAACTAAAATATCATGCATGCACTAGCTTGTTGTTGGTATTTCAAACCGTTTTGTTTCTGAGAAATCTTAATTGCATGAAATCATATGGCGAAATAAAAATCAAAGGTGGCGTAAATAAAGTAACCTTCCTCCATTTTGTTAGTTACTTCTTTAATCACCCAAAAATAACAAGGGGGTGTAAGGGTAAATCGTCGAAGGATTCATAATACTAAACGCATGTAGCGGTAATTATCAGTGTAAGGCCTCGTGATGAAGGACACAACATGAATTGCACCTGAAGAACAGACAGTATACTTGGGTGATCAATATGAAAAACTAAACAAGTAGTAGAATACAATAAGTTATTCATATATATATAAAATTATTTATTAACATAATTAATTTCTACCTGTACTTGGTAGAAAGCAATATTAATGAGTAAAATGATCACAATGTGTAGAAATAAATAAATAAATACATATATATGGTTTCATATATATTATTATGCATGATCAGAAGCGGGTTCAAGTTGATAGAGTGCAGATTCAGAAGCGCGTTTCTTGTACTTGGCAATGAAAGCTTCAGCTTTGATGTCAATGTTGGGCTCAGCAACACCCCAATTACCTTTGTCATAATCGCTGGGCCAGACCCTGTGCCAGGAATCAGGGGCATCATAGTACCCACCTCCTCTGGGCTTCCTAGAAGTGAAGATGTTGAACATAGAGAAGAAACCTGAAGAAGACTTCTTCTGCCTATGACCAGCCATGATTTTGGTGTTTAATTTTAATTTTATGGCTAATTAACAATGACTGCACCAGTCACTGTGAAGACAATGAACTTAGAGGGGGAATTGTCTTGATTTTCAGTAAACAAGCATATGACTCATTTATAGTCGTCCAGGAGGAGGCTTCAGATGCATAGCCAAAGAATCTGAAAAAAGAGAGGTAAGACCAACATAAATGGTTCAAATGGTGCTGAGTTGGCAAGGTAATAAACAAGAGTTTGTTTTGTAACATCTTTGTCTAGGCATATTTCTTGTGGTCCGCTAGTTCTATTATATCAAGCTTTAATTGTCCAAAAACTCCAAAATTAAATGATGAAGCTACTAATTTAATAAATCTTTAAAATTATTTCTTTCAAAAAAATTATTTTTATTAACAATAGCTGATTCAGTAAGTTTTTAAATAATTTCTTTTAAAAAATCATATAAGAATATTTTTGTTAATTTATTTTCTAAAATTAATATCTCTTGTTCAGTTTTCAAAATAAAAAATCATATCAAAGATGCTTTTAGAGATTAAATATGAGTAATTTTAACTAAATTCAAGAACAAAAAAAAAATTTTTTTATTTTTAAGAAACAAAAATAAAATTTAATCAAATTTCAGAAAGTAAAAATTTAATTAAATTTTTTTAAAGAGCGATAAGAAAATGGAAAAAAAATTCCATGAATACTTGTTAAAAGATAACAATTCTTTATTTTATACACATTCAGATATAAATGCAAATATTTAAGAGCACCATAAGAGATTGAGAGTACACAATAAAAAGATTCTTAAATTTGTATCTTATTCCCTATTCCAACCAATTAATAGATGATGTGTCATTTCATGAATTTTCTTTTAAAATTTTAAAAGAAAATTCATTAAATGACATAAAGTTTATTGATTATTTAGATTTGAAACAGACGATTTTGTTCCCAAGCAAGGTGGATCAAATAAAAAAATGCTTAACATTGAAAAGATTATTTAGATGGATGAGAAATATACAACAAAATAAAATAATTATTTAATTAATTAAAAATATGAGTATTTTTTAAGATATCTTATTTTATATTTTCAAAAATGTTTAAACAATATAATGATCTTGTATAAAGAACCATAATCATTGTAAAAACATTGTAGATCATCGTATACATGCATGTATTAACATAGTCATTAATAAATATAGTTATCCGAAGAATATAAAAGGAAATACATTTAACACAATTACTTGTCCCCAAAATAATAATTAAAATACATATGTCAAAGAAAAATCATTTAAAAATATTCGTAAACTAAATTGTTTATAAGTCAACATCTAAAAAAATCCTCTTTTGAGAGCATATATCATGAGTTTATTTTCTACTTGTAATACAAGTATATAAAACAACACAAGAAAAAAGTGAGATTTTTACAAGTTTCAATGTCAATCTTAATAGAATTAACACAATATAACAAACAAGAGGACATAAGGTCTAACCTATGTTATAAAACTCTCAATCTCACTTTACTATTATGTTAATCCATGTTCAACCAGAGACGGTTTACTATCACAATCAAATATTACTTTGGAAAATTATTAGTACAACCACATAGCATAATTAAAACTTTCTCTTATTAATTTTTAAAGCTTTATTTCATCCAAAAAAATACTATTTAAGAACTAAATTTTCATAATTTATATCCTAGTTTTATATTCAATATTTTCTAAAATATTTTCTGTCTTTTTTCTTTAATGTGAAAGATAAATAATGTTATTCTTCAACAAAAGTAGAAAATATAAAATTATACTTATTTATATTCTTTTTATATCATCAATTAATCTTACAATAAATAAATAATCCATAAATAAAGGAATTTATAAATTATTTAAATAATAAATAAAAAATATCTTAAATAAAATATAATTAAACATAACACATTGAATAAATAAAATCCGAAATAAATTTTGAATAATAGGAAGATTTAAAATTAGAAGACAATTATAGAATGATTGATGTTGGTGTCGTGTCTACATTAACTTAATTATATTTTTGGAATAATTTTATATCAAAATAATTTTACAAAATTTTTATTTTTTATTAGTATTTCATAAAAATTTAGGCTAAAAAAGAGTATTTTAATTTGTTTTACAGCAGTGTATGATATATAACCTATTTTACAAAAAAAAATAAAATCTCAAGTTATCATAAAAAATTCTAAAAATAATTGTAAATTATTTAGGATGTATTTATGGTTTAAAAAATTTAAGAATATTTATATATTTTTAATTTTATCCTATTATACCATTTTTGTAAAGAAATTTTATTTAATTTATTGCTTAGTAAATCTAGCTAGGTAGAACTTTATAACTTAAATTTAATCATAGAAATCAAATTTTAATATTTCTTTTTAGTTAGAATTTAATTGCTATACACTATCAGTGTAAAAGATTTTTACACTAACATTCAATTATGACTTTTTATTTATGTGACTTTTTAAGTAGTAATGATTAAAGTCAACAAATTTACTATGAATAAAAGGTTGTGATTGAATGTCAGTGACAGTATATATCAATTAAACTCTTTTAGTTATCCAAATGAAAACACATAAATTAAGAGTTTAACACCTATATATTATCAGTGTAAAAGAGTTTTACACTTACAGTTAATCACAATCTTTTATTTACATGATGTTTAAAGTATTAATTAGTAAAATCCATAAACTTACCATATATAAAAAGTTGTGATTAACAGTAAGTGTAAAAATTTTTATACGGACATTATATAAGTGTTTATCTTATAAATTAAATAAACAATCGTTAGTAAAGATAGGGTTGTTATCATGTATGTATTTATATAATATTTAATTTAAAGTATAATTTTTTAAAAAATTAATTTACATACAATACCAATCTATTTTTTTTTACAAATTTAAAATTAATATTTTTAGTGATATGGGAAATTCTTATTTGATTGGTAAAAATATTTTGCACTAATAATATATATAAATCTAACTCTTTCTTTTTATTTTTACTTATAACTCTCTCTATACTTGTATATAAATAAAATAAGTTGTCTTTTCTGATGAATTTAAATATAAGAAAATTCAAGTAATTTTATTCTATTTAATGCTAATTTTATAAAATAATATTGTTTAATTGCAATAATAACTCATTTTTATCATAGAGTCAGATTTAACTCAAGGACAATTTAGAAATAAGCTTAGTATTTACTTGAGATAAATAAAAGTAAATAATGATGACTAATTTTCTTAATTTATATAAATTTAAATATTGTTGTTTATATATGAGTTAAAATAAAGTAAATTATACGTATGTTTGTTGGTATGAATTGAAGTACTGCACTACTCTTATCAACATCTACTTCCATTAAATTTTGTTGGTAGTCAAAATCCTTTTTCATTGAACAAGATTTGTTATGAATATTTTTATAGATAACATATATAGGATTCAAGTAGAATCATTATTCCCAATACGATGGTATATTTCTTGGTAGATAATAAAAAGAAATTATCCAAATAACATTAACTATTTAAATTGTGGATGCATCTACATCTACATAAGGATTTATGGAGGCTATTGCCTCCATTAAGTTTAGATCTATTTTTAGTTTGTGTTTGGTTGCACCTTCTAAAATTGATTTTGGTCTAGAATTGATTCTGGACCTAAAATTAATTTCAAATAAGTTTTGACATGTTTGGTTTTATGTTGAATAAAAATTCAAAATTGATTCTGTATTGGAACAATTTAGAGTAGCTTTTACATTAGATCAATAATTTTATACAAGATTTTACTTTTAACTAGGAATGACAAAATTATTTGCATCCATGGATATTTGTGGATAAAATCTATGATCGGGAGCTAATGAGTATTGAAAATGGATATATATGGATATTTTAATGGGTATACTTGCATTCTTAATAAATGAGTATGTGTGCAGGTATGAAAAACCTTTACATATACTAGTTTAATACATCGGAAGAATAAATAGTAAAAATATAACATACTAATACTACCATACACATAACACATTCATTTAAAAAAATTAAAGTGTTTTATTCATTTTGAAGTGTTTGAATTTATGATATTGAAATGTGAGAGACTTAGAATGTTGATATTGTGATTCATTTTTATTGACACTTATGAAAATTATTGTTATTAATTTAGAATTTGCTTGGGAAATAAAAATTTAGTAAATTTTTTTATACTAAGATTTTATGTGTATTTTGATGATATTTTTAATAAAAAAAATACGATTAGTTACAAATAAAACATGTCTTGTCATAGTTGTATGAAAAATTGGTTTGTTTTATTTTTTTATTTTTGTAAAAAATCCACATATACTTATGAATATCCATAGATATAAAAAAAAATTCACAAATATTTTATTTGTAGATACCAATGCAGGTATATAGGGTGAGGTATGGATTCAGCCTCAAATACGGGTAGTGAAAAATATATATCCGTACATTCATGTTTGTTGTCATCCCTAGTCATAACTTACTTTTATAAATAAAAACATTCAAACCTAAATTAAATTATCTTGAAGTTATAAAGTTGGTATGGTGATAAAGTCAATATGTGGGAGGAATAGATTGTAGGTTTGAATCTCCACACAAGAATAACACAATAACAACTAACATTTGCCTATAAAAGAAATCAAATTATCTCAAAATAAATTTTAATCATAATCAATTTTGTCAATATCTACCCCAACATGCACTTAATGTAATATTCATATGTGATTATAAATTACTTCTAAATTTTAAAACAGTAAAAAAAAGATAATTTTTCCTGCTAATATACATTGATATGTTAGTTATTGTAATGACAACATAACATTATAAAGGCAACAACTATCATAACCACATCATCCATATTGTTTTTACATAGATTAGTACAATCTAATAATGACCATGATATATTGTAATTGAAGTTACTTAAACTCTTATAAATAATAGAATTTTCAAAGAGTTTCATTAAAATGCTATCAAAGACAAAAGCCTTAGAGCAACTCGCTGCTAAATATTGAACATACTGATGATGTAAAGACAAAGGCCATGCCCCATGCCTCTATACTACGTAGACTCACAATTGAGTGTAGCCAACTTGTTTTCAATTTCTTTCATATTCTTGTCAAGTTCTTTCAATTTTTTAATCGTATCTAACAGATTTTGACCTTGCATGCACTAGAACATGGACAAGATCATCTCGCTCTCATAATTTTCCTCTATATTTCCAAATCATCTAGGGCTTTCACAGTATATATTGGTAATCCGAATTAAGGAATATGGAAAACATGTGCACTAATATGGAATATTATCCAATTAACATGCACATTTCCTTAATGAACTATGGATTAAGTAATTTGAAAGATATATAAGTAATTCATATAATTATTTTGGAAAAATACATTGTGTAGGAACTAACACCTTTACCTAAATGTAGTTACCAATCATATATACCAATTGAGATACTACACTTGACTGAAGTTCATTTAGAAACACAGAAAACAATCATTTAGAAACACAGAAAACAATCTTCAAATGAAGGGAAAACATCCACGAATCGTAATGAAAAGTACTAGAATTGCTTTTAAAAATCATAAATGAAAAAACTCTAAAAAATATATATATTATTAATTAAAGACTAAAAATAATATATATGTAAAACTAAAATTATTGTACAAAAGTTATTAACTGAAAATAAAACAATATATAGAATTCTCTTGTAAACTATAAAACAATGAACTATTATTAATAAAAGCTAAAAAATTAAAGAACAATGAATGAATTTCTAATAACTCAGATATTTTTCAATAATATTAATTCCAACAAATAATTAAAAAGGTGATATTAAAGAAAGTTTATAAACGAATAATTTTATTTTAACTTTTGGACCTAACAATATCTCATGATGTTTCTCATAATTTTGAACGTAATTCTAACTAATAATATATAACATAGAAACTCATAATTAATTGCCAAATTTTACGATGGAATTTTTGTCTGAAAAATCCGTCTATAGATATCTAATATTCATATATGTTGGAAAAGTCTGTCGCTAAATATCGACGACCCATAAATATGTACGCAATAAATCTGTCCGTAAAGCCGTTGATAAACAAATAATTTATAGACTGAATATAGACCCGCCAGTAAAATCCGTCGGAAAATTTATATTACTGATAAAATGTTGCTTGTATCTTGCTAAAATGCATTGTTATAACTTTCAATCACTCGACTGAGTCCCTTTGGAGTTGGCCAAAGAGGGGAGACTTCATTCACCTTCTTGAGGATGCTCTTCTTTCTCTTATATGTCAATTTCCTTATTGTGTCATTAGATATAAAAGCTAGTTCCACTTTCTTTCAAACAATTGCTACAATTTCGAACATGTATTATTTTTCCTGCATAATTTAAGCAATAGCTATTTCAGAATTATTATATGGTTATATTGGAAATGGTAAAATTGATACCATATTAGAAATGGTAAAATTTGGCCTAATTCAATCTTGCAAAATCGGCTTATAAGGTGAGGTTTGCATCTCATTATATATTGTTGTTTAGTCATATTACTAATCATGTGGGATCTCTAACCCCCTCACGCTGAGGGCTAAACATCTCAAACGTGCAGTTTAATATTTGTGGATGGTTTGATAACAACCCAATAATGGGTGGCATGATGACCCAATTACAACGAACTACTAAGATAAACTCTGATACCATATTAGAAATGTTGAAATTGATACCATATTAGAAATGATAAAATTGAGTTTAACTCAACCTTACAAAACTGGCTTGTAAGATGAGGTTTTCATCTCATTGTATACTCTTGTTTACCTATATCACTAATTGATGTGAGATCTCTAACATATTAGAGATATAGAACTTTAAGGTTTTCTATATAACTTACTATTTTATCCTTTTTTTCTAACCACTTTCTATTTCATATTTTTCCTTTTTCGTTTCTCTTGAACCATGAATTTTAACATGGTATTAAAGCTTATTTATCTATTTTTTTCTTTATCCGCTGCTTCATCAAATTTTCAATTATTCATTTTCTCAAGAAAATTATCGATTCCTTCTTGCACTCTTTCCCCTCTCTTTCACAACAAAACTAGATACCCTCTTAAGCAAGCAAATCCTGCAATTTATCCCTCCAAAATTGTTAACCAAAGCACTTTTCACTTCGATTTTAAATGTAATTCAGATTCATCTCACTTTGCATCACATCTCCTCACTCAACTTTAGAGCTTTTCCTCTCTCCTCCTCAAAACCATCTACCAAGATGATTTAATCTTATTACTCGATCTTGACATGGAATCTTAAGATTTACCATCGTCAACTTTGTCATCCACTGCTAATCACAATGCCTCCTCCACCACCGATTCTGAGGATGAAATTTTCATCATCGTTAACGTTGTTGCGTTTTACAATGACATCACATTACGTTTCTAGTATGGCAAGTTTGCTGAGTGTGTCGAGGTCTTGCACCAACTCATGTAGAAGAAGCAAGACAATCCCAAGGTCCTTCATAATATTGCAATTAAACAACAGTTGGTTCTCAAAGCTCGTTGCTTCTAGCGCTTACAAACTCTTCGCCTCTATTTTTAGCAAATGCCTTCCACCATCGCAAATGCCTTCCACCATTGCAAGAAACAGTACAGGAAGTGAGGGACCATCGCCTAGAAATAACTATTATTGAGGAACAAGTTGCAACTCATTGGGGTTTTGGTTTCGAATTTAATTCAAAATCTTGTGCTTTTGTCACTAACAATTGGGTTTCTACTTGGTTATTTCTCTTCCACACCAAGTGTTTGATGACTAGTTTCATTATTGATTTTTTAGGGTTATTGATTACTATGTTCAAGCAACACTAGTCCGACCATTTCATGATTTCAAAAGGTGTTTGGTTTTAATTTTCTTTGAAAACAACTTCCGTCCGTGGTGGTTAAGTATTGTGTTGAGCTTTTGTTGTGGATGGTTAAGAATTTACTAGTTTGTTAGCTTCTGCCTATGGTGGTTAAGTGTTTCATTG
Source organism: Psophocarpus tetragonolobus (assembly GCA_037954015.1). Lineage (NCBI taxonomy): Eukaryota > Viridiplantae > Streptophyta > Magnoliopsida > Fabales > Fabaceae > Psophocarpus > Psophocarpus tetragonolobus. The sequence continues at coordinate 33,330,952 of CM075692.1, read as the reverse complement.
ATTTGTGCTTCTATCAAGTAGTTAAACTTTGAGGAACAATTTCTACTTAGTGGTTAAGCTTTGGTTGCCTATTTTGGGATTTGTAATTTGGGTTCTTAATTCTATTTTTTTATGTATTTTTCATTCCCTATTGCATTATATTTTCTTTATTTTGTATTGTATTACCCAATCCCAAGTTGGAAATGCTAAATAACATTTCGAGCTTGCGAAGGAATATTAGAGATGTAGAGTTTTTTAGGATTTTCTATATAAGTCACATTATACTCTCATATAAAATTGATTTGCTCATTTGATTAATATTCAATTTCAGTTTTATCCTTTTTCCCTTTTCCTTTTCTCTAACCACTTTTTGTTTCATCTTTTTCTCTCTTTTTTCTCTTGAACCATGAATTTTAACTGGGCCACCACATTATCTATGGTTTCAATCAATTACTATTTAATACATATTATTTACAATTTACAAGATGAGCTAATTAAATAATTATATATTCCAGTGATTGGTTGATATCATAGATGATGATGTAATAGTCCAGAACCATATAATATTTCCCCTCCATTTGGACACTTGATGTTGATACTATTGTCTTTCCTTCCAAATAGAGATTTATCTAGGATTTTTTGTTTTTGGTATTTTTTTAAGCTTGTATTAGTTTATTAAATTGGAAAAGAATTAAAAGTTGCATGTCATAAATTGTTATACCTTAATTCATTATATTTTCTAAAGAATGTGCAAAATATGGAAGTTTTAAAAATGGATTATATTATGTATGATTTAAAATTAAATCCTATCTTATTTTAGGGTATTTATTAGATCAGATAACTTATTGATAATTCAATTTGATCCAAACTAATTCAAATAAGTTGAGATGATATTTTCTAGCAATTGATCCAACTTAATCAAACTCAATTACTAATAGGTCAATATTGACGAATTTTAAATTTTAAACTAATACCTTAATAATAGTAATAATAAAAAATAAATAATAATTAAAAATACAAATATATCAAAATATAAAATTTTGAATATAATAGAGCTAGAACTTTTCTAAATAATGAAATATAAAAATTAAATTAATATTTTTAAATATATAATTAGTTTAAAATTGTAAAAAATGTGATGAATTCTAAAGTATCTTATTTTATTATAAAAAATGATAATGAACATTATCATGACAAGAATGATAGATTCATACCAACCATTAAATTGTATAAGTCTCGTTATTTTCTTTCTTTCACTTTAATTTTTTATTTTTTTTTTACCAAACTTTTACTTCTGTGGCAATTTCACTTCTCTTTCAACTTAAGAATTATAAGTAGTGTTTGAAGCAACCATCTATTTTCTCAATTTTTAGTATTGCTACTATTTTGAATAAAAGTAATGATTGATCACATTATCTTTTAATTTTTGTTTGATAACAACGTAAAATTGAAATTGAAGTAATGCTTAAAAAGAAAAAAAAACATGTTAAAATGGAAGGATAGGTTGAAACTAAAAATAGTTAATTGCCAAAGAAAAACTCTTATTTAATTGTGATGACTTAAATAATTTTTACCCTTAAATTTCATGTTATAATAATAAGTGAAAAAACCTCTTATTTTATTGTAATACCTTGAATAGCCTTTTGTAATTAAATATTATATGTGGGTGATATTTTTTGACGAAACATATGGATGATTAAAAGTCAATGTTATAGGAATTAACATGTTTTGAAAATAAATGAAGTTAAATATTATATATAATAAATATGGACATAGTTTTTTCATTCCACGTCTCCTATCTCCTTCTGCTGTAAATATGGACACAATTTTTATATATATATAAAAAAAATCAGTGATTTAATTTTATTGTATACCATTATAGCTTGGGCTCAATATATAATAATTTATAATTATTCTTTTTTTTTTTAAATAGCAAGGTTATGGCGAACTAGCATCATTATAGGAAATTAACATTTTAACAACGTTGGCATACCAATCAATTGCAAGAACCAATAGAGTATTATTCACTAAAAAGAAAAAAAAAGAGAACAATATGGAGGACTAGACGAAACCCGGAGAAAATAACAAAAATGATAAAAGGGAACTTGTAGTTTATTTCTAATACAGTGTAGGACAATAAAAGGAGGAGAATCATTCCACTAAGTGTAAGAAGTCCCGATTTTAATCCATAGTTAGCTAGAGCATATCGACCGCAAGTGTTGCAATGTGCATATGTGTGTGGGTGTGAAATTTTCTAGCATGCAATGCTGCCACGACCTATTGTGATTTGTGAATGGGCCAAGGGACGAGTGCATGCATTGAAACATGCTTTGGCTAGCTTGCATGTAGCGGTGCCACTTAATAATTCATAAATGGCTTTATAATATAATATTGTAAACATATATATTACAAAATATTATCAAATTCAACTTTTAAAAGATTGAGGTAATAAATCAATCAATGTGAATTAATTAGGGTACTAGTAACTAAACCTGCATTTTTCTTTTATTTAATCAGTAATAATTTTTTTCTTAAATATATTTCAAGTCTCTGATATAGTTGCATATTTTGTGTTGGTTCCAATAAATTTTTTCTTTATGTTTCACCTCTAATAAATTTTTTTATTTTGTTTGAGAACTTAAAGTTCTCTTTAAACCACGTTTTAAATTTTTTTTAAACAATTCTAAGCGCTATCTAAATTGTTTTAGAATTCAATTAAACATACACATTGAGTTACTATTTTTGTTGTTTCTTTTTCTTAATCTCCTCTAAACATTGCAATGTAAATGTTTACTCTTTTTTAATTTATTATTGTTGTTGATGTTATCATAAACATTGTAATCAACATAGCAAAAACGTTGTTGGAGAATCTTTGATTTTGTGTTTGATTTAGTATACTCCCGCACGTTTACAATAATAGTCATATTGTTGTGGGTGAATAATTGATGTTGTTGGTCTTCTAGTGATACCATACTTGTGTGGTGGTAGCCACTTTGCTATGGAGATTCTTTGGTATTTTTATTTTTATGATTGACTACTTTTTTTTCTTAGTCTATGTAAATATTATGCTTAAATTTTCTATTATTTTTAATTTATTTATTATTTAATTTTCATAATTTTTTTAAAAATAAATATAATATGAATAAGTATTTTTAAAATACACATGCAAATGAAAATGACTTATGTATATGCACCGATTACTTAGTAGTTTACCGCAACAACAAATAAGAAAGAAGTAAAATGGAATTGGCATGTGTAACAATCGAATTAATCAAAATAATTTAAAATTATTGAAAAGTAGGGTAACTGTCCTGCCACAAAGTCACGAAAATATACTCGTAACGAAATAAATAAAGAATACATATGAAATATAATTAATTAATGAGAATGAAAATAAAAAATAAATTTTAATTAAGATAATAAAAAATATTAGGAAAGAAAATCATCAAAATTATAAAATTGACAATGAAATACAAGAACATAGTGACATATGGAAATATTTATAATTAATAATAAATAAAAATTAAATAAAAAGGAATTATAGATAAAATTTAGGGTTTAAAAACTAGACAATTAGTTCGATTGATTAAATCAAGAACTGGACCAGTGTTCGGTCTGTTGTTTCCCATTAATGGAACAAAAACCGGGTAAACCAACACAGAATCTACAAAACTGTTTGTTGGAAAATTTTTTACATTATTCCTGACAATTGTACTAGTCGTATATAGCATCTTAACTAATCATGTCATCTTCTTAGAGATTTGGGTGATATTACAGAAATTCAGTATTCTAAATTGCACTTAATATGAGAAAATTTTCATTTGAATCAATGATTATAATATAAATAAAGGTAAAGTGTAAGAATAGTAAAAATAGCAAGAGAATATAATGGATAAATTACTATTAATAGATGTTGGGAGTTTAATTTCTTGTTCAACTATTGGTAGACTATGAAATTGTTATCTTGAGTTAATCTCAAACTTTTTTTTTCCCACAAAAGTGTCAAACAATAATTCCTTAATGAAAGAACATTAATGCAATAATCAAATCACGAAATCATATCACAGAGCTTAAAATAGTTAACTAGAACATCAATCAAAGGAAAGATAAAAGACACATAAACACTTTCTTATTCCTAAATCCAATGTTTATATGGTATTTTTCTCAAAATCTTTTTCCAATTCTTTCAAGTAGATTAAATAATTTAAAGGTTTATTAGACAAAAAAACAAGCATTAAAAAGAGAGAAGAACAAAAAATGAGAAATATAACATTTAATTAAATGATTCAGTAGTTACACAATAGTAGACAGTACACTAATTTCCCAACTAAGGAAGAATTAGCTACTCGTTATCATGAGCATCTCCCAAAAGCAAGAAAATGTAAGAATATTTGAGAAGAATTGAAGGATCAAGCTTCGTCTTTACTTCAGCTTTGACTCGTCTTTGTCTCTCTGTCACTTTTTCTCTTCTTTGTTCTAAGTTATTCAGTGTAATAAGCCTTCCCCCTTAAGATTTCTTTTAATTTTATTGGGCCAGTTAAGATCTTCTTGCCCAACAACATCTCTGGCCTAGCAAAAGTGCTCAAATTTATAATCCTGAGGTGAATCTCACTAGGCAATATTATCTCGCTCATCGATGACGTTAAAATTATGCTTGTAGACCTTGCATTGTTCGCTCGCTAAGCCGAAGGCTCGCTAAGCACTAATAAAGCGCATGCTTTGTTCCTTCACTTAATGAAGCTCCTCGTTGGGCGCAAAGATTTTTCTTGGATTTTTGCTTGCCGACAAGGCTCGCCCATCGCAATTAACTTCATATCAGGAATTTCTCTGTTTTTCGCCCAATGACAGTGGTTTGCTTGGCAACCTTCTCTTTGTTGAGCTAGTCCTGAAACTCCTCACTGGGTGACTAGCTTTGTTGGGCGAGGAGGCTTTGAATGTTCTTTTCTTTGACTTCTTGACTTTTCCAAAATCTAGTGTAAATCTGTAAAAAATTAGGTATATTTTAACATAAAATCAAATATAAGTATGATATATTGTATTTTTATATATTTACAACTAAAATGAGTCCAAAACTAAAAAATTTAAGGAAATAAAGATAATTCATGAATTTTTATGATTAAAATAATCATAAATCCAACAATTATCACTAGTCAAAGAGTCACTTTAGGCAATGTTAGACTTTATTTATTTGTAATATTATAAAGAGAACAACACTTAAACTTAATAAGATATATTATATTTATGTATTATTAGCAAAAACACACGCATTGTCGCGCATGTGTATTCATATTTCTATTTTGATATGTTATACCAAATTTAAGATTTTAATTTAATATATTTTTTAATAATATGATAGAATAAAATAATTCACTGTGTCATTTTATATATAACACGATAGAATATATTTTTTTAATTTGAATATTTCATTGTTTATGATAACATTATAGAAACATGTTAGATCATCAATGAATATAACAGATTCGCAATTAATTTTGAGAAAATTGAGAGAGGAAAGAATTGAATAAAATTCAAAATATTTTTTATCTATATAGTTGCATTTTTATTTAAAATATTAATGATCAAATGTATAATCTAACAACAAAACTTATATATGTGAGAGTAGGAGAAGTCATAAAATATTTAGAAGGGTACAATAGTCATAAAATGTAGACACCATAATGCCTTATTCCCATTATAGATAATTGATTATACATATAAATGATAGATAGTAGGACAATTAAGTATGTTAGATACAAATGTTTTAAAGTAATTTTTTTCTTAAGGTTATAACGTTTATCTAGTAGCAAAGTTTACATTTGGCAAAGAGAGATTATGAGCTGAATCTCTCCTATGACAAAGTAGTATATTTTTTAATTTTCAAATAGGTATAAGGGTACAATAGGTATTTTAAAAAGTGAACATCAAAAGAAAGAATCCCCTTTATTAATAGTATAGATTTATTAATAGTGTAGATAATATAAAATATAATATTATAGATTATTGATTATACATATAGATTATAGATAATAAGGCAATTAAGTACGTTGGGTATAAATGTTTTAAAGTAATTTTTTTCTTAAAGTTATAAGGTTGATCCAGTAACAAAGTTTATCTTTGGAGAGTAAGAGATTGTCAGTTTGAATCTTTCCTATGTTAAAATAGTTTATTTTTTAATTTTCAAATAGGTATTTTGAAAATGGACATCATAATAGGGAATTCCTTTTTATTAATAGTATAGATTTAAATCATATATAACTTATTTTTTACTTTAATATATTATTGTATTAATAAAAAAAATATAAAAAAATTCATTAAATTTGATTCAACATCGATTAAACCTTTGAACTCTAAACTTATGTATTTACGGTTTTATGACCCGTTCAATTTTAAAAACCTTGGATAAAATTAAGAAGCTAAACTTTAAAAGGGAAAAAAATAATTATAGATAGCTAATATTAGAAAAAAATTGTAAACATAATACCCAAAAAAAATATAAGCAAAGAAAATAAGAATTACAATAATTGATAATGAAATGCACGAACATTTATAAAAGGTAAACATATTTATTATGGAATAAATAATGAAGAAACAAAAAAAAATCATTAAATAGCAAAAACAAAAATGCAATTATAGATAATTAAATATCTACTTGAGCATTCCAACAATAACCAACTCATGTTAACGGCCCCTCATATCATGGATTAAACCAGGGACGCCAAACTTATAAAAGTCTTGCACTTGTTAAATGTTGAGACAGTAATGCTCCTTCGTGGAGAAGTACCTGAGTTTGAATCAGTTCTGAGTTTTATTTACCTTTAAGCACTCACACATAAACCAGGATATACATGTATTAATTAACTGGGATGGTGGAAGAAGTTAATAATACTGTAATTGGCCTTGCCAAAGAGCCCAAGGAAGCAGAGTGAAAGCATGTGCTAGTGTTACACTAAGAAGGAAGAGTAGATTGGCCCGGACGCGGGCACATATATACTTGGGTGATCACTACAAAAAACTAATTAAAAAACTAGTTGAAATGTTGAATATAATAACTTAATCATATATCGTCATTATTTATTAGCATAATTCCCACCTGGGTAGAAGCAAACAATATTAGTTTAAAATTTACAATGAAGAGACATAGGTATATATACACATGGCGGTTTCATTTATGCAGCAGGATCAATTTGATAGAGTGCAGATTCTGAAACACGTTTCTTGTATTTGGCAATGAAAGCTTCAGCCTTCATGTCAATATTGGGCTCAGCAACACCCCAATTACCTTTATCGTAATCGCTAGGCCAGACCCTGTGGCCCGAATCAGCTGGGGCATCATGGTACCCTCCTCTGCCCTTCTTAGATGAGAACATGTTGAAAAGAGAGAAGAAACCAGAAGAAGACTTCTTCTGCCTATGACCTGCCATGACTCTAGTATTTTTTTTGGCTAAAAATTTGTGAAGCAGTGACCTTGAAGACAATGAAGTTGGAGGAGATTGTCTTGGTTTTCAATTAACAGTTAGCATGACTCATTTATAGTGGAGGAGGCTTGATATGCACAGTGAAAGGATCTGAAAAAGGTTTAAATGGTGGTGAGTTGGCAGGGTAATAAACCATATGTAGTTTGTTTAGAAACATCTATGTCAAGGCACTTTTGCTCTGCTCCGCTAGTTTTGTACTTGACTTGAACAAGCTTCATGAGGAAAATTCCATCAGTAACGCACGATTGTTGGCTCTGCTTTTGCACTTTGTTTTCTTCTCAAGATTCACGTTATTATTGCCACTTTTCCTCTGCTAATCTAAGCACCTAACTAAGTGCATGATTGTACTTCCAATAATCTACCAACTGCATGCGTTTGTGTTTACTCTAACCATATAAAAGGTCCAGCCACATGACCAAGACTAGGTAATACCATTATCTTTGTTTGTTTCTTGCCAATCCTACCCTTTTGTAAACTCATACATTCATTCAAATAGAAAAAATAAATTTTTAAAAAATTAAAAACATTTTCAATTATACCTTAGACCATTTAAATCAGCCCATATAACACGTCTTTTGTATTAAGAAAAATAATAGTGGATTAGTCCGAATTCCAATCCATTTAACTGGTGATTTATGCAAACGTTTTCATTCTGGGCATACTCTGATTATTGAATTCTTAAATAATGAAATTGGCATGGCAAAACAACAGCTTTATTCTTGTATAGAACCAATCCCCTCCATGTATAATATAGATGTGCAGTACTTTATCTCAAAAATTAATTATAGATGTGCAATAATATTGTTTACTTTTTTAGATTTTATTCTGTTTAGTATTTTCCACATTCTTTTTTATCATGAAGTTATTAATTATCTTAACATGCATTCAGTTCATATTGAGACAACAAGACTCATTTACGACACATTTTTTATTTTATCTAATTTTTATGTTATTATTTAAGTCAATTAATTATTTATACTTTGAAACTATTTTTAAAAATATTTTATTAAATATAAACTAAGATTCTTAAATTATAAAATATTTTAAGCTTAATTAAGTTTTTATCCTTCAAATTTGACTAAATTTTACTTTTGATACCTGAAAATTTAAAATAAAAAATTCAACCTAAATTTCAAATTTACATTGTTTTTAAAGACTAAATTGAGAAACAAAAATTTATTGTTCATTTAAAAAAAAGTGAAATTTAATCAAATTTTAGGAATTAAAAACTTAATTAAGAAAAGCATTTATTATGCTTTTTTAAGGTAAATATTTTGATACTTGTTAGTTATAAAAATAAGAGTTTAACGGTAATTTAAAAACATTTTTTTATGGCCAAGAGAGGAGAGAGATCGAGTTCAAATTTATCTCACTAGCTAAAATAGCAAGTTAACAGATAATATTTGTCATTAAAAAAAAGTCATCTCATCACACATAAGAGTGCATCATCCTTTCCTCTCAAAATAAATTTACCTATGAATATTTTATCTTTTACGATAATATAAAAAAAGAGAAATTATATATATATATATATATATATATATATATATTATATAAACACCCCAACTATTTAAATGTCTAAAATAATGTTTATTATTTTTTTTTTATAACAATATAATACCTAGGTCTTTGAGGTTTTGAATTTAAGATTGGTATATATAAAAAATGTGGTTGGATGAGATATAATTAAATACAAATAAGTCAGATTTTCACTAAAGATTAATAATTAGGGAAGTCAATAAATAATTCACTTTCATAGTTAAAAGAAATAAAAAAAAATAATACCCATTATATTTATATTTTTTTCTGTTAGTGTCTGCTAACATGTGAGTGTGTATGCATAATTTGAAAAACAACTATATGATAAAATTGATTTATCAAGAGATAGAAACAATGAGTAGACATGATAAAAAGTGAGATAGTAATGATATAGAGATTTTATCTTTAGAAGATATATTATTTTATCTTAAAGAGTTATTTTAATTTAAAATTTTTAAGATATTATTTTATTTTTAAGATTTAATTAAATTTTAAATATATTATCTATACTTAAATATTTATTTTCTTATTTAAGAGTGGTAAGAAGAATTAGGAGAGAGTTATGATTATGGATTGAGTTAGGTTGAATTTAGATAAATTCAAAACTCAATTTAATAATAAAATATTTTAGTTAGGTTGGGTTTTTATTTTATTTTTTTTACATTAAAGCCAACACAACCTACTCATGAACAAATTGAGTTGTGTTGGGTTAATAGGTTACAGTTTTAATTTTTTTTTAAAATAAATTTTAGAATATTGTTTTGTTAGTTTTTTTAAAATATTTTAAAACAAAAAAAAAAACTATATCATTGTTATAACATAAAAATAAACAATATAATATAGTTGCAAATTATATATCAAAACTAAAACAAATTAAAATTAACATACAACTAAATTTTCAAGTAATAATAATTAAAGAAATATTTGTTCAAAATAAAAGTAAACACAATTTGTCTAAGTTAAGTAAGATGCAAATAAATACAAATTATGTAATTCGTCCAAACTAACAAAAACATAACATCAAAAGCAACACATAATTTTAAATAATAATAATAATAATAATAATAATAATAATAATAATATAATTTAATATTATAGCCGAGTTGGGTTACGTTTCAAGTTCAACTTATAGAACTCATCACTCAACTCAGTGGATTGTGTTTGATTGGATTAGATTGAATCAGATTTCACCTAATTATGAAAAATTTTAACCAAATTTGTTTGGATTGGATTGGATCGGATTAGGTTTCTAGATCCTTCAACCCAATGAACATTCGATCATGTAGAAGTAGAATTTATAATTTTTTTTAGTTATTTCAAAAAAAATTCCTTAATACATTATGGGTATGAACTATCTAAACAAAATAATATCTTTTTTTTATTATTTTAATTTTATATTAAACTTTGCCGACCAGAGTTGGCACTTAAATTGATGTTTATATTGGCACATGTACATTCTTTTCCTGTCTGTATTTCATTATTACTGATTAGTTCTCACCAGATCTAGTTTTAGTTTCTAACACTATCATGTCCAGTGTGTACTGAAAATCAATTTGGTTCGTAAATTGAAGTACTCTTTTTTCATTTCCATATATTCACATTTGAAAAGCTTGAATCACCCAAAAGGCAAATAATTTGATATATAAAGATTGGCTAAAAAGAAAAGGAACTTTGTATCTTGAACCTAAACACGTATGCGAGAGAGAAACATGCATGTAGGATGGAAGATATGGTGCCTTGAGGAAACAAAATCCTCCGCCCGTGGAAACATGTAGGATTCCACAAACTCTCAATCACTTTATTCTTTCCCAATAATCAGTTTTTGTTTTCCATGCAAGAGAGTGAAGAATTCATTATCTTTCCTTTACTGTGGTGCATAAGCATATATATATATATACAGAGGAAAACTTTTGGCAAATAATTTTAACTCATGATATTAGGGCAGCAAGGAATACTTGAACTTGTTACCCCCTCCTGAATGGTAATTGTTTAAAAATACCGCAAAAAGCAAAAGGCTACTTGTGAAGCAGAGTGAAAGCATGTGTTAGTGTTACATTATTAAGAAGGAAGAGTAAAATGCATCGGAAGCAGGCAAATATATATTTGGTTGATCAGTATGAAATACTAAACAAGTAGTTGAAATGTTGAATACAATAAGTCAATGATATGTCATCATTATTTATTAAGATAATTTCCACCAGCACTGGGTAGAAGCAATATTAATGTACAAATTAGAATGAAGAGACATAGGTATATATATATACACATGGTTTAATTTTATGCAGCGGGGTCAATTTGGTAGAGTGCAGATTCTGAAACACGTTTCTTGTATTTAGCAATGAAAGCTTCAGCCTTCATGTCAATATTGGGTTCAGCAACACCCCAATTACCTTTGTCATAATCGCTAGGCCAGACTCTGTTCCCAGAATCAGAGGCATCATAGTACCCTCCTCTGCCCTTTTTAGACGAGAAGATGTTGAAAATAGAGAAGAAACCTGAAGAGGACTTCTTCTGCCTATGACCTGCCATGACAATCGTGTTTTTTTGGCTAACAATGAAGTTGGACAAGAGAAGATTGTGTGGGTTTTGAATTGATAGGTAACAAGAGTCATTTATAGTGAAGGAGGCTTGAATGGCATAGTGAAAGAATCTTATAAAGGAGAACATAAATAGTTGAAATGATGCTGACTTGGCAGGGCAATAAGCAAGAGTTTGTTTTGTAACATCTTTGTCTAGGCACTTTTGCTCTGCTCCGCTAGTTTTGTACTTGACTTGAACAAGCTTTGTGAGGGAATTCCATCAATAACGCACGATTGTTGGCTCTGGTTTTGTACTCTCTTTACCTCCCAAGATTCACCTTATTATTGGCATTTTTCCACTCCTAATCTAATTGCACCATTGTACTTCCCATAATCTACCTACTTGCATGCATCTCTTTACTCTAAGCATCTAACTAGTAAGCTCCACCAAGACTACAAAAGTTTAGGTGATACCAAGCTTCTTTAATTTTATTTATGAATCCTGCCAATTTGTAGTTTAATCTGTTTACTCGCATCAATGATTACTATTTTTAAGAATAAAATAGTGTTGTGTGGATCTGTCCGCATGCCAATCTTTTTAACTAGGGATTTATGCAGATTTGATGTTATAATTCTGGGCATACGCAAACCAGATTAAATGTGAACATAATAATACGAACAGTTCCGAGTGGTGTGCATCCATTAAATTTTTAAAAGTTCAATCCACTGTCCAAATCTAAAAATTCATATCATTAGATTGGATTTTTTTTAAAATAGTTTAAAATTTCTAATATTAGTTTATAATTAGAATCTGATTTTATTTTAATAGGTTAAAATTTGTAACTGTGATTTTAATAGTAAGATTATAATCACACAAGTGAAATATGGGAAATATATTAAAAAATAATGTGCCCACCCAGATATATGATATATTTAAGGAAGGAGTGAGATACACATGTTTACTCTTTCTTTTGGTGCTTATCTCACACCCATGTGACATTTACTACACTTATGTGGAAAACTTCCTCATAATTTTTTTTCTTATTTTCGTGCCCTACACCTATGGTAGAAATAGTCATGCTACTATTATTAGAGTTAAAAAAGATAGAAAATCTAACTATTCTATAAATAAATAAAAAATTAAATGGTGCATACAATTTAAAATCATAAAATGTAATATTCTTTCAATGGCGTATGAGAAATAGAATAATTTAACTATATTTATTATGTTTTGTATTATGATTAATGAGTTTTTAGTATTTTAAAAATATATATATATATATATATATATATGATATTTTAAGTTATAATTTTTCTATAATTATTAGTAAGTTTTCACATGATATATTTTTATTTTTAAAATTTACATATCCTAAAAATATAAGTAAAATTTAGAATATTTTATTGATGATTTTATATACTCATAATTTAAATTTTAAATTATGTATTTTTTAAAATCTAAATAAGTATCTAATTTATATCTAATTAATTAGATGAAAGGTAAAATCTAAACAAGTAAATTTAGATATAAAATCAATGCATTAAAATGAATTTAAATGAGTCGATAAGGAATAAGAGGTTTTTTGCACACCCCAAAACAGAACACCCCTCATATTCCTTGTATAGCAATATTCTTGTATGGAAGCAATTGTTGTATAATTAAGCTTTGCGGAAATTACAACAGCTGGGACAGATTCTCACCGCTGAAAACAGAAATATTACATTGTAAAATGTTATGATGATTACAGCGTTTATTTTTTTATTTGTCGGTAACAATGGTGAAGTACTATCCACAACTGTGAGTAGCAAATTCTCAACACATCTGTATATATACAGAATTTTAATTCAAAATCACTAATTAACTTGAAATAATTCATGTCATTTTATCCACGTTTTTTTTTGTGTGATTGTTATTTTAAATCTCAACTTCACGATAAAAATATATTATACCAACAAAAATATTGAAAAGTCCCTTGTATATCAATTGGTACAGAATTTATTATAGTATAACCAATAATTTCAGGTTTTGGGTTTTAGAAGTTTTATTTGATTTTAATTGACTTAAAAAAAATAATTGTGATATATTAAAAAAATCACCTTAAAAGTACCCAATCCATTATATTCAAACCCCATTCCTTCGTAATGACAACTTGTTATATTTAATGGTATACTTCAAATCAGTTCTTAAATTCAACTGTATCACTTCTAAAATTAATTTCAAATCCGTATAGATATTTTTTTTAATCCTTTTAGAAGATACATCTATATATATTTAATGTGAAAGTGTGATAACTTTAAAGTTTAAAGCATATTTTGGTCCATATTTAAATAGAAGTTTTTTATCCATATTTGACCAAAAACTTCACTCGCGTTTGAATTAGATTTGAATTCATGTTTGTTGTGGATGTAAAGTAAATATTATGGTTTTATGGTACAAGAGCAAAATATTTATACTATAAGAAAAAAATTCCTCTCTTTAGTTGATTGCAACAATAATAATAATTATGATAGTGAGGTAACAGTGGTATGGATGGAGATGGTAATAATGAGATAATGATATAGGTTTAAAATAACTTGTTAAAGCGAAATTACATAAAGATGTCAATCAAAGTATTAGGATGTTAAGCAAGGTTAATGGAGAACTAAAGTAGAGCACTATCTTTTTTTATAGATCAAATGTTATTTGTTTATATGTCAGTTTTTATTAGTTGAGGGATTTGAACTTAGAATCTCTCTCCTTCTTTTTTTTCATATATAAACTTTACCATTAGACCAACATTATAATTCCTAGCAATATAACAGTTATAAGATTAGTTTGGTGACAAAATTCATATGTAAAGATATCGGGAGGGAGAAAGATCGTGAATTCGAATCCTTCCACTAACAGAATTAACATACTAACAATTAATATTTGCCTATAAAAAACTACCTCTAAACAATTGAAGCACTATTGATAGCTTGGATTCATCAAACCAAAGTTCTGGTTTGCCAAGCCAGCTTAATCAGCTTTCTTTGTTGCTTCAATTTGCAAGCCAAAGTCCTAATTTTTTAGGCCAACTTCGTTAACTTTCTTTATTCCTTAAATCTACTATGCGAGTTCTTCTGTTGGTCAAACCAACTTGAACAACACTCTTTATTATTTCAATTCGATAGGCGAGAGCTTTAATTCATTGGCAACCTCCTGTTACTGAAAACTACTTTTTTCAAATTGTAGTTTGTTTTAAGACTTTTCTAAGTGCGTTTAGCATCCCTATAGTCATGTTAATCATATTTAGAGTCTTGTTTAGTGGTTACTTTATAAATAGTTCGGACTTAAATAATGTATTCATATTTTTTTTCATATTTGAAAGTGAAAAAAACTTTGTTCTTGAGAGTCTGGTAGAGCTTCTCTTTGTTCTTGAGAAAGAACATTTGATTCTCATAAAAAACCCATAATGTTTGTGACTAATCTTCATTGACTTATCAATTCATCTTTAATCATGGTGTCTAATCCATTCTATATCTTCTCCACTTTGCTCTTCTTCCCTTTGATTCTCAAATCAAATAACCAATTTTTTGGAAATGATCAAGTTTTAACTACAGTGGGTATACGGACACAAGTCTGTGGACCTTCAAGCTCGTGCAGGTTTTTGACTTTTTTTTAAAGAATCATAGCTGAGGAGAGATTTGAGTCAGGTCCGCGAAACTGGCAAACTTCGTAGGCTAAATCCACGGACTCATGAGTTTGACCCGTAACTCATTTAAAGGAGTAAAATTATCATTTAGACTATTAGTTTGTGTTAATGTTGTGACTTTTTTGTTGTAAATTGTGATATTTTACACTTTTAATATTGAGAATATTTAATGTTTTAGATTATTATAAATAATGATATAATTTTTAGTATGATATATTATAATTTAATTAGTTTAAAAATATTAGATATTTTTTAATTATTTTAAAAATATATATGCATATATGCAGGTCAGTGGACCAGTCCTTTAAGCTCGCGGACTAGATACGGATTTATAAGAAAGTCCATTAATTTTAGCAGACCAAATTTATCCGATCTGTTTAAAATGCAAGTTTTACGAATCGAACTTAAACGGACTGGATAAATCCGTATACCCACCCATAGTTTTGACAACTTGTAACTTTGGTTAGATTATGTAATGAAAGCATGTGAGTAAAATTAAAAGTCAAATTTATAGAATCTTTTTCTTGGTTTTGAAAATAATATAAAATGTTATTTTAGTAGTAAAAATTTTCAGAACCGCGATCTTTTTCTTCCTCTTTTCCATCACATTAACTTTATTACTAGTTTTAACATCTAAAAAAATAAAATCTACAAAATAACAATGAAGCTAATATGTTGTTAATAAAAATAGTATAACAGTTCTGAAATTGAGTTTAAACACCATTTTAGCTCTATATATACTGAACATCTTTTGTTTTAAAATTTTCATTTAAAAACCAAAAACTCGTAACTACTTTGAAGGCTAGTTTATCAATAAATTTTCTACTTGTTCCCTAAATTTGATATTTTTATTAATTTAGTCTTGAATTTAATAAAATAAAAAAATAGTCTTGTATATTATTTTATTCATCATGTTAGTTCAATGATTAAAAATCTCAATTAACTTTAACGGAACATTTTACATAGCACATTTAGTACATGTGGAAGTCCTAGATTCCACTTGTGCACGTTTGTATAGTTCACATGAAAAGAGTTATAAGCTCCTAATTAGCTCTTGAATTTGGCATACATTATTCCATTGATTACTTTTTTGAATTCAAAGAAATTAAAAAAATAGTATCCAAATTTGTTCTTCGTCCATGTTTGGATTGATATTGGGGGAGGGAGGTTGGATCCACGTTTAGTTATCAAGCGTGAGAGAATGCATTGACCAACACGTGTGGATTTCAAAGAACGAATTTACTTTTCTAAAATAAATTTCTAAAATAAATTCCAAACTTAGGCATGTTGGAGTAGGGATGGTAAACGGGCGGGTCTGGGTTTGACCATCCCCGTCCCCATAAAGTGCGGGGAGGGTTCGGGTTCGGGTATAGATAGAGAGGGTACAAAATTTTAATCACATCATCCTCATCTCTGTTAGGTTATTTTCAGGTTCGGGTATACCCGCAGGTACCCGTCATATTATTTTTTACAATTTAAATTTACTTATTTCTTATTAAATAAATTATATATTAAGTTATTAATTATATTTTAATTTAAAAAGTATATAAAGAATAATTAATAACAAGAAATTATAAATTAAAGTTTAAGAATTAAAATTTTTAATTAAATATATAAATTTAAAATTATTATATAATCATTAAAATTATAACGACGCTGGTACGAGTTCGGGTACAGGGCGGGTAGTCACATACCCGTACCCATACTCGGTTCAACACATCAGGTCATACCCGTATTCGTACCCATACACGATCAAATCGGGTAATACTTGTCAAAATCGAAACGGGTTCGGGTGAGTACCCATGAGTATGGGTATTTTTGTCATCCCTATGTTAGAGTAACTTTTTTATATATAAAAAAATCAATTTTATGTGATATTAGTGTGTGTTTTAAATAAGCATAGAAATTTTATTTTAAATAAAATTCATTTTATTTAAAATTGATTTTGAGATTATATTATTTATGTTTAAAATTTTTATTATAAATATAAGTTAAAGAATAAATTTTTTTATTCTTCTTAGAAACTACTTCAAATTACTTTATTTTAGAATCAATTTTAGATTAAAATATTCTTTTTTAATACAAAAATAAATATATGAAAAATTATATCCAAAATTAATTTTAAATCTACAATTAATTATGTAACATAAAATCAAATATATAAGCTTTGTTAACAAATTTTCAAATATTGTTTGCTTTGAAAATCAACTTTCAAAATATATATATATATATATATATATATATATATTTTAAAATCAATTTCATTTAAAATTGACTGAATTCTTATCCGAGTTAACTCATGTTGTTAGTTCTTTGTAATTTATATAATCCATCAAATTATAAAAATTTCCCCACTATCTAGAAGAGACTTAAGCTTCATTTTTTTTTAATTGGTTTTTTTATCAAATAAGTATTCTAATGTAAAATATATATGTTTTCTATTTTATTTTTTTAATTTTAATATAGATTTATATTTATTTCTTGTATTTTGTGTTTTTTATTTTTAAGTAATAAATAATAAAATTATAACTTTAATGGATCAAGAAAATAGAACAAAAATGAGGTTTTTTAAGTGAACAGGGACTTGTCTCCTACCCTAGGTTTGACATTTCTAGTGAACCAATGACCTACTCCCTAATCAGATGTTACCTTTAATATATCCTTCCACCACAAAGATTTCCCGTTCAACTGTCTCAATGATATGCTACTCCTCATGTCTTTCTCGTACTTGACTTGTAGAATTCTGGTCTAGAAAGAATCCTCCCCTTGAAGTATCCTCCAATATCACTTCCCAAGAAGTGCTTTGTTGAAAGTCAGCACATCTTTAATCCCTAAGTCATCTTTGCTTTTCTCTTTGCACACTAGTTCCTACTTAATCCAAGCAACTTTGTTGAGTTCATCCTAACCACTCCATAGGAATTTCCTTTGCAGGCTCTAGATGGAATGGGCCACTTTCTTCAGGATCCTGTAAAAAGACAAAAGTATAAAGGAATGGATGAGAGAGTATATTTGATTAAACAAATTTGCCTTCCTAAAGATAGATTTTTTTACTTCTAGGAGTTAGTTATGCTCTCATTTTTTCAAGAACTGGTTTCTGGACTTTCTCACTTCTCACATTTACCCCCACAAGTATTCCCAAATAGGAAAATGGCAATTGCATTACTCCCAATTTAGAATCCTAGCAAAGGACTGCATTACCTCACTATTCACCCTTATTCCTCTCAAGTTGCTTTTGTTAAAAGTAATTTTTAATCCTGAGGCTAACTCATAACACCTAAGAGCACTCTTCAGAGTATACACATTTTGAACTTCAAGAGATGCCATAAAAATAGTATCGTCCGTGAACTGTTGAGAGACCACTTGTAGATCTTGTCTGCTTATCTTTACTTTGGACAAAATGTTTGCTTCCAGTGCATTCTTAATTAGGCTCCTATCCCTTCATCTACAATTAGAAACAAGAATAGAGTCATTGGATCCCCTTGTCTAATACCTCTTTACATTTTGAAATTCCTGAGTTGCACTTCCATTTACCAGAACTAAGATAGATGACATCCTTTAATCCAGCTAATCCATTTTTCCCCGAACCCAATTCTCTTAAAATAGAATAGGAAAGACCAACTAACTGTGTCATAAGCCTTCTAAAAATATGCTTTGAACAACAACAACGACTTATATGAATGTTTTGCTTCGTGTATAGTTTCATTTACAATAACCACACTATCCAATAGGTTTCTACCTTTTATGAAAGTAGACGAGGTTTTTTCTATAATACTGGGCATTAGCCATTCGAGTCTGAGAGCCAGCACCTTTGCATTGATTTTATATATTACACCGATCAAAGATATCAATCTATAGTCTCCAAGACCATCAGGCTGATACTTCTTAGGAAGAAGAGTTAGAAAAGAAGCATTAGCACCTTTAGGGAGTTTCCCATTTTGGTAGAAGTCAAACAAAACCTTCCTAATATCACCTTTCAACATATCTAGAACTGCTTAATAAACTTCATATTGAATCCATCAAAACCTGAGTGTAGTTATTTCTTTGATCAAAAGAGAGACTTTTAAATATTACATCATCTAGTCTTCATGACCATATACCATCTTGTTACATAAGAAGACAAGAGTCACTAACTTCACTGTCTTCTTGTTGTCTTCTTGTGACTGTTATATTTCTTTGTCCATTGTTCTAGTTAAAAAAGTTCCTTAAGTTCAAAATTTTGTAATTTCAAAATAACTATTAGTTATTAGTATGTTAGTTTTAAAAATTAAATAAAATACAAAAATTAGGTGCTAACTAGGACACTCTGTAAAAATAATCAACAAGTTAATATTTAAACTATTGTGGTGAATGAAATAGAGATTCAAGGGCTATTTTTTTATTTCTTCAAGTCCAAAAACTAATGTGATAGTGGTGCCAAATTCATACACTGATTAAGGGATAGCTCCGCATGCGAATTGTACTAACATGTCATGTTTATGCCACTTTGATTCTTCATTTGAAGTTAACAAAAATAGATCAACAATTGGACAAAAGTGACAGACAAAAAATAGACTTAGATAGTTAATTTCCATTTTATTAAGTTTAAGGATTTAAATTAACATGCATCAAATTCAAGGACAAAAGATTTACTTTATCCTCATCTACAACATGAACCCAACTGCATGTTTTACTCCTTATATATTTCTATTTACGTAATTCTAGTAACTTCTAAAATATTTATTTAACAACATTTTTTTTATCTGTAAAAACTAATGAAATAAAAAAACATGGTAGTATTAAGTAATTAGGAAGGAATAAAAGTGGGGCCGAAAAGAAGGAGAGCAAAGAACAATATGAAAACCACGATTAACATGAATGAAGCAGGTTAACAAGAAACATGTGAGACGTACATATTGTAACGTAAAAGAAACCACAAACTCAGTTGATGGAAGTCTGTACTACGTAGGATTCCTAGAGCTGGCATTCACTTAACTCTTCACGAATATTTATCGCTGATATGTTATTGCCATACGATTAATGAAGAATTTTTAAAGTCACTCAAATGCTGATGTACCCAAGTGTCATGTCAGTACATCGTTGATATACATCAAGGTAAACGAAAACAAAGAATAGATAAACATCAATGGAGGTTATGCGTTATATTTGAAGGATCAAACAAGTCATGCTACTCTCAGAAAGTTTTAACGTTCCTTGCTTCAAAATGAGATAAACAAAGATGGCCTTAGAAAAACATGAAGCGCCTTAGCCAGCTGATTTTGGAGGTTGAAATTTTTGGTGAAGGGTGTAATTCAACAATAACCAAGTATATTATCAAAAATTCAAAATACTTGGCTCCGTTCTTTACATTGGAAGGAAAATTCATACACATAATAAGAATATTTACGGTACTTTGATAATTAGTTTGCCTTATTTTGTCTAAAAGCTTTATAACCAAAACAATAACAGAAACAATTTTCTCTGAATACTTGATTCTGTTTTTTATATTGGAAGAACAACTGCACTCGCGAGTCAACATTATTTGATGTTTACTGTTTAGGCAATTGTAAACTCAGCTTCTCTTGACCCCTTCAAATGGTTAGCGAAAACTGAAGAGAACAACGATGTTATGGACCAAAAGCCTCTTGAACTGTGAAAAAAATTAAGTTTATAAATTTGAAAGACTTCAATGACAGACATAAACCTTGAAGTTGAACTTTCAAAGGTTAGTCATGTTAACATTACTTATTTCGTTTCACATCGTATAATTGATAATTAATTCTTTTCATGTGCCCGAGTTTCGTATAAATATGTAAAGGGTATTAGCAAGGGATCAAACAAACAATGTTTACGCTGAGGAAGTGATCTCAACCATTATATAGCTTGAACAAGGTCTTCTCTTCAATGAAGTTCACAAATAAAACAGGAACAGAAGAAACAAGTTATCTGAATATTTTACATTGTTCTTTATATTAAAATTAACGTAGAAGTCAGCTCAAACCGATAAGATAAATTATGTAATGTAATGTGTAGAGGAAGAAAAAATAAACTTAAGGACAATATGTAGTTATGTACTAGTATTAGATGATAGGTTCCAATGGAACAAGAAAGCCAAACTTTGAACTAACAAAGGTGAATGTTTATTCATAAGTCATGACAACGTTGATTATGGTGGGATTCATATATGGTAATCAATAACTAATTACAACAGAGGCACAAACAAATTATTAAAATGCATCAGAGAAGAGTTTCCTAGGGCTGGATTTGAGCTTGGCAGTGAATTTCTGACTCAGAAACTCGTTTCTTGTATTGTGCAATGAAAGCTGTGGCTCTGATGTCAATGACAGGATCAGCTACCCCCCAGCGACCTCTATCCTCATCACTAGGCCAGACCTTGGTCCATTGCTTTGGTGCATCATCATAAGCATCATGATGCACTGCTCTATGCCTGTTGCTAGATTTGAAAATGTTGAAAACAGACTTGAGAGAGGAAGACTTCCTTTGCCTGTTGCCACCCATGGCTATTGAGAACACTAGAGAGCGGTGAGTAGTGTGGGTTTGGTAAGTGAGAATAGTAGGCTTAGTGTGTAGGAAAGAATTGAAGAATTGTCTTGTGTTCCAACTTGCAGGCTAGGGGGTCTCTATTTATATAGTACTACTAGACGTCCCTTGTTAAGCTTAGACAAGGGAATCTGATTCAAACCCACCGGTAAGTCGCAATATTCATGGTCCAAACATGCTCACATGGGACAGTAAACAATAATTTAACGTTTAAACAGGGCACATCTTCTGTGCTCCACTGGTTTGATTTCTTGCTTGACCTGAGAAGTCATGTGACTGGTTTTGGTTCTGTTTCTTGTTCAATGATCCACAATTCTTGGGCTTTCCATTAGCCTGAGCTATGGTTTATCTTTTCTCACCGTTTACTCTTGTAATTAAGAAACATTCTACTGTTTTTGCATGAATCTGTGCACATATTGAACTAGACAGATACGTATTAGATTTGATTTCTCACTAATTGGCCAATCAAAATTTCCTTCATTTGTTTAGCTATTTAGCAGTTGGGTATCAGCCACTGTTGAAAATGCGGCTTTTTTACTAGATTTATCTAAGAAGCTTTATATATGATCACCCTAACTTGTACAACAAATAATCAAATTGTTAAAACCTATTCCGTTGATTTTTTTAATCAATGGTTATAACTTTACACTTCTAAACCTATAATTAGTACATTAGAGAACTAAATTCACGTTTAACTATAACATTAGGAGGAGAACATTCTCGCAGCTAGGTAGGAGAGCATATAACAATAAATAATTGTTGATGTAAAATTCTTACAAACTGCATATATATAGTGTCTGTATGGTAGCAGTACAAGGATAAAATCAACAGTGAAACTCATATATAGTGTCTGTATGGTAGCAGTACAAGGATAAAATCAACAGTGAAACTCATTAATTTATATACGCTCACATTAACCTAAACAAGGCTATCCAACATATATTATTAATTTATATGAAGAATAAGATTAATGGGGTATTAACTAAGTGAAGAATGAAAAAAGTAGTCAAAAAACAGCTTTATTGATATGGTTCATGCACATCACAGGATAGTACGGTTTCTGTGTTATTGAATTTTTTATAAAACAAAAGAGTAAGATAAAGGTTATTTTAAAAAAATAAAACAAAAGTTGTTTTCCCTTTTCTTCTAGGTTATTCTCTTCCCGTGGAAAGTCCATGGTGGCTGCAAACCAGTGGCTGCCACCTGCAGAAAAGATTCATACTAATAATATAGTATACTAAATTTTTTTATAAGCAATATAGTATACTAAATTAACTACCATTACTAGTTTTTACTTGTGGAATAATTAAACCCAAAACAACCATTAACTTGTTTTTAAACAAAATAAAATAAAAATCTGCTTCTTCTTTCACTGTTTGCTAGTTGTCAAGTTTGGGAATCTACAAAAAATATCTAGGTTTAAATATTTGTTAAGGGCCAGAGTTTGGCATACCCAATTTACACTCTTAGACACGGACCTCTATATTATATTTATATTCTTTATTTGAATTAGAATAGCTATTTTAAGTCTTCTGATTATGCTTCTTTGCTGTAATCACATACATTTAGGCTTTAAAAGCTACGCAGAATAGAAGAATAACGTGAGTTTTGTGTTTAATACTTAAATCACACACTATGCATAATTCTAGAACAATAATAAGAAATACTAATACTCTCCATAAATGAGCTCAAGGCAGTATTGTTTAGTTTGGAAAATAGGTGTCACCAAAAACAGAGATGGATGGAATATTTAGAGAAAATAGGGGCATAAATGGAATAATAAAAATATTTTAGAGAAATAAAGGAAAATATATACATATATATATATATATATATATATGATTCCACGTTCTGAAAATGAGAAATATTTAATCTCTATGTATAAAGAAAGTCATTGTCCTATCACACATGTTTCTGCTTGAAGCCAACAATGAAAAAAGCAGGAAAGTATGCAGGATTCGATGAAGGCAGTGAGTATTACAACTGAGACCTGAGACACTTTTGTATGATGGATACATCTTGTCATATTCTCTACTCTTTAACCTTCAACCATCGAAAAAAAAATGAAATTTTATTTCATTTCTGCAGAAGTACTGTGACTGCCCAAATATATGGAAAAGGAAATAAATGGAAAATTGTAATTTACTCTTTTGGCAATTAATCAAGTTCTCCAATTTATTGAATTCTTTGAATTTGCCACGTAACTATTAAAAGTAAAGGTAATATATTTAGTATCTACACATTTTCACGAAACTATAATAAAAGCAAACAAAATAATGCTTTAGTATATATACAGCGACAAAATATATATATATATATATATATATATATATATATATATATATAATATCTTTATCCTCTTAAAATTTTTTAATGTTGTTTTCTAATAATGAAAATTGGAGCTTCCATCCTTAATATTTAAAGATAAAAACAAAATTTTAATGATTTTAAATATTATAATATGATTGTACTTTTACAAATTAAAGCATATAAATTCAAACTATTTTATTTATATTGATAATAACATCCAAAGAAAATATCAAAATAAAACATGTAGTTCTTTAATAATAAATTGATCAAAAGCTCCTTGATATTAAGTTAACAATTCATCCTTTTCTTTTCTTATGTTTTTTTATATTCAAATTCGAACTTTCAAGTTGTGATTAAAACTCAAAGCAAAATAAATTAAAAAAAATTGAAACAAATCTTGGTAGTTCCAATTAATAAAATGTCATGTAAACATATCATGGTAAACTATCTCTCAAGAAAATATGTTAACCTTCCAAAAAAGAAAAGTAAATAAGTTAAAAAACATCACAAGATTATTCCTTCAAATATTCCCCTAACTTAACGTTTCACTTACCTATTATTCCATGTGTACTTACCAAAAAACAACAAATGAGTTCTTCGACAAATCTACTAAATAAGATCTTGAAAGCACGACGTCAGTGATACCTGCAAGAAACACTCTCACACTCAAGTTAGTCAATGCCAGTTTTCTATGTTTTATTTTACGTGTCTTGTAAGTATCTTTCTTCTTGTTTTTATAGTTGAAACATCAATGTAGCTTTAATTTAGGCTTTTATTGCTCATTAATCATTGCCTTAATTATGTCATAACCATTGGTTTGTGGTGGCTATAATAAATCCTCCGGGTAATCATTAAGGTGCAGGTTGGTCTTACCTTAGAAGAGGGTTGGTAAAGTGTATATGAGATGGTAAAAGGGGTGAGCTTAGTTCTGCCGTTTGGGCGATGTTGAGATCTGTGGGTAACCTTCTTGAGTGTGTGTGGTTGTCCAATATGAATGACCTCAAGGTCGTGGATAACCTCCTCCGAGTAATTATTAGGGTGCAGGTTGGTCTTACCTTAGAGGGGGGTTGGTAAAGTGTTTATGAGATGGTAAAAGAGGTGAGCTTACTTTTTCCATTTGGGCAATGTTGAGGTTTGTCGGGTGACCTTCTTGAGTGTGTGTAGTCGTCCAATACGAACAACCTCGAGGTCGTGGATGACCTCTTTGGGGTGTACATAAGCCCCCCGAGCTTCGAGATCACAAGTGACGCATTGGAGCTATTATGTAGTCGTATGGACGACCTCGAGGTCGTCGTGGGTGACCTCCTTAGGGTGTACATAAGCCCCTCGAGCTCTGAGACTTGTAAGCAAGGCGTTGGAGCTACTATG
This sequence comes from Psophocarpus tetragonolobus, assembly GCA_037954015.1. Classification (NCBI taxonomy): domain Eukaryota; kingdom Viridiplantae; phylum Streptophyta; class Magnoliopsida; order Fabales; family Fabaceae; genus Psophocarpus; species Psophocarpus tetragonolobus. The sequence goes on along the minus strand of CM075692.1, from coordinate 33,305,551 downwards.
TGGTTGTCTTAGATTTTGAGGAGGTTTTCCATGTGCCTGGGCTCGAAGGGTCGCAAGCGCTATGTTGGAGTTCATCGAGGTGCTTGCGTGGGGGGTGTGGGGAAGTGTATGGGTACGCGAGTGAGACTCTGCTATGTGGCCACCTACTTCTACCAGAGGGGATTGGATTCATTTTATGGATCTATCTAGGTTAGAAAGTAATAAGTTAACAAAACAATGAGAATTGGGTAAACAAGAAAATGGAAAGAATGAAAATGGTTTGACGAAAGGATAGATGATGTCACTTCCAATTATGGAAGATAAGTCATATGATGCCACAAGGGTGGTGATTTACACTTGATAAGTCTAGCAGAACGCCACAAGGAAAAATTCCTTGATAAGTTCTAAAGAGAAATTAATCTCTCACAAAATGGTAAAACCCAATTATAATTTCACTAATTCAATAGTTCCTTTTTAATACAATTCAGCCCCTATTTATAGAACTAGGTGTCTGTTCAAAATCTTAACTTATAAAAGAAAAATTAAACACTTCATTATCACGCAACTATCACATATGATTAATTTCATGTTACATTAATTCTTAAATTAATGAAACGTTACAAAAAATGAAAAGTCATTGTCTTTGGCATTCACATCACCCTCGAGCTCTGAGACTTGTAAGCAAGGCGTTGGAGCTACTATGTGGTTGTCTTGGTTTTTTAGGAGGTTTGCGATGTGCCTAGGCTCAAAGGGTCGCAAGCGCTATGTTGGAGTTCGTCGAGGTGTTTGCGTGGAGGGTGTGGGAAAGTGTATGGGTACGCGAGTGAGACTCTGCTATGTGGCCACGTACTTCTACCAATTGTCACGTAAAGTGACTTGAGATAAGCATCAACTGTTGGATGGGGTGTTACGGGAGTTGACGTGGACCGTTGGTTTGTTGTGGTTTTGTGGTCGTTGGATGAGTATGAGAAGGTCGCATATTGGTCGTAGGATCGGTGTTGATTAGGCATGAATGATTATAAGGTCGTTCGCATTCTGGCTTGCATGATATGTTTTTACTTCTTTGTCTTCCTTAAGACTCTCTCTGTTCTCTGCTCGAGCTTCCATGTGTGCATTTTAAGGTTAAAGTATGTTGTGCTATTTGTGAGGTATTCTCCCTTGTGTAGTGTGTCTCTGTTGCTCCGTCCATCCTTCGTCTTCTTTGGCTTTGCTTCCTTTATTTTAGGTGTTCTAAGGTTCGTTGGTTGCCATTTTTTTTCTTGAAGTGTTTTCCCTATTCATAAACATGTCTTCTAATTCTGGGAATGGGTTTAGGTGAAAGAGGGGGAAGGATTCCCTTCTTTTGAAAGAGGTAGTGAGTATAGTAGAGGATGTTGGTTCGCTTGATTCTTCTTTTTATATGGCGGTGTTGGAGGCTTCTTCTTCAACGTTTGATGGTGGTGATGCTACTCATTGGCCATAGAGTTTTAGGGTATGATTTCCTTAGGGGTAAACGTGGTGAAGGAGAAGGTTGTGAAAGCTAGGGTTGTGAAAAGGGCAAAGGAGTAAAAAGAAGGAGGTAGTGTCGAAGGTTCCAAAAAAGGAAGGGGGCCAACCATAAAAAGGTGAACTTGCCTCTGCTAGATGTCCTTAGGTACACTTTGGTTCACAACGACGTCGCCGAGTTTCGCAGTAGACTCAGCGAGTCAGCGATTAATGCCCTTTTGTAGGGCGACCTTGTGTTTATTTTTAACAAGACAAACTTGTTTCTATTGCAGTCTTGTGCAATTGACGAGTTTGTCTATAAAAGGGGGTCTTTAGAAGTGTCTTCTACCTATGTGTATAAGGACGTTGTTTCTCAATCTTGGGGTCACTCTGCCTTTTTCCAAGTTTGAGTGTTAATTTTTGTGGTATATGAATATGGCCCTCTCACAGTTGCATCTGAATAGTTGGGCATTTCTTATGGTTTTCCACGTTTTGTGTGCATGTTGTGTCGTTAAAGAAATTTCTTCATTTTTACTAGTTAAAATTAGGTATTCCAATAGGTTGGGTTTCTTTGGGTAGGGTTAATAGGGATTTATTTTATTTGTACTTTGGCTTGTACAAGTTCAAGAACTAGTTTATAAGGGTGGACTTCATAGATCAGAGCCTCAACACAACAACATTTTCTTTGAGGTGAATGGAAAGGCGAAGTTCACCTTTTACTAGCAGGAAATGCCTCGTCAGTTTAAGGGGACCAAGGAAAGAGTGGTCTTGTCCGAGAAGGAGGCTGATATCATCAAGTTGGTGCCTCTTCCTCAACCTATGACTGTTCAAACCGTCCTTCGTATTTCTGATGCTCAGGATCTAGAGTTGGAGTTAGAGAGTGTGTACTTATTCTTTGTATTTACTTGTCATTTTCGTTTGCTTATTTGTAACTAGTGTTTGTTTTGTAGATCTAATAGGGAAGAAAAATTGGAGGTCACTTAAGGCAACGTTTGATGTGGTCAAGGGGAAAACTATTGTGGTTACATGGGCAAGTCGTAAAAGAAAGCATGACGAGGTGGCTCTAAAGGTCGTTAGAGCTACGCAGAAAGAGACTACCATTATGGTTTCAGAGAGGCATATGGTGGCCGATGAGGTTGCCTCTCTTGTGCATGTGACCTCTCATGTTCAAGAGGATACTGCCATTCCTTCAGCGATACAAATATCCTCTCTAACTACGAGGTCATCAGGTGGACATCTGCCCCGACTTGGTGGTCAGGACTTGGCTCTTCCCTCATTTCCTTTGAATGTGGTAGGGGTTTTCTCTCATACTACTCGGAAAAAGATCATGTATAGGTGTTTCCCGAGGTGTAGGGATGAGAACCAGATAGACAAGTTGGATCATGTATCAGCGTCTAAGGACATGAAGTTGATGTGGAGCGTGGGGTGGAGGTTGCTAACTGCTTTAAGCTGGAGGATGTCACTCTGTGATTTTGGAGAGGGTTAGAGCGGTGGAGATTTTCAATTCAACCATGGTGATGTTACTGAGGTCCTACTGTGTTCTGAGTTACTGGGGCCATAAATAGGCAACTATTGTTGAAGGGGTCGATCGGCTGGAGGCTTCAAATAAGGAGATGGGTTTGGAGTTAGCTATTATTTAGGTTCGAGAGGCAGAGTTGCAACTTCGTTTCTAGGGTGTTGTTGTTGCTTTGTGCAAAGGATGGCTGGCTACCGAGTTATCAGTGAGTGTTGCAACAAATTCATCACGAGGCTGTCGAGAATAAGAAGTGCACGAATACTAAGATTGGTGATCTGGAAGGGACATCAACAAATTTGCAGAAGCAGCTTGAGGAGGCATAACAATAGCTGCAGAAGTCAAAGGATAAGATCAAGTTGTTGGAGGGCAACCTCACCGAAACTCAGTGACAAATATGTGTGGAACATGTCAATGGTTTTGAGAAGGCTATGAAGCAGGTCGTCTTATTTACAAGTGTAGCGGAGTCACAGTTTGATATCAACAAGGAGGTGAAAGACGGGCAACTGATGGACGAGGAGGAAGGAGATGACGGTGAAAGTGTTTCTATGGAAGTGGATGGAGAGGTGACAGCCGAATAGTTGGCCTTGTATTTTTCTTTTTGTGAGTTTTGCTAATTTTATTTTTTGATGTTTGAAACATACTCTTGTACATGATCTTATGATGAAATGACTACTTCTTTTGTTGTAAGTTTTTTGCCAAGTCTTTTTTTTTTTATGGTTGGGAATTTTTGCATTGACTTTGAGTAGAAATCTGGTGGTCGACTTGTATTTGAAACATACTCTTGTACATGATGTATGTTTGAAACATACTCTTGTACATGATGTATGTTTGAAACATACTCTTGTACATGATCTTATGATGAAATGACTACTTCTTTTGTTGTAAGTTTTCTGCCAAGTCTTTTTTTTTGTGAGGTAGTTGATTGCGTTGTTAGTTAGCATGGTCGAGTTATGGTTTGCTTATCGCATACGCTGCTTGTTTAATACGACTTAGTGTACTTGCTTGATTTTTGTTTCATGTTTTGCAATTTCGTGTGTTATGGTTGGGAATTTTTGCGTTCATTTTGAGTAGAAAGCTGGTGGTCGAATTGTATTAGTTTGCGTTTGACCCGTGAGTGGAAGGTTGGTGCTTAGCCTTTTACGAGTTCTCGTTTGACTCATGAGTAGCAAGGCTCATGTTTGTCTTTCCCGAGTTCGCGTTAGACTCGTGAATGGGAGGCTTGTGTTTGGCCTTTGCAAGTTCGCGTTCAACTTGTAAAATGAGAGGTTTTTTTGGCCTTTGCTAATTGAAGGAGTGGGGAGTTGATAATAACGGTGTTGGAAACTGTACTTTTATTAATTTGGTGGGCCTCGTTAAAACCTTTCTAATCCAAAAACCCTTTCTTTTTTGGGAAAAAATAATTGGAGTAAGAAAGAGTACCCGATACAATTGCTTAGCTAAAGTAAAATTTTAAATGAGATGTGTTCCAAGTTCGGGGTATATTCTTTCCATTGAGCTCATGTAGTTTGTAGGCGTCATTCTGCATATTTTCAGTGATTCGGAATGGTCCTTCCCAAGGTGCTCCAAGTTTTCCCTTTATTGGATTCCTTCTTGCTTATCTAGTCATTCTTCATACTAGTCGCCTAGTTGGAAACATCATGGATTAAGCTTGTTTTCATACCTTCTCTTTGCTCTGAGCTTGCAAGTTTTTTCTTTGATTTTGGCTAGATCATGTATTTCTTTGATGAGATTGAGGTTTTCGTGTAATGCAATCTCGTTGGTTTGCTTATCAAAATGGGTCCTGTGTGATATGGGCTTTCTGACTTCACTGGAATCATGGCGTTGGAGCTGTAAATGAGTTTATATGGTGTCTCTTGTGTGGTGGATTGGGGGTTGGAGCCTATAGGATGTTCAGGAGTTTGTCCACCCATAGTGTTTTTGCGACTCCTAGTCTCTTCTTGAGCTCGTTCAGGATGACCTTGCTTACTACTTCAACTTGGCCATTGGTTTGCAGGTGTTCTACAGATGTCACAAGGTGTTTGCCTCCAAGATTTTATAGGAAAGTTTTGATGATGGAGTCTGTGAACTACCTTCTACTGTTTGAGATCACCGTGTTTGGAATTCCATACCTACAAACTAGTTACTGCCAAATAAATTTTTTAATGCATTAACCTATTATGCAAGTTATTACCTTTGCTTCTATCTATTTAGTAAAGTAATCAATGACAACTATCAGGAATTTGGCTTGATCTCGAGCTTGTGGGAGAGGTCCTAAAATGTCAATTCCCTATATTGCAAAGGGCCATGGAGAGGTCAAGGTGTGTATGACTTTCATGGGCTGACAGGGTAGAATCCTAAATTCCTACCACTTGTTGCACTTGCAAATGAAGTCCTTGCAGTCGCTAAGCATGGTAGGCCATTAGAACCCTGCTTTGAGTACCCTGGCGACCATAAATCGGGCTCTAATGTGGAACCCACATATTCTTTTGTGTAGCTCGTAAAGGACGTAATTGGACTCTGTTAGGTTTAAGCACTTCAACAATGGTCAGGTAATGCTTCTTCTGAAGAGCTCGCCTGCCACCAATAAAAAGCGACATGTTTTTCTTCTTAGTTTTTTGGCTTCTGTAGAGGTCTTAGTAGGGCATCATGTGACAGATAGGTGTGGATAATTTTCATCCATGCAAGCTCTCATTATTGGACTAGTAGCACCTATAAGCAAGATTGGTTGAGTGTTTCTTAGACTGTGGTGTGGTGTTGCCTAGGTTTTATAGTGTTGGCAAGCTTTGATAGGAGGTCGGCTCTCGAGTTGTCTTCCCTAGCTACATGGCTAATCTCAAATTCTTGGAATTCATCAATCAGATTTTTTACTACATGATAGTATTTTAAGAGTTGTTTGTCTTGTGTTTACTTGCATGTGATCAGTTGTGAGTCACTCTTGCACTTTAGGTTAGTTGCTCCCATTTCTATGGCCAATTTTAACCCGACAATAAGAGCCTTGTACTCAGCTTGATCACGAACTGCTCAATAGTAAGGTTATCTGGTCCCTCCAATAAAATACCGACCCATCCTCCTTTTTTGTTGGATGATCCATCGACAAAAAGCTTCCACTTATTGTTGGTCCTCATGTCTCAAGGTGAGCTCAATAATGATGTTGGAGAGATATTGGGACTTCATGTGTCCCTGGGGATCGTAGTGTAAACCACATTCAAAAAGTTCGACGAACTAAGTGATCATTCTTCCTGCCAACTTGGGCTTTCTTAGGATTTTTTGGATGGGATGATATGTCTTGACGATCACTTAGTTGTTTTGAAAGTAAGGTCGCAACGATTAACTTGTAGTGACAAGTACAAGGGCGAGTTTTTTTATTAGTTGGTATAGTCTTTCTGCATCTTATAGTACTCAACTTACAAAGTATATGGGTTGTTGAGTTCCTTCCTCTTGAACTAGGGTCACGCTGATGGCATCCTCTATCACACAAATATAAAAGGAGGCTTGCTCTTGGGAGGGGACGGGTCAAAACTAAAGGTACTGCTAGGAAGGTCTTAAACTCTTGGAAGGAGGCTTCACATTCTTCTGTCCACATGAAGCCTTTTTTCTTCTTGACTAGTTGGAAAAAGGTTTAGCTTTGCTGGCCATGCAAGGTAAAAACCTGGATAGTGATGTTAAGCGTCCTGTTAATCGTTGCACCTCATTTTTTGAAGTAAGGTTGCATATATTAATGACAGGTTGATACTTATCAGGGTTGCCTTCTATTTCTCTGCTGGAAAGCATGAAGCCTAGCAATTTATCTCCTTCTACTTCAAAGACGCATTTTTCAGGGTTGAGGCGCATGTTGTGCTTGCGAAGTTGTCCAAACACTTTGGCTAGGTCGAATACGTGACGTGATGGATCTTCTTATTTGACCACCATGTCATCCACATAGACCTCCATGATCCAACCTATCTGATCTTTGAAGACCTTGTCCATTAATCACTGATAGGTTGCTCTTGCATTATTTAAAGTACCATGAGTAAGCATATATAAAGCTAAGAATTTTGTGTCCTGAGGCACCATGAACAAGTCAGCTAATGCTTGGGAGGGGGTAGGCATCTTTTGGACAAGCTTTATTTAGATATGTGTAGTCTACACATATTCACCATTTACCATATCACTTTCTCACCATGGACACATTTTCCAACCAGGTAGAATAGGCAACTTCTTTGATGAAGTCAGTAGCCTCCAATTTCTCAGCTTCTTGTTTGGCTACAAGCCTCTTTTCTTCACCAAGGTTTTGTCGTTTTTAGGCGATGGGCTTCCTGTGGGGGTATATTGCAAGCTTATGGAAAATAAAGGTTGGGTCAATGTTGGGAATATTCGAGTTGTTCCACACAAATAGTCTACATTGTGGGTGATCATGCCTTTAACTTAATGGTGTGTGGCCTTGTCAAGTCAACTCCTCATCTTGGTGACCTGGTATGGGATGAGGCCTATCTGGCAGTCTACAAGAGCTTCCATAGGGATGGGGTGTGAGTCTTCATACTTGGCTTTGGGATCGAGGTCGACATGGTCTATAACATTGATGTTGGCCCTTTAATTCTTAGTGGTTCGCATGAGGAGGCTTATTCAGGAGTTATCATAGCAACTTTAGGCTATGGACATAACACTGTTTGGCTTTTTTTTTATTGGCTTTCACTGAAACTATGTCTCCTTTTGTGAATGGAATTTCATCGTTAAATGCGGTGTAGATACGATCGCCCCTAGTTTATTGAGTGTAGTTCGCCCAATGAGGAGGTTGTATGACCAATGAACATTTACCAGTAGATACCTTATTGTGACTGACTTGTTTTGCTCTGCCTTCCCAAATTTGGTTAGGAGGTCTACATAACCCTTGGTTTGCACGCTGCTTCCTGCAAATTCATACAGATGTTCATTGTAGGGGTGAATGAAGAAGTCTAGTAAGCCCAACTGGCAAAAGGTGGACCAAAAAAGGACGTTAGTCGAGCTCCCTTAGTCTATCAGTGTTTTGTTGATATTCTAGTTTGCTACTACCACTGATATGACCATAGGATCATCTTGCTCGGGGTGGATCCTTTCAAAGTTTGCATCAAAGAAGGTGATGCTCGGTTGGGAAATGGGTCTTGTGGTTCTTCCAACTTCGACATGGTATACAGCTCGCAGATGATGCTTGTGGGTTAAGTTTGTATGTCCTCTGCCAACGAATCCACCTATGAGGTTATTGATGACGCCTTTAAGGTCTTCGTCATCAAATCTCTACCTGGGCGGTGTTCGAGAGATCGTCGTTCACGGCTTCTAGGTCGGCGATTTTGCGAGATGAGCTCTGGTATCTGCTACTTCCTCCCCTTTCTCGTGAGGCATTAGACGACATGTTATGGACATATTTAGAGAGGTGTCTTGTTCTTATCAACTCTTCTATTTTTTCCTTAGGGTCCTACATTTGTTGATATCGTGTTCCGTTGTACAATGATACCAACAATGCTTGTTGGGGTCAGCCTCAGCGATGGGCTGTCCTGGGAGAGGTAACTCAAGAAGGTCAGCTCTTTGCTCCTCCTCCATGACTTGCACCATGGCCACACTCAAGGGGGTGCAATGGTTTACCTTGATTCTTTGCTGGGATTTCTTTTGAAATTCGTGTCTTGGGGGTGGTGAGGTTTGTGACTGAGTTCCTTGTAGGGGGAGTTAGTAGTTTGATTAGGGGGTGTCAGCATCTTTTCTCTAAATGAGGTGTGTTCCTTCATGTGGATGTAGGTTGCTACTCGGACCTTGAGTTCGTTCATATCAGCTGGTGCCATTTTGCAGAGGCTATTCATGAAGGGGTCCAGTCGGAGTCTTGTGAGCATATAGTAGAGGGCGACTTTCGGGTGAAGACATCTGATTTTTATAGACATTATCAAGAACTTGTCAACAAAATATTATAAAGGTTTTTTCTTCCCATGTTGTAGGCTGGCTAGCGCTGTGGCACTGGTGCTGTAACATCAATTGGTGGCGTATTGGGCCTTGAATTTCTTTACAAGCTCACTTATGCACCAAGTTAGGAAGAAGTTCAGTGAACCAAGTGAAGGCAACACTCTTCAAGGAGGTTGGAAACACTTTATAGCGTACCACGTCATTTGTGGAGTTCAGGTTGAGCTGAGATAGATAATCATCAATATGGGCATTGGGGTCAGTGAGACCTTCATACCTCTCGAGAGTTAAAAGTTCCCAATTGCGGGGTAACTCCACATCTATGATTTTTGAGACAAAGGTATGTCATTTGAAATCATCATCATGGTTGTGATGACGAGTCAGCCTGGTTGAGGAAAATCCTGATAGGGTGGAGCCACAACTAGTGCAGGATGGTGTAATGGCTTTACTGTCATTATGGCGTGGGGGTGTAACGGTTTGGTGGCGGCATAGTGAGGAAGTCCTGTGATTCTTACTGTGACGAGGGGAGGAAGTTGTGCAGCTGGCCCCTTCATGGTTATTGTGGGGGCGTAGCTCAAAAATGGTGCGCCACAGTTCTCCATTTTGTCTCTAGAGTTCCAAGATGGTTTATGCTTCTGTTTCTGCCATTGTTTTCTAGTTTTGTAGCGGTTGGAAAAAAGTTTTACTATGGCCTCACAATGAACGCCAAATGTACTTACCGAAAAACAACGAATGAGTTCTTCAACAAGTCCATCAAATAAGGCCTTGAAAGCACAACGTTGGTGATACCTGCAAGAGACACTCTGACACTCAAGTTAGTCAAGATAGTTTTCTATGTTTTATCTTAAGTGTCTTATAAATATCTTTCTTCCTATTTTATAATTGAAACATCGTCAATGTGCACCACATGTAACAAAAAAAAAAAAGGAAATTACTTGCAATTATCACCACTATTGAAAAATAATCTCAATATAGTTAAATTAGAATCGATAAAATTTCAACTTTCAAAAAATAGTTAGCAGTAAATCTCAAAAATTGGTGTTATTTAATTTCATAAATAAAAATATACCTAAGTTGAGATATGATATTGGAGAAGACGAAGACAAGTCACAATGACTTGTCTTTTCTTTTCAATAAGCAATTTTATTTTTTAAATATGAAGAATGATTAAGATTTGAGAATGACGAAAAAAATTTTATACGTTTGATAGACATAAATTAAAAAGTTTGATATTGGATATAAATTGAAGAATGGAAAAATGTTTTCCTCACCTTTTTAATCCATCATAAATGTGATAAAAAAAATTGGTCCAAAAATTGTGAGCTTTTAAAATGCAGAGAACCCTCAATGTTGGAAATTTTATGTAAAGGGGATTTGCTTGCATAGCTTGTAATCATAGAGATCCTAGTGTTCATATTAATTTTTTTGTTAGTTCCTATCTCGTCCTCACCAGCTCTCTACTTAAAAAAAAAAAAAAAAAAACACGCATACCTAAAGATTGTTTTATTGACATGTAAGTATTCTTTCCTAGCTGTGATTATGATAAAGAAGAATTTGCAAGAATAATTGTAGTGAAAGGTTATTTTGAACATGGGTTAAATATAATAATCCCAAAGTAAGGTGAAAAAGTACACTTCATTGTGGAAGATTTCTTTCAATCCAAGCACTTCAAGGCAACAAAAAAAAAAAAAAAGAAGAAGGTTGTTTTGGATGTTGTAATTTATTGTTTTCCTTTTTGTAATTCACCTATCCGATACATATCCGCTATCATAATTGTACGGATCTTGTGATTTAACCTTCAAATATTCGCATCTTTATATAATAAATATGTTAAAGATGATCTATTTTATTTTAAATTTCGGTAAGTTCTGGCTTTTTCAAAGAAGATTGCGGATTATTCTTCTTCAATATTTTTTGCCAAAAACACGGGCCTAATCCCATTCAAAGTTAAACCAACTTTTCCCATTTAATTATTCAAAGTGGTGTATTGCTTTTTCTACTGTTATTTGAATTGGCTTGAAAATTTTAAGAGAACTTCAATTTAGGTTGAATTTGGATTGATAAAAACTATAAACTAAAATTAGGAATCAAATCTAACGCAGTTATCTAATAATTATTTAGCTCGGGTGAGGATATCACCTTCATTTAAAGTGTTTTTTTTTTTTTTAAGAAGCAAATTTATTCAGCATTCCTACAATTCACAAAACAGTGAAAATATCCAGAGATTACAGATCCAGAGACTTAATTAACAACCAGCTTACTTTATATGTTTAGTTATTTTCCAAAAATGCCTTAATTCAAAGTTTAAATAATTCATTTTCTCACTTTTACACATCTCTTCAATTTAGAGGCAATGCTAGTGGAGAAACCTTTAAATTAAATCTGAATGAATAAATCTCAATAATTACCTTAGTGAAAACCCTCAGTTTGAACATTCCAAGTTACATATATTTCTATATCAGTAATACTAAAACAGTATAAAATATTGTTGGTATGAAGAAATAATGTGTTAATATTTGATTGGTTAAATTATAAGTTCAATTTTTTTAAATTCAAGCTTTTCTTTTTTTTAAGGAAAAAATTTAATATTTTCTAAAAACCATGGTTATTATTTTTCTTTTACATTTTTCATACTTGTATAAATTTATATCGTCTAGTTTATTTTTTTCTTTATTTTTATTTTTATTTTTTTGCAATGGTCACTATAATAAAGATCTAATTTAAGTTCTTAGGTATATAATTCCAACAATCATCACTAGTTTAGCCCTACCTAGTGGGTTATCTAACTTTATCCTTTATTATGAATTGGTGTCTCAAACATTTTTGTTACTAAATTAATCTTTCAAATATTCTCTTTGCTATCACTTTAGTCCTTTAAAGATATTATCAATATTATATTAACCATTAAAATAAATTAGCTCTTAAAGATTTTTTAAACATTTTAGTTTTCTATAAGAATCAATATGTGACACTTTATATCTTTAAATGATTAATTTAGCGATAAAATATTTAAAGAACTAAAATAGTAATGATTTAAATATTTGAAACACTAATTCTGTGAACAAGAATTTAAAGATTAACATAGATACATAATGAAATATGAGAAAAATGTTTATACATATTCAACTCTTTATACACTCTTTATATATAATAAGTTGGTTAACTTTATCAATTAATACTATTGTAATTTAACATTAATATAAATTTTTTTATACTTTGAGTATATAACTATTAAACTTATGAAATATTTAACTTTTGATATAATTAAATTGAGGAGTTTATTGTTCTTCTTTTATCAATTATAAAAAGTGTATGTAAATTTATGCCAGCAAACATCACATTGCACAATATAAAG